>CM073579.1:89115660-90404176 GCA_037074715.1 Magnolia kwangsiensis
AGATGCATGAGCCACCGCAATTTCAAGCTGGTGTGGTAAAATATATATTAACAGTAATTATGTATTAGAGATCATCATATATGTCTGACTCATAATTGCCATTATCTAAAATGAGATGGACTAACTAAGGCCTACAATATCTATATATTATTATATTTTAATGTTGTTATTATAAACTCGGATTCAAAAGACCCATATGAGTCAGCTTAATAGATTTCAGGTTGAGTTCTCTAAATTTTTAAACCTTGGAAATGTGAGCATTTCACGAGAGACTGTACATTAATGATTGAGCCTATTATTTTGGAGCTCCACTTAGATGCCAAGGCAACATAATTTAGCCCCACCATTAGACGATCCTAGCCATAGAATATTTGGCCATTTTGGTCAAACATAAGCCATTGCCTTCGGTTCTTACGTGGTCCAATGGTTTTCAATAACTGCTGGTGTTGTTTCTTCACCTAGGGGGGTGATCCAAAAAATGAAGCAGATCCAACGTTCAAGTGGCCCACACCAACAGAACCAGTGGTCATAATGCATCTACCGTTGAAAGTTATTTCCTTCATGGGGCCCACAGGGATGTTTCTTTGTCATTTAATGGGTTCATAAGGTTACATAGACATGGATAAAGAAAAGCACAAATATCGGCTTGATCGAAAACTTCTAGAAGCTCCAAGAAGTTACTAACAATAGGCACTTGAATCCCACTTTTTCTTGTGGTGTGGTCCACTTGAGCTTTGGATCAACCTCTTTTTTGGGCTTATGCCCTAAATTCAGCTGGCATAGTGGATTGACCGTGTGGATAAGCCATATACATTAGGTTGGACCCCACATTTAATTCACAAAGTCTCCATTCTTAGCATTCAAACATTGATTGTCAGAAAGATGTACTAATTACCTAAGTAAATAATTATTACCCATTTACATGGTAATTATGGTCAACGAAGAATATCAAACAAGCCCTATATACAACTTATAGATTTGACACATGCAAGGCAAATGATGACAGAAAGGGATCGAGGGAGGTGTGGACTGTAAGCAAAGAGAGGTGGCACATAAAGAGAGAGAGTATGGACTACACATAGGGAGGGCATGGATTGGGTACTACCCCCACCAGGACTTAGTTAGAGAAGGAGGGTCCTGGTGTTGAGAGTCAAATATTGCATATTACACCCCAGTTATTACCTGATTTTAGGAACATTATTGTTTAACGTCCTATTTTAATCGTGTTTTTATTGCGATGTGAATTTAGGAGCAAAGATTAAAAAAGGGTATTAAATGCCTGAATTTAATGCTTAAAAATTACCAAGGCAAGGGACGGATCTTAGGGGATCGAGATTGAATAATTCACATGCTAAAGATCCGAGAAAATCAAGTGATTAGAATTAAAGAGGCTTGAAAGTTATCATGAATGTAAGATCATAAGGTTTCCACCATCTGTTTAACTTGAAACTTTACATCTGGCCTAAGGACCATTAATTACCCGTACACTTCAAAATTCAACCCTTGGATTCTTGTAAAAGTGGCCCAACGGACAGATCAGCTCATTAAACATTGATCTGGGGCCCACTTGATATTTGGATATGCTTCAATTTTGGTCTCAACCCCATAAATGAGCTGGAAAAATGGATGGACAGAGCGAATTTCTCATAAACATTACAGTGGATCCCACATGGGGACGTGCATGTGCACATTCTGCGTCCACCAGCTGCGCACCGAATCACAGGATCGGTCAAAGACCGGTTGACCAGATTCCTTCTTCCTTATTTAGCCAACGTCCGCATGGACGATGGCTATGGAGTGCAGTGGCCCACCACCGGGGACCGGTTCGATGATTTAGACCGTCTATTCGATCCGCGGGGAAAGGGGGGGGGGGGGGGGAACGGATTTCCACGTCAAACGCAGGATGGACAACTGAATAGAAAATTTATGGACCTCACTAAAACCGATTAGAAATCGTCCACCCCCGACTGGTTTTTCTCCACGAATTCAATGAACAGAGTGGATTTTTCCGATGACACCGATCATGGGCCCATCGAGCTTCACAACGCAAGAGATTTCGCAGGCCGTGCATCCGTGAAAGCAGACCATTCCGGGCTATTGTACGATCGTGGTCATGATCGGATGGTCGATCTAGACCGTCCAAAAGATGCAGAGGGTGGTCTTAAACCCCACCATGAATTCAGATTCTACAAACTGGTCAGCCATCCACGCTAAACACGGGTCGAGTGCAAGAACATTCACTGCTCAAAAACAGAGAGTGAGCATCCGGGATTCTTACTGCGAAAGTGGAATCGGTTCTCCACTCGACCGACCTCCCTTATTTATAAAAGGAAAGAGAGAGAGAGAGAGAGAGAGAGAGAGAGAGAGAGAGAGAGAGAGAGAGAGAGAGGTTGAGATCATCTTTGGACGTGGAAGATCAGATCAGCCGTGGAGGCATCCAAGGACGGGGATCAGACAGAAGGAGCCAGGAGTGGACGTGAGAGAGAACGTGGAGAAGTTTTTCTTCCTTCTTCCCTCTTAGTTTTTCTTTCTTTGATGTTTCTTTTAGAGAATGTTAGCCTAATCATGTTTATGGTTGGCTAAACCTCTTAGCTAGGGTTAAGAAGTGAAGCTTGTAGTATGATGGGGTGTTTTTCGATGCTTTGATTCATGTTATTAAACCTTATGGATTCTAGTTTGATTAATAAGGAATATTTTTTTAATGGTTTGTTATCACTCAAATTATAATAGATCTGCGATAGCTTGAGATATTCTTTTTTCATGAATTGAGATTGTGAAATTAGGCAATCCTGTTGTTCTTTCTCATAGGCATGGTTGGGTGATGGAATCCTCCTAATCTTCTCAATTCTCTTATGATTGGTTGTGGGTTTAGTAAATTATTATTGTTTTCCTTGTCTCCTGGGCATAGTTAGGTGAATGAATCACTTCCGAATCTTCATCACTCTCATCCTTTGATGATTAGATCCATGAGAAGTTCAGAGATCTGACAAATCTCTTCCTACCAACTGGATAAGATAGGACTCTGATTCCAATTGTGTCCTTGAATCATGTAAGGTCACTTCCCAATTACTACAAGTGGATCCTTGGCACCTTAGTTCCCACCTTTATTTTTATTAGTTTTTAATTAATCTATTCACAATTATTCTCTTAATTTTTCTAATTTAGATTACATTTTATTCTAGTTCTAGTTTTGGTTACTTTCAGAATACATACAAGGTTCAGTTCGTGTGGATTCTACCTCGGTCTTACCGAGATTATTACTACATCACAACCCTATACTTGGAGTGTGAACATCTAGAAAGGGATATGTGGGGCTCACCATGATGTATATGTTTTATCCACGTCAACCATCCATTTTAACAAATTGTTTTAGTGCATGAGCCCAAAAAAGAGGTAGATCGAAGGCTCAAGTATACCACACCACATGAAGTAGTAGGGATTGAATTCCTATCATTGAAAATTCCTAGGGCCCAGCGTGATGTTTATTTGCCATCCAACCCGTTCATAAGATCACATAGGCCTATTTGAAGGTTAAACATAAATATCAACTTCATCTGGAACTTCTTTGATTGCAAGAAGTTTTCAATAAACTTTCAATCCCTATTATTTAATATGGTATGGTTTACTTAAGCCTTCAGTCTGCTTCCCTCTTGGGCTCATCCCTAAAATGATTTGTCGAAATAGATGAACAACGTGGATAAAACATATGCATCACGGTAGCCCCTAACAAGACCGGTTATCTATGGCTAGCTAGGTCTTGGTGAGGACAGTACCCAATCCATACTCACATAGCGTGGGGAGAGAGGGTCTAAGCTACTCACCTCACAAATTCAGAATAAGTTAAATATAAAAAATGCCCCTCACAGGTAAAATTGTCAACTGTCATGACATAAAGCGAGTAAAATTTAAGCCTATATAAGTACAAATGGTTCATGTAAATTACTTGAATAACCTCAGGTATATTGGACTAGATTACCTATATATGGTCTAATTGGAAGTCTGGTCCTTGATAAAGTGGAATGGCATAATGAGATTTCTGTGGTCAAGCTATATTAACATAAAATTTAGATGATGATGAACCTCAGGTATGTTGAAAATTCCTTTTAATATCATTTTAAATATAAAAGTTCATGACTCTTGTAGGACTAATTGCATGGGTAAAATAATCTCTAATTACTCTGCTGCATGCAACAAAAGACCTATAAATAATATAAAAGAAGAAGAAATCAATGGTCTCTAACTTAATCAAGAAAAGTCTTTAAACTAAATTTGCACATAAACGACATCTACATCTGTTGTCGTCTCATGCATGCTAAGTGTAGATTATTAATGAATGGCTCTAGATGATCCCAACCAAGCATGAAAAATTAGATAGGTGTGTGAAATGCTTATTCTGCTACTTCTTTTAATTAGTAAACTGCTCACACCCCTAGGGTTGTGATGTAGTAATTGAAAGTGCCCTGATTTGTCAACTAGCGTGTGTGTTGAGTCAATCGGACTACAGAGCCTCACAAGAAGTTCAATTCAAGTGTCTGCCTCAACCAGATGTGTGGAAGCTCACCATTGGTAAATCTAAGCCTCACATCCCATGTCCTAAAACACCAGGTGAATAAAACCCTTAAAACAAGATAGACATCATAGGGTTTTTAAGTGAGAAAACATTTTTGAAAATCAGAACATCTATAAGTTTTCTTGCTTTGTCGATTGTATCGATACACGTCTCGATATTATCTACCTGCGATGTCGATGTCCTTGATGAACGAATCGATTCTATCGGAATGAGGAAAAAAAGTGTCCAGCAACCACATACTTATCTGGACGAACTTATCAATGTATCGATATAACTATCAATATCATAGATATTTGAATCTCGAACACATCGAAGGTGGCTTGATAATATCGACAAACAGATATCTGGTGCCCCTATTTTTACTTAGGAAAACCATATATGCTTCGATATATCTGAGTTCTCTTTGATACCATCGGAGTTCAAATCTCGATGATATCGAGAGGCTCTCGTTGATATCGGTCATGGGCACGTAGTCTTCCAGTAACATTTTTCAGGTTGTTTTTAATTCTGATTGAGGGTCATTCGATAGAATTGATATTCAAATATCGATGGTATCGAGGTCGGATCGATTGCATCGAGAATGGACATAAACTGTCCAGCAAGCTCACTGATAAAATCCTTAGATTTATCGATGCATCGACACGAACTTCGATATCATCGGTATTCAAATTTCGATGATATTGAGTATTCCCAGATCATATCTTATGACCTGAAAATTTTTAGTCAAGTCTCTCTCATTTTCAAATGTCGAGGACTCGATCCTTGTATCAATAATGTCGAAGTTCGAAATCCGATAGCATCGACACGAGTCTCAATTTCCTCGATCAGCTGGAAAAAGGTTTTCAATAATGTATAACATTGAGTTTTTACCATCGAGCGGACCATCGATACGATTGAGAGTATACGCTCGATGATATCGAACGTTGTCATAAATGTGACTGTTTTATATCCATTGGAACCTTTTACCTAAAGAGAACTTATCAGTTGTTGCTGGTAGAGAAAGAAGAGAGTGCTTTTGAGTGTTTTACCTTAAATTATATACCCAAAGCCCTTTCTCTCAAGGGAGTTCATCCTCCAATCCACCCTCATCATTGATATTCAATAGAGTGGATTGGGGAATGAACTCCCGCATTCAAGGCTCCTGCAACTACCACCTTAATGGCAAATCATTAAGTTGGGATGCCTTGAATGCATAGATGATTGGAATCACTCTATCTTCTTAATAGGAAAACTTTTAGAGAGCAGGATTCCATCATAACCTTGACTCAACCCTTCGTCATATATTGGTACATCATTTGAGTTGCAGATCAAGGGAGCAGAAGATTTTTCATCAACAAGGAGATCTTCATCAACATGCTAAATGAGACTCATCAACTTATCTGTAAGTATTTAGAGTCCAGAGGACCCTTTAATCATTCCTTCGTAGGATTGGGTCTAAGGTGTTTCTCACCCTTGCAAGTCCTCAAGGAGGCCTCCGGTGGGAGTGTACATGGTGGGTGCGTTGTGTAGACCCTTGCTTTGTGGAAAGCATAAACATCTAGTTAAAGGTGAACCAGTCAAAACCTTAGGTTTGAGGTGAACTGTGTGAAACCTCGGGTTAGATGTAAACCACGTAAAATCTCCGGTAGGGTCTTATGGAAGATCCTTAGCCAGTGTGCCGAAAAGTGGGTGTGATGTGTTGCCCTTGCTCGTGAGAGCATAAACAGTCAGCCTCAGTGTGGGTTGTAAAGGTTGAAGGTGAACCTGATTTAAAACCTTAGGTTTGAGGTGAACCGCTATGAAACCTCCTTAGTGAAATCTAGTACACTCAAGGATTGAGTGCGGTTATCGGGAGTGGAGTAGACAAGTAGTCGAACCACTATAAAATGACTGTGTTTGCGATTGCTATTCTTTTGTGTGTGTGATTTACTTCAATACTTTCATATCTGTTTATCTGAAATCACACCTCACACACACACACACACAGTCATATCCAGCATAAACTAGGGTATATATTGTTATCTCCTGAATAGTTTGTGATTGGATTCTTTACCTGACTTGGAAGCCATTAGAGTCACATTTAAGTAATCCTGATAAATGCATATTGATAGGATTAGTGAAATGGAATTTTTAATAAAGTGTAAAAACTTTAAAAAGTCCTATGCACCCCCCTCTAGGACATATTGGCATATTCCTATTTCAACTCAAGCGGTCTTCACCGCTATTTCAATTGGTATCAGAGCGGGTCTCTCTTTAAGGGCTTCACCGCATAGAGAGTGATCTTGACTGAAGTTTGGAATATGGCCAAAGGAGAAGGCTCATAGGTTACTAGACCTCCAGTATTTGATGGTTTAAATTATGCTTATTGGAAGTCTAGGATGCACTATTTGGATCATAATGTTTGGACATAGTTGAAACCAGGTATGTGCCACTAAGTGATCAAATTATTCTTGAAAATGGCACAACTATCTCCAAACCTAAATTTAACGAAATGTGTACTGCATTTGAGAAAGAAAACAAACGTCTGAAGCAAAAGCAATGAATGTTATCTACTATGCTGTGTCCCAAGAAGTATCCGTGCGACACATCTAAAGAGACATGGGGTCTATTGGAAATAACCCATGAGGGAGAAAGCACAGTAAAAAGGTCCTAGGTACAACTCTTAATATCTCTATTTGAACACATCATAATGGAGGATGATGAGACCTTCATGGAATTTTTTTAAAAAACTGAATATCATTTGTAATTCCATGGGTGGATTAGGAAAGAAAATTCTGGTCTAAAAATTTATAGGAAAATACTAAGATCCCTACCAGAACATTTCAACTCAAAAGTTTCAACCGTTAAACAGTGTAGGAATACGGATGAAATAAAAGTAGAAGGACTAGTAGGTTCCCTATAAACTTTTGAACTATAAACATACTCCTAAATCCAAAAATACTGTCTTCAAAACTACAAAGAACACATCAAATGAGGAAGTAAAAATAATGAGGATAAGGAAATGACTCTCTTTACTCAAAGGTTCAAAAGATTCTTCAACAAGAACCGTGACCAATATTTCAGAGGCAATTAGTAAAAAGCAAGCACAATGATAAATCTGCTTAAAAGACTAAAGAGCCTCAGTGCCACAATTGCAGAAAATTTGGACATCTGTCCACTGAATGCCTCAACAGGAAAACTAAAGGAAAAGCCATGATAGTTACTTGGGATGACACTAATGAATCAAACACTGAATTCAGTGATTTAGAAAGTAAGGGAGACTGAAAATCATTGAAAAAACTCTTAGCCTCCACATCCACAAACATCCCAGTACTAAATGAGAAAACTGATGAACCTCAAATCAAAGAGTCATTTCCATCTAAACAGTAGGATGCCTATAATCAACCTTATAAACATAGCATTCATATCCTTAGAAAACTTGAAATGAGAAAACAAAATAAAAATGAGAATAAATTGTTGTAAGTAGATCTAGATAAAACACTGGAAATTAATACACATGTGATCAACAATATACAACATTACCACTCTAAAAATGACAAGCTGGAAAGAATGAATCTATCCCTAAAATTTGAATCCTTGAAATTGATCAAACAGATTGAACTACTGAAAGAATGAAAATCATACACTCAAATTTGATGCAAAACAATCTAGAAAATCTGATAAGCTAAACTTTTAGGGATGGGAAGACCTAGTAAAGAAAAGAGTGGGTTGGGATATGTAAAAGGCAAACCAAGCTTCAAACATGTAGCACAAACACTTGAGAAATTCGCTGCATCAGGAAGTAAAACTAGGGCCACTCTTGTTTGTCATTTATGTGGAGACTCAGGCCACTACAAATTTGAATGAATTACAATTGGAAGGACTCAAGTCATGAGTCCACCAAGGTACATGGCAGGAGGTAAGAAACATCCGTCTCCACTAAGAATGACAAAGACAATGGATGAGCTATTGAATCAAGTGACCCAACTGAATTAGAAGGATTGATCAATCAAGGGAATGTGATTCAATTACCAAATATCTCTAGATAAACCCAAAGTGAAACAAAAATAGCGTCACAAAAAGGGTAGTGAAAAACAAAAGAAATTGCCTTGTGACTCACTCATTTTCAAAAACAGGCAATAATGCTAAGGGGTTCCTAGATAGCGGTTGTTCAAGACATGTAACGGGTGACAAATCCCTTCTCACGAATTATTCAAATCTTGATGATGGGGAAGTCACATTTGGAGATGGAAGCACCGCTAAGGTAATGGGGTATGAGATTATTGTTGGATTAGAAATGCTCAAAATGAGAATGCTTTCCTGGTAAAGTGTTGACACACAACCTTCTAAGCATTTCTCAAACATGTGAGAACAAGCATGAGGAAACATTTGACAAGCTAAAGTGCAAGATCCTGGATTTATCAGGAAAACTAGTTATGAAGGGTCTTCGCATCAGTGCTCACTGCTATGTCATCAAAAATGATGATCCATATGCCCAGTAACAATTGAGCGTGGTAAACAAGTCCAGGTCATGGCATCAAGACCTAGATGAATGTGTGAAATGATGCAATTTTGGCAATTCTCATGATATATCTGAGGTTTCTATATCTCAAAAACTCCTTTTGTGCATAAGCATAGCTAATGCTTATAATTGTGGTTTAACAACTTTTTCTATAAATTTTACTGTGTATACAAGCTGATAAGAAAATATTCTATGCAAGGTCATTGAAGTACACAGATCAATGTCGTATTCTTCTCTGATCTTCAATAAGTCAGTCGATGAATCAAATGACTCCTCAATGACATCGAGAATTCAGTAACATCAAAGGACTCGCAGAATCAGAAGCATAGGTGCATGTACACGATATCAAGAAATCACCTATCAACAGTTAAAAGAATCATCAAGTATGTGATTGGAACAACAACCTTTGGTTTGTGGTACCCATTTGAAACATCTACAGTCATTACTGGGTACTCTGATGCCGATTGGGCTGAACCACAATGACTCTCTTTTATGACAACACTAGTGCCATCAATATTTCAAAAATCATGTTCAACATTCTCGGACTAAGCGTATTAACATTCGTTCATTTTATCCAAGAACTTGTTGAAGAAAAGATCATTGTGTTGGACTATGTGTTTACAGTAAGACATCTTGCTAACATCCAAACAAAGCCTCTTGATGATAATAGATTTGGTGACCTCCAAAAATCTATTGAAATATGTGCAATTTGATAAAATGCACAGGAAAAATGAGCTAAATTGGCACATTTGAGAACTGAGGTTCTCTTATATATATATATATATATATATATATATATATATATATATATATATATATATATATATATATATATATATATATATATAAAGGAGGACGAAGAAGTTGGTTGGCTTTGGTTGAATGTACATGTGCAACATAGGCATATTTTCTTATAGTAACCATTGCCCATTATGTATGTCAAAGAAGAGTACAGTTCAAAAAATTTTAAATTTGACATATCCGATGACATTGAACCAATATCGATGTCATCAAAGTTGTCTGAAACTTGAATAGTCGCCGTAGTAGATGAAACGTTCAGACACTCTGGAATGTGAAATATTGTATATCAGGAACGCAGCTTCCAGCGGTCATCAAACCTGACTGGTATCTCTTGTATATGTGAAGTTCCTCAGTTTGTGCAGACATTTTTTTTCATAATGGGGAGAATGGTTAGAGATATTTATTTTTTTGGTTAAATATGCCCATGGTTGGACTAGATAGTTGGTTGTGTTAGTTTGGGATGGATGGTGAGATACTACCACGTCTTGGGTAGTGTATTTTGGATCTATTATTATAGGTGGACACTGCCAAGCTTGGGCAGTTTTATGTTTAGGATATTCTGGTTGGCTTGATAACACATACATAAGCCTGTTTTTCTAACATCTTCATCTATTTATCTGATATCCATGAATCATCTTATCTGAATGTATATTTCTTATCTGTGGAATGATGATTGCAACTGGTATACCTTATTCTGACTGCTCTCCTGAAAATTATTGAATATTCTTTAAAGATTGAGACTTGGATTGTGAATTATATCATTTGAAGCTATACTGCTATTTTTTTTACAACTCACAGCTCTTCTCTACACTGATATGCATGGATAGATGTTAGTTTCTGTTATAAATGGAATTATCTAGGTACTATCTACTGCGATGCATGTGTTATTTTAATCTTCTAATTATCTGATTATCTTTTTTGATCTTATCCCTCTGCTCTATCTGATCTGTTATGCATACCTAGTTTCTGAAAATGGTGTCTGATTAAACTCTGCTGATCATTATACATCTCTGCTTTATATTTGTATGCTTACTGAATGATGTTCTCCCACATGTCTTCAAACTTCAGTCAATATCAATTGCCACATTTATCTTTGTTAATGACTGACAAAAAGGGTGAGAACAGTTCAAACACCCCATCAAAATATGTATATCTACACTTGAGTATGGTGTTGCAGGTGTTAAGGGAAGCAGCTATACTAAAATAAGGGGAGTCTGCAGTTAGGGGGAGCAGATACTGGGTTGTGTACATGGTTCACTAGAATTTGTAAAGTTGTGTAAAATGCATGTACACACAATTTAGGATATGTCTATCTAGATACTATACTAGGGTGTTTTGGGTATTTTGTCACGTAATTGACAAAGGGAAAGATTGAAAATGCCCTTGTAAGTGCCATGGTTTGTCAATTAGCGTGTGTGTTGAGTCAGTTGGACTGCAGAGCCTCATAGGAAGATCAATTCAAGCGTCTTCCTCAATCGGATGTGTGGAAGCTTGCCATAGGTAAATCTAAGCCTCACATCTCATGTCCCAAAACACCAAGTGAATAAAACCCTTAAAATAAGATAAACATCATATAGTTTTTAAGTGAGAAAACTTTTTCAAAAATCAGAACATGTCTAAGTTTTCTTGTTTTATCGATTGTATCAATACACATCTTGATATGATCGACTTGCGTTGTTGATGTCCTCAATGAAGGAATCAATTCTATCGGAATGAGGACAAAAGTGTCCAGTAACCACATACTTATCTGGATGGAATTATCGATGTATCAATATAATCAATATTTGAATCTCAAGCCCTTAAGGTGGCTTGATAATATCGACAGGCAGATATCCGGTGCCCCTATTTTTACGTAGAAAAATCATATATGCTTCGATATATCAAATCTCTCCTCAATACCATCAGAGTTCAAATCTCGATGATATCGGGAGGCTCTTGATGATATCGATCATGGGCACATAGTCTTCCAGCAACATTTTTTAGGTTGTTTTTAATTCTGATTGGGGGTCATTCGATAGAATCGATATTCAAATATCAATGGTATCCAGGCCGGATCGATTACATCGAGAATAGACATAAGCTGTCCAGTAAGCTCACTGATAAAATTCTTGGATTTATCGATGCATTGACACGACCTTCGATATCATCAGTATTTAAATTTCGATGATATCAAGTATTCCCTAGTCATATCTTATGACCTAAAAATTTTTATGCAAGTCTCTCTCATTTTTAAATGTCGAGGACTCGATCCTTGTATCGATAATATCAGAGTTCAAAATTCGATGGCATCGACACGAGTCTCGATTCCCTCGACCAGTTAGCAAAAGGTTTTCAATAGCGTATGATATTGAGTTTGTACCATCGAGGGGACCATCGATACGATCGAGAGTATACGGTCGATAATATCGAACCAGCTCGATGATATCGAACTCTGTCATAAATGTGATCGTTTTATATCCGTTAGAACCTTTTACCTATATAAAGAGAGCTTGTCTATTGTTGCTGGTAGAGAAAGAAGAGAGTATTTTTGAGTGTTTTACCTTAGATCATATACCCAAAGCCCTTTCTCTCAAGGGAGTTCATCCTCCAATCCACCCTGATCATTGATATTCAATAGAGTGGATTGAGGAATGAACTCTCGCATTCAAAGCTCCTGCAGTTACTACCTTAATGGTAAATCATTAAGATGGGATGCCTTGAATGCATAGATGATTAGAATCACTCTATCTTCCTAATAGAAAAACTTTTAGAGAGTAGGATTCCATCATAACCTTGACCCAACCCTTTGCCATATATTGGTACATCATTTAAGTTACGGATCAAGGGAGCAGAGATTCTTCATCAATAAGGAGGAGATCTTCGTCAACATACTGAATGAGACTCATCAACTTATCTATGAGTATGTAGAGTCTAGAGGACCCTTTGATCATTCTTTCGTAGGATTGGGTCTAAGGTATTTCTAACCCTTGTAAGTCCTCAAGGAGGCCTCCAGCGAGAGTATACGTGGTGGGTGCGTTGTGTGGACCCTTGCTCTAAGGAGAGTATAAACATCTGGTTGAAGGTGAACTAGTCAAAACCTTAGGTTTGAGGTGAACCGTGTGAAACCTTGGGTTAGAGGTAAACCCTGTAAAACCTCCGGTAGGGTCTTATGAAAATCCTTAGCCAGTGTGCCTAAAAGTGGGTGTGATGTGTTAACCCTTGCTTGTGAAAACATAAACAGTCAGCCTCAGTGTAGGCTGTAAAGGTTGAAGGTGAACTTGATTTAAAACCTTAGGTTTGAGGTGAACTGCTGTGAAACCTCCTTAGTGAAATTCGGTACACTCAAGGGTTGAGTGTAGTTGCCGAGAGTGGACTAGACAAGTAGTCGAACCACTATAAAATGACTATGTTTGCGATTGCTATTCTTTTGTGTGTGTGTGATTTACTTCAATACTTTTATATTTGTTTATCTCAGATCACACCTCACACACATATACATAGTCATATCCATCATAAACTAGGATATATATTGTTATCTTTTGAATAGTTTGTGATTGGATCCTCTACCTAACTTGGAAGCCAGTTGAGTTACATTTGAGTAATCCTGATAACTGCATATTGATAGGAATAGTGAAATAGGATTTTTAATAAATTGTAAAAACTTTAAAAAGTCCTATTCATCCCCCTCTAGGATATATTGGAATATTCCTATTTTAACTCAAGCAGTCTTCACTAATATTTCAGTAATAATCTCGGTAAGACCGAGGTCGAATCCACAGGGATTGAACCTTGTACATAATCTGAAAGTAACTCGAACTAGAACTAGGCGAAGATGAAATATAAATGAGAGGCTTTTAAGAGAGTAATGGTGAAATAGTAAACTAAAACTTAGAAAATTCAAAGGTAAGAAACTAGGGTGACAAGGATCTACTTGTAGAAATCAGGGAGATCTTATGCTTAATTCAAGAACTCAACTGAACTTAGAGTCTCATCTTCATCCAGTTGGAAGATATAACCATGCAAATCAAATCTGAACTTCCTTTGATCTAGTTTTCAAGAGATAAGAAGGAAGTATATTAGAATGGATTTTATCACAAGTCCATGCCCATGAGATAAAGTAAACAATAGAATTAAGCCAATCCACAATCAATCTGAGAGATATATGAATGTTAGGAAGGATTCTATCATCCAACCATGTCTAAGGGGGAATGGTGAACAACAGTGCTTCCTATCTTCACGATCATAATAATGAAAAGGAAATACTCAAAGCTATCACAAATCTATTATAATTTAAGTCACAACAAACCATTAAAAAATAAAGGCATTCCTTATAATCAAACTAGAATCAAATTCAGTTCAATTTAACATGAATCCAAAGGCATAAAGAAAATTCCTAATCTCACTACAAGCTTCACCTCTTAGACCTAGCTAAGAGGATTAGCCGAACATGATTAGGCTAAAATAATAACATTAGAAGTGAAGAAAAACCAAAGAAGAAGGAGGAAGGAGTGGATATGACCAGCTGTGTCTCTCTCCCTATCTTTCTCTCTCACGTCCGTTCTCACCCAAGATCTCCACGGCTGCTTGGATGGCTTGCATGTCCTCTCTCTCTCTCTCTCTCTCTCTCTATCTCTGTCTCTCTCTCTCTCTCTCTCTCTCTCTCTCTCTCTCTCTCTCTCTCTCTCTCTTTTATATTCATAAGAGAGTCAATCGGTGGCTGGATTGAGTCAGTGAAGCTTCCGCACGCTTTTCTTGTGAAGGAAGAGTCCCGGACGCGCACCCTATTTTTGTGCAACGAAGGCCCTTGCACTCGACCCGCGTTTGGCGCTGTGGAAGAACCCCAAGATCAGATTTGAGCCGTTCAGGCTTCTTAGCCCTGGGCGGCCCCACCTTAGTAATGTTTTGGAAGGTCCAGATGGACGGTCCGATCACGTAATGCTTGGGAACGTCGGACAGTGTCCGGACGTGTGTAATCCTTACACACTTACGTTGGGATGCTTGGTGGGCCCCACAATGATATTTTTAGCCAAATCCACCCAGTTCATTAGATTCCTGGCATGATTTCAGTTAGAAAGGAGTGGTTTTGCTCGACTTTTGGTGTTGCCCACTATATCAACTCACCTTGTCGTTCGTCCTGGGTTTTCCATCGATAGACGTATGTACACGTGCATGGGGCCGAAAGGAAACCTTAGTGAGTGTTGTGGCCACCTCCTAGACTGAATGGGCGGTCCTGATTGTCCATGTGTTGGACGGTGTGGGCCCACTACACGTCCCAGCTGTTGTCTATGCGAAAGCTGAAAATGGAATTTTCATTTTTTAAAGAAAAGGATCAGGTCAACCTGCGTATTGACCAAGCCAGGGTCCGGTGCACGTCCAGTGCACATGCACTGTATACAGGTGGATCCCCCTGTGGGGTCCATCATGATGTTCATGAGAAATTTGCTCCGTCCATCCTCTCTCTCACCCAATTTAATGGGTTGAGACCAAAATTGAAGCATATTCAGATATCAGGTGGGCTCCAGATCGATGATTTATGAGCTGATCTGTCCGTTGGGCCACCTCCACAAGGATCCAAGGGTTGAATTTCGACGTGTATAGTTAATTTAGGGTCCTCAGGCTAGATATAAAGTTTCGAGTCAAACGGATGGTGAGAACCCTGTGATCTTGCATTCAGGACGACTTTCATGCGTCTTTATCGTTGATCACTTGATTTTCTTGGATCTTTGGCATATAAATTCTTCGATCTTGGTTTCCTAGGATCCGTCCCTTGCTCTTGGTGATTTCTGAGCATTAAATCCCTGCTTTTAGTACCATTTTTTCAGTCCAGGCTCCTAAATTCACCTAACAACACAAACACGATTAAAATAGGGTATTAAAAAGTATCATGTTCATAAAAGCAGGTAATAACTGGGGTTTAATATGCAATATTCGACCCTCAACATAAACTTTCCTTAAAAAGAGTTAATAGGTAAAACTATTTTTTAGCACAACACTAATTTTTTTTATTAAAGCGGGGTGAATTAATTCACGTATCAAAAAAAAGGGATCCAAAGACCCAACCTAATCAAAGAAAGAACAACTAACAAGCATAGAAACATGGCCCACAACAAGGCTCCAAATGGATCCCAAATAGGGACTAAAACAACAAACTAACCAAAATTACAAATAATAATAAAACTAACTATATATACTTGCCTTGCTAATAGGAGTTAAAAAAAATAAACTTGACCAATCGCTGATGTTATTGCCACTCCACACTATCGGGCTGGACCTAGAAAAACTGAATCTACTTCTATAGAATCTAAATTAGAGCACAAACTCAAGAGTTTGGATCGCCTTTTATTAGAAACACAAACATGGAAGCATTGAATGCAGTAGAGAATAAACCCAAGAGATAATTTTTGTAAATTTAATAAAATTATTATGAGGAAATGGTATTATGAGGTCCACCTCATGGGAACTTTCCATGAGGTTAAGCTATATGGGCTCCACCGTATTATTTGTCGAACATCTACTTCATCGATCAGATGCACCATTCCATGGTGGGCCATGGGCTTAAAATTCAAGTGAATACATGACTTGGGTGGGCCACACCACATACAACAGTTGGAGAGGGGTTACCCACCCATAAAAACATTCATAATCATTTATTGGGCCCACAGAGATGTGCTTCACAAATCCAGCCCATCCATTGTGTATGTAACACTTGAATGAGGGGTTAAAACAAGTTTCAGCCGCATCAAAAACTCAAGTGGGCCCCACCAAGTGATTTTATATATTTTAGGCATGTCTTCACATGGTTTTAGATGGTATGGCCCACATGAGTTCTGTATACGGCTGATTTTTGGTATATCCCATAAACTATAGGGGACCCATCAAATGCACGGTGTCGATATTCAAGCCATATCACGGTGGGGCCCACATAACCTCATGGGAAGTTCCCATGAGGTCGACCCTATAGTACCATTTTCACACTACATTCTCTACTCCCTTTTTATCTTTAATTTTCAAATCAAATTCTTGGAGTAGAAGGATCCATCGTATCAGGCGGGGCTTAGAATCATTCTTAAAAAGAAGATACTTAAGTACCGCATGATCTTTGTAGATAATGATCTTGGATCCGATCAGGTAGGACCTAAATTTGTCCAAGGCAAACACTACGGCTAAGAGTTCCTTTTCCGTAGTCGATTAGTTCACTTGGGCAGGATTCAGAGTCCTACTTGCGTAATGAATGACGTAAGGCCGCTTATCTTTTCTCTGACCTAGAACTGCTCCAAGAGCATAATCAGAGGCATTGCACATAAGTTCAAAAGGAAGACTCCAGTCGGGTGGCTGCATGATAGGTGTAGTGGTTAACATGCCCTTAAGCTTAGTGACAGCTTCTTGGCATTGCTCAGTCCACTCGTATGGTGCATCCTTTTGAAGAAGATTACATAAAGGATGAGAGAGGAGACTAAAGTCCTTTATGAATCGCCTGTAAAATCATGCGTGTCCTAAGAAGGATCGCACATCTCTGATGTTCTTGGGTGAAGGTAGGTTAGATATAAGATCGATTTTTGCCTTATCTACCTCGATTCCCTTAGACGAGATGATATACCCAAGGACAATTCCCTTTTGAATCATGAAATGACACTTCTCCCAATTAAGTACCAAATTCCTTTCTTCACATCTTTTCAACACACATTTAAGCCTCTCTAAACATTCGCTGAAAGATGAACCAAAAATAGAGAAATCATCCATGAAGACCTCTAAATATTTCCCCACCATGTCAGAAAAATACTCATCATACATCGCTGAAAGGTGGCAGGGGCATTAGATAACCCGAACGGCATCCTTCTGTAAGCAAAGGTGTCATAGGGGCATGTAAATGTAGTCTTTTCATAATCCTCAAGGGTGATTTTAATCTGATTGTAGCCCGAATACCTGTCAAGGAAATAATAATAAGAATGACCAGCTAGCCTTTCCAAGATTTGATCAATGAAGGGCAAAGGAAAGTGGTCCTTCCTTGTGACAGTATTCAACTTCCTGTAGTCAATGCACATTCTCCAACCAGTAGTAACTCTAGTTGGCATGAGTTCATTATTGGCATTAACTACGATGGTGATCCCGGACTTCTTAGGAACCACCTGAGTTGGACTCACCCATTAACTATCAGATATGGGGTATATGATACCCACATCCAATAGTTTAAGAACCTCGGCCTTAACTACTTCCTTCATGTTTGAATTTAGTCTACATTGTGATTGCCGAACAGCCTTTGCATTATCCTAAAGATATATGCGATGAGTACAAATCAATGGGTCGATTCCCTTGAGGTCCGCTATTGTCCATCCAAGAGCTCCCTTATGCTTAAGTACCTATGAGCATACTCTCCTGCTCTTTCTCCAAGTGGGCAGAGATCACCACTGGATATGTCTCATCTTGACCTAAATAGATATATTTCAAATTAGAGGGTAAAGGTTTTAGGTCAAGCTTTGGCGGCTTGAGGTTAGACGGTAGAGGCACTACATCAGTTTGGGGTAATTCTTCAAATTGTGGCCTCCACCGGTTAACTTCAAGTACTGGTGCAGTATCATGCATGACACACGTCTCCCTAATCATGTCATCATCAAAATCATGGGAGCGGGTCAGGCATGTCTCTAGAGGATCAGAGGATAAGGTAAGAGGCATTCTATCTTCCACGAAAGAATCAATCATGTTAATGTTGTGAAAATCGTCATCGTCCTCTGAGTTGCTGCCGTTATTGAAAAAGATATTTGACTCCAATGTCAAATTTTTAAAAGACAGTCATGACACCATTCCTGCAATTGATAATTACATTTGAAGTGGAAAGGAATGGGCGACCAAGAATGACGGGAATCTGAGTGCTCATGTTATTGATGGGTTCGGTATCCAAGATGATAAAATCTACAGGGTAGTAAAATCTATCGACCTAGACCAACACATCCTTGATTATCTCTCTTGATACATGAATAGTGCGATCAACAAGTTATAATATAGTCCGAGTGGGTTTTAATTCACCCAAACCTAACTGTTTGTATACCAAGTAGGGAATCAGATTGATGCTCGCTCTTAAGTCAAGAAGTGCATGATCAATTCGATAGTTTCCGATTACACATGATATGGTTGGGCTATCGGGATCTTTGAATTTCTGTGGCACATCTTGTTTTAGGATGGCACTCACTTTCTCAGTCATGGAAATCTTCTTTGTCGTCATTTGGTCGTGCATAAGTCCCTTAAGAATTTGGCATATCAAGGTATCTGTTTTACGACATCAAGTAGAGGAATGTTGACTTTCACTTATTTCAACACCTCTAGGATATTCTGAGAGTTAGAGAAACATTTTGGTACAACCAACCATTGGGAGAATAGAACAACTGGCTTCTCTAGAGGTTCCGGTTCTAATTTTTGTGGGGCATCATTATATCAATCATTGTTGTCTTCTTCTGGTTCTTGAAGCTTTTCGAGCCTAACCGGAAGGGTTTTATCAATGAACTTCCCACTCCTAAGAGTGGTGATGGATTTAGCGTGCCCCATTTGATTTGAAGAGCTGGGATCAGCTATCTTGTATTGTTGTTTAGGATTGGGGAGTGGTTGTGCAGGAAGCTTCCCCTCTTCTATTGTCATCATACGTGAATCCATCTTTTGCATAAAATCTCACATTATCTACGTCAGTTCTTGCATAGAATTTTGAACCGGTTCTTCTAGAGGTCTCCCCTGATTTGGATTTTGATTGAAGAAACCTTGAGGGGTAGCAGTTTGTCCGTTCCTCTAACTAAAATTGGGATGATTTTTCTAGCCAGGATCGTACGTATTAGAGGTTAGTCCATTGAAAGGTCTTTCATAGTTATTTACGGCATTAGATTGTTCATTCAATACTTCTCGAAAGGCAGGTATTGTAGGATAATTTTCAATTGTATGAATGTTACAATCACAGATGCCACAAACACTTTCATTAGCCTTATCATTCTTTCCTTTCATGACCTTAAATTTTCTTTTGAGCGTAGACACTTTATACTTGAGATCATCATCTTCTTTCAAGAGATACAATCCACCTTTCTCCTTAGGTTGAGTCGGCCTAGATGTGGTGTTCGGATTTGAGTAATAGTCCCATGATTATGTTTTTTCAGCAAGACTATAGAGGTAATCCCATACCTCGTCAACATTTTTATTAATAAATTCTCCATTACACATTGTCTCGACCATTTGGCGCATGGAAGATGTCAATCCATCATAGAAAAAATTTGTAATGCGCCACGTTTCAAAGCCGTGTTGTGGGCATGAACTGACTAAATCCTTGAACCTTTCCCAACATTAGAAGAATGTTTCATCTTCCTTTTGGGCAAAGTTCATGATTTCTTTTCTGAGGGTAATCGTTCTATGATGTTGAAAAATTTTCTTTATAAATTCCCTCTACATATCATTCAATGTACTAATGGATCTAGGACGCAGTGAATGTAACCATGTCTTGGCCTTCTCTTTCAAGGAAAATGGGAAAAGTTTCAGCCTAATTGTCACCTCAGATACATTAGGAAAGTATAGGGTGGCTATAATCTCATCGAATTCTTTCAGATGTAGATACGGTTCTTCAGATTCAAGCCCTTGAAACTTAGCAAGGAGTTGGATAACCCCTGGATTGATGTCCATTTGTCCTGTATTTTCAGGAAAAATCATGCATGAGGGCGTACTCCTTTGCCGGTTGTAAATAATCTCGTAAACTACGAGGTGGGGGTGCTCGATGCACCTCATTCTCATCTTGTACTTCCTCAACCCTAGGTTGGGGTAGTGCTTGAGGTTGATTCGCAACCATAACCTCAGTTAACTCAGGAAAATTCGAGCGGTGTCTAATCCTACGATGAACAGTTAACCCCTCAACTAATCTTCCTTCGGTTAAGAGACGTCGAGTGTTGTCACGGGCCCACTTGGGCATGAAACACTTGCAACCCTTGATTTAAATTCTAAACCTAGACCTAAGAAAGGAAATAAAACTCTAAAAAGAAGAGAGGGTTGGAGAGAAGTTACCAAATTAGAGTCCCTAAGTTAAAAACCTGCAAAACAAACAAAACAAGTTAGTTTCTAGGAATAGAAAGTCTAAGAATAGAAAATTCCTAATTAGAAGTAAATTAATTTCTAAATAAAAAGAAGAAATTCCTAAAAAAAAAGTAAAAAACAAATTAGAAAAGTCTTAAACTAGAAAGTAAGTTAATAAAAGGGAATAGAAAGTAGAAAGTAGAAAGAGCTTACTGAATTAGAAGTTTCTATCTTAAAATCCTACAAAATAAATAGGTTAGTTTCTATAAATCAATAAAAATAATCTAACCTAAAATTAGAGAAATCCTAATCTTAAACTAATCCTAAAACTAGTTAATTTCAGAAACGCAAACATCAGTCCCCAGCAACGGTGCCAAAAACTTGTTCACACCCCAAGTGCAAGGTTGTGATGTAGTAATAAACTCGATAAGACCAAGGTCGAATCCCAAGGGATTGAAACCTGTACGTTATCTAAAACTAATGAGAACTAGAACTAAACTAAGATAAAACATAAAATGAATGAAATTTAGGGAATAATGGTGAAATAATTATCTAAAACTTAAAGAATTCAGGGAAAGAAAACTAGGGATTCAGAGGATCCACTTGTAGAGATCAGAGAGATCTTACGCTTGCTTCAAGAATCATAGAAATTAACTGAAATGTCATTGATATAGTTTTCAAGAGATGAAAGGTATATGAATTAGAATGGATTTCATCACCAAACCATGCCCAGGAGACAAAGCAAACAACAGAATTAAACTAATTACCGACCAATCAACATGCTATGAGGGTTAGGAAGGGTACCGTCATTCGACCATGCCCAGGAGACTATGGTGAACAACAGGGCTTCCTGACGTCATAAACATAAAGAAGAAGAAAAAATACTCAAAGCCATTGCAGACCCATTGTAATTTCAGTCACAACAGACCATTAAAGACTAATAACATTCCCTTCATTAACCAAATTCAACATCAGTTCAATCTAAACAAAAGGCAAGCAAAGAGTTTCCATCATGCTACAAGCTTCACCGCTTAGCCCTAGCTAAGAGGTTTTGCCAAACACGATTAGGCTAGATCTCATAGGAATAAAAATGAAATGAAATAAAATAAACTCTAAAAGCAACATAATTTATACTCCCTATCTCTCTCTCTCTGCTTTACGTCTAATTTTTCTTCTCCTCCAAGCCAAATTTTCTTCCTTCTCAAGCTCTTCTTTTCTTCTTTTATATATGGCAAGTGACTGGGAGTCAGTTTAGAGTCAGACTAACTCTGTTTACACAGTCAATTCGCGTGCAAAGCCTGCTGTCACGCGGCAACAGGTCGGTGTGTGTATAATCGTTACACATTGAAAGTCGGAACCTCACAACTCCCCCGTTCCTGTGATCTTTTCCAAAAGAGTAACGTCCCTTGGGACGTTTTTGAGTGTCCTACACAATGGATGGTTTGGATTACTCATCCGATCACCACTGAGACCACACCACAACCCGCAAAAGTCAGCTCCGTCTGGATGCAAAACAGGGATGCGGATCTCTTCCGCTGTGACACTGGTGGGGCCCATTATCAGTGGTTGTTGAGAAATCCACTCCATTCATTCAACTCGTGGCGAAAAATTAGTAAAAATGGCTAGTTTCATATTGGATTTGGTGTGGTCCACAGAATAGCTTGCTTCGCCGTCCGAATTACGTTCAACGGCTTAGATCTTCCGATAGCTCGCCCGAGGGAGAAGGGGCACCTAGGTCTTGGTAACATGAGCCTTGGACATCTAATGGACGGCTTGGATTGTCTATATGGACAATAGGTGGGGCCGATAACTGTTGACCAATCCTTGTGAAAGTCTCTGGAAACGGAAGCTTCCGTTTTTGAATTCATTTGAAAAAAAATCGGTGCACGTCTGGTGTACATATGCACTGTGTACACACTGCATATACAGGGCCCACTGTAATGTTTTTGCAAAATCCAATCCATCCATCCATTTTAACATATCATTTTAGCCGTTGGGACTAAAGTTGAGGCAATTCCAGATATCAAGTGGGTCCCAAATTGAAGATTAATGGGCTGATCTACCCATTGGCCCACTTCTCAAGATCTTTAATAGCTGAAATTTTACATGTATGGTTAATTTATGGCCCTTAGATCATGTATGAAATTTCGAGCCGAATGAATGGTGAGAACCCTGTGATCTTGCATTCTAGATGATTTTCGAGCCACTTGAGCTTCAATTTCTCGATTTTCGCTGATCCTTGGTGTGTAATTCCGTCGATCTTGGTCCCTGGAGTCCTTCCCTTTCTTTTAGTGTCATTAGAGTATTAAATCCAAGCTTTTAGCACCTTATTTCGATTCAAGCTCATAAATACACCCTGCATCATAAGAATGATAAAACGGGCCATTAAACAGTATCATGCTCGTAAATCCAGGTAATAACTGGGGTCTAATATGCAATATTTGACCCTCAACAGTTAGCCTTGACCGTTGAAGGAAAGATTCCTCGGATCATCCCTGTAGAATTTTTGGATAGTCTGAGCATCGACCAGACTGATCAAGAGATGGTTAACCTGGTGGAGACCACTCCAAGTTGGATAGACCCAATCTACAACTACTTCATGTCTGGTGAGGTCCCCCAAGATAAGCTAGAGGCTCGACACCTGAAGATCAGAGCTGCACGATATGTGGTCTTAAATGGGATCTTATAGAAGGAGTATTCACAGCCTTACCTCAAGTGCCTCCAACCCGATTAAGCATACTACGTGATCTGGGAGACCCACGAGGGAATCTAGAAAAATCATTCCAATTGACATACCTTATCTCTGAAGATACTCCCACAAGGGTACTTTTGGCTGACCATTCAGGAAAACTCCAAGAACTACGTCCAGAGATGTGATAAATGCTAGAGATTTATCATTTTACCAAGGTAGCTTGCACAAGAGATGACCCCTATGAGTAGGTCATGGCCATTTTCTCAGTAGGGAATCGACATCATTGGACCTCTGCCCACTAGGAAAGGACAGGTTAAGTTTACTATCATAGTGGTCGACTATTTCATTAAGTGGACCGAGGCCAAACCAGTGGCAAAGATTATAGAACAGAAAGTGATCAACTTTGTCTGGAATAACATTATCTGTTGATTTGGAATCACGCGCACCATTGTCTCTGATAATGGGAAGTAGTTTGATAATGATAAATTTTGGGGAATGTGTAAGGGACTCGGTATCTCAAATGAAAACTCTTCACCTCGGTGCCTGCAGTCCAATGGGCAAGTCAAAGCCGTAAACAAGGTTATCAAGCACCATCTTAAGACTAAGTTAGAAAAAGTGAAAGGTAGCTGGGCAGAGGAGTTCGCTTTCATCCTTTGGGCCTACAAGACTACAGCTTAGTCGTCTACCGGGGAGACTCCATTTTCGTTATCCTACGGCATGGAGGCGATCGTCCCAGTCGAGATCGACCTCCCAACAACTTGGGTCAGGAGCTACCAGGAGGACCAGAACGTAGAGAAAATCATAGCAAACCTTGACCTGCTCGATAAAACCAGAGACGTTGCCAGACTCCAAGTCACCGCTTAGCATCAGCAAGTGGCACAGTTCTATAATTCCAGGGTCAAAATGAGGTGTTTCCGACCAGGGGACCTAGTCCTCCGCCACGTCTTCCAGAATACAGCAGAGACGGGGGTGGGACACTCAGACCAAACTAGGAAGGGCCATATCGTGTGGTCAGGTCAACTAAGTCAGGCTCTTATCACTTGAAAGATCTCGAAGGGCATCAGCTCCCCGACCCCTAGAATGTCGAGCACCTAATGAGCTACTACCCATGAGAATCTACTATCCAATGAAGGCTTTTGACAAATGTATAGCTCGGAACTACTAACTTTTCAAGGCTCTTAATAAAAGTCTCTTCCTACATGGTCCACTTATGTGATCTATCTACAAATGAAAAAAGTTGCATCTCACAAGCATAGGCGAACTCCCATATTGTAACTCCCCAAAAATTGAGGGTCAAGCATAGTTCAACTCTCGAGTTCCAATGCATCACTTATGTAATATAGATAATGATATTTAAATGTTCTCCATATTAGTGCATTAAACATGAGTGGGATTACCCCAAAACAGCATATCATACTCTAGAGTTACTTAAATTGAGCAAGCGAAAGACTGAGATAAATATATAAAGTATGTAAGTGTTTATCAATCCCCAGAGTATGAGTATATTACCAAGCTAAATAAATACATAAATTGTTCCAAAATTCTAGGTCTACATAAACCTGCCTGAGAGTTGCATGTAGGAGAACTCCTCCTCATCAAAGAAGTTCGGCTCCGTCTCATAAGCCTCACCATAATCTGCATCTAAAACAGAGTCTGGTTGGTGTTTTAAAACACCGTCCTAGAGTGGGAGTGAGTGATTAAGTCAATGGTACTATAAGGTAAAGGTTAACATGTTATCATCTCAGTCAAGCAATAATGATAAAGCAGTACAACAATCATATCCTAAATACTCTTGTTAATGCAGGAATGGTATGTTGTAATGATGCATGCCCTCGCCTGCACTCCATTAGCGACATCATCTCACGATCGCACATGGCAAACTCCCTAAACGTGTGCTTCCTCTCCAAAGCACATGCAATGCGGTGCATGGTCGTGTTAGCCAAGTGATTTATTAGGCTTATTCATACAGCAGATTCGGAAAGCTAAGGTACCTCCCTTTATATCATTTACCCAAACAAGGATCTATCTAGGGTCGTCAATCCTAGTTAATCACATACGATAGGTAAGTTGTCGGGCATCACCCCTGATGGAAACAGTAGATAGGCAAGTTTAAGAGTTTACACTCGAGGTCACTACGGGAGGCTCGTCATCTTAGCGTAGTCTTAGTTTATACTTAAGGTCACTACAGGAAGGCTCGTCACCTCAGTATAGGCCGATAGCTCGAATACAGTGTCTCATACTACTGTTTCAGCTCACAAGTTTGGGTTGCTCACTGGTCACTACGAGGAGGCTCGTCACCATAGTGTAGGCCGACAGCTCGACCATGATGTCCCATACCACCATGCCCGGCTCATGAGTCTTAGCGGATCTTGGTACCATGGTTGGAATGGGCTTTACATTGGAAACCAGTACCTTAGATTCAAACAGTAGAGTTCATACATGGTAAACACATAATAGGCTAATCGGGTTATTTGAAAAGTGTGATTGGTATAAGCGCACGTTGAATTAATTGACATGAAGCGTGTAAGCACTCCTCGTAGCCTAACCACTGTTGACAATCAGCGTACGACTCTAATTCATCGAACGTATCTAATGTGGTGAAACTAGTTCGGCCACTCAATCAGGAGCCATTACCGATTGTGTGGACTAGGTGGCAATCCCAAACATACTCAAATACCATAGAAAATCACATATTTTACTCATAACAGTATTTAATGAACAATTCAAACATAATTCTTGTTTGAGCATTTTATCAAACACATTGAACATGTTGACATACATATACATTTCATCCATAAATCATATAGCAACCATTTATGTTATATAAAGGAAACTACCAATATGGATACGGTAGTTGAGAATCCCATCTCAATATCCTTATTAAAAGCGATTTACCAAACAATTACTCATTCAGACATTTTATCAAATACTTAGACTATAAAATACTACATACACAAACTAAATCAATTATAGCATATATTATGGCAAATCCTTTCATAAAGGAGTTGTCCTACATACAATAAACATGTATTATATATTAATAGTCATGGAAAGCATAAATCACAATTTCACCTTCATTCAAACATTTCAACAAACACATGAAATGCATTATATATTCACATAATTCACACACATACAGTTTATTAAACACATCATAACTAAGATCATATGGTACAAATCAAGTCAGACATAAATTATTATTGACATTGAAAGCATTGAAAACCATAACCTAAACGTTTATAGTCCACACTTTTTGTTGGATTCCTCATTTTGAACTCGATTCGAATCGTACGTCTTCGTCTACAGAACAATAGTTACCTAAATCACGAAATAGGTTAGCTATTTCGCCGATTCCTCTATTTGGATTCCTAAAACAAGATTAGGGTTAGGATTTCTTACCCAAATCGAAGCTAGAATCGTTGGTGTAGCGATGGTGGAGTGGTGATTCGGTACGTGGAGTAGTGGGAGTGAATCCCAGCAACAATCTCCCTATCTCTCTCTTCTCCTCACTCTTTTCTCATCATTTCTCTCTTCTCTCTCCTAGGGTTAGAGAAATTCGTATGGAATGAAAGAGGGGTGGTTTAAGGTCCTTAAATAGGCCCAGAACTGGTTCAAATGGCCCCAGGGCCATGGTATACTTAAGTGATACCAAAGGGTGTCTGTTTCGGACAAACAGGACTCATTTGGAGGCCTATTACTCACCTGCGTCATGGAGTAAGTTCCCTGACCATAGTTCTAAGCCAGGTTATAATGTCAGTCCGATCAAATTTTTGGATCAACCATGGAGGACATGTATCAGTTCAATGGTCATCGTCACTCAATTAGGGCTACAAGTATACTGACATGTGCAGGGAAATTTTCCTTATCCATGAGTAAAGTTTGGTCAGAAACTAATGGTCTAAAACCTTTAATTTTTCCTACAAGCAAATGGTCCAATTTACTTAAGTTTGATTTCATTTTTTTAAAGATATTCAGGTTTCTCACACACTTCGTTCCAGGCTCAAGTTGTGCATTTTTGGATACCATTTGGGCTCGATTCCCATGATGGTTGTCAAGCCTAATAAGGTGGTCATAACCTTATAGTTTTGTGTAATCAGACTTTCGACACATGGTCCAGGTCCGATATGGAGTTTCAAGGTGCTCCCAAGAGCAACTGGGTTTTGGGATTCCTCCTAGGTTTTTAAGTAATGTTGAGTTAGCGATTTTAATAGTTTTGAGTCTTTTAATTCATATAGATATTGGTTCAAGCTAATTTCACTGGTTATTTAGTTTAGTACTTAATTAATTTTCATCTAATTTCTATAAAATTTGATCCTTAGTAATTTCTGCCTGAGGTGATACTCGGGTCTTTATACGAATTTTTTTGAGATGTTACACATATGCAAAGAAAAAACCTATAGGTGAACCAATCCTTTAAGAGGGGTTGACTCAGTATATGTTAAAAGGTCTGTAAAAATGACTAAGGGTCACACTCCATTCAGGGGGGGGGGGGGGGGGGGGGGGGGGGGGGTTGACCCTCCCAATGGTCAGTCCTTAATATCAACAAATCATCGCAACAATCAACACATGTGAATATGCCCTCTACTAAGGGTTAAAAGATCATCATTCACCCAAAAAGTTATCATCAAAAAATTATCCATCCCATGTAAAAAGAAATAATATAAAATATCTTACTCCCTCCGAGTAGAGAGACCAGCCACCGAGCTGGGGAGCTGAGCATCAGGGGCGGCTTCAATGACAAGAGGGGAACTCTTAGGCTCATCAGCCACGGCCGGTTCAACATCCTCAGCCTCGTCCGTAGCAAGAGTGTCGAGGTCGATAGCCAAATTAAGCTTTTAGACCTCAGTGAGGCAGGTGTCAAAGCCGATGTTATAGCTGAACAGATACATCTTGTCCAGTCTTTTGGCCCTCTCCACCAACTCCTTATATGTTGTCACTGCTGTGGCAACTTGCGAGGCTGCACGAGTCTCAAGTTCCCCTCGCAGGCTCTCTTTATCCATAATATCCATGACCTCTAGAACGATCAACTGCTAAGTTAACGCCTCAGCAGCCTCGTGTTTTACCCTTACAACATCTCGTTCTAGTCGTGTGGCATCACCTTCTACATCCTCAAGAGAGACCTCCAAATGCCTAACAGCCTCCCTTATGCGCTTACCTTTGGGGTCGGTCATGTCCAAGTGAGCTTGGAGTTGATTAACCTCACCCTGGATCGCTAGCTCCCTCACTCGACCCTCCTCAATAGCCCTTCTCAGCTCCTCTCGCTTTGTAGCCGAAGCCTCCAAAAGACTCTCAAGCTCGACCCTCTATGCATCAAGCTCAGCCTTCTGCACCTCAAGCTTAACCTTTTGCGCCTCGAGCTCAGCCTTCTCTGCCTTGAGCCGATCCATCTCCTTCAACCTCTCATTCACTTCTACCATCATTGGCAGCGATTAATAACAGACCGCTGCGTAATCATTCATGAACTTGACGTGGCTTAGGGAGAGCGTGTTAGCTATTTTCAACTCTGGCACATGCTTGGCCGCCTAAGGGTTTAGGAGAGCCATGTGATAACTAGGAGGTAGAGTCTTTGGAGCGGGCGTGGAACCTCCTCTAACCCCATTGGATGCAAAAGCTTGGGTAGCCACCTCAAGCATGGTGGCGTACCCGATTAGGTCGTCGGTTCGGCCAGCTAAGAGCTCAGCCTAAGCAATAGCGTGGTGGGCAACGAATTGTGCTGGGGAGTCAATACCAAGAGTCTCCCCGACCACCTCTCTCCCTATCCCGGGAGGACCCGCAACCGCTGAAGGTGAAACTTCAGGGGCTTGCTCCTCCGGAGTCGGTGTCGAGATGGTGATGGGCTCGACTCTGATAGGGACCTAGGTGGCTCGTGCTTTAGGAACAGGGGTAGGGACAGTGGCAAAAATGGCATCATTTGGTGCTATGACAAGTACAACTTCAGTTGGGGCTATGGTGGGCACGGCCTCAGCCAAGAAGGTCATGGCTACAACCGGAAAGGTTTAGCCCTGGGAGCAGAGAAGGTCATGGTTGCAGCCGAAACAAGCCCAACCTGAGAAGTCTTCCTCTTCTTCGACGTCACCTTCATCCTTGGTTCGAATAAGAGGACTACGTCCATCGAGGGGCAAGGCGCGATCGGCCTCCTCTTTTTCAAGCTGCCTGCCTCCATTCCTACCCGAAAAGGAAGTCAGCTAGAGAAAAATCTATTAAACATTAGTAAACAATCTCCGAAGACCCTTACCCCGCTTACCCAAAGTGAAAAGAGTGGGTTGAAGTCTACAGAAACTGGATAACACTAAGTTCTCCTCATTGATGAGTTCGAACCAGACGCGTTGGTCCTTAACAAGCAATATGGCTTGGGCAACCTACTGTTTTTGGAGCGGAGAGAGGTTTGGGGCCCCTTTTGGCTGAACTGCAAGCAGAGACAGAACTTGAGTTAAAACAAAAAGGACAAATCAAGCATATAGTTTGATGAAAAGGAGTGCCCGACCTGGTTGGAAAACTTTGTGGGGACCTGAACCCGTAGTCCACCCAACTTAGAGGCACGGGCCTCCCATTCCCCCAAGGCCCAGAACCACGTCCCTTTCCAGTCCTTATTGAAAGAAGGGAGTTGGGTTACCGGGCCTGAGATGTATGGAGGCCTAGCTAAGAGGTATACCAAGCTGGCTCCGACCTGTCATACTTAGCCACGTACAAAAATAGGAACTCTTCCAGCGTTAGCCTCTGGCTCTCCATCCGATGTCAAAGAATAAAGGTAGAGACAATAGTCCTCTAAGCGTTAGGGACCAACTGACCCGGTGCCACTCCAAGTCATGTGGTCAGCTCACGTATGAATAGATGGATGGGGAATTGAAGCCCACATTGGAGGGCATTGGTGAAGATGGCAATCTCTCCCTGAGCAAGAAGGCCCGCTTGGTCCGTGGGGGTAGGGGCTTGGATGTGTACTGAGTCAGGAATTTGATAATCTTCACGGAGTTGGGCCATCTAGGACTTGACTAGAATCGAGCCCCTGGGGACTAACGGTGACCAGCGAATTTGGCCTGCCTCCCAATGAGCCTACCTTCGATCGCCCCGCGGGATCTCTAAGAGCCCTCTTCGACCTCTTGCCACCGCCTTTAGCCCTCTGACTCATTGTTCTCTAGGACAAAGTGCCAAGTGGTATGGCCTCAAAAGGTCCTTCGGACTCTCTAGGTCCTGAGGCGGTGGTCTCTGGTTTTGAGTCAGAACCAGCTCATCGGATCTCTTCTACTTCGTCAGAGTTGCTCGACATTATGTAAAGAAAAAGTCTTTAAGTGATGGAAGACTCACATCGCTGCAAACGACTTTTCAAAAGAGATTTTCCCAAGTCTGGCAGCTTCCTCCGAGCAGAATTCCTTCTTCGATGGTCGGAAACCCTTTATCTGGTGACGAAAATCTCTTTTCCTGTTGAAGGAAATTTAAAAGGAAAAAAGTAAGAGAAATGGAAAGCGAGAGAGTGAAAGACACAAAAGAAGTGAATGAATGAGAATGGGAGGGGTTTATATAGCCCCCCAGTGTCATCATTACAGGCAGTTATCCCCGAAGCTGAGGCATCTCAGTGTTGACACCAAGGGACACGCAAAGGTAGATGATACGTATGAGCCTTTGTTCTGAGAGCAGATTTGTCTCAATATTAAATGTCATTCATGGTGCACGCAGTCTCTCACCTCCCCAAGGGCACGTGGCACCGTCTCCTTCGTTCTGCCAAATGTAAATCGTAACCGTCTCCATGTGTCATCTACCCAGAGGTCGAGATCTGAGCAGGAGCAGCCACCATGCGGCACAAGGAATCCAAAGTGCAATCATACCACAGTTATCCCAGTCATCATCATGAGCTGAGGCATGGAGGCGTCGTTCCGTTTCCACAGGCATTTACTCTCCAAGTCCAAGCTCGGAACAAGAGATTAGGGGGCTTCCATTATGGGAAAATCTGAACAAGGACAATCAGGGTCATCTTGAGTTATCCAAATCAGTTATTAAGGCCTCGTAAGGAGAGCATCGCGCCAAGTGCAAGCCGGCTCCTGGATTACGACTATAAGCGGGCTGAGGCAAGCTCTCGTCTTCATTCTCATCATTTCAAGATGGCATTCAATGAACAATTGAGCCATGTGTATGTTCGAGCCTGAGGCAAATTATTTGACTGACTCCGAATATTAGTACTTGGCCTCAGGTCTGGATAAGATGAGGTCGAGCCTCGGTGAGGATACTCCAAGTGCCGAGTTGGGAGGGTAGCCCAAATGCTGACATGATCGAAGATCTCGCCCAAGGATACCCGTCCTTAAGACACGATACGCTACACGACCCAAAGATTATGGATAATTTCTCCACGATTACAATATCAGCATGATTGAGTAAATTGTGACGAGATAAATGGACGCGAGCCTCTCCACCCACATGTATAAATACCAGAGGATCCTATTATCACAGGTATGCAATATCTCGCACCCTCTCTCTACATTACACGACTTAGACCCAGATTCCTTAGCCTAACTTAGGCATCGAAGGGTCCCCCGGCTGAGCCAGGGTCTCCTTTGCTCACCCCTTTGTGCAGGACCAGGGTTTGTTAGAGGTTTGTAGCATTGAGTGGAGGGTGGTCCAAATTTTGACCTCAACAAAACTCAACTAATGGATCATGTTATAAAAATTCTAAGCTCCAAAAGAGTTTGAGGTGTAAGGTATTCACAACTTCAGATTTACAGCATCTAAAATACCTGAGTTCAGTTTATAAGTAGCCTGTTGAGCTCCTTCCTGAACCCTCATTTCACCCTCAAAATGGATCATAAAATCTTGGATGTGGAGGTAGGAAAAAATTGTGCCTATGGAGAATTGGATCCCTTCTCCTAAAGTGAATCTCTTTGCTGGTTGAATGTAATAATGAAAATGAAAATAACTCACTTTATGTAGAAAGGCGAGAGTAATAGAAATGGCTACTATTCTGCTTCTTCATTTAGACTTTCAAATTCAAATTGATCTTACTTTACTCTCTTTCTCATCTTCATGTCTTCTTCTTCTTCTCTGCATTTTTCTCCACCTATACCCAAAATATCCTTCAAATCTTCAATCAAGAATGTCAAATTCAGGCAAATTCCAATCATTCATAGCTTCTTATCCCTCCTGCAAGACCTCCCATCACCTAGTCTCCATCAAATCAATCCATGCCTAGATAATTACAAATGATCTCTCCAGGAATGAATTTCTCACCACCAAAATCATCAAGACATAGGTAGATTCGGACAATTCAAGTAATGCTTGACAAAATTACCCTGAGAAAAAATCTCTCTATGTAAGGCCATGATGGGTGGGTATCTCTAAAATGAGTAGTACCTGAAAATCATTGAATCGTATTCGGTGATGAAGTTTTATGGGTTGGAAATGGATAGTTGCAATTGTACTTACGTGATTAAGGCTTACATGAGTTTGTTGGATTTTGAAATGCAGAAGGAGGTAATGAAAGATGGGATTAATAATGGGCTAAAATTTAGTAAGAATGAAGAAACACGGAGAGTGTTTATTGGAATGCCAAATAGAGATGTCATTTATTGGAATTTATTGATTGGAGGTTGTGCAGACTGGTGGTTTTGATATGACGTTTGATTTGTTCTTTAAGATGTGGGGTTGCAGAGTTAGACCAAGCCCAGTAACACTTGCGGACCTTATTTAGGCATGCGGTGGGAATGGAAGATTGGAGATTGGAAAATTCATTCATGGGTTATTGAATGGATTAGGAAGGGAAAATGATATTTTGATTCTTAATTCTTTAATGAACATGTATAACAAGATTGGTGATATAGAGAGCTCTAGATTAGTTTTTTATAGAATGCCATTGCCAACGAGGAATTTGGTTTCATGGAATGCCATAATTTTAGGCAATGTGCAGAACAGATTGGTACCAAAAGCATTTAAGCTTTTAAATGAATTATTATTAACTGGTGGTGGGTTTGATTCAGTAACTTTGGTTAGCCTTCTTCAGGGCTGCACATAAATATGGGTTTGGATTACGGGAAGATTCTCCATTGTTGTGTTCTTAGAAGGGGGCTTATCATATCGACTACAATCATTAATGTGTATGCTAAGTGCGGTGCCTTAGAGCTGGCGGTCTTGTATTTGATATAATGAAAGAGAGGAATGTGATATCATGGACTGCAATGTTGATGGGATTAGCCTAAAATAGATGTTTAGAGGAGGCATTGGATTTTTTTGGATGGATGCAACAGGATGGTGTTGTTGTTAATTAATTCTATTACACTTGATAGTTTGAATCAAGCTTTTACTCATGTAGGGTCTTTAAGGAAAAGAGTGTCCATACTCCTTTAATATGTCATAAATATGTATTCAATGTTATCAATATAACTGCATTAATTGATATGTATGCCAAGTGCGGGAAGATAGTCTCTGCCAAGAGAGTATATGATAGTGGATCAACCTCTAACAATGTGATTCAATGGAATGCCATGATTGCTAGTTATGGCATACATGGTCATGGAATTCAAGACGTTGCTATTTATACTCAAATGAGGTAGGTAGGGTTGAGCCAAATCAGAATACATTTGTATCTCTTTTATCTGCTTGTAGCCATTCAGATTTGGTGGAAGAGGGGTTATCTTTTTTCCAGGCCATAGCAGGAGACCGTTACATAAGGCCTAATGAGAAGCATTACACTTGTTCAATAGATCTTCTTAGTCAAGCTGGCCATCTTGAAGAGGCTGAGGCATTGATCAAGAAAATGTCATTTCAACCATGCAGTGTCGTGTTTGAAGAATTTCTTGGTGGATACAGGACTCACAAGAACATAAATATGGGTATCCAAATTGTTGATAGATTGTTCATTTTGAATGCCCAAAATCTATGAATATATATCATGTTGTCAAATATTTATGCTGAAGGAGGGAGATGGAGTGATGTTGACAACATGAGAAATCTCATGAGGAAGAGAGGACTTAGGAAAACACCACATTATAGTTTAATTGAAGTAGGAAATCAGGTCTACGTATTTTTTGTTGAAATCGTACACACCTGTGTCAAATCTGTCAAGTGTTAGAAAGTTTAAGATTATCAATTGTAAGGCTCGTATCCTAGTCCGTACTATTCCTTAGACTCTCATGATCCTCCCCGTCGAATTCTAACAACTCGCGACCTATAGATAGTGTTTGCGCGCGATATTCACACCCCAAGTATAAGGTTACGATGTAGTAATAATCTCAGTAAGACCGAGGTCAAATCCACAGGGACCGAACCCTGTAAGTAATTCGAAAGTAACTAGAATTAGAACTAGACGAAAATATAATCTAAACCAGGAAAATATAAGAGAATAATGGTGAAATATTAAACTAAAACTTGTAAAATTCAAAGTTGGGAAGTTAGGGTGATGTAACGCCCAGACTTTTCAAGACCCAAGTATATGACTCATTTCCTGAAAACCTAAGTATTAACCCTAAAGGATGGTCAAATTCGAGTATATTTTTTTGGTTCAACTATCAAAGTAAGCAGATGAGCGTAGAATGGACAAGTAAGCATAAGGAAAATTTAAATTTCATTTAGAAGATGCAAGAGGTTGCCCATAATGACTTATACAAACCAATGTCTCCAATATTAACAAATATAAGAATTACATAATCCAATACATGAGAAATAACAGAATGTAAGTAAGTTGGAGCCGCAAGACTCCTCAACTTCTCAAGGTAGATACAGTCATGCAACCCTAACACTTAAACCCGGCTCCTTATCAGCCTGAACCTGCATATTACTTAAACCACCTGTATTACCTGTACGGTTGTATATTTGATGAATGAGTAGCAAGCTCAGTGTGAATTCCCCTCAAGATTACACACCGCCGCATTAGTTAAGCATAGTTTTAAAACATACGAAACTATACATGATGCAGTCTTATTAAATGCATAGATGTATGAATGCACATCAACTGGGAATGCACATCCATTTGGCCAAGTGAATGGACCTTTCAAACAGTTAATCCATTTAGGCAAGAGAATGGACATTTCAAACAATTGGCTCATTCAACTTGCAGAGTAGTGGGCCTTTCAAATAGTCGACTCACTTAAAGATGAATGGGCCTTTCAAACAGTTAGCTCATTCATGCTTGGGGATGGGCCTTTCAAACAGTCAGCTCATCCCAACCAAGGGAATGGACCTTTCAAACAGTCAGTCCACCCAGGAAAGAGAATAGGTCTTTCAAACAGTTGACTCATTCAACTTGCAAAGGAACGGGTCTTTTAAATAGTTGACCCTCGCAAGTAAGATAGTGTGCCTTTCAAACAGTTAGCCCATCCTAAATAAGAAAGATGGACATTTCCAACAGTTAGTCCATTTGAAAATAGGAGTGCCATGTATGCATGATTAATTCCAACCATTATTATCCAAATTTTCGAGCAACTAATTTAGGTAGACATTTAGTAGGTGTCATAATTCAAGGTTTATAAACAATTCATAAACAATCTATAAACATGTCATATACCTAAGTACAACATGTGGATATTCATACAAACTAAGTGTTGAGCATATGATTGATAATCAGGTTTAATATCTAACACAAGTTATCATGAATTGGAGATGTCAATTATTAATTAAATAAAATGAACTACTACCTAAGTTAACAAGGAAGAGGAAAGCTCAAGGGGAAAGATTCATCACCTAAAACGACGTAGTTCTTTCCTTGATTTAAGTGATCGTGAGTACCTTGTTGTCTGATATCACGTAAGTAGCTCCCTAACGTTATTTCCAATATAATAGCTTGTGTTAGAAGGCATTTCCGCCTTTAGGACAAATAGGGCTAGCCAGGACTTGATGATATAGGGGACATGGACCCGATTCAAGGTTGTCAGGCCTACCAATCATGACCCAATCACTGGGGCCTAGGTTAGGCATGAAATGTCCCCAAAGATGGGGCTTTAACTGGGCCCCTGTTTTGGTCCAGTTGTTAGGTCTAATATAAGCCCAAAAATAGGGTTGGGTTAGGTCGTCCCTGGCCAAATAATGGACAGCCCAGCGCATATCAAAGTTGAGGTGGGCTGACTGGCTTCCAACCCACCAGCCACTACTTCCTTTATAAATTTCAGCTCTAGCTGGGCTGGGCTGGGCTTGCCCTAGTCAGCAGGTACTTACAGTAGGTTGGGTCGGCAGGACACCTTTCATTCACCACTCACACTGACTGGGCCATTTTCTAGCCTAGTCATGCATTTTTCTCACAACCTCATGGTCTGAGGTGGGCCTGTTGAACTAGTGTGGCCCAGCAGGAACCTAGCCATGAGATGGGCTAGCTGATTTCATACCACCTATGATAATCCATCACTAGTCCAATGTCTGGACTGGAACCGGCCCAACTCGACCTGAATCCGGCCCACCTTGAGTCCCCGACTTTCCAGTGAGTCAGAATCTCACCTGGACTCGACTAGCAACTCTCTCCCTCCCTCTTTTCATCTGTCCATCTTCCTCACGCAGCAGTTATCGGCCTGCACTGACCCAACTCGTTCCGGTTTAAACGGTCGACTTGGTGCAGTGCAGCACCGAGTTCAGTATCTAGTTGTGGCTCTCCTTTCTTTTCTCTCTTCTCTCACTCTCTCAATGTCTTTCTCTGTCTCTCTCATTCCCTCTAATGATGTCTACAGGCTGCACTGACCTGACTCGATTCGACTCAAACGGCTCGACTTGGAGTAGTGCGGCACTTGGTTTACACCACCCTCGACTTCTCTCTCATTCCTCCTCTCTCTCTCTCTCTCTCTCTCTCTCTCTCTCTCTCTCTCTCTCTCTCTCTCTCTCTCTCTCTCTCTCTCTCTCTCTCTCTCTTTCTCTCTGTGAGTGGCTTGGGGAAATCTCGAGGAGATAGTGCTCTATTTATAGAGCTAGGGCCGCGCTTATCCTCTAAGAAACTGTCCGGATATGGCTAGTTTGGACTCTTTTTCCCTAACTTACTGTCCAGTATGGAGATAATTCGACACAGTGTAGTGCTCTTGTCATTATGGCCCACCAAATGGGTGTCTAAGATTTAGGAATGGGGCCCACTGCTTCATGGTGGGTTTCTCGTCTAAAAGAGGAATATGACTGCCAGTTAATTACGGATTTTTATTGATGGCATATCAGCCCGATCCAATCCCTTTAGAGGGACTAGATTGGGCCCATGATTGTTGTGGGGTCCACAAATCGCATCTCGAATCACCTATCCAAGCTTCTCATGAGATTCTTCCGTCGTGTCCTGTTTCTCGAGCGGACTGGCGATATTTTCAGGAAGTTGTTGCTACCCTAATGTGGACAGTTGGGATGGCTTTCAGGCTTCAACAGGAGGCTTGGATCGATCCAGCGGTGTTTTCCCAAAGTGGGAATGTTTCCCACACGGTTTTGCCTCACAGGAGGTTACCTGCCCACTTTTGCCAACGGGAGAGCACGCCCTCCAACGACTGAGCGGATGGATGGGATTGCATGCCCAAACCGATCCCGGACCGCCCAGGTGGTCGCAGATGGGTCCACCATCCTGGATCTTAACCATACCAAGGATTCTGAACGGTTTTGTCAAATCTCCTTCGTCTTTATACATGGGCCCAAAACACTATATGGTTTTGGTCCCCCAGGCCCCATGAACAAGATGAACGGTTTGGATCTTTCATATGGTGGCTAGGGTGGGCCACTTTGGAGGTTAAAGTTTAATCATTTTTTAAAATTCATGGAGTGAGAAGGAGATCTACAACTTGCGGTTTTGACTCGGTCAAAGGTCATTTGACCGCTTTGGCTGGTCCAGTGCACTTTTGGTGCAAGTCCTCGTGATGCACACTCACCCTTCTACGGGGTCCTTAGTGATGTTCATGAGAAATCCACTCTGTCCACACTATTTGGAAGCCCTATATTGGGGTCCCTGGGCCGTCGTTCAGGTAGATCTAAAACCTAGGTGGGGCCCACGACTTGATTTGTAGTCCTAAGGGTGGTTTCCCGCTAATCTAATGGTCTGATTGGCTCGAAACTAAACGTCAACGGCTAGAATGGTCCTGGGAATCCATTAGACGACTGGGTCCACCTGTATTTTGATTTTAGGATTTTAGTTGTTATTATTAGAATAAGTTTTAATGTTTTTCCATTATTATTATTATTATCATTTTTATTTGTATTATTAATTTCATATGTGTTCACTGTTAATCATGTTGTGGGTCCTGCTCCATAGGTTATTAGGACTACATATCTCATGATCTTACATTATTATTATTATTATTATAGTACTTATTGTATGCATCACTATTATGTGTGTATTCCTAAATACTTATTTTGTTTATTTATCTATTTAATTTTTCTTATAGGATCTTCCTTTATTCGAAGTCATAAATCATTTGAATAGTTTCATATCAAGCCATGTGCACATGCTACACCAAAGGTTTATGGTTGATTTTATAATCCGATGGTTGATTTTAGGAAAGTCGATCATTAGATCGATCATTGAAATGTTGCGGACCTAATAATGGTGAAAGATCTCTACGGAGCCCTATTAGTGTGACCAAGCCATGTGTTAAGGGACAAGATGTCATGGCCCCATTGATTCATACTTTATAGCCTAAGATGCATGGTTAGGTTTAGCTTAATGAAAGTGAATGTTCATTGATCTAGGTTTACATTACTAAATTAGATCTCCATAAAAACACCTAAGTATTGTAAAGTATGGGGCGTTACAATCTACCCCCCTTAACAAAAATCTCATCTCGAGATTTGTTATGTGTATCCCTAAGTGTTAACATTACAAGCAATAGTTTCCTTTTAGTAGTGTATTCTATTTCTCACTTGTGCGATCACATCCCGCATTGTTAACAAGCCATATTTAAATATACCACATCCATAAGCATTTAGTCTAACATATCAATTCCTACTAAACATTTGGAACCGTTCTATCATTAACCAATAGTAAGATTTATTTAAAAGTTTACATTCATCAAATGTCCTATCGTATTTACTAAGATTACAAGTTCATTTAGGTGACCACTAATAATAATATTTTATCTTTCTCTTTATCTCATTTTACTTCTAATGATAGTTCCCTGTTGTCCAAGGTACGATACAATTTCCTACTTTCTGTGTTCCAGGTAACACGAATAGATGGTCATAGTGGGTTTGAGCTTGATACACCAATCATTTGTCTACACAGACCAGATGATTTTGGTATTAATTGATAATCCTATTAAATCTCAATCCTTTGCTTGATCAGGGCAATGAGATCACAGAGATTTGCTAGGACTTAGAGTTGAGTCAAACCGCGTAACCTCGCTTAAATATGGTTCTATCAATCCGTGATCCTGATTATTCTGGACTTCTGGGAAATATCATGTAATCATGCTACTTTTCCAATGAGAACATCAGAACTCTACGTGAATAGACATGAACGACTATCACGCTTCCAGTGTACACTCTGGTCGCCTAATGCACTAAAAATTCATGACCAAAATTTCTACGTGAAACTCTGAATTTGAAATTTTATCCAGACTCCCAATCTTAGTCCTTATAAGTTCCACCTAGGGTTGAAAATTTTCCTAAAATTATATAATTCTTTCTCTAATTAATTTCACGTACTAGGATTTACAGGAAATATTATTTATACGCAAGGAGACCTACTAGGAAATTAAAATTTTAATTCTTCGTACAATTTCTCAGGTCAAGGAGTGCTTATATGTAACCTAATGACGATCATGGTAGTCAAGGGAAATTACTACGATGCCTAAGTCTCATTTACTCATCAAATGTTATGATAATGCAAATTAAGAAAATTTAAATTCTAGCAAATTTTAGATTTCTAAGGGTTGTTCTTTGAGTGCCAAGTTCAAGGGATGTTCTTGCTTAGACTTGTAAGACTCGTATCCTAGTCCGTACTATTCCGTCAACTCCCGCGATCCTTCCAGTCGAATTCCGGTGACCCGCGATTAGTTATCGGCGTTTGTGCGCGATCACGAGTCGTGTCTCATATATTAGAGTCGGCTCGACCCGAGACTTGTACTAGTGTGATCACGGCGTCGCACTAGTACTGTTCCATAGACTTTCGCGGTCTTACCGGTCGAATTTCGGCAACCTTCGACCCTTAACCAATATTTACATGTGACCCTGATTCGTATGCCATCAACCCGTATCGACTCAACCCAAGACCTTTACCATAGCGACCGCGCCATCGCTGCAGTTCCAATGCCGCGTCTCGCGCGCTGAGGCGGTACCCAGGCCAGGAGATGTGGGCCCGCGTTCAGTTTGAAGAAAACTCTAAGCGTTACGAGTATCGAGGGAATCTCTACGAAATGTCACATCAATCAATCCCATCCATCACTTCACATGTCAAGTACAAGCCACCACACTTTCTCTTACAAAAGTACTCTAAAGTCAACTTTTCTATCACTTCACCCATCCCTCTTCCCATCACTCCATCACTCACGTTGTTTCTCTCTCTCTCTCTCTTTCTCTCTCTCTCTGTCTCTCTTTCTCTCTCTCTCTCTCTCATTTCTATCATTTTCTCTCAAGCAACCCCATGAGAGCACCCAACGTCCATGGCTTCCATGGAGAGCAAGTGTGGCCCACTTTCCTATCTCTCATCTCCACCATCCTAAGTCGATCTCAACCGTTGAAGTGCATCCATGGGATCTCTGGCATACATTGATGGAAGAAAAAGTCCAAGAAGATCAAAGGTGGGTGCTTCTCTCTCTCTCTTTCCCTTTTTGTGATAATGTAGTCGAGTGGCCCACTCAGATGGACCCCACCTTGGTGTATGTATTATCCACACCATCCATGCGTTTGGTGGCCCACCTGAGGAAGGCCCACCTCGAATGCATTTGTTATAGCCAAACCGTCCAGCGTCTAGACGCTGGACGTGAAATGAAACCACAAATATTGGCTTTGGTTTAAAGTTTTTGGGAAGGGCTATTCATGTAGGCCCCACCTTGACATATGGGTTTAATCCACGCCGTTCATTCCATTCTCCCGATCAGTTTAGGCGTTGAGCCAAAAAACTAAATCTGATCCAAGTATCTGGTGGGCCATAGCTTAGGAAATAGTGGTGTTCACCGTTAAAATACACCCTGGTGTTTCTGTATGCCCAAAATATACCGAATATTGGGCTTGATAAGTCTGCCTTGTACCTTGGAATCCAATGGCTCGGTTGGATTCCACTGATGTGGGCCCCACCTATAAAAAAAACCATAGGAAAACATTTGTTTTAAAAAAAAAAAAATCCAATAACACCGGCAGGTGCTGCTGTTGCTGACAACCAAAGGACTCTCCAACGTCCTACGCTGACGGACGGATGGTCAGGCAAGGACCCACGGTCCCAGCCGTGGGCCCCACCATGATGTGGTTTGTACATCTCCACCGTGCATTTGATAGGTCCCCTTTGGGAACTAGGATCCCCCAAAAATCAGCCATTTAAACGACTCAGGTGGTTCACACTACAAGAAAAAGTGTTGATTAAACGTTTGTTGTAGAGACCCTGTTTGGGGTCACTGAAGTTTTGGATCATTGGTTTTTTTTAATTCATCAGGGTTTGTGTGACCTTACCAACAGATTAGATGGAAAATCAATGTTATGGTGGGCCCCACGTGGGACCCACCTATTGATTAGAAGTGGATTGGTTGGCGTACCACACACCAGCAGGCGGCTAGTGTGATTGACGTCAGCAAGTTCTGGTGGACCACACCTTGATCTACGTGGTGTATTTGTAGGGTCTAGATTTTCTGGACGGTGGGCCACACCTTAATGTATTTATTACATCCAAACTGCCCATCCCTGGAATGGAAGTGGGTGGCCACCTTGTGGATGTGTTGTGAGTCCACCGTCCACACGTGGGACATGTGGACCCCACCATGATGTATGGATTTATCAGCACCATCCATCCAGCCCTTGGAGCCCACTAATGTATGTTTTGTCCATGCTGTCCACACGTGGACAGTGTGGCCCTCATGATGCATGTGTTGTATCCATACCGTCTAACCTCTCGTAAAGACCATTTTATGGTGGTGTAAGAGAATGAGATAGATGCAAATTTCACGTAAGGCCAACCATGCACATGCTACACGTGTGGTGGGACCCCACTGAAATGTGTTTCATCCAGCCGTGTGGAGCACACCTTGATGTATGTGCTATATCTACACCGTCCAGCTGAGATGGTGCCATCTAGACCGTTTATCTGTGGGTCCCACCATATACACAGCAGTCGTAGTGACATCTGCATGATGTTGTGGGACCCACCCTGATACATAATGTCCTTCCAGCGTCCAGAGGGTCTGGACGCTGGGCTCTTCATAATATAATATTATAATATAATATTACTTTATACTATTATGTATATACTCACACGTTTGTGGTGGGCCCCATGTGGGACCCACTTGCTAGAAGGATTGGACTGTGTCCTTCATGCCTGCTATATGGCTGGCGAATTGACGTCACCAAGTACTGTGGTCCCCATGAGGTATGTGCCCCATCTATGCCGTCCAGACCGATGACCCCATCTTGACATAAGTGTTTCATCTGCACCGTCTATTTGGACGGTGCCATGTGCGGCCTCACCATGATGCAGTTGCACCGTCTAACCACCCACCATGGTGCAGGCTATGTATCTACACTGTCCAACCATTTTAAGAGATAATTTTAGGGCTTGAGATTAAAATAAGACGGGTCTAATTACCAAGTGGACCATACTACAGAAATAGTGGGATTAAACGTCTACTATTGAAATCCCTTTAGTTGTAGAAGTTTTGTACTGATATGATATTTGTTTTTCCTCCTAGTTCAGGTCCTTGTGACTTTATGAACAGACTGGATGGGAAATAAACGCTATGGTGGGCCCATTGAGGTTTGGATAGTGGGAAAAATTATTATCTCCACCGTTACTTGGGGTATGGTCCAAATGATCCTTCCATATGATTCTTTTGGGGATGTATGAGGCCCACCATGACGGGTATTAGGACCACTTGATATGACTCATTTGGTGTATTTGTGGCCCATGGGTTAAGGCCCATTGATGCAGCCCACTTGATGAATATAATGGCCCATTAGTGCAGCCCGATTTGATATACATGAAGCCCACAGGTGCGACCTATCATGATGTACTTTGGCCCATGGGCGGGGCTCGCCCGTTTATATTGTTAAGCCCATGTAATGAGGCCCACTCGATATATGAGGCCTCGTATTGAGGCCAGTGCGATGAGGCTCATATGATATATTTAAGGCCCATGAGCAAGGCCCACCTGTCGTGTATATGAGACCCATTAATGCGATCCACTTGATGTATATTGAGGATCATGGGTCATGGCCCATGGTGATGTATATTAGGCCCGTGTATTTGGCCCATTGTGATGTATGTTAGAACCTTGTATAAGGTCGTGGGTCCACTGTATGTTCAGCCCTATGTGGGTCACTCCTTGGGAGCAATGTTGGTTAGATGTCCACATTGATGGGTAATGATGGTTTAATGTCCACATTGTGACCTTCCATTAGGCCTTGTTCATTCAAGTGTTGAATCGATTACCGATTCTGTTTTGTCGTGACCGATTTACCGATTCTGATGGCCGATGGCCGATTACCGATCGAGGCCAATTATCGTGGCTGATTGTCGATTCTGATTGTCGTGGCTGATCGCCGATTTCGATTGTCGAGGCCCAATATGATGTATATACGGCCCGTTGTGATGTGTATCCAACCCGTGTTTAAGGCCCAATGTGATGTATATGAGGCTTATGTGATGAGGCCCACTATGATGCATTTGAGGGCTAGGCGATGGAACCCATTGTAATGTATGATAGGCCCATGTGAAAGACTCATCGTGATGTGTACTAAACTCTTGAGTGATGCCCATGGTATTGTATATTTGGCCCTTGTGTGAGGTCATGAGTCCACTATATGTTAGGCTTTATGTGAGCCATTCCTTGGGGGACAATGTTGGTTAAATGTCCACATGGTCGATGTCGATTGTCAATGTCGGTTATTGATACCGATTATGAGTATGTGACTGCATAGCATCATGATATATGGCCATACGCATCATCTACATGTCTGTTATGAGATATGATTGACCATTGCATATATCATAGTGCAGGTTGTTATGAGACTCCCTGATAGGCGGTGATTGTCTCACATGAGCGCACGGTATGTGCAGGATTGATGTATGATTGCACTGTGTGACTCATGCATCTCGCATTTGTGTGACATGACCACTGTATGCCCTAGCGACATCAGGGTTGTAGCCTCCACAGGCATATCGTGGATTGTCAGATGGGATACCAAAAATCTGTTCTACATGGGGTGCTATAGATATCCTTGGGTGAAAGTCCCAGAACCCTCTTGGGTCCAGAGGTTGCTCCAACGTCTAGACCGAGTGGGTAGATGAGCGTCGAGTGCCAATTACCAGATGGTTACGCTCTCTACTGTGTCGTGGTCGGTTGGAAGGGGGTACGGCCTTATCTGCCCTAGAGGAGGGGGCAATGCTAGGCTGATCTGACCAGCTAGAGGAATGGGTCCACTATTGATGAGTCGGGCCCGATATTGGCAGGCGGATAGTGAGGTCTCTTCCACTTACCTTGTTGCGCGTGATGGGGTGGCAATCTGGTTTGGAGTGTAATAGACCCCGGTGATTCCCAGAGAGGAACGATACTGATATGTTGACTTATCGAGTAGGAGTTGCATGCTCTTTCATTCATTCATTCACTATCCACTCGGCCTGGTGGTGTGCAACTAATTGTTGTGTACCTTCATTATGGAAAGGATTTCGGTTGGGCGCACGATCAACCTGAGATCAAGAGTTTACCACGTTGAGTCTGACTATCCAAATTTAGGTATGGGACTGGTTTGGATAGAAGTCCATTGTGGTGGACCCCGTAGTCTGCGATACTACGTACTATCATCCCAACTTTACAATCCAAGCATGGTCATTTCATTCGCATCGCATATTGCATTACATCCGCAGGCATATGACATTTTGGGTTGCTATGTTCCTGCACTTATATGGCTTAGACAGATTTAGCAGGATTTGTATATTGCATTGCATCCTCGACATTTGATATTTGGCTCTTTATGACTCCTTATTGTATAGCTATTCTATATTGCATATTCTGATATTAACTCATAGACTTGTCCATACTTTCGCTTACTCTGTTATCATATGATTTATATCTTGTCATTATTTCTGCTTACTCTGATAATTCCTGTTATTGTTAGTGTTTCTGCTTATTCAGACATTATATGATTTATGGATTACCAGTTTTTTTTGGTATTGCATGATTATGACATTGTATTGAATACTTGGCACTTACCTTGTGCACACACTTACACCACCCTCTAAGCTTTCTATAAGCTTATCCACGATAGATGCGTGCAGGTGATGTTAGGTTGCAGCAACATTGAGCTTGGAGCGTGCAGCTGTTTTCTGGAGCTTTGATTTTGACATATATATTTTCCTTTCAGCATTGTATTCAAATGATTATATTAGTGGATATGTGATGATGATGTTGCCTTTATGATTTGGGTAAACTTGTGGTTATGCTTATTACTAGTTAAATGTACAAAAAAAAAATCCTCCTTATAGGATCCCAGGATCGAAAATCTGGCATATGAATGCTAGGAGCCGAGAATGGAGGGATTCGGCGATTGGGATTCCTGTGAATTTGATTTCCGAGTTTGGGGTGTGACAAGACTTGAATAGATCATAGTGGGTATTTATCCTCCTACGATATGTGAGTTTAATCGCTAAGTTCAATTAACTTCGATGGTTTTCAAGGGAAATAAGTCTCTATTTTTAAGTTTAAATAACTAAACTTAAGATGTTCGAGGGACTTGAGTTTAGTTTGTGATTTCTAAGATTATCCAACAATTCTCTATTGAACCTAACACACTTTGTATCTATACTTTCAATCTTCCTTAATTCTAAAGGAGTTTCACTTAATTTCCAAATGGCTATCCTAATCATGTCTAAGGAATTTCCACAAGTTTAAAGTCTAAGGGTCTAACTTAAAATTTTCAATGGAGTCTAAGGTTTGAAATTTCTATGTTTTAATTTTTCTCTTATTCTGAGGGGATTCTACATACACCCAAATGACTAATCCTCTAATTCTAAGGGAACCTAAGTTCACTTCTAAGTTCTAAAATTATCTATAAAATAAAAATAAAAAAAATTCTCCATCGAGCCTAGGATTTTTGAGTTTCCATGTTTCAATTTCTCATCAATTCAATGATCATTTATGAAAGACCCTAAGTTTGGGTTTCTACATTCACAATCATTCTCTTAAGTATAAGGGAGATTCACCTAAGTTCAAATTTCTACTTTCAAATATCCTAACTTGAGACATTTAAGGTTTGTATAAGATCATTTCCCAAGGCCAAGTTTGTCCAAACTATACTCTGATACCAACTTTTAATGCCCCCACTTTTCAAGACCCGATTATACGACTCGTTTCTAGAAAACCAGTGTTAACCTTAAAGGATGGTCAAATTTGAGTTTTTTTTTTGTTCAACTATCAGAGTAAGCAGATGAGCGTAGAATGGACAAGTAAGCATAAAGGAAAATTTGAATTTCATTTAGAAGATGCAAGAGGTTGCCCATAATGACTCATACAAACCAATGTCTCCAATATTAACAAATACAAGAATTACATAATCCAATACATGAGAAATAGCAGAATGTAAGTAAGTTGGAGCCACAAGACTCCTCAACTTCTCAAGGTAGAAACAGTCATGCAACCCTGACACTTGAACCCGGCTCTTCATCAGCCTGAACCTTCATATCACTTAAACCACCTATATTACCTATACGATTGTATATTTAATGAATGAGTGGCGAACTCAGTGTGAATTCCCCTCAAGATTACACACCGCCGCATTAGTTAAACATAGTTTTAAAACATACAAAACAATATATGATGCAGTCTTATTAAATGAATGGATGTATGAATGCACATCAACTGGAGATGCACATCCAGTTGGCCAAGTGAATGGACCTTTCAAACAGTCAGTCCATTCATGCAAAAGAATGGGCCTTTCAAACAGTCGGCTCATTCAACTTGCAGAGTAGTGGGTCTTTCAAACAGTCGGCTCACTTAAACATGAATGGTCCTTCAAACAATCAGCTCATTCATGCCTGGGGATGGGTCTTTCAAACAGTCAGCTCATCCCAAACAAGGGAATGGACCTTTCAAACAGTCGGTCCACCCAGGGTCTTTCAAATAGTCGACTCATTCAACTTGTGAAGGAAGGGGTCTTTCAAACAGTCGACACGCTCAAGTAAGATAGTGAGCCTTTCAAACAGTTAGCCCATCCCAAATAAGAAAGATGGACATTTCTAACAGTTAGTCCATTTGAAAATATGAGTGTCATGTATGCATAATTAATTCCAGACATTATTATCTGAATTTGCAAGCAGCCAATTTAGGTAGACATTTAGTAGGTGTCATAGTTCAACGGTTATAAACAATTCATAAAGAATCTATAAACATGCAATATACATAAGTACAACATGTGGATATTCATACAAACTAAGTGTTGAGCTTATGATTAATAATCAAGTTTAATATCTAACACAAGTTATCATAAATCAGAGATGTCAATTATCAATTAAATAAAATGAACTACTACTTAAGCTAACAAGGAAGAGGAAAGCTCAAGGGGAAAGATTCATCACCTAAAACGGCGTAGTTCTTTCCTTGATTTAAGTGATCGCGAGTACCTTGTTGTTTAATATCACGTAAGTAGCTCCCTGACATTATTTCCAATATAATAGCTTGTGTTAGAAGGCATTTCCGCCTTTGGGACAAATAGGGCTAGCCAGGACTTGATGATTTAGGGGACATGAGCCTAATTCAAGGTTGCTAGGCCCACCAATCATGACCCAATCATTGGGGCCTGGGTTAGGCTTGAAATGTCCCCAAAGATGGGGATTGAACAGGACCCCTGTTTTGGCCCAGTTGTTGGGTCTAATATAAGCCCAAAAATGGGGCTGGGTTAGGCTGTCCCTGGCCAAACAATGGACAGCCCAGCGCATATCAAAGTCAAGGTGGGCTGACTGGCTTCCAGCCCACCAGCCACTACTTCCTTTATGAATTCTAGCGCTAGCTGGGCTGGGCTGGGCTTGCCCTAGTCGGCAGCTACTTGCAGTAGGTTGGGCCGGCAGTACACCTTTCATTCACCACTCACACTGACTGGGCCGTTTACTAGCCCAATCATGCATTTTTCTCACAACCTCACGGTATGAGGTGGGCCTGTTGAACTAGTGTAGCCCAGTAGTAACCTAGCCATGAGATGGGCTGTAATGACTCAGAAAATTTCGTACCAAGACCCGAGTACCACCTCGAGCAGAAATCACTTAGGATTAATTCCCTTGGAGATTAAACATAAGTTAACTAGCACTAAGTTAGACTAGCTGTGAAATTAGCACTGTTCACTTTAAATACGTTCTACAAGACCCAAAACTTATGGAATCGTTAACGCTATAATACCCTAAAATCTACAATCCAACTCTAAACCCAGTCACTCTCGGGAGCACTTTGAAACTTCGTATCGGACTTGGACAGCACGTCGAAAGTCCGATAGCGATAAACTTAGAAGATATTGACCGCGTTGTTGGACTTGACAAGCACCGTGAAAATCACGTCCAAACGATACTCTGAGACTGTTTCCTTAAGTCTGAAGCGAAGAGTGTGAGAAAACGTAGTTTTCTTTATAAATTAAATCTAATTTAAATAATCTGAGTCGTGTCGCTTGCGCGCCATTTATAAGCAATCAGACCATCAGAATCTGACCCAAATACACCCTCGGATCAGGGAATATTTCCCATACATGTCCGTGTATTTGAAATCCTAGATCGAGTTTCAGTAACCTTTGAACTGAAACTGATCCGCCACGGTCGATCTGGAAATCCGATCGAACTGAAAACTTAACTTGGTCAAGATCCAACATCTATGAGCTTAAGTCCGACTGCACACAATAACAGGACCTCCAGAAATGCTCTGTTAGATCGGAATAAGGCCAATTTGGTTATAACCTAAGTATACCATGGCCCTGAGTCTAAATTGGTGAGTTCTGGGCCTATATAAGGACCTTAAACCCTCTCTCATTCCTCCCATACGAATTTGAGAAAAACTAGAAGAGGGAAAAGAGAGATAAAGTATGAGAGTAGTGGGAGAATCTTCCTGCTATCCTACCCTGCTATCCTACGTGCCTAACCACCCCGATCTAATCGCTTTTCTGGCGATTCCGGCTTTATTCTTAGGTAAGAAACCCTAACCCTAACCTGTTTTAGGATTTTTATTGGTACAAGTAGTGAAGTAGTTGACTTACCTTGTGTTATAGGTCGTCATACCGCCGTTGACGAAAGCATACAGTTAAAATCATATTCGTTACGCTTCTACGGCGTAAGGTGCGGACTTTAGACGTATAGGTTATGGTTTTCAAGGCTTTCAATGTCGGTTAATGATTTATAACTGACAAGGGTGTGATTACACATGCAAAATGCGTCATCTATTTCGTTATACGAGTTTACATGAACTATGTAGAATATAGTGTATTCTATGTATATGTTGGAATGTTTGAATATGTTTGGAATTTGGATTTGTGCTTAACATGTTTATTTGTCGTGAATATATGCCTAATACATGTGCAACAACTCCTTAGCGAAAGGACTTGCATAAAATCACATCACGGCAAAATACATTATATGTGACTAAATGTGTAGCCCAAGTGTTTGTAGAAATGTTTGAATGAACATGGAGCTCGGATTCATACACACCATGGTTATCCATCGTGGGTATATGCACGTGGTATGTGGGGCAACTCCCTAGTGAAAGGAATTGGCCTAGAACATGTGTAATCCTCATACAACATGAAAGTGATGTATGTAGTCTTTGTGTTTATGCAAATGTCTGAATGTGCTAGTGATCACCTAGAATACTTTGTAGGAGGATCTAGAGACGAATCTCGGTTACCTCAATTATATGTATGATTTTCTACACGTACGTTACATTGTAATGTCTATTTATTTCATGAAGTGAATGTGTGTGAAATCTTGTTTGTATTGTACTTCATAACATGCTTCTTGATTGTAAGAATTGAATTACTTGTTTAATCCTGCTTTAACTATCTCATATAATTCTTGGTGATATAAAATGAAGTTGGGACTATGATTTAGTCTAGGCAGTCGGTAACGGGATTGAATTAGTGGTTGAGATTCATTCGCCACGTAAGACGTGTTTGACGAATCCGAGCCGTACTTCGGTTGGCGACAGTAGTTAGGCCACGCAAAGGGCTTATGCAGTTCATGTCATTTAACTTGTCGTGAGCTTGAGCTAGCCGAGCTCGTCAAGGAACCCGATCTGACTAATGTATGTTCAACATGTTTGGACACCATTGCTTGAACCTAAGGTACCAAACTTATCAGTGCAACCCCGTTAACCTTGGTACCTTAATCCGCTAAGACTCATGAGCCAGACATGGTGGTATGGGACACCGTGGTCGAGCCGTCGGCCTACGCTGGGGCCACGAGCCTCCCCGTAGTGACCAGTGAGAAACCCAGACTCGTGAGCCGAATATGGTGGTATGGGACTCTATATTCGAGCTGTCGGCCTACACTGATAAGGTGATGGGGGAGTAGTGCAATGAGTGCGTGTAACAGCCCTGGCAGCCCTTTGTAGTGACCTCGAGCATATTCTGAATCTGCGGTGAGGTGACGAGGCTTCCCGTAGTAAACAAAGTATAAACTAGGCGTATATTGATAAGGTGATGGGAGAGCGGTGCAACGAGTGCGTGTAACAGCCCTAGTAGCCCTTTACAGCGACCTAGAACCGCATCATCGTATGAGATTATCTAGGACTGACGACCCTAGAATGGATCCTTATTTGGGAATGATATAAGAGAGGTACCTTAGTTTCCCAATACTGCTGTATGAAAAGGATTAATAACAACTCGGTAATCCTGTCCATATCGCACTGCATGTGCCTCGAAGATGTGGAGCACTGAGGGACGAAAGCATGCCGCGAACGTAAGATGGTGTCGCATGAGGGAGTATATTGGCGAGGGCATGCATCATTATTACATCTCATCCTTGCATTAATTATAGTATTTAGGAGTGTTTGATTGTAATACTTTATCATTACTGCTTGACTGAATTGATAACATGTTAACCTATGCTTTATTGTTCCACTGAGTTAGCTACTCACTCCCACGTTATGGGACGGTGTTTTGGACACCCACCAGACCCTGTCTTAGATGCAGGTATTGGTGAGGCGCAGGAGGCTGTGCCTGACTACTACGATGATCAGGACGAGTTCTCATATATGTAGTTCTCTGATGGTTTTGCCTAGGCCATTCAGATTGACGGGGCTACAGCATTCACCATGCTAGTGGAACTATTCTTTTGACATTTTAATTTTTGTACTATGACATGTATATGGTAGCTCAGTGATGTATTCATACTCTGGAGACTGAACATGATCTTTGACTTCTATACGTTATATTCACCTGACAGTCTTCCGTTTGCGTTTTATAAATTAATCTGAAGTATGAATTATTATTTTGGTGTAATCCCACTCATGATTAATGCACTAACACAGACAACATTCAATCATAAGCATTTATGTTGCATAAGTGATGTTTTGAAACTCAGGTGTTGAGTTGCTACTCAACCCCCGATTTTCAGGGCATTACATGGGCTAGCTGATTTTGGCCCACCTATGATAATCCATCACCAGTCCAACATCTGGACTGGAACAGGCCTAACTCGACCTGAATCCGACCCACCTTGAGTCCCCGTCTTGCCAGTGAGTCAGAATCTCACTTGGACTCGACCAGCAACTCTCTCCCTCCTTCTCTTCATCTATCCATCTTCCTCACGTAGTTGTTATCAGCATACACTGACCCAACTCATTCCAGTTTAAACGGTCGACTTGGTGTAGTGCAGTACCGAGTTCATTCTCTAGCTATGGCTCTCCTTTCTTTGCTCTCTTCTCTCACTCTCTCAGTATCTTTCTCTATCTCTCTCATTCCCTCTAATGGTGTATACAGGCTGCACTGATCCTACTTGATCGGACTCAAACGACTCGACTCGGAGCAATGCGGCACTTGGTTTACACCACCCTCGACTTCTCTCTCATTCCTCCTCCCCCCCCCCCCCCCCCCCCCCCCCCCCTCTCTCTCTCCCTTTCTCTCTGCCAGTGGCTTGGGGAAATCCCAAGGAGATAGTGCTCAATTTATAGAGCCAGGGCCGCACTTATCCTCCAACGAACAGTCTGGATGTGGCTGGTTTGGACTCTTTTTCACTATCTTTCTGCCCAGCATGGAGATGATCCAACACAGGGTAGTGCTCTTATCATCATGGCCCACCGAATGGGTGTCTAAGATCTAGGAATGGGGCCCATTGCTTCATGGTGGGTTTCCCGTCTAAACGAAGAAGATGACTGCCAGTTAATGGTAGATTTTTTTGGATGGCATATCAGGCCGATCCAATCCTTTTAGAGGGACTGGATGGGGCCCATGATCATTGTGGGGCCCATAAATCGCATCCTGGATCACCTGTCCAAGCTTCTCAGGAGATTCTTCCACCGCGTCTTTTTCTCGTGTGGACTAGCGATATTTTCTAGAAGCTGTTGCTACCCTAATGTGGATGGTTGGGATGGCTTTAGGCTCGAACGGGAGGCTTGGATCGATCCAGCGGTGTTTTCCCAAAGTGGAAGTGTTTCCCACGCCATTTTTCCTCGCAAGAGGTTGCCTGCCCACTTTTGGCAACGGGAGAGCATACCATCCAACAGCCGAGCGGATGGATGGGATTGCATGCCCAAACCGATCCTGGACCACCCACGTGGTCGGAGATGGGTCCACCATCCTGGATCTTAACCCCACGAAGGATTCCAAACGGTTCTGTCCGATCTCCTTCGTCTTTATACATGGGCCCGAAATCCTATATAATTTTGGTCCCCCAGGCCACATGAACAAGATGAACGGTTTGGATCTTTCATATGGTGGCCAGGGTGGGCCACTTTGGAGGTTAAAGTTCAATCATTTTTGAAAATTCATGCGGTGGGAAGGAGATCCATGACTTGCAGTTTTGACTCGGTTAAAGGTCATTTGACCTCTTTGGCTGGTCCAGTGCACTTCTGGTGCAAGTCCTCGTGATGCACATTCACCCTTATGTGGGGTCCTTAGTGATGTCCGCGATAATACCACTCCATCCACACTATTTGTAAGCCCTATATTGGGGTCCCTGGGTCATCATTCAGGCAGATCTAAAACCTAGGTGGGGCCCACGACTTGATCTGTAGTCCTATGGATGGTTTCCCGCTAATCTAATAGTCGGATTGGCTCGAAACTGAACGTCAACGGCTAGAATGGTCCCAAGAATCCATCAAACGACTAGGTCCACCTGTATTTTGATTTTAGGATATTAGTTGTTATTATTAGAATACGTTTTAATGTTTTTCCATTATTATTATTATTATCATTTTTATTTTTATTATTAATTTCATATGTGTGCACTATTAATCATGTTGTGGGTCCTGCTCCATAGGTTATTAGGACTACATATCTCATGATCTTACATTATTATTATTATTATTATTATTATTATTATTATTATAGTACTTATTGTATGCATCACTATTATATGTGTATTCCTAAATACCTATTTTGTTTATTTATCTATTTAATTTTTCTTATAGGATCTGCCTTTAATCCAAGTCATAAATCATTTGAATAGTTCCATATTAAGCCATGTGCACACGCTACTCCAAAGGTTTATGGTTGATTTTATAATCCGGTGGTTGATTTTAGGAAAGTCGACCATTAGATCGATCATTGAAACGTACGTTGCGGACCTAATGATGGTGAAAGATCTCTACGGAGCCCTATTAGTGTGACCAAGCCACATGTCAAGGGACAAGATGTCGTGGCCCCATTGATTCATGCTTTATAGCCTAAGATGCATGGTTAGGTTTAGCTTAATGAAGGTGAATGTTCAATGAAATAGGTTTACATTACTAAATTAGATCTCCATAATAACACCTGAGTACTGTAAAGTATGGGGCGTTACAGATGTCAAAGATCCACTTGTAGTGATCATGGAGATTTATGCTTGATTCATAAACACAACTAGATTTAGAGTCTCATCTTCTTCCAATTGGAAGATATATCATTAAAATCCAAATCTGAACTTTCTTTGTTCTAGTTTTCAATAGAAAATAGGTACGAGAATTAGAATTGATTCCATCACAAAACCATACCCATGAGACAAAGCAAACAATAGAATTTAACCAATCCACAACCAATCCAAGAGAGTTATGAATATTATAAAGGATTCCATCATCCATCCATGCCCATGAGATGATGGTGAACAATAGGGCTTCCTAACTTCATAATCACAATAATGAAAAGAGCATACCCAAAGCTATCGTAGATACATTTTAATTTAAGTTATAACAAACCATTAAAAAAATAAAGGCATTCCTAATAATCAAACTAGAATCAAAATTAGTTCAATTTAAACCTAAATAAAAAGGAATCAAGAAAGTCTCCCATCACACTACAAGCTTCACCGCTTAGCCCTAGCTAAGAGGTTTAGCCTATCACAAACATGATTAGACTAATAAAAACATGAAAGAAGGAAGAAACTAAAAGAAGGAAAAAGGAGGAGAAGTGGTGAGGTTGTCAACGTCCACATCCCCTCTCTTTCTCTTGTGCTCCATGTTCAAGCTCCCAGATGATGATCCAAAGCTCTCTCTCTTCTCTCCTTTTATAAGCAGCAAGGGTCGGCTAGGTAGTGGAGAAGCTGAGTCGGTTAGAGCTTACGCAGCTCCCTGTTTACGTAGCAACAGTAATAACACAAACCGAGTTGCATTTGACTCGGAATTTCGGGCAGAAAACCATCCCACTATCCAATTTTTCTCCATGGTTGGGAGAAAGACCCCCTTGTGAATATTTTGGATAGTCCAGATCATCAATCCAACCCTTCCCTTAATCATAAAACTACCCACTATGTCCGATTTTCACGGACGCAGGGCCTACAGAAACAGAGGCCAATGACGTGTTCGGTGGGCCCCACGATGATGTTTTTGGAAGAACCCACCCCGTCCATTGGATTACTTGTAAAAAACCAATCGGGAAGGGGTATTTTTTCTCAAGTTTGGAGTGTCCCATTGTATCAAATCACCCTGCCATTCATCCTGCATTTGACGGCGATCTACGTGTGTACACATGTATAGGACCAAAAAGATGTCATGGGTACGGTTGTGGCCACCCCCTGAGTTGAATGGACCGTCCCGATCATCCATCGGGACCATGATGGTGCCCCACTACTGATCACAGTGTCCGATTTTCATAGACGCTATGCTGCGTAACGAGAGGAGTCGAGTCAGCCCTCTGTTGACTGGGCCGACCGATCTGGTGCACTACATATGTGCATGCACTGTATGTATGCACATCCCCAGGTGGAGTCCACTATGATGTTTATAAGAAATCCACTCCATCCATCCCTTTCCTCATTTAATTTAAGGGGTTGAGACCAAAATTGAAGCATATCCAGAGATTAGGTGGGCCCCAAATCACTAATATGTGGGCTAATCTGTCCGTTGGGCCACTTCCAAAGGGATCTAAGTGCTGAATTTGGACGTGTATAGTTAATTTATGGTCCTCAAGCCAGATATAAAGTTTTGATTCAAACGGATGGTGGGAACCCTGTGATCTTGTATTCTTTACGACTTTCAGGACTCTTTAACATGAATTGCTTGATTTTCTTGGATCTCTGGTGCGTAAATTCTTCAATATTGGCTCCTAGAATCTGACCATTACCTTGGTGATTTCTAAGCATTAAATCCATACTTTTAGTACCCTTTTTTTAATCCAAGCTCCTGAATTCACCTTATAACCCAAACATGATTAAAATAAGGCGTTAAACAATATCATGTTCATAAAATCAGGTAATAAGTGCATATTAGACCCTCAACATGTGACCTTAAGTTGCATCCCATAGATCTGAGTCGGCTCGACTCGAAATATGTACCTAGCAACCGCGCCGTCACCGTGAATCCAACACCGTGACTTACGCACCTATGCGAAACACAGGCTAGCGGTTATGGGCCCGTGTTTATTTCAAGAAAAATGTTGCGTGTCATAAATTCTGAGAGAATCTCTACCATACATCATATCAATCAATCAAGTACTAGTTACGTACACAAGCCATCCCTCTCTTACACAAGTTATCCTCAAAGTTAACTCTCTATCTCCACCCATCCCTTTCTTACACACACCCATCCCTTTCTTACACACATCCCATCACATTCTCTCTCCCTCTCATTCTCTCTACCATTCCAAGCCAGTAAGGAGTGGACATCCAAGCATTTTCAAGAGGAGAGTTAAGTGTGGCCCACTTCCTACCCCCAAATCTCTCATCCTAGCCCTTCAATCTTCATCATCCTTCATTAAAGTTGAAGCCAAGGAGCTTATCATTCCAAGGAGCCTAGAATAAGAGGAATTGGTGAGTGTTTTGTAAGATTAGATTGTGTTTTTTATGATGGGCCAAGTGGAGCCTACCGATTGATGGTATGGATCTCACTTTGGACCATAAGTGTGGCCGATGGCCCACTGTGATTCATATGTTCATCCCATGATGGAGCCATTCTCCATGTACCCCATCATGATGTTTACTTTTCCCTTTAAGAAAAGGTCATCTAAACCTTACATTTTTTAGTGGAAAAAGGGATCTCCATCATTGATTTTGATTGATGGGCCTACATGTATTAAGACCCACTTGATGTATGTTTTGTAATGTATGGAAGGGAGGGCTCATAGTGGCGGAGCCCTCCATCGCACGTCGTCTCTCTCTCTCTCTCTCTCTCTCTCTCTCTCTCTCTCTCTCTCTCTCTCTCTCTCTCTCTCCCTCTCCCTCTCTGTAATGACTCAAAAAAATCCGTACAAAGACCCGAGTAACACCTCAGGCAGAAATCACTCAGGATCAAATTCTTTAGAAATTAGGCGAGAATTAGCTAGTTCTAACCTAGTTTACCTGTGAAATTTGTACTGATCACTTTAAATATGATTTACAAGACTCAAAACTTATAGAATCATTAACGCTACGTTACCTTAAAATCTAGGATCCATCTTTAAACCCAGTTGCTCTCAGGAGCGCACTGAAACTCCGTATCAGACTTAGACAGTACGTCGAAAGTCCGATAGCGATGAACTTAGACAATTAAGACCACCTAGTTGGACTTGACTATCACCTCGAAAATCAAGTCCAGATGAGGTCCTGAGACTATTTCCTTGAGTCCGGAGTGAAGAGTGTGAGAACGTGAAGGTTTTTAGGAAATTAAATATGAATTTAAGTAATCTGATTCGTGTCACTTGTGGACCGATTATAAGCATTCATACCATTGGAATTTGACCCAAAGTTACCCTCAGATCAAGGGAAATGTCCCACACACGCCTATGTAGTTGTGGCCCTGATCGAGTTTCAGTGACCGTTAAACTGAAACTGGTCCGCCACGGTCAATCTGAAAACCCGATCGGACTGAAAACTTAGCATAACCTAGAGCCAAGGTCAGGAAGCTTAAGTCCGACTGCACGCCAAAAAGGGGCCTCCAGAAGTGCTCCGTTAGATCGGAACAGGCCTCCTTTGGCTATAACCTAAGTATACCTTGGCCCTAGGGCCATTCCCATCAGTTCTGGGCCTATATAAGAGCCTTAAACCCCTTCTCATTCACTCCATACGAATTTGAGAAAACACTAGGAAAGAGAAAAGAGTAAAGAGAGAGAAAGTGAGAGAGAAGTGGGAGCTACTCCTGGGATTCAATCCCCGTTACTCCACGTGCTTAAACATCACTACCATATCACTATTCCAGCACTTTAAATTCCACTATTGGGTAAGAAAACCTAACCCTAATCCGTTCTAGGGTTTTAAATAGTTGAAATGATGAAATAGCTAACCTAGTTCATGCTATAGCTTGCCTTTCTGCAGGTGTCAAAGGCTACGTGTTTAAAATGAATTCGATACACGTTTACCGGTGTAAGGTGTGGACTATATACGTTTAGGTTATGGTTTTCATGGCTTTCAACGTCGGTTAATGATTTATTACTGACAAGGGTGCAATTACACATGCTAGATGCGTTGTCTGTTTCACTTTACGTATATGTATAAACTATGTTGTATTTAGGATATTCCATGTATTGTTGAAATCTTTGTATGTGTTGGAAATCCAGATGTGTGTTTGATATGATTAACCGTCGTAAATACATGGTTGTTATATATGCGACAACTCCTTGGCCAAAGGATTTGCCATAATACATAACGTAGCCAACATACGTCATGTATATTGGAAAGTGTAGTCTAAGTGTTTGTAGAAATGTCTGCATGAGCGAGTAGATGTTAAATGATGCCAATTAAGGGTGTTGAGATGAGATTCTCAACTGCCTTAATGATGTGTATGATTTCCTCCATATAGAGTATATGATAATATCTAATTTATTTATGGAATGTACATGCGTAACTTTATGTTTAAAGTTGTATTCCTTCATATGCTCAAATGCTTGTGGGACTTGAAATTTTTATTCCTTATTGCTTTCACAATTTTATATGATGACTTGTTGCAAATGAATGTGGTTGGGGCTATTACTTAGTCCAGGTAATCGGTAACAAGCTTTGATCTGGTGGTTGAGGTTGCTCTTGCCACACAGGATGTGTCGATGAATCCGAGTCGTACTACGGTTGTCGACAGTGGTTAGGCCACATAGAGTGCTCACACACTTCATGTCGGTTAACTCGACGTGCGATCGTACTAGTCGAGCTCGTCAAGTAACCCGATTGGCCCGTTGCGTGTTCACCACGTATGGACGTTATTGCTTGAACCTAAGGTACCAAACTCACCAGTGAAAATTTTGTTAACCTTGGTACCTCGATCCGCTAAGACTCATGAGCTGAACATGGTGGTATGGGACACCGTGGTCAAGCTGTCGGCCTACGCTGGGGCGACGATCCTCCCCGTAGTAATCAGTGAGCAAACTAGACTCGTGAGCTGAATATGGTGGTATGGGACACTGTATTCGTGTTGTCGGCCTACACTAATAAGGTGACGAGCCCTTTGTAGTGATCGCGAGCATACTCTGATCTACGTGAGGTGATGAACCTTTCCGTAGCAACTAGGGTATAAACTAGGCCTACACTGATAAGGTGACGAGCCCTTTGTAGTGACCTAGAACCGCAATATCGTATGAGATTTACTAGGACTAATGACCCTAGAATGGATCATTGTTTGGGTATTGATATGAGAAAGGTATCTTAGTTTCCCAATCCTACTGTATGAAAAGGACTAATAAGAACTTAGTAATCACGTGCATGCATCACATTGTGCGTGCCTTGGGAATTGCAGGTCAAGCACTGAGGAAGGGGTGCATGTCGTGATCATAAGATGAAGTCGCTGAGGGAGAGTAGGCGAGGGCATGCATCATTATACATATCATCCTTGTATTAAACCACAGTACTTAGGAATGTTTAATTGTATTGTTTTATCATTACTACTTGACTGAAATGATAACATGTTAACCTTTGCTGTATAGTTCCACTGAGTTGATCACTCACTCCCACGTTCTGGGACGGTGTTTACAACACCAACCAGACCATGTCTTAGCTGCAGGTGATGGCGATGCCTTCAAGGCGGAGCCAGACTTTGAGGATGACGAGGAGGCCTTCTCCTACATGCAGTTCTCGGGCGGGTTCATATAGACCGTTTGGATCGACGAGGCTTCAGGGATTTACTTATAGTGGACTATCACATTAATTTTGTCATTTTGACATTTTATATTGTAATTATCAACCTGGTAATAGTATCACATTCTGGAGACGTACTTTAGTTATGGTTTTATCTACACATATCACAGTCTTCCGCTTACATTAATCAATTGTCTCTGGAGTATGATATGATATTTTGGTACAATCTCACTCATGTTTAAGGCACTAACACAGACAACATTTAATCAGCATTATCTTTGTTATATAAGTGATGCATTAGAACTCGGGAGTTTTGTATATGCTCGACCCCCAATTTTCAGGGCATTACACTCTCTCTTGTGATGGCGTGTCGCCCACCTAATCTAGACCGTCCGATCGTGAGGCCCGCCTTGCTACTGCCCATTTTTGGGCAGATCCTTGATGAAGGAAAATATAAAGATCAGCTTGATCCTAACTGGTGGGCCACTCACGTGGACCCCACTATGATGTACTCTATCCATGTTGTCTAGGGCCGACAACCCAGGATGCTGCTAGACACCGTCCAGGAGCTGTAGGGCCCACTGTGGAATGTCTCATCCTCACCGTCCAGTAGGCCTGGACAATGGGAAAATACAATATCAGCTTGATTCAAATCAGGGGCCACGTGTATGTGGGACCCACTTGATGTATCTGTAATATCCACATCGTCCACATGGTCTGGACATGGGACCACGTTGGTGTATGTATTCTATCCACACCGTCTGGCCATGGACGGTGGGCCCATGTGATGTAAGTATATTATCCATACCGTCCACCATCCAGCCATGGACGGTGGGACCCACTGATGTATGTGTTATACATTCACACCACCCATCCCTGGGATGTGGAACCCCACCACGATGTATTCTTTGATCCACATCGTCCGCACCATCCTGGGATGGTGGGACCCTCTGTGATATATGTGTTTTATCTACACCATACACCGTCCAAATGCATGGACGGTGGGGCCTACCCTGATAAATGGGACCCACCTCTGATGTATGTCTGTCATCCACACCATCCAGCAGCAGTCCTGGATGCTGTTGGACAGCAGTGGGATGATACCACAGTTGAAGCCTCATGGGTCCCACTATGACATTTGTGGGAGACCCAAAAGCAGGACCCACTTGCTAGGGTGTGCAGGGCCCACTTGTTGGATGTATTAGGCCCACCTACTAACTATGCAGGGCCCACCTACTGTGTGGCCCATTGTGATGTATTTGAGGCCCAGTTATGAGGCCCATTGTGATGTATTTGGGGCCCTAGTATGAGGCCCATTGTGATGTATTTAGGGCCCATGGGATGTGGCTCATTGTGATATATTTGAGGCCCATGGGATGTGGCCCATTGTGATGTATTTGAGGATCATGGGATGTGGCCCATTGTGATGTATATGAGGCTCAAGAGTGAGGCCCAATGTGATGCATGTTAGGCCCTTGTATGAAGCCCAATGTGATGTATGTGAGGCCCAATGAGACGTATATGTAGCCCTTGTGTGAGGCACATTGTGGTGCATATGAGGCCTATGTGATGAGATCCAATTGTGATATATGATTTCAGCTTAGTGTTTATGATGCCCATTCATCTTCCTAGTTGATATTATAATGGGTCATACCTTGGGAGCAATGGTGGTTAAATATCCATATTGTAAGAGAAATGATGGTTAAATGTCCACATTGTAACTCTCCCTAGGGCCCGTTGTTAAGCCTATTCTCATCTTCCCTTAGTGGGCTAACCCAAATCATTGGGCCTCCATAATTGTTAGGCCCATTCTTAATATGAGTAGGCCGTCTAGGCCCATCCTTGTTATGATGAGAGTTCATATCATATAACATACTTAGTATGACTTCATGATACATGCCCATACACATTATATGTATGCTTGATACGAGGAGCGACTAGTCATAGCATATGTCATTGGGCAGATTGTTTGTGGGAGTCCCTGATAGGTGGAGTTGCCCCATACGAGGGTGTAGTATGTGTAGGATTGTTGCATGACTGAATAGTGTAACTCATGCTTCTCGCATTATGTGACATGACTACTATACGCCCTAGAGACATTAGGGTTATGACCTCCACAGGCATATCATAAATGACAGGATTGGATACCGAAAATACTTGGTTCTAAGCACTGGGGCGTAATGATGTCCCTGGATGAAAGTTCTTGAACCCTTATAGTACCACGATGATGCTCCAACGTCGAGACCAAGTGGATGTATGAGCACACAAGGGTCATATACTAGTAGGCCACGTCTCTCATTATTTCGGTCAATTAGAAAGTGGTGTGACCTTACCCGCCTGAGTGAGGGGGCAGTGTCTATGTTGAGTTTGACTAGTTTGAAGAATGGGTCCGCTATCAACAAGCCGACCCCGATATTGGTAGGCGGATAGTGAGGTCGCTTCCACCTACCCAGTTGTGCACTCGGATAGGGGCGACAAGCTGGCGTAGAGTGTATTAGACCCTGGTGATTATCCACAGTGAGAACTATATTGATATATGATGCTCTAGAGATGAGTTGGATTGATATGTGGATTCATATGAGGATTGGTATGCTTGAGCTGCATCTTGCATATGACATTGGTTATGTAGGCCTTGCATTGCATTATATAGCCTTAGTATGGCTGATATCATTCATGGACTTACCAGTATTTTTGCATTACTCTGATATTGCATACTTGCATTTCTACCTTACACACACACTTTCACCACCCTCTAAGCTTTATATAGGCTTATACACGACCGTTGCGTACAGGTGATGCTAGGACGTAGTTGAGCAGGAGCAGGAGCATGCCGCTGAGCTTCCAGAGCCTTTTGTTATCTATTGTATTTGCCTCAATGCATTGTACTCAAGTTTTTTATTATAGTGGATACGTGGTGGTGTTCATGTTATTATTCATGGGTTACGCTTATGGTTATGCTTATTATGAAACAAATTCATGTCGAAAATCCTCCTCGTAGGATCCCAAGATTGGAACTTGGCATATGGGTGCTGAGAGTCGAGAATAGGTTATTACGGAGACTGTCGACATCGGATTTGACGATCGAAAATTTTGTGAGCCCAATTTCTGAGTTTGGGGAGTGACATCAATGGAGGCGGTTGGTTATGTGCATGATACGAGTTGTTTGCTTCATGATGTTAAAGAGAAGTTCAAGGTTAACATGCTTTGGGGCCACAGTGAAAGGTTGGCAATTGCATTTGGACTTATAAGCACACCATGAGGAAGCTTCATTTGGATCACTAAAAACTTATGTGTATGCAGTGACTATCATGTTGTGACTAAGTGTATATTGAATATTGTTCAAAGAGAAATAATTATTAGAGATGTGAATCGCTTCCATCACTATGTTGATGGAAATTGTTCTTATGGGGATCGATGGTAATAAAGAATTTCATCCAAATATGTGGCTTTTAGAGTTGGACCGAATGTGGATGGAAAATCATACTACAAATGAGGTCATCCAGCCATTTAGTTGGCCATCAAGTGGACGGTTGAAAAGAAAATAGTTAATGGTTCAAATATAGTGGAAGATGTAAGATGGTTGAGATCTTCGAAGGGCAGTCAACATTTTTTCATGTGCTCAATCCACTTTGGAGCCTAATATTTGGATGGTCAAAATTAAAGATTCTGGTGGATGAGTTGCTACCATTTAGGAAAATATTAAAACTACATATTACCATTACCATTAGAATTTGGATCATTATAGAGAAAAACTTAAGAGCTTTCTAATCGCAAAATTGTTGTACTTTTTTGTTTCAAAAACTCTTGGACTGTAACTTCACCCATATATAATTAAATCACATTGATGAATGACAATGTAATTTCAAAACCTTGCCAACCAATCTCTAATATGAGACAAGATCACCAAGAAGACTTAATTCTTTTCAAAATAATCGATAATTCACCTTATTGGGAAGGCCTTAACTATTCTTTAGTTTATAAGCAAAGGTATTCTTATAAAATTCAGCATCTCTAGATTTAATAATAATATTTTCACTTATATTTAGAAATATATATACATTACTATGAGATACATATCCTACTAGAACACAGTTCGAAGTTCTGGCTCGTAACTTAGGCCTTTTACGATTTGTATGTCTTATATAGGCTAAACAACCCTATATTCTAAGATAGCTAACATTTGGTTTTCTATATTTCTATAAATCATAGGGATTAATCTTAGATTGAGTCGTTGATACTCTGTTTATAATATAACAAACTGAGTAAAGAGCTTCTCCCGAAAAGCTAAGAGGGAGTACAGAACTAAGTAACATATCAGTTATCATATTGATTAATGTCTTATTTTTATGTTCTACTGCCCTATTTTGTTGAGACAAATAGGAAGTAGTAACCTTATGAATAATCCCATTAAGTTCACGGAAATTATCAAAGTCCTTCGAAGTGTATTCATCACCACCATCACTTCTTAGAATATTAATTTTTCTATTCAATTAAAATTTCACTTCATTTTTTAAAGTTACAAATTTAGAGAGTATTTCATCCTTTGATCCTAATAGATATATATATATAGGGAAATGGTTCTATGCAGTCGAGCTGTGTGGGCCCCATCGTGATGCATGTCGAACATCTACCCCATCAGTCAGATGTACCATTCCATAGTGGGCCTTGGGCTTAAAAATCAAGTCAATCCATGACTTGTGTGGGCCACACCACATACAAAAGTTGAGAGGGGTTATCCTTCCATTAAAACATTCATAATCATTTGTTGGGCCCACCAAGATGTGGTTCACAAATCTAGTCCATCCATTATGTGTGTCCCACTTGGATGAGGGGTCAGACCAAGTTTCAAACACATCCAAATTTTAAGTGGGCCCCACCAAGTGATTTCATATGTTTTAGGCATGTCTTTACATGATTTTAGATGGTATGGCCCACTTGAGTTCCTTATACATCTGATTTTTAGGATATCCCATAATTTAAAGAGGACCCATCAAATGCACGGTGTTTATGTTCGACACGCATCATGGTGGGGCCCACATAGCTCGACCTCGTGGGAAGATCCCATGAGCTCGACCGCATAGAACCACTTCCCAGATATATATATATATATATATATATATATATATATATATATATATATATATATATATATATATATATATATATATATATATATATATATATATATATATGAAATGATTATCAATGAAGGTAATAAAGTATTTCTTACCTCTCCTAGTAAGAGATTCGTTAAGATTATATATGTTAAAGCAAACTAATTCTAATTACTCATAATCCCTGCATTCATATTTTTATTATATTTAACATTCACATTACCTAATCTACCATACCATAAAGAGAGATTGCATACAATGTAAAGAAGAGAAGCTTTATTCATTCCAATATTCAACTTAAACATGCTGTGTTCATGATTTACGTTACACTTTCCAACAAAAATTTATTTTTAATAATAATTACTTGGTTTGACTCATAAACCTATTTCAAACTAAGCTTGTTCATAAGATAAACCGAGACCAAATTCTTACGCATTTCTAAAATGTGAAGGACATTAGATAATATGATAGTCTTCCATGAGGTAAACATTGACTCCACCTTTCCACATCCAACCATGTATAAGGGGACAACATTGCCCATCAAAAGCTTACTACTAGTTGTAACCTCTTCATAGGTTTTAAAACTTGTAGCAATTAAAACACAGATGTGCATTGGCACCTATATCTATCCACCATCCATTATATGCTTCTAACTGAGCCTTCTTTATTTCTATGGCCACAACCACTATTTTATGCCCGTGATCAAATTTTCTTAAGGTGAATGTACTTGATTTGGTTATTTCTTTTTACGATGGTAGCACTCTCTTATAAAATGACCAGATTTGTCATATACATAGCACCCAATAGATTTCTCTTAGCTATTGTAACACCTCATACTTTTTAGTACTCAAGTATTACCATGAAGACCTAACTTAGTATAAATACAAGTCTGGCTTATTTGAACATTCACATTCATTCTGGCCTAAATCTGGCCATTGGGAGTACTCTCCAACTATAGATCAAGCCATCCATCTATTGATTTTCAAGATGGACCATCACATTATTAAAAAAAAAAAAAAAAAAAGAATTATTTTTAGGATTTCAATCTCCTTGATTAATAAATTTAACCATATATCTTAGATTTTGAAGCTTGAATTATCAGATCCATTGTCTATCAGGCCTACAACATCTTGTCCATTAATACACCGCTTGATCGTACTAATAGGACAATCAAAGATTTAAAATTTAGCATTAAATTTCGCCTAGACTAACCTAGGGACCCTTTCAACCATTGACAAACAAGTTTGAGGCAATCCAACCTTTGGATACTTAGGGATCAATGGATAAAATCCTAAATCCATATTTCATGGCTCATTTAGGGACTAAAATCATCTGACTATTGAATCAACTGTTAAAGTGTAATTAGATTAACTCAAGAAACTCTAGAACCACTAATAATCAAAATTAAGATAATCTGACTATCGGATTAACGGAAATCAACACTTAAAAACCACATTTTGCTTGATGTAGCCTACCTGAGTTTTAGATCTACCTCATCATTGGTCTAGGGTCCTAATGTGACTATTGGAAGTGGTTGAATAGAGAAAATCTCGTGAAGCTTTCATGTGGACCCCACCTTGGGTGGTGTGTGTACATAGTGTTTAGATCTACCTCATCAATTGTCTAGGGTCCTAATGTGACTATTGGAAGTGGTTGGATAGATAAAATCTCATGAAGCTTTCATGTGGACCCCTCCTTGGGTGGTGTGTGTACATAGTGTGTACACTTTGAATATGCACCAAACTAGAAACCCGGTCAGCTTAGGTTTGATCAAGCCTCACCCGAAGAGAAAATCTCCTCTTCCTCTTTCCCACTTTTCCTGCTCAAGTGTGATTCGAACAGGCAACACTCGTTGTTGTGATTGATGGCCCACCTTCTTTGACTGTCTGGCAAATATAAACCATCAATCATGCTCGGATGTTGATTCCGACCAAACCCCAATCATCTTGCACGAATGCTATGCACAAGCGTAGTTGTGCATGGAGCATTTTTGAAAATGGAAACACGATTTGTTGGTTAGCTGGCCATCCATAGGGAGAAACACAATTTTTAAAAAGGATGAATAGTTATAATCAAAATAAAACTTAATATAAATAATAAAAATGAAAATAAAATAGATTTTTGATCATCGACCTGATGGAATCTCGCAAAATAACCGAGTTGGTTGGCTAAAGTAGCTTCTCCTACCCTAAAATCATATATGCTATGTCAAGTAACTCATTCTGGTTTGTGAGATATGACTGCTGAATGAATAAAGAAAGAAAGAAAGAGAGAGAGAGAGAGAGAGAGAGAGAGAGAGAGAGAGAGAGAAAATTTATATATTTATATATACATATATACATATATATGTAGTAGAGAAAAGAGTGAGAAAAAAAATCGTTTTGTAAAAAAAAAATAAATAAATAAATAAAAAAAAATAGGTAGCACCACTGCTAGAGCAGCTTGCCACCACCACATTCCTCTAAGTGGCAACGGTGCCACCGCCGGATTGGCTGAAATTAGAGGTGCCATCGCCGGAATTTTTCAGAAATTTTCAGATTTTTGTGATGAATTCAAATATTCATATCTCGTTCAATATAACTCCAATTGGGGTGATTTAAAAGTCAGATCGAAGATTGATGAGTCTAGTTTTATATAAAACTAAATAAAAAAATAAAATTAAAATTAAAACATAGTTAATTTTTGGATGTTGTGATAACTATCCAAAAATAATTAATTTCGGACAGCTATTACTTATAGAATTTTAATATTTTTTATACAACTCGAAATAAAATAAAAAATTTTGGGATGAGTTTAAATTTAATGATGAGTTTGCATAAAAAGTTTAAAAATAATTAGGTAACTAAAAGTATATGAAACATTACAAGAAATAAAGACATTTTGGAATCATACAAAAAATAGTTGGTTTTGATCAACTGGTACTTACAAAAAATTTATAATTTTTTTAAAGCTTAAAATGAAATGAAATTTTGTGAGATAAAGTTTAACTTAATTATGAATTAATTTAAAACTCATAAAAATAATTCAGTTACTAAAAGTAATAAATACATTATTAATAAAAACCATATTGAAACTAAACTTTTCTGCAAGTACGAGTTGTCGATAGACTGAACATATCTTTTTCATCCTATGATTAAATTAAATATTATTTTTATATATTTTTAAATTTTAAGTAGTTTTCAATGCAATTGAATTAGGACCCTTGAGTGGAATTGGGTTTCATAGTTTAAGGCTCTGTAAGTTCGTATTAGAGGCGTACTATGGTAAAATATTTCAAGTTTTCCTATTCTCTTATAGATTTAAGGTTCATACCACATTGAGAAGATGACGTTCTTCCTCTTTCATTTTTTGCATCCTTCTTAGTATTTTAACACTCTAAACCTCTAAAATACCTTAGAACTTCTAATTCTTCATTCACCCTCGAAATTAATAAAAACAAGGCATGCTTTTCTCATAACCCACTAGCCATAGTATCGAAACTGCAACATACAGATACAATCTTAAGCCCTTGGAAACCTTTATAGGATAATTGTTTAACCATATGCATAGTGAAAGATTAATTAATCACTAATTTAGACATGAATTAAAATGAGAAATCTCTTTGACAAAGACCCGAATGACAACCTTATAAGAGATTTAAATTTTCCAATAATGTATGGTATTCCCTAAACATTTAGGTTGATCGGACTACAAAATTATAGGACCATACACTTGTGAAGTATTCACGGCTTGACCCAATTCTTAATCCTGCATGACCACCAACAGACTCACTGCTTTGATAGATCAAAATACCAGGATCCACCAAGACTAGTAAGGGATACAATGAGTTGTCTGCCCTGGTCAGCCGGACAATCGATGTATCGTATTTAAGCCTACCACATTCATTTTTCCAAATTAGCTCGATTGTGAAGAATAGAATACACCGCCCCTAGTTAAAATTTGTCGGTAGTAATGGTCTTGACATTTGTTCTCAAATCTCAAGGGTGAAAACTTTAAGAGGGGTATACTATAATAAGCAAGGCTAGTATAGTTAGTATATACCCTACCACGCATATAATCATAAAATCAATAAAACTTAAGCAAACAAAATGATAATATCTTTATTTATTATCCCTAGGCAATTTTGGGGATGAAATTATTTTTAAGGGGGGTATATTGTAACGTCCCAGATTTTTTCTATTTTAAATTTTCAAAAATCTTTAAAAATTTTTAATATAACTAGCCTACGTTGTGACTTACTGACCCTTAACGCTCGAGGCGAGCCTATATGTAGGTGGTACTAGTAAAGAACCGCCCAAATCTCACTACAAGAAATAGGATTTTTACAGACGAAACTTTTACCGATGATTTTTTTTCGTAGGTAAAAAGGACTTTTACCAACGAAAATTATTTTCGTGGTAAAAGTTTACTTTCACCGACGAAATTTTAATTTCGTAGGTAAAAGTCAACTTTTACCGACAAAAACTGTAATTTCGTAGGTAAAAGTATTTTTACCAACGTCAATTTTCGTTCATAATGGTTATTTTTATTTTAAAAAAAAATTACTTTTACCAACGAAATTTTCTTATTTGTAGGTAAAAGTGTTTTTTCCGATGGACATGAACCGTCAGCAAAAATCTGGAACGATGTAATTACTGACTAAATCTATCTTCATTGGCAAAAGTATTTTTCCCAATGGACATTACACATCAGCACGCACAAATCTGGTACTATGTTAGTACCGATGAAATACAGTTTTGTTGGTAAATGTGCTTTTACTGATGGACATCAACCGTCGGCAAAAATCCAATACAGTTTTTCCTTCGAACTAAAACCGTCTGGAAAAGGTTCCCTCCAACTACTAAAAATTCCCGCCACGAGTGAAAATGCTTGTAGCAAAAAGTGTTTTTACCGACGATTAATTTTGTAGGTAAAAATAAATATAAAAATTTTTCCCGACAGCAGATAACCGTCGCTAATTGTTTTTACCAACAAACAAGAGCCGTCGGTAATAATCCTCTATTTTTCTATATATATAGTTTTTATATCATACAAGTGGAAAAAATTTTATTTTTTGTGATTAAAAAGTAATATTTTGATGATTTGTAATATCACATGAAAAAGAATATTGAGAAGTTTAAAATTTTAATAATGTATGAGAAAATTTTAGAAAATAAAATAATGCTTTTGAAGAAAAGAAAATTGGCATTTTGAAATTATTGAGAAAAATTTTAAAATATGAGAAAATATTTGGAAATTTTGAAAATAAAAATTCATAATTTGTATTTTTTTTTTAGAAATAATTTATAACAAAATGTTATTTTGTTAAAATGTTTTCAAAATTATACATTTTATAAAAGAATTTTATTTTTAAATGGAAATTGAAATTTATGTTTGAAAAAAAAATACTAAATTATTAGGCACATCCACTAATTGTACCATTAACCGTTTTTGGACAATCTAATTAGTCCAGATTGAAGAGTAAATAACTTCAAATGTTTAAATCAAATTTCACCAAAATTGTTGATTAATCTTGTATGCGCAATATCTTTTTCATATATAACCTGATCGGGACGAATAACTAGTGAAATTGAGTATTGATCAGAAAAATAGAGTGAATGGACCAAAAAGGTAAAATGAGGCAAATATTTTGGTCAAAATTGTGACCCAACTTTATTGACCTCGTGAGAACCTAAGTGTTGATGTAAGTTTTATGGGCCCCATCATAATGTGTGTCAAACATCAACACCGTGAATTTAATGTCTCCCCTTCAGGTTATGAGATATGTAAAAAATCATCTGTATAATAAACTCAGGTGGGCTATGCCATCTAAAACCATGTAAAGACATCCTAAAAAATATAAAAGAACTTGGTGGGGCCCACGTGAGTTTTGGATGCGGCTGAAACTTGGTCTAACCCCTCATCCAAGCGGGACGCACATAATGAGTGGGTTGGATATCTGAATCACATTTAGGCAAACCTAATATATGATTATGAAAAGAAACCCCTCTTCACTTCATTTAGGTGATTTACTAATTACCCTGAGTTAACTTTGTGTGGTCTACCATTAATTATTTATTTTATCCACTCCACTCATCCATGTTAACAAATGATTTGGGGTCTAAAGAACAAAAAGGAATCATGTCCAAAACTCAAGTGGACCACACCACAAGAAATAGTGTGATTGAACCTCTACCATTGAAAAATTCTTGAAGGCCATAGAAGTTTTGGATATCATTGAAACTTGGTCTGACCCCTCATCCAAGCGGGACGCACATAATGAGTGAGTTGGATATCTAAATCACATATAGGCAAACCCAATACATGATTATGAATGTTTTAAGGAAACCCTTTTTCACTCCATTTAGGTGAGTTACTAATTACCCTTAGCATACTGAGTGAACTTTGTGGGGTCCATCATTTTTTATTTATTTTTTCCACTTTGTTCATCCATGTTAACAGATAATTTGAGGTCTAAAGAACAAAAAGGAAGCATATCCAAAGCTCAAGTGGACCACACCACAAGAAATAGTGTGATTGAACCTCTACCATTGAAAAATTCTTGGAGGCCATAGAAGTTTTGGATCAAGCTAATGTTTGTGTTTCCTCTTCATTTATATCTGTTTGATATTATGAACAGGTTGGATGACAAATAAACATTACTACGGGCGCAAGGAAGATATCAACGGTGGAAATCATTATTCCACATTGTTTCGTGTGGCATGGTCCACTTGAGTTTTGGATTTACCGAAAATTTGGGATCAACCCACACCGTTCATACATTTTTTGAGATCATTTTAGAGAATTATCCAAAATATGAATCATATCCAAAGATTAAATGGACCGCACCACAAATAGGGGGAACGGATTAACTACTCCCCCTAACATTAGCCAATGCTGGTGGTCGGTGCTCTATGGGTCCCACCAAGATGTATGTGTTTAATCCATGTCGTCCATCTATTTTTAAAGATCTTCTTACGGCATGAGACCAAAAAGGAGGTATATCCAAATCTGAAATGGACCACATTACAAGAAACAGTGTTGAATGAGCGTCAACCATTAAAAACATTTTGGGGGCTATAAAAGTTTTGGATCGAGATGATTTTTATTTTTCCCCTTCATTTAGGCTTGTATGACCTAAAAAACAAATTGGATGTCAAATAAACAGTACAGTGGGCCTTGGGAGGATTTTAATGATGGATATCCAATCACTATTGTTTTCATGTGGTGTGGTCCACTTGAGATTTATATCAAGCTCATTTTTAGGGATCAACCCTAAAATGACGTTAATAAATGGATGGATGGCGGGGATAAAACATATACATCATGGTGGGGCCCATAGAGCCTACCAGATCCAAAGCTCAACCCTACCAGATCCATAGCTCAATTGGATTTTTTTATTGTACAGTAACAATGTGTGAGTTTTGTATTTGATGTAAAATAGTGGTGACTCATTCATAACAATTGTGGCAATGAGATGGTGTTATCCAGACCATCTAAATAATGGGACAAGTTGTAAATGGCTAATTTTCCTATATAAGACTATCTTAATCATCTAGTAAATGGTCCATTATATGTATGGCTTTTAATATAGTTTATTTTATAAATGATGGAAAACTCACAATTGTCGAATTTGAAAGTTACATCTCATTTTAGAAGAGGATTTTCGAATCCATCTTTCAAGTAAAGGAAGCTGCGTCTTCATTCAAACAAAAATCGTTGGAGATCCTCTTTCGACATTCATTTCTGCTGCAAGGAATTTACGATCAGGAGATTTTCAGGTACCACGTTTCAATTTCCTCCTCTTTTTCTTTCTATGATTTATCATAATAGAAGAAAATCTCCGCTTTTTGGTGTAAATTTCCTAGAGCAGCAATTTTTAGGGTTTCATATACGCCATTTGATTATTCCATAGTTTTAGGGTTTCATATACGCCATTTGCATTTTCCACGATTTTTAAAGGCCGTATATCCCTATCTTTTGTTAGGAAATTCATCTTGAAGGTGCCAATGTGCCATTTGGATTGATATTCTAAACACTGCAACTTGTAAGCTTGTGCTCGCACATTTGGTTTTAGACCTGGGTTAAAAGACTTTTTTAATGTTCTGCATGCTTGATGTTTTGTTCGTCCCAGGATGATGTAATTTGGGTTCCTTCTTGGCATATGGATTGATAGGGCTGTCAATGGGTCTGGCCTGGGGTTGGCTTCATCCTGTATTTTGATCTATTCTGGTTGGGCCTATGGCCAAGCCAATTCAAAAGTTTGATTTCACTTGGCCCGATCCTGGTCCATTGGCAGCCCTATGGATTAACTCCCTTAGCAGAGGCGGAGGTTGGGATACATTACCATTTATGTCTATTTATTCTTAGAGATTTCATTGGATTTTGTTTCGATTCTTGCTGATTTAAGTTGTAATTTAGGTTTTTGTATTTAGATTTTAGAGATTTATCTTTGATTTATGTAATATCATGCATTTGAAATACATTTTGAGATTTAGTATCTTCTTATTTGTAAAGTCCCTAAATGCAGATGGTCTAATGTACTTCCATTCTTCCTCTATCTTTATCCAACCTGCATTCTTCATCTGTATTTAGCCTGGAATGGATTTGAGGAGTAGGGGTGGACCACCTGCCTGACCATTTTACAGTATGTTAGTAACTCTTAAGAGATATGGATTTGTATACATTGATTTGATTTCATGTGTTTTTGTTAGTTTGAGTGGGCCCTTGTTTATTCATTTGGGCATGTCTTATTGCATTGCAAGTGACCAATATCTCGGTTTCCCTTGAGTCTGGCCCAACTGCTTACATTATCATATTTTCTTAGTTTTCTATAAAATTCCCCAAACAATTTAAATGTGTTTCTAATTAATTTAAAGGTTTTCTTATTATTTTTGAGACATGGGTAGCAAGAGACCATTGAGCAAATACTGTTCATGCTTAATTCGATTTCGATCGTTAAAGTTACACAATTTAGTCAAAGAAACGAAAATGCCAGGAAATTAGCCAATAACAGTTTGTAAAGTCTATCAGGCTGCGCCACTCATCAAGTGGACCACTCCTATTTCAAAAGAATAGATGTTTAAAACTTCCCAGCATTCCACATTCAATGTTTAAGACAAACTTGGCTAACAAGTTGGATTGTTTTGATCTTCTTCATGGTGGGGACCACTTTATGCTCTCTAATTTAGGAAAATTCCAATGAATAATCTGTTTTTGTGTTCTTACAACACTTCTTGCATAAGCCTATAACAATTTTGGTAGATTTTGTGGAGTAATTGTTGAAATTCAGCACTTTGGAATTTCTTGTGGAACCAATATGAGGAAAAAGTGGAATATTTCCAATGCAACACTTGGTTTTCCACCAAGAAAAGCTTATATTGGAACTCCAAAAAAAGAAAATCTTGATATAACTTCTGACATGTCATTGCCATTTATGTTCTGTACTCGTTGTGGGTTGATTGGTATACATGAAGCTGGGATCTTTTGAAATCTATGCCTATAACATCTCTAGTTGATAATTATCCAATCTGATGTAGAATCAGCTATTAAAACCAGTAGAGCAAAAGCATCTTTCAATTTAACTTCTTTGAGGGTACTTGCAACTCTGTTTTAGTGGATAGCCCTGTTGTTGCTGCTGATGGCCATTTGCCTTAGTGATGGTCTTGAAATGAGGGTTGCAGATGGGAAAAAGGTGGGCCATGCTTTTTTGCTTCACGCTTTGTTTGCTAATGAACTCCATTAGCTAATGGCTTGTAGCTGGTTATTATGTTGACTTCTGATATCAGCAAACTTTCAACAACTAGTCCAAGTTTTTAAAATGCTCTAACTATTCATTTTCTTCTTTTGGTTTTGTAACAGACAATTGCAACATTTTTTAGCTATGTTATGTCTGCTATTGGAGAAAATAGTGTTGGTCCTGCTCGGTATATTGTATTAGTTGAATAGACTAGAAAACATGTTTTAATATGAGAATTAGTTACCCTAATTTCTCAAGCACTAGTTTTTTTTGTCTTCTCTTTCTAGTTGAATAAACTAGCAGACTGCTGGAAATTACTTCCATAGTCCATTTTCTAGTTGTTTCTAATTTATGGTTGGGTTTGGCTTCCTATTTAGCTCTAAGGTCTTTTATGGTTGGTTTTCAGCTTTTCTGAATTAGATATTTTATATGATTATAGGTTGGTTGGTGTCCAATAAAATGCCTCTGGATTAACATTTTGGGAGACTTCAATTCACTTATTTTCTGAGGAAAAGAGTAATAGCGACAATCGATTTCCTTGGTTATCTGTTGTAAAAAAAATAGTAGAAGACCTCATATTCATGGAAAATGATTTCGATTCCAACCATTTCCATCTTGCAAACAAAGTAGTATTTACAGATTAAAGGACATCATGGGGCACAACTGAGATATTTTCTTTAAGATGATCAATAGCATAAGCTCCACTAGGTTTTGATGCGGGTAGGGCCTGCGTGGATTAGTGGAATGCTTTTTCCTACTATGGAAAAGAAATCATTTTCCTTTGGAAATAACATTTTTTGCCATTTAGCTGAAAAAAAGCAACAGTTGTGATATCGATTTCTATTTCCACAAATTTCCTCAAAAACTGGTGATTTCCATTTCCTCAAAATAGAACTTACCATTGATCTATCATGGATCTTGATTTCTTCTCCCATGGATTCCAAACCACTGTTAAGGAATTGAAAAAAAAAGGCTTCATTTGAAGTTGACAACAGCCTCGAATTACGATGTGTGTGTGTGTGTGTGTGTGTGTGTGTGTGTGTGTGTGTGTGTGTGTGTGTGTGTGACCAGCCTATTTGAGGGGCTGGATTTCACATGCTCTTAACTGGTTGGAAGTTATCAGCTAGGTGGAGTATAACTTGTTGTCCAATTTGGAGGGTGAGGGTTGCCCTGTACACTGTTTCCAATTGTGTGGTCTAACTGAACAGAGCTGAATCTTGTGCTTTGGGGTCAGCTATGTAATTCTGTTCTGCCATTCCACACAAGGGAGGATGTCATGGAATTCCTTCTTTCCACCAAACAGGCTGCGGAATTGTAGTAGGCATATATTGAGAAAAGAGGAATTACACAGTTTACCATGCAGAAATATGCACGGTATACTAAGGTTTTTGGTTTATAGAACAGGACCTGCTGTTCAATTGTCCAGAGCATGGGCATGTTGGGCACCACTGCAGATGGACCATCTTCTCAATAGGAGAATCCTAACCTTTGAATTTGTGGCCTACAAATAAATGGTCTAGAAGAGAAACATGGTAAAACATCCATATTCAACTCAAAAAACCTTGGTATACCGTGCATATTTCTGGGTGGTAAACTGTGAAGCGTTCTCGTTGGCAAAGGTTGTCCAGATAATCAAGCGTCTCCAGCCCTTCTATCCTCACTTCACTGCGAAGACAATTCAAGTTCCTTAACATTTTTGAAAGAGAGAGCTCTCACTTTTTTACCATTGACCTATACACATTTGGATGAAATCATGGTTATAAAACAAACATTTTATTTAAGATTCTTTCCCATAGATTTCTACTTCCACATATTTCCTCCCCAATGAAGTTTCCCTTCCAAATTTACTTTTTAAATTCCATCAATCCAAACAGGCCCCAAGTACATAAATAAAAAGTTTAAAGATTTGCACATTACCTTCCAAAACCAGCAATATGGCATTGTCAGTGGTAACAGGAAGATATAGATTCATCAACATCATTTTTTTTGTTCTTCTAAATTTTGTTAGCTCACTCTTTAAAACTGGTTATACTAAGACCAACATTGAATCTGGAAGCTGTTAAGAGGTTTAATGTTTTCCCTTCCCTACAGCGTTTGTTTGTGGTTCAAACAGACAATATGAAGACATCATCTTGCATTACAAGTCCACCACAAGTGAAGTATGATCTTTTCCTGCCCTCTGGTTCCATTGAGTAAATGTATTCTAATTATTTTGTTGGTTTTTCAGTTTCTTTTAAAATGGAAAAGGTGTAAAGAGAAGGACTAATGTTTCAATGGTTCGTGTGCTTCCTTTTGAAGTTTGGATGAAATATGTTTCTTATTGAGCTTGTTTGGCATAGGATGGATTTGAGGTGATAGTTACTGTTTGATTTGTTTCTACATATGTGCATTACTGATCAGGACAGTGGACCACAATTTCCAACGGATGTAACTACAATGCTTAGATATGGAACGAATCTTATACAGGCTATTGGGTATTTTAATGGTATTTCTGAACATAAACTGTTTGTCAATTATAGCTCAACTTCCTACAGTGCATATGCCTCATGCCAAATCAATTTGTACTTTGCAGCTTATTCACTAACGGGTAACTATATTATAGCAATAGTATATATGAGCTCAGTACCATCCCCTGATCCTATGGTACTTCAAGATTATATCCAACCTGCTACGGCGGATCTTGCATCAGGTAACTAAGAGAAACCAGGTTCATTATTTTGATGACATGTTCACCCATGAAATCCAACAGGCTGATTCAAAATTTTTATGAGAAACTTGCACTATCACATGTTATGGATTTTCATGCTACATTATGCTATCTTCTCTCATTGCTTTTGCCTGTACGTGGTTCCTAATATAATCAAGTAGATGTCATACAGTAATACGTCCACTAAGGATGTGTTAAGAATAGTGCATATGGCTTATCATACTTTGGCTGCAAGGGGCATTGCCATTTACCTTTTAAAAAAAGGGCTTTCCATTAACTTCTCAGACTCCAATATACACATATTATGGATATTTATGTGTACTGTTTGGGAGGATATTTCTAGGCTTGAAATCCAGACTTTCTAGAAACTAATTCTTTCTTCTTCCTGCCTCTAGAAATAAAGCCTGTCTTATTGATAGTGTCCTACTGGATAGTCAAAAGAGTGTTGAAGTGTACTTACACTTCATGACAAAATGCATTTTTAAAACCAAAATCCCATGGAGCTTGCAAGAGAAGGAATGCATTTAGTTACCATATTTAGATATACTTAGTGTGAGAATGATATCACGGCTTGTTGACTTACTGAGGACAGGCCTTAGATACAAATGATTGCAAAGCAAGCTTTGTAAAGTCAACCTCAAATAGCTTGGACAAGGTTGAGATAGTGATCATGATTGAGAAACCTTCATCTGTTCACTTTCTGTTACTATTGCATAGTCCAATGAATAGGGATTCTTAGTTTGATGTCCCAATGTGATTTCAATTATTTCCCTTATCTGTACACAATTGTTACAGAGTCTTGTTCTGGATGTAAAATATACACTGCTAACACATTATATTCATTTGACTCTGGATAGTAGATGCTGAGATAATTGAGGGGCCATCAAGAATTTTGGTTAATTGTCCTATAAGGTATGCCATAGCATCCAGGATAAATCTCTGGCATTGGAGTCTTTCTAAATGTTTTCATATGTACTTGGTCTCTACTGTGCAGCTGCATCATCATCTATTTATGTGGATTTACAAATTTATTTTTTGGTTAACCCACTCCAGCTTCCTTTAATGCATGGTCTCTTAAATAGATGCACATTTGATGGGTACAAAAATGCCTTTTGTTATTCAGGATGAGTTGACTCTGCTAGGCTTGTATTAGATGTGCAATGGCAAAGATCATTAAAAAAATGCAATGACGAAGTATCACACGATCCATGAAGGACATGGTGTATTTGTATGACATGAGTTGTGTTTTTAGCATTCCTTGAGTTGCTTGATTTAGAGATAAGTTTTGAAACATCTGTTCTAAGATACCTTTGTACAAAGATTCCTATTGCATTTGTTTCTCCCATGGTGTTTTGCATTTAAATCTTGGTCATTTTTCCAGGGCAAAATTTCTGCATGGCACATATTGAGGAAATATGTACAAAGCCTACTTCTGTTTCTCATGAGCAAATTCAGAACATTGTTTTATTTCTCTCTCAGTCCAAGGGCCTGGAAAAGCATGTGGATTCTTTTACAAAGACGTTGTCCTTGTTACAACTCAAAGAGAGGACTCATTTTGTACTAGCCCCAATACTGGTGGATGATTCATCTGATGTCAACTCATTGAGGTACTTTTTAAGGACCACCTTCCAGTTGATTAAATAGTAGTGGGATCCCCGTAAGGTCGCGAAGCGTTGGGCCCGTACTTTTCAGACTTATCCTCTAATGCTATTATCAATTCGATGTGAAAAGGTTGTGATTCGTGGCCCGTAATGCCGCAAAAAGAGCAGGGACAATCACAACATTTTCCTCAAACCCTCATGATATGTGGAAGTCATCTCCTTTCCAAACAGTAATCTGACAGCGATGTTATGGCATGCGACAGATCTAAAACACAATCTTTTCTGACTAGAAGGGTGGAGTGTACACTCACTTTAGTATTCGATTGCATATAACCTCTACCAAAGAGGGGCATCTGTAGATACCCCACATCGGCTAGTAATTTGCCAAGGCATGGATGATCCTTAGGAATTGAGCCTAAACCTCACACCCTACCCCAAAATCACAATCAAACCCTAGCTAAACCTAAGTCACCCTATTACCCATTTCTAAACCATTTCCAAGCCCTGACCAAGCCACTTCCAAGTCACTTCTGAGCCACGATCAAGCCATTTTTAAGCCTAAAAACCCAACGCAGACTTTGGGCCGTACCCAGAGCCCAAATAGAGCCCATCAGTTGGGATTCAGAGTCAACGGAGGGTGGGTGATAATCATATTACTGCCGCCGGTAATCCGATTACCACCCTAGCTCAACAAATGTGCCCCTTTGAGCTACAGTTGTTGCTCCCTCCCAAAGTCAACTCTTCCACAAAATTGACCCCAACACTTACCCTATTTACCATTCTACCAAGCCCAAGGACTTATGAGGGAGTGTCATGTGGCATTACCCTCTCCTCAACCAATCGCAAGCCGCCACATCATCATTTACCCTTTAAAGTCCTAAGAATTAGCAAATGACCATCCCAAGGGGCTGTAAATACCCCTCACTTATTCTCATTTCACACCAACCAACTACTGAGAAAACCCCTTTTTGCCAGCTAGATGTGTATCCCCAAGTCTGAGATTATGTGCATACATCCATGCATTTAAACAATAATATTAATGTGTATTATTTAAAATGATTTTTGCTTGCTTATGAATTTGCCTTATTGTTATAGTGGTCATTATGAATTTGATTAATTATTATAATGGTCATTATGAATATATCTTATGAATTTGTCTTATTGTTTTAATGGTGATTATGAATTGATTATGTGCATCCCTAGGTATGAGATCATGTGATGCATTCAAACATTTAAACAAGAGTACTATTGTCAAATTAATTAATATGATTTAAGCTTTTCTTATGAACTTTATCTTATTACTATATATGATGGTCATTGTGAATTGTTTATTGTAGACTTTTCCTAACAAACTATGTTGAACTATTGTAATGTTTTGGTAAATCTTCTGGGTATACCTCACTAGGATTACCATTGACGCTATTGAACCATATTCAATAGGTGTATGAAATAAATGATGTATAGGTTGACACTGGTGTAAATATTGAGGAGCTGGGTAATCTTGCAGCTTAAGATTTGCTGCATTTTAGATTTCTTTTATAGTGATTTTGTTCATCTCTGTATTTTTGTGTGACTTAAAACATTAGTTTGAATAAGCTCTTTGGGCAACCACTTAGTCATTTTATATGTATATTTTGGACATTCCTTTATACATAATTTGTTATTCTTTCGTTGCAATGCTCACTTATAAATAAAAATAAAAATGAAATTATGAAAGTATTATAAAATGTGGGCTATGCTTGAAGGTTAACACTTGGGATTTCGAAAAATGAGGATTAAATTTGGGTTACGAAATTCGTGGTGTTACCACTACCGAGTTTCTTGTTCTTATTCTTGTTATTAGCTTAGACTTGGGCTTCTTTTTTAACTAAGCATTCCTTGGACTTTCTTATTTATAAGGTTGACTTTAAAAACTTTCTCTCTAGATTTCTTATTTTTATCTTAACTTCTTATGTCTTTTTTTATACGAAGGTGTATAATGAGACTTTTCATAGATAATTCTTTGGTTCTGTGATGAAGGAAGTTCTTAAAGTCTTTCCACAATATAGGAAAATTTTCAATAATTGCCACTACTTCAAAAGAGTTCACCCAATTTAATTTTCTCAAATATGATTTTGTGGGATGTTATGTTGATTGTTTTTTGAATTAAGTACAGACTTATCATTTGTCATTTAATATATAGAATTTCGGCTAACAACATATTTTTTGGTCCTTGTTTCTTTCTTTTTATATTTCTTTTTCAAGGTGGATCATACTCCAATAGTAAGAATATAATCATAAAATACATCATACAATTGGTTTAGTAGTGTGCTACGAATATAATTCTTACATAAATAGTCATCTTCGTCTCTTTCTTCTTCTTTTTTAACGTACAACAGATAATTCTACTTCATGAAGATCAAAAGGCCATTTTTTATTGATCATGTAAGCCATGTATGCAGTGGTGAGGTAGAAAAAACATATTCTGTCTCAACCTTTTATAGTCTTGTCGATCAAATACATCTGATCGAATTGACTTAGTGTTAATCAAGGTATTTCACGATCTGACAATGGCCATATATCTCAAACTTGGTATAACTAATACAGAAAATAATCTATGAAAAAAGAACTTCATAACTATTTGAAGATAATTACAAATGAAAACAAGTTGCTATCTTCGAGATATTGTGATCTCCTCAGTTGGTTTAACCAATGTAGTAAGCTCATCAATGCCTTACCTCAAGATATGGCGCACGACATGGCTATCTTCAACATGCATAGGTCATAAATGAGCCCAAGACCCTAACAACAAAAAATATTTTATATGCCAAGGAGAAGAAAAGAAAAGGAATTCTTATATATATATATATATATATATATATATATATATATATATATATATATATATATATATCGCGTGATGAAAATAAAATGTTCGTAACTCCTTCGTTATATGTCGGATTGGGTTGATTTTCGGTTCATTAGAAAGGTGAGTCAGTGCTCTTCGAAAGCCCACTGGAATTGTCACATTCTGAGACCGTTTGGGCCTCCAAACGTGGGATGAGAGTAAACGGTCATATATATATATATATATATATATATATATATATATATATATATATATATATATATATATATATATATATATATATATATATATATATATATATATAATGTTGTTGTGCGCCTGTGGAGCTTTTTTTTTTTTTACCTTGTGATGTTATACACTTAAAAGGATGTGCGAAAAGAATTTAGAAAAGGCCTTTATATAGACCATAAGGGCATGACAGTTTTTAATGAGGAAGACAAACTGGTCATGTTGTTTTTACCATTGATGGGTGTAAGCCCCGTATCCTAGACCGTACTATTCTATAGAGTTCCGCGGTCTTACCGGTCAAATTTCGGCAACCTTCAACCCTTAACCAATATTTACGTGCGACCCTGATTCGTATGCCGTCAACCCGTATCGACTTAACCCAAGACCTTTACCAAAGTGACCGCGCCATTGCTGCGGTTCCGATGCCGCGACTTGCGCGCCGAGGAGATACTCTGGTCAAGAGATGTGGGCCAACGTTCGGTGCAAAGAAAATGTCGCGCGTTACGAAATCTAAGAGAATCTCTATGAGGTGTCACATCAATCCCATCAATCTATCAATCCATCACATGTTAAGTACAAGTCAAGTACACATCACCTTTCACCCATTCCCAAGCAACTACAAAAGTCAAGAATCTCTTACAAGCCCATACCTCTCTTACATCAAAAGCCCTCAAAGTCAAAAAGTTCTTACACCACCCATGTTTTTCCTATACAAATGGCCACAGAAGTCAAGATTTTCTTACACCCATCACTCACCACATCCATCACCCATCTCTCTCTCCCTTTACAACTCTCTCTCTCTCTCTCTCTCTCTCTCTCTCTCTCTCTCTCTCTCTCTCTCTCTCTCTCTCTCTCTCTCTCTCTCTTTCTCATTTTCAAACTCAAAAAAATCTAAGGAGAGAAATCCCGTACGTATGAGAATTCTCCAAGCCTCTCCCTCTCTTTCAAAACTTCAAGTGTGGCCCACTTTCCTACCCCATGATCTCTCATCCTAACCATCCATTCCTCATCTCCTCCATTGGAATCAAAGCTAAGGTGCTAAGGAACTCATAAGAGCAAGAAGATCGAATGGTGGGTGCTCCTCTAGATGTAAAAAAATCTGATTTCTATAGCCTGGATGTTTTCTTTCTTTCATGAGGGAAGTGTAGGACCCACCAATCAATGGTGGAGATCCCACACAATCCCATGGTTATGGCCTGATGGCCTACCTTATGCATGCATGATCCATGCATAAGGCCTTTCTCTTTGGGCCCCATCATGGTAGTTTTATTTCATATCATATTATGTTTGGGTCATCTAGACCTTATAACCCATCCTCACCATGCATTTTAATTATAGGTCATGCATGTGCAAGATCCATGTCATAAATATAAATCTAGGTATGATGTGCGGGTGTGATTGATCTTGGGAGGGCTCAATAGTGGCGGAGCCCCTTTCCCTATAGCCGGATTGTCCTTCTATCTCTCTTTTTCCTCATTTTATTTCCTGATGTGTGTGGCCCATTAATGTATTTTCCTTTTTATTTAACTTATATAATAAATTTTATCTAAGTACATGTTGCTGTCCAGAATTTTCTGGACAGTTTCTGGTTGTTTTTGTACCAGATTTTAGGACTGTTTGGGGGACTATTCATACCTATTAAATATACTTTTCTGAAAGGTGAGGATCTCATCTTGATGTCTCCCAAATTTCAGCCCCAACTGACCTTCATTGGGGTCCCAAAGGTGTGGTCCAAGTAAGGTGGACAGTCTAGATTTTATGCACTGTTTCAGCAACATTCCACCATGGACAGTTGGATTTTTAAAATTTATTAAAATACCTATGGGTGTTTAAAATTTATAACATTTTTTAAGAGGGTGGACTACTTATGGTGGGACCCACATACAAAATTTTGGGGTCAATGGATGCCTGTACACACCATGGTGATGGCGGGACCGGCCCATTATAATATGGTGTCCAGATCAGTCCGATTTTCAGGAACTTTGATTTGTGTAAATAAATTAAAATATTTATAGATGTCCAAAAATTCTGAAATTTTTTAAGAGTGTGGTATAATTATGTTAGAACCTACATACCAAATTTTAAGACCAATGGACCCCTGTACAAACCGTGGTGAGGGCCGGACTGGCCCACCACGTTGGGACGTCCAGGTCTGTCCAATTTCTCTGGACAGTCTGTTTTATTTAAATTAATTAAAATACTTAGAGATATTTAAAAATTATGAAATTTTATGGGGGTGTGGCCCACCTATGGAAGTATCACTCTGTGAAATTTCAGCCTCAAGTGACCCCGTTTGGGTATCCAAAAGAATGGACCAAGATGGTTGGACTCCCAGATTTTTTCTGCTGTACAGTCCAGCAATATGCCTTGATAAAAAATCATAATTCAAAAATATTTCTTCTGATGGTGGGCCACCTTTTTGTGTTTCTTCTCATTTTATGTATGATGAGGGACCTTGGCCCTCAATTTTTAGAGTTTTAGAGGCCTTGGACCTACGCCAATGGAGTGTCTAAATTTAGGACAGCAACATGTTATAATTATGCTGGCCTTGGGCTGAAATTTTGAGGAGTGGGGCCCACCATATTATAAAGATCTTAGAGAAAATGATTTATACCTTTAGTTCCTTAAATGTTGGGCTTAATAAATGCACTTTTGAGGCCCACCACAGTTGAATTTAATTGGGTCCATGAATGCAGCTAGTTGTTGAACTATTTAAGGCCCATAGAGTGGACCCATTTGATGTGGTCCAAGGCCCATGGGATTAGGCCCATATGATGTAATTTAAGGCCCATAGAGTGGACCCATTTGATGTGTTCCAAGGACCATGGGATTAGGCTCATTTGATGTAATTTAAGGCCCATTGAGTGGACGCATTTGATGTGTTCCAAGGTCCATGGGATTGGACCCATTTGATGTATTTTAAAGCCCATGGGATTAGGCCCATTTGATATGTATAAGGCCCATGGGTCGAGAACCATTTGATGCAATCTAAGGCCCACGGGTTATGACCCATTGCAATGCACATAAGGCCCATTGGTGCGTCCCATTGATGTGGCCCATTTGATGAGTAAAAGGCCCATATGACATGGCTCATTTGATGTATTTAAGGCCCAATGGGGTGTACCTAAGGTCCATTGCAATGTGTGATCCCAACCTGGTTTACGTAATGTTATTCACTATGGGCTACACCTAGGGAGCAATGTTGGTTTGACGTCCACATTGCGAGTATAATGTTAGTTAAATGTCAGCATTGCGACTCTCCCTAGGGCCCATTGGTAGGCCCGTACTTGTTGTATGTAAGCCGTCTAGGTCAGCTGTGTTGTAAGGATAGGGCATTACTTTATAACATGCTTAGTATAACTCCATGACGCACAACCCATTTGTATCGGTCCATTTGATAGGCCTGCTCGTATCGGTCATTTGATTGATCTATCTCATATGATTGATTAGGCCCATCTTGATATATTTGTGGCCTGTTGCTAAGGCCATATATGAGGCCCGTTGTTGAGGCCTACCTTGATGTGTATGAGGCCCGTTGTTGAGGCCCACCTTGATGTGTTTGAGGCCCGTTGTTGAGGCTCACCTTGATGTGTATGAGGCCCATTGTTGAGGCCCACCTTGATGTGTATGAGGTCTATTGTTGAGGCCCACCATGATGTGTATGAGGCCCGTTGTTGAGGCCCACCTTGATGTGTATGAGGCCCGTTGTCGAGGCCCACCTTGATGTGTATGAGGCCTGTTGTTGAGGCCCACCTTGATATGTATGAGGCCCGTTGTTGAGGCCCACCTTAATGTGTATAAGGCCTGTTGTTGAGCCCCACCTTGATGTGTATGAGGCCCGTTGTTGAGGCCCACCTTGATGTGTATGAGGCCCGTTGTTAAGGCCCACCTTGATGTGTATGAGGCCCGTTGTTGAGGCCCACCTTGATGTGTATGAGGCCCGTTGTTAAGGCCCACCTTAAATATATATGAGGCTCATGTTGCAAGGCCCATTGTGATGTATGCAAGGCCCATGGGTCATGGCCCATTGCAATGTATGTAAGGCCCAATTGGTGCGGCCTATTCGATATATTTATGGGGTCCATGTTATTAGGCCCATCCTGTTGTATTGGTGACCCGTCCATTGAGGCTCACCCGTGGTATATATTTGAGGCCCATGTGTAGGGCCCACCTATTGTGTATTTAAAGCTCATGGGTTGTGGCCATAGTGATGTATATTAGGCCTATGTGATGTAGCCCATACTGATGTGTATTAGACCCAGGTATGTGACTCACCTGCGAAGTATATTTGAGGCCCATTGTAATATATCTGAGGCCCATGGGTGCGACCCATCCAGATGTATTTGAAGCCTATGGGCAAGGCCCATTGTGATATGTGTTAGGCCCATGACCAGGGCCCACGTATTTCATATATTTGGCCCTTGTGTGAGGCCATGTGCCCATTATATATTTGATTCGATGTGGGTCATTCCTTGGGGGCAATGTTGGTTAAAAGTCCACATTGTCGACGCCGGTTATTGATACCGTTTATGAGTATGTGACATCATAACATCATGATACATGCCCATTCGCATCATCTGTATGTTTGTTATGAGATGTGATTGACCATTGCATATGTCATTGGGCAGGATGATGTGAGACTCCCTGATAGGTGGAGATTATCTCACATGAGCGCATGACATGCGCAGGATTGATGCATGCGCAGGATTGATGCATGATTGGATTGTATGACTCATGCATCTTGCATTATGTTATGATTACTGTACGCCCTAGTGACATCAGGGCCGTAGCCTCCACAAGCATATCGTGGATGGCCAGATGGGACACCAAAAATCTGTTCGAGCATCGAGCCGCCATAAATGGCCCTGGGTGAAAATTTCTAAACAGCCTCTTGTTTCCAGAGGATGTTCCAACGTCTAGACAGAGTGGGTAGATGAGCGTTGAGTGCCGATTACCAGATGGCTGCGCTCTTCACTGTGTCATGGTCGGTTGGAAGGGGGTGCAGCCTTATCCGCCTGAGGGAGTAGGCATGGCTATGCTGAGTTTGACCAACTTGAGGAATGGATCCGCTATCGGTGAGTCGGGTAGGTATTGGCAGATTACTGACAGACGGATAGTGAGGTCTTTTCCACTTAACCAGTTGTGCGCTTAATTGGGGTGGTAGGTGGTGTGAAGTGTAATAGACCCCAGTGATTTCCCCAGAGAGGAACCGTACTGATATGAGGACTGACATGATATTATGACATCCCATCACTGTTGTACATGTGGGCAGGCACACGTGGGCGGACGCTGATGTGGGCAGGTATGATGTGGGCGGGGCTGAGGCCTGGGCGAGCTACCAGCGGTTGGCAGGCTACTGTACTGACAGGCTACTGAGTAGGAGTTGCATACTCATTCATTCATCTATTCACTATCCACTCGGGCTGGTGGTGCGCAACTAATTGTTGTGTATCTTCGTTATGGCAAGGATTTCGGTTGGGTGCACGACTAACCTGAGATTAGGAGTTTACCACGTTGAGTCAGACTATCCAAATTTAGGTATGGGACTAGTTTGGATAGAGGTTCCTTGTGGTAGATCCTGTAAGTGCTATAATTTCATATCCCTTTAGTTGTCAAATTTTGTGGTGCCAAAACCTATATCTATGTGTTGTATATCTTGTGTTTTATGTTTGAAGACTAGTCATTGCAATCAAGACATATCAAGACATCGCATTTCAAGATAAGATCTTAAAAGAAGAAAGTTTTCAAGTCTTGGATGAAGAAATCAAGAATAGAAGTTTTCAAGGTTGCATGTTCAAATTTGATCAAGTTCAAGTTTACTGGAAGACTTTGTCAAGTCAAGATCAAGCTCATGAAGGCCTACTACAAGTTTTGAATATTCATAAGATTCTCTTAAGGGTCATCTGAGTGTATAGACTTTTAATGTCCATCTCACTTTTAAGGTTTGTTTGACCTTAGATTGACCTTAGGATGGGCTTTACAGTAGGTCATTCTGGATACATAACTCATATATTTTAATATGCTTGTTTGGAGTGTTCTAAGACCAGTCCTAGGGACTCTAAGACCAGTCCTAGCTTTGCTACGACCAGTCTTAAGTTTTTTAGGACCAGTCCTAAGTAGTTGAAGATTTTTGAATCTTTCTTGTTGTCTTACGACCAGTCCTGTGAGTTCTACGACTCATCCTTCGACCGGTCGTAGCCCTACGACTCAAACTCCAATAACCATTTTTGGAGTCCTACGACTGGTCGTAGATGTCTCACGACCAGTCGTAGGTGGTCCACGACCGGTCGTAGACCACCCAGGACCAGTCGTAGAACTAAAAATTATATCCCGCGGAAATTTTTCAAAAATATTTGAGGCTACGACCAGTCCTAGGTTCCTAAGACCAGTCATAGACGGGATTTTTCAGGCTATAAATTGAGCACGAACTTCAGAGTTTTAGCACTTCAAATCAATTCTATTCAAGCATTCTTTAGGCTATTCTCTGAGATAAGTTTGTGTTTATTTTAAGGTACATTGTGCTTATTTAATATTCCTTTTGCTAGCTTATTCTTATTTGATTTTGATCTACATTCTGATCTTATTAGAAAAGGGGAATTTCTGATATTCCTTCTTCTTGGATTCAAAATCAAATAAATCTAGCCCGTTTGATCTAAAATCAATTAGACTTAGAACCATTCTTAAAGTGAGTATTGGACTTTGAACGTCGAATTGAACTTCTACTCCGATTGGTTCTACCGGGCTTCTTCAAAAGGTGATTCAGGTATTTTACATGTTTTGTAATTTACTTTCTCTGGTTTTTGTTTAAGATTCGCCAGAAAAATCTCATTGTAGTGGTTATCTGAGGAGAGCCAGAAAACTCAGATTGTAGGGTTTTTGGATTGTGTAAGCCCGAGATCAAAGACACAATTGTAAAGGTTTTAAGTGAACCTGTGAAACCTATTTTGATAGTACATGCTAATATCCCCTGTGTGAGGATATTAGGAGTGGAGTAGCAATCTGTGTGGCTGTTGGATAACAGTTGGTGTACACACATGCGAACCACTATATATCGTTGTGTTGTGGATGTGCTTCATTCTTTCATTCTTTCATTCCTTTATTCATTCAGTTTTGTGGTTTGCATTTGTGGATGAATGTTGTAATCACTTCAAGCAAGTGTGGATGAATGTTGTAATAACTTAGGATTTATTTTCCGCAAGTTATTTCATTACTTATTATTCCTCTTTAGTTTGTGATACAAGGACGTTCTAGAAATAAGGTTGTCCTACCTTAAACCTCTGGTTTTTGGTGTAAGATTGTCCTTAGAACTGATAAAGTATCAATCTCTTTATTTTAGGCTATTGTGATTGTTTTATACTCAGCATTGTGCTTTATATCTTTTATTATTCCGCTGTTATAAGTTTTATTTGGCATTGCCCTATTCACCCCTCCTCTAAGGCATATAGTTAGGCCCTTTCAAGTGGTATCAGAGCCTAATAGCTTGTGCTTATTGTTTATTTATTGGATTTATTTCCTAAGCTAACGATCTAAGCTATATTAAGATATCAAATTTTGAAAGCCTATCAGTCACTAGGCCACCACCTTTTAATGGCACAAACTATGCTTATTGGAAAGCCAGGATGAGGATCTTCGTTAAATCCTTGGATGAAAGTGTGTGGATGGCCACAGTGAATGAATGGAATCCTCTTATCACTGAAGTTGCTAATGACGATGGTTCAAAAACTATGAAAGTAACAGCTTATTCTCTTTGGACCACACTTCAGAAAACTGAAAGTAGTGCTAATGCAAAAGCACTAAATACAATTACTTGTGCATTATCACCAGATGAATTCAAAAGAATCATCTCTTGTGAAAATGCAAAACAAGCATGGGATATATTAGAAATGACACACGAGGGTACATCTATTGTCAAGAAATCTAAAGTCCAACTCCTCACAACTAAATTTGAAGAAATTCATATGGAGGAGAATGAGATGCTTATGGACTTCTACACTAGATTGAATGACATTGTGAACTCTATGTAGGGTCTTGGTGATAGAATCCCTGAAAGTAAAGTGTGCGCAAAAATACTACGTTCACTTCCTGAACGGTTCAATTCTAAAGTGACCGCGATTCAGAAGCTTCGTGATACGGATACCATGAGGGTTGAGGAATTAGTTGGTTCACTTCAAACCTATGAGTTATCCTTTAAGGCTCCTAAAGGAAAATCAATTGCTCTCAAATCATCTAAAAATGTTTCACAAGAGAGTACTTCGGATTCAGAAAATACCGAAGATGATATGGCACTTTTAGGAAAAAGGTTTTACAAAATTTTCAAAAATAAGAAAAAGGTTGATTTTCAAAAATCAAATGATAAGAGACGATCTAAACCTAGAACTCATAAATCCTGGAAAGATAGTCAATGTTACAACTGTCAAGAGTATGGGCACTTATCTAACAAATGTCCTAAAAAGGACAAATCAAAAAGGAAAAGCATGATGGCTACTTGGGATGAATCATCTGATTCTGAATCCTCTTCTAAATCAAAAGGTTCTAAAATCGAGTCGGGCGATGGTGTTGAAGCCCTTATGACTCTAGCCAAGATCACCTATTCAGATCATGATGATATATCTAGTGAAGAAAATCTGAATAGTGATTGTCATAATGAAGATGATCTTCAAGATGCTTACAATGCCCTTTATAAAGAGAGTTGTAAAATTGTTGTCAAGCTTAAATTACAAAAAGAAAAATTTTCTAAGCTTAAGGAAGATTATGAGTCTCTTGTCTTAGAAAAGTCTCATATTTCTGATTCTTTTGAAAAAACCAAAAATGATTTAGATTTCAAAACCTCCCAAATTGAAGATTTGAAATCCGAAAAAGAGAAACTCAAAAATGAGGTAGCTTCTCTTCTGAGTTTGAAAGACACATGGAATATGCCCAAGGTGATCCGAAATTGAAAAAATTATTGTCCAGATCAAGAAAATGTGGCGATCGATCCGGGTTGGGCTATGATAAGAATACAACTCCTAAACAAAAGAACACTGCTCCTAAATTTGTAAAAGGAAAGTCTTCAAACTCAAAAGAAAAGAATACTTTTCAAGGTTTTTCTAAAAATTTAAAAACTTTTCAAAAACCTAAAAGTGGCCATGTCAACTTTAATTTTCAATACCGAAATCAATTAGCTGAAAAAATTATTGATCTTCTCAAGGAGCTATTAAAGTCGAACTCTATAGGTCGTTCCTACAACAATAGACAGAAAAAGACCATCTATACTCCTAAACCCAAAACAGTTATGAAATGGGTTCCTAAAGTTGCCAGCTTGGTTGCCCACACTGCTTTCAAAGTAACAAGCCATTCAAAGTGGTACCTAGATAGTGGTTGCTCCAGGCATATGACAGGTGACAAAGCTTTATTCATCGATCTTAAAGATATGACTGACGGGTCAGTCACATTTGGTGATGGAAGCAATTGCAAGCTTATTGGCCAAGGTACGATTCAACTTTATAACCTTCCCTTATTTAAGAATGTCTTATATGTTGAAGGTTTAAAACACAACCTATTAAGCATTTCTCAGATATGTGATAACAACCATAGTGTAAAGTTTTCTAATCAAGGTTGTGAGATAGTTAATAAAAGGGGTTCTGTTATATTAACTGGTAGCAGAACTTCTGAAAACTGCTACATCGTTAGTGATGCTAGCTCATCTACTCAATCATGTTACATGGTCCATATCGATGAGACTGAATTATGGCATAAACACCTTGGACATGTACACTATCGGAACTTATTTAGATTAAGCAAAAGAGAACTAATTAGAGGTCTACCCAAATTGTAAAAAGTAGACAAAATATTGGTGAATGCCAGTTGGGCAAACAGATTAGGAGCTCTCACAAGAAAGTGAACTCCAATACGACATCTAGACTACTCGAGCTTCTCCATATGGATCTTATTGGACCAACCAGATTAGAGAGTCGAGGAGGCAAAAAATACATCTTGGTTATCGTAGATGACTATACCAGATTCACTTGGGTATCATTCTTAAAAGATAAAACTGAAACCCTAGATGAAGTAAAAAAGGTCATCAAACGAATCCAAAATGAGAAAAGTTCTCATGTTAGCAAGATCCGTAGTGATCATGGATCTGAATTCGAAAACAGTAGTTTTGAGAAATTCTGTACCGATCAGGGAATCACATGAATTCTCAGCGCCCAAAACACCGCAACAAAATGGTATAGTTGAAAGGAAAAATAGAGTGCTTCAGGATATGGCTAATGTTATGTTGAATAGCATGAAGCTCTCTAGAAATCTTTGGGCTGAAGCAGTTAATACCGCATGTTATATTATTAATCGGGTTTATACTAGTAAATCGATAATAAGACTGCTTATGAATTATGGTTTGAAAAGAAACCTACTGTCAAATACTTTCGGGTTTTTGGCAGCGTGTTATATTTTACGGGATCGTGAAAATTTGGGTAAGTTTGATACGAAGAGTGACGAAGGAATTTTTCTTAGCTATTCTTTGAACAGTCGAGCTTATAGGGTTCTAAATAAGAGAACTGGTGTGATTCAAGAGTCCATCAATGTGGTCATTAATGATCATTTGAGTACACCAGCCCCAAGTTCAGATGATGATGAAGCTCTTATTATTGACAATGCAGAGATCTCATCAAGTCAAATAGAATCGGAACTAAGGACTGTTAAAGATCATCCAACCAATCAAATACTTGGAAATCCTCTCACTGGAGTTCGTACTCACAAACAACTTGAGAACATATGTAATTATGTTTGTTTTACATCCCAAATAGAACCCGTCAACGTAAAAGAAGCACTTTCTGACGAAAATTGGATAGTTGCTATGCAGGATGAACTTAATCAATTTGTTCGTAATGATGTCTGGTATCTTGTTCCTAGACCTAAAGATAAAAATATTATTGGAACAAAGTGGATCTTTAAAAATAAGTCTGATGAACTCAAAAATATTATATGAAACAAGGCTAGACTGGTTGTACAAGGGTACACTCAGATTGAAGGCATCGATTACTATGAAACCTTTGCTCTAGTCGCTCGCCTTGAATCAATCAGACTTTTTATTTCCATTGCATGTTTTAGAAAATTTAAAATCTATCAGATGGATGTAAAGAGTGCTTTCTTGAATGGCGATTTATACGAAGAAGTGTATGTTGAACAACCTTCAGGGTTTTATATAATATTTCATCTCAAAAAGGCTCTATATGGTCTAAAACAAGCACCCAGGACATGGTATGAGAAATTGACTAAATTCTTACTTAGTCATAGCTTTCAAGTAGGAAGTGTCGATAAGACGTTTTTTGTTAAAAAGAATAACAATGATATTTTGATGGTTCAAATATATGTTGATGATATTATTTATGGATCTACTTGTTCTAACATGTCTACTGAGTTTGCAGAGTTAATGAAATCAAGGTTCGAATTGAGCATGGTTGGGGAACTTAACTATTTCCTAGGGTTACAAGTAAAACAACAACCTGAAGGAATTTTCATTTTTCAGACCAAATATGCTTCAAACTTGGTTAAAAGATTTGAATTTGAGAATAGTAAGAACTTTGATACTCCTATGAGTACAACATTAAGACTCTCAAAAGACTCTTCAGGTAAAGATATAGATCCTAAATTATATCACAGTATGATTAGTAGTTTGTTATATCTTACTGCTAGTAGACCTGATATCGCATTTAGTGTTGGTATTTGTGTGAGATATTAGTCTAATCCTAAGGAATCACATTTTATTGTTGTAAAATGGATTATTAGATATGTCGCAAGTTTTATAAATTTGGGACTTTGGTATCCTTTTGATACTAATGTTCAATTAGCCGGGTATTCGGATGCTGATTGGGCTGAAAATATTGATGATAGAAAATCAACCAGTGGTTGTTGTTTTTACATTAGAAATTGCTTAGTTTCTTGGTTCAAAAAGAAACAAAGCTCAATATCGCTCTCTACTGCTGAGGCTGAATATATTGCAGCTGGATATGCATGTACTCAACTAGTTTGGATGAAACGCATGCTTAGCGATTATGGAATTAATCAAGATTCAATGATCTTATATTGTGATAATTCCAGTGCTATAAACATTTTCAAAAACCCAATCCAGCATTCACGTACTAAGCATATTGACATTAGGTATCATTACATTCGTGAGTTGGTTGAAGAAAAAGTTATTTCATTGGAATATATACCAACCGAAACTCAACTTACTGATATATTTACCAAACTGCTCGACAAAAGTAGGTTTAATAAATTAAAATTTGATCTTGGTATGTGCATTTTACATTGAATATTCTTGCTTGCATGTATCATAGTGTATTATATTTCATATTATAATTGTTTAAATTTTAAAATTTTTCATTAAAAATGTATTTTTAGTCGATGCTCGACCAGTCGTGGTTGTACACGACTAGTCGTGATTCGACCGGTCGTGAACCACACTCGGTCGGTCGTGGATCTCGTGAAAGTGATATAATTTGGGGAAAATCTCCTTCTTCTTCATTTTCACACCGACCTACAACGAGTCGTGGCTGGACCAGTCATAGGATTTCTAGTTTTTCTTCAAGGTAAGTCCTATTTCATCATTTTTCTTAAAGATTCATGATCTCTATGCTTTGATTTGTTTATAGTATAGCTTGATTTCATCTCTTATTGAGTTTTTCAAGGGTTTCCTCTCCATTTGCTGATCTAGAGAAAACTCATCTTTCATTTGTGCATCTTGCTTGCTCTTTGTATATCTTTTTTTAATATGAATGCTAGAGGAAAAAAGAAAACATTCCGTGGTCCATCTTCATCCAGATCTGCACCGATAACTAAACGGCACCTTCGGTCACCCGAAGATGACACTCAAGATGTACGGGATTTGCGTGCCCGTAACATTATCGTTGAGCATACCGCTGATCTAAATCACATTGCTCCATATGGTGTCATTCCCCTTCTTGAATCTGTAGGCTGGACTAACATTTTTCTTTGGGGTGGGTCTGCATACCAGTCCATTGCTCAATCAATGGTAGCATGCATCTCAGATTTTTCTCTTGATAATTTAACATTTTCAATCGATACTAGAGAAGGAAAATTTCAAGTAGACCGTCATTTGATATCAGGTATTATGGATATACCTGTTAATGATGAAGGAATACCAATTCATACCTTATATGATAAACCTTCTGAATCGAAAAAACGCGTGTTAACCAGAAATTTATGCAAAATTGATGCACAGTGGACTCACAAAGGGAATGCGCTCCCTGCAAAGTATTTGTTACCCAGTTACAGAATATTACATCGTTTCTTCATTTCCAATGTATATCCTCGGTCCGATAATAAAACCGTGTTGACTTCTTTCTTGGTTCGTGTGTTGCATTCTATTACTTCTGGAACCAAGGTCTGTCTTCCTTATTTGATTTGTCATTTCATTATACAATTTCTTTTCCATCCGGGTCATAGTGATATTCCATTCAGTTATCTTATGACTGTTTTAGCTACTCACATGCTTGTCGATAAACCTGTTAATGAGGCACCAATTCATCATCTTATTTTCAATAATGCCAATCTTAATAAGATGAAATTGGATCTGCTCCCTAGCCAATTTGATGAAGCTGGTGTTAGTGGTGTTGGTGGTGATGGTGGTGATTCTGGAAACGAAGAGGAAGCTGGTGATCTTTCACAACAAGATGTTAATATGGATGACTTATTTGATGATATAGAAACTGATTCACCTAATGATCCAGATTATGATCCTTCTGATTTTGATGCACGCCTTCGTGCATTGGAGGAAAAAGTTAATAATATGAATATAACCCATGATATGAGATTCAAGTACATGTAAAAATATCTTCGTCGCATAAATAAGGGCTTACACCAGATTGATCTAACTATTCCTGCTCCCTCCTCTGGATCAGATTAAGTGAATTATCTTCTGGATAGTTTCACATTATCTTTATATTTTGAATATGTATTATGGATTATGGTTTGATAACATTGTCTTTTATTTTGGGTATGTATTATGAATTATGGTTTCATAACATTGTATTTTGGATTATGGATTATGGCTTGACACTTCAGGTTTATTTTATGTCCTTTCATATCACCTTCTCATTATTTGCTCTCTATATTCTCCTTTCTATTGTTCCTTTCCCTTGTCATTTTGTGACAAAAAGGGGGAGTAGTAAGCATTGCTAAAAGGGGAGTAATACGGATAATGGGAGTAAATTTGTTTGTTTGTATTGATTGAGAAGGATATGTGGATTGATGGATATGTGGATTGAAGTTTTGAGGTTTTCATGTTATGTATTGATTATACGAGCAATACTCGTATTACTCAGGGGGAGTAGAGTATTTTGTGATTTCATGACTTATCATTCCTTATTATCTTTGATGATATATGTTTTGTCACAAATTTGACAAAGGGGGAGATTGTAAGTGCTATGATTTCATATTCCTTTAGTTGTCAAATTTTGTGATGCCAAAACCTATATCTATGTCTTGTATATCTTGTGTTTTATGTTTGAAGACTAGTCATTGCAATCAAGACATATCAAGACATCGCATTTCAAGATAAGATCTTAAAAGAAAAAAGTTTTCAAGTCTTGGATGAAGAAATCAAGAATAGAAGTTTTCAAGGTTGCATGTTCAAGATTTGATCAAGTTCAAGTTTACTAGAAGACTTTGTCAAGTTAAGATCAAGCTCATGAAGGCCTACTACAAGTTTTGAATATTCACAAGCTTCTCTTAAGGGTCATCTGAGTGTACAGACTTTTAATGTCCATCTCACTTTTAAGGTTTGTTTGACCTTAGATTGACCTTAGGATGGGCTTTACAGTAGGTCATTCTGGATACATAACTCATATATTTTAATATGCTTATTTGGAGTGTTCTAAGACCAGTCCTAGGGACTTCAAGACCAGTCCTAGCTTTGCTACGACCAGTCTTAAGTTTTTCAAGACCAGTCCTAGGTAATTGAAGATTTTTGGATCTTTCTTGCTGTCCTACGACCAGTCTTGGACATCCTATGACCAGTCCTGTGAGTTCTACGACTCATCTTTTGACCGGTCGTAGCCCTACGACTCAAACTCCAGCAACCATTTTTGGGGTCCTACGACCGGTCGTAGGTGTCTCACGACTAATCGTAGGTGGTCCACGACTGGTCGTAGACCACCCAGGACCGGTCGTGGAACTGAAAATCATATCCCGCGAAAATCTTTCGAAAATATTTGAGGCTACGACCAGTCCTAGGTTCCTAAGACCAGTCGTAGACGGGATTTTTCAAGCTATAAATTGAGCATGAACTTCAGAGTTTTAGTACTTCAAATCAATTCTATTCAAGCATTCTTTAGGCTATTCTCTGAGATAAGTTTGTGTTTATTTTAAGGTACATTGTGCTTATTTAATATTTCTTTTGCTAGCTTATTCTTATTTGATTTTGATCTACATTCCGATCTTATTAGAAAAGGGGAATTTCTGATATTCCTTCTTCTTGGATTCAAAATCAAATAAATCTAGCCCGTTTGATCTAAAATCAATTAGACTTAGAACCATTCTTAAAGTGAGTATTGGACTTTGAACGTCGAATCGAACTTCTACTCCGATTAGTTCTACCGGGCTTCTTCAAAAGGTGATTCAGGTATTTTACATGTTTTGTAATTTACTTTCTCTTATTTTTGTTTGAGATTCGCCAGAAAAATCTCATTGTAGTGGTTATCTGAGGAGAGCCAGAAAACTCAGATTGTGGGGTTTTTGGATTGTGTAAGCCCAAGATCAAAGACACAATTGTGAAGGTTTTAGGTGAACCTATGAAACCTATTTTGATAGTGCATGCTAATATCCCCTGTGTGAGGATATTAGGAGTGGAGTAGCAATCTGTGTGGCTATTGGATAACAGTTGGTGTACACACAAGCAAACCACTATATATCGTTGTGTTGTGGATGTACTTCATTCTTTCATTCTTTCATTCCTATATTCATTCAGTTTTGTGGTTTACGTTTGTGGATGAATGTTGTAATCACTTCAAGCAAGTGTGGATGAATGTTGTAATAACTTAGGATTTATTTTTCGCAAGTTATTTCATTACTTATTATTCCTCTTTGGTTTGTGATACAAGGACGTTCTAGAAATGAGGTTGTCCTACCCTGAACCTCTGGTTTTTTGTATAAGATTGTCCTTAGAACTTATAAAGTATCAATCTCTTTATTTTAGGCTATTGTGATTGTTTTATATTCCTCATTGTGCTTTATATCTTTTATTATTCCGCTGTTATAAGTTTTATTTGGCATTGCCCTATTCACCCCCCTCTAGGGCATATAGCTAGGCCCTTTCAGATCCCGTAGCCTGCGATACTGCGTACTATCATCCCGACATCACACTCCAGCATGGTCATTCCATTAGCACCATATACTGCATATTCTATTACATCTTCGGCGTGCGGTATTGTGGGTTGTTATGTTTCTGTATTCCTGTGACTTAGATGAGAGTGATGATATTTGTTAGCTCTTTTGAATTATGTATTACATTATATCCTTGTCATTCGACATTTGATTATCTATGACTCATTATTTGCATAGTTGTCCTATATTGCGTATTCTGATATTGATTAACTTATGGACTTGTTCATACTTCTGCTTATTCTGTTATCGCGTGATTATAATCTTGTCAGTATTTCTGTTTACGCTGATAATTCTTGCTCTTATCAGTGTTTCTGCTTATTCAGTCATTGTATGGTTTATAGATTAATAGCTTTCCGATATTGTATGATTATGATATTGTATTGAATACTTGGCACTTATCACGTGCATACACTTACACCACCCTCTAAGCTTTCTATAAGCTTATGCACGATAGATGCGTGCAGGTGATGTTAGGTTGCAGCAGCATTGAGCTTGGAGCGTGCACCTGTTTTCTGGAGCTTTGATTTTGACATATATATTTTCCTTTCAACATTGTATTCAAATGATTATATTAGTGGATATGTGATGATGATGTTGCCTTTATGATTTGGGTAAACTTGTGGTTATGCTTATTACTAGTTAAATGTACAAAAAAAAAAATTCTCCTTGTAGGATGTCAGGATCGAAAATCTGGCATATGAATGCTAGGAGCCAAGAATGGGGTACTATGGAGGCTATCGGCACCGGATTCGGTGATCGGGATTCCTGTGAATTCGATTTCCGGGTTTGAGGCGTGACAGAAGTTGGTATCAGAGCATAGCTTAGGAATACCTGGAGATAAAATCACATATCTGCTAATAGCTATCTTTCACTCTATGATTGTTGAGAACTTAGAATTATTAGATCCCCAAGTTCGAATAACTTAGAGATTTTCTGATATAGTTTCCTACCGTTGAGATTGAGGCCGTATAGTGTTCTAGTTCGATCATTTCTAATCCAGGATTTGAAGTTCTGTTGGATCATCGTAGTGTTGGCGAGGCATTTTGGGAGCAGGGGATTGGGATTCAGAGGCATTGTTTCCATCTCTTAGGTGTTTGATTATGTTGGTATGTTGTGTTCGGATAGGATTTTTCTCCCTTGGTAAGCTCTGTATTGGTTATGTTGTGGTTTAAATTTTGAGGATGAAATTTTTATTAGGAGGAGAGAGCTGTAAGCCCCATATCCTAGATCGTACCGTTCCATAGACTTTCATGGTCTTACCGGTCGAATTCCGGCAACCTTCGACTCTTAACCAATATTTGTGTGCGACCCTGATTCGTATGTCGTCAACCCGTATCTACTTAATCCAAGACCTTTACCATAGCGACCACGTCGTCGCTGCGGTTCCGATGCCGCGACTTGGGCGCCGAGGCGATACCCTGGTCAAGAGATGTGGGCCAATGTTCGATGCAAAGAAAACGTCACGCGTTACGAAACCCAAGAGAATCTCTACGAGGTATCACATCAATCCCATCAATCCATCACATGTCAAGTACATGTCAAGTACACATCACCTTTCACCCATTCCCAAGCAACTACAAAAGTCAAGAATCTCTTACAAGCCCATACCTCTCTTACACCAAAAGTCCTCAAAGTCAAAAAGTTCTTACACCACCCATGCTTTTCTTACACAAATGGCCACAAAAGTCAAGATTTTCTTACACCCATCACTCACCACATCCATCACCCATCTCTCTCTCCCTTTACAACTCTCTCTCTCTCTCTCTCTCTCTTTCTCATTTTCAAACTCAAAAAAATCTAAGGAGAGAAATCTCATACGTATGAGAATTCTCCAAGCCTCTCCCTCTCTTTCAAAACTTCAAGTGTGGCCCACTTTCCTACCCCATGATCTCCCATCCTAACCATCCATTCCTCATCTCCTCCATTGGAATCAAAGCTAAAGTGCTAAGGAACTCATAGGAGCAAGAAGATCGAATGGTGGGTGCTCCTCTAGATATAAAAAAATCTAATTTCTATAGCCTAGATATTTTCTTTCTTTTATGAGGGAAGTGTAGGACCCACCAATCAATGGTGGAGATCCCACACAATCCCATGGTTGTGGCCTGATGGCCTACCTTATGCATGCATGATCCATGCATAAGGCCTTTCTCTTTGGGCCCCATCATGGTAGTTTTATTTCATATCATATTATGTTTGGGTCATCTAGACCTTATAACCAATCCTCACCATGCATTTTAATTATAGGTCATGCATGTGCAAGATCCATGTCATAAATATAAATCTAGGTATGATGTGCGGGTGTGATTGATCTTGGGAGGGCTCAATAGTGGCGGAGCCCCTTTCCCTATAGCCGGATTGTCCTTCTATCTCTCTTTTTCCTCATTTTATTTCCTGATGTGTGTGGCCCATTAATGTATTTCCCTTTTTATTTAACTTATATAATAAATTTTATCTAAGTACATGTTGCTGTCCAGAATTTTCTGGACAGTTTCTGGTTATTTTTAGACCAGATTTTGAGACTGTTTGGGCGACTATTAATACCTATTAAATATAATTTTCTAAAAAGTGAGGATCTCATCTTGATGTCCCCCAAATTTTAGCCCCAACTGACCTTCATTGGGGTCCCAAAGGTGTGGTCCAAGTGAGGTGGACAGTCTGGATTTTATGCACTGTTTCAGCAACATTCCACCATGGACAGTTAGATTTTTGAAATTTATTAAAATACCTATGGGTATTTAAAAATTATAAAAATTTTTAGGGGGGTGGCCTACTTATGGTGGGATCCACATACAAAATTTTGGGGCCAATGGACGCCTGTACACACCATACTGATGGCGGGACCGGCCCATTATAATATGGTGTCCAGATCAGTCTGATTTTCAGGACAGATTGATTTATGTAAATAACTTAAAATATTTACAGATGTCCAAAAATTTTAAAATTTTTTAAGAGTATGGTCTAATTATGTTAGAACCCACCTACCAAATTTTAGCCAATGGACCCCTGTACACACCGTGGTGAGGGCCGGACTGGCCCACCACGTTGGGACATCTAAGTCTGTACGATTTTTTTGGACAGTTTGTTTTATTTAAATTAATTAAAATACTTAGAGATATCTAAAAATTATGAAATGTTTTGGAGGCGTGGCCCACCTATGGAAGTATCACTCTGTGAAATTTCAGTCTCAAGTGACCCCGTTTGGGTATTCAAAAGAATGGGCCAAGATGGTTGGACTCCCAGATTTTTTCTGCTGTGCAGTCCAGCAATATGCCTTGATAAAAAACCATAATTCAAAAATATTTCTTCTGATGGTGGGCCACCTTTTTGGGTTTCCTCTCATTTTATGCATGATGAGGGACATTGGCCCTTAATTTTCAGAGTTTTAGAGGCCTTGGACCCACTCCAATGGAGTGCCCAAATTTAGGACAGCAACATATTATAATTATGCTGGCCTTGGACTGAAATTTTGAGGAGTGGGGCCCACCATATTATAAAGATCTTAGAGGAAATGATTTATACCTTTAGTTCTTTAAATGTTGGGCTTAATGAATGCACTTTTGAGGCCCACCACAATTGAATTTAATTAGGTCCATGAATATAACTAGTTGTTGAACTATTTAAGGCTCATAGAGTAGACCCATTTGATGTGTTCCAAGGGCCATGGGATTAGGCCTATTTGATGTAATTTAAGGCCCATAGAGTGGACCCATTTGAAGTGTTCCAAGGCCCATGGGATTAGGTCCATTTGATGTAATTTAAGGCCCATTGAGTGCACCCATTTGATGTGTTCCAAAGTCCATGGGATTGACCCATTTGATGTATTTTAAAGCCCATGGGATTAGACCCATTTGATATGTATAAGGCCCATGGGTCGAGAACCATTTGATGCAATCTAAGGCCCACGGGTTATGACCCATTGTAATGCACATAAGGCCCATTGGTGCGGCCTATTAATGTGGCTCATTTGATGAGTAAAAGGCCCATATGACATGGCCCATTTAATATATTTAAGGCCCAATGGGGTGTACCTAAGGTCCATTGCAATGTGTGATCCCAACCTGATTTACATAATGTTATTCACTATGGGCTACACCTTGGGAGTAATGTTGGTTTGACGCCCACATTGCGAGTATAATGTTGGTTAAATGTCAGCATTGCGACTCTCCCTAAGGCCCATTGGTAGGCCCGTACTTGTTGTATGCAAGCCTTCTAGGCCAGCTGCGTTGTAAGGATAGGGCATTACCTTATAACATGCTTAGTATAACTCCATGACGCACAACCTATTTGTATCGGTCCATTTGATCGGCCTGCTCGTATCAGTCATTTGATTGATCTAGCCCATATGATTGATTAGGCCCATCTTGATATATTTGTGGCATGTTGCTAAGGCCATATATGAGGCCCGTTGTTGAGGCCCACCTTAATGTTTATGAGGCCCGTTGTTGAGGCCCACATTGATGTGTATGAGGCCTGTTGTTGAGGCCCACCTTGATGTGTATGAGGCCTGTTGTTGAGGCCCACCTTAAATATATATGAGGCCCATGTTGCAAGGCCCATTGTGATGTATGCAAGGCCCATGGTTATGGCCCATTGGAATGTATGTGAGGCTCAATTGGTGTGGCCTATTCGATATATTCATGGGGTCCATGTCATTAGGCTCATCCTGTTGTATTGCTGACCCGTCCATTGAGGCTCACCCGTGGTATATGTGTAGGGCCCACCTATTGTGTATTTAAAGCCCATGGGTTGTGGCCATAGTGATGTATATTAGGCCTATGTGATGTAGCCCATACTGATGTGTATTAGACCCAGGTATGTGACTCACTTGTGAAGTATATTTGAGGCCCATTGTGATATATCTGAGGCCCATGGGTGCGACCCATCCAGATGTATTTGAGGCCTATGGGCAAGGCCCATTGTGATATGTGTTAGGCCCATGACCAGGACCCACCTGTTTCGTATATTTATCCCTTGTGTGAGGCCATGTGCCCATTATATATTTGATTCGATGTGGGTCATTCCTTGGGGGCAATGTTGATTAAAAGTTCACATTGTCGACGCCGGTTATTGATACTGTTTATGAGTATGTGACATCATAACATCATGATACATGCCCATTCGCATCATCTGCATGTTTGTTATGAGATGTGATTGACCATTACATATGTCATTGGGCAGGATGATGTGAGACTCCCTAATAGGTGGAGATTATCTCACATGACGCATGACATACGCAGGATTGATACATGATTGGATTGTATGACTCATGCATCTTGCATTGTGTTGTGATTATTGTACGCCCTAGTGACATCAGGGCCGTATCCTCTACAGGCATATCGTGGATGGCCAGATGGGACACCGAAAATCTGTTCGAGCATCGGGCCACCATAGATAGCCCTGTATGAAAATTCCTAAACACCCTCTTGGTTTCAGAGGATGTTCCAACGTCTAGACCGAGTGGGTAGATGAGCGTTGAGTGCCGATTACCAGATGGCTGCGCTGTTCACTGTGTCGTGGTCGGTTGGAAGGGGGTGCGGCCTTACCCGCCCGAGGGAGTAGGCATGGCTAGGCTGAGTTTGACCAGCTCAAGGAATGGGTCCACTATCGACGAGCCGGGTAGGTATTGGCAGACTACTGACAGGAAGATAGTGAGGTCTTTTCCACTTACCCAGTTGTGCGCTTGATTGGGGCGGCAGGTGGTGTGAAGTGTAATAGACCCCGGTGATTTTCTCAGAGAGAAACCGTACTGATATGAGGACTGACATGATATTATGACACCCCATCACTGTTGTGCATGTGGGCGGGCGCACGTGGGCGGACGCTGATGTGGGCGGGGCTAAGGCCTGGGCGAGCTACCAATGGTTGGTAGGCTATTGTGCTGACAGGCTACTGAGTAGGAGTTGCATACTCATTCATTCATCCATTCACTATCCACTCGGGCTGGTGGTGTGCAACTAATTGTTGTTTATCTTCGTTATGGCAAGGATTTCGGTTGGGCGCGCGACTAACCTGAGATCAGGAGTTTACCACATTGAGTCAGACTATCCAAATTTAGGTGTGAGACTGGTTTGGATAAAGGTTCCTTGTGGTGGACCCCGTAGCCTGCGATACTACGTACTATCATCCCGACATCACACTCCAGCATGGTCATTCCATTAGCACCATATACTGTATATTCCATTACATCTTCGGCGTGTGGCATTGTAGGTTGTTATGTTTCTGTATTCCTGTAACTTAGATGAGAGTGATGATATTTGTTAGCTCTTTCGAATTGTGTATTACATTATATCCTTGTCATTCGACATTTGATTATCTATGACTCATCATTTGCATAGCTGTCCTATATTGCGTATTCTGATATTGATTAACTTATGGACTTGTTCATACTTCCGCTTATTCTATTATCGCATGATTATAATCTTGTCAGTATTTCTGTTTACGCTGATAATTCTTGCTCTTATCAGTGTTTCTTCTTATTCAGTCATTGTATGATTTATGGATTAATAGCTTTCTAGTATTGTATGATTATGATATTATATTGAATACTTGGCACTTATCTCATGCACATACTTACACCACCCTCTAAGCTTTTTATAAGCTTATGCACAAAAGATGTGTGCAGGTGATGTTAGGTTGCAGCAGCATTGAGCTTGGAGCGTGCACCTGTTTTCTGGAGCTTTGATTTTGACATATATATTTTCCTTTCAGCATTGTATTCAAATGATTATATTAGTGGATATGTGATGATAATGTTGCCTTTATGATTTGGGTAAACTTGTGGTTATGCTTATTACTAGTTAAATGTACAAAAAAAAATTCTCCTTGTACGATGTCAGGATCGAAAATCTGGCATATGAATGCTAGGAACCGAGAATGGGATACTACGGAGGCTGTCGGCACCGGATTCAGCGATCGAAATTTCAGTGAATCTGATTTTCGGGTTTGGGGCGTGACAATGGGTCAATCATTATGGACCCATTTTTTATAGTGAAAACAATTTAAATTTAATGGGCGACATCAAATCATGTGAAAAATGGTAAAATTTTATATACAACAAACTCAAAAATTTGAATTTGAAAAAAAAAATGATTAAAAAAGTCTAAACTAACTATCCAAGGCTGATTGCTCCCCCTAAACCAAAGAGGAATCAGTAAACTTTTTTTTTTTTTTTACTAAAAATAATATTTATTTATAACTCAACATTAAATTATTTTTTCATTTTAAAATAGGTGCTTATATGAACCAATTACCCCGACCCTTTATAATTAAACTTAATCATTTTTTTATATAAATTGAATGCAATAACCCTGAGTCCTAACAAATTATTACATATTTCCGAAAACAAAAAGTGTATCAAAATATTTGAAATTGGTATTCTTTTTTAAAATGATGTTTTCCTTTTATCATTTTTCTCTACAAGTGGTTGTTTATATAACTATAAAATCCTTTATTTATAAAGAGTTTGTGGGTAAAGACATTTCAAACTATTTGAATGTTTGTAATTACGTATAAAATTTTCATAGGTTGTAAAAACTTTATAAGTTTTTGTAGTTTTTTGAATCTTAGACATTTTTTAAATGTTTCTAGTTATATATAATCTAATTACAAGCTCAAATTTTCTTTTTCTTTCTTTTTTTTTTTTTTTTCCGTCTTTTTTTTTTCTTTCTTCTTTTTATTCTTCTTCTTCAATAGCTTGTAATGGACAAACTCCTTCATCCTCTCTCCAACATCTCTCTTTCTATTTGAAATTCAGCTGATGGAACATGCTATAAAAATTATTTGCTCCAAAAGAGTTTGAGGTGTAAGGGTATTCACAACTAAAAATTTACAGCATCCAAAATACCCGAGTTTACCTTATGAGCAGCTTGCTAAGCTCCATCATTGGGCCCTCATTTCACCCTCAGAATGAATTTTATGGCCCTAGATGTGGAGGCATGAAAAAACAATGTCTCTTGGGAATTGAGTATCTTCTCCCAAAGTGAAGCTTTTTACTAGTTTAATGTAATAATGAAAATAAAAATAGCTCACTTTTAGTAGACATGCAGGACCAACAGAAATGGCTAATATGTTTCTTTCCTTAGGTGTCGTTTGAATGCTTATAAAATCATTAAGTTGTAATCCAATTATTACAAGTGCAAAGTATTTACAACTTGTACTATTTGACTTCAAGTTGTAATGTGATTACATGTAACAATTGTCTGTGTTTAAATAAATTGAAATATGTTTACAACCTATAATTAGGTATTTACACGTTATAGAGCTTGGAATGGTAAATCTTTTTAAATTAATCAAATGACATATAAAATCTTGATTTAAGATGGATCATTGGAGTAAACCTAACTTAATAAAGTTTCAACTCTTATGCTGAATAAATCTCTTGGTGGGTCACAGAAGTGGACTCATTGATTCAAATTCTTTTTTACGATGAGAAACTATTGAATATAAATAATTAGGTAATTTAAGGCTTGAGATGATCTTGGCCATTGGATTTAAGACGCCCCTTAATTTAAGGCTTGAGATGATCTTAACCATTGGATTTAAGAAGCCCCTTGTTTGATGAATAATACTCTTATCTATATATAAAGGACTTGACAATGCTAGTTCTAAGCCATCCATCAAGATGGGTGGGACCCTGAATGTGGGGCCCACTATGATGCAGGTGACTACGTCCATGCCGTCCATCTGAATTGAAAGCTCATTTTAGGCCATTATCGAAGAAATGAAGCAGTTCCATATTCCAGATGGACCATAGTATAGGACATGAAACACGGGTGATTTTGACCAGTTAAGATTTCTAGTGGGCCACAAAAAACTTTGGATCAAGATAATATTTGTGTGGTCTCTTCATCTACATGTTTGTGACCTTATCGAAAGGTTGGATGGCAAATGAACATTCCGTGGAATCCATTAAGTTTTCAATGGTGAGGATTCAATCACGACTGTTTCCCATGGTGTGTTGCACCTAAGATTTGAGCCAGCTTCACTTTTGGGATCATGCCCTAAAATGATCTTTCAAAATGGTTGGACGGTATGGATTTAAGGTACATACATCACTGTGAGCCCCACAGTTAGGGTCCCACCCACCTCGGTTGGTCCGGGGTCTCACGTAATCCGCTCCGTCGTTTCTGGTTCCTCAAAGGGGCTTTGCAGCAGCGCGCGCGAGAGAGAGAGTAGATTCAAGGTATGTCTTCTTCTTTTCGTCTTCTTCTTTTTTCGTATTGGGTCCTTGTAGCCGTTGGAAGATGGATCTGCAAATCTCCCTGTTTTGAGATTTTTCAAAAAATAATAGCCGTTGCCTGAAATCCCTTTACCCGTAATCTGAAATAGACTTTTTCTCATGGTTCAGATTACGGCCTGTAATCTGTTTACAGGCAAAAACACCCCATCCAAATACCCCCTGTAATCTGAGTACATGTAAACAGATTCCGACTTAATCACTTTGCAGGCATCCACCGACCCCTGACTTTCAAATTCAAACTGATCTTCCTTTGCTCTCTTTCTCATCTTCATGCCTTCTTCTTCTTCTCTGCATTTTTCTCCACTTATACACAAGATACCCTTCAAATCTTCAATCAGGAATGCCGAATTCAAGCGAATTCCAACCATCGTTCATAGCTTCCTATCCCTCTTGCAAGAATTCTCTCAACACCCAATCTCCATCAAATCAATCCATGCCCAGATCATTACGAATGATCTCTCCAGGAATGAATTTCTCGCCACCAAACTCATCAAGACATATGCTGATTTAGGCAATTCAAGTAATGCCCGGCATGTGTTCAATGAAATTCCCCAGAGAAAAGAAATCTCTCTATACAAGGCCATGATGGGTGGGTATCTCCGAAACGAGCAGTACATGGAAACCATTGAATTGTATTCAATGATGAGGTTTCATAGTTTGGAAATGGATAGCTGCACTTGTACTTACATGCTGAAGGCTTGCACGAGTTTGTTGGATTTTGAAATGGGGAAGGAGGTAATGAAAGATGGGATCAATAGTGGGCTGGCAAATGATTGCTTTTTGGGGAGTTCGATGATAAGTTTCTTGGTGAGATTGATGAAGCACGGAGAGTGTTCGATGGAATGCCAAATAGAGAAGTTGTTTGTTGGAATTCAATGATTGGAGGCTATGTGCAGAATGGTTATTTTGATTTAGCTTTTGATTTGTTCTTCAAGATGGGGGGTTGTGGAGTTAGACCGAGCCCAATAACACTTGCGGCCCTTATTCAGGCGTGCAGTGGGATTGGAAGATTGGAGCTTGGAAAATGCATTCATGGGTTATTGAATGGATTAGGAATGAGAAATGATATTCTAGTTCTTACTTCTTTAGTGGACGTGTATAGCAAGATTGGTGATGTAGAAAGTTCTAGACTAGTTTTTGAGAGAATGCCCACTAGGAATTTGGTTTCATGGAATGCCATGATTTCAGGGTACATGCAAAATGGATTGGTACAAGAAGCATTCGAGCTTTTCCATGGGTTACTGTTAACCGGTGGTGGGTTTGATTCAGCGACTTTGGTTAGCCTCCTTCAGGGCTGCGCACAAATATCGGGTTTGGATTACGGGAAGATTCTCCATTGCTGTGTTCTTAGAAGAGGGCTTGAATCAAATCTCATCGTATCGACTGCAATTGTTGATGCGTATGCTAAGTGCGGTGCCTTGGAGCTGGCGGTTTTTGTATTTGATAGAATGAAAGAGAGGAATGTGATCTCGTGGACTGCAATGTTGGTGGGATTGGCCCAAAATGGACGTGCAGAAGAGGCATTGGATTTATTTGGGCGGATGCAACATGATGGTGTTGCTGCTAATTCTATTACTCTTGTTGGTTTGACTCATGCTTGTGCTCATGTAGGATCTTTAAGGAAGGGAAAGAGTGTCCACGCTTATTTGATACGTCATGGATACGTATTCGATGTTATCAACATGACTGCATTGATTGATATGTATGCCAAGTGCGGGAAGATAGTCTTTGCCAAGAGAGTATTTGACAGTGGATCAACCTTTGACGATGTGATTCTATGGAATGCCATGATTGTTGGTTATGGCATACATGGTCATGGAATTCAAGCTATTGCTGTTTATACTCAGATGAGAGAGGCAAGGCTTGAGCCAAATCAGACTACATTTGTATCTCTTTTATCTGCTTGTAGCCATTCAGGTTTGGTGGAAGAGGGGTTGTCTTTGTTCCAGGCCATGGCTAGAGACCATGTCATAAGGCCCAGTGAGAAGCACTATGCGTGCTTGGTGGATCTTCTTGGTCGAGCTGGCCGTCTTGAAGAGGCCGAGGCGTTGATCGAGCAAATGCCATTTCAACTAGGTGGTGTCGTGCTTGAAGCATTGCTCAGCGGATGCAAGACTCACAAGAACATTAGTATGGGTATCCGAACTGCTGATAGATTGCTCGGTTTGGATGCCCGAAATCCTGGAATATATATCATGTTATCAAATATTTATGCCGAAGGAGGGAGATGGAGTGATTTTGACAATATGAGAAGTCTCATGAGGAAGAGAGGACTTAAGAAAACACCGGGCTATAGCTTGATTGAAGTAGAAAACCAGGTCCATGCATTTTTTGCTGGAGATCGTACACACCCATGTTGGAGCCAAATCCATCAGATGTTAGAAAGTTTAAGACTACAAATGGAGGCGGCTGGTTACATGCCCGATATGAGTTGTGTGCTTCGTGATGTTGAAGATGAGGTCAAGGTTAAGATTCTTTGGGGCCATAGTGAAAGGTTAGCAATCGCATTTGGGCTTATAAGCACACAAGCAGGAAGCTTGATTCGGATCACTAAAAACTTACGTGTCTGCAGCGACTGTCATGTTGTGACTAAGTATATATCGAAGATTGTTCAGAGAGAAATAATTGTTAGAGATGCGAATCGCTTCCATCACATTGTTGATGGCAACTGCTCTTGTGGGGATTACTGGTAATAAAGAATTTCATCCAAATATGTGGCTTTTAGAGTTGGACCGAATGTGGATTGAAAATCACACTTCGAATGAGGCCATCCATCCATTTTGGTGGCCATCAAGTGGACGGTTGAAAAGAAAACAGTCAATGGTCCAAATTTAGTGGAAGATGTGAGATGGTTGAGATCGTTTAAGGACTGTGAACATTTTGGCCATGTGCTCAATCCACTTTGGACCCAAATATTTGGATGGTCAAGATCAATGAGTTTGGTAGATGAGTTGCCACCATTTGGGAAATGGTTAAAACTGCACATTACCATTACCAGTTGGATCATTACAGAGAAAAACTTGGAGCTTTCTAATTGCGGTACCGTTGTACTTTTTTAATTCCAAAAACCCTTGTACTATAACATCATCCATGAATAATTCAATCACATTGATAAATGACAATGTAATTTCAAGTGCACAATATCTGGAAAGGATTTATTCTGCATGATTTTTTTTTTCCTCTTGATGATTTCTTTCAGAAATTCCCACATAGTTTGTTTGTTAGTTTTGAGGATATTATCATCATGGTAGCAACTGAATTGTTTTATTTCCATGTTCAAAGGTGTTCTAAGTGGGAAGCTCCAAAACCATTCATCGTTGGAACTCTGGACTGGGTCATCCCTCGAGAGAGAACGCATGATAACTGACTTGTCTCACGAGCTGGAGACTTCTAATCTTTTCTTCTAGTTTAGACTACTTGTTCCTTCCCTCACCAATCCTAGTAAGCAAATTCCCATGGATTTAGGCCCTCTAATAACTAATATTGCTTGTGGAATGAAAACTTTTTAAGTTACTTGAAAATATTATATTTTCCTGTTATAACTTTTATTTAAAAATATATTTATCGTTGGAGTATTATGTGCAAAAAATTTTAATTCATATACAACCATTTCCTATAGTAATATGTATCTAGTTACATATTGAGGAGATAGAGAAGACTGTTGTTGCTGTCGTTGATGACCAAAAGAGAAGTTCTTGGGTCCTACGCATCACAATGTAAAGAGTTTCATGTCACACCATGCAAATGAGTGATGGTGGCTACGGAATGGATTTGAGCCAGATCAGGACAACCCAAGCCTGGTGTCTTGATTAGTTCGGCCAAAAGGTTGGGCCCGTGCCCGAACTTGTTGAGTCATTGGACCAAAGCCCACCCACTGATGTCATAAGCTGGCTTGTCCTCGGGCCTAGGTCAGACCTTGATAGAAATGTTTTTAAAACTAAACCCAAGTTTAGCTCATTTAATAAACAGGCTAGAATCTTTGGCCCACACCTGACTTGATGGGCCTACATGTTAGTCCAGGCCCGGCACATTGCTGGCCAGGCTTGAAAGCCCATCAGCTAGCTTGGCCGCTTCCAACCCTACTAGTGGAGCTCATGGTTTAGTTATCCATACCATGGATTTGATGGAATCCACTGCAGACAACCTCAGAGGTCTCCTAGGCTGAAATATCCTATACCCTTTGATTAGTGGCCTATAATAGACAGCTATGAAAAAACTACAACAATGGTGTGGAGACAGCTTTGAAAAAACTACAACCATGGTGTAGAAAGAAACAATGAAGATTGGAGACATCAAAACTTTTGAAGAGCAGATGAACAGAGTGAAGTGGGTCTTCATATATTTGAACAAGATTTCGAAGGCTTCCCCAAACAGGAGATTCCATTGAAAAAAACAAAAAAGAAAGAAAGAAAAACTCGACTGGACCCTTTGGTGGCCAATGCGCATTGGCAGGGAGATTGGATTTGTGCCCATGTCTTCAGTACCAAGGTGCATTCAGTCTCAGTTACAGAATCTGCATGTTTCGTGCTTTTCTCAGTGAATACAAGATGCCATCATTAGCCGAACCCAAGTTCTTTGGGTGCACCAAAAAGGTTTTAGAGCTAGATCTCCTTCATTGGCAGCTCAAGTGATGGTCATAACCGCCATTCCTGTAATGTTCAGCAGCACTGAAAGCAGAATGATTGAACACCATGGCCCCCTCAGTCCATTCAGGTCAGATGTACCAGTCTATTCAGCGCCACCAGCTAGGAAAATGACTGATGTAAGCTAAGAAGAGCTGTTTTAGGGCACTGGGACAAGGACTTGAAGTGCCCGAAGATGTTCCAGCAGCAAATTCGGAACTCGGTAAGTTTCGAACATGATCAGCATTTTTGGTGTTTGTGAAATTGGATGTCTGGTCGTATATAGAATGCATCTTTGCTTCACAGTAAACCTAGATGACTTTATGTTTTAGAATTGCAGGTGCGGCCAGACGTAGAGATCGGGTTGCTTATGATTGAAAAGGAAAATTGAAATTTTGATATTAGTATTTATTTAAGATTTATGCTATTGCATATGATTCATTCTCTATGTTACATCCCTTGGCTTCTCCCAAGGGCTTGTTTGATAAGCAGAAAAAGAAAGGAAAAAATGGGAGTTGTAATGATCATTTACTGCCTGGTTGGATAGAGTGAATCCTAGAGGTGAAAATGGACCCCGTAGGTAAAACTAAGGAGCCGTTTGGCATCTCTACTAATAAGAGCTTATTTGCTTATTCTAAAACAAATAAACTCTTATTTTGGAAATAGCCGCTTTGGTAAAGTTCTAATTTTAGAGCTTTTTTTTTTTTTTAAATAGCAAAAAAGCTCTTAAAGAAAAAGAAAAAGTGACCTCCCTATCACCTTTTTTTTTTTTTAAAGAGCTTATTTAGCTTAAGTGGGTAGATATTTTTGGATAAGTTTGTCCTTAAACTTTTTAAGTAATTCCCATCTTGCCCACTTCTCTTTTCTTTACAATCTCTCTAAGTGGGTCCACATGATGAACAACTCATATTAAAGGTGGGTCTCCACATGATCAATGGTCTACAACAATGTGGGCCCACATAATGCACGGTCATATCAAAGGTGGACCTCACATGATGGATGCCCCACATAAAAGTGTGGCCCCATATGATGGACCATACAAGTTAAAGGTGGGACCCACATGATAGATGGTGGACATTGAAGGTGGGCCCACATGATGGAAGGTTGACATCAAAGGTGGGCCCATGTGGGCCCACATGATGAACAACCCATATTGAAGGTTGGTCCCCATATGATGAACAACAATCCACAACAAAGGTATGACCCACATGATGGATCATGAACATCAAAGTTGGGTCCACATAACGGATGATGGACATCAAAGGTGGGCCCACATGATGAATGACCTGCATTGAAGGTGGGCCCCACATAATGAATGGTCCACATAATGGATAGAGTGGGTCTAACATGATGGACACAGGTGGCCCACATAATTGACAGAGTGGACCTCACATGTTGGATAGCCCGCATCAAAGTGTGGCCCCTCATGATGGAGAGTCCACATCCAAGGTCTTGCATGATGGATGGCCCATATCTAAAGTGGCCCAACATGATGGATGACCCACAAAGAAGGTGTGCCCCATCCATTCATGGACATCAAAAGTAGGCCCCACATGATGGACAACCCACTTCGAAGGAGAGGCCCACACAATGGACACATTAAATGTGGTTTTCATGTCATAAATAGTGGACATTGAGGGGCCCCACATGATGGATGACCTACATCAAGGTGGACCCCACATAATGAAAAATACATATCAAAGATCAACCCCTAATGATGAATGATCCGCATCCAAGACAAGCCTCTCATGATGAACAACCCACTTTGGAGGTTTTGCTTACACAATGGATGATCAACATCAAAGGTGGGCTCCATATGATGGTGGATCCACATCCAATGTCCGACATAATAGACGGCCTAAATGTCTTAAAACATGAATGTTGTAGCTATCCATTCTCTAGCCATTTGGGGCACGGTCAAGCTATAATGAGATCCACCAAAACAAACAACCGTCTAGATTGCTTTTATAATGGAGTTGATGTAATCTTTAAAAATAATAATAATAATAATAATAAATAAATAAATAAATAAACTTATTAGAGTAGCTCTTATTGAAAAAGCTCTTATTAGATTAGACTAGAGATGTCAAACAAGCCCTAAGATCATGGATTCCCTTAGTAAAATTACTTCCCTCCCTTCTTTTTTTCCTTGGTTCATTTTATCTGTTTGGATTAGCATGTAAAAGTCTAGATATCCAACCTGAATTATTATGGTGCTCCAAAACAATCATGTTCATACATAACCATGTTATGATATTAATTCCACAACTGATTACGTTTATTTTCTATATAATCCAATTTTTTGATGTGCCCAAACCATGATATTTCAAAACTTAGAAGGCTCATTAATGCAAACAGGATTGAGAGAATAGAAATACAAGAAGATAATGGAAGAACGAGAGATAAATGATAAGATTTCACAATGGTGGATGGTACAAGTTCCCCCAACCTCACTCTCTTGACAAGAAGGTAATGGAAGGAGAGAGAAATGATAAGATTTCACAATGGTGGATGGTGCAAGTTCTCCTCCGAGCTCACTCTCTTGACAGGAGCTCTCTCAAACATAAAATGGTAAAATGCCAATAGTCCCCTATTTTCTCTACAACCTTTCTTTTGTAAAGCCCAACTGAAGCACTATGAAATTACCTTGTTATCCCTGTTGACACAACAAAACTGCATAAAAGCAAAATACACGTAAAAATAAAACTAGCCCGAGAGAGAGAGAGAGAGAGAGAGAGAGAGAGAGAGAGATCATGGCCGTCCATTTCCCAGAGTTGGGGAAAAAACTAGCCCTCCAGTTCACTTTGTCGGCATATTCGTGAAATTCAAAGAGGTGCACGTTAAAAGTAGGTGAGATGTAGCCTTCCAGTAACTTGATCTGATATGGATCGTCATTGATTTTGGTGGACTCTACTTTTTTATTTTGGCTATTTGGCGTTTATTTTTGTTAGCTTTTGTACATTCTGCTGGATGGGCTATCACTGTTTTTTCTTGGGATTTTTTAGAATTTTGATCCAAGTGCTCTAATTCGGCTTCTTTTATACTAGAACTGCCGTGCACACATAGGCTTTAACCAAGTTTGAAACCTGAATTCAATGCATCCCTTGCAATGTTCAGATTAATTAGTTTTTCCTCTCTCCTTTTCGTTTTTGTGATGACCTAGCATGCCTTTTCATGATTCCGTGCAGGAAAATAATCTAGTGCAACGTTTGTACTGTAATATAGTGTGGACCAGTTGTGTGGATCTGACCATGATCGGTGGATAACATCCACTCTGACCATCTTGCTGTTGTGCCTCCTTTGGCTATGAGCCCAAAACTCAGGCCAATTCATGACTCGGATGGGCCACACAAGTAGGAATAGTTGAGAGAGGATACCTACACTTGATTCTTGTAGAGGGCCCACCATGTTATGTATATGTCATCCAAGACATTGATATGAAACATTTGCCCCAGGTGAGGGTACACCTAAAAAATCAGCCCATTCTGAAACTTGGGTAGCCCTGGCGTAAATCAATAGTGGCCATCTCCCTCCCAACTGTTCCTACTCGCGTGGCCCGCCTAAGTCACGGATTAGCCCCATTTTAGTCCAAATGAAGCATGGCGTGCAAGATAGTTGCAATTAGATGTCATCAACACATCACTTTGGGACCCACAGAACTCATTTGCACCATAATTATAACACAAATGATTTGCACTAAGAAAATATCCCTCTTATGTATAGAATGGGATGGTAGAGAGCTTGCTATGCAGTAAGGAAGAAATCCTAAGGCCCTGTTTGGTTGACGCTTAAAAATGAGTACATATCATTTTAGTTAACCCAAATTATATATTAGCGTGTTTGGTTGCAACTAAGATAATGAAATATCTTGATTTCAATTGAAAAAAATCATGATATGTTGGGAATTTTACAAGGATTAAAAATAATCCTAATAACCCATGACTTATAGAAATTACTATCTCTAATACATAACTTCCTATAACTAAAATTAGATGAAATCATTTTCAAGTGATCACCAAACTAGGCAAGGCGAATCCCAGGAGGTGGTGAATAGGTGTTTCAGACCTGGCCATATTCCAGGTGGGATTGTAATTGAGCATGCCCAACTGCAGAGCTGTGCTGGCCACGTTTGAATTATGGCATTGCTATTTATTTTTTTTCCCCAATGCTCATTTTCCTCATTGATTGTGATCCTTAGTAAATGCATTGGACTGATTCATGTGCCAGTGCATCTTTGTGGTCAGTCACACCTAATGATTGGGTGGATCTCATGCATGTGTGCCAATTCACCTCCCCATCTTTTAACACGCTACTCATGTGGTTGCAGGATGAGTTAGTTAATACAAGTAATGCAAGGGCATTTTCACACCGGGCTCGAGTGGGGTAGCCTATGAGATGTAAGGACACACTCAGGGTGGGCGCGGCCCATGTGAGGTAGTACCTATGTGATGTGAGGCTCACAAGGGGGTATCATCCGAGGTCCTTATCCATGCAATGTGGGGCCCGGGCTATGAGATAAAGGGATTGATTTGCCATGCTCTAACTGTTCGAGCTTTCAGAGCAATTGGTTAATTGTCTTGTATCAAATTGGTATCAAAGCAGGAGGTCTCGAATTAGAGACTCTTCACCGGGGGTGATTAATGTAGGGGCATTTTCACACCAGGCTCGAGTGGGGTAGCTTGTGGGATGTAGAGATACACTTGGGGCGGGTTCAGCCGAGGTCCTAACCCATACGATGTGGGGCCTGAGATGAAGAGATTGATTTGTCATGCTCTAACAGTTTGAGCTTTTAGAGCAAATGGTTAATTGTCCTACATTAGCACGCCTTTTCAGTCAAAAGACCACACACAGGTCCAGTAACAGTTATAACATAGCGCTCTCACACGGAAACTCAAAATGTCAAATTGTCAGGATTCATAAGAAAAAGTTGCGGCGGAAGTTTCATGCCAGCTACTAACCTAAGAGCACAACACAAGATACATAAGCACCATGAATCACCTCTTCAATTGTGGTGTGACTCACCAAGGTTTGAAAGATGGAGGTGAACTACCACCTTAATTTTGGCCCAATTTGTATTGGGGGCAAATTAAAATTAGGGCTGTTAACGGGTTGGATTTTGAACTGTTTTGGGCGGGGCTGTCGGGCTGGCCCTATTCAAAATTTGAGTTTTAGCATACCCGAGCCCGGCCCATTGACAACCCCAATTAAAATATTTGAAATGCTCCGGTGCTCTCAGACCGCTGTGAGTTATATAGTGCTCCCAATTAACGTTGGATACTCAGTCTAATCCATCAATCCAGACTATTCATTAGGTCCAACACACATTTCATTGGTTATGGAAGCCTTGCTCCAATCTGACAAATATTAACCATTTGATGATCGACTGTTGATATGGACTGTCAAGATTGTTTACACAAAAATCAGTCCATTCAACAATCTGGTCCATCTATCTGTTAGGACCCATCATGAATTTCTTATGATTCGAAGTAATTGAGTTTTGTTAGGAAATGGTATATAAAAAATAATGCCAAATCAAGGATGGGTCCCTACTCATGGCTCATTGGTAGCCTCACAAGAGTTTCAACACAGAGGTCAAAGGTATGAGGGCACCCATTGTGGTGTGTAAAAAAATGCCGAATCACTAAAATAGATGTGGTTTGTGTGACGGGCATGAGCCCTTCCAATTTCAAGTTGGTTTTGAACTAAAATACATGTTAACAATAATTATGTATTAAATATCTTGATCTTTATTCAATATGTAACTGTCATTAACTAAAATGAGATCGACCAACCAAAAAACCCATCTGGGTCAACTCAAAAAATTTCGGGGTAAGTTATCTAAATATTAAAACCTTGAAATGGTGAGCATTTCATGAGAGACGGCACAATGCTTGGGCCTATTATTTTGATCTCCACTTGGATGCCTAGGCGCCATTTAGCCCCACCATTGAATGATCCTAGCCATACAATGTTTGGCCATTTTGGTCAAATATACACTATTTCCATTTGTTCTGTCTAAAGATAGAGCTTCACCCTATGCCTTCTCAGTTTCTTGAAACCTTTCTCATTCTCGGCACTACACCAAAATCCCTTATTAGGAATGGCTATATTTTTTGTTTAGGAATGGTTTTAAGCCATTCCTCATGCGAACGGTTTTAAAAAGTATTGAAATATGGAACACTTTTAAAACTTAATTAGGGCAAGTGTTAAAACCCTCTCTCTCTCTCTCTCTCTCTCTCTCTCTCTCTCTCTCTCTCTCTCTCTCTCTCTCTCTCTCTCTCTCTCTCTCCCTCTCTCATTTTTCTTATCTTTCCATTTCTTCTTATCTCTTCGCCATTGGGATTCCACTCTGGATTCTGATCGATGGGGCAGGGGTGGCCCACCACAAGATGTGGAGCATTAGAGGCCACGTCTTGTTTTGGATCTGCCAAGGGTTGAAGGTGGAGGATCTATGAATGAGCCTGGGAGGACTCCGTTGTGCCCATTCAGTGCAGCCCTTCCGAGGGAGGAGGTTTTGGCTGAGAAAGCGTTGGATTGGAGGAAGGTGGATTCAGAGATTAAGGTCTAAAAGACAAGTCGTCTGACAAGCTCTCATTCTAGCAGGCCTTCAAGTGATCAGACAATGGAAGGATATGTGAAGCCCCTCCCTAAAATCAATCCATTCGGGGATGTCAAGTCTCGGGAAGTTTTGCAACAAGAACAGGGAAAGGATTGGTGAAAAATTGATTTGGAGTTGTATCATCCTCGTATTGAGAGGTTTGAATTTTTCATCTTTCTTTCTCTATTCATTTGATTTCTTCCATGCCTAGATAATTCTTTTAATTGGGTTGAGAAGGGAATAGATGTCATGATAAATGCTTGTATGTAAAATGAATGGATCTTTGGCTTGCTCTTGAGATGGCTAGAACACGGAGTACACCATGGCTAATTCGGGCTAGACTAAAGGGTTGAGATGGTTGAGGTGAGGCTAAAAAGTGGCTGAAAAATCAAGACTTTAGGGCTCGGGAGCTCCTTCTCACCCTCTCTCTCTCTCTCTTTCTTTCTCTTTCTCTCTCTCCCCCTTTGGTTTGGTGTCTTGAAATGTGAAGAGGAGAGGACTATTTATAGCCTTCTCCAAGATCCAGATTGTCCGTCCTTTGGGCAGGATGGTAGGTCCAGCAGCCTCAGCTGCCCATTGATGTCGGCGAGTTCTGCAGGTCTTATCATGAGGTATGTGTTATATTGTTCATCCGTCCAGCCCACACGTGTGGGTGGGACCCACTTGGATGCATTTTATATCCACACCGTCCATAGGCTAGGACGGTGGGCCCCTTTGACGCATGTATTCTATATTCATGCCTTCCGTCCACCTCAGAACGTAGGGCCACCTTACATGCATTGTATATCCAGGCCGTCCGCCATCTATACAGTGGGTCTATCCCAACCGTCCATCCATTTGTTGGGGCTAGCAGCCCAGCTATGTAGTTGTTAAAAAGTCATCAGCAAGTTTTGTGATTTAGACCGTCCGTCTTTTTCTGGTGGGCCACATGTGTGGACCCCACCATGAGGTGTGGGTCATATTTAAACCGTCCATTCACTTGGTGAGCTCGATCTAAGGCTTGAGGTAAAGAAGCGGATCCATATGTCAGGTGGACCACACTATAGAAACAGTGGGAAATGAACGCCTACCATTGAAACCCCTTTTGGGAGTATAGAAGTTTTGGATAAGTATGAAATTTGTTTTCCTCTGTATCCAGGTCTTTGTGACCTTGTGAACATATTGGATGGAAAATAAAAGTTATGGTGGGGTCCACCTTGATGTATGTGCTGTAAATCTATGTTGTTCATCTGGTGGGCCCATTTAGGAGGTGCAGGCCCACATGCTGGTTGTACAGAGCCCACCTGTTGTGTGGCTCAATGCGATGTATGTGAGGCCCAAGTACGAAGCCCAACGAGATGTATTTTCGGCCCATAAGATGCGGTCCATTGTGATGTATTTATGACCCATTTGGCGAGGCCCGTTGTGGTGTATTTATGGCCCATTTGGTGAGGCCCATTGTGGTGTATTTATAGCCCATTTGGCAAGGCCTGTTGTGGTGTATTTGTGGCCCATTTGGCGAGGCCATTGTGGTGTATTTATGGCCCATTTAGTGAGGCCCGTTGTGGTGTATTTATGGCCCATTTGGCGAGGCCCGTTGTGGTGTATTTATGGTAATTTGGCGAGGCCCGTTGTGGTGTAATTATCACCCATTTGGCGAGGCCCATTGTGAAGAGTTCAAGGTCCATGTGATGCGGCCCACTATGATGTGTATTAGGACCATGTGATGCGGTCCATAATGATGTGTATATAGCCCTTGTATGAGGCCCATTACGATGTATATATTAGGCCTTGGCATGAGGCCACGGGCCCACTATACATTTACCTCTATATGAGCCACTCCTTGGAGCAATGTTGGTTAAATGGCCACATTAATGGGTAATGATGGTTTAATGTCCACATTATGACCTTCCCTTAGGCCTTGTTAGGCCGATTGTCAAGGCCGATTGTTGAGACTGATTTAGATTGTTAAGGTCGATTGTATAGGCCGATTATCAAGGCCAATTCCAATTGTCGAGGCCAATTCTGATTATCAAGGCCGATTCCAATTATTGAGGCTAGTTGTCGAAGCCGATTGTCGAGGTCGATTATTGATGTTGATTATCGATGCTGGTTACCGATACCGATTATGAGTATGTGATATTGAGGCCGATTCCAATTGTTGAGGCCGATTCTGATTATCAAAGTTGATTCCGATTGTCGAGGCCCAATATGATATATATAAAGTCTATGTGATGAGGCCCATTGTGGTGCATTTGAAGGCCAGGCGATGGAGCCCATTTTGATGTATATTAAGCCCATGTGAGAGGCTCATCATAATGTGTATTAAGCTCTTGAGTAAGACCCATGACATTGTATATTAGGCCCTTGTGTGAGGCCATGGGTTCACTATATGTTAGGTTCTATGTGGGTCATTCCTTGGGGGCAATGTTGGTTAAATGTCCACATTGTCTGTTGATGTCAGTTATTGATACCGATTATGAGCATATGATAGCATAGCATCATAATGCATGCCTATACGCATCATCTGTATATTTGTTATGAAATGTGGTTGATCATTGCATGTCATTGGACAGGTTGTTATGAGACTCCTTGATAGGCAGAGGTTATTTCACATAAGCGTACGATATGCACAGGATTAATGCATGACTGGATTGTATGACTCATGCATCTTATAGTGTGTATTGTGATTATTGTATGCCCTAGCGACATCAGAGTCGTAGCCTCAACAGACATATCGTGAGTGGCCAGATGGGACACCAGACATATGTTATTAGCATCGGACTGCCATAGATGGCTCTGGGTGAAAATCCTTAAACCTACAAGACTAGGAGACACCCCAACGTCGAGACCGAGTGGATATATAAGCGCATGAGGGTCGTATACCAATAAGCCGCGTCTCGCACTATGTCGTAGTCGGTTAGGAGGGGGTGTGGCCTTACCCGCTCGAGGGTAGGGGGCATAACTAGGCTGAGTTTGACCAGCTCGTGATTCGGTCTGCTATCGATGTGCCGAGTAGATATTGGCTGACTAATGGTCAGGCGAATAGTGAGGTCTCTCATACTTACATGGTTGTGCATCCAGTGGGCGGCGATTGCATGTAGAGTGTACTAGACCTCGGTGATGATCCCAGAGATGTACAGTACTGATTTGTGAAGCAAGATTTGCATACTCATTCATTCATTCACTATCCACTCGGGCTGGTAGTGCGCAACTATTTGTTACATATACCTTCATAATAGCTAGGATTTCGATTAGGGCACGCAATTAACCTAAGATCAGGAGTTTACCACATTGAGTCTGATTATCCAAATTTAGGTATGAGACTAATTTAGATAAAAATCCCTTATGGTGGACCCCATAGCTTGCGGTACTATGTACCACCATCCCGACTTCATACTCCTGCATGGTCATTCGCACTGCATATTGTATTGCATGCTCGGTATCTGATACTTGACTCTTTATGACTACACATTTATATAGTTGATTTGTATTGCGTACTCTGATATTGTATGACTCATGAACTTGTCAGTATTTCTGTTTACTCTTATATCGTATGATTCATGATCTCGCTAGTATTTTCGACATTATATGATTATGACGTTATATTTGTATGCTTAACATTTATCTTACGCACACACGTTCATCACCATCTAAGCTTTCTATAAGCTTATGCACAATAGATGCGTACAGGTGGCGTTAGGTTGCACCAACGTTGAGCTTGGAGCATGCAGCGGACCTTTGGAGCTTTGATTTTCAATATATGTATTTCTCTTTTATCATTGTATTCAAATGATTATATTAATTGATATATGATGATGATGTTGCTTTTGTGATTTGGGTAAACTTGTGATTATGCTTCTTACGAGATAAATGTACGTTGAAAAATCCTTCTTGTAGGATCTCAGGATCAGAACCTGGCATGTGTGTTGGGAGCCGAGAATGGGGTACTATGGAGGCTGTCGACACTAGATTCGGTGATCGAAATTCCTATGGGTCCGATTTTCGAGTTTAGGACGTGACACCCATTGTTAGTAAACCTAGTATTAGTATCGAGACCTTAGTGTTGAAACGAAGTTATCTTTACTCATTCTACTATTTTACCAACTTAAAATTTTAAGTCATTATTTCAAAATTGAATGCTATCATAAGTTTAAATGGACCACATAGAGACAGTGGGGATTGCATGCCTACCATTGCCATCAAAAAATTTCAAGGCTTGATTTCAAAATTATATTAGTATCCAAAGCTCAAATGGAACACACCAGAGTAGTTTTTAAATCAAATTGTTGTTTGTATTTTCCCTTTTTGCAAGTTTTTATGACTTTATAGAGAGGTTGGATAGGATGACATGGATATAAAATATATACATCAAGGTGAGCCCCACGGTAAGGGCCGCATCGTCTTAGGTGAGGCCGAGAGTCTCATAAATCTGTTCCCATGTAGGTTTCATACATGAATGCTCAATTTAATGTAAATGTCACCAACATTAAGGGCCTAATTGATTATATATGATACATGTTACTCCCTGGTGAATAAGTAATTATTACTTTTTCACCTCATTTGAAAATAGGTGAGTAATCCCACCTCGAAAATCGATCTAAAAGTGTTGATTTAAATGTGGGCCCCACCATAATGTATGTGATATATCTGCGTCGTCCGATCTATTTTATCAGAAAATTTGGAGGTATGAGCCCAAAAATAAGGCAGATCCAACACTCAAATGACCCACACAAAAGGAAATAGTGGCATTAATTCGTCCACAGTTGAAAGTTGTTTCTTTCATTAGACCCATATTGAGGCTTATTCGTCATATAACCTCTTCATCGGGTCACACATACATGGATAGGGGAAAAACACCAATATCAGCTTGATCCAAAGATTCTAAGGCCTTAAGAAGTTTTTAATTATAGGCGTTCGATTCCCACTATTTCCTGTGGTGTTGTCTACTTGAGCTTTGGATCTGCCTCATTTTCAGGCTCATGCCCTAAATTCAGTTGGTATCACAAATGGGCAGTATGGATAAGTGGATAAGCCAAATACATCACAATGAACCCCACATTTATTTCATAAATTTCTCAAATTTAGTGTTAAAAAAAGTAATCCGTCACTATCAGCATTGGGAAAGATTTAGTAATTACCTAGGTAAATAATTATTACCCATTTGCAAGGTAATTACAATTAAGTCGAAAAATCAAACAAACCCTAAGGACTCATTTGTCACTTCTACTCTAATACAATTGTCACTTCTACTCTAATACAATAAAAGCTTTTCAAATTAGAGATAATCTAATAAGCACTTGTTTTAAATAAGCTCTATTAGTAAAATTACTTTTACAAAAAAAAAAAAAAAAATCTCTTATTTAAAATAAGAACATTTGAAAAAACCTTCAAATAAGAGCTGTTTTTAAGAGTAGTTGATGTCATTTTTAAAAATTACAATAACTCCATTATAAGAGCAATCCATATGGTTATTTTGGTGGATCTCACCATAAATGGACTATGCCCTAAATGACAGAAGAATGGATGCCTACAATAAATATGCAATATTTATGCATTATCAACCAGTGTCTAGCACACTACTTTAAGTTGTTTATGAGAAAAACTTTTGACACCATAGCTATTACTATATCAGACTTGTTGCCCGCTTCTATAAGATTATCTTGATGTTTATTTTTATTTTTTTAAAGCTTGTAATTTTTAATATGATGCTCAAGTTTTCCATAAGTATTACATTTGCCCTTTTTCTTCTTATTGTTTTCCTGACTTAATTCTACAAGGTTCGCCTTTAAGTCTACATTACTAGCATTTACCTTTTTGTCTTTGTTTCTATTAACATCCCTTATACGTATGTGTGTAATTATATTTTCTAATGAGATACTGTTTATCTTTATGTTTCATTTTTCTCTTATACTCTTTCCGAGATAGTGATAGCTTTTTTATCAACACTCTCGATAGAAACACTTCATCCAACTTTATTCATTCCAATGATAATTTATGTACTAAAATTTAAAAGTCGTGATCAATATAGTTTATGATAGGTTTATCATCTGTCATTACATAATTAAGAAAATTAGCGACTGCATGTTTCTTAGACCCTGCATTTTCAGTCCAGATGTCTTTGATAGATCATAATAAACACATACATCATATAACCCATTGGATAAAGATTCAAAATATAATTTTTACAATTATTTGCATATGTGACTTCATTTTAATTTGTTGGATCTATTATAAAATATTCATATAGAATGCATGAAACTTTAAGGGCGGTTAGCATAAAGGTTAGATTCTGTTTTCACTGTTTAAAGTATTGTTTAGCGAACAGTTTGATTTTGGATATCTTGGTGGAATCATTTACTATTACGGTGGCCATAATCTATTTAATTCAACAATTTGATTTCAAGATTGTTGGATTACCTGGTGGAATTAAATAGACTCTTTAAAATAGAAAATAAAAAATGAATTAAAAAGAGTAGGGTTGAGAGCACTTATAGAGTTGAGCCGAGGCATGATATGACTCACTCGGCTTGAAATTGAATTTGCTCCCTTTGGACAGCGTCCCAAGTGCAACAAGTTTCCAAAGTACTCGACGTCCATGATACAACAGATATAACACGGTCTCAGCAGTGCACTCACTGTTTGCAGGCTCGAACTATTTACAGTTTAACCTAAAAGTATTGAGTTGACTCAACGATGAACTAAGTAACCAAAACTTCCTTAAAGAGAGCAGCAATTGGGATATTTTTTAAAGAAGACCAAAAATGAACTTTGTTGTATGTAAAACAAAGCAAGGAAGTCTTTACATAAACTCTAAAATGATGCCTTAAGCACCCTTTGAAATAGTTTGGTTTGTTGGGTTTAAACCCAACAAATGCAACGAATAGACAGACATCTCTCTATTTAAAAAACGAAAGGATGCAAGTGTGAATACAATCTTGCACAAAATAAAGTCTCATGAGCACGCATTAGCACCTGCTGTGGGCCGGCACGACCCATACACACATGCACTCGAACTCGGCTCAGCACACACTTGTGTGGTCTGTGACATAAATTAGAAGTAATGGTATCCCCCGCGTGTGGTCTGTGACATAAAATGTTGGTTGGGCAAATCCGATGTGAGACTGAACCCACAACACAAAAGCAATTCAATTTTTAAATTTTAGAGGAAAAATAAAATATTGAAAAATATTTTTATTTTATAACACAAATACAACAATCCCTCATATTTTTCAAAATAAAAAACCTTTTAGTTAATATGGAATAATTGTGCAAAGGTATTGATGTCACTATAGACTTGAACCGACATTAGAGTAAGGCATGTTTATAGGAATCCGGTGACACCAGTCTTAGACCTAACTCCTTTTGGTATAAATCACAAATACATACCACTCACACAATTTTACCTCTATAAGTGATTGTGAATTTGCAATTCGGTACTTTTCGGTCATGCGCTATAACCTGGATTTCATGGATACTCTATATAATTCACTTAAATTATCATAGGAAGCAACCTCCACTTCCACACTCATATAGGTGAATTCCATTGAATGCATGCAACAACTGTATATAACACTAAAACATGGTTATGAATTTATTACGAGTTTTAAAAACTCATATTTTTTCATTATTACTTGCATTATTATACCATAAAAGTCGCTCATTTACATCAGTGCAATTGTCTACTCCATGTCTTATTGTGTACTCACTGAACCTATCTCATTAAGATCTTCACTTGTATAGGTTGGGTTACTGACACAGGCAACTTATATATTAGACTCAGTTTCATTCCCTTCAGTATATCATTAACTAATTTTTAAAATAGTCCTTTAATATGAGGATCTGACATATTCTTTTCTCTCTTTACAAAGTTAATAGATATAACTCTATTACGCAACATATTTTTCACTATATTATGTCTGAGTCTAATATACTTACTCTTACCATTATAAAATTTATTTTTTACCTTTGATAAGTCCATTTGATAATAGCAAATAATAAATATGGCTGTTATAGGCTTGACCACAAAGGTATATCATTCAAATAAATAAAAGGACCACAACCAAGGCCTGCTGTAATGTGTACATGCAGCACAACTTATTGATTAGGTCCCGTAGACCTAAATGAAGGGAAAACACAAATATTATCTTGATGTAAAACTTTCTTGGGCCCAAGGAGTTTTTAATGGTAGGCATTCAATCACTACTAGTGTGGGCCATATGAGATTTTGATCTACTTTTTTTGAGCTCATGTACCTAAAATGAGGGACAAAATCAATGAATGTCCTGGATAAATATTAGTACAGTGTCACTTGAGAATTTGTTCTACCTGTTTTTTTGGGCTCATGGCCCTCCTATTTACAAAATGGATATACCATTTTTCAGCCACCTGACCAGTGAACTTGATTCTTGTGATAGATGTTAGTAAAGTGTCAAACTTTGAGGAAGAATTGCATCTAGAACTTGTGGTGACACGCAGGCATGTGTGGCATTGTGTACATGAGCTTTATTGCACACGAGTGTGGGCTCAACAAATTAAGTTCGGATAATTAATTTACACCATTGGATTGTCCTCTTAAACGGTCAATCCCTTTTGTAAATAGGTGGGCCACCTGCTGTCAGTAGTACCCTGACTTCTTTTGGGAGCGGTTACCCGGGTACCCTTACCGTGGGGCCTACTTTGATGATGTGTCGTATATCTAAGCTGTTCATTTCTGCATCTCATTTTAGGACGTGGTCACAAAATTAACCCATCCAAATCTCATGTGGACCACACCACACGAAACAGTAGTGATTGATTACCTCACAATTAAAATTTTCAAATGGCTCATCGTGAACCCGTAGTGTTTATTTTCCATCTAACCTGTTGATAATATGAAAAAGACACGAATGAATGAAAAAAATACAAAGCTCAGCTTGCAAAACTTTTATGGCTCACAAAATATTTTTAACGGTGATTTGCCACTGTTTCTAGTGGTACGGTCTACCTGAGATTTGTATCTTCTTAAGGTTTTGGATTGCATCCTTAAATGAGATAAAAGAAAAGAAAAGGAAAAAAAAAAACAGATGTACGGTTTGGATATACAAGAAATGCATCAAGGTGAGCCTCACACAGTTAGGGTAACACCCACTAAGGTGTTAGCCGGGTAACAGCTAATCGACTCCCACTTATTTTATAAAAATGTGTACTGCAGGGCCACGACCGAAATGCATTTCATCAAAATAATAAACGAGTTAAGCTGCCCGATTTGAGAGGTATGCTCTGAAATTGTACACGTCGCATATAACCACCACTTGCGCACAAATTATACACATGGCATATATCCTATTCATTTAAAACTGTCCCGATTAGATGAAAAATAAGGGACCAAATTCAAGAAAGAAATAACCATTGCTAAGGTTCAGATCATCAAATTCGCCTGGTAGACTCTGTCTAGGTTGGGGACGGTGTGGATAAAACCCATACATGACGGTAGACCATACAAAGGGAGATTCAATGCTTTGAGTGGACTACACAATGGGAATTGAACCCACGAGAGCTGCAGAAATTTTGATTAAGTTGATATTTGTGTTTTCCTTTGATCCAAGTAAACTTATTAATAGGTTGGATGATAAGTAAACATAATGGTAGGTTTTACAAAGGTTTTGACCATATGTTTCTTATTGTTTGATTTACTTGAACCTTACGTCTGCCTTATTTATGGGCTCATAGCTTAAAATAATTTTGAAAAATGAATGGACAACATGTATAAAACCCATACGACCAAGTGGGTCTCACAGAGCCCATGCCTGGATGAGTCCATGCAGGTGGGCCAAGAGGCAATCTGCTTTCCTCTTATATTTATTATGGACGTGGATTGCATTCTACCCGGCCAGCCCTAGCTACGGATGAGCAGTTATGTGGGTGGGCACACAACGATGTATTTGTTTATATCCACAAGTCATCCTTCCTATTAGATCATAAGGTGTGAGTAAAAGAATGAGGCAGATCCAACACTCAAGTGGACCACACCAAAGATGAATGTTGTGGTTAACATAACTTACATTTAATGCTTCATGCATTTAATGCAAGTGAGCTTATAATTTGGTGGGTCTACTTGAGCCTTGGATCTATTTACTGTTTGTGCACATTCCTTAAAATGACGTGAGAAAAGGAATAGATGATGTGGACATAGGCATGCAGCATGATGGGCCCGCCCATAGAATTGCCCATTCATGGCTAAAGGCTGACAGGGGTAAGATGTAATCTATACGTCCAGTTATTATTGTTTAATTCAGTTACACATGTATGTCGTGCAAAATTGCTGCTGTGCTTGTGTGTCGAACCAGAAAACGCCTCTGGAAAAAGACAGACATAGGAATGAAAAAAGAAAAGGAGGCTTTAATACTCTGGCAGTGTAACGGATGACACGCAAGCCGTTACAGTATTGATTAGAAATTGAATGTGCAGAATAGCTGTCCACGTTATTATGGGTCTCATATTAGAAGTATAATAAACTAAAAGCTAAGAATATCTGACCATCGGTTGGGTGGACATTGTTTGTATGGTTTAAATTTAAAAATATCCAATGGTCCTATTTCAACAAGCAAATCCATAAATCAGAGATTGGAAGTGTTCAAACATCATAATTATGTGCTGTCGACTTATTAACGGTGGGTTACACAAATTAGTTGGTTTAATTTGAGTTAGTATATGACACTTGTATAATTTTTGAGTGCCTGCGTGTCATCCGTCGCACTGCCCAAGTATTAAAAAAACGTGTCATTTGGAAAATCTGGTCTATAAAAACGCATGAATCGCTCACTAAACATACAATCCCCAAAAGAAAAGATGATCTCGAAATGTCCCAGTCTGCGGCAATGGGACTCAATCCCTGACGATATTGCCCTCAACATCGCTTCCTTTCTTCAGGTCTCTTTACTTCTTCCTGACGTATTTTCGTCATATTCCTCTCTTCCTCTCTCTGATATCGTTTGATTTTTCTTGGAAGGTCTCTGATGTCTGCTCTTTGGGAAGCTGCTCTCGCTTCTGGCGCGATCTCTGCGCATCCGATTTCTTATGGATTTCTCTCTCCAAACAAAGGTGGCCTTCCTTAGATTTCTCCAAAATCGGAATACTCAGAGATTACGACGAAGAATCGGACCAGCAATCCTCCTTGTCTGCGAAGGTTTCTGTTCTTTTACCTATCTTTCAGCTCGAATTCTGTTTTTCCTGTTTGGGTCCATGAATTTTAATTTATTATGATGTCAATCGGTCGATATTGAATCCATATATTGAAGTGGAAATTAAGAGGGCGTTTGGTTGTACTATTATATTCAGTTGGGATTTTAGCGTTTGTATTTAGGGCCTGGACTCCAAATTGCGATTGCGTTATTTTTTGGTTGGAGTTTGAACGAAGCGGAACTGGAATTCAGTCCTTGGATGTGTAATTTACTCGTTTTCCTTTCATCCTGATTAAGCTGAATGCAGTTCGGTTTACTTGCACGTCCAAACATGGACGAGACTTTGGGAACCCTTTAGTTTTTATTATGGATACATATCATTTCGGGCTTGTAGTTTATGTACATGCATAGATAAGATAATGAACATGTAAAGGGAGGGAGAATCTAATAAGTAGTGGATTTTTTTTTTTTAATTTTATAAATGAATTGAATTATTAATAAGGTAAGTAATTGCTATTATTGGTAATAATAGACGAAGAACGATGCACATTCATATAATTTTGATTGCGTGTCACTTGGAATTATTGGCAATTTGGCATGTGACAACTAAATCTAAGAATGCACACAGCTTAGCTAGTCTGTATATGCCTTTGCACATGGTGCATGTGCCAACTTGTGTCACATGTGAGATATCCAAGCTGCTTGTCAGGTGGACCCCACCATGTGCAGAAAACAAGGGCATGGACCAAGAAAGGATGGCCAATACATATTAGGCATACACATGTAGCCCATCTAATGAGTGGACCATCCTTATTTCTTTTGGGGCATATACTCAATGGCGCCTCCATGATTAGGGGCTTGGATGTTGCACATGTGGCACAAGTAGGCACATGCGTTGCATGTAAAGATTGGAGCATAATTTTTGGAATGTTGAACAGGCTGATCCACCCATATGCTTCTTAATTAATGATGTATACATATTTCTTAAAAGCACTTCCATACCCTTAATGGACAAATGCAAACATTTCATTTTTCAGACAAAAATTCCCTCACTTTTATTTACAATACTACATCTAGTTTTTTGAAGGATACAGTTTAAGTTAGGTCACCACATCCTTTTAAGTTTCAGTGTTAGATCCACCATGCATGTAACATTTTGAGTCATAAAAGCACTTACTTCCACACCCTTCATGGACAAATGCAAATATGTCATTTTTGAGATGAAAAGTCACTCTGTTTTATTTACAAAACTACATTTAGTTTTTTGAAAAAGGATATGGTTTAAGGTAGTCAGTCCGCCACAACCTTTTTAAGTTTCAGTGTTAGATCCACCATGCATGTAACATTTTGTGTCACAATTGGACCATTGAAATCATGGGCTTTATGTGGATGGGGTAATGTTACCTAAATCACCTACCCCAATATGTTCTGATCCTATGATCCAAGTTATGGTCGCTATTTCTGTGGATATGAAAATTATGATTCTATACTCCTAGTGTAGATTAACTTATGGTGCCAATCCGTATTTGGAATGTAGAGATTAATAGTATGATTTATGTAACAGCATACATACATGTAATATTATGCATGTGGGACCTATAATATTCATCATTTTATATATAATTTGCAATATCAATTTGTTTATAAAACTATACTATATACCTAGTGTATATACTGGAGCAACCCACATGATCTTTTGTACCACACATTAAGGAAGTAGCTTATTGCATACCCATTCATGTACCATGTACCGGGCTGACCCACAATCTAGGTAAACCTTGGGTGGGGTGTACCTGAAACTCAAACAAGTTGAACTACCTTAAGCATCAATTTTCTAGTTCAAATTTAGACTTTCAACATAGTGATGTAGAGCAGGTCGCGCACATTTTCATGGCCAAGATGGAACAGAGAAGGCCCGATCAGAGGCGGAAGTGATCAAGATGATTAGAACCGTAAAACAGTCGTATCTCGCAAACCAGAATGAATTTTTTGACATATCATATATGATTTTGGGGTAGGAGAAGCTACTTTAGCCAACCAACCCAACTATGCCGGGTTACCCATGTTGAATTTGCAAGATTCCATCAGATCGACGGTCGAAAGTCCTTTTTAATTTCGTTTTTACTATTTATAGTAAGTTTTAGTTTGATCATAACTCTTGACTGTTTGAGCTTTAGGAGTCGTGCCCAACATGAAAAGGGCTTAGAAAAATTAGGAGAATAACATGGTTAGGCCAAATTGGACACTTACTATTTTTGGCCGAAAACCATGAAGTCTAGTAGAAATCATGATCGTCTATAAATAGTAAGTTTACTATTTATAGTAAGTCACGTTTTTTGGAGAGTTTGATTGTGAAACTTCTTCCTAGGTTTGATATCACTATTTAAAGGATTGTAATTTATTTATTTATTTTTAAAAATTTTATTTTATTATCATCAATCAATTTATTTCGAATTATTAGAAATTATTTCTATTTTCTTCCCTCGCTGACTTAAGGAGTCTCTATGAGGAGTCCAGAGTAACTCCGTGGATTCGGAATAGTTATCCTTGAAGAAGACGGTGATCAACCTCATCACGTCCTTCCCTGAGTCACGTAGCTAACCCATGACAGAGATAGGTGGCTGGGATGGGGCATTATGCAACAACTAGAGTGTTCGAGACTCACCGTAATAGTGGCATCTATGTCAAACTCAAACCATTCAGAGAATGTGGATGGGATGTTTACCAAAAAAAGCTAAAATTATGATATGTACTGGCTTATTGGTGGTAGTGTTCGAATTATCTCTGATATTATTGAAATATCTCCGATATTATCTTTATCTCTAGCTCAGTGATACCGATAACACTGGTAGTGATACCGATAACGTTGGTAGTATCAGAAATTTCAGGTATTAGCAATGTATCGCTAAGTATCACCAATGTATCGATATCGCTAATGTTATTGCCAATATTTTCAACTATGTAAATTTTAGGTGTCGCTTATCCAATGCATCAATATCGCCAATGTATCACTCATATTTTCAACTATGTAAATTCTAGGTAATGCTTGTATCATAAGTGTATCAATGATATTTCAATAGTATCGCCAACGTATTGATATCATCAAAATTTTGTTTATTCGAAAAAAAAATTATTTCAAAATTTTTTCATGGGCACATGGTTGTATGTAGTGTTCAATTTGTCATTGATGATATTGATAATATCTCGATATTATCGATAACACAATATAAACGATATTGAGATCACAATCTTTCGTTTCCTTTACAATTGTTGATGATTTCTTGGTGAAATATCATGTGTTGTTGATATTTTGCAATATCAACGAATGATTGGATGGTTAAATAGGCCGGATGGGATGGTTAGACTGATTTCTTACAACAACACATGCTTTTAAGGCCCCATTAAATGGAAACTTGTTATGTATGCATTATTCTTGTATATTTTTCTTTAATTTCTAAATATGCAAATATGTACATTTTAACATCTCCTAAAGTTTCGTTAAAAATTTCATCGTTTTTCCCATGTTTCCCTGCATTTCCGGTTATCAACGATATTATCAGCGATATCGATATTGTTTCTGTATCCCTGGCCAGCGAAACTTATAGCGATACTGATACTTCGAACATTGATTGGTGGACATCTAATGGATGGTTGAAACAAAAGGCATTAACCGTCCAAATTCAACAAACAAATGTCAGTTAATCAAATGTCAGGATTGACAAATCAATCTGATTTTAAGATATGACCTATACAATATGGGACCCACCACCATCTGAACAGTTTTCATTTTTGGAGTATGCCACTTGAACTGTTGAGAAAACTCTTCATTTCTTCGAATGCACTCTCGATTCCATGATCAATGTTTTGAGAAACTAGAAGGGACATCTTGGTCTTAAAACTTTAAGCTCCCTTAAATTTGAATTGTTAGTGCAGGTGTATAAAAGTGAACACTTAGTAAAAGTAGATGTCCACTTTTAATAAAGAGAGATATAGGTGGATTAATGTAATTATGGGACAAATATAAGGCTACAGTTGCTACACCAGAAATTTCCTTTCTTTAATTTGATGTACTCAGATTAGATCTTCTTATCCCTTTGCTGCCTTGGCATGTCTTTTAAGATCGTAAAGGCCAAACCATTCTTTCCTCGGCTGTTTAAACCTCATGCAAGTTCATAACCGACATTTCTTGCTGCATTCATGCATATATTCTATTTAATTGATGCATCACACTTTGGATTTTTGCTAATTGCAGTGTATGATGTAGGTGTGGCGTAGTTTTTACATTAATTGGCACCAAGTGATGGCTGGTAGAGCTACTGCTATAGTTAAGTTCGTGAAACAAAGCTCTCGAGATGAGTCGCTTGAAGTTGGGGATTATTTGAGAGCAATCGGAGAACTGTGTTCAATGGAACTCGGATTTAAGGATGTCCAACTGTTTCTATTCACAACAAAGCAGAATGTCCTGCTGAATCTCATTGGATTACACTATTCCTTATTTTGGCTCGGAGTACCGGTAAGCAATCCTCTTTATGTATTTAAATGCAAGACGCTCTCTATTGTTTAGTGCTCGAAACTTATGGTCAGAATCCTGATGCCCTCAGCCAGTATAAGCGGTATATGATGAGCCTGGCAGAGGATATGGGATCACCCATAAATTTCCCACCCTAAACCTTTATATCTTGCGGCACTTTTTGAAGAAAGTACAACATGGTCTAGCCACTCGCGTCCCAATGCAACATGACATAGTAATTCCTATGTGATGACTTCTCTTTGAATTGTGAAACTTTTATTGAGTAATAGAACTTTGTAGAACTTGCTGCAAATGATCAGACGAGTTTTGCTAAGTGCACACGTGCGTACAATTTTGCTCATGCACGCAATATTTCATGTGCCAAGGTGGCTAAGGTTTTCCGTATCCATTACGATACACCCGTAAAGGCCGATACGCATCGGTAACAGCCATGACTGTTACACGATACGGGGGTGAAACGGGATAGTTGGTTTTTTAAGACTGTATTAGCCGTTACGGTGGTCGTAAAGGTCGTTACAGGACAAAATGACCGTTACTCCCGTAAAGGTCGAAAAACGACCACTTTTTTTTTTTTTTTTTTTTCCTTTTTTCTTTTTAAATAAAAATTTCTCATTTTTTTCATTTTTCTTGTTCCAAAAACTTTCCTAGGTCATTTTACAACTGATTTCGACCACTTTTACTATAGTTTTTAATATTAAATTTGTAAATTGAAGTGATTTGAGCGAATAGAACCTCCAAGGGACATTTTTTAAAATTGAAAAAGTAGTATTTATGCCTTTTTCTTATTTCTAGTTCTAGTGCTTGATTGTAATGTATAAACATTAGAGACTTATAATCATGTTCACAAATTCACTAGACAGCCCAATACAACACTCTCACCAAAGAATGGACCAGTACACTACCATAAACATGTTCAAAACAAAAAATGAATACATGTTTGGAATATTTATATTATTTTGGATTTTCTAAATGTTTTTTTCAGAATTTTTCGAACAAATCTAAATTTTCAATCGTTATGGGGCTGTTATGGCCGTTACACCCCAGTTTCAGTAATGGTGGTGACCATTACGGCCACCGTTACTGTTCACAACCCCAAGTGTAGGGTCGCAATGTAGTAATAATCTCGGTGAGACCGAGGTCGGATCCACAGGGACTAAACTTGTGTCTTTTGAAAGTAGCTATAACTGGAACTAGAAGAAGATGAAAACATAAATCTGGAATATTTGAGAGAATAATTGTGATTAAAGTAATTAAAACTATTGAATTTAAAGGTAAGAACTAGGGTGCCAAGGATCCACTTGTAGCAATTGGGAAACTACCTTGCATGATTCAAGGAAACAACTGGAATCAAACTCCTATGTTATCGAGTTGGTAAGAAGAGATTTCTCAGATCTCTGAACTTCTCATGGATCTATTCATCAATGGACGAGAGTGGTGAAGATTTGGAAGTGATTTCGTCACCTAACCATGCCCAAGAGACAAGGCAAACAACAAGATTTACCAATCCCACAACCAATCATAGGAGAATTGGGAAAGTTTGGAAGGATTCCGTCACTGTACCATGCCCAAGGGACGATGGTGAACAACAGGACTTGGTAATTTCAAAATCTCAATTTAGGAAAAGAAGATATGTTAAGCTATCGTAGATCTATTGTAATTTGTCACAACAAACCATTAAAAACTAAAAATATTCCTTCATAATCAAACTAGAATCCAAGGGAGTTCAACAAAACATGAATCAAAATAAAGTAAACATCTCAATCACACGACAAGCTTCACTTCTTAGCCCTGGCTAAGAGGTTTAGACATGATTGAACTAAAGACTTTTAAACAAAACAAAAAGACCAACTAAAGAGGAAGAAGAAGAACTCCTGGACGACGGCTCCACCCTTTTGCTCCAATCCTTAAACCCTAGATGATGTTTAAGAACATCCTACGGACCCCTATTTATAGTTTTGTAACTCAAACTTTTGCACAGAGTGAAAATTTTCTGAAACCGCTTCAAATTTTCGCACTTTGTGTGCTGTCTGTGTAACCCAGGACTGGTCGAGAGTTTCCTTCGACGGGTCGAGGATGACCTGATTTTAGATGATTTTGCTGCTGAAGTTCGAGTCGAGGATTCCTCGACTGGTCGAGCAGGGCCAGGACTAGTCGAGCAGGAGCCAGGACTAGTCGAGGATTACGCAAATTCACTTCAAAACTTCGATTCTCTTCATTCTTGACTTGGTTTTCTTGGATCATTAGCATATGAATTCTTCATTCTTAGTCTTCTTAGATCTAATCTTTGGCTTGGTGATTCTTGAGCTTTAAATCCATGCTTTTAACATCCTTTTCAATCCAAGCTCTTAAATTCACCTTGCAACACAAACATGATTAAAATAGAACATTAAGCATTATCATATTCATAAAATCAATTAATAAATAGGGTCCAATATGCAATATTTGACCCTCAGTAGTTACCGATAGGGAATACCTTGAAGGTGACACTTTGTACAAAATCCAAGCTGTCCATATGATAAGCCTATAAACCCAAGTTCACATGTTAATAGTTTTAGCCAGTGTTTTAAATAGTGAATAGCATGTAATGTTCACCCTTATGAAGCGTGAGGCATAGTGCTACATGCTACTTCTAGAATTTTAATCATGATTGCGCTTGGTTGTACTAATTCGATGATATTCACCAAATTAGACTGATTAATGATGAAATTTAACAAGTTTTCATGATATTTGGTTCAACCAAATGTAATGTAGGGGCATCTTCACACCGGGCTTGAGTGGGGTTGCCTGTGGGATGTAGGGGCACACTCGGGGTGGCCCATGTGAGGCGATACTCATTTGATTTGGGGCCCACGATGGGGGTTTGGTCGAGGTCTTAACCCATGAGATGTGGGGCTTGGGCTATGAGATAAAGAGATTGATTTGCCATGCTCTAACAGTTCAAGCTTTTAAAGCAAGTGGTTTATTGTCCCGTAGTAAAATGTGACTTAAAAATAATAGGAAATGGTAATCATTAAGTATAAAAGTAATGAAAGAGCAATAAAACTAATGTAATTTTGTTACTTATATTATTTTTACTAAAAGCACTAAATATTGAAAATAGAAAAATGTAACGATCATTAAAAATTTTATTTGATTTTTATGTTGTTATGAAAAATAAATATAATATGAGGTACGTATTGTGTAGCATAGTCTAGTAGCATACATCATATGCAAATTATCATGTAGTATAAGCTATTTGTGACTTGAGCTATTTTCATGAGCTACGTAACGTTAAGGCTGAGCTACGTAGCGTAAGCTACACGGTACATAGCGTAGCTATTTAAAACACTGGTTTTAGCCTAATAAGCTCACATGTCCCATGACCATTGCTCTAAATTCTACCTTAACATGTGAATGATCCACAAAACTTTGCTTCTTACACTTCCATGTAACTTACAAAAGTACAGTAGTCATATGTAGATCACCTATCAGATGGAAAACCAAACCAATCTAAATCATAATATCATTCCACTCAAAGATGACCATTTCACTTATAGAGGATGCCATAACCAGGAGATCCCTTTAAATACCTGAGGATATGAAGCACGACTCTATATGAGGAACCCAAGTAGCCTACATAAATGTACTAGCCACACTGACAAGATATGCAATATCAGGTCAAGCAATTGTTAGACCAATTCCCACAAGTTAACAATGTCACCTTGAATCATCAAATAATTCACCTTGATCCACACCAAGTTTCAGATTGGTATCCATGGGAGTTTTTGTAAGCTTGGTTCCTAAAAGACCGGTCTTATCTAGTAAATCCATCACATATTTTCATTATGACAAGTTGATGTCTATCTTGGACCTAACCACCTCAATGTCTAAGAAATATCGAAGATAACCATAGTCTTTCTCATTGAAATGCCGCTGTAAGAATTTCTTTAACTTGTCAACACCTGTACTGTCACTACCTGTGACAATGATGTTGTCTATATATACAACCAACACAATAATGCCTATCCCACTTCACTGAACAAAAACAAAGTTGTTGGCTTGTCTACATTTTATCATGAACTCCACCACCGCACTACTAAATTTGTTGAACCAAGCTCTTAGAGACTATTTCAACTCATAAATTGATTTCTTGATATGGAGTATCTTATCTGACTCGCCCTGAGCAACAAACCCATGTGATTGCTTCATGGAAACTTCTTCAACCAATCTCCATGAAGAAAAACATTCTTTACATCAACCTGATATTAATGGCTGGTCCAAATTTGCAGCGATGAAAATTTGAGGGTCCCACCATGATGTATGTGTCTAATCCATGTCGTCCATCTGTTTTATCAGCTCTCTTTAGGGCATTAACTCGAAAATGAGGCACATTGTAAGCTCAAGTGGACCACACCACAGGAAATAGGGGGATAATGACATCCATCGTTAAAAGAAGAAATTTGTGTATGACCCATAGTGATTTGTATCCGTCATCTAAACTGTTCATAAGGTCAGAAAGATATGAATGAACCAAAAGCACAAATATTAGCTTGATCTAAAACTTTTTGGCCCCCAATAAGTTTTTTACGGTAGGTGTTCAATTCCCACTGTAGCGTGTGGTGTGGTCATTTTTGTGCTCATGCCTTAAAATGAGATGATAAAACGGATGGACGGTGTGGATCAGACACATACATCATGATGGGCCTTACAGATTTTATGTATTTGATTCTTCTCCTCGGTTTTAGTGAAGTTGTCAACGTCAAAATGGCAGCTTACATGGAATTTCCAATGGTAAATAATTAGTATAAATGGTACACCGAACAGGTCCTAAAGTTTTTTTTTTTTATATATATATATATATATATATATATATATATATATATATATTTCTGATTTATCTTTCTTCAAATATAGCCATGTTATACAAGACTAACCATCCATAAAAATAACAAAGTACTTGAAAACAGCTAAACCAATAAGATGAATGAGTCCCCGAGTATTAGAATGTACTAAATAGAAGGTTTATTAATTCTTTTGTCCAGAGGAGCAATACTCTATGGTGTTTACCAATTCCATGATCTTGGTAATAAAGTCCATTTGCTTCATGTCTTCCACCAATCATTCTTAACGTCGATAGATCTTAGAATTCGCAATAAGAAGGATAAAATGTGACAAAACAATTTGAGGACTTAGCTTACTCATTGATAACAAACCCAAAAGAAATTTAGGAATGTAAATTATTGATAACAATCAAAGCAATGGGGTATGACCAGTGTTTTAAATAGCTACGCTATGTGTTGTGTAGCTCAGCCTTAACGCAACATACCTCATGAAAATAGCTTAAGTCACATGTAGCCTACGCTACATAATAATTTGCACACGCTACACACTACACAGACTACGCTACATGCTATGTAGCTCACATTACAAGTTCCTTTTCACTACAACATTAAAATCAATTAATGTTTTCAATGATTGTTACATTTTTATTTATTTTTTTCAATAAAAATTTGTTAATCTTTTCAATGCTTTTTGTAAAAAGAATATAAGTAACAGTATTAAATAAGTTTCATTGCTCTTTCTCTACCTTGATACTTAATGATTACCTTTTCCTATTTACTTTAGGTTGTGTTTGGTTGCACCAAATATCATGAAATTTTGTTTAACTTCATTATTAAGCAATCTAATTTGTTGTATATCATGAAATTGGTGCAACCAAGCACAACCTTGGTTGAAAATGTAGAAGTAGTGTGTAGCTTACGCTACACGCTATGTAGCTTACACCTCACGCTTCAGAGGGGTGAACGCTATGCTACACGCTATTCACTATTTAAAACACTGGGAAGGATAGGCTGTACCCAACCCACATGCATGGGTTAAAGTACCATTTGCTAATGTGACAAAAGATATGGATGGTGACTATAGTAACCGAGATAACACATTATTCTTACTAGTGATATGATTGGAAGCTCCTAAGTCAATGACCAGGGTAAGCTCTGAGATGATGCAAGACAAACAGTACCTAACTGCATGAGAGTAGTTATGGATGATGATGCATGGGTGGAGCGATCCTTTAGAAGTATGGCATATTCTTCCTTGGACAATCTAACTATATCACCTAAAGTATTATGTTAAGAAGTGGAGGAGATGGGCTTGGAAACATAACCCTTGGTGTGATCATTAGAGAAACAAACTTAATTTGCCTAGGCAGGCTTACCGATAAGGTCCCAACATGTGTCCACTTTGTGGTTACTGAGACCACATTAAATGCACTATGGATTGCAATGGCCACAACTACTAGTACTACTGAAACTTCTACCACATCCTCCCCAATTATTTCGGCCTCCAAAGCGACCTCCCCTTGTATCTCTACCACCAAAATGGCCACCACAACGACTTCTCCCATCTCTACCAAATAAATATAAATGCAGAATGATCTGACAAAGATAAACTCTATATGCTGACCACATGTGAAACATGAGCAAAAGCCTCAATAGTAGATGAAATCTCGCTACCTCTAAGAATCTGATCTCGGACAGGTTCGAATTGAGGGCAAAGTCTAGAGAGGAAATTTAGCAACACGGAATCCCTCTCTTTGCCGTCACATAGTTTCATAATTTGTAGATAGGGGCCGTATACATTTAGTTCTTTTCACATGTCTCGCAAGGCAAAATAATAATCTTTGATGCTTAATGTTGTCAAAAGTGATCGCATAATGCCATCCATATGCATATGCGATGGTTGTATATGCCATATGGATGGTATGCGATCGCATATCATATAAAGTGATCGCGTATGTGATTATGTGGATTTCCGTTTTTATAATTTATTATTATTATTTTTTTAAAAAAATTTATCAAAAAAAAGGAAAAGTTGTGCAATCTCTTATGCGATTGTGCAATCAGGCATAAGCAATCGCACAGGATCGCTTATGCCATTTGACAACATTGCTGACGCTCTTATCTCCTTGTTGAAGAGCAAAAATACTCCAAAGTAACTCTTAGATCTAAGTTAAGTTCTGTTCCCTGAATATATCTCCTTCAATTTACCTCAAACTTCCTTTGCTATCTTGAAAAGGATAACATTTGCACTAATTTGAGACTCCATATATTCCATAACAAAGCTCTAATTTGGGCATCCTTTGCCATGAAATCTTCATACTCTATTGAACTTTCGTCAGGTGTGAGGGAAGTCAAATATTTTAATTTCTTTTTACTCAGAAGGAATACTTCTACTGATGTGGCCCACTATAACTAAATCACCCCATTGAATTAGTCGATGTAATCTAAAAGTTCATTGACTTAGATGGAGACAAAAGACTCTTGGCTTCATTCTTGACATCCATTGACTATGGAGAAATTAAACACCCAAGGAGGAACGAATAACTTTTTCTTAACCTACACATATTTTAGAAATCTACATATATCAATGAACACAATCACTTGATGGAATTTCTTGTATCAATACCTTCACCATACATTGATTCTTTGTCCCTTGCAATGCTCACCTTCAAACACATATTTTCAATCTCAAATCTAATCACTAATCTGGCTATAACACGTGATGCCCTACTTTTGTCAATCACGATGAATCTATATGAAAGTGGGCTTCACATATATTCACGGAACACGATTACACGGCCCACCATACGGTGATTGAGAGAATTTGAGTATATTAGTCCCCAATGACCTTCGATTTTCACCTTAAAACAATAAAAGGAAAAGGAAAGGAGAAGAAACATTGAAGAAGGAAGATATTGATTCCCGGATCAATTCGCTCTGATACCATGTGGGAAAATTGAGAAATGAGGAAAGACGAGAAGAAAGGAGAGAGAGATTGAGGAATTCACATCCCCACCTCTCTCAAGTCTGTTAACATTGTTTTCAATATTTACAAGAATGCTATTAATACCCATTATATCCTAAACCTAGATAGGCCTAAGAATGGGATCGGTAACACTATCATGCAATTGCTTTAGAATTAACCTGTTTGTTAGGAACCATATGGCAAAAATGCAGTGGCTGATGCAATGATAGAAATCCTTTCTTTGAGCCACTTCAAATTTAGCAAGTTGTCATATTCTGTATGGTGCCACATGGTAAATGATGTAGTTAAAAAACCCAAAAACTTGACTCCATATTTACCTGGGTCAAGTTGACTCAAAGACTTGACTGACTCGACTCAATAGTTAATAAATATAAATCAAAACTTCTAGAAATACTAAGGAATATTTTAAATAATTGCATATCATGCAAGTATTGAAAATTTTGAAATAAGAAATGAAAGTCATACTCAGTGTTCATATTATCGGTGAAAAATCGATAATATCGTCGATATTATTGGTGTTGCCAGAGTCGCGACATCGAAACTCACTTTTTTCGTTTCTCTTCCTAATATCGGTGAATATTCGGCGATTTTATCGATTTTTAATGTAAAATACAGTTTCGACCAAAAATCGCGGCCTTGTCAAGGGATAACTGTAGCCGACAACTCCTATTCAACGATAAAAGGGACGATAAAATCGGGAGCTGCGTAAATACCAAAAAAAATCAAGAAAAAAAAGGAAAAAAGAAACTTTTGGAAGTATGTAACTGTAGAATAGGATTGTTGATCGGAAATAATGGGCAAATCTCGGCGAAGAATATGCAAAATCAGAGATTTTTCGAGATTTTAGGTTCCCTTTTGGAACCTCTTCTATCGGCGGCATTTTCTGTGATTTTTTTAGGGTTTCGGGTTTTGAAACCCTTTTACGAATCGGATTGCGTACTGTGTAGCTTTTATCATGCTGAGTAAACTCAGTTGGGTCTACTATGAATGTGTGTGGGTTATCCGCACCGTCCATACATGTTTCTAGCTCATTTCATTGGTTGAGCCAAAAATTGAAGAATTTCCAAAACTCAAGTGGACCACACCACAGGAAACAGTGGGAATAATGACTTCCACCGTTGAAACCTTGTTAGGGCCCACAGTGATGTTTATTTGTCATCCAACCTATTCATAAGATCACACTGACATGGATGAAGGGAAAACACAAATAAAAGATTCATCCAAAAGTTCTGTGGCCCTAAGAAATTTTGGACGGTAGAATTTCAATTCACACTGTTTCCTATGGTGAGTTCCAATTGAGATTTGGATGCACTTTGTTTTTGGTTTGGAGCCCTAAAATTATCTGTTAAAAAGGATGGACTGAGTGGATAAAATATGTAAATCATGGTGGACCCCACAGACTTTACTTAGTACGCTTAGCATGCGGAGTTACTCGGTATGCAATCCACGTCCCCCTTGCGTCCTACCCCCGCTCAGACAGTAATCCGTCCGAGCAGGGCTCTGTGGGGCCCACCGTGATGTAAGTATTTTATCCACACAGTTCATTGCTTTTCTTAGATCGTTTTAAGATATAATTATGAAAATGAAGTAGGTCCACAGCTCCAGTGGATCACACCAAAGGAAGATACAGTGATAACGACACCCACCATTGAAACCTTCCTAAGGGCCACCGTGATGCTTGTTTACCATCCAACCTATTCATAAGGTCATGTAGACGTTGATGAAGTGAAAAAACAAATATCAGCTTAATCCAAAACTTCTCCAGCTTCCAAGAAGGTTTTAATGGTGGACGTTCAATCCCCAGTTTATGGTCCACTTAAGCCTTATACATGCCTCATTTTTTGGCTCATATGTTAAAATGATCTTAGAAAATGATGTATGGAATGGATAAAACACTTACATCATGGTGGGCCCCGCAGATCCCTGCCTGGACGGTAATCCATCTGGGCGGGGGTAGGATGCAATCAGCGTCCCTTTCACAAGGAGTGACAGTGGGTGGGCACCTCGGTGGCTTGGATGTCACCAAGTTCCGTGGACCCCATCATGATGTATGTGTTATATCCGCACCGTCCATCCATTTGGCGAGATCAATTTAGGTCGTGAACCCAAAATTAGACAGATCCAAAGCTTGGGTGGACCACACCATAGAAAGTAGTGGGGACAATGATTCCTATTGTTGAAAACTTCCTAGGGCCCACGATGATGTTTACTTGTCATCCAAGTTGTCCATAAGATCACATAGTCATCGATGAAGGTAAAAAACAAAAATTACACGGATCCAAAACTTCTATGGTCCCTAAGAAATTTTCAATGATAGACATTCAAATTCACACTATTTACTGTGGTGTGGTCCACTTGATCATTGGATATGCTTCGTCTTTGGAATCAACCCCTATAATTTTATGGTAAAGTGGATGGACGAAGTGGATAAAAGTATATAAATCAGTGAGCCCCATAGAGTTGACTCGGTCCACATAAAGTATTATATGAACTCATTTTGATTACAATTGGAGTGATTTTGATTACAGTGGGCCCCATAAAGTATTATATGAACTCATTTTGATACAATTGGAGCGATTTTGATTACAGTGGGCCCCATAAAGTATTATATGAACTCATTTTGGTTATAATTAGAGCGATTTCTTATGGCAGCGTATGCTTTTGGGCCCCATTAAATGAAAACTTATTATTTAATGCATTATTTTGTAAATTTTTTTTTATTTCTAAATATCCAAATTTGTGTATTTAGGAATGCCTTGAAGTTTTTCTGAAAAATTCCATCATTTTCCTCATTATTCGTCATTGTTCTTCGCATTTCCAGTTATCGGCGATATTATCGGTGATAACGATATTATATCTTTATCTCTAGTCAGCGAAACTTGTAACGATACCGACAACTTGAACACTGGTCATACTAAGGTTGCTGGTAGGGAGTGTCTTCCTGATATATAGAGTTGGCGGGTTCGATTCCCACGTCTCTCGTATTAGTTTATTTTAATCTTTATTATTATTATTATTATTATTATAAACCGGCTTCATAGGATGAGCGACTCGCCAAGTCTCCATGAGTCATGTCGAATTGACCAAGTTTTAAGTTGACTCGACGAATTTTCCTAAGTCAGGGCCAACTCGGTGCCAGAACTGAATTTCCTAAAGACTTGGCTCGAAATCTCACCAAGTTGAGTTGACTCGGCTGGGTTTCAAGTCGAATCAGTGAGTTTTTGAACTATGGTAAAAGGTGGGATTTTAGCTTTCTTAGTTGGTGAGCATGAAGAGCAACCATATATATTCATTTCTTTCAGCATTGGAGATACTTTGAACAGCACTCAATTTACTTGCTCCAATTATCCATCACAACCCATCCTTTACTTTTTCTTCCACTTGTGTTGGGAACTGGGAAAACTGATTACCTCAAGAGTCAAGTGTCATCAGTGTTCTTGTGCCCTGTCTCCAGTTATATCTGAATTGGGTCCTTTTTTTTTTCCCACTCCCGAACCTGCAGGCTATCCACAGTGAAGCCCATCAGATCAACAATCTGGATTGCCATATTGTGGGATCCAAATATGGTCGATAAGGCCCACCCATAGTTCATATAATTCCTCTCTAACACCATTTGGCTACCTACCAGTCATGGCCCTGAACACCCAAATAATTGAAAGTAGGTGTGTCATGCGGAAGAAACTTGCAACACAAGCCATGTATATCTATCAGCATGGGAACTTCTTGTTTCTCTTGAATTCACCTCAAAAGGCAACCATTGAAGAAACCGATGCACTGACTAGTGTTTTCTATGTTAATGCATTAAAAGTTTCTTCTTTTGAATCTGAGGATCCCATTGCCTCATTTCCCATCCCATCGCCCCAACCCCTTCTAGGGGTATTTTAGTGATAGGTTCTATAGGAATTGGATGATCATATTTGGTCAAATACCTAGTGACAAACTCCTTATGTTCCTTACCTTACGGTATTTCTGAACAAATTCCTGGATGACAAGCCTAAATGTTATCTTATTGACAACATCTATATTGATGACAGTGACGACATCAATGTTGATGATGACCTGAATACGAAGCTGCTAACTATAGGATCCTCTACCTGAGGATATGCATGGTATAAAATTGGGGCCCATGCCATGGTTCAGTGATCTAGACTGCTTGTCAACCTGCATGGATGGGTGATGCCCCAAAACTCCCCAAGATCCTATTCGCTAACCTTGTCCAGTTCCTTATGAACTGGGACCATTGTTATATTTCACTTTCAGCCATCTTTTGCAGGACGCAAATTGAATGGTTATGCTTGCCCCATCAAGGAGATTTTTGGGACATGATTCATCCACACTAGTGTCTTACAGACCAATGGTCTGAATCACTGAACCCTGGGACCCACAGATGCAAACTGCTGTGTGTATACTCAGGTTGAGGATGCTATAGTACCTCACTGAACCTACTGCACCTCTCTCCTGCAAATGAGAGATGCAAGCCATTCATCAGGCGGACCAACCTTGCTGGCCCTGGTTGGATCCTACGGGATAGCCATGAACAGCATCAATTGCCATCTCATTTCTCGTTTCTTATATTTTTAACATTGGCAGGCTGAGGATATCACTGAGGCCCTTTGCAGCTGCCAAATATCTGAGCGGCAAGTTTGTGTGAGATGGTGGAAGCTGGGCAGGTGGTTTCATGGCTTCCGCCTGCGAGATGAATCTCAGCTGCGTAGGGTTTCCCTCAGCGAGCTCACAATATCAAAGGACGAGGAGGTTATGGCCGTACTTCGCCGAGGAGCCATTCATGAGGTCTTGCGCATTCAGATCTCTGCAGAGTCCCCGAGAACCACATGGGCATATGTGCATCCACAGGGCTGATAGATGTACAATTCTGTGTATATATGTATTTATATCTGTATTAAGCATGAAAGTATGATCAAGCTACAAACAGTTGTAAGTTAGTGTAACATACAATCTGTAACACAAGCTGACACATCAAGTACATAGGATGCTATGTGGGGCAGTTTATATCATACCTATCAACTGTCTGATTTAACGTACTCTTGTGGCCTGCCTGACAAGTAGACTGGCCTGAGTTTTTCGCCAGGTGACCTTTCATGATGGAACCCACCGTTTGCACGTATTAGTTCTCTCTATGCACATGACATGGTGGCTCGGGTGGTGGGTTGTATGTTAAACTAACCTACACCTGATTGTAGATGATCAGTACTCTAAAGTGTCTCTATTTATGTTTATGAATGTGAATGTGTGAATGCATTAGTGTATCCATCCAATGTAATTATGAAATGTGATTTGTTTTCAGATATTTTAATCTGAAAAGTAATATTTGAACGTTGTTAGTAAATAAATGTGTAGAGATGCATATTTCCCTATACTTCAACATCTATATTTAATCTGTGTTCTGTGCAGTGTTCTAATATCGGCTAAACTCATCTTATCAAGTCCTTGGCTCATAGGATAGCTCAACTGATTGTATCGATGGTATGGGATATCAATGCTATGCTATGCTCTAAAGGTTCGTGCTTTTTATTTTAAAGTTCTTTTTTTCTTTGAAAGTCTGGAAAGAATGAGGAAATGGTTTTTGGGATTTTTACTGCAAAAATCCTCAAATTCTGATTTTTCCAGGAAAAAAAAAAGGTCTTGAGTTTTCTAAGTCCCAAAACAATGTTCTTGGGGGATGAAATGACCAAATTCCAAATGTATTATGGTGACATCGCATTTATCTAAATGCGTCGTCATCTAGCGGGGGCAATGGGTCAGGTTTGGGTCGGCTCAGGGTCTGCCCAAGCCTGATCCATCTACTAAAATGCTAAGAATCCTAGCCCAAACATGATGACCCATTACCCATTGTCCTAATCCAACCCACTTAAAAATTCATCAAGCCCAACCCAACCCGATCCGACCCATTTAATTGTAAATGGGTCATGTGCTGGGCTCAACTAACCCGACCCAATTCGCCACAACCCAACTCAGGTTTAAGAATGGAACATGAGGCTAAAGGCTATGCACAACCTAGCCCACTCAATCGAAATATAGTAATTTAAAAAGTTCATATATACTTTTGTTCTTTACTTCATTTCAGGTTTTCAGTCAGGTTGGGTCAGTCATGTGACGCAACCCATTGATAACCTATATAAGCGGGTGTTAAGAGTTTTTCCCTAGAAAATCAATGTGACCCTGATTCATTAGCTATGTGGATGCAATAGCTTCAATTTCAGTTGGTGATCTTGATTCACATAGGCCTGTGGTATACCTTGACATTATTTGTTGTTGTCCTAAACTGATATGGTATGAGTTACGTGATGAGTATATCATTTGGTCCTTGAGGAACTTGAAACCAGACACTAGTCATTTACCAGGAAAATTTGTGTTCCATGAATTTTAGTATCCTGATGAGCCATGATCGGCACATATGCCTATGACACATTTGTGTACATCACTCTTTTAAATGTATGGTCATCCCATGTGAGGGAAATGACTTAAGAGTCAAGATGGAAGGTCTCCACCATCAAGAACCAACTTAAGGTTGGTTGTGCCTTTGCCCTCATCCCACATGGGAATTTAAGTGTGCTAGATATGAGATCCTGGTATTTGATCTTTAGATACTTACATTGGAGGATTGAAGTTCAAGTCAATAGTTGAGGGGCCCAATACTCTAAGCTAATTATCATGTGATCAAGAATTTGATGGTGCATGAAAGATAATGAATCTTTATATCTAAGGGCATGTATGGGTCTTAAATCTTGATTGATCAACTTTAGCTCACTTTACAAGGCTTCTTAGAGGCCACTGAAAGTGGGTGGTGCCAGGTATGTCCATTAGGGTTTATGAGTTATTTTACGGGCTAACATGGGATCCGCTGAATTTATTTGGGGACTTGCTCAGGGTTAGATCAGATTTGATCAGGAACTCATTAAGTGGTTTTAGCATTAGGCCGAGCACTTGCAAAGTTTTAAGTAGCTTTAAAAAGGTTTTTAATAATTAAAATTTTGTTTTAACAATTGAAACTATTTTGATCACACTTGATGGTGATCTGATGGCCTAGATCTGATGGTTCACTACTTAATTGGCATGGAATTTCAATGAATCTAATTCATCTTTGATGATTCACCACTTAATCGGCATGGAATTTCAATGAATCTAATTCATCTTAAATCAGACTGGGTTGGCATTTGGTGCCTAGTTCAATTGGCTCAAAATATCTGTTGGCTCATATTAACCGATGAATAGTACAATCATGGAGATCGGACTAAATCAATCCAATGGGATGATGGTCTAACTCTAAAAAATAGTACATGGGATTGAAGTCCAATTGCCAATTTTCTTGGTGAACCTTGCACAATTAGACAGTGATCATTCATTTGGAACTTGACTAAATCTCACCCACTGGAGGTTTGATTGACCTGAAAATTTAGGGGAAAGCTTTATTCTACGCAAGGAAACTACTAGATGGTGTGGATCTGACCAATGATGATCAGATTTGTCCAGGGCTAATTTTGGACAAATGGAACCATTTTGGATGGATCTCTTTTGTCTGAGATCAAATTAGGCTGAAACCTAATGGGTAGCTCAATGGTGATGTGTGCAGTGTTGTCATATGCCATCACATAAGCACTTTCATTATCACATATGCCATTTTGGAGCAACAGACCACATATATCATGTTGGCTCATGTGATTATTATCCATTGGGGCTTATACGGTTACATGGAAAAGTGTGCAACCATATAAGCCATAGTTATGTGGTTAAACCATCATGTACACAATATGTGATGGCATAACCCTGCAACGATTAGATTTCTGAGTGTCAAGACTTATTTTTTGTTTCATTTTCTCTCACTTTTTGCCTATAGATAGGCACTCCCACCCCCTATTTTCACAATTCTATTACTTTCTTACTCTCTTTCACTCTAGCACTCACACCTCTCACTTTGGTCTCTTAACTCTCTTATTCTCTCTCTCACTCTATTACTTCATTCTCCCTTAAAATGGCATCAATACAATTTAATGGTTTTTTTTTTTTTTTTTTTCGTTCCACACTTTTTGGTATATGCATTCATTTAAGTAGTTGTTACTTGACTTATTATAGTCTAATAGTCTAATAAAAATATTAAAAAGATTCCTACACTTGCAACCTTTTTACATAAACTTTCATATATTTTTTCAGTTATTTATTTATTTTTATTTTTTATTTTTTTAAAATGTTTGGGAGACTGTGCCATTGGGTATGCAATTATGCCATCACATAAGTACACAACTCTCTTGGGTTGCATAGGATTGCTTTTGCCATTTGACACCATTAGTGTTGAGCACATTTATTAGTCATGATTGAGTAGGAGGAGGCCTGATCATGTACTTTTGATAGGTCAGCCCCTTAATTGTGCATGTTGAGTGGTTCATGGGTTTTTAAGACCTTGGAATGATAATTCACAAATGTCGATTTGAGTTGCATCCCAAGGCCTCATAAATGTCGAAAGTGCCCTAGTTGGATTCCTAATTGCCCTAGTTGCATTCCTGTATGTATGGTATAATGCGCAATGGAAGACGACCATTCAAAAAGACACCTTACAAATTGTATATATGATTGTGTTGTATGTCGGTTTATTCTAAAATGTGATTTATTGTATTTCATGGAGGTTTTTATATTGGCACACAACTCTTGTCCAAGCTCTACGTGAAATCTTAGTTTGTGGATGAGTGATTATGAGGCATGGTTATGTTACCCTAAGGTTCTCTTGTGTAGTGAGAACCATTAGTTGTGTTGGGGACACGACTTGACGAACTCCGCGTATGAGCTCAAAAATGTTCATTCTCTGACATTAATCAAAAGTAACACTTAAATAAATAATAAATGGCTTATATGGTAATGCAGAAAATGTGGAAGCTTGACAAGTATCTAAGATTATTACATTCGAGAAGTTCATTAGGAATAACTTTATTAATCAGTCCCAAAAACTTGATTTAGTACTCACTCTTGAGCAAGTATTGTATATCATTTATGAATTATGAGCCTCCTGTCCCTAAGGTCAATGATGAACCCCTTATCGTCTGTATCAAATATGTCAAATAGGAAAGAGACAATGAGTTAGTCAAACTGTACATTCTAGGCTTCATAGTTGATGTGCTCTACAACCAGCTGTGGAACATGTTGAATGCTAGATATCTATTTACACCCAAAGTGCATGTTTGGTGTCCGAATCAAGACCGAAATACAAGCCCTCGAGAGGAAACTGTACACTACAAAACTCGATGAAGGGGCATCTATATATGATAGGTTCCTTGATAATTATAATATGAGCAAACTCAAGTATAATGAAGAGAAACTATATATGCATTTGGTTCTCTATGAGATCAACAATCTGAGATGCCCAAAGAAGCTTGTGGTAAATCTAGTTGAGAGCTCCTCAAGTGGCAAGTCCAATTCTCAAAAGCACAAGAAGACTGATGATCATGGTTAAAGGACAAATAACCCTAGTGGAAATAAAGGCAAAGGGAGTAGAAAGAATGCATGTTCGCATTGTGGAAAATAGGGCAACTTCATGGAAAAGTGTGCCACCTATAGGAAGCAACTTGCTCAAGTGGTTAATATAGGTATGCTATCTCTTACCACTCGGTTCCCATGAGATATAACCGTTTTATATTACTATCTGGCATTCTGCTAATCTGCTTGTGTAGAGGGTGAATGGACAGGATGGAAAGTGAGGCAGATGATGAGCATGCATTGGTTAGGAGCAGAAGAGCTTAGTAGGACATGATGTGCCAATAGTATAACAGAGTTAATGGAGAACATGGTTTAGTGTGGATGACCTGAATTGATCTATATTGGACTTGATTTTTTAGATCTTATTACCATTATTTGTTTCTTTGAAAATAATGGTTTTTGACCTGTTATCTGTTCCCATGGAAATGATAGTTTAAATTGTTTATTCTGTTAGTCATTGAATCTTCCATGTTAGCTCTACCTTACACTTTCTTGTTGTCCTGTATGATTTACGATGGAGATGCTCTGTGATTGACCATCTCTACTCTTTATCCCGTATTAGGGAATATGTCAGTGGATTTCATCCAAGGACCTAAGAGAGATTCCATGCAATAGTCACATGAATTCCATTTAGAGATTCTGTACAAGTTTATATTGATACCTCTTGAGATGTCTCATTATATGGATTTATGGACTGGCACAGTTTATTGTCAATCATAAATCCTGACTTGATATATATCACCACCTATGTGCCAGTGCTACTAAGTGGTGATGAGAACGATTGCCTTGATTGTATTTGTATCACCCAATGATACGTGATGCATCACAAGTAGAGTATTGTTTCTGTTATAGTATTGTCTGTGAATGACATGTTTTATCTTACCTGATCGTGAGAACTTTGGACAAAATGTTAATCCTATATTAAAAAAATTATTACTAAAGTGGGTAATTTCCTACCAAGTTGTGTGAGGTGTAACGTGGATGATACCAATCATGAGGTGTATTTAAGAGATGTATGTTGTTAGGCTTAATCAATCAGCTCACAAGGATCCATTTAATACACTTGCACGCACAATGACTTAAGACGAATGCCATAATAGGACAAAAATAGGCACTGTAATGGCCCTTTCCACTAGAGTGGATGTGCATGCTTCTCACAATTATGTATTAAATACCAAGTTGGTTGTTTCACTCATATGGTAACATTGTCAATTTGGCATATGATATGTCATAGGGTTCCATGATGATCCAAGTGTGTTATATGCATAGAAATTCTATTCTCTTGTCAATTAAAAAAGGTTCTTAAAAGAATTGTGGTTATCAGGTGACTTGGTTCATGATCACAAGAATAAAAGGCACAATGGATGATTATGACAACTATGAAACTGAGAGCACATGGTTGAGTATGCTAGACAGTAAGAGTTGCCGTTAAAGAGAATACGCGGACTTGAGAGAGGATCAATATGACTCCTTGGTCCTCTCCTCTTGCCAAGAAGTTCTTTTCAACATGTGTGTATAAATAAATTAAGTATGGATTGATTTTAAGGCAAATGGTAGATTGTTGGAGTTGTGCACTAGAAAACCAATGTGCACCCTGATCCACCAGCCATGCGAATATGATGGAGTCGGTCTTAGTTGGTGATCCTAATAACCACCCTGATCCACCAGCCATGCGAATATGATGGAGTCGGTCTTAGTTGGTGATCCTAATAACCATAGGTCTTTTAGAGTGTGTGAAATGCCTTGACATTATCTAGCATTGCCTTAAAACTTATATGGTACGGATATGTGAGGAGCATATCCTTTGGTCTTTAGAAACATGAGGTTGGACTTAATGGTCATTGACCAAGGAGAGTGGTGTTCAATGGATCTCACCTTGATGAGCCATGATCGGCATAAATTATAAGGACATATATGGGGATATCATTCTTTTAGATGCACAATAATTCCCTGTAAGGGGACTAACTTGGGTCGGGATTGAAAGTCTTGACCATTGAAAACCAAATGAGGTTGGTTATATTGTTAGCCTTACCCAATATAGTGTGAGTGCGCCAAGGATATGAGATTCCGGTATTAAACTTTTAGACTCTTGCATTAAAGGATCAAAGTTCAAGTCAATGGTTTGGGGGAGCATTAGCCTAGATTATGACTCTGTGATCGTAGACTTGATGGTACACGAAAGATGATTAATCCTTACACATGAGGGCGTGTATGAGCTTTTGATCTTTATTGAGTGGCTTCAACTCACTTTATGAGACTTCTTAGACGCCACTGAAAGTGGTGATGTTAGGTACATCAACCAGGTTCGCTGGTTCTTGCATGGGCCAATATGGGACTCATTAAGTTTATTTAGGAACTTGTTTATGGCTAGATCTTATTAGATTAGCAACTTATCAAGTAGTTTTGGCATTGGGGCCAAGTACTTAAAAAAGTTTTTGATAGGCCTTAAAAAGGTCTTCAACCGTTAAAGTTTTGTTTTAATAGTTAAAACTATGTTATTCACACTTAATGATGATTTAATGACCCAGCTTTAATGATCCACCACTTTATTAGCATTGTATATGGATGTATGGTGAATGACCTAAAGAGTGCAAGGATTATATCACGAATATGTACATGCGCGAGACATGGACTTGAGAGGCATTCCTTTCAACCGTAGATTGACCCCTTGTATTTGGCCATTCATGGATCTACTAACGATCCTTTTGATTCTCTCTCAAGTATTATTTTCCTCTCTCATTTTCAAAGGCTATAGCCCCAAACTTGCCTTTAGATTTTTATAGGCCTCATACGTGCCAATCTGCACATGTGCCGTGCATCTTGCTTTTGCATATGGTGGTTGGCCTTAGGCTACAAATGTGACCTGGCACGAAGAATAGGGCCCGTCTGCCGATCAGGTGAGCCACGCATTAATATGAATGTGGACCGTTGGCAAGTCTTTGAAAATGTCCATTATTTTAGCCTGTGGTGATCCATGTGATGAGTGGGCCAGCCTGAATTTTGCGCTAGGGCATGACCCAGTGGTACCAACCTCATGCACGGGTCAAATGTGTGTGAACTGTGTGGAGACCGAGCATTATTGTCCAAACGCAGTCTCACAGACATGATAGGAGAGGGACACTTTCTACCCTTGTATTTGACCATTCATAAGGCTAGTGTCCAAAGCCTAAGGAATTTTGATGGCAAAGGTCACAATCGAGTTGAGAGGGACACCTTCTACCCTAGGTTAATCGCTCGTATTCAACCATTCATAGGGCTACTGTTTACCCTTTTAATACTCGTCTTTTAAGGATTACCATCCCCTCTCATTTTCAAGAGGTTATAGTCCCAAACGTACCTTTAACTTTTCATAGACTTCATAGGTGCCAACCACCTCATGTTTTATACCTCTCTTTTGCATCTGGTGGTGGGCCGTAAGGGCCTGTTTGATTTTCTGAATTACAGCGGTAATTCCACGTAAATGGGTAATAATTATTTACCTCTGTGTTTCCGGTTGAATTTTCAAGGTAATTTGACCTCCCCTTTCATTTATAGCACTCCTCACGTCACCCGAGGAGAAAAAATTTAAATTGTGGGGCCCACCTTGATGTTTGTGTATTATCCAAACCGTCCATCCCTTTAGCCAACTCATTTTAGGGCATGAACCAAAAAAAAGAGGCAGATCCAAAGATCAAGTGGACCACACTACTGGAAACAATGGGAATTGAACTCCGACCATTGAAAGCTTCTTGAAGACCCTGGAAGTTTTGGATCAAACTGATTTTTTATTTTTTTTTCCACTTTATCCATGACCGTGTGACCTTATTAACGGGTTGGATGACAAATAAACATCACTGTGGGCCCTAGGGAGAAACAACTTTCAACCATTGACATTTTAATGATCCTTATTTCCTAAGGTGTGGTCCACTTGAGCTTTTGTTTTTCTTCATTTTTGGGTTCATACCTTAAAATGTATTTTTTTAAAGGATGGATGGTGTGGATAACTCATATATATCATGGTGGGGCCCATATATTTAAATCAGTAATAAAAATGTGTGTATGGACTGATTTTCGAAACGTAATTCCCGGCGCCAAACAGGTATAGTAATTAATAATCAGGTAATTCCCTGTATTTACACAGGGAATTTAAAAATCAAACAGCCCCCTGAGCTGTAGATCACTAGGCACATAAATAAGGGCACTGCTTTGTTGGATTCATGACTGTTTGCCCATCATTATGTATGTGGTTTACATCCCATGCAGTCCATCTGTTTTGACATCTCATTTAGGGTCAGTTTGGGCGGTCGGATTAGACGGGATTCGGTGGGATAGGATTCAAAAAACATCACTGATACACATGGGAGGGATTGTCCCTGTTGCCATGGGATTAAATTAATACCATACTTTGTTGATAGTACGGTGGTATATTAAATGGATATACCCACCATCATTTGAAATTATTGAGAATAACACACATGTGTTATATCTAAATTGTTCATTTGTTTTGTATCCTCATTTTATGGCATGGCCCTAAAAATGAGATAGATCCAATACTTATGTAGCTCCAAAAAAGTTTTCAATGGTAAGTATTCAATCCCTGTTACTTTTTATGGTAGAGTCCACTTAAGCTTTAGATTTACCTGATTTTTTTGCCCATGCTCTAAAATAATCTCAATAAATGGGTGGACGGTGTGGATATAGCCCACACATCATGTTGGGACCTACACAACTTCCCAAACATTGAGTGAAATTGGCACAAGAATCAATGCAATTTCATTTAATGTAATTCAAAGCTTTTCCATTCATTCCATACATGGAATAGAATTGAATGGAATTGGCACAGATGAATCCCATCCCACCTAATTCCTTCTAATTCCACCGCCCAAATTGACCCTTAAGGGCATGATGCCAAAATTAAAGCATGTCCAAATATTAGGCGGACTACAACCACAAGAAACAATGGTGATTGAATACTCACCATTAAAAACTTATTGGAGACCACAAGAATGTTTATTTGCCATCTAACCTGTTGATAAGGTCACAAAGACTTAGATGAAGGGATCACAAGAAATATCAGCTTGATCTAAAACTTTTGTAGCCCACAAGAAGTTTTAATGGTCAATCACAACTGTTTCCTGTGGTGTGGTCCACATGAGAATTAGATCTGCTTCATATTTGGGATGACGCCCTACAATGAGCTGTCAAAACTGATGGATGGCATGGATGTAAGGCACATACATCATGGTGGGCCCCACTATTAGGGGTCCACCGACCAACGAAGCCATGCATCCGCCCATTAGGTGGGCCATGCATTCATATTGAATGTGAACTGTTGGCAAGTCTTTTAAAGCTTGAATGTGGGCCATTCATCATTAAGGGCTGACCTTAATGTGCACCATCCATTATGTAGGGCCCAGCTTTGATGTTAGTCATCCACCTCACGGGGTGCACTATCAATTTTTTTGTCCATCATGTGGTGTGGACCTTCAATATCCACCGCCCATCATGTGGAGCCTGCCTTTGATGTGGGCCTCATCTCCAATGTGGACCTCTTGGATATGGGCCACTCATCATTAGGGCTGAACTTTGATGTGGACCATCCATTATGCAGGGCCTACCAATATTAATTGCCCATCACGTGGAGCCCACCTTTGATGTGAAATATCCATCATATGGGCCCCACCTTCAATGTGGGTTGCCCATCTTGCAGGGCTCGCGTTGGATGTGGGTCATTCACCATTAGGGTCTAACCTTTGATGTGGACCGTCCATCATGTGGCCCCACCTTTGATATGGACAGTCCATCATGTTGGGCCTCCTTTGATATGGACTTTGAGAGAGAGAGAGAGAGAGAGAGTAGGCCCTACGGTCGCTGGTCAAGAGCAAAGAGAGACAGAGGCTGTAGGGTTGCTGGTCGGGCAAGCAGGGTTGTTTTCAAACGAAAGAAAATTAGTAAAGTACAAAATTAGGTTTTTTTTTTTTTTTTGTTTCTTTTAAAAAATACTAACTGACCGAGTCAAGCCAAGTCGAGCTATATAACGAACCAAGACGAGTTGAACTCGGGCCAGCTTGAACTCAGTTTCGAGCTCTAAAAATCAGCTCAACTTGGATCGAACTCAGTTTCGAACCGTGCTTTTTCAAGCCCAGTCGGGCTAGCTCGGTTCGTGCACAACCAGGTGTGGATAAGATACTGACATTACGGTTGGCCCCACAGATTTTACTGAGTATCCAATGGGCTTATGCAAACCAAGGTCTTGGGACCACGATCAATATCTTGGTTTGGACTGTACCTAACTGCATTTCCCATGCATGTTATCTATCTGGACCATCCATTTCAAAGACTCTTGGATGAGCTATGGCTCAAAATTCGTATTGCTTGGACAATCTTGGCCATCTGATGGTTGGTCTGCAATTGATCGGTTGAAAATAAAATCGGGCAGGTTTCACCACTAAGAATTCCATTGAACAGACGGATAGGATCGTCAATTGGTTTAATGTTAGCCCAAGTGGTGCCCTAGACTGTACCAACGAGCACACGTGTCGGTTGCACGGATATGGTTGAGCCATGACACACATGGTAATCATGCCATCACTCATTTTCATATGGAAATAGGTCTAGAGTTAAACTTGCTCAAGCAAAGGTGTGCATGTGGATCATCACCGTCCAATCAGGACCAAAGGAGGTGATGAGATCGGACGGTGATGAATTTATCTATGATAACAGATCATATACAGGCAAACATACCACAATTACTTGGGGTACTGTACCATTTTCCCTTGCAACATTCCATTTGTGTAGGACATCAGTACCATGAAAAGGGTAGGTCCCACCATGAAGTTCGCCATTCTCAGAGGTCAGGCTGATCCCTTCACTATGTGGGCCTCACATTTATCTCTAGTCAAGATCGTCAGTTTGCTATTGGTTTCAACCATGTAGCCCACTTGATGAGCAGAGTGGCCTGAGTTTTGTTTCAGGAGACCTGTATGGTGTGTGGCCCACCAGGACCTAGCTACAGACGGACGGTCTTGGCAGGGGCTCTGTGGTGCCCACCGTGATGTAACTCCGTCCATCCATTTTGACACATCATTTTAAGTGATGAACCAAAAGATGAGGCAGATTGAAGGCTCAAGTGGACCACACCATAGAAAGCAGTCATGACAATGATCCCACCGTTGAAACCTTCTTAGGGCCCACCGTGATGTTTATTTTCCATCCAACCTGTTCATATGGTCACATAGACCTGGATCAAGGGAAAACATAAATTTCATCTTAATCAAAAACTTTTGTGGCTTCGGAGAAGTTTTCAACGGTAGGCATTGATCTGCCTTCTTTCGTGGATCATCACCTAAAATGATCGGTCAAAATGGATGGACAGCATGGATAAAACACATACATCATGGTGGGGTCCACGCAGCCCCCGCTAGGACCGTCCGTCTCTGGCTAGGTCCTAGTGGGGTAGTACCCAATCCGCGTCCGTAGGGTAGTACACTTTGCTTGTGAAAAATTCTACTGGGAACCGTGAGAACCTGTAAAAGCATCTGAGAGCCAATCCCACCTTAATCATATATGCAATCCAGACCATACACATCCTTCATCTGGCTTGGATGAAGGGCCATGCAAGAAATCAAACCATTTTGCAACATAGGTGGGCCTCGGCGAAAATCAAGGGTGAGTATCCTTCTCACTATGTTCCCTTTGTTGTGGTTCACATGAATTTTACCTAATGTTTTAAGAAGTGACACATCTGATGGACAGGTTAGATGTGATGCACACATCAGGTAGGACGAGTTTTCAAAACTCATCCAGGATTGCTCATCATTTCTGGTTACATCATAAACTTACGTAATTAGCTTCGAGATCAATCCACATCTATTAGCATGTATTATACATGGAAGCTTTGATCTAGTGGAAAGTCTTCGAGGTGCGGGTTTACATGTGGGTCCCATGTCCACAGGCCATTGCATAGGAAGTTTCCATCATGGACCCAAAATCACCTTATCAAATGATTACATATACTCAAATAAAGGCTTCCAAAATGTACCACAATACCCTTTTTCATAATGTCTTTTTTCTTTTTCCTTTTAAAAAAATAAAATAAAATTTAAACACTGGCCACCCATTTTGCATGCCTTTAATCACACGGCCGTGATTATCCAATCATGGTCATTCCGGGCTCATTTGCAAACAACGGTGGATGATTCCTCGACCCTCAATCATCTTTATTCACTGTAGGTAGGCCCACTTATGCCCCATCAAGGTACGAAGAAAAATTCATATTAGTCATGGTGGTTTATCTTAATTTAGACATGTTGAGTTTAGAACTTATTAAGTAGTATAAGCTCTATCATAGCAAAACATATAATTTTGACAAAATAATTAAAATTTCAACCTCATCATATCATCTACATCTAAGACTTTTTTTGGTAGATGCTTAAAAATGAGTTCCATTTCATTTATGTATTAGAAATCTTAACTAAATTTAGATAAACTTGTTGTGTATTATTTATCAAGATCTCTAAAACTTAATTACTAATTAAAATAAGATGAACTCATTTTTAAATGTCTACCAAACGGGCCTAACCGTTTTCCACATAATTGTGACTTTTTTCTTTTTTTTTTCTACTCACACACTCACACCCTATGCATACCCAAGCACTTGCACTGGAGTAGGATTTCACTATAATGGGTACTCAATCATGACCTTGTATACCGGAGTTCTACTTTTTCAAGGATCATATCCTTAGTTAAATTATAATTCAACAAACACATCAAACACGTGAAATTGACACAATACATGAAAAATTGCTTGATATACTTCTTATTTATTTTTGCTTACATCAGATCTGGAATACAATCTTCCTATAAAACATGCACTCAACTCAGCATACGAAAGGCACAGGAAAACAAGTAGCAGGAGAGAAACGAAGCTAACCAACTTGCATCTACTCCGGCAGTAAATTGTAAGAGATTGAGCCTCATCAGCTGCGATGATAAGCAGGATAAACGGCGACGACGGCTCGCCGTCGAGGCGGGGCACACACTACCATGAGCGCTAGAGCAAGAGTCACAACCATGAGGAATCCCATGATATCTAGACCACCTTCATCTAAACCAGAGCAACACACCTTCCCCATAGCCCAAAACAAGAGAACTCAAGTGAGAATGTTTGGTGTGTGGCTGATGGTTTGTCTCAAAGACTCTTTATGAAAGCACGACTTGAAGTCAAGGTCGTCATGGAAACTTCCTACAAGCCGTGTACACTGGGATATAATATTTTTCCACCGGAGAAACTTTTCAAAAGTAACTACTAGAAACCTTGGTAAGCCGACACGCGTGTGCAACCACACGTCCCAGCATCGTAGGGTAGATCTAAGATCCAATCCATCTATCAGAATGATAACACTACATTGATGTCCTGGACCAACACTGGTAAGGTGGGCCATGGTTTGTAAAATGAATGTACGGTTCTGAAAAACTTGGCTGAAGTTTTCTACCCGTCAACTTATTTTCAATACTGGGGCTCGCATACATATTGGATCAGATATCCAACTGTGGGCCCATCATGATGTATGTGTTTCATCCATGCCGTCCATCTATTTTTCTAAATCATTTTATGGTATGAGGTCAAAAGTGAGGTATATCTCAATCTTAGGTGGACCACATCACAGGAAATAGTGTTGATTAAACGTCCATCGTTAAAAAATTCTTAGGGGCCATAAAAGTTTTGGATCGAGCTAATCTTTGGTTTTTTCCCTTCATCTATGTCTGTACGACCTAATTAAGAGATTGGATGTTAAATACACGGTACAGTGGGCCTTAGGAGGATTTTAATGGTGGACATTCAATCACTAGTGTTTCCTGTGCTGTGATCCACATGAGATTTATTACCCCCTCATTTTTTGGATCAGGACCTAAAATGATCTATAAAAATGGATGCACAGCATGGATAAAACGCATACATCACAGTAAGGCCCACATAGCACCGACCATAGACATCGGGCTGGTGGCAACGACACTAGCCAAACCGCGTCCGGTCGGACGGATCTGATGGATGGATTGGATTTTGCACCTACTCGCCAAGCTGAAACGTGTGGTGTGTACCCAAAGCTTTATTCCACAGCTTATCAAAGCTCGCGTTTATTGACCAAGTCATCGCGAGGAAACATTTTCAACACGTACAAAAAGTGACGTGGGAATGTGGGCCATGACAAATGACATCGGTAAGATGATCTTAACCGCTTGATTAGAGGATTTAGTGTCTGTGAATGTGGACCGCTGGTCTATGTCTTTGTTTTTTTGCAGTAGATGATACGTTGGAGCCTGAAGAGCCGAATCTGGTAGAGCCATCTCTCTACCGTATACGTTAGAGGTGGATCAGGGCACGGGACAACTCGACTTCGCAAACTCAGACTCATCTGAGTCATTAAGTCCGACTCGATATGAACTGAGTGGATGAGTCAATCCAAATCGAGTTGACTTGGTCAAATCCGAACAGAAACTGAGACGAGTTCAAGTCACTTAATAGCTCAACTCAACTTGGCCCGAAATCTAACTTAATATCGACTCATCTTGATCTGCAAAATATATATATATATATATATATATATATATATATATATAAACGAGTATATGATGTTTCAAATTTGAGATGTCATGTAAGTTGGCAGAGAGGCGGCAATTCTAGCATGTGAATATAGGTTTCGAGTCATGATTTCAGCCCATAGAAATCTAATGCAGTTAACCTAACTCAGTACTTGTGATAAGGTAGGACTTGGTCTAGATTAGTCTGGGCTAAGCTTAGACTTATATTAGGTCAGGCATGTTGGACTCAATATTAAGTTGAGTTGAGTTCAGGTCACGCTTACTTTAAAATTGAATTGAGGCCGGTCAGCCCTAACTTATCCTGACTTGGCTCGATGCCCGACTCTAGTTACAAGGTGATGTGCAAATAGGGTCAGACCATATGCGCGGATCAGGTGCGCCCTGATTGTGGGGCCTACCTTGATGTATTTATTTGTATGTCCACACCGTCTATCTCAGGTGGGCCACACCATAGGAAAAAAGTGATGATTAAATGCCCTCCATCCAAACTCTTAATAAGGCCAGGTAGATCTGTATGAAGGGAAAAATTAAATATCAGTTTGATCCAAAACTTTTGCAGCCCACAAAAAGATTTTAATGATCAATCACCGCGGTTTCTGTCGTGTGGTCTACCTGATATTTGGATCTGTATCATTTTTGGGTTCGTGCCCGAAAATGATCTAGCAAAACGATGGACGGCGTGGATATACACTACAGACATCAAGTGAGCCCCACGTGTCAGTACCGCACCGTGTTGAGTGAGGCCCGGCTGCACTTAATCCGCTTCCATATGCAGGGCCCGGCATGGATGGTCTATATCTCAAAAATCTCACGTTATAGACAATCCTAACCACTTGATCTGTGGCAATTAAAGTGACGGTGTGTGTACTGTACTGACATGGGTGTGTACTAACAAGCTAATCCAAAAAATAGACAAGAAAGTGACTGTGGAAAACGAGAACCGTTAACGGTCAAAATGGCAATTGGAATTTGGATAAACTGTAGTAGAAGTAATGAATAGGATTTTCTCATGGGTTTTATATTTGAAAGGGGAGCCATCGACTCTGGACTGGCACCAGTACATAGGCGTGCGGACCCGATCGAAACATCACCCTGCCACGGGCGCGGATTGGGTATTACCTCCACCGGTACCTAGCTAGAGACGGACGGTCATATCAGGGGGCTCCGTGGGTGGGGCCTACCGTTATCTATATGCTTTGTCCATGCCCTCCATCCATTTCGACAGTTAATTTTCGGGTATCATAGCAAAACGGAGGCAGATTGAAGGCTCAAATGGACCACACCACATGAAGCACTGGGGATTGAAGTCATACCGTTAAAACTTCCCGGTGCTCATCGTGATGTTTATGTCATCCGACCTGTTCATGAAGTCACATTGACTTGTATAAAGGGAAAACTAAAAAATCAGCTTGATTCAAAACTTTCGTGACTTTAAAAAGTTTTCAACGATAGGATTTACATCCCCACTGCTTCATGTGGTGTGGACCATTTGAGTCTTCGATCTATCTCCCTTTTAGTCTTATGCCCTGCAATGATGTGTCAAAATTAGTGGACAGCGTGGATAAAACATATAGATGATAGTGACGCCACAAAGCCACTGACATGACCGTACATCTCTAGCCGGTGGAGGTGGGTAGTACCCCCGCCACGTTTCTATTCTAAAAATTTCTAACTGTACGACCAGTACATGGGCCATTCCCGAGACGAAGCCCACCCTATTTTACTCTATTTTACTCTTCACAAATACTCTCCGGGTATACAGACGTCTTCCCAAAGGTCGAAAATGGCCCCTGCTTTTTCCTTCACGCGGATCGGCCGCTGCTTGAAGACGAACCCTCATCGAACTCCGAGTTATACGAACGGTTTAAAAGAGATCAACGTTACATGGGCCCCATAGTTATGTATTTATTCTATCCACAACGTGCGTCCATATTTCGAGATCATTTCGAAACATTATTCCGAAAAAAATAAAAAAATAAAATATCATATCCAAAGATCAACTGGACCATGCCACAAAGAGCAGTAGAAAATTGATTTTCACTGTTGAAACTTTTGTAGGGCCCACCATAACATTTATTTTACATCCAATCTATTCATGAGGTTACAATCCACCCAATTTATTCATGAGGTCACAAAGACCTGGATGAATAGGAAAAACAAATTTCATAATGATTCAAAACTTTCGTGACCCCTGAAAGGGTTTCAACGGTAGACGTATAAAGCAGAATGGTAATGTAATTTGCTACGGTCAGACATATGACTATGAATTATAACCGTAGCCATAAATACCATAATCCGTAGTAATAGATTCTACCTGGGGTGGGTGCGCCGAACTAGCGGCCCCCCGCGTCACTTGCTAGCCTATCTAGTGCAGCCACGCCCATAGGGTGGTCCCTATGGCTACGGATAATAATCGTAGCTAAAATCCATAGCAATAGATTTTATTTTTTTTTTGTGATTTTTTTTTCTTTTTTTTTGTACATGGAGAACTTTATTCTACCTATAATTTTCTCTAACACATATTTATATAAATATGTATATATAAGCATATAAATTTTTTTCTCTTTTTTTTCATTTCTTTCTTTATTTATTTAACAAGAATATCTTCTAAACTAAAATTAGTTACTTGATGTACCCTGTATGATTTTGGGGTAGGAGAAGCTACTTTAACCAATTAATCTGGTTATTTTTCAAGATTTCATCAGCTCGAAGATCGAAAATCCATTTCATTCACTTAGCGGTTCATTTCGTTCATTTCATTTGCATGCATTTCATGGTCATTTCGCTTCAATTCATGATCACTTCCATGCATTTCACGGTCATCCGAAACATTTTCGTGTTGATTCACGGTCATTTCGAGGCATTTTGTGGTCAATTCCCTTCACTTCACGGTCATTTGCAAGCATTTCGCGGTCAATTCGCTTCAAATCATGATCATTCCCATGCATTTCACGGTCATCCCAAACAATTCCCTGTTGATTCACAGTCATTTCGAGGCATTTCGCGGCCAATTCCCTTCACTTCACGGTCATTTGCATGCATTTCGCGGTCAATTCGCTTCAAACCATGATCATTCCCATGCATTTCACGGTCATCCCAAACAATTTCGTGTTGATTCACGGTCATTTTGAGGCATTTCGCGGTTCACGGTCATTTGCATGCATTTCGCGGTCAATTCTCTTCAAACCAAGATCATTCCCATGCATTTCATGGTCATCCCAAACAATTCTGTGTTGATTCACAGTCATTTCGAGGCATTTCGCGGTCAATTCCCCTTACTTCACGGTCATTTGCATGCATTTCGCGGTCAATTCGCTTCAAACCATGATCATTCCCATGCATTTCACGGTCATCCCAAACAATTCTGTGTTGATTCACGGTCATTTCGAGGCATTTCGCGGTCAATTCCCTTCACTTCACGGTCATTTGCATGCATTTCGCGGTCAATTCGCTTCAAACCATGATCATTCCCATGCATTTCACGGTCATCCGAAATAATTCCGTGTTGATTCACGGTCATTTCGAGACATTTCGCGCTCAATTCCCTTCACTTCATGGTCATTTGCATGCATTTCGCGGTCAATTCGCTTCAAACCATGATCATTCTCATGCATTTCACGGTCATCCCAAACAATTTCGTGTTGATTAACGGTCATTTTGTGGCATTTCGCAGTCAATTCCCTTCACTTCACGGTCATTTGCAAGCATTTCGTGGTCAATTCGCTTCAAACCATGATCATTCCCACGCATTTCACGGTCATCCCAAACAATTCCGTGTTGATTTACAATCATTTCGAGGCATTTCACAGTCAGACTCCTTCACTTCACGGTCATAGGCTTAGGTTTAAGTTTTAGGTTTTACGTTTACGTTTAAGTTTGGGTTTGGGTTTTGGGATTTGAGAATGGGTTCATGTTTAGGTTATAGGTTTTGGTTTTGGTTTAGGTTATAGGTTTTGGTTTCGGTCTAGGTTATGGGTTTTAGGATTTGATAATGGGTTCGGGTTTAGGTTATAGGTTTGGGATTTGATAATGGGTTCGGGTTTAGGTTATAGGTTATGGTTTCGGTTTAAGTTATAGGTTTTGGGATTTGATAATGGGTTCAGGTTTAAGTTATAAGTTTTAATTTGGGTTTATGTTATACGTTTTGATTTAGGTTATCGGTTAATGGTTTAGGTTTAGGTTATAGGTTTTTGGATTTGAGAATGGGTTTGGGTTTAGGCTATAGGTTTTGGTTTTGGTTTAGGTTATAGCTTTTGGAATTTGAGAATGGGTTCGAGTATAGGTTATAAGTATAGGTTTAGGTTAGGTTGTAGGTTAAGGTTTAGAGATTTGAGTTTAGGATTAGGCTAAGGTTTAGGTTTAGGGAATTGAGTTTAGGTTATAGGTTTAGGGAAAGGTTAGGTTTAAGTTATAGGTTTTGAGATTTGAGAATAATTATAGGTTTAGTCATCCCAAATAATTCCGTGCTGATTCATGGTCATTTCAAGGCATTTCGCGGTCAATTCCCTTTACTTCACGGTCATTTGAATGCATTTCGAGGTCAATTCGCTTAAAACCATGATCATTCCCTTGCATTTCATGATCATCCCAAACAATTCTGTGTTAATTCACGGTCATTTCGAGGCATTTCGCAGTCAATTCCCCTCACTTCACGGTCATTTACATGCATTTCGCGGTCAATTCGCTTCAAACCATGATCATTCCCATGCATTTCACGGTCATCCCAAACAATTCTGTGTTGATTCACGGTCATTTCGAGGCATTTTGAGGTCAATTCCCTTCACTTCACGGTGATTTGCAAGCATTTCGCGGTCAATTCGCTTTAAACCATGATCATTCCCATGCATTTCACGGTCATCCGAAATAATTCCGTGTTGATTCACGGTCATTTCGAGGCATTTCGCGGTCAATTCCCTTCACTTCACGGTCATTTGGATGCAATTCACGGTCAATTCGCTTCAAACCATGATCATTCTCATGCATTTCACGGTCATCCGAAACAATTCCGTGTTGATTCATGGTCATTTTGAGGCATTTCGAGGTCAATTTCCTTAACTTCATGGTCATTTGCATGCATTTCGCAGTCAATTCGCTTCAAACCATGATCATTCTCATGCATTTCACGGTCATCCCAAACAATTCCGTGTTGATTCACGGTCATTTTGAGGCATTTCGCGGTTCACGGTCATTTGCATGCATTTTGCGGTCAATTCGCTTCAAACCAAGATCATTCCCATGCATTTCACGGTCATCCCAAACAATTCTATGTTGATTCATGGTCATTTCGAGGCATTTTGCGGTTAATTCCCTTCACTTCACGGTCATTTGCATGCATTTCGCGGTCAATTCGCTTCAAACCATGATCATTCTCATGCATTTCACGGTCATCCGAAATAATTTCGTGTTGATTCACGGTCATTTCGAGACATTTCGTGGTCAATTCCCTTCACTTCATGGTCATTTGCATGCATTTCGCGGTCAATTCGCTTCAAACCATGATCATTCCCATGCATTTCACGGTCATCCCAAACAATTTCGTGTTGATTCACGGTCATTTTGTAGCATTTCGCGGTCAATTCCCTTCACTTCACGGTCATTTGCAAGCAGTTCGCGGTCAATTCGCTTCAAACCATGATCATTCCCATGCATTTCACGGTCATCCTAAACAATTCCGTGTTGATTCACGGTCATTTCGAGGAATTTCGCGGTCAATTCCCTTCACGGTCATTTGCATGCATTTCACGGTCAATTTGCTTCACTTCATGATCACTTTCATGCATTTCACAGTCATCTGAAATAATTCCGTGTTGATTCACGGTCATTTCGAGGCATTTCGTGGTCAATTACCTTCACTTCATGGTCATTTGCATGCATTTCGCTATCAATTCGCTTCAAACCATGATCATTCCCATGCATTTCATGGTCATCCCAAACAATTCCGTGTTGATTCACGGTCATTTCGAGGCATTTCGCGGTCTATTCCCTTCACTTCACGGTCATTTGCAAGCATTTCGCGGTCAATTTGCTTCAAACCATGATCATTCCTATGCATTTCACGGTCATCCCAAACAATTCCTTATTGATTCACGGTCATTTTGAGGCTTTTTGTGGTCAATTCCCCTCACTTCACGGTCATTTACTTGCATTTTGTGGTCAATTTGCTTCAATTCATGATCACTTTCATGCATTTCACGATCATCCGAAACAATTCCGTGTTGATTCACAGTCATTTCGAGGCATTTCGCGATCAATTTCCTTCACTTCATAGTCATTTGCATGCATTTCGCGGTCAATTCGCTTCAAACCATGATCATTCCCATGCATTTCACGGTCATCCCAAACAATTCCGTGTTGATTCACAATGATTTTGAGACATTTTGCGGTCAATTCCCTTCACTTCACGGTCATTTGCAAGCATTTCGCAGTCAATTCGCTTAAAACCATGATCATTCCCATGCATTTCACGGTCATCCCAAACAATTCTGTGTTGATTCATGGTCATTTCGAGGCATTTCGCGGTCAATTTCCTTTACTTCACAGTCATTTGAATGCATTTTGCAGTCAATTCGCTTCAAACCATGATCATTCCCATGCATTTCACGGTCATCCGAAACAATTCTGTGTTGATTCACGGTCATTTCGAGGAATTTCACGGTCAATTCCCCTCACTTCACTGTCATTTACATGCATTTTACGGTCAATTCGCTTTAAACCATGATCATTCTCATGCATTTCACGGTCATCCCAAACATTTCCGTGTTGATTCACGGTCATTTCGAGGCATTTCGCGGTCAATTCCCTTCACTTCACGGTCATTTGCAAGCATTTCGCGGTCAATTCGCTTCAAACCATGATCATTCCCATGCATGTTACGGTCATCCCAAACAATTCTGTGTTGATTCATGGTCATTTCGAGGCATTTTGCGGTCAATTCCCTTTACGGTCATTTGCATACATTTCGCGGTCAATTTGCTTCAATTCATGATCACTTTCATGCATTTCACGGTCATCCGAAACAATTCCGTGTTGATTCACGGTCATTTCGAGGCATTTCGCCTTCAATTTTCTTCACTTCACGATCATTTGCACGCATTTCGCGGTCAATTCGCTTCAAACCATGATCATTCCCATGCATTTCACGGTCATCCAAAACAATTTCATGTTGATTCACGGTCATTTTGAGGCATTTCACAGTCAATTCCCTTCACTTCACGGTCATTTGCATGCATTCTGCGGTCAATTCGCTTCAAAGAGCAGCAGAAAATTGATTTTCACCGTTGAAACTTTTGTAGGGCCCACCATAATATTTATTTTCAATCCAATCTATTCATAAGGTCACAAAGACCTGAATGAAGAGGAAATACAATTTTCATAATGGGTTCGTGTTTAGGCTATAGGTTTTGGTTTTGGTTTAGATTATAGGTTTTGGGATTTGAGAATGGGTTCGGGTTTAGGTTATGTGTTTTGGTTTTGGTTTAGGTTATAGGTTATAGGTTTAAGTTAAGGTTTAGATTTAAGTTTTAGGATTTGAGAATGGGTTCGGGTTTAGGTTATAAGTTTTGGTTTCGGTTTAGGTTATAGGTTAACGGTTTAGGTTAAGGTTTTGGTTTAGGTTATAGGTTTTTGGATTTGAGAATGGGTTCGGGTTTAGGCTATAGGTTTTAGTTTTAGTTTAGGCTATAGGTTTTGGTTTAGGTTATAGGTTTTGGGATTTGAGAATGGGTTCGGGTTTAGGTTATAGGTTTTGGTTTTGAGAATGGGTTTGGGTTTAGGCTATAGGTTTTGGTTTTAGTTTAGGTTATAGGTTTTGGGATTTGAGAATGGGTTCGGGTTTAGGTTATGGGTTTTGGTTTAGGTTATAGGTTATAGGTTATAGGTTATAGGTTTAGGTTTAGGTTTTGGGATTTGAGAATGGGTTCGGGTTTAAGTTATAGGTTTTGGTTTAGGTTTAGGTTTAGGTTATAGGTTTTAATATTTGAGAATGGGTTAAGGTTTAAATTATAGGTTTTGGTTCTGGTTTAGATTAAAGGTTTTGGTTTAGGTTAAGGTTTAAGTTTAGGTTATAGGTGTTGGTTTAGGTTATGGGTTATAGGTTTAGGTTATGGTTTTTGTTTAGGTTTAGGTTATAGGTTTTGGGATTTGAGAATGGGTTCAGGTTTTGGTTATAGGTTTTGGTTTTGGTTTAGGTTATAGGTTATAGGTTTAGGTTAAGGTTTTGGTTTAGGTTTAGGTTATAAGTTATAGGTTTTGGTTTAGGTAAACGGTCAGGTTTAGGTTATAGGTTTTGAGATTTAAGAATGGGTTCGGGTTAGGGTATAGGTTTTGGTTTTGGTTTAGGTTACAGGTTTTAGTTTAGGTTAAGCTTTAGGTTTAGGTTAGAGGATTTTGTTTCTTGAGAATGGGTTCAGGTTTAGGTTATAGGTTTTGGTTTTGGTTTAGGTTATAGGTTTTGGGATTTGATAATGGGTTTGGGTTAGGTTATAGGTTTTGGTTTAGGTTACAGGTTTTGGTTTAGGTTAGAGGTTTTGGGATTTGAGAATGGGTTCGGGTTTAGGTTATAGGTTTTGGTTTTGGTTTAGGTTATAGGCTTTGGGATTTGATAATGGGTTCGGGTTTAGGTTATAGGTTTTAGTTTGGGTTTAGTTTATAGGTTTTCAAATTTAAGAATGGGTTATGGTTTAGGTTTAGGAAATCAGGTTGAGGTTCGGGATTGTGTTTAAGTTTGGGTTTTCAAGTTTAGGTTTAGGTTTGGGTTTAAGTTTGGGTTTAAGATTGGGCCCCACAGTTATGTATTTATTATATCCACAACGTTCATCCATATTTCGAGATCATTTTGGAGCATTATCCAAAAAAAAAATCATATCCAAAGATCAACTGGACCACACCACAAAGAGCAACAGAAAATTGATTTTCACCGTTGAAACTTTTGTAGGGCCCACCATAACATTTATTTTCCATCCAATCTATTCATAAGGTCACAAAGACCTGGATGAAGAGGAAAAATAAATTTCATAATGATCAAAAACTTCTGTAACCCCTAAAAGGGTATCAATGGTAGACGTTCAATTCCCCATTGCCTTTTAAAGTGTGGTCCACTTGATAGTTAGATCTGTCTTATTTTTCATCTCAAGCCTTAATATGAGCTTGCCAAATAGATGTACAGTTTGGATATAACATAGACCTCATGATGGGACCCAAAAAAAAAAAAGATTCAACATTAAAAAAAAAAACAGATTTTTATTTTATTGGATATAAGGTAATTTGTTACGGATTATTACCGTAGCTATATCCAGAAAAATACGTAACCAAGGATGCCTGTTCGGGGTGGGCGCGCCAGTTTCACTCGCTGACATATCCGGTAGGGGCGCACCGATCTGGCGGGGCCACGCCCACCTGGCGACTCCTATAGCTACGGATTATAACCGTAGCCATAACTGTAGTCAGTGTCTCACTATGAAATTATTTTTTTTAATTTTTTATTTTTTTACATGGAGAACTTCATTCTGCTTACAATTTCTCTGATACATATTTATAAGCATATAAAATTTTTCTCTCTGTTTTTTTTTTCATTTAACAAGAATATCTTCTAAACTAAAATTAGTTACTTGACGTACCCTATATGATTTTGGGATAGGAGAAGCTACTTTAGCCAACCAACCTAGTTATTTTTCAAGATTCCATCAGGTCGATGCTCAAAAATCCATTTCATTCACTTCATGGTCAATTTCAATCAGTTCGCGGTCAATTTTTCTCATTTTATTTACTTCACGATCAATTCCATGCATTTCACGGTCAATCCTGGTGATTCTATTTTGATTCACAGTCATTTCCATGCATTTCACGGTCAATTCCCCTCACTTCATGGTCATTTGCATGCATTTTGCGGTCAATTCGCTTCAAACCATGATCATTCCCATGCATTTCACGGTCATCCCAAATAATTTCGTGTTGATTCACAGTCATTTCGAGGCATTTCTAGGTAAATTCCCTTCACTGCATGGTCATTTGCATGCACTTCGCGGTCAATTTGCTTCAAACCATGATCATTCCCATGCATTTCACGGTCATATGAAAGAATTCCGTGTTGATTCACGGTCATTTTGAGGCATTTTGCGGTCAATTCCCCTCACTTCACGGTCATTTGCATGCATTTCGCGGTCAATTCGCTTCAAATCATGATCATTCCCATGCATTTCACGGTCATCCGAAACAATTTCGTATTGATTCATGGTCATATTGAGGCATTTCGCTGTCAATTCCCTTCACTTCACGGTCATTCGCATGCATTTTGCGGTCAATTCGCTTCAAACCATGATCATTCCCATGCATTTCATGGTCGTCCGAAACAATTCCGTGTTAATTCACGGTCATTTCGAGGCATTTCATGGTCAAACTCCTTCACTTCACGGTCATAGGCTTAGGTTTAGGTTTTAGGTTTTATGTTTAGGTTTATGTTTAGGTTTGGGTTTTGGGATTTGTGAATGGGTTCGGGTTTAGGTTATATAGGTTTTGGTTTCGGTTTAAGTTATAGGTTTTTGGATTTGAGAATGGGTTCGGGTTTAGGCTATAGGTTTTGGTTTTGGTTTAGGTTATAGGTTTTGGGATTTGAGAATGGGTTCGGGTTTATGTTATAGGTTTTGGTTTTGGTTTAGGTTATTTCCATGCATTTCACGGTCATTCCCGCCTATTCCGTGTTGATTCACGGTCATTTCGACACATTTCCGTACCCATATTAAACCAAAACCAAAACCTATAACCTAAACCCGAACCCATTATCAAATCCCAAAACCTATAACCAAAACCAAAACCAAAACCTATAACCTAAACCCAAGCCCATTCTCAAATCTCAAAACCTCTAACCTTAACCTAAACCAAAACCTATAACCTAAACCAAAACCAAAACTTATAACCTAACCCGAACCCATTCTCAAATCTCAAAACCGATAACCTATAACCTTAACCAAAACCAAAACCTATAACTTAAACCTGAACCCATTCTCAAATCCAAAAACCTAAACCTATACCTTAACCTAAACCTATAACTTATAACCTAAACCCGAACCCATTCTCAAATCCCAAAACCTATAACCTAAACTAAAACCAAAACCTATATCCTAAACCCGAACCCCTTCTCAAAACCAAAACCTATAACCTAAACCTGAACCCATTCTCTAATCTCAAAACCTATAACCTAAACCAAAACCAAAACCTATAGCCTAAACCCGAACCCATTCTCAAATCCAAAAACTTATAACCTAAACCTAAACCTTAACCTAAACCGTTAACCTATAACCTAAATCGAAACCAAAACTTATAACTTAAACCCGAACCCATTCTCAAATCCTAAAACTTAAACCTAAACCTATAACCTATAACCTAAACCAAAAATTATAACCTAAACCAAAACTAAAACTTATAACCTAAACCCGAACCCATTCTCAAATCCCAAAACCTATAACCTAAACCAAAACCAAAACCTACAGCCTAAACACGAACCCATTATGAAATTTGTTTTTCCTCTTCATCCAGGTCTTTGTGACCTTATTAATAGATTGGATTGAAAATAAATATTATGGTGGGCCCTACAAAAGTTTCAGCAGTGAAAATCAATTTTCTGCTGCTCTTTGAAGCGAATTAACCGCGAAATGCATGCAAATGACTGTGAAGTGAAGGGAATTGACCACGAAATGCCTCAAAATGACTGTAAATTAACACGGAATTGTTTGGGATGACCGTGAAATGCATGAGAATGATCATGGTTTGAAGTGAATTGACCGTGAAATGCATGCAAATGACCGTGAAGTGAAGGGAATTGACCGCAAAATGCTTCAAAATGACCGTGAATCAACACGGAATTGTTTCGGATGACCATGAAATGCATGAAAGTGATCATGAATTGAAGCAAATTGACCGCGAAATGCATGCAAATGACCGTGAAGTGAAGGGAATTGACCGCGAAATGCCTCGAAATGACCGTGAATCAACACGAAATTGTTTGGGATGACCGTGAAATGCATGGGAATGATCATGGTTTGAACCGAATTGACCGTGAAATGCATGCAAATGACCGTGAAGTGAAGGAAATTGACCGCAAAATGCCTCAAAATGACCGTGAATCAACACGGAATTGTTTGGGATGACCGTGAAATGCATGAGAATGATCATGGTTTGAAGCGAATTGACCGCGAAATGCTTGCAAATGACCATGAAGTGAAGGGAATTGACCACAAAATGCCTTGAAATGACCGTGAATCAACACAAAATTATTTCAGATGACCGTGAAATGCATGAAAGTGATCATGAATTGAAGCGAATTGACCACAAAATGTATGCAAATGACCATGAAGTGAAGGGAATTGACCGCGAAATGCCTCGAAATGACCGTGAATCACTTCCTTCACTTCATGGTCATTTGCATGCATTCCACGGTCATTTCGCTTCAATTCATGATCACTTCCATGCATTTCACGGTCATCTGAACAATTCTGTGTTGATTCACGGTCATTTCGAGGCATTTCACGGTCAAACTCCTTCCCTTCACGGTCATTTGCATGCATTTCATGATCATTTCGCTTCAATTCATGATCACTTCCATGCATTTCACGATCGTCCGAAACAATTCCGTGTTGATTCACAGTCATTTTGAGGCATTTCACGGTCAAACTCCTTCACTTCACGGTCATTTACATTCATTTCACTGTCATTTCCGTGCACTTTGTGGTCTAATCGCTTCACTTCATGGTCATTTGCATACATTTTACGGTCATTCCCGACATTTCATTTTGATTCACGGTCATTTCCCTAAACCTTAACCTACACCCTAACCTAAACCTATACTTATAACCTAAACCTATTGTTAAATCCCAAAACCTATAACTTAAACCTAAACCTAAACCTTAACGTAAACCTATAACCTATAGAAAATGACCTTAACCTACACCCTAACCTTAACCTATAACCTATAACCTAAACCGATTCTCAAATCCCAAAGGTTATAGGTTTTGGTTTTGGTTATAGATTATAGGTTTAGGTTTAGGTTTTGGGATTTGAGAATGGGTTCGGGTTTAGGTTATAAGTTTTGGTTTCGGTTTAGGTTATAGGTTAACGGTTTAGGTTAAGGTTTAGGTTTAGGTTATAGGTTTTTGGATTTGAGAATGGGTTCGGGTTTAGGCTATACATTTTGGTTTTAGCTTAGGTTATATGTTTTGGTGTAGGGTATAGGTTTTGGGATTTGAGAATGGGTTCAGGTTTAGGCTATAGGTTTTGGTTTTGGTTTAGGTTATAGCTTTTAGGATTTGAGAATGGGTTCGAGTTTAGGTTATAAGTATAGGTTTAGGTTAGGTTATAGGTTAAGGTTTAGGTTATGAGTTGACGTTTAGGCTAAAGTTTAGGTTTAGGGAATTGAGTTTAGGTTATAGGTATAGGGAAATGTTAGGTTTAAATTATAGGTTTTGAGATTTGAGAATAGTTTTAGGTTATAAGTATAAGTTTAGGTTAGGTTATATGTTAAGGTTTAGGGATTTGAGTTTAGGTTATAGGCTTAGGTTTAGGTTTTAGGTTTTACGTTTAGGTTTAGGTTTGGGTTTGGATTTTGGGATTTGAGAATGGGTTTGAGTTTAGGTTATAGGTTTTGGTTTCGGTTTAGGTTATAGGTTTTGGGATTTGATAATGGGTTCGGGTTTAGGTTATAGGTTTTGGTTTCGGTTTAGGTTATAGGTTTTGGGATTTGATAATGGGTTCGGGTTTAGGTTATAGGTTTTAGTTTTGGTTTAGGTTATACATTTTGATTTAGGTTATCTGTTAATGGTTTAGGTTTAGGTTATAGGTTTATTTGAGAATGGGTTCGGGTTTAGGCTTCGAAATGATCCGTTTTTTATTTTTGGATAATGCTCCGAAATGATCTCGAAATATGGATGAATGTTGTGGATATAATAAATACATAACTGTGGGGCCCAATCTTAAACCCAAACGTAAACCTAAGCTTGAAAACCCAAACTTAAACCTAATCCCGAACCTGAACCCGATTTCCTAAACCTAAATCATGACCCATTCTTAAATCCGAAAACCTATAACCTAAACCTAAACCAAAACCAAAACCTATAACCTAAACTTGAACCCATTATCAAATCCCAAAACCTATAACCTAAACCAAAACCAAAACCTATAACCAAAATCCGAACCCATTCTAAAATCCCAAAACCTCTAACCTAAACCTAAACCTTAACCTAAACCAAAACCTATAACCTAAACCAAAACCAAAACCTATAACCTAATCCGATCCCATTCTGAAATTTCAAAACCTATAACCTAAACCTAAACGAAAACCTTAACCTAAACCTATAACCTATAACCTAAACCAAAACCAAAACCTATAACCTAAACCCGAACCCATTCTCAAATCCCAAAACCTATAACCTAAACCTAAACCAAAACCTTAACCTAAACCTATAACCTATAACCTAAACCAAAACCTATAACCTAAACTTAAACCTTAACCTAAACCAAAACCTTTAACCTAAACCCGAACCTATTCTCAAATCTCAAAACCTATAACTTAAACCTAAACCAAAACCTTAACCTAAACCTATAACCTATAACCTAAACCAAAATCAAAACCTATAACTTAAACCCGAACCCATTCTCAAATCCCAAAACCTATAACCTAAACCTAAACCAAAACCTTAACCTAAACCTATAACATATAACCTAAACCAAAACAGAAAACTATAACTTAAACCCGAACCCATTCTCAAAACCAAAACCTATAACCTAAACCCGAACCCATTCTCAAATTTCAAAACCTATAACCTAAACCAAAACCTATAACCTAAACTAAAACCAAAACCTAAAGCCTAAACCCGAACCCATTCTCAAATCCAAAAACCTGTAACCTAAACCTAAACCTTAACCTAAACCGTTAACCTATAACCTAAACCAAAACCAAAACTTATAACCTAAACCTGAAGCCATTCTCAAATCCTAAAACCTAAACCTAAACCTTAACCTAAACCTATAACCTATAACCTAAACCAAAACCTATAACCTAAACCCGAACTCATTCTCAAATCCCAAAACCTATAACCTAAACCAAAACCTATAACCTAAACTAAAACCAAAACCTATAGCCTAAACCCAAACCCATTCTCAAAACTAAAACCTATAACCTAAACCCGAACCCATTCTCAAATCCCAAAACCTATAACCTAAACCAAAACCTATAACCTAAACTAAAACCAAAACCTATAGCCTAAACCCGAACCCATTCTCAAAACCAAAACCTATAACCTAAACCCGAACCTATTCTCAAATCACAAAACCTATAACCTAAACCAAAACCTATAACCTAAACTAAAACCAAAACCTATAACTTAAATCCGAGCCCATTCTCAAAACCAAAACCTATAACCTAAACCCAAACCCATTTTCAAATCCCAAAACTTATAACCTAAGCCAAAACCTATAACCTAAACTAAAACCAAAACCTATAGCCTAAACTCGAACCCATTCTCAAATCCAAAAACGTATAACCTAAACCGTTAACCTATAACCTAAACCGAAACCAAAACTTATAACCTAACCCCGAACCCATTCTCAAATCCTAAAACCTAAACCTAAACCTTAACCTAAACCTATAACCTATAACCAAAACCAAAACCAAAACCTATAACCTAAACCCGAACCCATTCTCAAATCCCAAAACCTATAACCTAAACCAAAACCTATAACCTAAACTAAAACAAAAACCAATAGCCTAAACCCAAACCCATTCTCAAAACCAAAACCTATAACCTAAACCCGAACCCATTCTCAAATCCCAAAACCTAAAACCTAAACTAAAACCAAAACCTATAGCCTAAACCCGAAACCCATTCTCAAATCCAAAAACCTATAACCTAAACCTAAACCTTAACCTAAACCGTTAACCTATAACCTAAATCGAAACCAAAACTTATAACCTAAACCCGAACCCATTCTCAAATCCTAAAACCTAAACCTAAACCTTAACCTAAACCTATAACCTATAACCTAAACCAAAACCTCTAACCTAAACTAAAACCAAAACCTATAACCTAAACCCGAACCCATTCTCAAATCCCAAAACCTATAACCTAAACCAAAACCAAAACCTATAGCCTAAACCCGAACACATTCTCAAATCTAAAAACCTATAACCTAAACCTAAACCTTAACCTAAACCATTAACCTATAACCTAAACCGAAACCAAAACCTATAACCTAAACCCGAACCCATTCTCAAATCCCAAAACCTAAACTGTGAAATGAACACGGAATCGCTAGGAATGACCGTGAAATGCATGGAAATGACAATGAAGTGAAATGAAATGACCACGAAGTGCGTGGAAATGGCCGTGAAGTGTAGTCAATTGACCGTGAAGTGCATCGAATTGACCATGAATGAACACGGAATTGCAGGGAATGACCGTGAAATGCATAGAAATGATGGTGAAGTTAAGTGAATTGACCGCGAAGTGCTTGGAAATAGCCGTGAAGTGAAGTGAATTGACCGTGAAGTGCGTTAAATTGATCGTGAATGAACACGGAATCGCTGGGAATGACCGTGAAATGCATGGAAATGACGGTGAAGTGAAATGACCGTGAAGTGCGTGGAAATGACTGTGAAGTGAAGTGAATTGACTGTGAAGTGCGTCGAATTGATCGTGAATGAACACAGAATCGTTAGGAATGACCGTGAAATGCATGGAAATGACTGTGAAATGACCGCGAAGTGCGTGGAAATGGCCGTGAAGTGAAGTGAATTGACCGTGAAGTGCGTCAAATTGACCGTGAATGAACACGAAATCGCTAGGAATGACCGTGAAATGCATGGAAATGAAGGTGAAGTGAAGTGAAATGATCGCGAAGTGTAAGGAAATGGCTGTGAAGTGAAGTGAATTGACCGTAAAGTGTGTCGAATTGACCGTGAATGAACACGAAATCGCTAGGAATGACCGTGAAATGCATGGAAATGACGGTGAAGTGAAATGACCGCGAAGTGCGTGGAAATGGCCGTGAAGTGAAGTGAATTAACTGTGAAGTGCGTCGAATTGACCGTGAATGAACACGGAATCGCTAGGAATGACTGTAAAATAAAAGGAAATGACGGTGAAGTGAAGTGAAATGACCGCGAAGTGCATGGAAATGGCCGTGAAGTGAAGTGAATTGACTGTGAAGTGCGTCGAAGTGATCGTGAATGAACACGAAATCGCTTGGAATGACCGTGAAATGCATGGAAATGGTGGTGAAGTGAAGTGAAATGACCGCGAAGTGTGCGGAAATGGCCGTGAAGTGCGTCGATTTGACCGTGAATGAACACGGAATCCGTAGGAATGACCGTGAAATACATGGAAATGATGGTGAAGTGAAGTGAAATGACCGCGAAGTGTGTGGAAATGGCCGTGAAGTGAAGTGAATTGACCGTGAAGTGCATCGAATTGACCGTGAATGAACACCGAATCACTAGGAATGATCGTGAAATGCATGGAAATGACGGTGAAGTGAAGTGAAATGACCGCGAAGTGCGTGGAAATGGCCGTGAAGTGAAGTGAATTGACCGTAAAGTGCGTCGAATTGACCGTGAATGAACACAGAATTGCTAGGAATGACCATGAAATGCATGAAAATGACGGTGAAGTGAAGTGAAATGACCGCAAGTGCGTGGAAATGGTTGTGAAGTGAAGTGAATTGACCATGAAGTGTGTCGAATTGACCGTGAATCAATACGAAATTGCTAGGAATGACCATGAAATGCATGGAAATGATGGTGAAGTGAAGTGAATTGACTGCGAAGTGCGTGAAAATGGCCATGAAGTGAAGTGAATTGACCATGAAGTGTATTTTTAACCGACCCAATGGAATCTCTGAAAATTACTATGTTATTTGGCTAAATTAGCTTCTCCTACCCCAAAATCATATATGGTACGTTATGTAACTCATTCTAGTTTAGGACATATGCTTGTTAAATAAATAGACAAAGAAATGAATTAAGAGATAGAAAAATATTTTTATATACTTATATATACATATTTACATAATTATGTATTTGAGAAAAATGTAAGGGAGAAAAAGTTCTCCCCATTTAAAAAAAAAAAATACAAAAAAAAATACAAAAAATAACAAAGAACTTATTGTTACGGATTTTAGCTACGGTTATTATCCGTAGCCATAGGGACCACCCTATGGGCGTGGCCCCGCCAGATTGGCGTGGCCGCGCCGGACAAGCTAGCAAGTGGCGTAGGGAGCTGCCAGGTCGGCGCGCCCACCCCGGATGGATTCTATTGCTACGGATTAGGGTATCAATGGCTACGGTTATTATCCGTAGCTATAGCTCTGACCACAGCAAATGACATTGCCATTCTGCTTTGAACGTATACCGTTGAAACCCTTTCAGGGGTCATGGAAGTTTTGGATCATTATGAAATTTGTTTTTCCTATTTATCCAGGTCTGTGTGACCTTATGAATAGACTGGATGGAAAATAAATGTTATGGTGGGCCCTACAAAAGTTTTAACAGTGAAAATCAATTTTCTGCTGCTCTTTGTGGTGTGGTCCAGTTGATCTTTGGATATGTGTTTTTTTTTTTGGATAATGCTCCGAAATGATCTCAAAATATGGATGAACGTTGTGGATGTAATAAATACATAACTGATGGGCCATGTAACGTTGATCTCCTTTGAACCGTTCGTACAACTGGTAGTTCGAGGAGCGTCAACGCTTGAAAGAAAAAGCAGGGGTATTTTCGACCTTTAGCAAGGCGTCCGTACACCCAGGGAGTATTATTGGAAAGTAAAATGGGGTGGGCTTCGTCTCGGAAATGGGCCATATAGTGGTCGTACAGTTGGAAATTTCTCTTTCTATTCCGGTTCTCCGACTGGACCCACCTTATGTCGCTATTCATCTGAAAGCGGATTGCGTCCTGCCCCCCCCTGGACAGATTACCGTCCAGGCAGAGGCTACGTGGGATCCACCGTGATGTATGGATATTATCGACACCGTCCATCCATCTTTCCACATCATTTTAATGCTATATGCCTAGAAATGAGATAGATTCAAAGCTAAAGTGGACCACACCACAGGAAGAAGCAGTGATAATGATACTCACCGTTGAAACCTTCTCGGGGCTATCATGATGTTTATTTGCGATTCAACTTGTTCTTGAGGAAATATAGACTTGGATGAAGGGAAAACACAAACATCAGCTTGATCCAAAACTTCTGCTGCATCCAAGAAATTTTTAATGGTAGGCGTATAATCCCTGTTATGTGGTCCACTCGACCCTTGGATCTACTTCATTATTGGGTTTACATACTAAAATAATATGGAAAAATGTATCTACGGCGTGGATGAAACCCATACATCACCACCTATCCTTACCTCGATGGATTACGTCCATGCGTGGGCAGGACGCAATCCGCTTCCAATTCATCTCCCTATAAAGGTAACTGCCAATTGGCACCTGGCAGTCACCAGAATCTTCTAAAAGACCTCTTCCAAAGCGCGTGCAACACATGAGCTAATCCAGTGGAATGGGAAAACGCAAATATCAGCTTTGTTCCAAAGAAATTTTTAACGGTGGAAGTTCAATTACCACCTATTCATGTGGTGTGGCCTACTTAGATTTAAATCTACTTTATTTTGGTGCTTATTCCATAAAATAGTATGGCAAAAGGGACGGAGGGCATCGATATAAAACATATACATCAATGTTGGCCCCGACAGTCACTGATACATCCACCTCGGTGTTCCCTAGATGCAACGAATCGGCGTCTGCTAATTTATGAGAAATTTGCGACTGTACAACCCATTTTTGGCCCATTTAGGAAACTAAGCCTACCTCATTTTCCCTTGCGAGAATACGCCCAGATGTACGGACGCCTTGCCAAAGGTCGAAAATGCCCTGCTCTTTCCTCCAAGCGGATCGGCTGGTGCTCGAAGACCAGCGTTGACGCTCCTCGAACTCTTACGAACGGTTCAAAATAGATCAACGTTACGTGGGCCCCACAGTTATGTATTTATTATATCCAAAACGTTCATCCATATTTCGAGTTCATTTCGGAGCATTATCCAAAAAAAAAAAATCATATACAAAGATCAACTGGACCACACCACAAAGAACAGCAGACGTTCAATTCCCCACTGCCTTTTAAAGTGTGGTCCATTTGATGGTTAGATCTATCTTATTTTCCGTCTCAAGCCTTAATATGAGCTCATCAAATAAATGGACGGTTTGGATATAACATAGACCTCATGATGGGAAAAAAAAAAAAAAAACAAAGATTCGAAAAAAAATAAAAACTCACCGTGAAGTCATTTGTTACGGTCAGACCAATAACTACGGATTATAACCGTAGACATAGATTTCCAGTACGTAGCTATAGAGGTCTAAACTCGGGCCGACAGGGTGACCACGCCAGTTCGGCAGGGGTAACGTGCCCCGCTGGACCGTTGGCGGGGCGGTCATGTGGGCGGCGGGGTGACCACGCCGGTTAGCAGGCTCAAATTGTTGGGTGTTTTTCTGGGCACCGGTGATGCCCCCTGGGACATGCCATATATGATTTTAGGGTAGGAGAATCCGATCTACACAATGGACCTATCTATTTCATAAGATTCCTCCCGGTTAAAGTTCAAAACTTTATTTTTCTATATTTCTACTATTTTCAGTGAAATTTCATTCCCCCTTAAGTCCTTACCCCCCAATGGGTCAAAACTTTCAACTTTGACCCAACATTAACTCATTCAGTCTAGATCTATGGTTTCGATTATCTAAACGTTAAATTTTCGGCTCGTACCTGTCAATGTCCTAGGGAAATTAGAGGACAGAGTGAAGGTATGTGAAGATTTTAAGGAGATAGGTTGGAAAAATGGGGTTCGACTTAGGTTTCGTGTTGATTCACAGTGATTTCGACGCACGGTCAGTTCCGCGCATTTCACGGTCCAATCGCCTCACTTCACCCCATTTCCATACATATCACGGTCATTCTCGCATATTCCGTATTGATTCACGGTGATTTCGATGCATTTCGCGGTGATGACCCTTCACTTCACGGTCAGTTCCGCACATTTCGCGGTCCAATTGCTTCACTTCACCCCTATTTCCATGCATATCACGGTCATTCCCGCATATTTCGTATTGATTCACGGTCATTTCGACACATTTCACGGTCTCGCGTCTTCACTTCACGGTCACTTCCGTGCATTTCGCGGTCCAATCGCTTCACTTCACCCCATTTTCATGCATATCACGGTCATTTCCGCATATTCCGTGTTGATTCACGGTGATTTCGACGCATTTCACGATGATGACCCTTCACTTCACGGTCAGCTCCGTGCATTTCGCGGTTCAATCGTTCACTTCACCCTCATTTTCATGCATATAACGGTCATTCCCGCATATTCCGTGTTGATTCACGGTGATTTCGACGCATTTCGCGGTGATAACCCTTCACTTCACGGTCAGTTCCGAGCATTTCGCGGTTCAATCGCTTCACTTCATCCCCATTTCCATGCATATCACGGTCATTCCCGCATATTTCGTGTTGATTAACGGTCATTTCGATACATTTTGCGATCCCGTGTCTTCACTTCACGGTCACTTCCGTGCATTTCACGGTCCAATCGCTTCACTTCACCCCTATTTCCATGCATATCAAGGTCATTCCTCCATATTCCGTGTTAATTCACGGTCATTTCGACGCATTTCGCAGTGATGACCCTTCACTTCACGATCAGTTTCGTGCATTTTTCGGTCCAATCGCTTCACTTCACCCCATTTCCATGCATATCACGATCATTTCAGCATATTTCGTGTTGATTCACGGTCATTTCGACACATTTCACGGTCCTGCGTCTTTACTTCATGGTCACTTCCGTGCATTTCGCGGTCCAATCGCTTCACTTCGCCTCCATTTCCATGCATATCACGGTCATTCCCGCATATTCCGTGTTAATTCACGGTGATTTCGACGCATTTCGCCGTGATGACCCTTCACTTCACGGTCAGTTCCGAGCATTTTGCGGTCCAATCGCTTCACTTCATCCCCATTTCTATGCATATTACGGTCATTCCCGCATATTTCGTGTTGATTCACGGTCATTTCGATACATTTTGCGATCCCGCGTCTTCACTTCACGGTCACTTTCGTGCATTTCGCGGTCAAATCGCTTCACTTCACCCCCATTTCCATGCATATCAAGGTCATTCCTGCATATTCCGTGTTGATTCATGGTCATTTCGACGCATTTCGTGGTGATGACCCTTCACTTCACGGTCAGTTCCGTACATTTTCCGGTCCAATCGCTTCACTTCACCCCCATTTCCATGCATATCACGATCATTCCAGCATATTTTGTGTTAATTCACGGTCATTTCGACACATTTCGCGGTCCCGCGTCTTTACTTCACAGTCACTTCCGTGCATTTCACGGTCCAATCGCTTCACTTCGCCCCCATTTCCATGCATATCACGGTCATTTTCGCATATTCCGTGTTGATTCATGGTCATTTCGACGCATTTCGCGGTCCTGCGTCTTCACTTCACGGTCACTTCCACACATTTCACGGTCCAATCGATTCACTTCACCCCCATTTCCATGCATATCACGGTCATTCCCAACTATTCCGTGTTGATTCATGGTCATTTCGACGCATTTCGTGGTCTAATCACTTCACTTCACCCCCATTTCCATGCATATCACGGTCATTCCTGCCTTTTCCGTGTTGATTCACGGTGATTTCGACGCATTTTGCGGTTACGCTTCTTCACTTCACGGTCAGTTCCGCGTATTTCACGGTAAAAAAGCTTCACTTCATTCCCATTTTCATGCATATCACGGTCATTCCCGCCTTTTTCGTGTTGATTCACAGTCATTTCGACGCATTTCGCGGTACCGCGTCTTCACTTCACGGTCACTTCAACACATTTCGCGGTCCAATCGCCTCACTTCACCTCCATTTTCATGCATATCAGTGTCATTCCTAACTATTCCTTGTTAATTCACAGTCATTTCGACGCATTTCGCGGTCATGACCCTTCACTTCACGGTCACTTTTGACATTTCGCGGTCCAATCGCCTCACTTCACAATAATTTCCATGCATATTACGGTCATTCCCGCCTATTCCGTGTTGATTCACAGTCATTTCGACGCATTTCACGGTCATGCCCCCTTCACTTCACAGTCATTTCCCTAAACCTTAATCTACACCCTAACCTAAACCTATACTTATAACCTAAACCTATTCTCAAATCCCAAAACGTATAACCTAAACCTAAACTTTAACATAAACTTATAATCTATAACCTAAACCGAAACCTATAACCTAAACCTGAACCCGAACCCGAATTCCTAAACCTAAACCTATACTTATAACTTAAACCTATTCTCAAATCCCAAAACCTATAACTACAAACTAGACCTTAACCTAAACCTATATCCTATAACCTAAACTCAATTCCCTAAACCTTAACCTACAACCTAACCTAAATCTATACTTATAACCTAAACCTATTCTCAAATCTAAACCTATAACCTAAACCTAAAACTGAACCTATAACATTAACCTAAACCTTTAACCTAAACTTATAACCTTAACCTAAACCTATTCTCAAATCCCAAAACCTAAACCTTTAACCTATAACCTAAACGTATAACCTATAACCTAAACCCAAACCTATAACCTAAACCTAAACCTTAACCTATTCTCAAGTCCCTAAATCTATAACCTATAATCTATAACCTAAACCTAAACCTAAACCTTAGCCTAAACCTAAACCTAAACCTTAACCTATAACCTATAACCTATAATCTAAACCTATTCTTAAATCCCAAAACCTATAGCCTAAACTTAAACCTATAACCTATAACCTAAACCCAAACCTAAACCTATAACCTAAACCTATAACCTAAACCTAAACCTATAACCTAAAACCTAAATGTATTCTCAAATCCCTAAACCTAAACCTACACCTAATCCTAATCTCACCTCTCTAACCTAGACGTAAACTTAAACTTGAAAACCCAAACCTAAACCTGATCCCGATCCCGCTTATTCCGTGTTGATTCACGGTCATCAATGAAATTGACCGCTAAGTGAATGAAATGAATTTTTGACCATCGACCTGATGGAATCTTGGAAAATAACCAGGTTGGTTGTTTAAAGTAGCTTCTCCTACCCCAAAATCATATAGGGCCTGTTTGGCCGCATAGATTGGATGAGATTAAAAGGGATTGGAAGATAGATCCTAGGATTGGCTAGGCGAGCCAAACAGACATGATCATTACCATGGATCTTAAGACAATCCACTGACATCACCATCATTACCTTTAGGGCCTGTTTGGCCAAACCAATCCCATGGTATTAGGAGGAATGGGAACGCGAGATCCCGGGATATGTATGATGAGCCAAACAGACCTTGTGAACATGTCCCGGGATATAAGCAATCCCATAGATCTTAAAACAATCCACTGACATGTAACGTTTCTTATACTTTTAGTTACTGGATTATTTTTAAAATATTTATGATGATTTACCATCAATTTTTTAGTCATCCCACCAAATTTCATATCATTTAGAGTTGTAAATAAATTATTAAAATTCTAGGAGCAACAGTTGTCCGAACTTAATAATTTTTGCATAGTTGTCACAACAACTCATATTTAACTATATTAAAGTTTTTATTATATTTTGTACTTATTTTTATATGAAACTAGACTCATCAAGCTTTAATCTAACTTTTGAAACACCTAAATCGGAGTTATATCGAGTGTTATATGAATTTTTGAAGTTGAATGAAAATTACAGAAATTCTGATGGGGCAACTTGGGCTGGTGGGGCCAACGCGGTCCTCTGGACCGTTGGCGGGGTGACAACGCGGATTGACGGGGCGGCCATGGGTGACAATGCGGGCCAGCGGGGGCACCTTGCGACACACATATCTCACAAATCGGAAGGAGTTATTCGACATGCCATATATGAATTTGGGGTAGGAGAAGCTGATCTACGCAATGAGCCTATACATATCATGAGATTCCTCCTACTTAAAGGTTAAAACCCAATTTCTCTACATTTCCAATATTTTCGGTAAAATTTCGTTCACTCTTAAGTCCTTACCCCCCAATGGGTTGAAACTATCAACTTTGACCCGATATTAACTCATTCAGTCTAGATCTATGATTTTGATCATCTAAACAGTAAATTTTCGGCTCATACCTATCAATGTCTCGGGGAAATTAGAGGACAGAGTGAAGGTATGTGAAGATTTGAAGGAGATAGGTTGAAAAAAAGGGCTTCGACTTAGGCATGGCTGTCTACGGCCATCTAGTTGTACTAAACGGGGTTCCATTGTCACTCCCAACTCAAGATCTGGGAATGACAGGTCGGGAAGGAGCATGCGATGGGGCTCAAATTCATTTCACAGGCTCGCTAAATGAGCCTCGCGTTAGAGGGTGTAATGTGGGATTTCTGAATCTCAGGATGATGGATTTCAAAGTATAGATGGAAGGAAGACCGGGATTACCCTTGATTGAATACATTCCAACAGGGCATCATGGAACATGGGATGCTCTCACCCCAGGGACAATACCTTACACTTACATTTATCATCACTCAAAAATTCATTTCTCCCGATCAATCGAATTGGGTCTCGCCATCAGGTTAGGACCCTCAGGTCCCCCTCTCTAGCTATCCATTCCTAACTCTCCCTCTAAGAAAGAAAGAAAGAAGGATAGGGATACGACTATAGCTGCGGTTATAATCCGTAGCCATAGATCAGGGATGGAATCGTCGAATCCATGATTGATCGCCGACCGGGACAGCGACTTGAGATTGAATGACCGTAGCTCGGTTTTAGGTTTAGGTTTAGGTTATAGGTTAAGGTTTAGGTTTAGGTTTAGGTTATAGGTTTAGGTTTGGGTTTAGGTTATAGGTTATAGGTTTAAGTTTAGGTTATAGGTTTTGGGATTTAAGAATAGGTTTAGATTATATGTTATAGGTTATAGGTTAAGGTTTAGGGAAATGACCGTGAAGTTAAGGGGCATGACCGTGAAATGTGTCGAAATGACCGTGAATCAACACGGAATAGGTGGGAATGACTGTGATATGCATGGAAATGATTGTGAAGTGAGGCTATTGGACCCCAAAATGCACGGAAGTGACTGTGAAGTGAAGACGCGAGACAGCAAAATGTGTCTAAATGACCGTGAATCAACACGGAATATGCGGGAATGACCGTGATATGCATGGAAATGGGGGTGAAGTGAAGCGATTGGACCGCAAAATTCATGGAAGTGACCGTGAAGTGAAGACGAGCGACTGTGAAATGCGTCGAAATGATCGTGAATCAACACGAAATATGCGGGAATGACCATAATATGCATGGAAATGGGGGTGAAGTGAAGCGATTGGACCACGAAATTCATTGAAGTGACCGTGAAGTGAAGACGATGGACCGCGAAATGCGTCGAAATGACCGTGAATCAACACGAAATATGCGGGAATGACCGTGATATGTATGAAAATAGGGCGTGAAGTGAAGCGATTGGACCACGAAATTCATGGAAGTGACCATGAAGTGAAGACGTGGGACCACGAAATGCGTCGAAATGACCGTGAATCAATATGGAATATGCGGGAATGACCGTGATATGCATGGAAATGGGGGTGAGGTGAAGCGATGAGACTGCGAAATGTACGGAAGTGACCGTGAAGTGAAGACGCGAGACCGCAAAATGCGTCAAAATGACCATGAATCAACACGGAATATGCAGGAATGACCGTGATATGCATGAAAATGGGGGTGAAGTGAAGCGATTGGACCACGAAATTCACAGAAGTGACTGTGAAGTGAAGACGTGGGATCACGAAATGCGTCAAAATGACCGTGAATCAACACGGAATATGTGGGAATGACCGTGATATGCAAGGAAATGGGGGTGAAGTGAAGCGATTGGACCACAAAATTCACTGAAATGACTGTGAAGTGAAGACATGGGACCTTGAAATGCATCGAAATGACCGTGAATCAACATGGAATATGCGAGAATGACCGTGATATGCATGAAAATGGGGGTGAAGTGAAGCGATTGGACCACGAAATATTCACAGAAGTGACTGTGAAGTAAAGACGTGGGATCACGAAATGCGTCAAAATGACCGTGAATCAACACGGAATATGCGGGAATGACCGTGATATGCAAGGAAATGGGGGTGAAGTGAAGCGATTGGACCACAAAATTCACTGAAATGACTATGAAGTGAAGACGTGGGACCGTGAAATGCATCGAAATGACCATGAATCAACATGGAATATGCGAGAATGACCGTGATATGCATGAAAATGGGGGTGAAGTGAAGCGATGAGACCGCGAAATGCACGAAAGTGACCATGAAGTGAAGACGTGGGACCGCGAAATGCGTCGAAATGAACGTGAATCAACACGAAATATGCGGGAATGACCGTGATATGGAAGGAAATGGGGGTGAAGTGAAGCGATTGGACCACAAAATTCACTGAAATGACTGTGAAGTGAAGACGTGGGACCGTGAAATGCATCGAAATGACCGTGAATCAACATGGAATATGCGAGAATGACCGTGATATGCATAAAAATGGAGGTGAAGTGAAGCGATGAGACCGCGAAATGCATGAAAGTGACCATGAAGTGAAGACGTGGGACCGCGAAATGCGTCGAAATGAACGTGAATCAACACGGAATATGCCAGAATGACCATGATATGCATGGAAATGGGGGTGAAGTGAAGCGATTGGACCACGAAATTCATGGAAGTGACCGTGAAGTGAAGACGTGGGACTGCGAAATGCATCGAAATGATCTTGAATCAACAGTCATTCTCGCATATTCTGTGTTGATTCGTCATTTCGATGCATTTCGTGGTCCCGCGTCTTCACTTCATGGTCACTTCCGTGAATTTCACGTTCCAATCGCTTCACTTCGCCCCCATTTCCATGCATATCACGGTCATTCCCGCATATTCTGTGTTGATTCACGGTCATTTTGATGCATTTCACGGTCCCACGTCTTCACTTCACGGTCACTTTCATGAATTTTATGGTCCAATCGCTTCACTTCACCCCCATTTCCATGCATATCACTGTCATTCTGGCATATTCCGTGTTGATTCACGGTCATTTCGACATATTTTGCAGTCCCGTCTCTTCATTTCATGGTCACATCCGTTCATTTCGTGGTCCCATCACTTCACCCCCATTTCCATGCATATCACGGTCATTCCCACCTATTCCGTGTTGATTCACGGTCATTTCGTCGCATTTCACGGTCATGCCCCTTAACTTCACGGTCATTTCCCTAAACCTTAATCTACACCCTAACCTAAACCTATACTTATAACCTAAACCTATTCTCAAATCCCAAAACCTATAACCTAAACCCAAATCTTAACATAAACCTATAACCTAAACCGAAACCTATAACCTAAACCCGAACATAAAGCCGAACCCGAACCCGAACCCAAATTCCTAAACCTAAACCTATACTTATAACCTAAACCTATTTTCAAATCACAAAACCTATAACTACAACCTAAACCTTAACCTAAACCTATAACCTATAACCTAAACATATAACCTAAACTCAATTCCCTGAACCTTAACCTACAACCTAACCTAAACCTATACTTATAACCTAAACCTATTCTCAAATCTAAACCTATAACCTAAACCTAAACCTAAACCTATAACATTAATCTAAACCTTTAACCTAAACTTATAACCTTAACCTAAACCTATTCTCAAATCCCAAAACCTAAACCTTTAACCTATAACCTAAATGTATAACCTATAACCTAAACCCAAACCAACCTATAACTTGTAACCTATAACCTAAACCTAAACCTTAACTTATTCTCAATTCCCTAAGGGCCTGTTTGGCCAGGCAGATCCCACGGTATTAGGAGGGATGGGATAGGAAATATCCTAGGATAGGCCTGACAAGCCAAACAGATCCGGTGAACTTGTCCTGGGATATGATCAATCCCATGGATCTTAAGACAATCCACTGACATCACCATCATTACCTTAAAATTGATCCTATCCCTTGGTTGGATGGATTGGAAGGTAAAATCCTGGGATATGCAGGGCGTACCAAACAGACCCAGTGAACTTGTCCCGGGATATAAGCAATCCCATGGATCTTAAGACAATCCACTGACACCACCATCATTACCTTAAAATTGATCCCATCCCTCCTAATACCATGGGATCTGCCGGGCCAAACAGGCCCTAAATCTATAACCTATAATCTATAACCTAAACCCAAAACCTAAACCTTAGCCTAAACCTAAACCTAAACCTTAACCTATAACCTATAACCTATAATCTAAACCTATTCTTAAATCCCTAAACCTATAACCTATAACCTAAACCCAAACCTAAACCTATAACCTTAACCTAAACCTATAACCTAAACCTAAACCTAAACCTTAACATATAACCTAAACCTAAACCTAAACCTAAACCTAAACCTATAACCTATAACCTTAACCTATAACCTTAACCTAAACCTATAACCTATAACCTAAACCTAAAACCTAAACGTATTTTCAAATCCCTAAACCTAAATCTACACCTAATCTTAATCTCAACTCCCTAACCTAAAGGTAAACCCAAACTTGAAAACCCAAACCTAAACCCGATCCTGATCCTGCCTATTCCGTGTTGATTCACGTCATTTTGACGCATTTTACGGTCATGCTCCTTTACTTCACAGTCATTTTCATGCATTTCACGGTCCAATCGCTACACTTCACGGTCATTTCCATGCATATCACGGTCATTGCCGCCTATTCCGTGTTGATTTACTGTCATTTCGGCGCATTTCACGGTCATGCCCCTTCACTTCACAATTATTTCCACGCATTTCGCGATTTAATCGCTTCTCTTCACGGTCATTTCCATGCATATCACGATCATTCCCGCCTATTCTGTGTTAATTCACAGTCACTTCGACGCATTTCATGGTTATGCCCCTTCACTTGACGGTCATTTTCACGCATTTTATGGTCCAATCGCTTCACTTCACGGTCATTTCCATGCATATCATGGTCATTCCCACCGATTCCGTGTTGATTCAAGGTCATTTCGGCGCATTTCACGGTCATGCCCCTTCACCGGTCATTTCCACGCATTTCATGGTCCATTCGCCTCACTTCATGCTCATTTCCATGCACTTCACGGTCATTTCCGGCGCATTTCACGGTCATGCCCCTTCACTTCACGATCATGAATGAAATTGACTGCTAAGTGAATGAAATGAATTTTCGACCAACGACCTGATGGAATCTTGGAAAATAACCAGGTTGGTTGGCTAAAGTAGCTTCTCCTACCCCAAAATCATGTAGGGTACATCAAGTAACTAATTTTAGTTTAGAAGATATTCTTGTTAAATGAATAAAGAAAGAAATAAAAAATAGAGAAAAAAATTTATATGCTTATATATACATATTTAAATAAATATGTGTTAGAGAAAATTATTGGTCGAATAAATTTCTCCATGTAAAAAAAAAAAAAAAAAAAAAAAAAACTGCACTATGGTCAATGGCTATGGTTATAATCCGTAGCCATAGGGGCCCCCAGCTGGGCGTGGCCCCGCCGGATAGGTCAACGAGTGGCGCGGGTGGCCACTAGCTCGGCGCGCGCACCCTGGACAGGCCTCTTTAGCTACGGTCTTTACGGTTATGGCTACGGTTATAATCCGTAGCTGTATACCGTAGCAATTGGTTTTTTTTTTTTTTGCTGTTGTAATCCCCATCGGCTTTTATGGGTTCCATCATGAGGTCTATGTTATATCCAAACCGTCCATCTATTTGGCGAGATCATATTAAGGCTTGAGAAGGAAAATACGATAGATCTAACCATCGAGTGGACCACACTTTAAAAGGCAGTGAGGAATTGAACGTCTACCATTGAAACCTTTTTAGGGGTTACAGAAGTTTTGGATCATTATGAAATTTATTTTTCCTCTTCATCCAGGTCTTTGTGACCTTATGAATAGATTGGATGAAAAATAAATGTTATGGTGGGCCCTACAAAATTTTTAACGGGAAAATCAATTTTTCCGCTGCTCTTTGTGGTGTGGTCCAGTTGATCTTCGGATATGATTTTTTTTTTTTGGATAATGCTCCGAAATGATCTCGAAATATGGATGAACATTGTGGATATAATAAATACATAACTGTGGGGCCCATGTAACGTTGATCACTTTTGAACTGTTCATACAACTCGGAGTTCGAGGAGCGTCAGCGCTGGTCTTCGAGCACCTGCCGATCCGCTTGAAGGTAAAGGCGAGGGGCATTTTCGACCTTTGGAAAGGCGTCCGTACATCTGGTGAGTATTCTCGCAAAGGAAAATGAGGTGGGCCTAGATTCCTAAATGGGCCAAAAATGGGTCGTACAGTCGCAAATTGCTCCTTATTTATTTGACTACATCATTGACGCGCAGAGTGACACCAGCCCCGTAGCTGGTGGTCGGTGCTCTGTGGGCCCCAACATGATGTACGTGTTTCATCCATTCCGTTCATCCATTTTACAGATCATTTTATAGGTTGATACAAAAATTATATGGATATAAATCTTAGGTGGGCCACACCATAGGAGAAAAATAATGAATGGATATTCATCATTAAAATCCTCCTAAGGCCCACTGTACTGTTTATTTGACATCCAATCTGTTGATTTGGTCATAAAGACCCAGATTAAGGGAACTAATAAATATCAGCTTAATCCAAAACTTTTTTGGCCCCTAAAACATTTATAATGATCAAAATTCATTCAACACTATTTCCTGTAATGTGGTCCACTTGAGATTGAGATATACTTCATTTTTTTTTCTCATGTCATAAAATAATATATCATAAAATAATATATAAAAATAGATGGACAGAATGGATGACACATATACATCATGGTGGGCCTCATAGAGCACCGACCACCGGCCAATGGCTGGTGTCAGGGGGAGTAGCCAATCCGTTCCCTTGACGCGCGGGGAATGCTAGTTTGATAAGTCACGCAGAAAGAAACATGATGTTTCTTTTTTGTTTACACATACCCCCACATACTCACGCATAGTGGAATTACACCACCTATGGGTACTCGAACCCTTGACCCGGTGATGAAACTCTTGGGAGTCTACCACTGGAGTAAGAGTAATGACCCTCGAAAGAAAGAAAGAAAGAAGGAAGGAAGGAAGGAAGTCTACCACCGGAGTAAGAGCAATGACCCTCGAAGGAAGGAAGGAAGGAAGGAAGGAAGACTTGAGAATACTAATTTGATAAGCCACGCAGAAAGACAGATGACTTTCTCGCCGATTGTGTGGTGACCACGACAGTAGCACAATAACCAACTCGCTACTGAATTGACGTCACCCCACTATAATGTATGCATTGTATCCATGCAGATCATCCACTTGAAGAGATCATTTTAGGGAATGAGCCAAGGAATGAGGTAGATCCAAAGCTCAAGTGACTCCACCGTATAAAACGGAATGAGGTAGATCTAAAGCTTAAGTGACTCCACCATATAAAACAACGGGGACAGTGACACGCCCATCGTTGAAACCTTCCAAAGGGCCACTATGATGTTTATTTGAGATCTAACTTGTTTATAAGTTAACACAAACATAGGATAAGGGAAAACACAAATATCTGCTTGATCACTTCGAGATGTTTTTAATGGTAGGCATTCATTCTGTGGTGGGTTCCACTTGAGCCTTAGATCTGTCTCGTTCTTTTTCTTGTCCCTTAAAATGATTTCCCCAAATGAATGGTCGATGTGGATACAACATATACATCATGGTGGGGCCCAAAGAATGTAGTGACATCACTTCAGTAGCGAGTATCGCTACGGTCAAGTTCAATAGTTAATCCGTGTCCCGTGACCAACAACACCACGAATATGCGACCCGGATTGACCAGACTATGTGGGGCTCACCCTAATGTATGTGTTTTATCTCTACCTTCTACCCTTTTTTCCAGCTCAAGTGGGTCACACCACAAGAAACAGTGGGAATAATGATGTCCATAGTTGAAACCTTCCTAAGGCATACAATTATATTTAGTTGCCATCCAACATGTTAATAGCGTTTTAATAACTTGGACGAAGGGAAAACAAAAATATCAGTTAGATCTAAAAATTTTTGTAGCCACAAAATGTTTTTAATTGTGACCGTCCAATCTCCAATATTTCTTGTAGTGTGGTCCACTTGTTCTTTGGATATACTTCAATTTTGGGCTCATACCCTGAACTGAGCTGGAAAAAGGGCATAAATAAAACAAATACACCACAGTAGGCCTTACATGGGATGCACGTGGTGTTGGGGTCATCATGTAATTCACTTCCTGTGACTTTTCTCAACTGATTTGACGATTGAATTTTATCAGAGTTTGAAACATCATCAGCAGCACAAAAATAGTAACTTCAGCTAGCTATGTTGGAATATTTGGTTGAAATAAATAAACTAATAAAAAATTGATAACAAAAAAAGAAAATAAAACTTGAGAAAGAGGACTTATTGAATTGAGTCAAGGCGTGACGTGAGTCACTTGGCTTGAAATCGAATTTGCTCCCCTTGGACAACGTTCTAAGTGTAACAGGTTTTCAAAGCAATTGACCTCCAGGATACAATGATTATGACCTAGTTTCAATGGTGCACTCACTGTACGTGGGCTCGAACAACTTGCATTTTAACCCAAACGTGCTGAGTGGACTCAACAATAAACTCAGCAAAATTCTTAAACAGGAACCAGAAGAGCAGAGAGAGTTTTTAAAAGATGAGAATAAAATTAATTTTTTTATACTTTAAAATTGGTACAGAAGTCCTTTTATAGACTCTAAAGTAGTGCATTAAGCATCATTTAGAAAGGGTTAGGTCCGTCGGGTTTAAACCTAACAGGTACGATCAACCGAACATTCGCATCTCTCTAGTTTAAAACGAAAAGGTAAAAGTGTGAGTACACTCTCGCAAATAAAGTCCCGCTAGTACCCATACACACACACTCACACGAGTACACTCGCACTCACACTTGTACTCGCACTCACACACGCACCCATGCCCAACTCCGCTCGTCGCGTCGCATTGCGCACACGCACGCAGACACGGACATAAAATTAGATTTGACTCGGCACGACATGACTAGGCTCGTGTGTGGTCAATGGCATAGAGTAAAGCTATTGGCATAACCCTCCCACAAGACCAAATTCACATACTCCATGAATGGGGTTTAAGCCCCAAGGTAAAAAGCCTATCTTATATACAAGAAGATTTTCTTTGAAAAATTCGATATGAGACAAAACTCACAACCTAAAACATCATAAATTTCAAATGTGGAGGGAAACCAAAATATTTGAAATCTAAATTTAAATATATAAATTTTGAAACAAATATAACAATCCCCCACATGTTTTAAAATAAAAAGTCTTTCAGGTTAAAGAGTAATAGTTGTGCAATGGTGCTGGTGTCACTATAGACTTGAACCGACATTAAAGTAAGCAAGACAGGTCTATAAGAATCAGGTGACACCATAGTCTTGAACTTGAATCCTTTTAGTGTAAATCGCAAGTATATGCTACTCCCACAACTCTTCCTCTGTAAATGATTCTGCGATTCGGTGTTTTTTGGCTATACACCATTACTTGAATTTTATGAGTGTTTTAGAGAATTCGCATAGAAAGTAGCCTCCACTTCCACACCCATATAAGTGAATTCTATCGAGTGTATACAAAAACTGTATACACCACCAAATATGTAGTTATGGATCCATTAAGAGCTCTAAAAAACTCATCATTCTGCGTTGCTGCTCGCACTGTACAATGTAAAAGTGGCTCATATATCTTAGTGTGATCATCTACCTCATGTCTTGTTGTTTACCAATTAAACCTATCTCATGGGATCTCCACTTGTATAAGTTGGGTTACCGATACTAGTAGCTCATATATTAGGCTTAGCCACATTCCTTTCGATGTATCATTGACTAATCTTTTAGATAGTCTTTTGGTCAGAAAATTTGTTAGATTCTTTTCTGACCTCACAAAGTCAATAAATATGACTCATCATGCAACATGTGTTTCACTATGTTGTGTCTAAGTCTAATATGTCTACTCTTTCCATTATATATTTTACTTTTTACTTTTACTATAGTTACTTGACAATCACATTGAATAGACATGACCGATACAAGCTTTGGCCATAATGGTATATCAGCTAAGATATTTCTAAGCCACTCGGCTTCTGATCCAGCCTTTTCTAAGGCAATAAACTCAAATTTTTTAGTTGAACGACTGATACATGTTTGCTTGGTAGACTTCTAAGAGACTGCTCCTCCATCCAAAGCGAAGACATAACTGTTAGTGGATTTTGTCTTATCTGAATCAGTGATCCAATTAGCATCACTGTATCCTTCTAAAACAATAGGATAACCATTATAATGTAAATCATAAGCCATACTGCCTTTTAGGTATCTCAAAATGCTAGACAAAGCATTTCAATGCACTTTTACAGGGTTAAACGTATATCTACTTAGTCTTCGTACTGCAAAAGCTATGTCTGGTCTAGTGTAGTTTGTTAGATACATGAGGCTACCAATTATTCTAGAATAATCTAATTGAGACATATTACTTTCTATATTCTTCATGAGAGTCACACTATAATCATAAGGCGTACTGACAGGTAAACAATCAAAATGATTAAACTTTCTCAGTAACTTCTCAATGTAATGAGATTGTGATAATATAATAACACCATCTTTTCTGGTTACTTCAATACCCAAGATTACACTAGCCTCTCCTAAGTCTTTTATGTCAAATTTAGATTATAAGAATTTCTTACTCGCAATAAGTAATTTAATATTAGTTTCAAAAATAAGCATGTCATTAACATAAAGACATAATAGCACAATCATTTTTAAAAATTTTACTATATACACATCTATCTAAATCATTTGTACGATAACCATTTGATTTTAAAACACCATCAAAATTTTCATGCCATTGTTTAGGAGCCTGTTTTAGACCATATAGTGATTTAATTAGTCTATACACATTATTTTCTTTACTTGATATCTTATAACCTTCAGGTTGCTCCATATATATTTTTTCTTATAAATCTCCATTTAGAAAAGTTGTCTTAACGTCCATCTAGTATACCACCAGTTTATATATGAAAGCTATTGTTATTAAGACCTTGATAATTGTAATTCTAATTATAAAAGAATATGTATCAAAATAATCTGTTCATTCTTTTTGTTTAAAGCCTTTTGCTATTATTAGCCTAGCTTTAAATTTATCAATAGTTCCATCAGGTTTTAGTTTCTTTCTAAACACCCATTTATAGTTTATTGGTTTGTTTTCAGGTGGTAAGTTTATAAGTTCTTAAGTATTATTAGATATAATAAATTCCAAATCATCATTTATTGCTTCCTTCGAAAAAGTTACATTTGGAGAGTTAATCACTTCTTTATAAGTTGTAGGAGCATTTTCTACTAAGAAGGTGAAAAACCATCTCATAGATTAGTTTCTATTCTAAATCTAGTACTTTTTCTTTCTTGTATCTCTTCTACTACTTTTTCGTAAGTAATTTTACTTGTAGACGCGATATCCGATTCATTAGTTTCTTCTACTTCCATAGATTTAGATTTTATAGGGAATACGTTCTTAAAAAACTCTGCATCCCTAGATGATATAATTATATTAGGATATAGAATATTATCCTTAGTCTTAAAAAATAGAAACCTGTAGGCTACACTATTTTGTACGTACCCTATAAATACACAATCGATAGTTTTAGGGCCTAACTTTCTTTTTTTAGTTTCAGGTAATCCTATTTTAGCAAGACACCCCCATACTTTAATATATTTATAAGTAGGAATATGATTCTTCCAAAGTTCGTAAGGTGTTTGTTTAAAAGACTAAGAAGGAATCCTCTTTAAAATATAACAAGCAGACATAATTGCTTCTCCCCATGTATTTGAGGGTTAGCTTGAATTGTTTAATATAGCATTCGTCATCTCCTTTAGAGTTATATTCTTATTTTCTGCTATTTCATTCTATTCAGGTGTATAAGGAGCTGTAATTTTGTGAACTATTCCACTCTTTTCACATAATTCTCTAAATAGAGAAGATTTATATTCACCTCCTCTATCTATTTTAAGTCTTTTAATTTTTATATTTAACTGATTTTTAATTTCGATTTTATATTTAGAAAAGGCATCTAAAGCTCCATCTTTGTTCCATAACCGATAGAATATATTGAACCTAGAGTAGTCATCTACAAAAGTTATGTAATATCTTTTACCACCTCTAGACATGTGATTTTTAAAATCACCTAAGCTACTGTGTATCAACTCTAATAGAACAGAGGATTGTTCTATTCATTTATAGAGTTTTCTAATGAATTTTGATTCTATACATGTTTCACATATATCAAATTCTTCATTGGATATATTAAGTAATAGACTTAATCTTTTCATTTCTTGAAATACACTATATTCACATGACCTAGTCTACTATGCCATAGATAAAACGGTTCAATGATATAAAAAGAACTGGATGTCTTCTTCTTATTATTATTGGATATATTTACAATGAATAAACCATCACTACTGTATCCCTTACCAACAAAAGTTTCATTCTTAGTCATTACAAGTTTATTTGAATCAAATACTAACTTGACACCAGCCTTATTGAAGAGAAAACTAGAGACTAAGTTTCTTTTAATGTCAGGCACATATAAGACATCATTTAACATTAAAGTCTTTCCAAAAGTGAGTTTCACAAGTACTTTCCTTTTTTCTACAATTGGAAATATTCTAGCATTACCCATGAGCACCTGTTCATCATCTCTTGATACTTGGTAATAGGTAAATATGCTATGATCCTTGCACATATACCAAGTTGCACCAGTGCTAGTACCCATTCTAAGTTTTTTATAAGAAAAACTTCTAATACTACAACTATTACCATGTCAGACTCATTGCATGTTTTTGTAAGATTAGCTTACAACTTATCTTTATTTTTCTTAAGCCTTCAGGTTTTAATGTGATGCTCAGGCTTTCCACAGTTGTAGCAATTTTCTTATTTCATGAATTGATTGTTTGCATTCTTCTTTTTGAGCCTACATTTATTGACATAATGTCCAAGTTTACCACAGTTAAGACATTTGCCCTTTTTCTTCTTGTTGTTTTCTCGACTTGATTCCACAAGATTCTCCTTTGAATCTATCTCATTTCCATTTTCTTTTTGGTCCATGTTTCTATTGACATTCTCTATTCGTATGTGTACGATAGTAGTTTCCAATGAAACACTATTCTTTTTTATGTTTCATTTTATTCTTATACTCTTTCTAGGAGGGCGGTAACTTTTCTATCAGCGCTCCTAACAGAAACACTTCATCTAACTTAATTCCTTCTGACGACAGTTCATGAATTAGATTTTGAAAATCATGAATTTGATTTGTGATAGGTTTATTGTCTATCATTTCATAATGAAGGAAATTAGCGATTGCATATTTCTTAGTGTCTGCATATTCCAAAATGTACTTCTTTTCTAAAGCAGTCCATATGTCTTTAGCAGACTCGTCAGAAGCATACATGTCATATAGTTTGTTGGACAAAGAGTTTAGAATATAATTTTTACAATTATTTTCATCTGCTACTTCAATTTAATTTATTGGATCTATAGTAAATGATTCAAATAGTATGTATAAAACTTTGAAGGTGGTCAGTATGAACATCAATTTCTGTTTCCATCGTTTAAAGCATTGTCCCGCGAATAGTTCGATTTTAGCTAACTAGGCAGAAGCATTTACTATTATGGTAGCCATAATGTATTTAATTCAACAATTCGATTTCAAGATTATTGGAATATTTGGTTGAATTAAATAGACTATTAAAAAATTGAGAACTAAAAAAGAAAATAAAACTTGAGAAATTTGACTTATTGAATTGATTCGAGGTGTGACGTGAGTCACTCAGCTTGAAATCAAAATTTCTCCCCTTCGACAGTGTCCCAAGTGCAACAGGTTTCCAGAGCAATCGACCTGTAGGATACAACTACTATGACCGGGTCCCATTAGTGCACTCACTGTACGTGTGCTTGAACCACTTATAGTTTAACTCGAAACTGTTGAGTTGACTCAACAACAAACTCAACAAAATTCTTAAACCAGAACCAGACGAACAGAGATTTTTTAAAAGATGAGAATAAAATTGATTTTTTCATACTTTGAAACTAGAACGTAAGTTCTTTTATAGACTCCGAAGAGGTGCATTAAGCACCCTTTAGAAAGGGTTAGGTCCATTAGGTGTGACCAAGCGAACATTCGCGTCTCTTTAGTTTAAAACGAAAAGGCGCAAGTGTGAGTACACTCTTACAAATAAAGTCCCATGAGTACCCCCCCCCCCCCCCCCCCACACACACACACACACACCCAACCCAATGCGAGTACACTAGCACTCACACCCACACCAGCACCCACGCCTAGCCCAGCCCATTGCCCATGTGCACGCGAACACAGACACGAACTTAGACTCGGACTCGGCTCGGCTTGGCATGCGCATGCGTGTGTGGTCAATGGCATAGATTAGAGCTATTGCGGCCCCCCTCCCCCCAACCAAATTCACATGCCCCCTAAATGAGGTTCAAGCCCCAAGGCAAAAAACATGTCTTATGTACAAGAAGATTTTCTTTAGAAAATTCGATGCAGGATAAAACCCACAACCCAAAACATCAGAAATTTTAAATGTGGAGGGAAACCAAAATATTTGAAATCCAATTTTAAATATATAAATTTTGAAACAAATACAAAAGCTACTATCAGGGAACGCTCATATATTGATCTAGTCCACTGCTCATTCTGGTGATCCCATGGCTGATAACTCATAATGGCCAAAATTAAGAAAACCTATAATGACGAGTTGAATCGATGCATTGTAATATTATACAGAGAAAATCTTTGCAACGGAAACCACTCATTAGAAATGAACTATGAAGTAGCATAAAAACTCACAGCTTACAGTACATGTTCAAAAGAAGAGATGGTGTGTGTGTTTTATATTCACACCGCCCATCTGTTTTGTCCGTCCATTCTACGGTGTGGTCCCAGAAATGATGCATATCCAAATCTTAAGTAGACCACAATACATAAACGGTGGTGATAGAATGCCCACCATCAAAAACTTCTTAAGACTGACCGTAATGTTTATTTTCCACCCAACCTATTGATAAAGGTAAAGTACAATGCCCACCATCAAAAACTTCTTAAGACTGGCCGTAATGTTTATTTGCCACCCAACCTATTGATAAAGTACAAATATCAGCCTAATCCAAAACTTTTGTGGCCCCATACGACTTTTTTAATGGTGCCATTCAATCATCATTTTTTTCATGCGGTGTGGTCCGCATGAGATTTGGATCCGCTCCATTTTTGTGCTTGTGCCCTAAAATAAATTGGCAATATGTGTGAGGTTTGTAGGCATGTCAAAATCGATTGGGTCTTATTCAAATTGTGATCACCGATTTCTCACATCGAGATAGAGGGATGATGTTCAATCATGATATGATTGTTCATCTATTCAGCTAACTGTCATGTACTCATCAATCAGATGATTGGTGGAGGTTGCGGCTCTTCTTTTAATGAGTTCTTTTTTTTTCCTTGAAAAATTCAAGACTTTCTTAATTGTAGCAGTCATATCGTTGAATGAAAAATACGAGAGATGCATGCAAAAAAGATGCATAACGTAAATTACCACTACAGCGGGTGACATGCCCCAGACTCGGTAACCGGATTCACAAGGACCCTGATAGCCAGTTTTGGCCACAATAGCCTCCATAGTACCCCATTCTCGACTCCTGAAGCAGGTTCCGATTCTGAGATCCTACAAGGAGGATTTTCATAAAAGTATAATCATTACCAATACGAGCATACCTAAGATAACAACAAGTATATCTGAGAATAATAAAGGCACACATCACAAAATCCACTATGAATTTAAACTTTTACAAGTATCCATAAGGTCCAAAAGGACATACATAAAATAATAGAAGAAGGAGAGAAAAGTCTGCAACAATGGGGTCCTCAAGCTCAGCTCTAATCCAAGCTCTGCTGCTACGACGCCTGCCTAGGATCTCCTGCACGCATCGATCGTGGATAAGCTTATAGAAGCTTAGAGGGTAGTGCAAGTGTGTGAAAATGGTGCACAAAAGAATAGTAAGAGGTATAAGAAGAGAAACATGCTCAACGACAATATTAAAAGTCTTACCAAGTCTTATCATGAATACGATATAATAAGTACTGGGCGCCATACCAAGGCAACGCATGAAGGGGCTTATGCAGCAAATGTGAATGGGATGTAAAATAATGTCAGTGCTCATAACCAATCCATATATCAAGTATATTTCCAATCATAAGGAAATCATCGGGGTCCATTACACTGCTGAATGACTGCCGCTCTCCAGACCCCACACAGTCAAATGAGTGTAAGAGACCTTACTACTCACGTGTGGACAACCAATAATCAACAAGGCTTGATAGTAGTGGACCCATTTCATGAGTTGGTCAGACTCAGCCTAATAATGCCCTCCCTTACAGGCAGATAGGGCCACATCCCTACCCAATTGACTACACGACAGTGGGAGTCTAGGCCTAACGGTATAAGACCCTCGTGTGCTCATAGTTTTCACTCGGTCACGGCGTTGGGGCAGTCCCTTGGTATCATGAAAGTTTTTAAAATTTCACCCATGGGTATCCTATGCACTCGGTATGCTTAAGTATCATTTTTGGTGTCCACACATCCATCCATCCACGAATATCCCCGTGGAGGCGAAGCCTTGATAAAGCAAGGGCCTATCATCATGAAAATGTGATGCAAATGCATGAGTCACACATACAGATCATGCACAAGCTTCAGACACTCAATGTGCATGAGGGGAGAAACTTCATCCCTCAAGACCACCATACAATGCAATCAATTCATACAGATGATGCATATGTGTCATAATGATGAAAGTGCACTACCTGTAGAATACATTCCTCCTTTCCAAGGAGAAACAGGGTCTAGATACATAGACAGATACTCTAAGGAGAAGTGAAGTCCTCTAGTGGGGGCCTAACACTTTGGGGTGACCCACAAGCTAAGGGAGTCATAAAGTCTTAATGGAGGAACAATCCTAATCAAGGTCCACGGTTGTAAGGCCCATATCCTAAACCATACCATTTCGTAGGCTTCCACGGCCCTTCCGGTCAAATTTCGGTAACCCGCGATCTGTTACCGGTGTTTGTGCATGACCCTGAGTTACATACCATCAGCTTGAGTCGACTCAACCCGTTACTTATACCCTAGCGACCGCGTTGTCACCGCGGTTCCAATGCCGTATCTCGCGCACCAAGGCGATACCCAGGCCAGGAGATGTGGGCCCACGTTCAGTACAAGGAAAACACCGCGTATTGCAAATCCTGAGAGAATTCATCACATCAATCACCTCATTTGTCAAAAGTACACTCATTACTCTCCCCATTCCCAAGTACAAAAAGCAAACCCAAAAGTTAACTTTTCTATCACCTCACCATCCTCTCCCATTACTTCTCTTACACCTTTCTCTCTCTCATTTTTCAAACTCCATCTCTGTCCAAGCAACCCACGTCCATGGCTTCCAAGAGGAGAAGCTAGTGTGGCCCACCTTCCTTACTCCTATCTCCACCGTCCATGATCGATCTCAACCGTTGAAGTCCATCTATTAGAGCTTTAGAGGCTATAGGCAGAAGAAGAAGATAAGATCCTAAGGTGGCCCACCATGGATGTATATTTAAGATCTACGTTGTCCACAAATGGGATAGCCTTACTAGACCGTCCAAGGCCCCCCCTTCTCCTATTTTAGGCAGGCTTGGATGGTGGAGAAAACACTAATATTGACTTGGTCTCCAGTTGTATGGACCCCACATGAACCCACTGTGATGTATGGGATTTATCTACACTGTCCACCCCTCTCCTTGATCGCCCAGCCCATGGGGTAGTTGGTTCGCTTCCAACTGACCTGCTGCTGTCCAGCAACAGTCGTTGATAAAGAGGGAAGCACAAATATCATCTTGATTCAAAACTAGTGGGCCACACTGACGTGGACCCCACCTTGCTGGAAGTGTAGAATATCCACACTGTCCACTGTTGAAACGGTGGGAATATGACCTGGATGCAGGACTAGTAGCTCGGCAGCAAGGGACTGTTACTATTTTGATGTCACCTAGTTTTGGGGTCTGATCCCAAGGCATGTGTTACACCCCTATTTGATGTATGTGTTACATCCAAACCATCCATCCATTTAGCAAGCTCATCTTGAGGCTGGGTAGAAAATGAGGTAAATCTAATGATCAGGTACGCCACACTGCAGGAAAAAAAGAAGAAGAAGAAGGAAAGTGCAGAGAGTGAACGTGCATCGTTTAAACCATTGGACTCACCTGCTGCTGGGAGCATGTTGGCTGGTCTACCACACCAGTTACATAGCTGGTGTGTTGACATCACCAACTCTGACGGTCCCACCATGTTTGGTATATCATCCAGACCGCCCATTTGGATGGTGGCCTGGTTACCCACCAGCTATATTTGACGTCAGCTAGCCCTGTGGACCCCTCGTGATGTATATGTTGTATCCTAGCCGTCCATCTAGATAGTGGGCCCCAGCAGTGTGGCTGTTATGTTACGTCAGAAAGTTCTGTGGTCCCACATGATCTCAGCCGTCCATCTGTTTGGACGGTGGTGCATGAAGCCTGCATGATTATGTATTTTATCCCTAACACCTATTCATTTGGTATTGTGTGGGGCCATCCCACACGTGTTGCACGTGTGGGATGGGACCCCACCTTGCTGTACCTATACTATATGCACACCGTTCGTTCTAAGCGTTTAAAGCCTCTAGACATTGCTTTTTTTAATTATTTAATATTGTATATAATTTTATATATATGCATTTGGTGGGCCCCATATGGGACCCACCTGCTGGACAGGTAATATTACATAATATGATAATATATAGTACTAGATATTATATAATATTATATAATATACCATATTATATAAATATGTTGTGGTGGGCCACTCCCACGTGGGACCCACCTTTAATGTGAGGATCATCACACACACACAATAATATATACTATTTAATATTATATAGATATATATATTGTACTTGAGGTGGGCCACTACATGGACCACACCATGATGTATAACATTATCTGCACCGTCCAGTTGCTAGATGGTGCAGCTGACCTGATATCCCAACCGTCCATCCATCTTACAGGGACGGGTTGGAGTTTTGAGCAGCTCCATGATGCACGTGTTGGAGTTTTGAGCAGCCATACATGATGTATTTATTCCACCGTCCATCACCCCACGTGATGCATGTGTAGTATCCATACCATTGGCCCAGCAGTCCAGCGGCATGGATGTCAGGTACGGCCCCACCTTGATGCATGTATTGTATTTATACCGTCTAACCATTTGATGTCGGTGTTGCATCTGTACCGTCCATCAATGGTCCTATGAAATTAGTAGTTCTGTGGGGTCCATTGATGCATGTATTATATCTAAAACCGTCCATCCTGTTGGCAGATCATCTTAGGCCTGAGGTCAAAGAAATAAGACAGATCTAGTATCACGTGGACCACACCTTAGAAATAGTGGAATTGAGCGTCCACCATTGCAACCCTTTGGGTTACAGAAGTTTTGGGCTAATATGATATTCGTTATCCTCTCTGTCGAGGTCTTGATAATCAAATGAACAGGCTGGATGGGGAATGAATGCTATGGTGGGCCATCTAAATTTTTAACCTTGGGAATTATCAACACCACTGTTATTTGTGGTATGGTCCAGATGATCCTTTGATCTGATTCATTGTTAGGATAATGCTCTAAAATGATCCCTATAGATGGATGAATGGTGCGGCCTCAAGTAGTGCGGCCTACTTATTATGTTTGGGAGGCCTAATATCACGTATTCAGGGCCCGTGGGTAGAGGCCCATAGTGTTGTGTATTAGGCCCATTTGTATCAACCCATTTGATCGACCCAATTGATTAGTCCCATTTGTACCGGCTCATTTGATCGGCCCAATTGATTTAACCCATGTGATTCGACCCATTTGATTCGGCCCATTTGATTAGGCTCGATGTGATATATGGGCCCATTGTCGAGGCCCACCTTGATGTGTATGAGGCCTGTTGTTGAGGCCCACCTTGATGTATATGTGGCCCAGTGATGCAGTCTACTAGATATGTCCGAGGCCGATGGGTTAAGGCCCATTGTGATGTATTAGGCTTATGGGTTAAGGCCCATTGTGATGTATTTGGAGCCCGTGGGTAGAAGTCCATTGTGATATATTTGAGATCATGGGATGTGGCCCTTTATGATGTATAGTAGGCCCGTGCCAGAGGCCCATTGTAATGTGTATGTAGCTCATATGATGTGGCCCACCTGATGTATGAGGGGCCCATGCATGTGACCCATCGTGATGTGTGTTAGGCTCTTGTGTGAGGCCATAGGCCCACTATATGTTCAGCCCTATGTGGGCCACTCCTTGGGAGCAATGTTGGTTAAACGTCCACATTGTGACCTTCCCTTAGTCTTAGATAGGCCTATTCTCATCGGTCTCTAGTGGGTTAACCCAAAAGCTTGGGCCCCATTGACATTGCTTGATCCATCATCGGCCGTCCATCTATGGACCCTGCCTTGTGTCAAAGCCGATTCTGATTGCCGATTACCGATTTTGATTATCGGGGTCGAGGCCGATTCCGACTGCCGATTATCGATTTTGATTATCGAGGTCAAGGCTGATTCTGATTGTCGATTACCAATTTTGATTATCGAGGTCAAGGCCGATTTCGATTGCCTATTACCGATTATCGATTTTGATTATCGAGGCCGACTCTGATTTATCGAGGCCAAATATCGAGGCCAATTGCCGAGGCCCATTGTGATGTGTATGCATCTCATATTTTAGGCCCATTCTGATGAGCATCTGACCTCGACTTGATGCATTTGAGGCCTATGTAAGGTATGTGAGGCATATGTGATGAGGCCCAATGTGGTGCATTTGAGGGCTAGGTGATGGAGCTCATTGTGATGTATGTTAGGCCCATGTGAGAGACTCATCGTGATGTATATTAAGCCCTTGAGTGAGGCCGATGGTATTATATATTTGACCCTTGTGTGAGGCCATGGGTCCACTATTGTTAGGCTCTATATGGGTTACTTCTTGGGGGCAATGTTAGTTAAATGTCTACATTGTCGAGGTCGATTGTCGATGACGATTATTGATATCGATTACGAGTATGTGGCAGCATAACATCATAATATATGCCCATACGCCTCATTTGCATGTTTGTTATGAGATGTGATTGACCATTGCATATGCCATAGGGCAGGTTGTTCATGGGGCTCCCTGATAGGCGGAGTTGCCACACATGAGAGCACGACATGCGCAGGATTGATGTATGACTGGATTGCACGACTCATGCATCTTACATTGCATTGTGTTGTATTGTATGCCCTAGCAACATCAGGATCGTAGCCTCCACAAGCATTTCATGGATGGCTAGATGAGATACCAAAAATCTGTTCTACATGGGGTGCTATAGATATCACTGGGTGAAAGTCTCTAAACCCTCTTGGTTCCAAAGGTTGCTCCAACGTTTAGACCAAGTGGATGTATGAGGGCATGAGGGCCATATACCGCTAGGCCGAGTCTCCCACTGTGTCGTGGTCAGTTGAAAGGGGGTGCGGCCTTACCTACCCGAGAGGAGGGGGCAAAGCTAGGCTGAGTTTGACCAGCTCGAGGAATGGGTCCGCTATCGACGAGCCGGGCCCGATATTGGTAGGCGGATAGTGAGGTCTCTTTCACTCGCCTTGTTGCCCGTGATGGGGCGGCAATCTGGTTTGGAGTGTAATAGACCCTGGTGATTTCCCAGAGAGATGAACCATACTGATATGTGGACTTATTGAGTAGGAGTTGCATACTCATTCATTCACTATCCATTTGGGCTAGTAGTGCATAACTAAGTGTTGTGTACTTTCGTTATGACAAGGATTTTGGTTGGGCGTGCGACTAACCTAAGATTAGGAGTTTACCATATTGAGTCTGACTATCCACATTTAGGTATGAGACTGGTTTGGATAGAAGTCCCTTGTGGTGGATCCCGTAGCCTGCGATACTACGTTATATCATCCTAACTTCACACTCCAGCATGGTCATTTCATTCGCTTCGTATATTGCATTACATCTGCAAGCATATGGAATTTTGGGTTATGTTTCTGCACTTATATGGCCTAGACAGACTTAGCAGGATTTGTATATTGCATTGCATCCTCGGCATATGATATTTGGTTCTTTATGACTCCTTATTGTATAACTGTTCTATATTGCATATTCTGATATTGATTGACTTATGGACTTGTCCATACTTCCGCTTACTCTGTTATCATATAATTTATGATCTTGTCAGTAGTTCTGCTTACTCTGATAATGCATGATCTTATCAGTGTTTCTGCTTATTCAGACATTGTATGACTTATGGATTACCAGTTTTCCGGTATTGTATGATTATGACATTATATTGAATACTTGGCACTTACCTTGTGCACACACTTACACCACCCTCTAAGCTTTCTATAAGCTTATGCACGATAGATGCGTGCAGGTGATGTTAGGTTGCAGCAGTGTTGAGCTTGGAGAGTGTAGTGGTCTTCTGGAGTTTGATTTTCTATTTATGTATTTCCCTTTTAGTGTTGTATTCAAATGATTATATTAGTGGATATGTGATGATGATGTTGCCTTTGTGAATTGGGTAATCTTGTGGTTATGTTTATTACTAGCTAAATGTACATTGAAAAAAATAAATTCTCCTTGTAGGATCCCAAGATCGGATTTTGGCATATGAACGCTAGAAGTCGAGAATGGCGTACTACGGAGGCTATCGGCACCGGATTCGACGATCGGGATTCCTGTGAATTCGATTTCTGATTTTGGGACGTGACAACGGTGGGCCTTCAACCACCCATAAGGACCCTATGGGCCTACCTTAGGGCCACCAAGGAGGACATCTAACCTCAACTGGGTCCCAAAAGGTAACCCGCTATGCATAAAAGTAAAGTCCAAGGCCCAAGCAATCCATGGCCTAGTGGGCTATACAATAAGTCCAATGCATAGGCAACACTGTGGGCCCTCAAGCAAGGTTTAGGCCCAACCATAAAGATCATGGGCCCACTCATTGTGGTGGGCCTAATGGGCAGCCCATTATTCCAACATATGGGTGATCCTTATGTTTAAAACAAATAAGTTGGGCGCCTCACATATCGGCCCAAGTATGGGTTTATTTTAGTGGGCAAGCAAGGGCCCAACTACTTGAGTATTTGACTCATAAAATCCATCACAATGACATGATAAATATAGGCCCTAAGGTTCCAATGGGCCTATCGAAAATTTCAGCCCAACCAAGGTTATAAAGCCCAACAATTAGCTGGAAGACTAGTTCAATAAGAATTTAATTGGAATGGGCCTTTAATGTGTTCTAATTAATCCCAAAAATCTAATTAAAATGGGGCAAGATGTGTGTGATTATGTCCCTAAATTTTGGTGGACTATGATGCTCCAAAACATCCATTTATGGGCAGCAACCATGGGCTTATTGCTGAAATTTCAGCTCACCCACTAGCTGGGCTTACTGAAAATTCAAAATTAATTAATTTATAAATTTATTTTAATTCCTAGTGATCCATACATGTCACAGGGGGGTCCACCAGACGAAGGGATTAAATTAGACACATAAATCAGGTGGGCCATGCTGCTGGACTGGACGTCCAGTAGCAGCCCAATGGGGTGGGCGTCCCATGGTGGGTAGTCCTTTGGGCCTGGGCATTTGGCCCCAAAACTTATCCAATGGGGCTCAAAAATGAAAAAATATAGAGAGAGGATGATCACTACCCCTATGGACCCACATGGATGAATGATGGGATATAAAATACATTAAGGTGGGCCCACAAAGTAGCTTGGATGGTTAGCCAAGGCTGGACGCCCCAGCCTAGGTGTCCCAGCTTGATGGGCCACTCCAGGCTATACCACGGACAGTACAGGGGCCCGTTGGCCCTAAAATTTTATAGGTTAGTACTTCTATGGGTGAGTCACACTTTCACAAAATTTCATGATTTTTGGATTCTTAGAAGTATTTTAATTTATTTAAGGAAAACAGTCTGTCCAAAAATTCTGGTCATCCTGGACGTCCCAACGTGGTGGGACGGTCTAGCCCTTTCCATGGTGTGATCAGGGGTCCATTGGCCCTAAAATTTGGTAGGTTGGTCTTACCATGGGTGGAACACCTCCTTGTAAATTTTCATAATTTTTGGATATCTAAAAAGATTTTAATTAAATTCACAATTACAGTCTGTCCAGGGTGAAATGTTGCTGTCCATGCATTTTATCCAAAAAGGTGGGCCTAAACTTCATCTAAGAGGGGGAAAGTGGATGTTTAGTATTTTTTTCATAAAATAAAATAGGGTGGGGTCCACAAATGTGGCCCAAGCCTTAGAGAAATCAAGCTAAAGTTTGTGTTTTTCCCTCCATACATGTGGGCTGGACAACCCAACAAGGTGGACCGCCCACCCCTATGGGCCTCCCTTTTTGGGTATCATTTCATGGGCCATCTGAGGTGTGACCCACTACACCTCAAGGTGGGGTCCACATATTCTCATTACACTTCATAGTCATAAGGAAAATAGTGGAAATCATGATCCAAAATCCATGCTAAACATTGAACATGACAGTCTATGTAACAGTCCAGATTTTTGGGACAACAATACATGGTTGGATATATTAACCTATATCTCAATAATTTCAAAAAATAAAAGGGTGTGTGGACTTCCTCAGTGGGCCCCACATATGTCCAGATCATGGCCTAAGACTAGGACACTTGCACGCATTGATTAAAGTGTCCAAGGATCATGGAGTTGGGTGGTAGGGGTGTCTCACCTTACTGGATTTTTTTTTTTTTGGGACATCCTAGGCCCACCAAGTGGGCCACACACACATCATCATCTACACATCAGAGAAAAGAGAAAAAGAAAAAGGTAATTCGGCCATGGGGTAGGGCCTTGCCACTAATGGGCCCTCCCAAGAATCAATCTCAATCATATAACTATGTTAATTGAACATGCAACATTAAACTAATGCATGCATGATCTATGACTAGAATGGGTGGTTGGGATGCCATATCAACATGACTTCTAGGGTCTAGATGCCCTTGAAATGAAGTGGATGATACAATACATCATGATGGGGTCCATGGAGAATGGTCCCATCATGTATCATGATATGCATGTAGGATGGGCCAAAGGACCACATCCGTGGGGTCAAATGGGATCCCCACCATGGATTGGTGGGTCCCATATGATCCACACAAAAAGAAATAAGAAGATTTAAAGGTAGAAAATTAAATCAGAAAGATCATAGTTACCCACTTACTATCTCACTCCCAAACTTCTACTCCATGAAGCTCTTGGAGCAAGGAATGGATTTCAATAGTGGAGATATAATTCTAATGGAGGGATTAAGAGTATGATGGGGGTTAGGGGGCTGGAGAAGAGAGAAAAATGTGGAAATTGGAGGGAGAGGAATTACTAGCTTAAGGGAAGAAAATGAGAGGGAAGGAAAGATAAGGAGAGAGAGAAAAGTCATCATGAGTTTGTAAGAAAGTAATGATGGCTATGGGTGGAGATTATTATGTTTATAGGTTTTAGACTAGGCTTGGGTAGTGACTTGAGTGGGTGGTGTTATTCCATGGGATTGTATAGTGTATGTGGTGTGCATGAAAAATTGTGCCATGGAGGTGATCCACATGTATTTACACAAAAGTGGGCCACATAATCAAAGGCCATACTATGTAATGCTCATAACTTTTGATCCCTAAGTCGGATGGACGCACAAGACACGTCGTTGGAACCGCAACGACGATGCAAACAAGATGGAATAGGTCTCAAGTCGATCCAAGTTAGGTCTATGTGACTAGACTCAAGGATGACCGTAAACACTATTTGAGGGTCGCGGGTCATCGAAATTCGACTGGTAGGACCGCGGGACTACAAGAAATGAAATACATACTCACACACATAAGCATATGTAGAAACTCAGGTCGAGTCTTACAGCGGGATTACTGACCTTGCTGAGAGGAGCATGATACTTAGAGAGCAGCGTGCTAATGAGTGAGGCAAAGGCAATGCTAAATATTACAACTACAATTAGCCCAGTATATGAGCATAGGCAGACGAGTTCCAAAGCTAAGATCTTCCTTTAGATTTGGCACATAGGCACAAATCAAATGGAATTACAACTACTGGCTACAACTAAGAGTCAGTCTAGAGTATGCGCAGGGATGGACTGAGATTAAATATACTTTAAGGATCCACTTCTAATGAGCAATTGAGAACTCAACATTAATACACAACGTTGCATTGGATTAAGAGTTATGTAGTTTGGTTTTGCATTCAGTGGGAGGGGGGAGCTTTTCTGGATCTACTTCAATTACTTATTGCTTTTCGGGAGAGATGAGAGAATAACCGCTCATCCACATGGCACCTTCATGTGCAACCAGCTGGGAAAGAGAAATTATCTTTTAGTGACCATGATCGTGTTTTGTTCGAACGCCCAGAAGGTGCTCTAGGGATGATGTGGCTAGAACAGTTTCTCGTCCTTATTCGAAGATAACCTAAATACCAAAAAGACCCCTGAAAAAATTATTTGAACTTCAAATCTCTGGTACACACTCTTCAAATATCTTCTATCCCACATGACTTGATTCACACCATTTATCAAGTTCAGATGAATTTTGGTACAAACATTGCCCCATCACATTTCTAGCTATTCGACAAAGAATTGCTATAAATGTGGTGATGCATCAATGAGTTGGCCACGTGTCATACTCTCTACCTCTTATAGATGCCAAATGATGTTTTTGTATTTTTATTCTTGTCGTCGTATAGTGTCATGTGGCATGTGGAGATTACGTTTTTGTATCTTCGACGCAACTTTTGTCTCAGAATTCGTTCGGATCATCATATGACAATTAATGTTGCGCATGCGGTGGATTCATATATGTTATCTCACCTCGTTTTCTTATTTATGCTTCATCACTTCTTTTAAAATAATATTTCTCATCTGTTGCTTATCATCATGGCTCCGAAGAAACCAAAGCTTTCTGACATTCCAGCATCTCTAAACTCTTCTTTTACTACTTATTAGAGCCGCTTTTCCCTCTCATTTCCATAGAGGAAATCTTCTAATCAAATTTTAAATATTTTAGTTCGAATTTGTATCTTGGACCTGCTTTTCATCCAACTTCTTCTCCCAATCTTTCAAGTATCCTCCCATTCTTTTTAGTTGATAAGAAAGAAATTTTCCTAATTAGCCATGAATCTTTCAATTAGAAATATTGGGAGCCCAAAAAGATTCCTTGACAGATTCTTATTTTATTGGACCGAGGAATGGGTAAACTGATACCTACATGTTAGAGACTGATTCTTAATTCATTGGACTGAGATTGAGATTGTTAAATGTATCTACTTATCAGCCTGTGAGATAAAGCCTTATTTAGCTCTTATTTTGTGACGGCCTATTTTGGTAGTCATTCAACCAATTTATTTTACTTTTGATGTCGCCCTATAACGCCTTGGGTTTTTGAAACCCGAGTATATGACTTGTTCTATAAAAATCCAAGTGTTAACCTTAAAAGATAGCCAAATTTCAAATATATATATATATATTTTTCTTTTCTTTTCTCAGAGTTAGCAGTTTAGCGGAAGATGGACAAATCAAACATAAAGAAAAATTTGCATCTATATTCAGAATATACAAGCGGCTACCCAAATGACTTATACAAAGTAATGTCTCTATGTTAACATATACAAGAATTACACAATTTAGCACATGAGAAATAATAAAATGCATATAAACTTGAGCCGCAAGATCGCGCAGCTTCCCTTGACAGATATAACCATGCATCCTTGATAATTGTACCTTGCTCGTTACGAATCTGGATATTTAAACCACTTGCTCCACCTGTATGATTATATATTCGATGAATGAGTGGCCAGCTCAGTATGAATTCTCCTCAAGATTACACACCGCCGCATTAATCAAGCATAATTTTAAAGAATAAAGTATCCAAAATAATATATGATGCAGTCTTGTTTAAATACATGGATGCGTGAATGCACATCGATCTAGGAATGTTCATCCAGTCGGACTTGGGCTCGTCACTCATGCACATGGCCGATCACCTGTAAAGCACATCACGTACAAGTATAGTGACTAAGTCATCGTACATCACATACATGGATCAATGGTCAATGGTCTGTGAGCTAGTAAAATGATACCACACTAAGGCCTAAGGGCACGTGCTATAACATCCAGAATTAGCCACCCATCATCACCCGTATGCTATGAATGCATGATTAGCCAAACTATTATTATTCCGATTATAACCAACCAATTTAAGAAAGCTCAAAGGTCACTATGGGGGCTCATCACCCAGCATAGGCCAACAGTTCGGGAAAAATATCTCATTCCACCATTTTCGGCCCATGAGACTTCAACATTGGGATGTTTAATGGTAACCTCATCGACTAATGTCCAATCATATTTCAATAGGTGGAACTTACAATCGCATGATTATATAAAAATAATCCCATCAAGCCACTTAGGACAATTATCAAATGAAAGCCACGTGGGAAGATATTAGATCAATTCCACATGGGGCAAATATCAAACTCAAAGCCATAGAGGGCAATTATCAACTCAAAGCCGCAAAGGGCAAATATCATATCAAAGTCGCAGAAAGAAAATATCATATCAGGCCACAAAGGGCACAAGGATCTGTAAGATGGTAAGTCCATAACAACCCTGGGCAAAGTGACCATTAGTTCGGGGCCCATTATAGTCACAATCAATCAAGTTACATCCTAAGTATGGGTATACATTTATAAGTGGGGCTTTTCATTGATAGATGTACCAGTTTAAGTTCCATAAGCAATTCACAAACATGAGAAAGTATACGAGTGCAACATACATATGTTTATATGATACAAATGTCAAGTATATAAGTTAAAAGTCAAATCCCACAACTTGTGCAAGTAATAATCAAATAGAGATAACAATTATCAGCTGGGATTAAGATAAGAACTATCACTTAAGCTAATAGGAAAGTGAACAGCTCAAGGGGAAGAAATCATCACCTAATAATTTAAATTACCTACTAGCATTGTTACAGAATGCGTGTTCCATTAGAATCAAATCCTATCATAAATTGTAAAGTTATACGATTAGATCCAAGCTTTACACACTATTTATGGTTAAGGCCTTAACCTAGGGTTTGGATTGCCTAGGTTTTAGGGTTTAGTTCTAGGAGTTAAACTATAATGTATTTGTAGTTTAAACACACTGTAATAATATGGTTAGTTACATTTTAACGTTAATGATATAATTAATATTTGTGACCATGGTAATAGTAAGTATTATAATGGTAATAAAATAGTATAATCTATTATTAATGATAATATTTTTCAGGTGATGGATACCATATTAATATCATTAATGGTAATTTCATTTATAATAATTAATATTAGCGTAAACTGTGTACTGATGGCTATTCATGCTTAATAATTGTCATAATTATGGTAATGAAACTTATGCTTAATAGTTAACTCACATTAGTCGATTTAGTAGCTTGACTTGACGATTCGACTCGGCCCTGAACTGGGTAGAACTTGGTTTGCCTCGAACGATCTCGACGTAAAATCCATGTGATGAGTTAGAGAGCTTTTCTAACCAGCTACATTGTCACCAATGATTTCCAATGTTGTTAGACCTGATTGACCCGAACCCAGACCTAGCCAGGTTCATGGCTCGGTGGGTTAACTCAGTTAGAGCCGACTGAGTCGATTCTCCTTCTTCCTCTCTTTACATTCTTTCTTTCTAACCTGTCCAACAAGGTTGCTAGACCAAGATCAACCTGCAACTCGGTCAAAAACTCAACCAACTCGAGTTAGTGCGGCATAAGTGCACCGACTTGACTCAGTTCACTTTCTTTCTTTCTATACTTCTCCTTTCATTTTCTTCTCTCTTAGAGATGGGGTGTCCAGCAACCCTAGATCTGAACTAGACTTTCCCCACCTTGCCTCGACTCAAGAGCAAGTCAGTTTAATGTAGCAACTCAACACCGTGACTAGGCAGCAAGTTAGATATGGTTCAACACCCGTGTAGCAGCAACCCGACCACCCTTCCTCATCTTTCCTTTCCTTCCTTCTCCTTTCTATTCTTCTTGCTGGAAACATCCAACAATGAAGGCCAAGCCTGACCTGACTTGATAGTAACAGCCCCCTCATGATCTCTCTTTACCTTTCTTTTTGTTTCTTCTCTTTTCTTCTTCTTTCTCTTTCTTCTCTTCATTCTTGTGAAGTCCAACTAGCTTGAGCTCTTTTTTGACCAAGTTAGAGAGAGTTAATGACTAAATTCGGACATGTTAGAGCTTGCCTCGACTTACACAGCTTGACTCGATAGCTAGTCATGGTGTAATGCAGGACTTGGTCACCGCTATGTACGTCTTTCCCTCTCTTTCTCCTAGCATCAGGGACTCCTCCAAGTGATAAGATTCCAAAAAGGCTAAACTAGACAAGGTCTGACTCAGTTTGACATGGAAAGGAAGACGGTCGACTCTAATTGCGGATCGCCATTGGGTGAGTTTTTCTCCAAAATGAGGCATCTATGTGGTGCAAACAGGCCTTTAGGAGCTTGGAGGGATGATATTTCGAAGCTTCATAGAAGTTTTCATGGTTGCTTTGATGGGAGGAGAAAATGGTGGATTTTTTAGGGTTGTTGTATGAATGATAATAGGATTGGTTTGCGCTCTATCGTAGCCTACCTTATGATGTTGCCCTAACATTTCTAAACCATCATATCAATAGCAAATGGTCTGGATGTGGTCTAGTAGAAACCACCTCTAAATATAGTGGGTAGGGCTGGAATCGACCGTGGTTTTATTTGCCAAGGTAACCCTAAACCACAGGATTCGAATGGAGGGCTACGATGGCTCTACGTGGAGGGCTGAGATGACTCAAAAGATAGCGCACGCGGATCACCAGAGTGGAGGAAGGAGTGAGATTTCCATTTTAGGAAGGTGGTTATGTGAAGTTCGGATACGTCTGGATTTATGCCTGCACACGCACTCCCCTTCCAACGGGGCAACTTGGGCTATGGTCACAGCTTAATGCTGCTCTAGATGGATGGTCTGGATTAGTGGTTTGATCTTCGTTGGTGGGCCACTGCCATTCGTTCGTTCGAACGTCGTAGCTGGGAACCGAGAAAGGAGGGAGAGAACTCTCCATTTCAAGAATTTGTTGGGTCAAACTGTGTTTGAGCCAACTTCACTCCTAGTGAACGGCGGGTGCACACACCCTTAGTGCATGCACACCACTGATGTGGGGTCCACCATGATGTTAGACAAAATCCACTCCGTCCCTTCAGTTTCAAGGGCATAATTAGTGCCCCTGAGCAAAGATGAGGCGATCCTAAGTCTTATGTGAGTCATACCAATGAGTTTCATAGTTTTGGTTGATCTTTATTGACCCAACGATTGGATTGACCCTTCTTTTAATGTCAATGACACAAGATTCTAAGGATCATTGATGTGTTCAGGTCTAACTATTTTAGCTGTTGGAAACTCCTAATAATATTATTCGTACTATCATACGCTTATCAATTATTTTATTTACTTATTGTCATTATATGAGTGAACACAAATACTTATTGTAAGTGTTATAGTCTTCTGCTCCTTTGATTGTCAAATTTTGTAGTGCCAAAACCACTATCTGTGTCTTGTGTAGCACAGTGATTTATATATGTTCAAGGTAATGAATCACATGTACAAAGACAATGCTTCAAGGCGAGAACAAAGATCTACTTCAAGAAAAGCAAGATCAAGTACATTGTTCACTCCTTTAAGCTTCTGCTTTAAAGTGACATCGAAAGTCAAGTGAACTGTTCATAATCAAGACTTAAGGTGAAGTACAACACATGTATACAAATTCGAGCTTCAAATGATCTCAAGTATAAGCTTCATTTTGTGTCGAGATATTAAGCTTCACAAACTTCAAAGAGTGACTAGAAGGTTCAATGTTCATTCTTCACTAACAAGGTTTGGATGACCATAGATTGACCTTAGTGTTTGGTCTATTCTTCAACTAGTCCTGGACTCTGTTCAACTAGTCCTAGCATTGGGTCGACCAATCCAAGAAATTCCAAGACCAATCCTAAGTTTGTTGAAAAATTTTAAAATTTTTTTTAAGCTACGACCAGTCCTGGAGACTGCTCGACCAGTCGTGTGAATAGTATATGACTCATTCACGACCAGTCTTTTAGCTACGACTCGAACTCCAACAACTAAATCTAGTTCCTCATGACCAGTCATAGAGGTCACATGACCGATCGTGTAAGGCCTACGACCAGTCGTAGAACGACTTTATCCAATCACGCTCAAAATTTCAAAAATTCATTGGTCCTACGACCAGACCAGTCGTAGGTGAGATCTGTTCATCTATAAATAGAGCATGATTTTCTGAGTTTGGTAATTCAATTCAATTAAAATCTAGACATCACTCTGAGAGATAAGTTTATAAACTTTTTAAGCTATATTGTGCATATTTCATATTCTCTTTTATTAGCTTTTTATATTTGATTTTGTATTCTGCATTCCAATCTAATTTGAAAGAGGGATTGTAATATTCCCACTTCCTGGAATCAAAATCAAATAGAGCTAGCCCAAGTTGATTTAATTTAAAATTAATCTAGAACCTAGAACCATTTCATAAGTGAGTATGGACATTGAACTTCTATATTCAAACTTCTACTTTGATTTGGTTTTTCTGGGCTTCAGCAAAAGGAGAAATCCAGGTACTTTATATTTGTGTAAATCTTCTATTTTTTTTTTCTTTTGAGATTGAGCCAGAAAAATTTTATTCTTTTGGTTATCTGAGGAGATCTAGAAAACTCAGAGTGTGGGGTTTTTTGAATTGTGTAAGCCCACTTGAAAGACACAATTGTGAGGGTTTTAGGTGAACTTGGAAAAACCTATTTTTATAGTGAACGCTAATATCCACCGTGTGAGGATATTAGGAGTGGAGTAGCTATGTGGATGTTGTTTAATAGTTGGTGTACACACAGGCGAACCACTATAATTCTTTGTGTTTTATGGATGTGTGGTTTATTTTCTATATCTTTTATCATTCAAGATTGTGAGATGTATTTGTGAATGTGAATGTTGTAATCTTTACTTTTTAGCATTGTGGGGAATGTTGTAATATCTTAGATTTTTTTTTCTTACTATTTATTTATTTATTTATTCCTCTGTATTAAGTTTGAGCTTTTAATACAAAGACCTTTCTAGGAATCAGGTTGTCCTACCATAAACCTTGGTTTTTGGTGTAAGGTTGTCCTTAGAACAACATTTGTATCAATCTCTCAATACTCATACATTTGAGGTTGCTTTACATTTTAGTATTGTGAATTGATTATAGTGTTATCGTTCATTTAATTATTTAATTTCTGCTGTTATTATTTTAATTTGGCATAGTCCTATTCACCCCCCTCTCACTCTCTAAGACATATAGCTCGGCCTTTTAACTTATGCACTTATTTATTTATTTGTAGAGTCATCAATTCGTCTAGCCCCAGGCACCTCTAGTACTCGAACAATTTACCATCAGTTTTTATAATCCGATGGTCGGCTTAGGGAGATGGATCGTTAGATTATTTGATCAAGTGTTAACTCATATGGTTTAGGTATGGGTTGATCATTAAACTGTTGGGGATGTGATGAGTGATGAGTTTGATGATCTGGGATCCGCCATTGACAACTAATGGCTTGATTTTTCTATAAAAGTGATTGAAATCCTAAAAATAGGTTTCTTTGATGGTGTGATGATCAATCTTAAAATCAATGGATGGATGACTTAATTATGTATGAAGATTACTTTTGACAGTCAGATTAGACTAAAATGAACATAAATGTTTGCTTTATCTAGGTTTGTATTTATACTAAGTTAGGATACATAGCAACACTCGAGTACTGGAAAGTACGGGGTGTTACACGCCCCATGAGTGTGACCATTATGGACGTATGTGCCCTAACATCTCTCATCTCATCAAGATACCAGTTCTACCTAGGGTGTGTTTTCAATGAATTTTCATTGAATATTTTCGACGTTTACATGTCGTACAACGCATTCATGCAACATGAGTGCAAGATTGAAGGGGAGGTCACCCATTAGGAGCATTGTGCTTTCCTTCTATAGGTCATAAGTGTCATGCCCCAGACTCAGTGACCGGACTCACAAGGAACCCGATAGCCAGTTTCCTCCGCAACAACCTCCGTAGTACCCCATTCTCGGCTCCTGAGACAGGTTCCAATCTTGGAATCCTAAAAGGAGGATTTCTATATCATAAATCTGATTCAGTCGAGCATATCCAAGATCATAGCAAGTAAATCTCAGAAAGTAAACTTAGGAACGCATTACAAAATCCACTAGAATTTAAACTTTTACAAGTACATAAGGTTCAAAAGGACATACATAAGGTAAGAAAGAAAGAGAAAAGACTACAACGGGTCCTCAGCACGCTCCAATCCAATGCCCCACCACTACTGCGCCGATCTAGGATCACCTGCACACATCAATCGTGCATAAGAAAGCTTGGAGGGCGGTGGAGGTATGTGACAATAGTGCTTAGAAGAAGATAGGGGAGAATGTAGAAGGAAACATGAATGATACTAGCCGTACAGAGGTTAAACTATAAATGCAGTAAGCTGCAACTAGGGCTATGTAATGCAATACTTGAGTACTGGGTGCCATACCAAGGCGATGTAACATAAGGCTTATACAACCGATGTCAATGCAATACGAAGTAATGCTAGTCCTCATATCCAATCCACACATCAAGTACAGTTCCATCATAAGGAAACCACCGGGGTCAAGTACACTGCAGGAAGACTGCCGCTCTTCAAGACCCGCATAGTTAAACGAGCGTAAGAGACCTCACTACTCGCTTGTGGACAACCAATCACCGGTAGCGAACCCATTTACGAGCTGGATAGACTCAGCCTAGCTATGCCCCCTCACTCAGGCAAGTAAGGCCAAACCTCATTTTAACTGACCTCACAACAGTGGGAGTCGTGGCATAATGGTATAAGGCACTCGGGTGCTCATGATTTTCACTCGATCTCGGCGTTGAGGCGTCTCCTCGGTACCATGAAGGTTTAGGGGCTTTAACTTAGGGACATCCTATGCGCCCAAAATGCTCAAATATCATTTTCGGTGTCCACACACGACATCCATGATATATTTGTGGAGGCTACGGCCCTGATGAAGCAAGGACGAATATCCACATGTTATGTAATGCCAGATGTATGAATCACACAATCACCCATGCATTAATCTTAAGCATCCATTATGCTCAAGAGGGAAAACTCCATCCTCGGAGAAATACAAACATGTGCTACACAGTGGCATAATCATGTCCAATCATACCTCAACCAAGCATGCACATATGCATATGGGAGTGGGCCATGAAGATGAATAGGGTGCCAATGAGGTGAAGATAAATTCTTTACCTAACCATGAAGGGTCTTAGGTACTTAACCAATTCCTTGTAAAGAATATATAACCTCTAGTGGGGGCCCATTTACCTAGGGTAGCCCATGAGACTAAGCATACAAGCTACGGGCCTAAATAATATAGAGTTGAGCCTAGTAGGAGACTAAGGTGGGCATTTGTAACAGCTCTTACTTTAGCATGCTCGGGTGTTACTATTATAGTCTCGATTAGCATGTTGTATGATTATATAAATTACTCACGTTATTCATCATCCTCTGATAAGTCATAAACCACAATTAAAATAGTTAAGATATCAATATTTTAAATCCAACTGTTAATAAATCGATAACCATATATCGTGGATGACTTATATATATATATATATATAAAGCTTTCTAATAAAAGCCCAATAGGGGGCTAGGTGAATGAATAAATGGTTTGGATCAAGATACGAACCACCTAAACAACTTAAACCTAATAATAATAATAATAATAATAATAATAATAATAATAATAATAATAATAATAATAATAATAATAATAATAATAATGATGATGATGATGATGATGATGATCAATATGATTAAAACATTTCAAAAACTTTATATATTTTAAATGCATATTAGGCCATGCAATCCATAACCTAGCAATGAAATTCTAGTTAGGTAGTCCATTGGACCTTCCTAACCGGTGATATTCAAATTGGGAATAATACAACCATTGAATTAATAAAGATTAATAAAATAACTCAAATGATTCCTTGTGTGGCCCACTTAAACTTTAGAACTGACCAATCTTTAGTCAAGGGCATTTAATGGACCACTTAAGAAGAATGGGTGGTGTGGATTTTCTCTGCTCACCACTTGGACTCCACTTTTAAACCTCACGGGTTCATGAATAGTGTGCTCCTGCTATGTATGAGACCACGCTCCTGGTTAAACCAAAACTGACCTGTTAGAAACCACAGAAAGCAGAATTTCACTTCTCCCACCCATCTTGCGTTCAAACCTGATCGTCTGTTTAATGATGCAAACGACCATCCGTCCAATCCCAGTAATGAGATCCAAATCGTCCATCTACTAGATACAATCCCACCGACACTAACCATGATTTAATCCACGGTCAGAAGTTACCTTCACCATGTCGGTCAGCGATTGATCAGGCCTTATAAAAAGGAAGGCATTGATAGGGAGAATAGATCCACGTACGTTGCTTCTCTGGCAAATCCGACCGTTAGAAATCATCAGGCGAAAGCCACATACGTGAGGGAGTCCTCGTCACCCCTACTATTTCCAAGAATGTATTCACCTTTATCTAGGAGTGAAAAGAATCTTTCCATTCTGGGAAACTATTCATCCCATCCATTTTCCCATTCTCTAGAAGTTTCCACGAGAAATCTGGGACGTAGAAATCTAGGGCTCTTTAGAAATCTCGTAGCTAGACAAGAAAATCAGGAGAAACTGGCAAGAAAAAGGATTGATGCAAGAAGTCCCAGTGTGGCTAAACTCGACTAATCTTGGGACTTGTATCTATCATGCCCCAAACTTGGAAACCGGGTTCACAAAATTTCTGATCGCCGAATCCGGCGCCGACAGCCTCCGTAGAACCCCATTCTCGGATCCTAGTGCCCATTCACCGGGTTCCGATCCTGGGATGCTATGAGGAGAATTTTCAACGTCAGTTTGATTCTTAATTAGCATAACCAAAGGCATAACCCACAAACAACAACCAAGAACTCCATTACATTTTCACTATGATAAAAAACTTTTACAAGTACAATGAGCATAAAGGGAAATACAATGATGAAGGATAAAAACTCTAAAACGATCTGCAACGTGCTCCTGCCTCAGCGCTGTTATGCCCCAACGTCACCTGCACGCAACGGTCGTGTATAAGCTTATAGAAAGCTTAGAGGGTGGTGAAAGTGTGTGCACAAGGTAATAGTATGATCATGCAGTATCAGAGTAATGCGTAATATACAGATGGATCCATAATATCATGAGCCGTACCAAGGTTATGCGATGCAAGACATGAATGATATCGGCTATCCCAAGGCCATGCGATGTGAAATGCAACTCAAGCATATAAATTCTCATCTATGTCCACACATCAATACAGCTCAAATCTGGGATATCATCGGGGTCTAGTACACTCTAAAACAGATTGCCGCCACATAGCGCAATAAGGTAAGTGGAAAAGACCTCACTATCCGTCTGTAAATATCGAGCGCGACTTGTTGATAGCGGACCCATTCCTCGAGCTGGTCAAACTCAGCTAGCATTGTCCCCTACACTCGGTCGGGTAAGGCCGCACCCCCTTCCAACCGACCACGACACAGTGGAGAGCGCAACCGTCTGGTAATCGGCCCTCAATGCTCATCTACCCACTCGGTCTAGACGTTGGAGCAACCTCTTGGTACCATAAGGGTTTAGGAACTTTCACCCAGGGATATCTATAGCACCCCATGTAGAACAAGATTTTCGGTATCCAATCCTTCCAACCACGATGCGTCTGTGGTGGATACGACCCCGATGTCGCTAGGGCGTACAATAACCATATCACACGATGCGAGATGCATGAATCACACTATCCAATCATGCAACAAATCCTAGCACGTATCATGCGCTCATGCAGGACAACACTGCTTAATCGGGGTCCCGTAAACAATCTGTCCGAAGGCATATGATATGATCAGTCACTCTCATATCAAGCATACATATGATGTGTATGATCATGAGTCATGAAGCTATATTAAACATGTTATAATGAGATGAACTATCCTTACAATGTAGATGGGCCTGGGCTGCCTATACAATAAGTACGAGCCTAATAATGGGCCCTAAGGAGAGCGTAATGTGGACATCCAACCAGCATTACACTCGAAATGTGGACGTCAAATCAACATTTCTTTCAAGGCACGATCGTTATAAACATTGTTTCATAATCGGTGTTGGGGTCACACATTGCAATGGACCTTAGGTACTTCCCATTGGGCCTTAAATACATCAAGTGGGCCATGTCATATAGGCCTTTTATTCATCAAATGGGCCACATAAATGGACCACACCAATGGGCCTTATGTGCATTGCAATGGGTCAAAACCCGTGAGCCTTAGATTGCATCAAATGAGTCTAATCTCATGGGTCATGTATGTAACCAGTAGGCCACACTAATTGAGCCCCATATGCACATTAAATGGGCCTCAACCCATAGACCCAAGTATATCTAAATGAGCCTTGACCCACAGGCCTTTATTCATCATAATGGGCTTCGACCCATGGACCTTAGAATATCAAATGGGCCTACCAATTGGGCCCCATGCACATCAAATGGGCTACATCCAAAAATAAGTGGTGATGGTGATTTCCACCATTTAAAATTTTTAAGGCCCATCGTAACATATGTTTCCCATCCAATTTATTCATAAGGTAACATGGTGATGAATTAAATGAAAACAAATATCAACTTAAAGGGAACCACTATGCCCCTTATAAATTTTATACGGTGGACGTCATTATCCATTAAGTTGTGAGGTCCACTTGAAGTTTAGATCAGAATTATTTTAGGCTCAAGCTTATTGAGACGAGCTTGCCAAATGGTTGGATTACTGGGATGCATCATATGCCTCAAAGGTGAGGTCCACTGCACAATAGACCTGACTCATTCTTTTAGCCAAGCCATAAAATGGCTCTCCAAGTGAATGGACAGTTCGGATGCAGCGTAAGCATTAGGGTGGGTCCCACTGTCATTGGACAGTGTGCATGAAGTACGTGCATCACAGTGGGTTCCACCGTCCACTGGACGGTGGAGATAGAACGCATACATCGTGGTGGCCTGGATGCAATATACATGCACCATTGTGGGTCCCATGTGGGCCCCACCGTAATGTTTACATGTCATCCAGCCCGTTCATAAGGTCACTCGGACCTGGATGAAGGGAAAACACAAATTTCATCCTGATCCAAAACTTTTGTGGACCCCAGAAGGGGTTTTAATGGTAGATGTTCATTCACACTGTTTCCTATGGTGTGGGTACCTGAATTTTGGATCCAGCCGAAACTTAGAGGGGGCCCACCTCATAAACGGTTTAGATGGCATATAAAAATCAAGGTGGGTCCACGGTTGGAGGTCGTGGGTGTCTGTTTTTCGCCCGCCGCCTGGGAACAGCGCAGGCAGCGCCTGCGCTGGTCTGACAGCAGCAACAATTGCTCAATCATTCTCCCTCTCTCTCCTATATTTTGGTGTTTCAGTGGTTTTTCATAGGTGGGGCCCATATCAAGTTAATCCAATCCATCCATTGGATTCTTCAGCTCGTAACAAATCAAATGAGTCCGAAATTCAAAAATTTTGGGCGTATAAAATATCAAGAAATGTTTTTAAGGGTAACCACTAAAGTTCCCTATGTTATGGCCCAACAGATGCTCAGATCAGGCCCATTCTCCTACTCAACGGTTAAAATGGGGCCAACAAGAGGATGGACGGCTTGGATTTTACCCCAACATCAAGGTGGGGCCTATAAGAGGACTACCCCAAAAGCACTTCCCTTTTTTTTTTTTTTTTTTTTTTTTTTTTTTTTTTTTTTTTTTTTTTTTTTATACTGGGACGTTGGACGTCCCAGACGCTGGCATTATGGTGGACCCTGTTGAAGTGGACCACCATAGATGGATGATGTAGTACAACATTTAAGGTGGGCCCCACTTGAAGAAAACTTGGACCAAATAAATGCTTCAAGGTGGGGTCCATTCAAGTGGGCCACACAACCCTATTACAAATAAAATAAATAAAAAAAAGAAATAAAAAAAAAGAGAGAGAGATGGAGAGAAAGAGAGAGATGGAGGGTGGGACACGCTTGTGATGGAGGGACCCCGATACTATGGGCCCTCCCTTGCAATGAATCATACAATCAAGTGGGTCCTTTAACAGATGGGACCATCAAAATTTAGAATCAACGGTGGAGATCCTTTTCCCCCCAATATGGACGGTCTAGATGACCTTTTCTAAGAAATAAACATCATGATGGGGTCCATGGAGAATGGCCCCATCATGAAATGATCATGATGATCCTAGTGGGCCATCGGCCACATCTTAGGGTCCCAAGTGAGATCCAAACCATTGATCGGTTGGCCTCACTTGGCCTATCTCAAAAATAGGAAAAACTAGTATGATTAAACACCCACCGTCCAAACTTCTTGCTCCTAGGGGTTCCTTAGCATCTTAGCTTCAACTTCAATGGATGAGATGGGGAATGGATGGCTAGGATGGGAGATGATGGGGTAGAAAAGTGGGCCACCTTAGAGTTTTTGGGAAGCTTGGAAGAGCTCATACGTATGAGGGGTTTGCTTAGATTTTTTTTTTTGCAAATGAGAAAGAGAGAGAGTGTTGTAGAGAGAGATGGAATGATGGGTGATGGAGTGATGGATGTAGTGGTGATGGGTGTAGGAACTTTTGTGGACTTTGGTGGCCTTTTGTGTAAGAAAGGTATGGGCATGAAAGACTTTTGTGGCTTGCTTGGAAAAAGGGGTGAAAGTGATGTGTACTTGACATGTACTTGACATGTGATGGATTGATGTGACACATCGTAGAGATTCTCTTGCATTTCGTAACGCGCGGCATTTTCTTCGCACCGAATGTTGGCCTACAACTCTTGACCAGGGTATCGCCTCAGCGCACAAGTCGCGGTATCGAAACTGCAACGACGGTGCGGTCGCTAGGGTATGGGTCTCAGGTTGAGTTGACTCGGGTCGACGACATATGAATCAGGGTCGCGCATAAATATCGGTTAAGAGTTGAAGGTTGCCGAAATTCGACCGGTAAGACCGCGAAAGTCTACGGGACGGTACGGACTAAGATATGGGTCTTACAGTATCCATCGTGAGATGGACCCCACACACCCTAAGAAGGATATTAGGACCATTCTAATGGCCCTGATCAACGGATCAACTGGTCATGACAAAAATGCCATGATCGTCGGGTCATCTTCTCTAAACTAACTGATATCAATGGATCTTGATAGATGGGTTCTTCCTCTAATCTGAGACATCCAACATGCAACCCACCTCACCAGAAACTCATTCAGAATGATCGAGTTGACACATGTTACCATTCGGCTAACAGTATGCTTATCTTAAGGATTAGCTAAGAAAATAACTAAGAAAGGAAAGGCTATAAAGAGCTATGTGTTAGGGTGAATCCCAAGGGAGAAAAATAAAATAAATAGTACAAAAGAGATTAAGAGAGTGAGAGAGCGCAGTCGAGTGAGTTGTAGGCCTCTGTAGCAACTTGGCTCAGCTAAAATGAGTCAAGGGCAGGTTTGACTCATCTCCCTATAATGTGAGAGTGAGAGAGAGTATGTAAGACCCGTATCCTAACCCGTACTATTCTGTAGGCTTTTGCAGTCCTCCCGGTAGAATTTCGGTGACCTGCGAGCTATAATCGATGTTTGTGTGTGACCCTAAGTCGTATCCTGTAGATATGAGTTGGCTCAATCTAAGACTTGTACCATTGCGACCGCTCCGTCACCGCGGTTCCAACGCCGCGTCTTGCATATCGATTCGATATCCTGGCTAGGAGATGTGAGCCCGTGTTTAGTTTGAAAAAACACCGCATATTACAAAACTCAAGAGAATCTCTACAACATGTTCTATCAATCAATCAATCAACTCTCTCTTACACACCCATATATGTCAAGTACATCTATCAACTCACATCACTCATTCCATCACCCATCCCTCTTTCTCTATCTTTTTACATCCTATCCTCTCTCTCTCTCTCTCTCATTTCCCCATTTTCAAGTAAGCAACCCCATGAGAAAGCTAGGTGTGGCCCACTTTCCTACCACCCAATCCCACCATCCAAAACCAATTTTGACCGTTGAATCTCATCCATTGGAGCTTTAGCATGATTGGTGGAAGAAGGAAGAGGAGATCTAACAGTGGGTGTTCTATAGGCCTAGATTTCATTCTTTTGATGATGGGCTAAGTGGGGCCTACCGATTGATGGTATAGATCTCACTTTGGACCCTAGATGTGGCCGATGGCCCACTATGATTCTCATGATCATTCCATGATGGGGCTATTCTTCATGGACTCCATCATGATGTTTACTTTCTAGTTTGAAAGAGGTCATATAGACCTTTCATTTTGGTGGAGAAGGAATCTCCACTGTTAATTTTTGATTTGGTGGGCCCACATGTATTGGGATCCACTTGATGTATGATTGAATACATGGAAGGGAGGGCCCATAGTGTCAAGGTCCCTTCATCGCCTCTCTCTCTCTCCCTCCCTCTCTCTCTTTCATTTTTATGATGATGTGGCCGTGTGGCCCACTCGGATGGACCCCACCATGAAGCATGTATTTTATCCAAGCCATATGTAGGTGGGGCCCACCTTATATATGTGTTACCTAAACCGTCCAGCGTCCAAGGATGCTGGACGTGGCTATACAATGAAGTGTGAACTGACGGTGTGGTATACCGTCCAACAACAGAAAATAAAAATATTAGTTTAATTCTAAACCTTGGGTGGACCACTCATGTAGGCCCCACCTTGATGTATGGCTTTAATCCACTCCGTCCATCCTATTCCTCAGCTCATTTTAGGCATTGAGCTAAAAAATGAAGTCAATCCGATTTTCTGGCGGGCCATAGCATAGAAAACTGTGATTTCTATAGTTTAAGGCTGTTAGGACCCACATTGATATTTCGATTCACCAAAATATACTGAATATTGGGCTCGTTAAGACTGTCTTTAGCCATGGAATCCAATGGGTGTAGTGGATCCACTTGATGCGGCCCCACGTAGGAAAAACCATCAGAAAATAAAAAAAATAAAAATAAATACTAAGCATGTAGTAGGCGCTGCTATTGCTGTGTAGGACCAAACAGGCTGGGACCCAATGCAGTAGGCGCTGCTGTTGCTGTGTAGGAGCAAAGAGGCAGGGACTGTTGGGTCCCAGCCGTGGGGTCCCATTGTGATGTGTGTGGACATAATGCCGTGCATTTGGTGCCCCCCGGGCTGTGGGCCGCCCCAAAGATTAGTCGCATGTGGAGTCAGGTGGACCACGTTGTAGACAGTGAGGGATTAAACGTCTGCCATTGAATTCCCTTGGAGTCTAGATGTTTTGGATAAATATAATATTTATTTATATATTTCTTTTAGTCTGTGTGACCTTGTTAACAGATTGGATGAAAAATAAATTAATGTTATGGTGGGCCCCACGTGGGACCCACTGATGTATGTATTCCACACATTCCATTAGTGTGGCCCCCTCCTTGAGGTATGTGCTTTATCTATGCTGTCCATCTATATGGGGCTGTTGATGCATGTGTTACATCCAAACCGTCCAACCATTTTGAAAGATAATTTTAAGGCTTGAGACCAAAAATAAGACAGATCTATTTATCAAGTGGACCACACTACACAGTGAGGATTGAACGTCTACTATTGAAATCCGTTGGGAGTCCAGAAGTTTTGGATAAATATAATATTTATTTATTTTGGTCTTTTTGACCTTATTAATAGATTGGATGGAAGATAAACGTCATGGTGGGCCCCACGCACGAGGTATGTGCTATATCTATACCGTCCACCCATGTGGACCCTACCATGATGTATGTTTTGTATTGCCACACCATCCAAATCTTGGACTGTGGGACCTACCATGATGCATGTGTTGTATCCATACTGCCCAACCATTTTGGGAGATCATTTTATGGCATGAGAAAAATGAGATAGATCTACAGTTCAAGTAGACCCCACCATTGAAAATAGTGGGGACAGTGACATTCACCGTTCAAAACTTCTTAAGGGCCATGGTAGTTCCGATCAAGCTGATGTTTTTGTTTTCACTTCATCTACCTCTATGTTAACTTATGAATAGGTTGGATCTCAAAGGGTGGGCTCGATTGATATACATGAAGCCCATTTGATTCGGCCCATTTGAATCATCCCATTTTGATTCAGCCCGTTGATACAACACATTTGATGTATTTAGGGCCCATTTGATGAGGCTCGATGTAATGTATTTGGGGCCCATGGGCTGAGGCTCATTATGATGTATTAGGGCCCGTGGGTTGAGGCCTATTGTGATGTATTTGGAACTCATGGGTAGAGGCCCATTGTGATATATTTAAGGCCCATGGGATGTTGTAGGGCCCGTATCCTAGTCCGTACTGTTCCTTCGACTCCCGCGATCCTTTCCATCGAATTCTGGCAACCTACGACCTATAATCGACGTTTGTACACAATCCTAAGTCGTATCCTATAGATTTGAGTCGGTTTAATCTGAGACTTGTACCATTGTGACAGCACTATCGTCGTGGTTCCAACACCGTGCCTTGCACACCGATCCGATACGCTGGCTAGGAGATGTGGGCTTGCATTTATTTTGAGGAGACGCCATGCATTTGCGAACCTAAGAGAATCTCTACAACTCATCCCATCAATCAATCAATCAATTAAAGTATACAACCCATGCTTTCTTTCTCCCCAATTCAAGCAACCTATTAAGTCAACTCTCAAGCTAAGTACACTATCACCTCACATCTATCACTCACCTCCATCACCTCTCTCTTATAAAAACCCCTTCTCTCTTTCTTTATCAACACATTTTTCAAGTAAGCAAAAGTGGTGGATGTCCAAGCTCTCCCAAGAGAGAAAAAGTGAGTGTTGTGTGCACCACTTTTCACCCCAAGATCTTTCATCCTTGCCCTTCATTTCTCATCACCCTCCATCAAAGTGAGACACAAGGAGATCGGCGTTCCATTGGACTAAGAAGATCAAACAGTGGGTGTTTCTATAGGCCTATAGTTTTTTTTTTATGATGGGCCAAGTGAGGCCTATCGATTGATGGTATGGATCTCACTTTGGACCCTAGATGTGGCCGATGGCCCATGTTGATTCTCATGATCATTCTATGATGGGGCCATTCTCCATGGACCCCATCATGATGTTTATTTTCCATGCATCGATAGAGTCATCTAGACCTTGAATTTCGGTGGAAAAAGGATCTCCACCGTTGATTTTGATTGGTGGGCTCATATGTAATGGGACCCACTTGATATATGTTATAATGAATGGAAGGGAGGGCCCATAGTGCTGGGGTCCCTCCATCATCACGTCTCTCTCTCTCTCTCTCTCTCTCTCTCTCTCTCTCTCTCTCTCTCTCTCTCTCTCTCTCTCTCTCCCTCCCTTTATTTTGTGGCCCAATGATGAGTGTATATGATACCTAGACCGTTCAAGCCATGTGGACCCTAGATGTGGGAAAAAAACACAAATATCAGATTTATCCAAATCAGGTGGGCCATGTCCATGTGGGACCCACCTTGATGAAACATTCATTCAAGTCATCCTGGACGTGGTTTCTTTTAAAGTGTGAGCAGACAGTGAGGTGTACTCAAAAAAAAAAATGGCAGCTTGATTTTTAAAGATTTTTAGGTGGGCCACTCCTATAGGCCCCACCTTGATGTAATGATCAAATCCATGCAGTCCATCCTATTTCTTAGCTCATTTTAGGCGTTGAGCCAAAAAATAAAGCCAATCCGATTATCTGATAAGCCATAACATAGAAAACAGTAGTTTTCACAGTTAAAATTCACTTTGACCTTTCTACACACTGAAACATGCTAAATATTGGGCTTGTTTGGCTTATCTTTAGCCTTAGGAGCCAATGGACAGGGTGGATTCTCCCGATGTCAGCCCCACCTATGAAAGACACCACGAAAATGAAAAAAAATAAAATAAATAAGAGCAGCAGTAGGCGCTGCTGCTGCTGACCATCAGAGGAGGCAGCAGTGTCCTACACTAGGCGTGAAAGGGGTCAGGGATGTGGGTCCCAGCCATGGGCCCCACCGTGAGGTGTGCTGGACATCAACACCGTGCATTTGGTAGGCCCTTTTGGGTAGTGGGCCACCCCAAAAATCATCCTTATGTGGAACTCAGGTGGCCCACACGGCAGGAAACAGCTGGATTGAGTGTCTGCCATTGAAACCCTTTTTAGGTTGTCACAGAAGTTTTGGATCATTATGAAATTTGTTTTTCCTCTTCATCTGGGTCTGCCTGACCTTATTAATAGATTAGATGGCAGATAAACGTTATGGTGGGCCCCACGTGGGACCCACTGATGTAAGTGTTTTACCCACACCGTCCCCACATTTGGGAGTGGGGCGGCTAGTGTACCTCACTACAGCTACATAGCTGTTGTAGTGGCGTCACCAAGTTCCATGGGTCCCACCTGTTTCATCCACATCGTCCATCTATGGGACTCACCATGATGCATGTGTTGCATTTAAGCCATCCAACCATTTTGAAAGATCATTTTAAGGCTTAAGACTAAAAATAAGACAGATCTAGGTTTAGGTGGACCACATTATAGAAAACAGTGAGTTTGAATGTCCACCATTAAAAACCCTTGGACCACAGGGTTTGGACCAATATGATATTTGTTTTCCCCTCTTAATCCAGGTCTTTATGACCTTATGATCAGATTGGTTAGAAAATAAACTTTATAGTGGGCCCTGTGAATTATTTAACCATGAAAATTATTATCTCCATTACTATTTGTTGTATGGTCCAAATGATCCTTCTAAATGATCTTTCCAAATGATCCTTCCATATGATTCTTTTGGGGATGTATGAGGCCCACCTTGATATATACATAAGGCCCATGTGATCAGGCCTGTCTTAATGTATTTATGGCCGTCCGTTGAGGCCCACCTTGATATATATGAGGCCCATGTTACACGGCCCATTTGATGTATTTAAGGCCCATGGAATTTACACAAGTCCATTATAATGTGATTCCACCTTAGTTTATGTAATGATGTTTATGGCGGGCTATGCCTTCGGAGCAATGATGGTTTGACGCATATATTGTAAGTACAATGTTAGTTAAATGTCCACATTGTAACTCTCCTTAGGGCCCATTGATAGGCTCATACTTGTTGTGTGTGGGCCATCTAGACCCATCCTCGTTGGAAGGATAGTTCATCACCATATAACATGCTTAGTATAACTCTATGATTCATGCCCATATGCATCATATGTATGCTTGATATTAGGAATGTTTGATCATAGTATAAGCTATTAGGCTAAGATATTTACGGGACTCCTTATGAGATGGAGTGCCCCACATGAGCGCGTGGTACGCGCAGGATTGCTGCATGACTAGGAAATATGACTCATGCATCTCACATATGTATGACATGACTATTGTAGACCCTAGCGACATCAGGGTCGTGGCCTCCACAGGCACATCGTGGATGACCGTATCGGATACTGAAATACTTAGTTATAGCACTGTGGGCACTTAGGATGTCTTAGGGTGAAACTTCCAGAACATTTTTGGTACAAGAAGATGATCTAACGTCTAGACCGAGTGGATATAAGAGCACAAGAGTGCCGAATACCAGTAGGTCATATCTCCCACTATGTCGTGATCGGTTGGAAGGGGGTGTGGCCTTATCCGGCCGAGTGAGGGAGTTGTAGGCAAGGCTGATTTTGATCGGCTTGCAAATGAGTCAAAAATTGATGAGCCGGGTAGGTATTGGTAGACTACTAGTCAGGCAGATAGTGTGGCCTATTCCACTTACTGGGCTATGCGGCTAAGGAAGCGGCAGTCTATGTGAAGTGTAATAGATCCCGCTGATATCCCAGAGGACTGACATGCTTTCTTTGCACCTCATATATGACATTTGACTACATATGCCTCATATTGCATGGCCTTGGTATGGTCGATAACATTCATGTCTTCCATCATATAGCCTTGATATGACTGATTGTATTCATGGGCTTACCTGCATATTTCTGCATTACTTTGATATTTTATACCTGACACCCACCTTGCGCACACACTTACACCACTCTCTAAGCTTTTATAAGCTTATGCATGATAGTTGCATGCAGGTGATGTTGGCTCGTAGCAGTGCTGAGGCAGGAGCGACACACGACCCGCCCAACATTTTGAGCATTAGTGACACCCCCAGCACCACCTCTAGGACCATTTTTAAGTACTTGCTTTGGGTGCGGTAGGACAGGACATCATAGGAATAAGTTTCCCCATCCGCAGCAGCAGCAGCAGCCGAGGACATTGTATTAGCCTTCGCAACAGCCCCCACAGCAGCAGCGATCGCAACACTAGCCTCTGGGACCTCTCCCGCAGTAGAAGAGCAGCATATCAGGCTGCCTAGCAGCAACAGTAGCAGCAGAGACCTTAGAGGGGACCTGCACCTCCCTAGTAGGCCCAGGGTAGATTTTATGCCGCCCAGCAGGACCCTCAGTCATCAGGAGGGATTGTTGAGGGTACTCTCCATATTTCTACATGCATTACACGTGTATTGTTTGATTCTGGTGCATCGCATTATTTTGTGGTTGATGATTTCTACCGATCGACCGATTTATCGATGGAGTTTGTCCATGAGGATTTATCAGTATCGACGCTCATATGGAAGACTGCAGTGTTAGACCAATTTTGCTCTCCTTGCGCCGTTCTGATTAGGGATATCTTTTTGCCTGCTGATTTGTTCGTATTGTCGATGTCTGAGTTTGATGTCATCTTGGGCATAGATTGGCTCGTCGAGTACCACGCCATATTGGACTGCTCCGCAAGGACGGTAACGTTCTGTATACTCGATGTGCTAGAGTTCCAGTTTGTTGTTGAGCCCATAGGAGAGCAGCTTTCATGCCTGTTATCATGTACCGTTGAGGATTCAGTTGCTCTGAGTATCGACTAGATGCCAGTCGTTTATGGTGTTTCTGATGTATTCCAGGAGATTTTAAGGTTACTACCTTGTCAGCACACTGAATTCCAGATTAATCTCATGCCCGGTACCGCACCTATTTCGAAGGCCCCGTATCATATGACACCATTGAAGTTGTGGGAACTACAGAAGCAGTTGGACGAGTTGCGAGAGTTAGGCTATATCCGTCTGAGCAGTTTGTCGTGGGGAGCGTCGGTACTCTTCGTGAAGAAGAAGGATGGCTCGCTGAGGCTTTGCGTAGATTACCACGAGCTCAATAAGGTCACGATCAAGAACAAGTACCCACTGCTGAGGATCGCTGATTTGTTTGATCAGCTATAAGAGACACAGTTCTTTTCGAAGATAGACTTCCGGTTCGGTTATTATCAGGTTCAGGTTCGAGATGAGGATATCCCGAAGACTGCCTTTAAGACATGCTATGTTCATTTTGAGTTCCAGGTCATGTCCTTCAGCTAACCAATGCGCTCGCAGTATTCAGGTAGTTTATAAACAAGGTCTTCCATTTGTATCTCGACCAGTTTGTTGTGGTGTTCATCGATGCCATTCTTATATATCTGAGGACCCGTGAGGAGCATGAGCAGCATTTGAAGATTACCTTGCAGACCCTCTGCGTCCACTAGCTGTATGCAAAGTTGGAGAAGTATGAGTTTTGATAGGAGGAGGTGAATTCCTCGGTCATGTAGTGATGAGGCAGGGTGTCGCTATGGACCCCTCAAAGATTGATGTTGTGCGTCAGTGGGAGCAACCCACAAATGCATCTGAGATCAGTAGTTTCCTTAGTTTGGCAGGCTACTACCAATGTTTCATTAAGGGATTCTCTCATATTGCAGCACCGTTGACCAAGTTGACCTGGAAGGGTGCCCAGATCGTTTGGAGTGACACTTGTGAGTAGGCATTTATGGAGCTGAAGGATCGCCTCACGTCCGCTCCTGTCCTCACTCTTCCCTCTAGGAGTGATGAATTTGTTGTATTTACCGATGCCTCGCGAGTTAGCTTGGGTTTTATCCTGATGCAGCATGGGAAGCCGGTGGCTTATGCGTCTCGCCAGCTTAAGGTTCATGAGTTGAAATACCCCACGCATGATTTAGAGCTGACAGTAGTTGTCTTCACCCTAAAGGGGTGGAGGCACTATATTTATGGGGTGAGGTTCGAACTCTTCTCTAACCACAAGAGCTTGAAGCATCTGTTCTCTCAGTCCGAGCTAAACATGAGGTAGAGGCATTGGATGGAGCTCCTGAAGGACTATGATTTTGATCTTAAGTACCCCCAGGCAAGGTGAACATGGTGGCAGATGCCCTCAGCAGTCAGCCATGAAGCCTAGTGGCACATATGATGATTCAGGAGTGGAGGATGTTTGAGGATATAATAGAGGACGACTTCAAGATTGGCTTAAGTCTTCTATTGTACAGTTATTGAGCCTGTCGATTCAATCCTCTCTTGTCGCAAGAGTGATCGAGGCTCAGCAGGCAGACGAGTCATTATAGGATTACCGAGTAGAGGCAACATTTAAGAGTCAGTCAGATTGGTAGATTGGTTCTGATGGTGGACTTCACTTCAGAGGCTGATTATATGTCCCGGATATTCCTGAGTTATGCTGAGATCTTATGACCGAGGAACATCGATCGCTGTTCTCTATCCACCCTGGCTTGACGAAGATGTTTCGCGATATGAGGTGTCAGTATTTTTGGGTCGGATGAAGCACCAGATAACTAGTTTTATGGCTGAGTGTGACACATGCCAGCATGTCAAGGCTGATTATCAGAGACCCCCTTATCTATTGCAGCCGTTGAGCGTCCCAATGTGGAAGTGAGAGCACGTATTCAACGATTTTATCATGGGTTTATCGAGGACACAGCATGGTCATGACACCATCTGGGTTATCGTGGACCATCTGAAGAAGTCGGCACATTTTCTTGCGATTCGTGAGACCTGCATGCGGACCGGCTTGCTAAGCTATATATTGATAAGATCACGAGACTACATGGCATTTCTGTCCAATCGTTTCAAACTGAGACTCGAAGTTCACGTCTTAGTTTTGGAGGAGCTTTCAGAGAATAATGGGGACTGATTTGAAGCTCAGCACGGTATATCATCCGTAGATCGATGACTAGACCGAGAGGGTCAACCAATTCCTTGAGGATATGCTTCGAGCCTGCGCGATTAATTTCTTGGGTAGTTGGGACGAACACTTGAGATTGGCTGAATTTGTATACAAGAACAGCTATCAGGTGACCATTGGTATGGATCCTTTTGAGGTATTATATGGCAGACCGTACAGATCATCGAGTTGTTGGACCGAGGTTGGAGCGTGTCCCCTCCTAGGTCCCAAGTTGTGCAGCAAATGTCAGAGGCTATCAATATCATCAGGCAGAGGATGCGCATAGTTCAGAGTTAGCAGAAGAGTTTTGTTAATCGTCATTGTCATCCTTTAGAATTTGCCATTGGGGACCATGTGTATCTCAAGGTCTCACCTATGAAGGGTGTGGTTCGTTTCGAAGAGAAGGGCAAGCTTGCCCCAAGATTCATAGGACATTTTGAGATCACTAGGTGCATTGGCACCGTAGCCTATCAGCTTGCCTTGCCACCTCAGTTGTCTGATGTTCACAATATTTTTCATGTTTCTATGTTGAGAAAGTGTGGGTTAAACATCATTCTCGTTATTGATTTGCAACCGTTGGAGGTTCGTGAGGACGCTTCTTACATTGAGTAGCCAGTTCGTATCCTCGATCGGAAGGAGCAGGTCCTCCGGACCAAGGACATTCCCTTGGTGAAGGTGCAGTGGAGCCATCATAGTGTAGATGAGGCGTCTTAGGAGCGCAAGGCGAAGATTCGAGAGCGTTATCCCCATATTTTCAATATTTGATTGTATGTCGTATTGTGTTTTGATTATATATGATGTTATGTTTTCTATTCCCTTATGAGTTATGCTTAGTTACGATGGTGGTATATATTTCGAGGATGAAATTTTTATTAGGTGGGGATAGTTGTAAGGCCTGTATCCTAGTCCGTACTATTCCGTCAACTCCCGTGATCCTTCCTGTCAAATTCTGACAACGTACCACCTATAATCGACGTTTGTGCGAGATCTTAAATCGTATCTTGTAAATTTGAGTCAGCTTAATCTGAGACTTGTACCATTACGACCACACCATCGCCGCTATTCCAACGCCACGTCTTACATGCAAACTGATACTCTGGCCAAGAGATGTGAGCTGGAATTTATTTTGAGGAAACGTCGCACATTTGCGAACCTAATAGAGTCTCTACAACCCATCCCATCAATCAATCAAAGTACACAACCCATACTTTCTTTCTCCCCAAGTCAAACAACCTGCCAAGTCAACTCTGAAGTTAAGTACACTATCACCTCACATCCATCACCTCTCTCTTACAACCACCCCTTCTCTCTCTCTTTCTCAACATATTTTCCAAGCAAGCAAAAGTGGTGGATGTCCAAGCTCTCCCAAGAGAGAAAAAGTGAGTGTTGTGTGGCCCACTTTCTACCCCAAGTTCTATCATCCTAAGCCTTCATTTCTCATCACCCTCCATCAAAGTGAGACACAAGGAGATCGGCTTTCCATCGGACCAAGAAGATTAAATGGTGGGTATTTCGATAGGCTTAGATTTTATTTTTTGATGATGGGTAAAGTGAGGCCTACCGATTGATGGTATGAATCTCACTTTAGACCCTAGATGTGGCCGATGGCCCATCTTGATTCTCATGATCATTTCATGATGGGGCCATTCTCCATGGACCCCATCATGATGTTTATTTTCCATGTATGGATAGGGTCATCTAGACCTTGCATTTTGGTGAAAAAAGGATCTCCACCGTTGATTTTGATCGGTGGGCCCATATGTAATGGCACCCACTTGATATTTGTTGTAATGAATGGGAGGGCCCATAGTTTCGGGGTCCCTCCATCAGTAGTGTCTCTTTCTCTCTCTCTCTCTCTCCTCTCTTTATTTTATGGCCACATGATGAGTGTATGTGATACCTAGACAATCCATCAAATGGACCCCATGGTCGTCCAAGCCATGTGGGCCCTACCCTCTAGATAATGGGAAAAATACAAATATCATATTTATCCAAATCAGGTGGGCCACGTCTATGTGGGACCCACCTTGATGAAACATTCATTCAAGCCATCCATCCAGCGTCCTTGGACGCTGGACGTGGTTTCTTTTAAAGTGTGAGAAGACAGTGAGATGTACTCACAGGAAAAAAATATGGCAGTTTAATTTTTAAAGCTTTTTGGGTGGGCCACTCCTATAGGCCCCACCTTGATGTAAGGATCAAATCCATGCCGTCCATCCTATTTTTTAGCTCATTTTAGGGGTTGAGCCAAAAAATGAAGCCAATCCGATTATCTGGAGGGCCATAGCATAGAAAACAGTAGTTTTCACCCTTAAAATTCACTTTGACCTTTCTACACACCGAAACATGCCAAATATTAGGTTTGTTAGGCTTGTCTTGAGCCATAGGAGCCAGTCGACGGGGTGGATTCTCCTGATGCAGGCCCCACATACGAAAAACCCCATGAAAATAAATAAATTAATTAATTAATAAGAGCAGTAGCAAGCACTTCTGCTATTGACCATCAGAGGACGCAACAGCATCCTGCACTGGGCGTGAAAGGGGCCAGGGATGTGGGTCTCAGTCATGGGCCCCACCGTGAGGTGTGTTGGACATCAACCCCATGCATTTGGTAGGCCCCCTTAGGGAAGTGGGCCACCCTAAAAATCAGCCGTATGTGGAACTCAGGTAGCCCACACGGCAGGAAACAGTGGAATTGAGCGTCTACCATTGAAACCCTTTTTGGGTTGTCATAGAAGTTTTGAATCATTATGAAACTTATTTTACCTCTTCATCTGGGTCTGCATGACCTTATTAACATATTGGATGGCAAATAAATGTTATGGTGGGCCCCACGTGGGACCCACTGATGTAAGTGTTTTACCCACACCGTCCCCACATTTGGGAGTGAAACAACTGGTGTACCTCACTCCAACTACATAGCTGCTGTAGTGGCATCACCAAGTTTCATGGGTCCCACCTGTTTCATCCACGTCATCCATTTATGGGACCCACCATGATGCATGTGTTGTATCCAAGCCATCCAACCATTTTGAAAGCTCATTTTAAGGCTTGAGAATAAAAATAAGACAGATCTAGGATCAGGTGGACCACATTATAGAAAATAATGAGTTTGAATGTCCACCATTAAAAACCCTTGGACTATGGGGTTTGGACCAATATGATATTTGTTTTCCCCTCTTAGTCTAGGTCTTTATGACCTTATGATTAGTTTGGTTGGAAAATAAACTTTATAGTGGGCCCTGTGAATGATTTAACCGTGAAAATTATTATCTCCATTGCTGTTTGTTGTATGGTCCAAATGATCCTTCCAAATGATCTTTCCAAATGATCATTCCATATGATTCTTTTGGGGATGTATGAGGCCCACCTTGATATATACATAAGGCCCATGTGATTAGGCCTGTCTTGATGTATTTGTGGCCGTCCGTTGAGGCCCACCTTGATATATATGAGACCCGTGTTATGCTTCCCATTTGATGTATCTATGGCCCATGGGTCAAGGCCTAATAGGATGTACACAAGTCCATTGTAATGTGATTCCACCTTGTTTTATGTAATGATGTTTATGGCGAGCTATGCCTTGGGAGAAATGATGGTTTGACGCCCACATTATAAGTACAATGTTGGTTAAATATCCGCATTATAACTCTCCTTAGGGCCTATTGATAGGGTCATACTTGTTATGTGTAGGCCATCTAGGCTCATCCTCGTTGGAAGGATAGTTCATCACCATATAACATGCTTAGTATAACTTCATGATTCATGCCCATACACATCATATGTATGCTTGATATGAGGAATGTTTGATCATAGCATAAGCCATTAGCTAAGGCATTAACTGGACTCTTTATGAGACGGAGTGTCCCACATGGTCGTGCGGTACGTGCAGGATTGCTGCATGACTGGGTAGTATGACTTATGTATCTTGCATATGTGTGACACGGCCATTGTTTTCCCTAGCGACATCAGGGTCGTGGCCTCCACAGACACATCATGGATGGCTGTATCGGATACCAAAAATACTTGGTTCTAGCATTTTGGGCACTTAGGATGTCCTTGGATGAAGTCCCAGAACCTTTTTGGTACCAAGAGATGCTCCAACGTCTAGACTGAGTGGATACACGAGCGCAGGAGTGCCGAATACTAGTAGGCCGCGTCTCCCACTATGTCGTGGTCAGTTGGAAGGGGGTGTGGCCTTATACGCCATAGTGAGGGGGTTGTAAGCTAGGTTGAGTTTGACCAGCTCACGAATGAGTCTGCTATCAATAAGCCAGGTAGGTATTGGCAGACTGCTTGTTAGGGAGATAGTGTGGTCTATTCCACTTCCTAGGTTGTGTGGCTAGGGAGGCTGCAGTCAGTGTGAAGTGTACTAGACCCTGATGATATCCCAGAGAGAAACTGTACTGATATGTGTACTTAATGAGGTCCCAGAGAAAAAATGTACTGATATGTGTACTTAATGAGGACTGACATGCTTGGTTTGCACTCGCTATGACATTTGGCTACATAGGCCTCGCATCGCATGGCCTTGGTTTGGTCGATAGCATTCATGTCTTGCATCATATAGCCTTGATACGACTGATTGTATTCATGACTTACCCGTATATTTTCTCATTACTCTGATGTTTAATACCTGACACTCGCCTTGCGCACACACTTGCACCACCCTCTAAGCTTTTGTAGGCTTATACATGACCGTTGCATGCAGGTGACATTGGCACGTAGTAGCGCTGAGGCAGGAGTGCACATTAGACTATTTTAGAGCCTTTTGATCACCTTATATTTTTCTTTCCGCATTGTACTTAAAGTTTTTGATATAGTAGATATGTGGTGATGTTATTTTTTAACTTGGTTATGCTTGTTGTTATACTCCATTATAAAAAAAAATTTATACTAAAAATCCTTCTTGTAGGATCCTAGGATCGAAATGTAGCATATGAATGCCGGGAGCCTAGAATGGGGTACCACGGAGGCTGTTGGCACTGGATTCACTGATAGGGAATTTTGTGAGCATATTTTTTGAGTTTGGGGCATAATAGAAATTGGTATCAGAGTAGAACTTAGGAACACCTAAAGATCTCATCACATATCTACTATGAACTTAGAAGGAATAGGTTCTGAGTTCGAATAACTTAGCAATTTTTCAACATAGACACTTAACATTTATGCCTTCGAGAATTCTTAAGGCTGATAGGCCCTTGTTCCTTCCTATAGGACATGCCGCCTAGAAGTGCGACCCGAGCGAATTCTGCTTTACCACCTGTGACTCCCACTAACCACCTGTGTTCCCACTCCACCACTGGATATTCTTACTCCCTAACCTAAGGATGCCACTCCTCTACCTAAGATCGGTGCGGTCTGACCGTACTTATGAGTGCCGCTTGACTACAACAGATGCTACAGGCGATGACTGTCATTCTTCAGGGCCAAAGCAGGCATCCCACTGTTACGCTAGCCGAGGCTGAGCCAGAGCATGTGAGCGCCCTTCTCAAGGACTTCCGACAGCATGATCCCCCACATTTTTAGGGTGAGCCAGACCCTACTACAGTAGAGATATGCTGCTCCGAGGTGAAGATATTCGACACCATGAAATGTATGACCTAACAGTGGGTCCCATTAACCATATTTCTTCTCCAGGGCGAGGCTTAGCATTGGTGGGCATCTGTTGCCCAAGCGGTAGCGGTCGATTTTGAGTGGACTTAGGAGGACTTTGTAGACTAGTTTGACCGGAAGTTCTTTTCTGAGCATGTGCAGCGGCAGCACGTATTAGAGTTTGAGACCCTGGTCCAGGGGGGCATGTCTGTGTCCCAGTATGAGGCACATTTCATTGTCTTAATGAGATTCGTGACATATCTTGTTGATGATGAGGGGTGAAAGGCCCACCGTTTTGAGAACGGCTTGCGTCCTGCCCTTAGGAGTCGTGTGATCGGACACAAGCTTCTGCCGTTTGAGTAGGTCATGCTGAGGGCCCAGATCTACGAGTCAGATTGGGCCAGTTTGCAGAGAACCCATGACTAAAGAGTAGATCAAAAGAGGAAGGCACCCTCTGGTAGCTCCCTGCAGCAGAAGCATCGTCCACTGCAGCGACGCACGACCCACCCATATTTCGAGCACCAACGACACCCTAAGCACCACCTCCGGGACCGTTTTCAGGTACTTATTTTGGGTGCAGTAGGATAAGACATCGTAGGCATGAGTGTCCCCATCTGCAGCAGTAGCAACAGCCGAGGACACCATATCAGCCTCCACGATAGCCCCCACAGCAGCAGCAGTGACCGCAGCACCAACCTTCAGGACCTTCCCCATAGCAGTAGAGGTAGCAAATTAGGCTGTCCAGTGGTAGTAGAAACAACGAAGACCTCAAAGGGTACCTGCACCTCCCCAACAGGCCCAGGGTAGATTTTTTACCACCCAGCAGGACCCTCAGTCATCAGGAGGGGTCGTCGAGGTTACTCTCCCTGCTTCTGCATGTATTGCATGTATATTGTTTGATTCTAGTGCATCACATTCCTTTATGGCCAATGATTTCTGCCAATCGACCGGTTAGCCGATGGAGTCTGCCCATGAGGGTTTGTCGGTATTGACACCCTTACAGAAGACTGCAGTGCTATACCAATTTTTCTCATCTTACCTCATTCTGATTGGAGAATCTTTTTGCCTGCTGATTTGTTCGTATTGTTGATGTCCAAGTTTGATGTCATCCTGGGTATGGATTGGCTCACCGAGTACCACACCATATTAGACTGCTCCCCAAAGATGACCACGTTCTGTATACCCGGCGTGTCAGAGTTTCAATTTGTTGTCAAGCCCATAGGAGAGCAGCTTTCACGCCTGTTGTCATGTGCCATTGAGGAGTCAGTTGCTCTGAGTATCGACCAGCTGCCAGTCATTTGTGGTTTTCCCTATATGTTCCAGAAGATTTTGGGGTTACCACCTTGTCGGCACATCGAGTTCCATATTAATCTCGTACCTGATACCATACCTATTTTGAAGGCCCTATATCATATGACACCATTGGAGCTATGGAAACTGCAAAAGTAGTTGGATGATTTACGCGAGTTAGGCTTTATTTGTCCAAGAAGTTCACCGTGGGGAGCACCGGTACTCTTTGTGAAGAAGAAGGATGGCTCGTTGAGGCTTTACATAGATTACTGCGAGCTCAATAAGGTCACGATCAAGAACAAGTACCCACTTCCGAGGATCGATGATTTATTTGATCAGCTACAAGAGGCGCAGTTCTTTTCGAAGATAAACTTGCGGTCCGGTTATCATCAGGTTCGGGTTCGAGATGAGGATATCCTGAAGACAGCCTTAAAGATGTGCTATGGTCATTTTGAGTTCCAAGTCATGTCAGTATCTCGACCAGTTTGTTATGGTGTTCATCAGTGACATTCTGATATATTCGAGGACCCGTGAGTAGCATGAACGGTATCTGGAGATTACCTTGCATACCCTCCGTGCCCACCAGCTATATGCGAAGCTGAGAAGTGCGAGTTCTGGTAGGAGGAGGTGAAGTTCCCTTCTCATGTAGTGACGAGGCAGGGTGTCGCTATGGATCCCTTAAAGATTGATGTCGTGCGTCAGTGGGTCCATCTGATAAACGCATCTGAGATCAGTAATTTTCTTAGTTTGGCAGGCTACTACTGACGTTTCGTTAAGGGATTCTTTCGTATTGCAGCATCGTTGACCAAGTTGACCTGTAAGGGTGCCCAGTTCATTTGGAGCGACACTTGTGAGCAGGCATTTATGGAACTGAAGGATTGCCTCACGTACGCTCCTGTCCTCACTCTTCCCTCTGGGAGTGATAGATTTGTTGTATTTACCGATGCCTCGCGAGTTGGCTTAGGTGTTGTCCTGATGCAGCACGGGAAGCCGATGGCTTATGCGTCTCACCAGCTCAAGGTCCATGAGTTGAACTACTTAACGCATGATTTGGAGCTGGCAGCAATTATCTTCGCCCTGAAGGTGTGGAGGAACTATCTTTATGGGGTGAGGTTCGAACTCTTCTCTGACCATAAGAGCTTAAAGTATCTGTTCTCTCAGTTTGAGCTGAACATGAGGTAGAGGCGTTGGATGGAGATTTTAAAGGAATATGATTTTGATCTCCAATACCACCTGGGCAAGGCGAACATGGTGGTGAATGCCCTCAGTTGACATTGATGATTCAGGAGTGGAGGATGATCGAGGATATAACAGAGTATGACTTCGAGATTAACCTACAGTCTTTTATTCTACAGTTATCGAGCCTGTTGATTCAATCCTCTTTTGTCACAAGGGTGATCGAGGCTAAGCAGGCAGATGAGCCATTACAGGATTACCGAGTAGAGGTAGAATCTGAGAGTCAATCAGATCAGCAGATTAGTTCTAATGGTGGACTTCGCTTCAGAGGCCGATTATATATCCCGGATATTCCTGAGTTTCACCGAGATCTTATAACCGAGGCACATCGATCGCGGTTCTCTATCCACCCTAGCTCAAGATATGAGGTGTCAGTATTTTTAAGCGGGGATGAAGAGCTAGATAGCCAGTTTTATGGCCGAGTGTGATACATGCAGCGTGTCAAGGCTGATCATCAGAGACCCCCTGGTCTATTGCTGCCATTGCGAGTCCCGATGTGGAAGTGGGAGCACGTATTTACCAATCATCAAAGACCCCCTGGCCCATTATGATATATTTCTTGCCCATTTGGTAAGGCTCATTGTGATGTATTCCTAGTCCATATGAGGGGGCCCATTGTAATGTATTTCTGACCCATTTGGTAAGTCCCATTGTGATGTATTCAAGGCCCATGGTTGAGGTCCAGTGCGATGTATATATGGCCCGTTAAGTTGTGTATGAATCCCTTATATGGGCAACCCCCTTGGGAGCAATGTTGGTTAAATGACCACATTGATGGGCAATGTTGGTTACATGTCGACATTGTGACCTTCCCTTAGATCGATTGTTGAGGCCAATTCCAATTACCAAGGTCTATTTCTATTGCCGAGGCCGATTTCGATTATCGAGGCCGATTGTCGAGGCTGAATATCGAGGCCAATAGTCGAGGATGATTGTCGGGGTCGATTATTGAGGCTGGTTATCGATACCGATTATGAGTATATGACTGCATTGCATCATGATACCTATACCTTGGAACCCACCTTGTGTATGTATTGGGCCCCATAGGAAAGTCTAATTATTGCATGATAGAGAGGGTAAGGACGATCACTTATTGCACTTAGACTCGGATCTGGCCTCGGTGGTGGATATTGAAATGCTCCAACATTATGATCACATGTGGGCGGGTGTACTTGGGCAGACACTGAGTGGATGGGGCATGAGGACCTGAGAGAGCTACTAGTGATTGGCAGGCTACTGTGCTTATAGGCTACTATGCACATAATGAAGGTAGAACTTTCTCCCACATCGGGAGCATCGTCCAATGTAATGGTGGTTATAAGCTGAATTCTTTCCTTAACTATAGTGATATATTTTAAATCAGTGAGCCTATCTTAATATTTGGACTCGATCCGCCATCCTTCTATAGGCCCCCATCATTCGTATGCATGTTATGATGGATGATTGATTAAAGGGGATGCTATTGGGCTGAGATGTTTATGGGACTCCTAGTGAAACGGAGTTATCCTCACATGATCACGCGATATGCACAGGCTTAATGTATGGCCTAGATGGGGTTGATGATATTCGTGGCATTGCATCATCGGCATCTGATATTTGGCTCTTCATGATTTCGCATTTGTAAAGATGATCCGTATTGCGTACTCTGATATTGTATGACTCAGGGACTCGTCAGTATTTCTGCTTACTCTAATATCATATGATTCATGATCTTGCCAGTATTTCTGATATTGTATGATTATGGCATTGTATTGGTGTGCTTGGTACTTACCTTGTGCACACACTAACACCACCTTCTAATCTTTCTATAATCTTATGCATGATAGATGTGTGCAGGTGATGTTAGGTTGCAGTAGCGTGGAGCTTAGAGCATGTAGCTGACTTCTGGAGCTTTGATTTTGACATATGTATTTTTCTTTCAGCATGGTATTCAAATGTTTATATTAGTGAATATGTGATGATGATTTTGCCTTTATGATTTAGGTAGACTTGTGGTTATGCTTATTACGAGTAAATGTACATTGGAAAAATCTTCCTTGTAGGATCCCGTGATCGAAATCTGGCGTATGGACACTGGGAGCCGAGAATGGGGTACTACGAAGGCTGTCGGCATCGGATTGGATGATCGGGAATTTTGTGAGCCCGATTTCTAAGTTTAGGGCGTGACAGAGTAGGAAGGAGAGAAAGATAGAGAAAGGAGAAGAGGAAGAGGACTAACTGCTGGAACCAATTCCAGCCACTATCACAACTCAGTTTGTCCTCTTTAAACAACCGAGTCGGCGTCAGGTCTGATCCGTTTGTTTGCTGAGGAAGATAGAAAAAATAGGGTTAGTGAGGAGAGAATGCAGGTTTTAGGCCGAGTGCTACTAGCTCAAACCCGACTCGTTCCGCACCAGTTGAATCAACTCAGTGTCGATCGTTGCTTCTTCTTCGTCTTGCTTCCATCTAATGACCCTTATGTAGCCTTACTGAGCAGGAGATTGGGAACACATTAGATCGACTCAAATCACCCCAATCTGATCAACTCAACTGGAGTTTTTGAAAACTCAGGACGAAATTGAGTCCCGTTCTTGAACTTGGTTCGGTCAGACTCGTCATGAGTCACCCCCTCGACTTCCTTCACCATCAGCACAGGTGTTGTTTACAACTAATATCCCTGAAAAGCACTACCCTTCAATCAAGTTCAATCAAGAACTCATAAACTCACTTGGGAGAAAATTCAAAACAAGAGAGACATCCATTCAAGGTGAGGAATGTCCCACTTGGCTTCTTTCATCCATGATAATCCAAATTTGTTTAAGCATAATGAGTAGAACAGTTACAATTTTCATTCCCTTCCTGTCTAATTGTTATTGATAATTACTAATGTGTGTCTCACATCATGCTACTCTAATCCCATGTTATAAGATTTGGTAATATAATATTCATGCCTATGTCTGAAATTGTTGGTAATATGTACTTCCCTATTAGTATAAATGAAGTAAAGAATCTTGTTTCCATACATCTTGTTCAATCACCATCCACATTATTGCTCCTTACATGTATTAAACTCCATTTAGTGTAAACCTAATACATATGAAATAATGTGGATGGTGATTGAACTACTACATTTCCATCATGTATAGATGAACACATAGAAGTACTTTATTTTACTACTTAAATTCCTAATTGGATAGAATTTAATCTTATATATCCTATGCCTTTTCATCATTTGTTAAGTTACATGCGTATTTAAATAAATGATATGAGAGTAATGAAATTTCAATTCATTCAATGTTACATTTCATACTATGAAGATCGTGAGTGGGATGTTATTTACTAAAGATGTAGTTTGAACTCACCACTTTTGATCGTACTTGATGTGCTACACAGTTGGCCTTCTTTGGGATCAAGTTAATGTAAATGAATGTGGACAATTGATATACTCTTAAAAGACCATGAGCTTGGACCACTTCCATGAAAGTAGATCTTATTAATCCTATGGTCTGTACATGAGCATCATGGTGCATGACATCCATGCATAACATTGAGCTTTTTCGAGTGTTCAATGTAAGCCACACTCTAATTGAATTTCTGAAGGTTCTAGTACTTCAGTTAAACTCACAGAACATGTACATTTGTGCCACTTTGGGTGCTCCCTATTTACATGAGGCTTTTTCGGGATTAGACACTCCTCGGGCATACCCCGTGTATTTTTTCAGGAGATATCCTTAGGTGCACTCACCCGCATGGTCTTTTTCGGGTGACTAGTTCTCCTTGGGCGAACAACTAGATGTGCATCCCCAGATCTGTGACTTGAGCATACATGCATACATCCATACATTTACAAATAAGTTCATATTATCCTCAATATGATTGATTATATTCGTTTAAACTATTTTAGAATGACATGGTATGCATGAATTCTTACGAAAAATTCTCACTGAGTTTTTCACTCACTCGATTGTGCAATTGCACCAAATAGATGCAGGGTTGGTGATAGGTGGAGACCCTATGACGAGACCTTAGGGATGAGTGAGGTGGAGACTGACGATGAGGGACCTCTATGTGAATGTAGACGGGCCGTTGGAACTCACTGATATTTTAGGATTTACATATTTTCATGTTTCAGACTTTGCGTTATATTTGAATTGTAATAAAAATTTCCCTGCTGTGGGATTTCATTTTGCTTCCATTTACTTGTATCAAACTTCTTTGTTATTACTCTTGATATTCTTAGTTTATATAGTGGCGACTTTACTTTATGTTATGAAATCTACTGTTAATTAGATGTATGATGGTCTATTTTATAAGGTAATACTTGGGGTCTCAATGAGGAGCCACTATCCTCGGGTTTTGAGAACCAAGGTATTCAGCATTCAACCACACTTAGATAAAAATGGGCCTGGAGGGGTCCAAATGGGGACATTCAACCACCATTGCCCCAGGGCATCCAACCACAAACCATAAGCTACAAGGCCCAACGCCTACATCCAATCTATGAGACCTATAACCTAGCCCGTACCGTTCCATAAACTTCCGTGGTCCTCCTGATTGAATTCCGGTGACCCGCGATGTGTAGATAGTAGTTGTGCGCATCCCTGAGTTATATCCTATCAATCTGAGTCATCTTGACCCGAGACTAATACCAGTGAGACTCCACCATCGCCGCGGTTCTAACACCGCATCTCTCACGCTAATATGATACCTAGGACAGGAGATGTGGGCCCGCGTTCAGTTCCAAGAAAACGTCGCGCGTGGCAATCCCAAGAGAACATGTCAAATCGATCAATCAATCATGTCAAAGTACAACACCCATCCCCAAGTACAACCAACCCCTTCCCTAAAGTCAACTCTCTCTCTCTCTCCACCCATCAAGTACACCCATCACTCACTCACCCATCACACCCCATCACTCACCATCCCTGTCTCTCTTACAACTTGTCTCTCTTCTCTCTCCCTCATTCTCCAAGAAAATGTCCATAGCTTCCATGAGAGATCTTGGTGTGGCCCACCTTCCTACCTCTCATCTCCACCATCCAAGCTTCATCTCGACCTTTGAAATTCATTCCATGGATCTCTAAGATGCATCGGTGGGAGAAGAAGTCCAAGAAGACGATCAGTGGGTGTTTTCTAGTGTTGATTCATGTGGCTTTGATGATTTGAGGCCCCACATATGGTGGGACCCCTCTTGATGTACGATTTGTATCAAGAGGGACCCATAGTTGCGGGGTCCCTTTGCTACTCTGATCTCTCTCTCTCTCTCTCTCTCTCTCTCTCTCTCTCTCTCTCTCTCTCTCTCTCTTTTCTTCCTTTCGTGATGGTCTGCCTTAATGGACGATGCTGCATGTGGGACCCACTAGGCGTGTGTGTTGAATCCACACCATCCAGCAGCCCTGGGACAGCGCTGGACCCATTGTGATGTAGGTAGATCCACACCGTCCAACAGCTTATGGACGATGTTGGACCCACAGTGATGCATATCCATGCCATCCATTGCATGGAAGTGGTGCCCATGTATGTGTCGTAGTCAGACAGTCCAGCTCTCTGGATGTGACGCCACCTGACGTAGGTGTATTATCCAAACCGTCCATCAGGACAGTGGACCCTGATGAAGTATGTGTTATATCCTACACCGTCCAGGCTGTCTGGACGGTGTTGGACTGTTTAGACAAGGCTGTAATGGGCCACCCAAATGTATATATTTTATATCTAAACCGTCCACCTATTAGACGTGGACCCCACCATGGCAGCGTGTGGGGCCCACCTTGTATTAATGTATGTGCACACCCAACCGTCCATTTATTGTGCTGGTATGCAGGGACCACCATGATGTATCTATTCAATCTACGTCGTCCATCATTTGGATGATGGGCTAGCCCACCCTGTGACATCTGTCCATTTGAACGGGACCCACCTGGAGTATGTATTGCATCCAGGCCGTCCAGGGCCTGGACGACGCTGGTGTGTATACGTATTATATTATATATAATACATTATATATAATATATAGTATTTGTTTCGACAAAGAAACAAATGCACTTGATTTGGGAAATTGTCTTATTCAAACATAACAGAGAAAGAGTATTGGGAACATTCATCACATTTCATTAATACTGAGTTCATTTACATCCTCTTTACATCCCTTGATTTTAAAATAGATCATTTAAAAATAGATAACTTATGCTTTAAGTATCAAAAATTCATTTCGGCAACCTTTCGGCGCCTGTTTTGATCATCTCCTAGGACTTAGGAGGAACGTTGATCTGATCGATGAATCTTCAATGAAATAGAGATTTTAACAGCATAACGGTGCCTGTTTCAGTCATCCACTAATACTTAGGGGAATGTCGACCCAATCGACTAATCTTTCTCCCCTGAACCTTTCAATAGAAGAAGACCTGAAGAAGGAGAGCCTTGCACATAGATTTCGGTGGCATAACGGCCCCTTATCTTCATAGACTGCAGGGGAGTCTGGTTGCGCCGACCCCCGCAACTGATATCTGTTATGTAGTCCTGCGCAACTGACAGGAGACTCCTCTCTTACCTTCAGTCTTCTGTTCCTCTTGAAAACCTTCAATTACCTTCAATGAAGGAGGAGAATGGGTATTTATAGACCCTCACACGTATGAAAATCTCGATCTTAGCGATGTGAGACAAATCTTTCAGTGCTTTAGATCACTCTGCAAAAGACCACTTCTATAGCGTGTTTTGGGGTCCCGCGTCAGTTGCGCGGATCTGCGCAGGTAACATTGATTGCGCAGTACTGCGCAACTGAAATTGGTTGCATTTTCCTTCGCAAACCCTTTTAAAGACGTCTTTCTCTTCTTCTTTTTAAGTATTCTTTCCATCTCCTTATCTCTTCTTACTTCAATCCTTCATCATTTTTATGCCTCAACAGATGCCCCCTTGATCCTTTCTTTGTTTCGTCAAGAATTTAAAAAAAAAGGATAAAAAAGCTTTCATTTCATCTCGCTTGCGCAGACCCGCGCAAGTGATTCGTGTTCCATAGCAGCTTATAAATATCCCACCCTCTTTATAATCCACACTTCTCTCTTTCTACGGTGAAACTTTTGTCCCTGGCGATTTTCCCTCGCAACCGATATCGTTTGCGCGGTACCGCGCAATGGCTTTTCTATTTGCACAAGTCTTTCAGGTGTTGCGCCATTCCGCGCAACTAGCTTTGATTGCGCGGACCCGCGCAACCCGGACTTGGTGAATCTCATCTGCTCTTAGTCCTTTTCTGAAACTTTAACAAATTTCTCAATTTTCTCTGAACTTTTCCTGCAATCACCCTTAAGTCTATAATTCCCTTTCCCTCATAGCCCATACCAAGAGAACCTTCCATCCCGTAGATCCCCCAACTGACCAGCCTTCTCATCCCGACTTCCCTGATACATCTTCTTATCGCCCTTCTCCTTCTGCTGACCAGCCATCAACCAAACGTACCAAAACCACTGCTCGTACCCCTGCATACTTCAAAAAACCTGTACTCCCCATTTTTAACTTCATTGAACGTATTGAATCGCTGCCATCTCCCATTCACTGAGCAATTGTACTAGGAATTGTGAAAAAACCCCTCAGCACGGTCGAGAATATGACTGGGATGAGTGGTTAAAAACAACTGCTCACATCCGTACAGAAAGCTAAAGACCCCCTCCAAGAGAAGATACTCCTCCTGCTTCACGCTCCAAGAAGGCTCACCGAAACAAGGTGAAGGAGTTCGAAGAGAAGATAAAGGAGCATAACAAGAAAAAGCTCCAAAATTCTTAGGAATCAGTCCGAGTGATTGAGGACGTTATGAAGTTCAACAATCCCCATTCAGAAGGTATGACAGTAATTCCCATCAACGTCCATCGCCATCAATCCATTCTCGAGTGTGAGCCCAAGGATTATGTGGACGGAGAGAAGTTAATGTACACCGAATCGTGGGCAACAAGAGAACCCCACATTCTCGAGGGGAAACTACAAGTGTAGAAGCCGCGACAAAATATTGGAGAAGTTCACTCTATGATCTTCCTCACCCCTTTTCATAGTCCACATAATCTTTTTTCAACATACTTCTATGAGACCATTAGACAACGTTATAAGAACTGCAACCCTCTTTGGGGATCAGAGGATTTTCGGACAAGAGGCCTGTTGGTTTCTGGCCGCTATTATTTTGACTAGACAGAGGCCATATTGAAGAAACATGTAAACACTCTTGCCAAAGTCGGTCTCTATAATGCTATAGAAGTCACGTCTAAGTACTTCTACAAGGAGCCCACCGTTCTTAAAGGCTTTCTTGAATATTGGTCACCCACTACCAATTCATTTCACTTACCATTTAGAGAAATGATCATAGCACTCTGGGACTTGCATCGCATAGCAGGCCTTCCATTAACAGGAAGATTTTATGATGAATTCATCCCATCGAATGCAGATCTGGCATTCATATCTTCTTCAGATCGCAGACCCTCTATTTTTGAAACCACCATCGAACTCTTTAGAGAGATGGAGAAATTTCTGAATTTTCACTAACTTTCCCCTCTGCAGTGGCTGGCTCACTTTTCCAAAATGCTCAGGTATTCCAAACTCAGAAATTAACACTTTTCTTTCTATCACATATTCCCTTGTACTAACCTCTTACTTCACCCTGTAGATTTCATGACAGTCGATGCAAAGAACTGACGAATCTCCGCGACAACATGAAAAAAAGAGCAGATTATAGTTCCTTTGGGGAACTTACAGCTTTTCTTGCCTACTGGTTAAGCATAGTAGCACTTCCTAGCTCTAAATGGGCAGATGCTATTTGCCCCACCACCTTTGTCGTTGCCGGTGCCTTAGTGGACGGACAAAAATATTCCCTTGCACCTCCCGTACTACCCACATCAAGAACCCCACCCTGGGATCTTCCTCAGTATACACCTCCTAGCACTATTTTACTGGATGGTTGGGAGTTTATTTCCCTTGAACCTTCGAAGCACCAGAGAAGGCGTATGTCAATCCTTTCCACCTTCCTCTCTAGTTTTTTCAGCAAAGGGTAATAGCTAGAAGATCATACGAATGGATAATCAACAAGATTCAAGACTTTGACCAAATAGATTTCTTCTAGTTTCGTCTCCACCACTATATCAAAGACACAGATATGGTGGACCAGGGAGCACTGACCATAGCAGAAAGGGCTTTCTTTCTTTCCACTTTCTTTCTTTCCATCCATTCCTGCAGTCTGCCACTCAGAGAAGGGACAAAGTTCTGGAGAGAGCCCTACTACCCCAGCCGCTTCGATCGCCAATTCGGCTATGACCAAGCCGTACTGGAAGACTGTGGGTTGGTCACCAAAAGAATGCACTGCTACAGAATGGGTCCTTTGAACTGGGCCATGATATGGAAGCAACTGTTGGGCGGTCTTGTCAATTCCTCTTTCATCATTCCTAGCCACGACCGGATAATCCATACTTCTTACAACTGGATGAGATGGTGGGACCATCAATCATTTTAGGTCAACAAACACTTACCAGTAGACTTCCCTCTCTTTCTCCACCCGCTTCGGCTCAGGGGAAGAAAACTTGAGAACGGAATCAGTTTTATTCTAGAGAAAATTCATGCGCCTTACCATGGAAAAATTTGCAGAAAAATATCAACAGAAGAGCTGATTCGTGAGAGGAAACCAATTAACACTTTAATGGCTAGTTCGCTTACCGAATTCTGGAGGAATTTGAACATGTTCCTCATGACTTTGGCAGCCGAGTCACAGAAAATATCGAAGGAACATCCTCCCCCACTCCTGCAAAAATCACCACGACTCAAGAGAATTTAGCTCAGAATGAACCTGCTCCTTCCTCGCAACCTCTTCCTTCCAGCTCATCGTCTCTGATAACTAGATAGCGAGCACGTTTGCAAGCATCATCACCTATTTCCCAGGAAGGGACAAGGTAGACCTTCGTATCTCCCTTAGTTCCGGCTAGCAGAAAATTTTCAGGAGAAAGCAACCAGCCCGTCTCTTACAAAGGAAAACAAGTCGTAATTGAGGAAGTAGATGAAGAGAGTTTGGAGAATGAAAGTTCATCTTCTTCATCAAAGGATACCACTTCTATGCAATCTAAAGATGATGATGATGGAAATGATGCAAGCAACGGAGATTAAGATGATGACTTCGAGGAAGGAGAAGTCAATATAGATGGAGAGGAAAATATAACCGTCGAAAATATAGAGGATGAACATCTCCCTCTGGCTCCTGAAATCTCTCCCGCTACCTCTGTTCCTGGTAAGTCACATGCAGTACATGCAGTAACTGAAGAAGACGAAGAACCCTTGGATTATGGGGAATATGGATATTCACCCGGTAAGGGAATTCAAATTTCTTAAATATTCACGTGCTTGTCTAGTGATAATTATCTTATTATCATTGTTACTTCTTTTTTCAGGTACGCATGTGCCTAACATTGAAATGATCGATGCCCCCTCTGTGGACCTTTGTACAACTGTATTAACGACTTCACCACGGGTTCCTGCGGCTCCTCTGCTGACACAAAAAAGGGTAGCCCGTGAAATTGTATTTCCTGTAGAAGCTACTGATTTGCCTACTCCTACCACCAGGGATTCGAGCACAGAAGTAAGAGAACATTCTCTTGCCGACATGCTAGGATCTGGTACCTCTACAGCCCCAAAAGTTCCTCCACTTGTCAGTCATACCTCTGCGACAGGTATATATATCAATTTGAGGAACTATATATTCTTCATCTTGCATTGCTTATTCTAACTTTATCTCCTATTCGTGTTATAGGAATTCTTCCCTGTAGCAGGGCAGCCAACTCTGAGTCCGTGGCCACTGTCTCTGAGCTATCATTTCTTACAAAGATTATTGCTCATAAAATGCTTTTAATGAAGAATTCTTTGCTAGTAGTAGTCCATATCTTCAAAGATCCTGAACAGTGGCCAGACATGGATATCGCCATCGAGATTCTGAAAAGCTCTGCAAGGATGGCGAAGATTAACATTTTCAGTCTACGTGACTCCCTCCTCAAATTCTGTGATTCGATAGTTTCTTTGGCATCAATGAAAAATATCACAATTGCTCCTGAAATTCTGGAGTACGAGGAGCAGCTAACTTTATCTAAGGAGAAGGCTTCCCTTATTGCCTCCACTATATCTGAACTAGACCAGGAGTAGCTAACTCTTCAAGAATGGCTGAAGACCCTCACTGATGACAGGGTACTTATTCAAGATCATATTGCTGCTCTGAAAGAAGAAATCTCGCACTAGAACTGAAAGGCCACAAGAGGAAACTGTCTATAAAGGAGGTTAAAGAAAAGATCCACTTCAATATTCAATCCGCCGATGCTGAAAAATCTAAATTATTCAGGAGTAAGGAAATGATTACATCTTTAGAAGATAAACTAGTTGGCCTTCCTGCCTAGGCAAAGATTACACTTGAAGAGAAGTCAAAGCATGCTGCAGCTCAGATTCAGTTAAAAGAAGACTTGCAACGATATATAAGGACAGTATGCATTTTGGAAGAACTTTAAGCATGAAATTCCTTTTTGTATATATGCCTTTGCTTCTTCTTTCTCTCTCTCTCTTTTTTTTTTTAACATATACTCTCTTTTGATTTTTAGTAGTAACTTTTAGTAATCTTTTTCATGCATTTCTACATTATGCATTATTCCAGATATATTATCTATGCCGTAATCTCAACATCACTAGTTTTTTTATGTTTGTTAGTGCGGGATTTCCTATATGATGATTTTGTTTATATTTTATTAGCGGCGCTAAGTTTCAATTTAGTCAGTTGCACACACAGTTTAAGCTCTTGAGTAGTGGAGCCGGGTCTCATGTGATAGCCTCTGTAACTCTTAAGAGTTTGCTAAACTTCTCACTGCCTAAGTAATTCACAAACCACGGTCCACTAGAGGGGCCCAGTGAAGCTACCGGGGCGGTGAACTTGGTTGGTTTTACGCACAAGGTTGGCCACGATAACTCTCTAGAGTTCATAGAGCTCGCAAGGCTACCTTTGGGGTACCAAATCCACGGTTGTCAGTCCATCAATGAGTTGGTTTAAGCCCTTCCTCATGAGTTAGTATGGGAATCGAACCATAAATTTGGGGTGTCTTATGCATGGTTGTCCTATCTAAAGCTCACACTGCAGCCCTCATTTTCTTCGTCTGCAAGGTCGACCCATTCATGGGAGGGCATTGTCCTCCATTCTCCGTGACGCTGCCAAAAAGCTATACAGACGGCATGGCGGTTACGCTGACTAGCCATTTGAGGAATTTTAGCCCTTAGGCTTTTGGTCAACTTTTGGCCCTTAGGATTTTGGTCATTGGCTCTGTCAACTGCCAGCATGGGTATGCGTACGATGGCCTTCACGGGCTTTTTAGGGCCACTGGCTTCTCACGGCTGCTTGAATGACGATCTTGATAGGTCTCATGCGTAGCTGGACATTGGCTTGACTGGGCTGCCTTTTTTTTTATGATAAGCAACCATCGCTGTCATCAATTTCATATATGTAGTTGGCTATATGGTTTATTCTACTGCCAAAAAATGGTAAATTAATAATTGATATTTCACTGCTTCTGATAATGTTATAAGGATTTTTGTATCATGTTTAAAATAATATATTAGCTTAGCGATGATGGCAATTTTGATAAGCGATTGATCGGCGACAGCGATAGTTACTCTCTTTTTTAAAAATTTTTTATAGTCATTGATACCTGGTGATTCTGGTGGAAATCTTTGGCGTCAGCGATGATCATCAATGCTTAACAACCATTAACAATACTTTTCATTTGGCGATGATTTAATATGCTGTCTTAAAATGCTTTAGAAGACGATGATAAGTATTTCTAACTGAAATTGAGACACCACCACTTCTGCCAATATCTTCAATTATATTCATCTGTTTATCTGTATCGTTTGTCTGTATTGTTCATAATATACCAGCTTGATGATGATATCAATTTCAGGTAGAATTTCGTAGGGCTCACTTGATGGCACTCATCTTCCTCATTTTTCTTTTTTTTTTTAGTAATATTTGCTATCATATGATCTTGATACGCTTGCGAACTTCTTCCTTATTCATTCCATTCATCTTGGCCCCTTTTGATACAGAATTATTATTCTGATAATGTTCAGGATCAAAATCAGTAGCGCCTTCAGGAGAAATCCCTTCTTAATGACGCAAGTATAGGCCAACATGCACTTCTAATTACTCCATTGGAGTATACTTCTTTTATCAAGTACATCTTATCTCATTCGATCTTGAACTTACCCCCTGATATGATTGTGACTACTGTTAGAAATATACTCTTTCTTCTTAGAGATATTGAGGCAGTACATTACTACAGAAGACTGCACAACTGTAATTATATTTATCGATGATTTTGCCCCCAACCCTTGAAATTTTCTTCGCTTATCCTGATTGATCCCAATAGGGATTTGAATTCCCTTCCCATGGTTCAAGCCGGTGGGTTCTTCATAATCAAAACCCATATTTTTCATAATCTTCTTACTTGCCGGACTATACTTTTGAAGGTCTTGTGACGTCAACTTACCATGGTACACATTGTTTTAAATTTCTCTTCTTGTCTTTACTTCTTTCGAAACATAAAACTCTATTGGCTCAAGGTATTTTTTGCTTACCTTGACTTGAAATCTCCCTGGAGCGACTGAAAACAATCTATTCCTTTCAGCATATGGCAGCGGCACTGTATAATTAGACTGTATAATTTTCAACTGTTCAGATGACAGTAAGGTTAATGGTGGTTGTCCCGGCTGCCTCAAATGTTTCGGCACAAAATAGAACTTTTTATTTATTTTTGCAGTTTCAGATGGTCCTGTCTTTTCTGCTTTTTCTGTAATTGCACTCTCCTAAACTTTCTTTAAGACCCCGTTCTCATCATTATTTATTTTTTCTATAACAAACTCTTTATAATAGCTTGCATCTGCAAAGAAGGACTCGGCTTCTGTATACGGTTTCGCATTAGCTATTACTTTATGCTGTACTCCGTCTTTGTAGTATTTGAAACACTGATGCAGAGTGGAGGGTATGATATTATACTGATGTATCCATGGTCTTCCTAGGAGAAGGTTATATGTCATTACTGCACTTATAACATGACACACAACATCAGTAGTCAACTCTCTTATTTCCAGCGTTACTGTAATCTTGCCTAGTGCACGTTGCCCATCTTGATTAAAACCCTGTATCATCATTCCGCTGGGGTATAGTTCTGAGCGATGGTAATTTAACTTACTTAACATCGAAAGCAGTAAAAGATTCACTGCAGACCCATTATCTATCATAATTCATTTGAGTCTCTTCCCTCGGATATGGCCCTCCATCATCAGTAGCCTGTTATGTTCTCCCTCACAGATTAAGTCATCATCGAAGAAAGAAACAACTAGGAGACAGTCTTCTTGTTCATCAAGTTCTTCATGCTCTAACTCTGCCAGCAAAGTTTCTCTAATGTCATGATCGGACAATGCTCTGTCGAAATTCTTCTAATAACTTAAGTGTGTCATAAACACTTATTAGGCCGGTATTCTTTTTAGATGACTTACTATGTCATAAGTCACTCTCGGCACCACATTCTTCTCTTTTGTCTTGTCATCATTACTCTGTCTTTCAATTATTTCTTTCTTAGTGATTTCTGATTTCTGCTTTATAAGACTTACCACCTTTTTACCTGATCGTAACGAGATTACTGCAACCTTCTTTGCCGTCTTACCATCTTCCTTCTCATTCACATCTGGGTCTTTCTTTCGGACTGTAAGCACATTTACTGTTGCCATAGCACCCCTTTCTTTTTCTTTGCCCAGTACTATCTCACCCCTATCAATCATTCGTTGTATTATAAATTTCAGTGTATAGAAATTCTCTGTTGGGTGTCCCACCAAGCGATGATAACGATAAAAATCTCTTTCTTTGGTTCTTGTTACATCTTCTGGGCGTTTAGGCTCTGATAATTCTATCGTGCCAGCCTTCAACAGTTGTTCCATCATAGGGGCGACATTTTCTTTATCAAATGCGAATTCCTCATGAGAATTCAGCATTCTAGGACTCTTTCCATTGTATCTATTCCTTGACTAGATCCATTCTTCTCTTTGGTCTGATCTCCTTTCCCTCGAGTCCCTTATATGTTTACCTCTTTTGTCACGATCAATAGCATTCACGACCGTTTTACTGGATACCCTCCTGGTTATCTCATGGTGAAATGCTGGAATCTTGCGAGTCATCAGTTCCAAAGCGTGAGCCTTAGTAGCCAAGTCACAAAAATTTCTGATATCAAAGCCGGTGAGTCCAAACGTAATCCCTGTCCTCATAGAATTCAGACACATTTTGACTTGCTCTTTTTCTTTTGGTAACTGTTTACATGAGGCCCCTAATGTTTTTCATCTGTCTATAAATTTTTCTATCGGCTCTCCTTCTCTTTTCCGTATAGAGGTCGGTTACGTAATACTGACATCACGCACTGAAGAGAAAAAGTTTGACATAAAAACTTCCTACATTTGTTCCTAGGTACGTATTGACCCTGGTGTCAAACTAGAATACCATCAAAATGCTTTGTGTTAGTAACGAACCAAACAATCGAAAGCAATACTATGGTATTCTAGAAAAACTTCCCATACTAGTGATGAAGTGCATTAAATGCTCCTCTGGGCATCCTTCTCCATTAAACTTTTAAAAATGAGGATGCTTGAAGTTGGCCGAAAAGGGGATGGCTTCTACCTCCCTTGGATACGGCGTTTGATACCTAAAACATCTAGTATTTTCACGTTCTCTTTCCGCTCTAACAGCTTCTTCAACCACTTATCTCACCTCATCTTGTGTCACAGTTCTTGTTGCTGGAATGGACCCCAATGACCCTGCCCCCTGTGGTGGGAGGACGTCAAGCTGATTTTCTTGCCCCTCCGTTGCATTCTGGGGAATCGCCATTCGAGCTATGTTATGTGCAAGGGTTGTCAGTGCCTCCCTAAGGTTTCTACATTCTTCCATTAATGCATTCTGGGCTTCTGTTATTGCATTGAAACAATCTTATATAGTTGCTCTATAATCTAGATTTGTTCTAGCCATATATACTGCAGCTTCTCCACTTTTTTATGAAGCAGTAATTGGAGTAGAGCAAGAATATGCTGACATAATAGGACTCGCAGAAAAGAGAGGGAATAGAGTTTCATTGAACTTTTCTATGCCCCCTGTGGAATCAATTGACTGAGGTGATGTTGATACTAGTGATTTTACCTGGGATGGCATTGGTGATCTGATCACCAATGCTTTTCCTTTTTGTTCTCTTGTCCATTTAGCTACTGGGGCATTTAAAGCTGGGAAATCACGTGTTGTCAATTGTGGAACTATTTACTCAGGATAGATCACTGGAGGAGCAAGTTCAGGATTCCTTTTAACTGTATTACGTGTTATTGGTCCTCTGTTTCCTAATGAAGACTGATTCATTCTATAACTTCTGACGTTTTGTGCTCTTGTCTTACAAGATGTTACAACGGTCCAGCCTGCGTCGCCTTTTGATGATTGGGGCGAAGCAGAAACAACCCCAGCTATTACCTGAGTCATGCCACCTCCACTTGCACGAGTTCGAGTCAGGTACTTCGGAATTCGATTTGGTATGTATTCTATCCTATCGGGGTGAATCAAAAGTTCACTTTTCCTATGGGAGTTGCCATGAGCAGTAAGTTGTAGTTGGATTTAGAAACCTTCACATATAAAACATGGTTACAATCAGCATTTTAAAGAATTAAATAATCTATCTTAAAGATGAAGGGGAGGATTTTCCCACTGAGAGTCGCCATTTTGGCGTCCAAACTATGATGAGAGTTCATAACAATTTCACTGTTAATATTTAAATAAGACAATAAACGGAAATGTTCCCAATAGAGTCGTCATTTTGTTTCGACAAAGAAACAAATGCATTTGATTTGAAAAATTATCTTATTCAAACATAACAGAGAAAGAGTATTGGGAACATTCATCATATTTCATTGATACTGAGTTCATTTACATCCTCTTTACATCTCTTGATTCTAAAATAGATCATTTAGAAATAGATAACTTATGCTTTAAGTATCAAAAATTCATTTCGATAGTGTTTCGGCGTCTGTTTTGATCATCTCCTAGGACTTAGGAGGAACGTTGATTTGATCGATGAATCTTCAATGAAATAGAGATTTCAACAGCATAACGGTGCCTGTTTCAATCATCCCCTAATACTTAGGGGAATGTCGACCTGATTGACTAATCTTTCTCCCCTGAACCTATCAATAGAAGAAGGCCTGAAGAAGGGGAGCCTCGCACATAGATTTTGGTGGCATAACGGCCCCCTATCTTCACAGACTGCAGGGGAGTCTGGTTGCGCGGACCCACGCAACTGATATCTGTTGTGCGGTCCTGCGCAACTGACAGGAGACTCCTCTCCTACCTTCGGTCTTCTGCTCCTCTTGAAAACCTTCAATTACCTTCAATGAAGGAGGGGAAGGGATATTTATAGACCCTCACTCGTGTGAAAATCCTGATCTTAGTGATGTGGGACAAATCTTTCAGTGCTTTAAATCACTCCGTAAAAGACCACTTCTGCACGTGTTTCGGGGTCCCGCGCAACTGACTTTTATGTTACGTTGACCTGAGCAGGTAACATTGATTACGTAGTACTGTGCAACTGAAATTGGTTGCTCGTTCCTGCGCAAACCCTTTTAAAGCAATCTTTTTCTTCTTTTTAAGTATTCTTTCCATCTCCTTATCTCTTCTTGCTTCAGTCCTTCATCATTTTTATGCCTCAATAGTAATATATAATATATAATATATAATATCAGGTGGGCCCCACGTGGGACCCACCTTTAATACATGTATTTTACATAAGCACCATCCATCTAGACGGTGCCATGTAGGCACACTGTTGTGTGTGTGTGGGTCACATGTGTGGGACCCACATGAGGTATATGTTATATCCCTACTGTCCATCTATTGACGTGGACCCCACCATGGCAGCGTGTGGGGATCACCTTGTAATGATGTGTTTCATCCTCACCGTCCAATCCATGAGACGGTGGGATGCGGATGGGCTGTTGTACCTCACACCAGCGAATTCTAGTGGATTGACGTCAGTAGGTTCTGTGGGATCCCACCATGTTGTATATATTTCATCCACACCGTCCACATGTTTAGACGGTACAGATTTACATAGACAATGTTTGGATGGTGTTGATTTACATAGACAATGTTTGAATGGTATAGATTTACGTAGACAATGTTTGGATGGTGCTGATTTACCTAGACAATGTTTAGATGGTGTTGATCATCATTGGTGGGCCGTGTACCCTATGAAATGCTAGTGCACAGTGATACACATGTTACACCTACAACTATTGAAATGATTTTGGTGTGGTCCAAGTCCACTTGAGGCCCATTGGGGCGGCCCATCCATGAGGCACATCATGATGTATATTTAAGGCCTATGTGATAGGGCCCACCTGCCTTGTATTTAAGGCCCATATTATGGGGCTCACCTACTTGAATCTGAGGCTTATGGGTAAGTCCCATTGTGATGTATTCGAGGCCTATGGATAAGGCCCATTATGATGCATCCGTGGCCTATGGGCAAGGCCCATTGTGATATGTATTAGGTCCATGATGTGTGGCCCATTTGATGTATTCGAGGCCCAGATACGTGGCCCATTTGATGTATTCAAGGCCCAGATACGTGGCCCATTTGATGCATATGAGACCCATGTGTAGGCCCATGTGTGATGTATTTGAGGCCCATGTGTAAGCCCATGTGTGATGTATTTAAGGCCCATGTGCAGGGCCCATTTGATGTATATGAGACCCATGTGTAGGGCCCACATGCTGTGTATTTGAGGCCCATGTGTAGGGCCCACCTATCATGTATATGAGGCCCATTAATGCGGTCCACTTAATGTATATGAGGCCCATTGGTGCAGCCTATTGATGCGGCCCACTCATTGTATTTGAGGCCTATGGGTTGCAACCCATTATGATGTACTAGGGCCCATAGGTCGTGACCAATTGAGATGTATTTTCGGCCCATATGGCATGGCCATTATGATATTTTTGTATCCCATTTAATGAGGCCTATTATGATGTGCATTAGGTCCATGGGTTGTGGCCCGTGTGATGTATCTGAGGCCCATGTGCAGGGCCCACCTGTTGTGTATATGAGGCCCATGAGTGAGGCGCATTGTGATGTGTTAGAGGTCTATGTGATGCGGCCCATCATGATGCATATTAGGCCCATGTGATGTGGCCCACCGTGATGTATATTAGAACCATTTGATGCGGCCCATAGTGATGTGTATATACCCCTTGTATAAGGCCCATTGCGATGTATATTAGGCCTTTGTATGAGGCCATGGGCCCACTTTATGTTTGGCTCTATATGGGCCACTGCTTGGGAGCGATATTAGTTGAATGTCTACATTGATTAGCGATGATGGTTAAATGTCCACATTGTGACCTTCCCGTAGGCCCTTTATTAAGTCGATTACTGATTCTGATTGTTGAGGCTGATTCCAATTGTTGAGGCCGATTATCGATGTTGATTATCGGTGTTGGTTGTCGATAACGATTATGAGTATGTGATAGCATAGCATCATGATACATGCCCATACGCATCATCATCTCCATGTTTGTTATGAGATGTAGTTGACCATTGCATATGTCATAGGGTATATTGTTATGAGACTCCATGATAGGTGGAGATTATCTCACTTGAGCTCACGGTATGCACAGGATTGATGCATGATTAGATTGTATGACTCATGCATCTTGCATTGTGTGTTGTGATTACTGAACGCCCTAACGACATCAGGGTCATGGCCCCGCAGGCATATTATGGATGACCAGATGGGACACTAAAAATATGTTAATAGCATTGGGCCGCCATAGATGGCCTTGGGTGAAAATCTCTAAATCCTCTTAGTACCAGAGGATGCCCCAACGTCTAGACCGAGTGGATATATATGAGCGTATGAGGGCCGTATACCAGTAGACCGCATCTCCCACTGTGTTGTTGTCGGTTGGGAGGGGGTGTGGCCTTACCTTCCTGAGAGAGTAGGCAATGCTAGGTTAAGTCTGACCAGGTTGAGGAATGGGTCTGCTATGGACGAGCTAGGCCCGATATTGGCAAGCGGATAGTGAGGTCTCTTCCACTTACGCAGTTGTGCGATTGATGGGATGGTAGGTAGCGTAGAGTATACTAGACCCTGGTGATGATCCAAGAAATATACAGTACTGATTTGTAGAGCAGGAGTTGTATACTCAGCATTATATTCATTCATTCACTATTCACTCGGGCTGGTGGTGCACAATTAATTGTTATGTGTGCTTTCGCAATGACTAAGATTTTGGTTGGGTCACGCGACTAACCTGAGATCAGGATCTTACCACATTGAGTCTATTTATCCAAATTTAGATATGGGATTGGTTTAAATAGAAATCCTTTGTGATAGGCCCCATAGCCTGCTATACCATGTACTAACATCCTGACTTCACACTGTAGATTGGTCATTTCATTCGCACCACATATTGCATATTGCATTACATCCTCGGATATGGCATTTTGGGTTATTATGTTTCTTCATTTATATGACCTAGATAAGGTTGATGGTATTCATAGCTCTTCCGAATTCCATATTGTATTACATCCTCGATATCTGATATCTGGTTCATTATGTTTCCACATTACATAGTCGATTTACATTACTTTCTCAGTATATGACATTGGCTTGTTATGTCTTTTCATCACATATCCTGGATGAGGTTGATGATATTTTTATGGACTTGTCATGATTTTTGCTTACTCCGATATTATATGACTCATGGACTTACCAGTAAGTTTTCGCTTACTCTGACATCGTATGATTCATGATCTTGTCAATATTTTTGACATTGTATGATTATGGCATTGTATTTGTGTGCTTGACACTTATCTTGCGCACACACTTACACCACCCTCTAAGTTTTCTATAAGCTTATGCACGATAAATACATGCAGGTGGTGTTAGGTTGCAATAGCGTTGAACATGGAGCATGCAGCCATCTTCTGGAGCTTTGATTTTTGATATATGTATTTTCCTTTCAGCACTGTATTCAAATGTTTATATTAGTGGATATGTGATGATGATGTTGTTCTTGTGATTTGGGTATACTTGTGGTTATGCTTCTTATGAGATAAATTCGTGTTAAAAATTCTCCTTGTAGGATCCCATGATCAGCATCTGGCGTATGAACGCTGGGAGCCAAGAATGGGGTACTACGGAGGCTGTCGGAACCGAATTCGGTGATAATTTTGTGAGCTCGATTTTTGAATTTAGGGCGTGACACAATCCATGTACATAAGTCCATACAAAGCATTAAGAACTATGGGTCTAATTCATCCATAACAACATGGGCCAAAGGAAAGGAATCAAAGCCCAAAGCCCAAGTTCCAATGGCCATCAAATCCATGCATTTAGTTGGACTGAATGGGCAACCCATGAGCACAAAAAAATGGTCCAAAAATAAGTCTAAGTTGGGTGAATGGGCCCCACTACATCAGCCCAATAACTAGAAATTTAAGTGGGCAACCAAGGGCCCAATACCACCCTTATCTCAGCCCATAAGTCCATCAAAATGGTGGAAGGGCAGCCCAACATATGGCTGGCCAAGGTGGGTTGTTCCAGCCCAATTTAGGCCCACAAGAGAGTCCCAAAAATCTGGTATGTGTTTGGGTCCCACAAATGGTCATTAATGGGTGGCCCAATTATGCATCAATTAAGCCCAAGAGAATACTAAAATATAAAGGGGCAGTAAATACCCAAATCCCTCAATGTGGTGGGTCCCTTATCCAATGAAAATCCAACCATATAATATACATTTAGTACCTAATAGCTGGACTTTCAGTCCACCTAATTTCCTGGGCCTATTGAGGCCCAGAAACTTGTCCAAGTATGCGTGAATTATTTCTAAAAGGACAGGCATTACTTATAGGGGGCCCCACCAAATAGAGGGAGGGGTTTTGACACCCAAACTAAATGGGCCTACTGTTGGAATGCAGGCCTAGCAGTAGCCCATGGCATGGGCATCCCAAGGGGTGGGATGGTCCAAGGCCTGGACGGCCCTGCTAACCACATGCAACAAGGTGGGTCTACACGTCCCAAGTGGGCCCCACATGGGATGTCCACTTGGTTGGACCTAACCTACATGGGCCCCAAAAAAATAGAGGGACATCGTGGATGAAAACATACATCATAGTGAGCCAGCACGTCTAGATGACCATCCCTGCTGGATATCCAGTAGGACTTGCTGGTCTAGCTAGTTAGCCCCACAAACATGGCCTCCAAGGGCCTTAATAATATCATGGATGAACCCCACAAGCATTCACCAAAATCCAATGGGTTGGGGCCTAATTACTACGACCAACATGAAGAGGACAACAAGGTAGAAAAAAAAACTGCAATGTACATGTTATTGTCCTTAATTTAGGCACTCTAATGGAGTGGATCCAAGGCCTCTAAAATTTTTGAAATTGAGGGCCAAGGTCCCTCGTCATATATACAACAAGGTGGGACCTAGAAATTATACCTTCAAGAATCATATATTACATGGTACCAGAATGTCACGCCCCAAACTCGGAAATCGGGCTCACAAAATTTTCGATCGCCGAATCCGACGCCGACAGCCTCCGTAGAACTCCATTCTCAGCTCCCAGCTCCCATTCGCCAGGTTCCGATCCTGGGATGCTACGAGGAGGATTTCAATATCAGTTTGATTCATAATAAGCATAACCAAAGGTATAACCCACAAACAACAACCAAGAACTCCATTACATTTCCACTATGATCAAAAACTTTACAAGTACAATGAGCATAAAGGAAAATACAATGGCAGGGAATAAAAACTCCAAAATGATTTGCAAGTGCTCCTGCCTCAGCGCTGCTGCGCTCCAACGTCACCTGCATGCAACAGTCATGCATAAGCTTATAGAAAGCTTAGAGGGTGGTGAAAGTGTGTGTGCAAGGTAGTAATATGATCATGCAGTATCAGAGTAATACGGAATATGCAGATGAATTCATTAAAACCATAAGTCATACCAAGGCTATGCGATGCAAAGCATGAAGGATGTCAGTCATCCAAGGCTATGCGATGCAAGATGCAAGTCAAGCATACAATCCTCATCTAAGTCTACATATCAATATAACTTAACTCTGGGATATCACCGTGGTCTAGTACACTCTAAACCAGATCGCCGCCACATCGCGCGCAATAAGGTAAGTGGAAGAGACCTCACTATCCGTCTGCCAATATCGGGCTCGACTCGTCGATAGCGGACTCATTCCTCGAGCTGGTCAAAATCAGCCTAGCATTACCCCCTACGCTCGGGCGGATAAGGCCGCACCCCCTTCCAACCGACCACGACACAGTGGAGAGCGCAGCCATCTGGTAATCGGTACTCAACACTCATCCACCCACTCGGTCTAGACGTTGGAGCAACCTCTTGGTACCATAAAGGTTTAGAAACTTTCACCCAGGGATATCTATAGCACCCCATGTGAAACAAGATTTCTGGTATCCAATCCTGCCAACCACGATATGCCTGTGGAGGCTACGGCCCCGATGTCGTTAGGGCGTATAATAACCATGTCATACAAATGCGAAATGTACAAATCACACTATCCAGTCATGCAACAAATCCTGCACGTATCGTGCGCTCATGTAGGGCAACACCGCCTAACCGGGGGCCCATAGACAACCTGCTCAAAGGCATATGCTATGATTAGTCAATTCTCATATCAAGCATACATATGATGCGTATGATCATGAGTCATGAAACTATACTAAACATGTAAAAAAAAGTGATGAATCATTCTTACAACACGGATGGCCCTAGACGGCCTATACACAACAAGTACTTCCTATCAAAGGAGCCCTAGGGAGAGTCGTAATGTGGACATCCAACCAACATTACACTTGCAATGTGGACGTCAAACCAACATTGGTCTCAAGGTACGATCGTCGCAAACATCGTTACATAAACCATGTTGGGCTCACACATTGCAATTGACCTTAGGTACATCCCATTGGGCCTTAAATACATCAAATGGGACACGTCATATGGGCCTTTTATTCATCAAATGGGCCACATAAATGGACCACACCAATGGGCCTTAGGTATATTGCAATGGGTCATAACCCATAGGCCTCGGAGTACATCATAATGGGTCACATGGGCCTTATGTGTCTTAAATGGGCCTAATCTCATGGGTTTCATACATATCAAATGGGCCTAAATCATAGGCCTTGTATAAATCAAGTGGGCCTAAACTCATATGCCTTATATAAATCAAATGGGTCTGGTCCCAAGGGCCTTGGGATATATCAAATGGTCCAATCCCATGGGCCTTACATCCACATCAAAGTGGGCCCCAATAAACTGTCATAAATACATTAAGATGAGCCTCAAATCATACCAAGATGGGGTCCACTTGGACTGTGGATCTGGCTCATTCTTTGACTCATTCCACAAAATGATCTTTAAAAATGGGTGGACAGATTAGATGCAGCACCTTTATCAATGGTGGGGGCCCACATGAAGGCCCACCATCGTGAATGTTATAAATTGTACAGTATATAAACAACATATATAATATATATACAATATTATATATATATATATATATATATATATATATATATATATATATATTCAATATAATATATATATATATATATAATACAATATAATATATGTATATATGTATATATATATATATATACACACACACACACACGCTGCACACACACTCACGCACACCCACATGCACGCATGCACACACAGCGGGCCCCACCGTCTGCTGGATGGTGGGGGTGAAACACACATATCATGGTAGCATCCACCGTCCGCCTGGACGGTGGATAAAGGACACGTACATGCAGACGGTGGGGGTGAAACACACATATCATGGTGGCATCCACCGTCCGCCTAGACGGTGGATAAAGGACACGTACATCACTGTGGGTCCCATGTGGGGCCCACTGAAATGTTTATTTGCCATCCAAACCGTTCATAAGGTCATGTGGACCTAAGTGGAAGGAAAACACAAATTTCGTCTTGATCCAAAACTTCTGTGGACCCCAGAACGGGTTTCAATGGTAGATGTTCATTCACACTGTTTCCTATAGTGTGGGCCACCCGAGCGTCGGATCGGCTTCATTTTTGGAGGGGGCCCACCTCATGGGGTGGCCCACCATATGAACGACATGGAAAAAACATATACATCATGGTGGGGCCCACGGCATCAGCTGTGGGATGCTGTCGTCCGCCCGCCCAAGCACGCTGCAGTGTGCTGCTGTAGTACGTTGTCAGAGGCAGAGGCAATGCCTCTTGCATTGCTATTTTTTAAAAAAAAAAAACACTGATCTGTGGATTTTTGAGTGTGGGGCCCACATCATAAAAATTCACTCCGCCCACTAGCTTCCCTGGCTCGAAACAAGCCCAACGAGTCCGCTATTGAACCCATTTAGATTTGTAGAAAGATTAAAATTTATATAAATGGTGAGAGTCACTATTTTGAGAGGTATGGCCTGCCTAATGAACGGATGGACCTCATTCCTTGGCTCAACGCCTAAAATGATATGGGGAAGAGGATGGGCGGCCTGGATTGAATACATACATCAAGGTGGGTCCTAGACAAGTGGTCCACCCAAAAATACCAACTCTCTTTTCTTTCTTTCTTCTTTTTTTTTTTTTTTTTTTTCTTCCAGTGTCCAGGGAGCGTCCAGCGTCCCTGGATCATATTACGTACATTGTGTTGAGCCTTGTTGAGGTGGGCCACCATTGATGGATGATGTGGGTACAACATAAAAGGTGGGCCCCACTTGAAGAAAGCTTGGACAAAATAAATACTTCAAGGTGGGGTCCATTCAAGTAGACCATAAGGCCATTTCACCACACAAAATAAATAATTAAAAGAAAAGAGAGAGAGAGAGAGAGATAGAGTGGGACACGCATTGCGATGGAGGTCTCCGCGACTATGAGCCCTCCCTTGCAAGAGATCATACATTCAAATGGGTCCCTTTACACATGGGACCACCTAAATCAAAAATCAACGGTGGGGATCCTTTCCCCACCAATATGGACGGTCTAGATGACCTTCCTAATGCAATAAAATAAACATCATGATGGGGTCCATGGAGAATGGCCCCATCATGGAATGATCATGATGATCAAAGTGGGCCATCGGCCACACCTTAGGGTCCCAAGTGAGATCCAAACCATTGATCGGTTGGTTTCACTTGGCCCATCTCAAAAATAAGGAAAACTACTATTATCATGCACCCACCGTCCGATCTTCTTGCTCCTATGGGCTCCTTAGCTCCTTAGCTTTGATTTCAATGGGTGAGATGAGGAATGGATGGCTAGGATGGGAGATGATGGGGTAGAAAAGTGGGCCACACTTGAAGTTTTGAAAGAGAGGGAGAGGTTTGGAAAATTCATACGTATGGAGCTCCTCTCCTTTGGATTTTTGAGTTTGAAAATGAGAAAGAGAGAGAGGGGGAGTTGTAAAGAGAGAGATGAGTGATGGATGGATGGAGTGATAGATGTGTGTAAGAACTTTTTGACTTTTGTAGCCTTTTGTGTAAGAAAGGCATGGGAGTGTAAGAGAACTTTTGACTTTTGAAGCTTGCTTGGGAAAAGGTGAAAGGTGATGTGTACTTGACATGTACTTGACATGTGATGGATTGATGGGATTGATGTGACACATCGTAGAGATTCTCTTGAGTTTCGCAACGCGCTGAGTTTTCTTCGCACCGAACGTTGGCCCACATCTCTTGACCAAGGTATCGCCTCGGTGCGCAAGTCGTGGCATCGGAATCGCAGCGACGGCGCGGTCACTATGGTAATGGTCTTGGGTTAAGTCGATACAGATTGACGGCATATGAATCAGGGTCGCACGTAAATATCGGTTAAGGGTCGAAGGTTGTCAAAATTTGATCGGTAAGACAGCGGAAGTCTACAGAACGGTACGGACTAAGATACGGGTCTTACACAGAATTCCCATCAAATATCCAAAAATCAGGCCCCAAGATGGTCCAAAAATCTATCCAGACAGTTTTGAACAGCAACATATATCTGAAATAAATAAATTATAAATATTATTTAAAAGGAAATTTAATCCCATAAAATCATGGTTTGGTCCACCCTAGTGGGCCCCACAAACATCCAAACCATCCACACCTTCCAAACACCTTTGCATGCACCCCATGTATGTGCATTTTGGGGGTCACATGTCTAAGGGATGGACTGTCAAAAACGTCCTCCCACATGGGACGGTTTGGATCTTGTTGGTCCACAAGGTGGATGGTTTAGAAACCCTACATTAGGCATGACATCATCATCCACATGCTCATGGGAAAGCGTGTGGGGGTAGGATCCACCATCCACACATCAAGGGTCCATATTGAACGTGGCCCATAACTCGTGATGTACGCGTCAGATTCATGCACGGGATGCGGCGTTGGAACCGCGGTGCCGATGTGGACGCAATGGCATAGGTTTCGGGTTGTTCCGAGTCAGGTCGACTTGACCGAACTTGAGGATGACCGCAAACACTATCCATAGGTCGCGCATCACCAAGATTCGACCGGTAGGACCGCAGGACCTAAAGGAATGACGTGTATACTTGGGTTAGTGTCTTACAGTAAGTGTGTGTACTTGATGGTTGATGATAAATGTTCTCACCCAAATAATAATCATGCATTGTCTTATTAATTGACGGGACATCATAACCTGGTCAGTTCTTGATTGTAGTTCCAGCTAATTCATGAGATATAGGGCATTTATTAACATGATGATCTGACAACCCTTCAACCAATATCATGTTTCCTAGAAGTTTTCTCGTATCCACTCTAGCATGAACATGATAAAATTCTAATTCTTAACCTAAATCTTTAAAATAAAAAAAAAAAATTTAAATAGAGGGAGCGAGGAAGGATGTTACTAAAAAAGAGGAACTAAAACTATACTTGAAAATCCTACAATAAAGACAAGCAACAATATTAGCAATGTTAGAAAATCTGGAAAAAAAAACTCTAAAAAATTTTTGAAATTAGAAAACTAAAAGTTAAAACCCTAGGTTAGAAAAATTTAGGAAAATAGAGAAGCTTAACCTAAAACAAAATTCAAACCTATAAAACCTAAACATAATTGTGTTCAACGCCACTCCCCGGCAACGGCGCCAAAAACTTGATCAAACCCAAAGGTTGATAACCCTAAATGCAGGCTGAGGATGCAGCATTAACTCGGTGAGACCGAGGTCGAATCCTCGGTTAATGGGGAACACAACCTAGAACTAGTACAAAGGTCATGGTTTGTTTTGAGTTTTTAATCCGACAAATAAGTAAAGGGTTTTAAAATAAATGAATAAAAGACTAAGGATCCATGAATCCACTTATAGTAATCACAATATCCCATTCATTGATTCAACGTATAACTCAATTGGAATCGAAGTCCTATAATATCTAATCGAAAGATATTGATGTTAAACCTATTGTCAACACCAATAGGAATATGAATTCAATTGAACAATTCTCTCATGAAGCACTCGAATCTCAATCAGAGGGAATCAAAATCATCTAAAGCACCCTTAGGCGAAAATAGATCAATCAATTATACAAATTGAATCCTTCTCTAATTCACATGTTGTCCATCCATTTTTTTTAGATCATCTTAGGACTTAATCCCAAAATGAGGAAAATGAGTAATATCTCAATCTTGGGAAGACCACACCATAAGAAAACAATAGTGATTGAATGTCCAAGATTAAAAACCTCCTAAGGTCCACTGTAATGTTTATTTGATGTCCTACCTAATGATTAGGTCCTAAAGACCTGGATAAAGGTAAAATTAAATATTAGTTTGATTTAAAACTTGTGGCTCTTAAGAAGTTTTTAAGTTACATGTAAGTGGGCCCACTTTTAAGACCCACCTAATGATTAGTGTTGGAGCATAAAAATGACAAGAAGGAATTAGAAAGAGAGAAGAGAAATTGTAAGTGATATAGCTGATAGCTCCTTTATATTGTCAAATTTTGTGGTGCCAAAAACACTATTTGTGTGGTATCGTGTCTTGTGTAGCATGAGTATATTCATATGTTCAAGATTCTACATCGCAATGCTTCAAGACAAGTACAATGATCTACTTCAAATGCAAGGGCAAGTATTGTGTCTACTTCTGTAAGCTTCAATGTTCAAAGTCTTTCAAGAGCTACATCAAAAGACAAGTACAACTCAAGGTACAGTTCAAGACTCAAGAAAGAGTACAAACTCAAGAACGAAAAATCCAAGCTTTAGAAGATCCCAAGTTCAATGCTACATCAAGTATAAAGGTCTCAAGCTTCACAATTTTCAAAGGTCAACTATCATATGAAGTCTCGATGTTCATATCTCACTTTCAAGGTATGACTGACCATAGATTGACCTTAGGGTAGGTCATTTTGCATACATAATTCATATCAAATCCTTTTATATAAATTTGGTCTATTCTAAGACTAGTCCTGGAGTCAGTTCGACTAGTCCTAACACTGGCTCGACCAGTCCAAGAAATTTCAGGCCCAGTCCTAAGTTTGTTGTAAATTTTTAAAATTTTTTAGTTTTGCTATGACCAGTCTTGGAGACTGTTCGACCACTCGTGTGAACAGTGCACGACTCATCCAAGACCAATCCTGGAACTATGACTCAAAATCCAGCAACGAATTCTAGTGCCTCACGACCAGTCGTGGAGGACGCATGACCAGTCGTGGACACCCTACGACCAATTGTGGAATGGTTTTATCCGATCGTGCTCAAAATTTTAAAAATTCGTTTCTCCTACGACTAGTCGTAATGTCTACAAGACCAGTTGTAGATGAGTTTCTGCAGCTATAAATAGATGATGAATTTTAAAGTTTGATAACTCAATTCAAAGAAAAATTAAGGGATTACTCTGAGATAAGTTTTTATTTATTTTAAGCTACATTGTACATATTTAAGATTCTCTTTTGATTTAATTTTGTTTCTATATTCCAATCTGATTTGAAAAGAAGAATTGTTGTATTCCTTCTTCTTGGAATCAAAATCAAATCTAGCTAGCCCAACTGGTTTAATTTAAAATCAATTAGAACCTAGAACTATTTTAAAGTGAGCATTGGACATTGAACTTCTACATTCGAACTTCTACTCCGATTGGTTCTTCCGGGCTACAACAAAAGGAGAATTTCAGGTATTTTACATTTGTGTAAATTTCTTTTATTTTGGTTTTATTTGAGATTAAGCTAGAAAAATCTCAATCTGTTGGTTATCTGAGGAGAGCCAAGAAAACTCAGAAGAGGGCTTTTGAATTGTGTAAGCTCTTTTTAAAAAAACACATAATTGTGAAGGTTTTGGGTGAACCTGAGAAAACCTAATTTGATAGTGAAGACTGATTTTTCTAAAATAATAGACTCAAAACTTAAAGAAAATTTTGAGTCTGTTGCTTTAGAAAAATCCCATATTTCAGATTATTTTGAAAAGACTAAATGTGATTTAAAATTCAAAATCTCCCTGATTGAAGATCTTAAATTTGAAAATGAAAAACTTAAACTTGAAGTCTCTTCACTTTTGAGTTTAAAGGATTTATGGAAGTATGTCCAAGGAGATCCAAAGTTAGAAAAACTATTATCTAGATCAAGGAAATGTGAAGATCGATCTAGCTTGGGTTATGATAAAAATGCTCCTCTTAAACAGAAGAATATGCCTCTTATATTTGTAAAAGGAGAGACCTTAAACTCAAAAGGGAAAAGTACAAGTCAAAATTTTTCTACAAATACTAAAACTTTTCAAAAATCTAAAAGCAACTATATCAACTATAAAAATTAGAACCGAAACCCTTTAGCTGAAAAAATAGTTGATTTGCCTAAGGAGCTTTTAAAATCTAACTCAGCAGATCACTCTTACAACAACTATAAATAAAAGAAAACCAACTATACTCCTAAACCAAGAACAGTTATGAAATGGGTTCCTAAGGTTACTTGCTTGGTTGCACACACTGTTTTCAAAGCTATAAGCCATTCAAAGTGGTACCTAGACAGTAGATGCTCAAGGCATATGACTGGTGATAAAGGTCTATTCACCGATTTCAAAGACATGGCTGATGGTTCGGTCACATTTGATGATGGCAGTAACTGCAAGATTATTGGACAAGGTACGGTTCAACTCTATAACCTCCCTTTGTTTAAAAATGTTTTATATGTTGAAGAGTTGAAACACAATCTGTTAAGCATATCTCAAATATGCGATAACAATCATAGCATAAAATTCTCTAACCAAGGTTGTGAAATTCTAAATAATAAGGGTTTAGTAATCTTAATTGGTCACAGAACATCTGAAAACTACTATATTATTAGTGAATCCAGCTCAACTAGTCAAACGTGTTACATCGTCCATACTAATGAGATAGATTTGTGGCATAAATGTCTTAGACATGTACACTACCGTAATTTATATAGACTGAGCAAAAGAGAACTGATAAGAGGTCTACCTAAATTACAAAAGATAGACAAAATATGTGGTGAATGCCAGATTAGCAAGCAATCAAGGAGCTCTCACAAGAAGGTAAACTTCAATGCTATATCAAGACCACTCGAGCTTCTCCATATGGATCTTATAGGACCTACCAGGACGGAGAGTCGAGGTGACAAAAATTATATTTTGATAATCGTGGATGATTTTACCAGATTCACTTGGGTAGCCTTTTTAAAGGATAAATCAGAAACCCTTGATGAAGTGAAAAGAGTTCTCAAATGGATCCAAACTGAAAAAGGGTCTCAAGTTTGTAAGATCCGTAGTGATTATGGATCTGAATTCGAGAATAGCAGTTTTGAGAAATACTATAGCCATCAGGCGATATTACATGAATTCTCTGCACCTAAAACTCTACAGTAAAATGGAATTGTTGAAAGAAAAAATAGAGTGATTCGAGAAACGGCTAATGTAATGTTGAATAGTATGAAGCTATCTAAAAATCTTTGGGCTGAAGCTGTGAATACTGCCTGTTATATAATTAACCGAGTTTATACAAGTAAATATAATAATAAAACTGCTTATAAAATGTGATTCGATAAGAAGCCTACTGTCAAATACTTTTGAGTTTTTGACAGTAAGTGCTATATTTTACGTGACCGTGAAAATATGGTTAAGTTTGACACTAAAAGTGATGAAGGAATCTTTTTAGGATACACTTTAAACAATCGCGCATATCGAGTACTGAACAAAAGGACCAGTGTAATTCAAGAATCTATGAATGTGTTCATAGATGATCACTTGAATACACCTGCTCCAAGTTCTAATAATGATGAAGTTCTTTTAATTGACAAACCAGATACTTCATCAAGTCAAAATAATTCTATTAAAGATCATCCAACCACTCAGATTCTTAGAAATGCTCTCACTGGTGTACGCACTCGTAGACAACTAGAAGATATATATAACTACGTATGCTTTACATTCCAGATTGAACTAACTAACGTAAAAGAAGCCCTTTCTGATGAAAACTGGATAGTTGCAATGCAAGAGGAGCTTAACCAATTTGTGAGAAATGATGTTTGGTATCTTGTTCCTAGACTTAAAGATAAAAATATTATTAGAACTAAGTGAATTTTCAAAAATAAGTCTGATGAACTTGGAAATATAATTCGAAACAAAGCTAGGCTGGTAGTTCAAGGATACACTCAAATTGAGGGTATTGATTATGATAAAAAAATTTCTCCAGTAGCTCGTATTGAGTCAATCAGACTATTTATTTTCATTGCTTGCTCTAGAAAATTCAAAATTTATCAAATGGATGTGAAAATTGCCTTCTTAAATGGTGATTTACATGAAGAGGTGTATGTTGAACAATCAATGGGTTTTGAAGATCTTAAAAACACCGATCATGTTTATCACCTTAGAAAGGCTCTCTACGGCTTAAAACAAGCTCCTAGGGCATGGTACAAGAAATTGACTAAGTTTTTACTAAGTCATGATTTTCAAATGGGAAGTGTAGATAAAACTATTTTTGTTAAGAAACTTAATGATCACATCTTAATTGTGTAAATCTACATTGATGATATTATTTATAGATCTACCTGTTCTAACATGACTATTGAGTTTGCAGATTTAATGAAATCTAAGTTCGAAATGAGCATGGTTGAGGAATTGAACTATTTTCTTGGGTTGCAAGTAAAATAACAATCTAATGGTATTTTCATTTTTCAGACCAAATATGCTCAGAACTTGATCAAAAAGTTTGGATTTGAGAATGGTAAGAATTTTGATACTCCTATGAGTACAACCTTAAGACTCTCAAAAGACTCTACATGTAAAAATGTGGATCCTAAATTATATCGTAGTATAATTGACAGTTTACTTTACTTAACTGCTAGTAGACCTGATATTTTCTTTAGTGTTAGTATTTGCGCTAGATATCAGTCTGATCCTAGAGAGTCATATTTAACTGTAGTTAAGTGGATTATGCGATATGTCACAAGCACAGTAAATATGGGTCTTTAGTATCCACATGAGACTAGTATTCAATTGGCTGGGTACTAAGATGCTGATTGGACTGGTAATATCGATGACAGGAAATCAACCAGTGGTGGTTATTTTTATATTAAAAATTATTTGATTTCCTAGTTTAGCAAGAAGTGAAGTTCTATATCGCTTTCTACTGTTGAGGCTGAATACATCGCAGCAGGAAATGCATGTACTCAGCTTGTTTGGATGAAACGCATGTTAAGCGATTATGAAATTACACAGGATTCAATGGTCTTATATTGCGATAATTCCAGTGCAATAAATATTTTGAAAAATCCAATTCAGCATTCACATACCAAGCACATTAACATTAGGTTTCATTATATTCATGAATTAGTAGAAGGAAAAATAATATCTTTGTAATACATTCCTACTGAGACTCAATTTCCTAACATTTTCACTAAACTGCTCGACAAAATTAAGTTTAATAAATTGAATTTGATCTTGGTATGTGCATTCTAAATTGAATATTCATGCATATGTGTATCATAATGTATATATACTTGATAATTTATTGATTTAAATTTCAAATTTTTATAAAAATTACATATTTTAGCCGATACACGACCAGTTGTGGATGTGCTCAACCGGTCATGGTACGACCAGTTAAGGACAGCTCAAGGCCGGTCATGAAGCGTGTTGGGTCTTTTAAATTTTGGAGAAAATCTCATCTTCCTCATTTCCTATGTCCTCTCTAACAAGCCGACGCTCGACCGGTCGAACCCACCGACCTAAATCTTCAAGGTTAGTGCATCATTTGCGATTTTCTTGTAGATTCTAGTCTACATTACTTCATTTTCTCTCTTGGAGTAATTTTTTTTGTGATTCATTGAGGTTTTGGAGTTTTTATTTTGAAAAAACTGATCTAAGCAAACCTCACTCTATCCTCTTTGCATTTTCTTGTTTCTTTGTGTTTCTTCTTGGAAATGGATGCTAGGAGGAAAAAGAAAACTTTTCGTGGTCCATCTTCTTCTAGATCTACTCCAATAACTTGTCGCCACCTTCAGTCACCCGAAGATGATCCCTCATATGTTCGGGATTAAAGAATGTGAAAAGTTATTTTTAAGCGACCTGTATTTCTTAATCACATTGCTCCATTTGGTATTCTTCCACTCCTTCAAGCTGTAGGATGGGATGACATCTTACATTGGAGTGGGCCTGCATACTAATCTATTGCTCAGTCTATGTTTGCATGTATCTCTAATTTTTCTACTGAGAACTTGACTTTTAAAATTGATACTAGAGAAGGACAATTTGAAGTTGACCGCCATCTGATTGCAGGATTAATGGATAGACCTATTAATGATAAGGGTATTCTTATTGATACTCTAGCTGAGAAACCCTCAGAATCTGAAAAATGAATGCTCACTAGAGATTTATGCAAAATGAATGTGCAATGGACTCATAAAGGGAATGTGCTCCCCTCAAAGTACTTGTTGCCCAGATATAGGGTTCTTCATAGAATCTTTATTTCAAATCTGCATCTGCGTTTTGGTAATAAAACAGAGATGACTTCCTTTATGGTTCGAGTTTTGCATTCGGTCATCTCTGGTACTAATGTTTGCCTTCCATCTTTGATATGTTATTCCATCATTCAGTTTCGTCTCCATCCAGGTCATAGTGATATTCCATTTGCCTATCTTATGACTATTTTAGCTACTCATATGTTGGTCGCTATACCTGTTGGAGAGGCTCTCATCCATCATCTTATTTTTAACAATTCAAATATTAATAAGATGAAATTAGAATTGGCTCCTGGTGAAGTGGATGTTGGTGGTGGTGGAGCTGAAGTAGGGAATGAAGAAAAAGCTGATAATCTTCCGCCAGATGATATAAATATCGATGATATTTTTGATGAAATTGAATCTGATTCTACTAATGATCCTGATTATGAGTCATCTGAGTTTGATGCATGTCTTCGTGCACTTGAGGAGAAGGTTGAAAATATGAATGTTGCCCATGATTTACAGTTCAAATATATGCGTAAGTATCTTAGGCGCTTAAACAAGGGCATGCATCAACTTGATCCTTCTATATCTGCTCCTTCTTCAGGATCTGATTGAATGATTTACTCTTTGGTCTGTAATAACTTTAAGTCCACTTGTGTTGGTTTGTGAACTTTATTTGGTTTATTGACTTTTATTTAGACTTGTTAATGGTATATGGACTTTAATATGCTTATATCTTGACCAGTTAATTCTCTATTACTCCTGTTACTTATCCTATTTCATATCCTCGTTCTTACTTTGTCAGATTTTAACAAAAAGGGGGAGAATGTATGGATTAATATTGTGGTTTTAATAAGTGTGAGAGTAGTAGCATTTTATTTTTTTTTTGTGATATATGTGTGCTACTTAGAGGGAGTATATGTGTTCATGAGGTTTTGTGCTAATTAATGATAACTGGTGCATGATTCTTTAACTAGGCTGTAACTGGTTTTTGTAACTGGTTTCCTCTTATAACTTGTGCATGATGCTTGGGTTATTTTTGTTAAGTGTGTTTAGTCACAAATTTGACAAAGGGGGAGATTGTAAGTACTATGGCTGATAGCTCCTTTATGTTGTCAAATTTGTGGTGCCAAAAACACTATCTGTGTGGTATCGTTTCTTGTATAGCATGAGTATATTCATATGTTCAAGACGCTAGATCACAATGCTTCAAGACAAGTACAGTGATCTACTTCAAATGCAAGGTCAAGTATAGTGTCTACTTCTATAAGCTTCAATGTTTAAAGTCTTTCAAGAGCTACATCAAAAGACAAGTACAACTTAAGGTACAGTTCAAGACTCAAGAAAGAGTACAAACTCAAGAATGATAAATCCAAGCTTTAGAAGATCTCAAGTTCAATGCTACATCAAGTATAAAGGTCTCAAGCTTCACAATTTCAAAGGTCAACTATCATTTGTGTTTCCCATTCACGTCCAGAGACCAGCGTCTCTGGACTCTTCATTATTATATTTTTTTTTTTTTGTAGGGGCACACGTTACATGGGCCACCTAATGATGTGTGGTGAAGCACAACACATATAAAGGGGCCCCACCTTCAAATGACTTGGGCCCACTACATGCTTCATGGTGGGGTCCCTCCAGGTGGGCCACACAGCCTTAACATCACATACCAAAAATTTAGTAAAATAAAAAGAGAGGGAGAGAGAGAGAGAGAGAAAGAAATGGGACACGCGTGATGGAGGGACCCCGACACTATGGGCCCTCCGTTTCAAGCATCTAACCATACAGCAAGTGGGTCCCATTACACATGGGCCCATCAAAACAAAAAAAAAAAACAACGGTGGAGATCCTTTCTCCACCCAAAATGAACGGTCTAGATGACCTATTAATGCAAGGAAAGAAACATCATGATGGGGTCCATGGAGAATGGTCCCACCATAGAATGATCGTGATGATCAAGATGGGCCATCAGCCACATCTTAGGGTACCAAAGTGAGATCCATACCATCAATCGGTAGGCCTCACTTGGCCCATCATAAAAGCATGAAAAACTAGCCTATATGAGCACCCACCGTTCGATCTTCTTAGTCTGTTGGAATGCCGGTCTCCTTGTGCTTCACTTTGATGATGGAAGATGAGAAGTGGATGGCTAGGATGAAGGATTTGGGGTGAAAAGTGAGCCACACATGCACTCTTTTCTCTCATGAAAATCCATGGACGTGTGAGCCTCTTACTCTTGGTGTTACTTGGAAAAAGTGAAGAGAAAAAGAGAGAAATAGGATGGTTGAAAGAGAGGTGATGGATGGGTGTGATGGGTGAAAGGGTGAGTGATGTATGATGTGAGTGATGGGTGAGGTGAGAGCTTGGTTGACTTTTGGGTTTACTTGACTTATAGAGAAAGAAAGCATGGGTGTGTGCTTGACATGAGGTGATTGATTGATTGATTGATGGGACATGTTGTAGAGATTCTCTTGGGATTTGTAACGCGCTGTATTTTTTCTTGAACTGGACGTGGGTCCACATCACCTCGTCTGGGTATCAGATCGGTGTGTGAGTCGCGGCGTTGGAACCGCGGCGATGGTGCGGTTGCAATGATACAAGTCTCGGATTAAGCCGACTTGAATGTATGGGATACGACTTACGGTCGTGCACAAACATCAATTACAGGTCACAGATTGCCGAAATTCGACGAGAAGGATCGCAGGAGTTGACGGAATAGTATAGACTAGGATACGGGTCTTACAGAATGTGAATGTTGTAATATTTTTATTTCATGCATTGTGGAGAATGTTGTATTAGTTTAGAATTTATTTCTTGCTATTTCTTTTTATTCCTCTTCAGTTTGAGTTTTTGATACAAAGACCTTTCTAGAAATAAGATTGTCATACCATAAACTTTGGTTTTTGATGTAAGGTTGTCCTTAGAATTTGTATCAACCTCTCAAGACTTGAATTTTGAGGTTGCTTTTCATTTTAATGCTATAATATATATAGTGCTATCATTCCTTTATTCATCTATATTTCGCTATTAAAGTTTTAATTTGGCATAGTCCTATTCACCTCCTCCCCCCCCCCTAAGACATATAGCTTGGCCTTTTCAGAAATGTAGAAAGGAATGAGCAGGAAAAAGTAGTGTTGCGCATTACCACGCAACAAGGATGTGTTGTGGGGGTTCGCACAACACAAAATAAACCAAGGATATGTTGTGTGAAGCACAATGAGGATATTATGCACAGCGGGCCCCGTGGCATGAAATTTGAGGTTTTACACATGTAGAGGCCTATAAATACCCCTCTACTCCTTCATTTTGGGACACACACACAAGAGATTAGAGCTACTGAGAAGAAGACCTCTAAGTACCCCTGACAAGTACTTAGAGAAGAAGGAACAAGGAGTAAAAGGCCTGAAGTCTATGGCACTGGACTACGAAACAAGACCCTCTTGCACGCATATGATGTGTATAGTCACATGCTGCGGATTTTCTAAACTCTTATAATATTCCTTGGAATCCAGTTTCCTACACAAGAAGCTGCGATTCTAAACAAGTTAAAGGAGAGAATAGAAGATGTTCAGATCTATACAACACTTCTCTCATCGAGACAAATGCATCGCAAGTCGGAATGCTGCTCAAATCAATATTTAAAATTACTTAATTCTTGTATTAAAAAAGTCGTATATACTTTATTTTCGAATCAAGGGAAAATGAGGATGTAAATGAACTTAGCATCAATGAAATACTTTGTGATAATTGTTCTCTTAATCTTTCTTTATTATTATTGAAAAAGATATTCCCCCACACTGAATACATTTATTTCTTGTCGAAACAAAACGGCGACTCTACTGTGGATCATTCAATATAAACTTAGAAACTATTGAGAGGACTTTTATCACTGTTTAGAGTCATATCGATGCCAAAATGTCAACTCTCAATGGGAACATCTTCCCCTTCCTCTCCATAATAAAGTATAAATCTATCCAAACCCTTATTAACGATGTATCTCATTATTTTGACAGGAACTATAATTTCAATCAAATCATAATGGCAACTTCTACTAACAAGACAATCTTCTACTTCGTACCGACTAGGTTCGTTGTAGAATATGCCCATAATCAACCTTTTAGCCAAAAATGCTAACTAAGTCCAACCAAAGCCAGGCGTTGCAAACTCCTGTCAGAGTGATCTCTGTATCGCCATTAGCGTAAGACAATAGCGAAGAATGGGTTGTCGTATCTCACCAAAGATCGAAACCTCAAACCCGTTCGGCTATCAAACCAGTCCCATCATAAATGATGAAGGGACCGATAACACAAAATGCTGTAAAATGAAACCCAGCATTTGCTCCGTCGGCATTGTACCCTGGAAAGTCCCCTTGCTCCTTCACATCGCAAGACTTCCTAGCCCTTCCTATTGTAAATTTCCGATGGACTAGGAAGGAAAAGGGTAAATCGCCTGCAGAAAGCGAATCATTCTTCACAAGATTAATCACGCCTTTGCAAATAACACCTCCGCAAATCATGTCAAGGGCGTCCGAATCTCACGAAAGTATTAAAGAATCCAATGAAAGCCCTCCCTCATCAAGCCCTCTCATGCCAATATACTCTTATCTCACTCCAGCAACAGCTCTGTCGAAAAGCGAAGAGATAGCCATATGTATGGCAGGAACAAGTCAGAATCCATTGCCAACCACTGATGAGCGCATGGCCGAAATTGCGCAAGCATAAAGAACACTGATGGAGGAATTCAAGAGTCTTCGAGAAGCATTAGCGACCCTTGCACACAATGTGGCTCAGATTGTGACACCTCCCGTTATAGCTACCATGAATGGCCATGAACAGCGGCCCGAAGGCTCACAACCACCGAGAGCAGGGTCACATGGATCGGCTCCCATAGTAAGAGTGATAACATAGGATGAAATGCGGCAAGTGATAACGAAAGTCATCAGGACCAAAAGGGAATGAGAACATCCGGGAAGATTTCGATATAGAACAATGTATCCTAAAGAAGTAGAAGATGTGTCATTTCCTACCAATTTCAAACACCTAGACTTTCAGAAACTCAATGGAGACGGATCTACAGAAGAGCACCTCATGCACTTTATTACGACTTTTACAGTATTGTTTACAATTATTTGGCGCTTCCTTGACAAGAAAGGCATTCTGGTGGTACTCGAGCCTAGCCCCCGAATCTATACGAACCTGGGAACAGATGTAAGATGCATTTATGTTTAATTTCTTCTTGTCTGATCAGGATGTCAGTATCACTGAGTTAGCTTCTGTATGGAAGAGAGAGAATGGGCCATTAGAAAATTTTTTTGACCTATGGAAAACCTTTAGGGCATCATGCAGACAATTTTTCAGAAGAAAAAGGACAAGTTAAAATGTGTCTGAATTCTTTGGAAACAGAGATAGCGTTCGACCTCACAAGCGCCTATATAAGAACCTTTCATGACCTTGCTACTGTTGAGACTTTAATATTGCATATTTTTCTCTATTTATATCTTGGTTTTATGAACATGATAATGCTTAATGGTATATTTTATACATGTTTATGTTACAAGGTGAGTTTAAAAGTTTAGATTGAAAAGAATGTTAAAAGCATGGATTTGATGCTCAAGAATACTGAGGAAAATAATGGACATTTGGAGACCAAGATTGAAGATTTCAAGACCCTAAGAGTCAAGAAAATCAAGTGAAAAAGGAAGAAAGTATAGAAATTAGTATAGAAATTCGCAGGATTTGAGCTTAGATTACATCGAACTAGTTTCAAGGACATCGAAGGAGTCTTAGATAACATCGAAGAATTACAGAAAAATCAAGTTTAGTTGATGGACAAATTGGATGCAGTCTTCAATGACATCGAAACCAGTTTGATGACATCGAAGCCACTCTTAGATGACATCAAAAGTAATTTAATTTCATCGAAGGGTTTATGCGAAGCCTATGCGGAGTGAGAAAATTTGAGCTAGTTTTCGGATTATTCAAACCAATTTGAAGGAGAGAGTTCCTCACTTATAAATAGGGCTTCCCATGGCATTCCTAACCATCATTCAAAGCATTCAAGGGCAAGATATATGATTTTTAGATCTTTACAAGTTCTTTTTAGATCTTTATTAATTTATTTTCTTGCTTTCTTATTACTTTTCTATTCTACAATTTAGTTATGTTTTTTTACTTCCCTCTAGCCCAAGCTAGAAGGGAAGTACATTGGTTTAATAATTTTTAATTATGATGATTGATTGTTTTAATGATGAGATGAATAGCGTATGCATGTTATCAATTATCTAGGTTTAGGTTTTTTATCCTCGTGTGAGATCCATATGTTTCCATTATGTGAGATCCATATTGATGTATAGGCTTAACCTGGATTAATTAGATTTCTTAGATGGGAGATGTTCTCAACCTGCTACATTTCTTTGATTCATTATCTCATGGATATTGAATACTTAAAATCATTGGCGCTTGAAAATATAAATTAATGGTGTTAATCCATGATTCTCTAATCTTTTACATCATTTATTAAAATATTTATACTATTTTATTTTCCAATTAGGCCGACCATAGTGCTCAGATCCTAGTTGTATTATGAAAGTTATCATCATTTATTGGTCATTAACTTATATGTGGAACTTTGAAGCTTGGGTGTTGTTTTAATTTTGTTAAATTTCATGCATTCAAAACGTTCAAAATCATTTCATTTGTTTAGTTTTCATTACTTAGTTACTTTTGCATTTGATTTTCTCATTCTCATAAATCTTCTTCCTTTGAGATTAACCCTGTATTCACAGGATATTACTTACTAACCTCTGCATTTGGAGGCTAGTAGACAAGTTTTTGGCACCATTACCGAGGAGAGATGGAGATAGATTAGATATGTGCAAGATAGCTAAGGTAAGTTCTTTTCTAAAACCTCCAAATTTTTTGTAGATTTTCTATTTTACTTTAAAAGTAAATTCAGTTGGGTCTTTCAAACACTAACTATGACATAAGGTTGCTTCTATTTGGGATTTCATCACCCAAGTGCTATGGTTGTCCTATAGTTGTTGTTTGATTACAAAGATCATCCATTGAATCTATTTTCTAGATTAACATAGTTTAATTTTTTGCATTACTTTTACTTTTTATTTATTTTCCTTTATGGTTTGAACCCTTATGGTCGGCTCTGCTGCCTGGGTTGTTGATTTATTTTGCTTTGTGCAGTGAACCCTCATGGTCGGCTCTGCTGCCTGGGTTGTTAATTTATTTTACTTTGTAGACTGAACCCTTATGGTCAACTATACCGCCTAGGTTGTTGGATAAGTTTTTATTTTAACTCTAAGTATCATACTTGCAATTTGAAGTTGTGATTTTTGTTGTGTGATGTAGATGGTTTATGTCCCATTGGAGTAGAGATCAAAACAATCGACTCTCCTCCAAAGGTGGACTAGTCTCAGGCCTTGATCATTCATTTAGGAAAGGCATTCAACACCACTTGAATTCCATGACAGACCCAATTGATAATGCAAATCCAAATCTTTAAGATCCAACTCCAATCCAAAACAAAGAAAATCAACGCAATCTTCCTCTTAAGGATGAGAATGAAGCTCATACGAATGTGTTACATCAACCATGGACTTTAAATGAACATTTACACCTTGAGAGATCAACTTTACCATCTTGCATTGTGTTCCCTGCTCACACAGGGAACATTGATTTTAAACCAAGTGTTATTCAATTGATTCCTAAATTTCATGGCTTAAATTCTGAAATCCCCTACTTGCACCTCAAAGACTTTGAGGAAGTGATTACAACATTACAAGTAAATAATAGCAATAGGGATGCACTCAAACTTAGGTTATTCTCATTTTCTCTAAGGGATCAAGCCAAAGCATGGCTCAACTCTCTAAGATGTCAAACCATCACTACATGGCAAGCCTTAAGTAGAGAGTTTTTGAAAAAATTCTTTCCCGAACACAAAACAAATGCACTTAAACAGGAAATCATGTTATTTTTCCAAAAGGGGAATGAACTATTTTTTCAAGCTTAGGAGCATTTCAAAGACCTTTTACTCACTATCCCACATTGTGGTTATGAACCATGACACTTGATTGATGCTTTCCGAAAAGGGCTCACCATGGATACCCGTCAGTTCATAGAGATGATGTGTACTGGAACCTTTCTTGACAAAGATCATAATGAGGCTTAGGATTTTCTAGACATGTTTAGAGAATACTCAGACATGGTGTGTCTCTGTTAAACTAAACCAAACTAGACTCATTCTTAAAGAGAAAGCGAGGATGTACATCCTAAGAGAAGAAGACGTCCTTAATGCAAAATTCGTTGCATTGGCTATAAAGGTCAAAGCCTTGGAAATTAGGAAGGTTGATATGATTAAAGAAAACACCTCCTTAGGTAATTTTTAAAGTATTTATGATGGTGCCGACCATGGCATAAAGGATTGTCCAACAATCCCAGTCGTACAAGATATCATGCATGAGCATGTGCAAGTAAATGCTATAAATAACTACCAAAGGCCGGTTGCGCAACCAATGGGAATCACGTACAATCCAAATAGTTGTAACCATCCTAATTTTAGTTGGAGGAGTGGACAACAAATTAATGTGCCCAATGCACCTCAAGGGCCTCCACGAAAAAAAAAACTTCTTAGGGGCATCTAAGAATGCACCATATGTGTCCCCACCAAAGCGATCATCTGTAGAGGATGCATTGACCGCATTCATGAACTCTCAAGCTCAAATGAATCAGTCTCTAATCTAATTAAATCAGGAATTAAAGATGGCCATGGTTAGGATTGAGACTCAACTAAATGCTATAGAAAAAGGTACACTTCCTTCTCAACCTATGCCAAACCCAAGAAATACACATTTTCTTAAAGACTCAAATCTAAGTGAGCTACATCATGAACAAGTTAAGGCCATCATTACCTTGAGAAGTGGAAAAGAGGTCAATCATAAGATAAAACAACTGGTAGAAATATCAGAGGATGAGCCACTATCTCAAGAGAATGATGGACCGGCTATGGTTCAAGAGTCACAATAACAAAAGGATAAAGAGACTAAGTTACATGAGCCTCCAGTTCCATTTCCATCTAAACTTTGGAACCTGACTGTCCCCATGAAATATCAAGAGGTGTTGGATGTGCTCTAAAAGGTTACTGTCAATATCCCTCTACTTGATGTCATTAGACAAATTCAATCATATGCTAAATATCTCAAGGAAATGTGCACTGTGAAGAAGAAATTAAACGTGCACAAGAAGGCTTCCCTCACTGAGAAAGTGAGTGCTATCATTTAGAAAAGGGTTGTACCCAAATATAAAGACCGGAGAGGTCCCACTATTCCTTATATTATTGAAAATTTTTAAATTGAGCATGCTTTGCTAGATTTGGTTGCAAGTGCCAACTTAGTACCTTATTCAGTTTACTAACAAATGAGGTTAGGCGAGCTTAAACCAACCACGATTACACTCCAACTCGTTGAACGCTCCATTAAGGTACCAAGGGAAATTTTAGAGGATGTGTTAGTCCAAGTGGAGCAATTCTACTTTCCCATGAATTTTATTGTACTAGACACTGAACCATGTGTAAATGCTTGCGCTCAAGTTTCCATTAATTTAGGCCTCCCATTCCTAGTAACTTCAAATGAAATCATCAATTGTAGGAATGAAATGATGAAGTTGTCTTTTGGTAACACGACCTTAAAGATAAATATTTTCAATCTATGTAAGCAGCTCATAGACAATAATGAGATCCATGATCTGAATTTTATGGATTGCTTGATAGAGGAAGAGGAATTTGAACCTAACCTATCTAAGGAATTGATTAAAGTCTTTGTGGACTTGAAAAATTTTGATTTAGAAAAAATGCTTGCTAAAATTTATGATGATAATGAGAGCAATACCACCTAGGACTTTGGTATATACCGATAAAGATCGCGCACTCAAATCTTGTCTATCAAGGATTCACTACCTTTACCATCACCAACCAATGCTCCAAAGCTTAATCTAAAATCACTACCAAATGAGCTTAAGTATGTATACTTAGGTGAAAATGAAACTTATCCTGTAGTGATCTCTTCATTTTTATAAAAGGATCAAGAGATTAAATTATTGAATATTCTAAGGGACCACAAAGGAGCCTTGGGCTAGACCATTTCTGACATTAAGGGTATAAGCCCTTCCATATGCACCCATCGGATACACCTCGATGAGAATGTCAAACCAAATAGATAATCTTAAAGGCATCTCAATTCAAACATGATGGAAGTTGTAAAAAATGAGGTGATCAAATTATTGGATGTGGGAATCATCTACCCAATTTCGATAGTGTTTGGGTGAGTCCAACCCAAGTAATTCCAAAGAAATTTAGAATAACTATCGTACAAAATTCTAATAATGAATTCATACCAACACATGTCACCACAGGTTGGCGTATTTACATTAATTATAGAAAATTGATTACGGTCACAAAGAAGAACCATTTTCCTCTGCCATTCATTGATCAAGTTTTAGAGAGGGTAGTAAGTCACTCCTTATATAACTTCCTTGATGGATATTCCATATATAACCAAATAGAAATAGCCCTAGAAGACCAAGAGAAAATCATGTTCACTTGTCCATTTAGCATGTTTATTCTCAAACAAATGTCATTTAAATTAAGCAACGCCCCAGCAACTTTCCAACGGTATATGTTAAGTATTTTTTTAAATATGGTTGGAAAGTTTCTGGAGGTTTTCATGGATGATTTCTCTGTATTTGGGAGTAGTTTTGAGGAATGCCTCAACAATTTATCTCTTGTCTTATCTAGGTGTAAAGAAAACCACCTTGTCTTCAATTGGAAGAAGTGTCATTTCATGGTTCAAAAGGAAATTATTTTAGGTCATGGTTCAAAACTGGACATTATTGTTAATCTACCTATTCCTCAAACTGTTAAAGATATTAAATCACTTATAGAACATGCTGGTTTTTATAGAAGATTCGTCAAGGATTTTAGTGTCATTAATAGATCCTTTACTTATCTTCTTCAAAAGGATGTCCCATTTAAGTGGACAGATGTATGTACAAGTGCCTTTAATAAGACTAAATCATCCCTTACCACTACACCTATCATGCGTCCACCAGATTGGATACTTCCTTATGAACTAATGTGCGATGCAAGTGATTATGCCATAGGGGCTGTTTTGGACCAAAGGAAAGATAAACAGCCCTACATTATTCACTATACGAGTAGAACTCTAAACTCGACCCAAGTGAACTACTCAACAACTGAAAAGGAGTTACTTATTGTAGTTTTTGCTTTAGATAAGTTTAGGTCTTACTTGCTGGGATTCAAAATGGTCATTTTCATGGACCACTCGGCTCTAAAATATTTACTATTTAAGAAAGATGCAAAGTCAAGACTTTTAAGATGGATCCTCCTACTCCAGGAATTTAACCTTGAGATAAAAGATAGGAAAGGAGTAGAGAACGTAGTGGCCGATCACCTTTCCAGATTGGTGTTAGATGATTCTATTGAGGAGATAAATATCAAGGATACTTTTCTTGATGAACAATAATTTGTGATCTCCAAATTACCTTGGTGTACAGATACAGCGAACTATCTTGTAACGGGAAAAATGTCATAACATTGGAAGTCACAAGATAGAAAGCATTTTGAAACCGAGGTTAGGAACTTCTTCTGAAATGACCTGTATTTATATAAATATGGGACTGATCAAATTTTTAGACGTTGTGTCCCAGACGTTAAAGTTTAGAGTGTTATTTTCCTTTGCCACAAGGAAGCATGTGGTGGCCATTTTTTTGCTAAGAAAACTACTGCAAAAAACTTGCAGTGTGATTTCTACTGGCCCAACATGTTTAAAGACACGTATGCTTTCCGCATTGCTTGTGATAGATGTCGAAGATTAGGAAAAGTGTCCCGATGCAATATGATGTCTTTATCCCTTATTTTACCATTGGAAATTTTTTATTGTTGGGGTATTGATTCTATGGGCTCATTTCCATCTTCTTTTGGATTTCTTTTATATATTGGTTGGTGTGGACTATATTTTCAAATGAATTAAAGCAATTTCATGTAGGACCAATTACAATAAAGTGGTCATATGATTCCTCAAGGAAAATATTTTTTCTAGATTTGGAACTCCAAAGGCCATCATTAGTGATGGCAGGTCTCACTTTTGTAATAAAATATTTGAGGCTTTGATTAAGAAATAAGGCATCAAGCATAAAGTGAACACCTCATACCACCCACAAATGAATGACAAGCTAAGATTTCTAATCAGGAAATCAAACACATTTTGAAAAAAACTATAAGGCCAGATAAGAAGGATTGGTCCCTCAAACTATTTGACGTTTTATAGGCTTATAGGACTGCTTATAAGACCCCGATTGGAATGTCTCCATACAGATTGATGTATGGGAAGGCTTGTCATTTGCCTATGGAATTGAAACATAGAGCATACTGGGCAATAAAGAAGTTAAACTTTGATATGGACCAGGCAATTAGACAAAGGAAATTAGACTTAAATGAATTAGAGGAGCTGAGGAGAGACTCGTATGAAAATTCTAAAATCTATAAAGAGAGTACCAAAACTTTTCATAATAAAAACATCCTGATGAAGAATTTTGAACCTTAGTAAAATGTCTTATTGTACAATTTTCGTCTCTCGTTCTTTCTGGGAAAGTTAAGATCAAGATGGATAGGCTCCTTCATTGTGAAGAATGTTTATACTTATTAAGTTGTTGAAATTGAGAATCCATGTAATAGCAATATATACAAGGTTAATGGTCAAAGATTAAAGCCTTATATGAAAAATTTTCATTTGGGAGAGGAGTTTATCCCTCTTCATGAGCTAGAATATTCGTATTGACACTCCTAGTCTGATGGAGCATTTGTGTAAGATTTGTATAATATTTAATTTTTTTAGTGTCACCTAGCAAGTGAGTTCTTCATGGTAGGTACTATCCATCCTTTCTTTGATTTTTATTGTTCTCATATTTTTTGCATTATATGTATTATTACATTTAGGATAATATAGATTTTAGGTTGGGGGTGTGGATAGTCATCCATCTGAGTTTATATTTTAGGACTGGTAGAGTCTACATTTTTTTTGGTTTATGGAAAAAAATTTAAAAATTTTCAGAATATAATTTTTTATATATAAGAATGTAAACATGATATTATGCGAATTCCAAAGGCAAAGTTAATACTTATTCTAAGTTGTTAATAGTCAAAATTTTGATAACTGAAAATTATAGACTTGAGTTCGATTATCTAATCACTAGTTTAGAATAAGTTGTAATTTAATATACTTAATTCAAAATACACCCTAGCTAACTAAGTGAGAAATATGATATGTGAATTAGAATAATAAATTTTGAGTCAAACAAAGTTGAATGAACTAGTACCATTCACATATGCTTTAAACGAAAAATATTGAAAAAAAAAAAAGAAAAAAAGAAAAACGTAATGGAAAAAGAAAATTTTATTATAGAGTATGAATGTAATGACCATAACAATCGTGTCAATAATCCAGAGTAAGGATACCTAAGTATCCATTGTTGTTACCATTACAATTACGATACCTTAGGCTATGAAGCAATCCCGATGAGAATCTTCATCTGATGGTGGTTTATAATAATAAGGATATGAAAATAAAAGAAGAAAGGACATGAAGCAAATGAGATAACTAGAGATTTCATATTCTTGGGATGATTGAAAGGAGTTAAGATGGAGAACATGCATATTTCTTAAAGTTAGACTAGTGTTACTGAGCACCTAAGTATATTGGATCATAATTATTTTAAATTTTGATTAGGTCTTTAAACTCAATGATGTAATGGATTAGGAAATTGAGATTCTAACTAACTTTAGACTTAGGATAAATGTTGCTTTGTTTCAGAATTCATATGATGAATGGTGGCATAATTGTATAAATTTCTGAGTTTTGAACTATTTTCCATGTTTTCAATGTTTGTGGGTAACATTTCTGAAAACCCTCGCGAAACTATAACTTGTCCACTAGGGGAAACATAGGGGTTTAAAGGCTTGTTGTATGTGTTAAATGCAATCGAGATTTTCTACAAAAGTGGTGTAGTTATAATTTTTATTTTCATTTTATTTTGTTTCTAGAATTATTTTTTATTCTTATTTTTATTTAAAATTTTTCTTCGCTTATTTTGCTCGGGACTAGCAAAATGTTGGCTGGGGCGGTGTGTTGAGACTCAAATATTACATATTTTCCTCCATTTATATCTGGTTTTATGAGCATGATAATGCTCAATAGTATATTTTATACATGTTTATGTTGCAAGATGAGTTTAAGAGCTTAGATTGAAAATAATATTAAAAGCATAGATTTGATGCTTAAGGATCACTGAGGCAAAGAATGGACATTTGGATACTAAGATTGAAGATTTCAAGACCCCAAGAGTCAAGAAAACCAAGTGAAAAATGAAGGAAGTTCAAAAATTCACAGGATCTGAGCTTAGATAACATCGAACCAGTCATCAATTACATCGAAGCCAGTATTCAATGACATCGAAGGAGTCTTAAATGACATCGAAGAATTATAGAAAAATTAAGTTGGTTGCTGGAAAAATTGGATGCAGTCTTCGATGACATCGAAGCCAGTCTTAGATGACATCGAAAGCACTCTGATGTCATCGAAGGGTTTACGCGGAGCTTACGCGGTGTGAGAAAATTTGAAGCGATTTTCAGATTTTTCAAACCAGTTTGAAGGAGGGAGTTTTCCACTTATAAATAGGGCTTCCTAGGGCATTCTTAAGCATCACTTAGAGCATTCAAGGGCAAGATCTAGAGTTTTTAGATCTTTACAAGTTCTTTTTAGATCTTTTTTAAATTTATTTTCTTACTTGCTTGTTGCTTTTCGATTCTGCAATTTAGTTATGCTTTTTTAGTTCCCTCTAGCCTAAGCTAGAAAAGAAGCACATTGGTTTAATGATTTTTAATTATGATGAATGATTGTTTTAATGATGAGATGAATAGTGTATGCATGTTATCAATTATCTAGATTTAGGTTTTTTATGCCCATGTGAGATCCTAATGTTTCCATCATGTAAGATCCGTATTGATGAATAGGCTTAACTTGAATTAATTAGATTTCTTAGATGGGAGATGTTCTCAACCTGCTACATTTCTTTGATTCAATATCTCATGAATATTGAATACTTAAAATCATTGGCACTCGAGAATATAAATTAATGGTGTTAATCCATGATTTTCTAATATTTTATATCATTTATTAAAATATTTAAATTGTTTTATTTTCTGATTAGGCTGACCATACAACTCAGATCCTAGTTGTGTTATCAAAGTCATCATCATTTATTAATCATTAACTTATATGTGGAACTTTGAAGCTTGGGTGTTGTTTTAATTCTGTTAAATTTCATACCTTCAAAACCTTCAAAATTATTTCATTTGTTTAGTTTTCATTACTTAGTTAATTTTGCATTTGATTTTCTCATTCTCATAGATTATCTCCCTATGGGATTAACCCTGTATTCAGAGGATATTACTTACGAACCTCTGCACTTGGAGGCAAACAATCAGCTACCAAGGCGCATGCACTGGAATTCATGACCAGGAGAATGTCGGCATTTCAAAACGAGACGGGTAGAAGAGGACAAAACATGTTGATGGCAAATGTAGTTGACCGGGAAAAGAAGAATGATGTTCCTTGAGATAGACGAAGAACGGAAAGAAGAGAAAATATAGGCCGTTATAGAGGACGCACTGGTGATAAAAAACCTAGACTATTTGATTCACATGAAGGATATGCGTTTGAAAGAAAATATATTGTTCCTATGATGAATCAATTGCTAATCATCATAACAATAGAGATGCCCCCGTCTAAGCATCCTGAAGAGGCTGAGAAAATAAAAGAAAGAAACTATTATCACTATCATCCCCTGCTAGGACACCCCATGGAAAACTGTGTCACATTGAAGAACATACTACAGAGGATGATAAACATAGGTGAAATCATGGTAGGAAAAGAGAAAGAAAAGAATAGAAAAGTGACAGTGAATGTACTGTCCGCCCAAGAGACCATATGTGAGAGTACGGACCAAAAAAAGGAAAAGTTACAACACAAACACCGCCAAATCTCCAGATGACATGGGTAAAGTGGCAATGATCACATTGCGGTCAGGAAAAAGAGTAATGAGCCCCTTCCAGAAAAAAAAAAAGAGCCGAAACAATGCTAGGAGAAACATCTGGAAAACATCCCGACAGCAGAATAGAAGAGAGGAATAAAGTCGAAAAGGTAACTTATGATATAGTGAATCACTTGAAAAGCATCCCTGCTCAATTGAGTGTATACGATGCACTATGATTATCACAAGATGTCAAGTAGGCCCTAATTCAAGATTTGTCTGATAATAACATTAGAAAATCACTGCTTGTTGAGATGGAGAGCACAAAGTCAGAAGCGCAAAATGATTGTATATCTGTTGTTACATTCTTTGACAACGATTTGGTTTGCGATGGAGAGCATAATTGACCATTGATGATTGTTGATTATATTTGCAACAAACAAGTTAAGTGAATAATTTTGGACAATGGATCTGTAGTGAATCTATTACCGCTGACAATGCTGAATGAGCTTGGATATCGTCGCCTCACTTACGCCCTAGTGGAATGATGATATAAGGCTTTAATCAAGATGGACAACGGGCGCTAGGGAAAATCACGCTAACTCTGGAGATAGGAGAATTGACTATTAACATTGTATGCAATGTCATCAATGCAGTAACGACATACAATCCCCTCTTGGGAAGACTATGGATACATCAATATGGTATCATACCATCTACTCTACATCAATGCTTTAAATATTATAGGAATGAGAATCAGAAGAAAGTGATGGCCGATGCAAGACCATATACAGAGGCAGAATCCTTTTTTGTTGATGCAAGCTACTATGACGGGTTTGCAGTTGAGGACAAGAAGAAAGATGATAGAAATAAGGCTATAAAAAACAACTAGACAAAGGCGATAGAAAATAAAGTTGTGAGAATAGAACTATCTGGGAAAGAAAATGCAAAAAAAGAAATTCTACTTCATGTTGAAACACTTGAGACAACCAGGGCAGCCTCCACTAACATTATTATCACTTGAATAATTGAAAACTTTGCAGTCGAACTATACAGTGCCATTGGCATACGCTGAAAGAAATAAGCCATTTCCGGCTATGCCTAAAAGGTTTCATGTTAAGTCCAGTTCGAAGAATCCTGAGCCCATTACCCCATCAAAGGTAGAGATGGAAGAAAAGGTTGGCAATAAAGTGAGTTACGAAAGATTGACATCTGAAGATTTAGAGAGGAACAGTCCTGTCAACAGAAAGATTATGCAGAGTATGGGTTTCGATTGTGAAGAACCAACTGGATTGAACAATGGAAAAAGCATACAAATCTCAATTGGAGTGAACAAGGAGAAACGAGAAAAATTCCGCGGATTAGGAGCATCATTTTCTTGAGCGCAAGTAAACATTAAAAAGGAAAGCTTACGATGTCTTAGAGGGGGGTGAATAAGACAATGCTAAATAATCGAAATAAGTATTGAATATGTAAATAAAACAAAGATCTCAATTTCTTAAGTATTGAAACCTTGATTCTAAATAATTTGTAGGACAACCTTCACATAACGTTTTAGGCAAGACAACTTTATTTCATGAATTTCTTTAAAATTAAAATCTCAAACCAGCAAGAGTAAAATAAAGAATTACAAGTTTCACCATAAAACTAAAATTAAATAATTCAATCCAACAAAAAAATAAGGCATTCACCACATGGCACAAAGAATTATAGTGGTTCGGTGCTTAAAAACAGTCACACCTACTCCACTCTCAAAATTACTTCCCTCGTAATTTTGGCTTTCACTACGAAAAGGTTTTCACAGGTTTACCTTAAAAATCTGATAAAATTTCTTATGATTTTCATAGGCTATCATAATAAAAACCCAAACTGAGATTTTACTAGGCTATCTCATACAAAACCTTAACTGAGATTTTCACAGGAGATCTCAGAAAAACCTAAAAAGAGTTAAAGAAGGTATACTTATCTTCACCGTAAAAGACATAGTAGAAGCTTATAGCAAAAGGACCTCTTTCTTAAATGTACATGGTTCCGTGTTCAGTCAGATAGAAAGGGTCTAGGGTTCTATTGATTTTAATTATGTTAAACTCAAAAGCTACTTAATTCAATTCTCTTAGATCTCAATGAGCAATATAGTTTACTCTCTCATATTTAAACTTAAAATATCTTAGATAAAAGGGAATTGAAAAAGATATTTAAAATAGATTATAAATACCATCTCATATCTTGCTAATAACTTGAGCTTCTTTCTCTCTTGCAGAAAAATTATGATAATTAACTTGTGTAATTCAGACTGAGAGAAGAACTCAATTTACAGGCAACGAAGTTAGTGTAAGTGCTATGATTTCATATCCCTTTAGTTGTCAAATTTTATGGTGTCAAAACCTATATCTATGTATTATATGTCTTGTGTTTTATGTTTGAAGTCTATTCATTGCAATCAAGACATAACAAGACATCGCATTTCAAGACAAGATCTTAAAAGAAGAAAGTTTTCAAGTCTTGGATGAAGAAATCAAGAATAGAAGTTTTCAAGGTTGCTTGTTCAAGATTTGATCAAGTTCAAGTTCACTAGAAGACTTTGTCAAAGTCAAGATTAAGCTCATGAAGGCCTACTACAAGTGTTGAATATTCACAAGCTTCTCTTAAGGGTCATCTGAGTGTACAGACTTTCAATGTCTATCTCACTTTTAAGGTTTGTTTGACCTTAGATTGACCTTAGGTTGGGCTTTACAATAGGTCATTCTGGATACATAACTCATATACTTTATTATGCTTGTTTGGAGTGTTCTAAGACCAGCCCTAGGGACTTCAAGACCAGTCCTAGCTTTGCTACGACCAGTCTTAAGTTTTTCAGGACCCGTCATAGGTAGTTGAAGATTTTTGGATCTTTCTGGATGTCCTACGACCAGTCTTGGACATCTTACGACCAGTCCTGTGAGTTCTACGACTCATCCTTCGACCGGTCGTAGCCCTACGAATCAAACTCCAGCAACCATTTTTGGGGTCCTACGACCGGTCGTAAGTGTCTCACGACCAGTCGTAGGTGGCCCACGACTAGTCACAGACCACCCACGACCGGTCGTGGAACTGAAAATCTTATCCCGCGGAAATCTTTCAAAAATCTTTGAGGCTACGTCCAGTCTTAGGATCCTAAGACCAGTCGTAGATGGGATTTTTCAGGCTATAAATTGAGCACGAACTTCAGAGTTTTAGTACTTCAAATCAATTCTATTCAAGCATTCTTTAGGCTATTCTCTGAGATAAGTTTATGTTTATTTTAAGCTACATTGTGCTTATTTAATATTCCTTTTGCTAGCTTATTTTTATTTGATTTTGATCTACATTCCAATCTTATTAGAAAAGGAGAATTTCTGATATTCCTTCTTCTTAGATTCAAAATCAAATAGATCTAGCCCGTTTGATCTAAAATCAATTAGACTTAGAACCATTCTTAAAGTGAGTATTGGACTTTGAACGTCGAATCAAACTTCTACTCCGATTGGTTCTACCGGGCTTCTTCAAAAGGTGATTCAGGTATTTTACATGTTTTGTAATTTACTTTCTCTGGTTTTTGTTTGAGATTCACCAGAAAAATCTCATTGTAGTGGTTATCTGAGGAGAGCTAGAAAACTCAGATTGTGGGGTTTTTGGATTGTGTAACTCGAGATTAAAGACACAATTGTGAAGGTTTTAGGTGAACCTGTGAAACCTATTTTGATAGTGCATGTTAATATCCCCTATGTGAGGATATTAGGAGTGGAGTAGCAATCTGTGTGGCTGTTGGATAACAGTTGGTGTACACACAGGCGAACCACTATATATCGTTGTGTTGTGGATATGCTTCATTCTTTCATTCTTTTATTCATTCTGTTTTGTGGAGAGTGTTTGTGGATGAATGTTGTAATCACTTCAAGCAAGTGTGGATGAATGTTGTAATAACTTAGGATTTATTTTCCGCAAGTTATTTTGATTTCATTACTTATTATTCCTCATTGATTTGTGATACAAAGGAAGTTCTAGAAATAAGGTTGTCCTACCTTAAACCTCTGGTTTTTGGTGTAAGGTTGTCCTTAGAACTGATAAAGTATCAATCTCTTTATTTTAGGTTATTGTGATTGTTTTATATTCAGCATTGTGCTTTATATCTTTTATTATTCCACTGTTATAAGTTTTATTTGGCATTACCCTATTCACCCCCCCTCTAGGGCATATAGCTAGGCCCCTTCAGTTAGAACTTCGGCTAGCCCAAGTCAGGCTTCGACTAGCCTAAGTTCAGTGGATTTGGTTCAACAGATTTCAGATTGCGCAAGATGAGATTTATCCAAAATTTGGATAGCCCGAAGTCAACTTCGGCTAGCTGTACAGCACAATTTGGCTAGCCGAATTTGACCTTCACCTGGCTGAATTCCCTGAATTCCAAAAGTTGAAGCTGATAGAATTTGACCTGAAGTTTCTCGGGCTGGCCGAATTTCAAGCTTGAACTAGCCGAACCAAAACTTAGACTAGCCAAATTTACCAAAAAAGTTGTTATTCGATTCGGGCTTGAAGTTGGCCGAGGAAGCTTAAGCTGGCTGAATTCCAAGCAAAATAAGTGGAAAAAACTCATATTTAAACAATTTTGAAAGTACCTAGTCCTAAAGTCGTTCTAGGTTTTATACCACCTGAGCTATATCAAATATCTGATTCTTCTTTGGCTTTAACTTAATCTCAGACTTCATCTTGGATTTAAGCTCGATCTTTTCTTAAACGTTAGTTGATCTTTGAGCTAAATCTTCTCTTGAATATAAACCGATCTTGAGCTTAAGCTTCTCTTGAACATAGACCGATCTTGAAGATCTATTATAAAGTGGTTTTGTCTTTACGAAATTTAACAACTTATGCGTGCTCAACATCTTAGCACTTACAAACATGATTGCAGCAAATCCAAGCCAAGAAACATATTCCAAAGTAGTCAAGCATCCGAAAGTAACTCTGAAACAGATAGAAGACAGGGGCAACTGATAGTCGATGCTTTACAGGAAATAAAATTGGGAACAGAAGAAGAGCCATGAAATACATTCATAAATGCCAGTTTGGCCAAACAGGAAGCCGATCAATACATTAAATTGCTAAAAGAAAATAAAAATGTGTTATCTTAGACATATGCAAAGATGTCAAGCTTGGAACCGTTAGTGGCAATGCATCGGTTAAATATCTTTAAAGATAAGAAGCTTATTAAACAAGCTCAGAGAAGATTTCATCCAGATTTAATCTCTCTAATAAAGGAAGAAGTAAATAAGTTGATCAAAGTCAATTTCATTAGAGAAGTCAAATATCCTAAATGGATATCGAATATTGTCCCGATAAAAAAGAAAGGCAAACAAATCAGGGTATGTGTCAATTTTTGAAATCTAAATGAAGCATGTCCAAAAGATAACTTCTCATTGCTCATAACAAAATTGTTGATTGACAGCATGACGAAATATGTTGTCATGTCATTTATGGATGGATATGCTGGGTACAATCAGATACGGATGGCTCCTAAATATGAAAAAGTGACTGCGTGTAATGCCCCAAATTCCCAAGGTCTAAGTCTTTGCTCGCCCTGGAAATTCTAGCGTTAATCCCACTCACACGTCGTTTAGATAGTATGGCTAAATTTATACATTTTGAGAATTCAAGTACCATTTCATGAAAAATAAATTCTCTGCATTTATTATTCCATTTGAAAAGGAAGAAAAGTTCAATGTATCATCAAATGCTCACTTAGATGGGAGCTTATTACAAAAGTCACAGCGAAAATGTAAAGAAAAACTAAATTATGAAACTATTTTCTTGTTTATTTAGAATAGTCTTCCTCAGGGAGGTGATTCTCTGGGTCTTCAATCTGTTCGTCACCTGCATTATCTATACGATTAGAGAGAATCAATGCCCTACTCATAGTGATGATTATTCCCTTAAGGTTTACAATAATTAGATTAATTCACATGGTTTTCAAAAAGGGCACCGATACTTCTCACATTCCACATGTACGAGGGTATCGATATGCACAGCATTCTATATGGTATGCATGCCTAGAAAAATTGTACAATCCATCACACTTAGCAATCATGAACATAATGTGGAAGGCAATTTAATACATCCGACTCGTCCCACATTCTCACACTACAGAGATTCGCCGGCGTGTCCCACGTTAGCGTGGATTTACGTGAGCATATTTAAGCAACACAAGAACGCGGTTGGGGGATTTACGTAACACAATGTGTTCATAGAGTAACTATTTGTAACATCTAATCTTGAGAAGTGATGTAACACGCATGGCATTTTACTTACATCGATTGTGCATCATGCCAACTAACCCACAGAATTACGTGTCGACCAAGAGGGCCACTACCCGTAACGCATTACATCCACGAATTTATGATTATTGTCTGAGATGGGATGCTTGACACGATACTTATGTGCAAGATAACAAAATGATGTGAATTTCTATAGTGATGATTCATAGGGAGGTTATAAATAGTAAAATACCTTTAAAATAGATAAAAGAGGCATAATCAATTATATTACAAAATTTAAAGGAATGATCCTCACCTTAGTTTGTCAATAATCTGAGATGTACTTTATTGTTAGATTCTACTTTAATCCACCTAGTTTGGATAAGATTTCAGTTAGGTTTAATAAACCTGAGGGATAATAGACTTTAACTAAACGTGTTTTAGTTCTATTCTTGCATGGAAAATAATTTGGATGGAAATAACAGGAAAGGAAGGAATGACAGACTTTGGATCTGAATAGTGATTTGGCGGTGTTTTGGATTCATTGTAGTCGAACCAATGATTCAATGAGGCTCAGAGATTGGTCTAACTCGAGCTGAGATTTTCCTTTTCTTCCTCTCTCTCCCACAACTATCTGTCTCTTTTTGTAACACCCTGTACTTCTCAATACTCGGGTGTCACCATGTAACGTAACTTAGTATAAATACAAACCTAGATTATGTGAACATTTACCCTGATTTCATCCTAAATCCGACCATCAAAAGTAATCCCCATCCATAAAGAAAAATGTCCATCCTAGAGGTCAAAGCGACCCACACCACATGTCAGATAACTTGAGCGATGATTGCACAAATCTAATCATCCCTTCGGAGGATTAGTCATTATACGTCTTTAAACAGTCACAAGGCCCAAAATCAAAGGGTTTGACCATTAGACGACCCTTGGACATGTGTTATCGGGTTATTAAATGGAAATCCAGAACATTTGACACTTAAAGCAACCATCAAAACCATCCAATGTGAACTAGGAATGGCCCTAATCTTAGATCCTCTCAATAACCCAGAACCCAAAATTATCAGATTCCCTGTCCTTCTTGCATGTATTACTCAAATATGGGAATCAATCATTCACTCATATTGTCATGTCATTAAATTAAGAAATCAACAGATAAATTCTACCCATGTTAACCTAAGGGCACTCAAAAACATCGATGATCAGTCTTGAGGAAGGTCTGACCATTGGATTGTAGGAAATGATTAAAAAATGCACTAGAACTGATAATCATGGGCTATCTGAGTTTAGGATCTACACCACCTTAGGACAGGAGTCTTGATTAGGCTAGTAGAAGTAGGTGGACGGTTCAGATCGCACGAACCAGCCCGGTGGGCCCCATTTTAGGGTGATGTATGTGCACAGTACACGCGCACCCACGGTGCATCTGACCATCAACTAAGGTCAAACTGGATTGACTTGAAACTTTCAAATAAAGGAGATCCACTCCTCATTTCCCGCTCAAAAAAAGTTCAAACGGACTGTTTTCGTTTCGAGTCGACATGGCCCACCCTCATGACCCCTCAACAAGATCTGATCCGTCTATCTGGTAGGGTGTCTAAACCTAATCAAAACCCTAAAGATTCAAACGGTCTAGGTAACGTGAGTGTGTACGAAATCAGGCACAAAACCCACTTACACTCATGTATTTTCTGAAACTGGAAAATATCTACCAGGCTGGCTAACAGCATGTGCGATTCTCCTTTAATCCTAGCCATTCGTGCAGGAAAATCCCTACCACCCATTCCCCTCCATACACTTTAGGGCTTCTCCCGCAAAATGAGATGAGCTGGCGGAAAGAATCTCATCGTTTCATGCTGGCACGATCCCAACCGTTCGAGAGCTTCTAGAAGCCTCTTCGATGAATCCCATACATCCATCTTGAACAACGTTGGACTAAATTGAATCATAAATCAGGCCATATAGTAGATTAAAACCTTGTAACTAGCTTAACTTGTTGTTGGTTAAAAAACCCCGACCGAGTCAACTCGGTCATAACTCACCGAGGTCTTGTAATGTCACCTCCAAGTACAACCAGTAACTAGTTACCTTGGAAGACACCCCTTCCTTCAATCTGTCAAAGAAAGATCAATACATCCACCCCATAAGAACGTCTTGAATCAAATGGAGCTTTCACTCAAGGAGAGGGATATCCCACATGGCTTCATCATTTTATGGAATTCTAAATAGTTGTAGAAAAATATTATGATTGTGCAAATAGTGGTTGTGTTCCTTTAACTATGAATTGACATGAATAAACATGTGGGAATGCCTCAATTTATGTTACCTCAACATATCTTATGAGAATTGCTTTAAGATCACCATGCCACATTTGAAATCACTTGAATACATATATGCATCTTCTAGTTGCATTAAATGTAAGAGTTCTTACTTTCACTACAATAATAAGCTTGCTCCATTTCTCATTATATGGGTTAGAATTGTTATATTTTGATACAAATGAATATCTCTTTTCATAAGATTTTTAGTAATCCTGTTACTATCCTAATGTGGTTGAAATGTCATATTTAGCCTTCCTTTGGACCTTGGGAAAGTAAACGTATTTATGCTTGTTTCATACTTGAATATTTGATATCCTATTAAAAGACCGTGAGCCTTGACCACATTTATGAAAGAATTCTTGTTACTCCTATGAAGTGTACATGTATATCATGGTACATGACATTCACGCATGACATATGAGCTTTTCCGAGTGCTCGATGTAAGTCAAACTCTAATTGAATTCCTAAAGGCTCTAATACTTCAGTTAAACTCACAGAGCATGTGCATTCGTGCCGCTTTGGGCGCTCTTTCTTTACATGAGGCTTTTTCGAGATTAGACTCTCCTCGAGCATACCCCATGTATTTTTTCAGGAGATATCCTTGTGTGCACTCGTCTGAATGGCCTTTTTCGGGTAGTTAATCTACCGTGGGCGGTCTGTAAGGTCTTTTCCGAGTAGTCTACTACCGCGGGGTGACCCTTTATTTTGACAGCTGGATGTGCATCCCCAGATCTATGACTTGAGCATACATTCATACATTCATACATTTATATTTAAATTCACATTATCTTCCATATGATTGAGTACGTCTGGTTTAAACTGTTTTGGAATGACATGGTATGCATGAATCCTTGTGGGAAATTTCCACTAAGTTTTCACTTACCCAATCGTACGGTGTCACGCCCCAAACTCGGAAACCGGGCTCATTAAATTCCCGATCGCCGAATCTGGCACCGACAGCCTCCATAGAACCCCATTCTCGGCTCCCAGATCCCATTCGTCAGGTTCCAATCCTGGGATGCTACGAGGAGGATTTTCAAGATCAGTTTGAATCGTGATAAGCATAACCAAAGGCATAACCCACAAACAACAACCAAAAACTCCATTACATTTCCACTATGATCAAAAACTTTACCAGTACAATGAGCATAAAGGGAAATATAATGATGAAGAACAAAAACTCCAAAATAATCTGCAAAGTGCTCTTGCCTTAGCACTGCTGCGCCCCGACATCACCTGCACACAACGATCGTGCATAAACTTATGAAAAGCTTAGAGAGTGGTGAAAGTGTGTGCGCAGGGTAGAAGTATGATCATACAATATCAGAGTAATGCGGAATATGCAGATGGATCCATGAATACTGTTGGCCATACCAAGGCCATGCGGTGCAAAGCATGAATGATGTCGGCCATACCAAGGCCATGCAATGCGAAATGCAACTCAAGCATACAGTCATCATCTAAGTCCACATATCAATTCAACTCAAATCTAGGATATCACCGGGGTCTAGTACACTCTAAACCAGATCTCCGCCCCATCACGTGCAATAAGGTAAGTGGAAGAGACCTCACTATCCGTCTGCCAAAATCGAGCTCGACTCATTGATAACGGACCCATTCCTCGAGCTGGTCAGACTCAGCCTAGCTTTGCCCCCTACACTCGGGCGGGTAAGGCCACACCCCCTTCCAACCGACCACGACACAGTGGAGAGTGCAAGCATCTGGTAATCAGCACTCAACGCTCATCTACCCACTCGGTCTAGACGTTGGAGTAACCTCTTAGTACCATAAGGGTTTAGGGACTTTTACCCAGGGATATCTATAGCACCCCATGTAGAATAAAATTTTTGGTATCCAATCCTGCCAACCACGATATGTCTGTGGAGGCTATGGCCCCGATGTCGCTAGGGCGTACAGTAACCATATCACACAATATGAAATACATGAATTACACTATCCAATCATGCAGCAAATCCTGCGCGTATCGTGCACTCATGTAGGGCAACACCGCGTAATCGGGGTCCCATAAACAATCTGCCTGAAGGCATATGCTATGATCAGTCAATTCTCATATCAAGCATACATATGATGAGTATGATCATGAGTCATGAAACTATACTAAACTTGTGATAAAGTAATGAACTATCCTTACAACGCAGATGGGCCTAGACGGCCTATACACAATAAGTACGGCCTATCAGTGGGCCCTAGAGAGAGTTGTAATGTGGACATCCAACCAACATTACACTCATAATGTGGACGTCAAACCAACATTGCTCCTAAGGTACGATCGTAGTAAACATCATTACATAATCTATATAAACTACATATATATAATACAATATAATATATATATATATATGTATATATATATACACACACACGCTGCACACACACACACGCTGCACACACACACTGCACACACACACGCACGCACACACATGCACACTGAGGGCCCCATGTGGGGCCCACCATAATGTTTATACGCCATCCAATCCATTGATCAGGTCGTACGGACCTGGTTGAGGAGGAAACACAAATTTCATCTTGATCTAAAACTTCTGTGGCCCACAAAAGAGTTTCAATGGCAGAGGTTCAATCCCACTGTTTCCTGCAGTGTGGGCCACTTGAGCTGTGGATGGACCTAAAAATTGGAAGGGGCCCACTACTTGGGGTGGCCCACCTCATGAACAGGTTGGATTTCACATATACATCATGGTGGGGCCCACGGCAGGGGCCGTGGGACGCTGTCTGCCAGCCCGCTGCACGCAACAGCGTGCTGCTGCTGCTGTAGTGTCAGAGAGGCAGAGGCGCTGCCTCTTGTGTTTATATATATTTTTTTTTTCTTGGGAAAAATCACATGTGGGGCCCACTTCTCAAAAATCTATACCGTCCAATGGATTTAGGAGCTCAAAATACACTGAACAAGTCCAATGTTCAGCATTTTTGACGTGTAAATACAACAAGGTGGGTCCTAACAGCTTTGAATGATAAAAAAAAATACAGTTTTCTATGGTATGGCCCGCCTGATTAACAGATCAGCCTCATTTTTCGGCTCAACGCCTAAAATGAGATGGGTAAGAGGATGGATGGCTTGGATTGAATGATTACACCAAGGTGAGGCCTATACAAGTGGCCCACTCCAAAAAGCTCTCTTTTCTTCTTCCCTTTTTTTCCATCCAGCGTCCAGGGAACGTCCAGCCTCCCTGGACATAATATGTACGTTGAGGTGGGCCCCACCTACAGATGTGAGCCACCAAAGAAAGGGTTGGAGGGCATGGGGAAATACATACATCAAGTGGGGTCCATCCAAGTGGGCCACACGACCACACCATCACACACAAATAAATAAATAAATAAGGAAGAGGGAGAGAAAAAGAGAAAGGAAGACCGGATGATGGAAGGACCCCGACACTATGGGCCCTCCCTTTCATAATCTACAACATACATCAAGTGGGTCCCATTACACATGGGCCCATTAAATTCAAAATCCAACGGTGGAGATCCCTTCTCCACTAAAATAGACGGTCTAGATGACCCTAGGTATGCAAGTAAATAAACATCATGATGGGATCCATGGAGAATAGCCTCATCATGGAATGATTATGATGATCAAAGTGGGCCACCGGCCACATCTATGCCATTGCAGTTGAGCCGTTGGAGCTCGACTGATAATTCAGGATTTACTTGCTTTCATATTTTAGATTTTGTATCTTCTTTGAATTGTAATAAAATATTTCCCCTGTTGTGGGATTTCATCTTGCTCCCATTTACATGTATTAGTCTTCCTTTTTATTACTCTTGTTATTCCTGACTTATGTTGTGATTGCTTTACTTCATGCTTTGAAATTTTTCATTAATTGGATGTATGATGGTCCACCTCATAACATAATACTCGAGTTCTCAATGAGAAATGACTATCCTCGGGTTTTGAGAACCAGGGTGTTACACTATCAAATCATATTCAGTGTGTAAGAGACGCAGATGGTGCATATATGGGTGCTTATGGAGAGTATGAGAACTTAGATGATCTTGCGGCTCTCCATTCCAGATTTCCTTCATGTTTAGTTTATACTTTTGTGTATCTTAAGACTTGAGACATTGAGTTGTATAAGTTTACGGGCAACCACTCGAATATTTAATTTTGTATATTTGGACTCCCTCTTATACTTAATTGTTTATATTACACTATAATGCTAACTCTAATAAAGAAAAAAAATTGTACGTAAAATTTAAGTCATAGTTAAAGGTTAGAACTTGGGTTTTTGGAAAACGAATAGTGTACTCAGGTTTCGAGAACTGGGGTGTTACACTTTCTCTTTTCTATTTTATTTCTTTACGATACAGGCAGGGCTTTTTATAGTCGGTCTGAATTTGGAAGCTCCTTATGCAATCCTGTAACACCCCGGATTTTTACCAATCTTGAGTTAGATGTCCTTAGGCAATGGGTCAACCATAACACTCTCAAAGATCAATCCCAAAGTCTAAAAATTACTTTTCAACCCATTTCCTTCGAAATCTTACCTTTCACCACCTCATTCTTCAAATTTCTCTAAGTAATTTCATATTAGACACAAATCCTAAATTTTAAATAGTGAAGAACTATACTTAAACTAAAACTTAGTATAAATGGTATATACATGAATAAAATAGGATTTTTACTATTTAATTTTTAGAATCTCATAATGTAGATATGTTATTTGGATAGATTAGCTTCTCCTACCCCAAAATCATATATTGTACGTCACATAACTCATTCCAGTTTGCAAATGAGACCCGATAAATACCTCGACAAACTTATGGGCCCAAACGGCTCAATTCGGGGGGACCCGAGGTGGGTCTCACATGTTTCCGGCACGATCCCTCACCTAACTGTCCAGTGACCAGTGAGGGGCTCGCCGGTTTGGCGAGGCCTCGTCCGTACAGCGGATTAGCAGCCCGTTTTCTGCATTTTTCTGCGCATTTTATTCAACTTTGAAAAATCATATATCCCTCGTTATAACTCTGATTTAGGTGATTCAAAATAAGATTGAATATAAATGAGTCTATTTTTATATAAAAATATATGATAAATATAATAAAATATCTAATATAGTTTAAAGTAGGTCGTTGTGACAACTGTCCGAAAATTACTTGTTAGACAACTATTGCTTCTGAAATTTTTAGAATTTTTCTACAACATGAAATCTCATGAAATTTGGTGGAGACAGGTTAAACTTGATGATGAATTATTAAAAAAATAATTAAAATAATATAATAACTAGAAGTGCCAAAAATGGGGCATAGAATGGCCCTAGGACCGTATTCTGCTATAATTATGATAGAATTTAGTTTAAGTACTAAACTAAATACTTAGTAGAATTAGCTTGAACCATTTTAAATATGAACTACAAGACCAAAAATGAGTAGGACCACTAATTCTACGTTTTCTAGAAACCTAAGATCAATCTCTAAACCCAGTTGCTCTTGGGAGCATCATGAAACTTCGTATCGGACCTGGACTGCACGTCGAATGTCCGATAGCGACGAACTTAGACAAATATGACCGGCTAGTTAGACTTGACATTCACCTCAAAAATCAAGACCAAACGATATCCTGAGACTATTTTCTTGAGTTCGGAGTGAAGAGTGTGAGAAAGTGAAGATTTTTATAAATTTAAATATGAATTTAAGTAATCTGAGTCTTGTCACTTGCGCGTGGATTATAAGAATTCTGACCGTTGGTTTTTGACCCAAATTCACCCTCAGATCAGGGGATATGACCCACACATGTCAAAGTACTTGTGGCCCTGATCGAGTTTCAGTGACCGTTGAACTGAAACTGATCCGTCACTGTCGATCTGGAAACCCGATCAGATTGAAAAGTTAACTTGATTAAGATCCTATATTAGTGAGCTTAAGCCCAACCACGTTCAGTAAGTGGACCTCCAGAAAGATTCCGTTGGATCAGAATAAGCCTGATTTGGTTATAACCTAAGTATACCTTGGCCATGGGACTATTTTCGTCAGTTCTGAGCCTATATAAGGCCCTTAAACCCTCTTTCACATATCTCATACGAATTTTCAAACTCTAGCTAAGAAAAAGAAGAGAAAGTGAGAGAAAGTGAGAGAGAAGTTGGTGTTTCATCTTGGGATTCTTCCCAGTTTCTCTACGCACCAAATCCATTTATCTAAATCGTTATTCCGGCGATTCTAATTCCATTTTTGGGTAAGTCAATCAAACCCTAACCTGTTTTGGAGCTTAGAATAGCCTAAGTATTGATGTAGCTAACCTAATTCATGACTTAGGTTGCATATCCGCCGTTGATGAAGACTTATCGTCTAAATCATATCTGTTACATGTTTTCTGGTTTAAGGTGCAGACTATATACATTTAGGTTATGATTTTCAAGACTTTCAATGTCTGATAATGATTTATTATTGACGTGGACGCTATTACACATGTTAAATGCGCTATCTGTTTTGTTTTATGTATATGTATAACCTATGTTGTAAATAGAGTATTTCATGTGTTTGTTAAAATATCTGTATGCATATGAAATCTGATTTTGTGCTTGTCATGATTAATTGTCGTTATTACATGATTGTTATGTATGCGACAACTCCTTGGCTAAAGGATTTGCCCTAATATGCAATATGGTCGACATACAGGATGTATGTTGAGTAATGTAGTCTAAGTGTTTGTATAAATGTCTGAATGAGTTAGTATTTAGTAAAGTGTGATTTATAAGGGTGTTGAGATATGAATCTCAATTATCTTACTTATGTGTATGATTTCCTCCATGAACTGTTTAATTATGTGTATGATTTCCTCCATGAACTGTTTAACTATGTGTATGATTTTCTCCATATACTGTAGCCATGTTTAAGTTATATTTCATAACATGTTCATATAAATATAGGATTTGAATCAATTGTCTATTATTGAGCTTGCACGTGATTAGGACTATATGACAGTCCAGGTAATCGGTAACTGTTGTTAAACTGGTGGTTGAAGTTATTTACGCCACGCAGGATGTGTTCGACAAATTCGAGTCGTACTTGGGATATTCGAGAGTGGTTAGGCCACACAGAGTGCTTATGCATTCCATGCCGATCAACTCAACGTGTGTTTGTCTTAGTTGAGCTCATCAATTAACCCGATTGACCGATGTATGTTCATCATGTTTAGACGCTACTATTTGAATCTAAGGTACCGAACTCACTAGTGAAATTTCGTTAACCTTGGTACCTCTATCCTCTAAGACTCATGAGCCGAACATGGTGGTATGGGACACCGTGGTCGAGCTGTAAGCCTACACTGGGCCGACGAGCCTCCCCGTAGTAACCAGTGAGCAACCTAGACTCGTGAGCCGATTATGGTGGTATGGAACACTACATTTGAGTTGTCGGCCTACTCTGATTGGTGACGAGCCCTTTGTAGTGACCTCGAGTATATCCTAAAACTACATTGGGGCAACGAGTCTTATTATAATATATAGGATATAACTAGACCTGTATTGATTGGTGACGAGCCCTTTACAATGATCTAGAATCATAATATCATATGAGATTGTCTAGGACTGACGACCCTAGAATGAATCATTGTTTGGGTATTAATATAAGGGAGGTACCTTAGCTTTCCAATCCTACTATATGAAAAGGACTAATAAGAACTTGGTAATCATGTTCATAACATCACACTGCATGTGTCGTTGGCGTTAGTGTAGAGCACAGTGGTAGTGATTTATGTCGCGATCGTTAGATGTTGTCGCAAGAGGGAGTTTGTGGTGAGGGCATGCATCATTTCCTCATATCATCTTTGTATTAACAAGAGTATCTAGGACATATTTTATTGTACTGTTTTATCATTATTGCTAGATTAAATTGATAACATGTTAACCTTTGTTGTATAGTTTCACTGAGTTAATCACTCACTCCCACGTTACGGGACGATGTTTGCAACACCAACCAGTCCTTGTTTTAGTTTCAGATGATGGCGATGCTTGCGAAGCGGAGCCGGACTTTTATGATGATGAGGAGGGTTTTCCCTATATGCAGCTATCAGGCGGGTCTATGTAGACCATGTTCTGATCAACGGAGTTACAGGGATGTTGTTTAGATGTCATTACAATTGTTAGGTACAGTGTATATTCATCTTGTTCATTTTTGAGTATACATGTATATATGTAACTTGGTAACATGTTCACACTCTAGAGACCTACAACAGTTTATATATTTTATATATCTATCACAGTCTTCCTCTTGAGAAATTTTAACTGTCTCTGGAGTATGATATGTTGTTTTGGTCTAATCTCACTCATGTTTAATACACTAATATGAACAACATTCAATCATCATTATCTATGTTGCATAAGTGATGCGTTGGAACTCGGGAGCTGAGCTTCTGCTCGACCCCCGATTTTCGGGGCGTTACAAATCCGATCCTGGAAACTTCCTGCGTATGTCTGGTTACGTCGAGCGTAACAGCAGTTTTAGTTACGCTGGGTGTAGCAGTAGCGTGGCCGGGCTCCTGTTTCTTTGAAGCCTTCTCCCATCCAATTCGTCTGGCCACTGAGCGTCCGATGGCCCATCAGCAGATTATCCTTGGACTGTTGATCGGACGGTCCTGTTCGATGGAGGATATGGTCAGTTTTAATGGCGGATTGATTCTGATAGGTTTTCTTCACATTTTGACGTGTCTAGGTGGGTCAGATTGGCTGTCCAAAGCTTCCTAGCCCATCAGATCGATGGTGGGCGAAGGATCATCAGGTTGTTGCGAGGAAGATTCCTATTGCATTATCGCATGAAAACAATGAAGACGACTGAGAAAGTTGACATGATTTGGATAGTTTTTCTTTCTTTCTTATTTGGGAGGATTCATCCGTTTCTTGGATGGGTATGGACTTCGTAATATAAGGAGTGGTGTTTTTTTAAGGTGTTCGCATGGTCCACAATATCAACGAAAATAGTGCATGTAGGCTTCAGTCATCCCTCGTGTGTGTTACTCTTCTTGGACGGAATTTCGAGAGAAGGTTGATGGACATCTTGATTTCCTGTCTAATGTGATGGTGGCCCACACTAGCTATGGTGTGGAGTTTCCCATTTTGAAAACGGTCCAGGCGGGAAGTCGTGAAGGAGGTGGATTTATAACATCTCGAAATTTCACGGCAAGAGTTTATATTCCTGTTTGAGAAAATTGGGTATTAATAATGTATAAACTGGATGCTTTAGAAAATCGTATTTTTTTTTCATTAAGATCACATCCAGATACATTCATAAGGATAACATTCACAAAAATAAAATCAACTGTATTGATTATTTCATTAAAGTAATAGAATCCAGTAAATAATCAAATGTCTTCTCAATGAAAGCCTATTACATTTATCGAGATTGTAGCGGAAGTATAAAACTATCTTTATATTTTTTCGATATAATCTTTCATAGGAAAATGGTCATCTAGGCCTTCAATCTAATTAGTCTATCAACATCCAACAAATGACTTATAGAAAAATGGCCAAATAAAAAGGAAAAATCGAATAGAAAGACATCCAAGTGCAATGATGAAAACCAATCTATCGTATAAATGATCCACCGGAGGATATGCCACTAAAACATATATCATGCAAATAATGCTATTAAAAAGCCAATAAGATAGACCGATGTATGTAATGCTCATGTAGTGCTCCAGATAAGATGTGACATAAACCGTCGTGATCGCATCGTCCACATCAAAAGCCAATTCCACGTGGAGACAACTCACAGAAAGATGTGCCACCTAACTCATATGATCTACGCAGCCGACAGATGCATTCATTTTGGCAGCTCATTTTATTGCATGAGGGGGTGTTTTTTTTTTTTTTTTACACACGAACACACACCCCCACACACTCACACCACTCGCACACACACCCACACACGCACACCGTGGGATTTCACCACCATGGGTACTCGAACCCTTGACCCGGTGTTGAAACTCCGAGGAGTCTACCACCCGGGTAAGAGTAAGGCCCTATTGTATGAGGTTAAAAATGAGATAGATTCAAAACTCAAGTGGACCACACCATGAGATCCAATCGGGATTGAACGCTTGCTCACTGTTGAGAAGTTCATGAGGCTAGTTACAAGGTTTATTTGTCATCCAACTTATTTATAAAGTCACGTAAACCTGGACAGAATAAAATAAAAAAGAGCAGCTGGATCCAAAACTTCTGTGGCCCCAAAAAGTATTCAATGATGAGCTTCAATCCCCTCCGTTTCTTTTGGTGTGGTCCATTTGAGCTTTACATCTACCTCATTTTTTTGGGTTCATGCCCTAAAATAAATGGGCAAAATGGTAGAACCGCGTGGATTAAAATAATAATAATAATAATAATAATAATAATACACCACGGTAGGCCCACGGAGATTTTCCACCACATAGTTGGGAGGTTTGGGGTCATCACCCAATCCGAGTCCGGGAGATGTACAAGATGGATATAGTCCACAAGACTGGATTACTCCTCTGTCATGAATGTACATCATCCTTTTTTTAGCCTTTGATCAAATGTCCAGGGTAACCAGATCAAAGTGATTCTTTTGGGGAACAGGGTAATATAAGGTGGGGTTCACAAGATGAAAGGTCAAGATACATTACTAGATGACTTCTCTCATGAATGATCTGGTGCATACATTTTGTTGGCCATAGATCGGAAGGCTAAGATCATCAAATCAAATTGATTCTCGAGAGAAGTTGCAATTAAAGCTGGGGCCTACAAGATGCACGGCCTAGATCCATATCAAACTTTTTTCATGACTGACTTAAATAGCCCATTTTGGCGGCCATTGAGCCATTGGCTGGGATCATCAAATAAAACTGACTCCTATTGGGAACGAGGAACCAATCTCAGGGTCCACAAAATGGTACGACCCAGTAATTGATCATATGAGTTTTTCTTATAAGAGTTCTGTCAGGTGTGTTGGCCCTAGGTACACCCTGATCCGTATATAGTTCAAATAGTATACTTAGTTTCCTTGTTTCAACACTGAGGTCTTGGTATCTATCCTTAGTGGGGTGGATAACACTGAAGTGTGAACCGACAATGGGATGTACTAACAAGCTAAAGGAAAAAAAAAAAAAAGGGACCTGTTGGCCCTAGGTTTGCTTTTAGTCATGTGTGATATGTGTTGGAGTACTTGCATCAATCACTTAGGGCTTATTTGAATTTTCAGTTCACAAGGAATATAACGCCCCGGTTTTTAGAATCTGAGTACGCAACTCGCATTCTAAAAATTCAAAAATTAATTAGTGATAACCAATAAGTGAATCAAAATGCAAATAGCGGAAATGAAAACATAGCATGAATGTGATAAAAATATGGGAACAGTATTCTGTCCCACTCAATTGGGGATCAATTACATAACCTCAAGTTTCTCAAATTCTAAATATAGTGAAATAAAAATAAATGGACCAATTACATAATCTCCTACTGTAGCTCATCGTCATGTAGCTCCTCCTCGACCTCCTCTGCCTCCAAATCTGTCGCGTACTCATCAGCTCTTGTACTTGCATCTTCTTTACAATTGAACATTGATTAATGAATGGCCAGCTCAGTGTGATTTTTTCTTAGGATTACACACCACCGCCCTAATCAAGGAATAACATGAAAAAATATAGACAATCCAAAACACAATAGATGCATTCTTGTTAAATGCATGAATGCACGAATGCAATCATCGGCCCAGGTAAAACATCCAGACGACCTGTGCCCCGGGTAAAACATTTAGACAGGCAAGTACGTACGATGACGATAGATACTGGTGTGCCCCGGGTAAAACGTCCAGACAGGCAATTACGTATGTCACGTACAACAGCAATAGATGTCGGTCCATGCTATGCATGCATGGTTAACCAACCCATTATTAGTCCAATTGCAACCAACCAATTTAAATGAGCTTACGGTCACTACAGGGAGCACATGGCCCAGTGTAGGCCGACGGCTCAGGCATAGTGTCCTATGACCACTATCCCCGGCCATGAGGTTACCGCCTTAGGGTATGTATAGTACCCACTGACATGTGGTGAATCAATTCAATGAAAGGGACCACCTCCAATGCTGATTGGGAATGAATGTTGAAATCATTAAAATATGACGATTTAAAGCATGATGGCATGAATGGTTCAAAGACGAGTAAACTGCGACTTTTAAAAGGTTATGAAGTTTATCCCAAGTTAGTTAGGTGCAACTACACATGGATGGTAAACCCCATAATTAGGTGCCAACAACCTAAGTCTCCATGTTAGGGTCCTACTCACGTCACAACCATTCCACTTACACCCTAAGCACGGGCTCTCCTTTGCGTAGAACTTCTCGTGGAGAGATTTCAATCATATGTGTGTCATATCAACATAACAACAACAGGGATCTTATGAGGAACAAATCATATATTACAATTATATATTAACTGAGCTAACACATAACGCACATAATGAGTAATTGATTCAATCACATATTCAAAGATATAAGCAAGAAATACGCATGGGAGTCATTACTCTAAATAAAACATATCAAGCAGGTACAGTATATTTCCTCACAATTTACTATTAGTCTAACTAACCATTAATTTAATAAAGTTACTATTTCTGGTCTAGTTAGGGATGAAAAACTTAAGGAGAGGAAAATCATCTCCACCAAAAAAGTTGTAAGTTCTCCATTAATTCAAGTGATCCTGAGTACTCTACTGCCCAGCGTCACATGAGTAGCTTCCTAGAGTCACATGAGTAGCTTCCTAGAGTCACATGAGTAGCTTCCCGGAGTCATCCCCAATCACCACAACTCGTATTAGAAGGCATTCTCAATCTTAGAATGAATAGGATTGTAGGGTTTTGATGTTTGAGGGGGCATGGGCCTGATTCGTGGTGACCCGGCCCACCAATCTCATGCCCAATGAGGAGGTCCACTTGGGCCTGCTTTAGCCCAGATGTCAGGCCCAAAAATAGGCCCAATGGGGCTGGCCTATAGTCACACAGTGGGTGGCCCACCAAAATCAAAGGTCATCCTTATTTATGGGCATTTAATCATATCTAGATGCGAGATTGTGGAAATTTATCACACGGTTAGAAATGGTAAATATCAGAAGGACATCTTTCAAAGATCAAGTGTCCATGAATAAGAAATTAGTATTGTTAAACTTATGTGCCTTCTGATGGAATCACTGGATAATGTAAAAACCAACAAATTTACATTCCAGCAACTTCTTCACAATGGTTTCTCATTGACTATCACCATTTGTGTGGCCCATGCAAATCACAGATGAGACATAGTATGACCACTAATGGTTGGAGTAGCTTTAATGAGATGAAATTAATGACTGAAGTTTCCAACTGTTTCCTGACCCACCTTTACATATGGTGAGGCCCACAGTGATTTTACGGTGATGTGTTGCATGGACCACTTGAAATGGGCGTGGCCCACCTGCCTTCAAGCAGCGAGCGGCTCACCTAAGTGCAGTGAAGCCCACGGCGTCCTCAGTGAGGCCCGCCAGCAGCACAGCCTACTCGTGTACAAGGCCCAAGGCCGGCTGGGCTGGCCGTCTATAAGGCTCTCAAAAGGAGCGGTTGGCCCACTTCCAGAGCCGGCCCATCATGGCTTAGGGTAGGGACCACTGAGCTAGGTGGCGTGGCCTCTTTGAGCTTCATGCCTGGTGTGCCCTACCTACTATGCATGTTGTGGCCCACTAGCATTTTGCATGGTGCGGCCCACCCGTTCTGATTACAATGTGCAGCCCATTTGGGCTTCCCACCAGGTGCAGCCCACTGAGATTTAAATCTCAGGCAGGACCCACAGCTGTCAGATGGCATGGCCCACAGAGGCTATCGTGGGCCTCACCCTGACGTGATTGCATGGCCCAATGGGTCCCATTCTCAGTCTGGCTGAGAGCTGCCTCTATGCAGCTCGCATCAAGTCTGTCTTGAGGCCTGGTTTTTGGACTGCTATCAGCAACCAACATGGCCCAGGTGATGCATGATTCCACCACACATTCAGACCCGTTTAAGGTCCGGATGGGAGCCTGATGATGGCCTGGGTTCGGCCCAGAACTGAGCTCCAGATAGGCCAGCAGCAAGCCTTGAAACATGACCATTTCTTGGCCAGCTCTCAACTCAAAACAAAGCCTCAGTTCTAGCCGGTTTTGGCCTGACGCATGGCCATTGTTTGGCCAGGTCCTGGCCCGAAACGGGTGCTGCAATTGGGTCGGATTTCAGCCCGGGACAGAGCCATTGATCGACTCAGCTTTGGTCCAAAACAGGGACCCTTTCCTAGCTGAATTCTCAATGCGTCCCACAGCCATTGCTTGGCTTAGTCCCAGACTGAGATTGAGTCCTTTTTCGGCCCAGTTTTGGGTCCAAACCGGAGCCTCGATTCGTCCCGTTTCCCGGCCCATCCCACAGCCATCATGAAGGTTGGTTTGGGGCTGGGTTTACAGCCGTTCCAAGGCATGTAATCAGCCTGGACTATGGCCATTGTTTGGCCCAGATTCAGCTCAAAACAGAGCTCGTGTGCTGCCAAGTTTCATCCTGGAACGTCGTCACAGGTTCGGTCCTGATTTGGGCCTGAAACTAAGTGTCTCCAAGCCCCTATTTTGGCCTGAAATGCAACCATAAAGTAGCTTCATCCCAGTCCCTAGAAGGTCACCATTTTAGCTCTGTTTGGGTCTGAAATACAACCTTGGTTTGGTTGGGTTTCCACCCGAGCTGTGGCCATTGCTTGGCTCGGTCCTGAGCCTGTTTCGAAGCTCTACTGAGAGCTCAAAACAAAGCCCAAATGGGACCTGAAATAGTGCTCCTGATTGACCGCGTTGCAACTTGAAGCGGGTCCATTGCTTGGCTGGACTCCAGCGCCCAAACACCATTGCTGCTAGACTGAATCATAGCCATTACAGGGCCTGGCTTCGGTCTAGCAAGCGTTGTTTCGTCTAGTTGAACCTACAAGGAGACAGAAAAGACGGTTACCTGAGGTGGGTGGACATCGTCCACTTCTTTTGAGCTGCAACAGGAGGAAAACGGCCTCCCTGTTTTTCCCTCTCACTTCCCACTCTCTTTCTTCTCTCTTTCTCCTCTCCTGGGCACGAATCCCAAGGTCTACAGGGCCCTTTCTATAGAAGGAGAGGGCGAAGGAGAGGGAGAGCAGGAACGGCTGAGAATGCTCCCATTATGGACGGTCGAGATTGCTCTAGCACGGGCTTTCCTGGAGAGGAAGGTCTCCTCTCTGCTTTTTCTTTTCATATGCAAGCCTGCTGGGCCGATTCTAGAAAGGAGAGAGCATCGCTTTCCCAGGCAATGGACGGATGAGATGGGTAGGCCGGGTGATCACGAGCAGATCTTGCGGTCCCAGATGGGTGTCATCTTACTGACGTATGCCACGTGCAACGTATTGAATGGTCGCACGCTATCTTTCTTGTCCATTTACCAGGGCCCAAGAGCCTATATGATTTTGATCATATGGGCCCCACGACGAAGTTGAACGGCTCGGATGGTTTGAAAAATGGCCAGGGTGGTCCACTTTGGGGTTAACCGTCCGATTGAATGGGCTTTTGGCGGGAGAAAACCACCATTTTTTCTTTTCGTGAGGAACTCGGTCACAGGCCGTTTGACCGACCTTGTTGTTCCAGTGCATGTCGTGTACGTATGCACGAGGTGCACATGCACTCTATGTGGGGTCCACTACAATGTTTGTGATAAATCCAGCCCACTCATTCATCTTAGGGTCCCCATGTAGGGGTCCCGACCCGAGTTCAGGCGGGGCCAAGGCCCAGGTGGGTCATATCACACATTTCAGGCCCTATTTGGCCCAATATGCGCTGATTCGATGGCTGGATCCGTCTGATGACGGGTTTTAACGGTTAAATGGGGTTCTATAGTGCAATGACTGTTTGATGGGTCACTAGTTAACCCTCAAGGGTTGTTAGTGTATGCCTTGCCCCCAACATGACTTACATAGATTGTTCTATAAGCTTAACTTAAGGTGTTCATTTAGTTTTACCTCTCTGTCTGGTGTCGGGTTAAGCTTGGCTCCTATTGTCTTTGATAGATGGCCTTAATGTTAGCTGGAAGTCTTATCCTGTACATGTCAAAATTTTAAGTCGCCTAGTATTTTAAGCTTGGTTGATGCAGGTTTTAAGATAAGATAACACCTATGTACCAGAGGTACAGAGTGTTACAAGGAAATACCGTGAAAATATGTAATAATTATTTCCCTTGCATTTATCTCACTTTTTTCGATGTTTGATTTGACGACATGGATTTTTGACATGAAAATAAAAAACACCACAACATATTTATGGGTCCCACCATGATGCGTATCGCTTATCTTCACTGTTAATCTATTATGCCTAATGAATTTATGGCATGAGCCAAAAAACAAGGTATACAAAAGTTTAAGGGGATCATGCCACTAGAAAAAGGGAATCAAATACTTACTATTAAAAACCTCTTAGGCCCATTGTTTCTTTTGGTGTGTGCCATTTGAGTGTTGAATCTGCCTCATTTTTTTGTTCATGATTTAAAATATTGTGTTAAAAAGACTGGATGGAATGAATTTATCATATACATTACATTGAGGACTGGATGGAATGAATTTATCATATACATGAAGGATATAAACAAGTGCCAGGTTGATCAAAAACGTTTTCACCGGTGGGCACTCGGTACCCCTGATTTATGTGGTATGGTACACTTAAGCTTTGGATTTGTTCTGTTTACGGATCATGACTTAAAATATGCAGTCATCCAGCTATCGTGTTTTCTTTTTGTCGGAATCAGTGGGAGAGCTTTCCAAAATTTGGGAGAAATTTGCGACTGTGGACCACCTTTTATCCAACAGTTTTTACGAAGCAACGCAAACTTAGTTCAGGAACTTAGACCTGCTTGTACGGACATCAAATTTGAGGACGGAAATACCCCTCCTTCCACGGAAACAGATATGGTGCTCCCCGCCACCAGCCAATGGCGGATGGTTGGTGGTCTGTAGGCCCCACCATGATGTATGCTTTTCATCCATGCCGTCTATATATTTTTCCACATCATTTTATGTTATGAGATCAAAAATGAGGTATATCCAAATCTCAAATATACCACATTACAGGAAACAGTGTTGAATGAGCGTCGACCATTAAAAACTTTTTGGGGGCCCACTGTGATGTTTGTGAGAAATCCTTCCTCTCTAAGTTCATTCATAGGGTCACAAAGACCTGGATGAAGAGGAAAAACAAATTTCATAATGATCCAAAACTTCTATGACCCCTAAAAGGGATTTAATGGTAGACGTTCAATTCCCCATTGTCTTTTACAGTGTGGTCTACTTGATAGTTGGATCTATCTTATTTTTTGTCTCAAGCCTTAATATGAGCTTGCCAAATATATGGATGGTTTGGATATAACACAAACCTCATGATGGGATCCACAAAAGAAATGTGATTTCTGAAAGCTGGGGTTCCCTATTGCTGCGGATTATAACTGTAGCCCCTTTTTTTTCGACATGTCCTTGGATATGTATCGAAGGTCTTTCGATATAATTGAAAAAGGTCCAAAACTGTCCAGCGAGTTTGCCTCAAAAATCCTGTAATTTTCAAAACATATCGAAGAGTATTCGATATGTATTGAATGTGATTTTATCTATAGCTATGGGTTATAACCGTAGCCATAACTGTAATCTGTACTAGTCTATGCAAAAAAAAATTATTTTTTTATCTGGAGAACTTTATTCTACCTATAATATTCTCTAATACATATTTATATAAATATGTATATATAAGCATATAAAATAAAAAAAAAATCTCGCTTTTTTTCATTTCTTTCTTTATTCATTTAACAAGAATATTTTCTAAACTAAAATTAGTTACTTGACGTACCCTATATAATTTTGGGGTAGGAGAAGCTACTTTAGGCAACCAACCTAGTTATTTTTTAAGATTTCATTAGGTCGATGGTCAAAAATCCATTTCATTCACTTCACGGTCAATTTCATTCATTTCATTTACTTCGCGATCAATTCCATGCATTTCACGGTCAATCCTGACGATTCTCCTTTACTTCACGGTCAATTCCATCCACTTCACAATCAATTCCCTTCACTTCACGATCAATTCCATGCACTTTCACGGTCAATTCCCTTCATTTCATGGTCAAACAGAAATTGAGCGGGGCAAACTAGAAATTGAGCGGGACAATCATGAAATTGAGCAGGGCAAACTAGAAATTCAGCAGGGCATACATGAATCTCAGCGGGGCAACAACGAAATTGAGTGGGGCAAACATGAAATTAAGTAGGGCCAACGAAAAATTCATCGGGCCAAGCATGAAATTGAGCAGGGCAAACATGAAATTGAGCGGGGCAAACTAGAAATTGAGCGGGGCAAACTAGAAATTGAGCAGGGCAAACATGAAATTGAGCGAGGAAAACTAGAAATTTAGTGGGGCAAACATGAAATTGAACGGGGCAAACATGAAATTGAGCTGGGCAACTATAAATTGAGTGGGGCAAACATGAAATTGAGCGTGACAAAATAAAAATTCAGCGGGGCAAACATAAATTTCAGTGGGGCAATGAAATTGAGTGGGGCAAACACGAATTTCAACGGGGGAAACTAGAAATTCAACGGGAGAAACTAGAGGTCTGTGTTAGGGACCGATGCATTTTATATAGGGGAGTGACTATGGGAGAGAGTCCACCCATTGTAGAGCTCTTTCACTTTCCTACGTCGTCTCAATCTCTCACATACAATGAGAGAAGTCATTCTTCAATACAATTTTATCTTGAGTTATCTATAGTACTTCATGCCTATAAAACTGTATATACCCCAATGTAATTAATTTAACCCAATCATTACATTACCAGATGAAAACATGCCATACATGGCCAATGATTCCAATATTTTCTAACTTGGGATAATCATGATATTCTTCAATATGTAATGTAGTATATAGTAATTCATTAATGATCGAAATTCAACTAAATATTTTAATGGATTCTATAAAGTATCCTAAATTATTTGGTCGATTGGAACTATCAACACTAGATCGTAGTAATCATCACCTCATTTATCAAAGTGAGACTAGGTGTGATCACAATGTCAGCATTTCCAACGACATAAATACTGAAAACATTAGTGTAAAACATGAAAATCTCATGCTAGGTGTAACTGACATGCACACTTCTAAGTGGTCCAATCATATCTATCAAGAGATGTCTTGGCTTCAATCATAGTCATTCATAGCTGTTCATTTCACCTTATGCATGCATAATGAGTATATCTTAATAAATAAAAATCAAAAACTTAAATCAGCGGTTAAATCTTAATTTACTGAAATGTGTATGCCAACTTAATATTTGTACTCGCACTGTCAGTGCACACTCCACTATTAGCCACCCCCACTAGGGAATCGATACCATGACCTCAATGTTGAAACGAGGTATCTTCACTTAGTCTACCACTTGAGATATGGTCCAGGGTGTAATCCTTTCAAACCCTTAAGCATGTCGAGCAGTAACCCTAATATCGATTACACCAGTATATATAATCAAAACTAAAAATAGAAACAAATTGCATAAAAACAATCAAAACTGTGTAACCTATCTATCCATCGAGTCAACCGGTTGAAATGCTTTGATTGATCGAGTCGACATGTTAACTAAAGTTTTCAATATGTCGAAAACTCCAAAACTTGTCTAAATTTTTTTGTTAAAAATTTAAATTTCTTTGATAGCATTTAACCTTCATGTTTACCCCGCTGAATTTCATATTTGCCCCACTGAATTTCTAGTTTACCCCGCTCAATATCATATTTGCCCCACTCAATTTCTAGTTTACCTCACTCAATTTCATGTTTTCCCCACTCAATTTCATGTTTGCCCTGCTAAATTTCTCATTGGCCCCACTCAATTTCATGTTTGCCCTGCTCAATTTCATATTTACCCCGCTCAATTTCATGTTTGCCCCACTCAATTTCTAGTTTGCCCTGCTCAATTTCATGTTTACCTTGCAGAAATTCATGTTTGCCCCGCTCAATTTCTGTTTGACCGTGAAATGAAGGGAATTGACCGTGAAGTGAAGGAAATTGACTGTGAAATGCATGGAATTGACTGTGAAGTGAAGGGGAATTGCCGGGATTGACCATGAAATGCATGGAATTGATCGCGAAGTAAATGAAATGAATGAAATTGACCGCGAAGTGAATGAAATGGATTTTTGACCATCGATCTGATGGAATCTTAAAAAATAACCAAGTTGGTTGGCTAAAGTAGCTTCTCCTACCCCAAAATCGTATAGGGTATGTCAAGTAACTAATTTTGGTTTAGAAGATATTCTTATTAAATGAATAACGAAATAAATGAAAAGAGAGAGAGAGAGAGAGAGAGAGAGAGAGAGAGAGAGAGAGAGAGAGAGAAATTATATGCTTATATATACATATTTATATAAATATGTATTAGAGAATATTGTAGGTAAAATAAAGTTCTCCGTGTAAAAAATAAAATAAAATAAATTGCACAGACTGGCACAGACTACAGTTATGGCTATGGTTATAATCCGTAGCTATAAGTAAAAATACCTTCGATATATATCGAATACTCATCGATATGTGTTGAAAATTGCAGGATTTTTTAGGTAAGCTCGCTGGACAGTTCTGGATCCTTCTCGATTATATCGAAAGACCTTCAATACCTATCGAAGTAAATATCGAAATACCTTCGATATATATTGAAGCACATATCGAAAAAGCAGGGGCTATGGTTATGGATATGGTTATAATCCGTAGCAATATGGAACCCCAGCTTTTAGAAATCACATTTCTTTTATGGGTCCCATTATGAGGTCTGTGTTCTATCCAAACGGTCCATCTATTTGGCGAGCTCATATTAAGGTTTAAGACAAAAAATAAGATAGATCTAACTATCAAGTAGACCACACTGTAAAAGGCAACGGGGAATTGAACGTCTACCATTGAAACCCTTTTAGGGGTTATAGAAGTTTTGGATCATTATGAAATTTATTTTTCTTTTTCATCCAAGTCTTTGTAACCCTATGAATGAACTTAGACGAGGAGGATTTCTCACAAACATCACAGTGGGCTCCCAAAAAGTTTTATGGCCCCCAAAAAGTTTCTAATGCTCGACGCACATTCAACATTGTTTCCTGTAATGTGGTACACTTGAGATTTGGATATACCTCATTTTTAGTCTCATATCATAAAATGATGTGGAAAAAAATATGGACGGCATGGATGAAAAGCATACATCATGGTGGGGCCCACAAACCACCAACCATCCGCCATTGGCTGGTGGAAGGGGGAGTACCTAATTTGTTTCCGTGAAAGGAGGGGTATTTCCGTCCTCAAATTCGTTGTCCGTACGAGCAGGTCTAAGTTCCCAAACTAAGTTTGTATTGCTTCATAAAAACTGTTGGATAAAAGGTGGGGTCCACAGTCGCAAATTTCTTAAAAATTGGGAAGCAGATTGGCTAGTGTACCTCACACCAGCTATATAGCTGTTGTGGGTAGGGACGCGGATTGCATCCTAACCTAGGGATCTATGTGGCCTACTATGATTTAAGTATTTTATCCACACCGTTTATCACTTTTTCATATAGTTTTAAGGTATTATACAAAAAATGAAGCAGATACACAGCTCCAATGGACCACATCAAAGGAAGCTACAGTGATAATGACAACCACCACTAAAACCTTTCTAAGGGCCACCGTGATGTTTTGTTATTACCCAACCTATTAATAAGGACATGAAGACTTAGATGAAGTGAGAACACAAATCTCAACTTACTCTGACACTTCTCCAGCTCCCAAGGAGTTTTTAATGGTGGACATCCAATCCCCACTTTGTGGTCCACTTGAGCCCTGAAACTATCTCAATTTTTGGCTCATACTCATATAAAAACTATTAACGGTGTGGATAAAATACTTACATCACTTTGGGCCCCACAGAACCCTGCCCAGACGGATTACCGTCCTGGTAAGGGTAGGATGCAATTCACATCCTATGGGTAGGTGTTGGACAACGTTAGCAAGTTCTATGGGTCTGATCATGAGGCATGTGTTATATCCAAACTGTCCATCCATTTGGCGAGCTAGTCTTAAGGCTTGAGATGAAAAATAAGACAAATATAACCATCAAATGGACCACACGACCAAAAGCAATGGGGGATTGTACCTCTACTATTGAAATCCTTTTTGGTGTCACAAAAGTTTTGGATCAATATGAAATTTGTATTTCCTCTTTATTCATGTCTATGTGATCTCATGAATAGATTGGATGGAAAATGTATGGTGGGCCTATGAAATTTTTAATGGTGAAAATCATTATACCTGCTGCTATTTGCGGTGTGGTTCAGATGATCTACATGTATGATTCATTTTTTTTTGTATAATGCTCTAAAATGATCTCTAAAAATAATAAAACGGTGTATATATAATAAATACATCACCGTGGAGTTATATCACCGCGGAGGGAGAAAATGACCACTGTAGGCAAAACCTTTTATCCAGCGGTTTTTATCGAGGAATACAAACTTAAGTTACCAACTTAGACTAGCACGTGCGGACAGCAACTTTGAAGACGAAACTACCCCTCCTTTTTACTGTCGTTGCTTTTCCTCTCCCTCCCTTCTCTCACTCCATTTTTTTTTAAAAAAAAAGGATGAAAAATCCACCGCTACATCTGTTGCTTGGATCGCACCACGCTGTAGTTGGATCCCACCCTCTCTATTCATCAACATCATCTCATTTTTCCTGAAAATGGTCCCTCCACAGAAGAAAGTACGCATGACAGGTATGATATACATTTACCTAACGGTATAAATTTTTTGTGGGCCATTGAAATGCCGAATGAAGCTCGCATCTTAGTTTTCAGTTCATCTATGCGAAAATCATCCTATGAACATGATGGATTACAAGTAAAACATCATTGTGGGGGAACAAGGTTTCTACGGTGGAAACACTGTTTCCTATGGTGTGATCCACTTGATATTTCAATATGCCACCATTTTGGGCTGAAACCCTTGCTTTAGATGGAAAAATGGATGAACGTCATGGATAGTCCACATACATTCAAGGTGGGTCCAACTCAATATTTTTTCTTTTTTTATTTTTTTTTATATTTTACTATTTATTTTATTTTATTTTTTATTTTTTTAGGTTATCTTGTTAGTACACACCCATGTCAATACACACACTCCATGTTAGATGGTATGGCCCACCTGAGTTCTGTATACGGCTGATTTTTGGGATCTCCCATAATTTAAAGGGGACCCATCAAATGCACGGTGTTGGTAGTCGACACTTATCAAATTTCTAGTTTCTGATCTCCTGGTTTGCCCTGCTGATCTTCCAGTTTGCCCCGCTGATTTCCTAGTTCGCATCACTGATCTTCTAGTTTGCCCCGTTAATCTCTTAGGTTCCCCCGCTGATCTTTCATGTTTTCCTCGCTGATCTTAATGTCTCCCCCGCTGATCTTTCATATTTGTAGCGTTCAAATTCATGTTTGTCCCGCTGAATGTCTAGGTTCCCTTCCGCATATTGGGTTTTGGTGCATACATATTGTGATGAAAACGGAGGGACATTACATAATCCGATGAACATGATATATTACAAATAAAACATCATTGTGGGGCGTATCAAGTGTGATCAGATTGCGTACTGAGTTAGTCAGTATGCTCCCATTGCACAAGTAAACTCAGTTGGGCCCACATTGAATGTATGTAGTATATCCACGCCATTCATCCATTTTTCCATTTATTTTAAGGGGTTTAGCCCCCATATTTCAAATTGAAGCATATGAAAAGATCAAGTGGATCATACCACGAGAAACAGTGGGCATAGTGATTTCCACCGCTGAAACCATAGTCGGCCCAACAGTGATGTTTGTTTGTTATCAAACCCATTCATAAGATCGTACAGATATGAATCAATAGAAAACAAAATTAGAGATCAAAAACTTCTGTGACTCCCACGAAATGATCAACATTAGAAGTTCAATTCAAAATTTCGTATGGTGTGGTCCATTTAAACATTAGATATGTTTAGATTTTTCAGTTCAAGCCGTGAAATTATTTGTTATGTTTGTCCCACTGATTTCGCAGTTTTTCGCGCTGATCTCCTACTTTGCCCCGCTGATCTTTCATGTTTTCCCTGCTGATCTTTCATGTTCATGTTTTCCCCGCTGATCTTTCATGTTTGTCCCGCTGAATGTTTAGGTTCCCTTCCACATATGGGGTTTTGGTGTATACATATTGTGATGAAAACAGAGGGGCATTACATAATCCGATGAACATGATATATTACAAATAAAAAATTATTGTGGGGCGTAGCAAGCGTAATCAAATTGTGTACTGAGTTAATCAGTATGCTCCCATTACACGAGTAAACTCAGTTGGGCCTGCAATGAATGTATATAGTATATCCACGTCGTTCATCCATTTTTTTCATTTATTTTAAGGGGTTTAGCCCCCATATTTCAAATTGAAGTATATCAAAAGATCAAGCGGATCAAACCACGGGAAACAGTGGGCATAGTGATTTCCTGTTCACTCCCCAAGTGCAGGGTTGTGATGTAGTAATAACTTGGTAAGACCGAGGTCGAATCCCAAGGGACTGAAACTTGTACGTAATCTAAAATTAACTAGAACTAGAACTAGAATAAGATGCACTCTAAATCAAATAGACTTTTAAGAAATAATGATGGAATATTTATCTAAAATTTAGGAGAAATCAGAGAAAAGGAAACTAGGGATTCAGAGGATCCACTTATAGAGATCAAGGAGATCTTATACTTGCATCAGAAATCATGAAAATTACTGAACTGCCATTGATCTAGTTTTCAAGGAGATGAAAGGTATATGAATTAGAATGGATTCCATCACCAAACCATGCCTGAGAAACTATGGCCAACAATAGAATTAAACTAATTTTTAACCAATCAACATGTATGAAGTTAGGAAGGGTACCGTCATCCGACCATGCCCAGGAGACTATGGTGAACAATAGGGCTTCCTGACGTCATAGACATAAAGGAGAACGGAAATATTCAAAGCCATTGCAGACCCATTATAATTTCAGTCACAACAGACCATTAAAGACTAAGAATATTTCCATTAAAATCATACTAAAACCAACATCAATTCAACAATTAAAATTAAATTAAAAGCATATAATCTTCCATCTCACTACAAGCTTCACCTCCTAGCCCTAGCTAGGAGGTTTAGCCACACATGGTCAGGCTAAATCCAAATAAATAAAAAGAAAAGGACAAGGAAAAGAAAAGTGAAAAAAAAAAATAAAGAATCTCTCTCTCTCTCTCTCTTTCTTTCTCTCTTTGCTCCACGCCAGGCCTCTTGCTGCTTCCTCCCTCGTTTATAAGTGCGTGTGTCCAGAGGCGGTGGCTGGGAGAGCCTTCGCAGCTCGTTACACAATAAGGAAAAATGCATACACAGTTGCGTTTTGGAACTGTTTCGAGATAGATCACCATCCCATCTTCAACTCTGCCTTCATGGTGCTGGTTGTGGCCCCCTGTTGGATATTCTGATCGGTCCGGATTGGTCATCCGATCGTCACCTGGGCCGTACAACATCCCACGAAAATTGGACGTACGTTCGTGCCTAATACATGCGTACGATCAATCCTGCGTATCTGATGGGGCCCACATTCCATGTTGTTTGACGAATCCACTCCGTCCATCGGAGTCATGATGAGATTTCGGTAAGACGGACAGTTTTTTTCTGTCTTTTGATATGGCCCACCCGATCACACTCACCGCCGTTTAACTTGCGTTAGAACGGCTGGGATGCTATTTTTGCTGTCTTCCGAGATTTTTTTTCATCTAAGTTGTAGTAAGAGGGGCCATGTGGGTCTTATAAACAGTCGGGATCTGACCGTTGATACACGGTAGTGGGCCACACAGATCCGTCCGCAACCTCTGTTCGCAACAGAGGTTGAAACGGACTCTGCCGTGTGAGAGGAGTCGGGCAGCCTCTGCTGACCGGTTTGACCAAATGCGGTGCACCGCATGTGCTGCTCTGATGGTATGCACGTCCACTGAAGGATGGGGTCCACTGCGACCACTCTTGGAAATCTGTTCCGTTCATCAACTTCCTCAAAGAATTTAAATGGTTGAGTCCAAAATTAAGACATATTCATAGGTCAGGTGGGCCCCACTTAAGGATTTAATGGCTGATCTGCCTTTTGGGACACTTAAATAATGATCCAATGAAATTTGGCTTGAACGGTTAATTTAAGGTCCTCAGGCCGTACATGAAATCTTGAGCCAAAAGGATAGTGAGAACCTTGTGATCTCGCATTATGGACATCTTTCGGGCCACTTGAGCTTCAGTTTCTTAGTTTTCTCAAATTTCTGACCGTGTATATCTGTCAATCTTGGTCCCCTGGAGTGTGTCCCATGCTTTGGTGAATTTGGAGCGTTAAATCCATGCATTTAGTATCCTATTTCGATCCAAGCTTGTAAAATCAACCTGCAACATAAACACGATTAAATCAGCCGTTAAACAATATTATGCTCGTAAATTCGAACAATATTTACGGTCTAATATGCACTATTTGACCCTCAACATAACCCTCAACCAGCATTTTGCTAGTCCCGAGCAAATTATGCAAAAAATAAGTTGAGACTTATATGAAAATTTCTGTAAAGCCGAATGATTTTTGAGAAATAATCTAGGAATTAGAATTCTACGATTCATGAATGTTGGCATTACTTGCTCTTGGACTCAAGCGCATGGTAGACTTCTTAATGAAGTTCAAAGTATTAATCCATAAATCAGACAAATTCTGAACATTATGATCCATGAGTGTATAGTGGAATCTCAGCTAATCACATTAAGATTGAATTTGTTATTTCAGGATCTCATTGGTAACCAGCAAGAGAACTCATGATAACCAAACTTGCCTCATAAATTCCATCTTTTGATCTTTTCAACTTTTTTTATTTTTCCATTAATAGTCATGTCAAGGAGAGGAAGCAAATCCCTACCAATAGGGAGCAAACCTATGGTGAAGACCGTACTCCCAGACCTTTTTATATCATTCATGGGGAATTAACTCCACACCTATAGGGAGCAAACCTATGGTGAAGATTAATTACCCAACCTTTACAATTTTTATACCATGATGGCAAAATATTTCAGGCTGGTTCCTTTCATGCTCAGTGATTACCAAGTTAATCCTTCGATATGGAACTGAACACTTAATGTGGAAGCGAGATGTGACATGTGAGATCATGACTCAATCAATGTTTACAACTTCCAATCATGGATTAATATTTTGATCTTAATTGTGAAATCTAACAGATAACTAAATTCAAGAGTCGTAAAGTTACTAACATCACATAGCTTGAACTTCTAAATCCAGGATATCCATCAAAATCACTTCGAATTCATAAGAATTCCCAGAAATTTATTTTTTTTTTCACAATTTTTGCTCAAGACTTAAGAAAATACTGATTAGGTTACCTAATCCCCCACCCCAACCTAAAATCTACATTGTCCTCAATGTAAAAGATATGAGCATGCAATGCACATAGAACAACGAAAGTAGAGTGATGGGAAGATAGTACCTAGATAACGAATCAAGAGAGATTTTTCACGAGATCACAGTATGGAAGCTGGTTAGCACGAGAGAAAAAGAAAAATAAAAATAACGAAAATAAAATCCTACCTATACCACTTTCGCAGGTGCTCTCGATTGCATTTAGCATATACAACAAGCCTTTAAACCCCTAGGTTACCCCTAGTGGACGAGTTGTAGTCTCGTGAGGGTTTGCAGTAATGTTACCCACAAACATTGAATCATCTAACTAGAAAAATGAACTGAAAAGCTGGGTTGCCTCCCAGGAGCGCTAAATTTACCGTCTTCAGCCAGATAAATAAAGCAACAATCATAGTCCTATGAAAGCGAGAAACCTACCTATACCTCCATCAGACTAGGAGATCAGTCCTGGTAAACAGGAGCAATCAGAGGCATGAACATGTCCTCTGAATCAAATGTCTCAATAAATGGCTTTAATCGATGTCCATTTACTTTAAACTCCTTGCCATTGTCGGGATCTCTTATCTCGACGGCCCCATGAGAATAAGCAGTAACAACAATGTAAGGGCCGGTCCAACGAGATCGAAGCTTACCCGGAAAGAGGTGGAGTCGAGAATCGTACAAAAAGACTTTCTGACCTGGCGTGAATGATTTTCATAGAATATGTTGATCATGAAACGCCTTCATCTTGTCCTTGTAAATTCTCGAGTTTTCGTACGCATCATTCCGGATTTCCTCAAGTTCATTTAACTGAAGTTTGCGTAGCGAGCCAGCGCTGTCTAGATTAAAATTTAGATTTTTGATCGCCCAATATGCTTTATGTTCCAATTTCACAGGCAAGTGACAGGCCTTCCCATAGATAAGTCTAAATGGAGATGTTCCAATAGGAGTTTTAAAAGCAGTACCGTACGCCCATAGGGCATCGGTCAATCGGATTGACCAATCCTTACGGTTGGGGTTAACCATTTTTTTCAGGATATGTTTGATCTCTCTATTGAAAATCTCAGCTTGTCCACTTATCCATGGATGGTATGGGGTGCTCACCTTATGAGAGATACTGTATTTCTTCATTAAACTCTCAAATAGTCTATTACAAAAGTGTGAGCTCCCGTCATTAATGATGGCTCGAGGCGTTCCGAACCACGACAGGATATTTTCTTTCAAAAATTTAATGACCATGCGATGGTCATTTTTGCGGCACGGAATTGCTTCGACCCATTTAGTGACATAGTCTACGGCGAGAAAAATATACAGATTTTCAAATGATTGGAGAAATGGTCCCATGAAATCAATGCCCCAGTAATCAAATGCTTCAATGATAAGGATGGGATTCAAAGGCATCATATTTCGACGGGACAATGCTCCCAATTTTTGACAACACTCATAAGCTTTGCAAAACTCATGAGTGTCCCTGAACATAGTGGGCCAGTAAAAGTCACACTGTAGAATCTTGGCCGTGGTCTTTTTAGCAGAAAAGTGACCACCACAGGCCTGTGAGTGACAGAAGGAGATGACACTCTGATGCTCATCGTCTGACACACACCTCCTTAAGATTTGGTCTGAGCAATATTTAAACAAATATGGATCGTCCCAAAAAAAGTTACGCACCTTGGTAAAGAATTTTTTCTTATCTTGCGATGTCCAATGTGTCGGTATCGAACCTGTAGCAAGATAATTAGCAATATTAGCGAACTAAGTTGAATGGGAGACTCTAAACAGTTGTTCATCAGGGAACATATCATTAATATGAGTCGCCTCAAGGGAATCAGAGATATTAAGGCGAGAAAGGTGATCGGCCACTACGTTCTCTACTCCCTTTTTATCTTTAATTTTTAAATCAAATTCTTGGAGTAGAAGGATCCATCGTATTAGCCGGGGCTTAAAATCATTCTTGAAAAGAAGATACTTAAGTGCCGCATGATCTATATAAATAATGATCTTGGATCCGATCAGGTAGGACCGAAATTTGTCCAAAGCGAACACTACGGCTAAGAGTTCCTTTTTCGTAGTCGAGTACTTCACTTGGGCAGGATTTAGAGTTCTACTTACGTAGTGAATAACGTAAGGCCGCTTATCTTTTCTCTGGCCTAGAACCACTCCAAGAGCATAATCAGAGGCGTCGCACATAAGTTCAAAAGGAAGACTCCAGTCGGGTGGCTGCATGATAGGTGCAGTGGTTAACATGCCTTTAAGCTTAGTGAAAGCTTCTTGGCACTGTTCAGTCCACTCGTATGGTGTATCCTTTTGAAGAAGATTACATAAAGGACAAGAGAGGAGACTAAAGTCCTTTATGAATCGTCTGTAGAATCCTGCATGTCCTAAGAAGGATCGCATGTCTCTAATATTCTTGGGTGGAGGTAGGTTAGAGATAAAATAAATTTTTTCCTTATCTACCTCGATTTCTTTGGACGAGATGATATGTCCAAGAACAATTCCCTCTTGAACCATAAAATGGCACTTCTCCCAGTTAAGTACTAAATTTTTTTTCTTCACATCTTTTCAGCACACATTTAAGACTTGCTAAGCACTCGCTGAAAGATGAACCGAAAACAGAGAAATCGTCCATGAAGACCTCTAAATATTTCCCCACCATGTCAGAAAAGATACTCATCATGCATCGTTGAAAGGTGGCAGGGGCTTTACATAACCCGAATGGCATCCTTCTGTAAGCAAAGGTGCCATAGGGACATATAAATGTAGTCTTTTCCTGATCTTCAGGGGCGATTTCAATCTGATTATAACCTGAATACCCGTCTAGGAAATAGTAATAGGAATGACCAGCTAGCCTTTCCAGGATTTGATCAATAAAGGGCAAAGGAAAGTGGTCTTTCCTTGTGACGGTATTCAGCTTCCTGTAGTCAATGCACATTCTCCAACCAGTAGTAACTCTGGTCGGCACGAGTTCATTATTGGTATTGGCTACGATGGTGATCCCAGACTTTTTAGGAACCACCTGAGTTGGACTAACCCATTGACTATCGGATATGGGGTATATGATGCCCACTTTCAATAGTTTGAGAACTTCGGCCTTAACCGCTTCCTTCATGTTTGGATTTAATCTACGTTGTGATTGCCGAACAGCCTTTGCATTATCCTCAAGATATATGCGGTGAGTACAAATCGATGGGTTAATTCCTTTGAGGTCTGCTATCGTCCATCCAAGAGCTCCCTTATGCTTAATGAGAGTAGATATGAGCATACTCTCCTGTTCTTTCTCCAGGTGGGCAGAGATCACCACCGGATGTCTCATCTTGACCTAAATAGATATATTTTAAATCAGAGGGCAAGGGTTTTAGGTCAAGCTTCAGTGGCTTGAGGTTAGACGGTAGAGGCACTACATCAGTTTGGAGTAATTCTTCAATTTGTGGCCTCCACCGGTTAACTTCAAGTACCGGTGCAGTATCCAGCATGGCACACGTCTCCCTAATTATATCATCATCAAGATCATGGGAGTGGGCCAGGCACGTCTCTAGAGAATCAGAGGATAAGGTGAGAGGTGTTCTGTCTTCCACAAAAGAATCAATCATGTTAACATCGTGAAAATCGTCATCATCCTCTGAGTTGCTGCCGTTATTGAAAAAGATATTCAATTCCAATGTTAAATTTTCAAAGGACATAGTCATAACACCATTCCTGCAATTGATAATTACATTTGAAGTGGACAGGAATGGGCGACCAAGGATGACGGGAATCTGAGTGCTCGTGTCATTGATGGGTTCGGTGTCCAAGATGATAAAATCAACAGGGTAGTGGAATCTATTAACCTGGACCAACACATCGTCGATGATCCCTCTTGGTACACGAATAGAACGATCAACAAATTGTAGTGTGGTTCGAGTAGATTTTAATTCACCCAAACCTAACTATTGGTATACCGAATAGGGAATCAGATTGACGCTTGCTCCTAAGTCAAGAAGTGCGTGATCAATTCGATAGTTTTCGATTACACATGATATGGTTGGGCAACCGGGGTCTTTAAATTTTTACGGCACATCTTGTTTCAGGATGGCACTCACTTTCTCAGTCAAGGAGATCTTCTTTTGAACACTTTTCCGTCGTTTGGTAGTGCATAAGTCCTTTAGAAATTTAGCATATAAAGGAATCTGTTTTACAACATCAAGCAGAGGAATGTTGACTTTCACTTGTTTCAACACCTCTAGGATATCCTGAGAGTTAGAGAGACGTTTTGGTTCAACCAACCGTTGGGGAAACGGAGCAACTGGCTTTTCTAGAGGTTCCGGTTCAAATTTTTGTGGGGTGCCACTAGATCCATCATTGTTGTCCTCTTCTGGTTCTTGAGGCTTTTCGGGCCTAACCGGAAGGGTTTTATCAATAACCTTCCCACTCCTAAGAGTGGTGATGGATTTAGCATGCCCCATTTGATTTGAAGAGCTGGGATTACCTGTCTCGTATTGTGGTTTAGGATTGGAGATTGGTTGTGCAGGAAGCATCCCCTTTTCTATAGCCGTCATACGTGAATCTATCTTTTGTATAAAATCCCGCATTATCTGCGTCAGCTCTTGCACAGAATTTTGAGCCAGTTCTTCTTAAGGTCTCCCCTGATTTGGATTTTGATTGAAGAAACCTTGAGGGGTAGTAGTTTGTCCGTTCCTCCAACTAAAATTTGGATGATTTTTCCAGCCAGGATTGTACGTATTAGAGGGTGGTCCATTGAAAGGTCTTTGATTGTTATTTACGGCATTAGATTGTTCATTCAATACTTCTCGAAAGGCAGGTATTGAAGGATAATTTTCAGTAGTATGAATGTTGCAATCACAGATGCCGCAAACACTTTCATTAACCTTTTCCTTCCTTCCTTCCATGGCCTCAAATTTTCTGGTGAGATTGGCCACCTTAGCGTTAAGATCATTATCCTCTTTTAGGAGATATATTCTTCCTTTTTTCCTTTAATGAGTTGGCCTAGACGTAGTGTTCGTCCTTGGATAATAGTCCCATGATTGTATTTTTTCAGTGAGACTATCGAGGTAATCCCATACCTCGTCGACATTTTTATTGATGAATTCTCCGTTACACATTGTCTCGACCATTTGGTGCATGGAAGATGTTAGCCCATCATAGAAGAAATTCGTAATGCGCCATATTTCAAAGCCATGTTGTGGGCATGCATTAACCAGATCCTTGAACCTTTCCCAACATTGGAAGAATGTTTCATCTTCCTTTTGGGCAAAGTTCATGATTGCTCTCTTGAGGGTAATTGTCTTATGATGTGGAAAAATTTTCTTTATAAATTCCCTCTGCATATCATTCCATGTGCCAATGGACCTAGGACGCAGTGAATGTAACCACGTCTTGGCTTTTTCTTTCAAGAAAAATGGAAAGAGTTTCAGCCTAATAGTATCCTCAGATACATTAGAAAAGTATAAGGTGCCTATGATTTCATCGAACTCTTTCAGATGCAAGTATGGTTCTTCAGATTCAAGCCCATGGAACTTAGGAAGGAGTTGGATAACCCCTGGTTTGATGTCCATATGTCCTGTATTCTCAGGAAAAATCATGCATGAGGGCGTACTCACCCCCGCCGGTTGTAAATAATCTCGTAAAGTACGAGGCGGGGGTGTCTGATGCACCTCATTCTCATCATGTACTTCCTCAATCCTTGGTTGAGGTAGTGCTTGAGGTTGATTTTCAGCCATAACATCCTCTTACTCAGGAGAATTCAAGTGGTGTCTAGTCCTGCGATGGACAGTCAACCCCTCAACTAATCCTCCTTCAGTCACGAGACGTCGAGTGTTGTCGCGTGCCCACTGGAGCATAAAACACACTCAGCCCTCAAATTCTAACTTAAACCTAAGAGAAAGGAAGAAGAAATCTAGAAAATAAAAGGGAAAGATGGAAAGAAGTTATCAAATTTGAAGTCCTAGGTTAAGAACCTGCAGAATAAACAAAATAAAATAAGTTAGTTTCTAAGAATAGAAAGTCGTAATTAAAAGTAAATTAATTTCTAGGGAAAAGAAGAAATTCCAAAGAAAGAAGAATTAGAAAGAGCTTACTAAATTAGAAGCTTCCTACAAAACAGAAAAATTCAGTTAGTTCTAAAAATCAGATAGAAGGAAGAATAGAAAGTTTCTAAAGTTAGAAAAATTTTCTAATAAGGAAAATAACTAAGCTTCTAAACCTAAAATTAAAAATTTCTAAAAAGAAAATCTAATCCTAAACTAATCCTAAAACTAATTAATTTCAGAAAAACATAGCCGACAGTCCCCGGCAACGGCGCTAAAAACTTGTTCACTCCCCAAGTGCAGGGTTGTGATGTAATAATAACTCGGTAAGACCGAGGTCGAATCCCAAGGGACTGAAACTTGTACGCAATCTAAAATTAACTAGAACTAGAACTAGAATAAGATGCACTCTAAATCAAATAGTCGTTTAAGAAATAATGATGGAATATTTATCTAAAATTTAGGAGAAATCAGAGAAAAGGAAACTAGGGATTCAGAGGATCTACTTGTAAAGATCAGGGAGATCTCATACTTGTATCAGAAATCATGGAAATTATTGAACTGCCATTGATCTAGTTTTCAAGGAGATGAAAGGTATATGAATTAGAATGGATTCCATCACCAAACCATGCCTGAGAAACTATGGCCAACAATAGAATTAAACTAATTTCCAACCAATCAACATGTATGAAGTTAGGAAGGGTACCGTCATCCGACCATGCCCAGGAGACTATGGTGAACAATAGGGCTTCCTGACGTCATAGACATAAAGGAGAATGAAAATATTCAAAGCCATTGCAGACCCATTGTAATTTCAGTTACAACAGACCATTAAAGACCAAGAATATTTCCATTAAAATCATACTAAAACCAACATCAATTCAACAATTAAAATTAAATTAAAAGCATATAATCTTCCATCTCACTACAAGCTTCACCTCCTAGCCCTAGCTAGGAGGTTTAGCCACACATGGTCAGGCTAAATCCAAATAAATAAAAAGAAAAGGACAAGGAAAAGAAAAGTGAAAAAAAAACAAAGAATCTCTCTCTCTCTCTCTCTCTCTCTCTCTCTCTCTCTCTCTCTCTCTCTTTCTTTCTCTCTTTGCTCCACGCTAGGCCTCTTGCTGCTTCCTCCCTCTTTTATAAGTGCGTGTGTCCAGAGGCGGTGGCTGGGAGAGCCTTCGCAGCTCGTTACACAGCAAGGAAAAACGCATACACAATTGCATTTTGGAACTGTTTCGGGACAGATCACCATCCCATCTTCAACTCTGCCTTCATGGCGCTGGTTGTGGCCCCCTGTTGGATATTCTGATCGGTCCGGATTGGTCATCCGATCGTCACCTGGGCCGTACAACGTCCCATAAAAATCGGACGTACGTTCGTGCCTAATACATGCGTACGATCAATCCTGCGTATCTGGTGGGGCCCACATTCCATGTTGTTTGACGAATCCACTCCGTCCATCGGAGCCATGATGAGATTTCGGTAAGATGGACAGTTTTTTTTTATCTTTTGATATGGCCCACCCAATCACACTCACCGTCGTTTAACTTGCGTTAGAACGGCTGGGATGCTATTTTTTCTATCTTTTGAGATTTTTTTCATCTAAGCTGTAGTAAGAGGGGCCATGTGGGTCTTATAAACGGTCGGGATCTGACCGTTGATACACGGTAGTGGGCCACACAGATCCGTCCGCAACCTCTGTTCGCAACAGAGGTTGAAACGGACTCTGCCGTGTGAGAGGAGTCGGGCAGCCTCTGCTGACCGGTTTGACTAGATGCGGTGCACCGCATGTGCTGCTCTGATGGTATGCACGTCCACTTCAGGATGGGGTCCACTGCGACCACTCTTGGAAATCTGTTCCGTTCATCAACTTCCTCAAAGAATTTAAATGGTTGAGTCCAAAATTAAGACATATTCATAGGTCAGGTGGGCCCCACTTAAGGATTTAATGGCTGATCTGCCTTTTGGGACACTTAAACAATGATCCAACGGGTGAAATTTGGCTTGAACGGTTAATTTAAGGTCCTCAGGCCGTGCATGAAATCTTGAGCCAAAAGGATAGTGAGAACCTTGTGATCTCGCATTATGGACATCTTCCGGGCCACTTGAGCTTCAGTTTCTTAGTTTTCTCAGATTTCTAACTGTATATATCCGTCAATCTTGGTCCCCTAGAGTGTGTCCCATGCTTTGGTGAATTTGGAGCTTTAAATCCATGCATTTAGTATCTTATTTCGATCCAAGCTTGTAAAATCAACCTGCAACATAAACACGATTAAATCAGCCGTTAAACACTATTATGCTCGTAAATCCGAACAATATTTGGGGTCTAATATGCACTATTTGACCCTCAACATTTCCACCGCTGAAACCATAGTCTGCCCAACAGTGATGTTTGTTTGTTATCAAACCCATTCATAAGATCGTACAAATATGGATCAATAGAAAACACAGTTATAGATCGAAAACTTCTGCGGAACCCACAAAATGATCAACATTAGAAGTTCAATTTGAAATTTCGTGTGGTGTGGTCCATTTGAGCATTAAATATGTTTAGATTTTTTGGCTCAAGCCATGAAATCATTTGTTATGTTTGTCCCGCTGATTTTCCAGTTTGTCGCGTTGATCTCCTAGTTTCCCCCGTTGATCTTCTAATTTCCTCCGCTGATCTTCCTAGTTTTCCCTGCTGAATTTTCTAGTTTGCCCCGCTGATCTTTCATATTTTTTCCTCTGATCTTTCATGTTTTCCCCGCTGATCTTTCATGTTTGTCCCGCTGAATGTCTAGGTTCCCTTCCACATATGGGGTTTTGGTGTATACATATTACGATGAAAATGGAGGGACATTACATAATCCGATGAACATGATATATTACAAATAAAACATCATTGTGGGGCGTAGCAAGCGTAATCAAATTGCGTACTGAGTTACTCAGTACGCTCCCATTCACAAATAAACTCAGTTGGGCCAGCATTGAATGTATGTAGTATATCCATGCCGTTCATCCATTTTTCCATTTATTTTAAGGGGTTTAGCCCCCATATTTCAAATTAAAGCATATCAAAAGATCAAGTGGATCATACCACGAGAAACAGTGGGCATAGTGATTTCCACCGCTGAAACCATAATCGGCCCAACAGTGATGTTTTTTTGTTATCAAAACCATTCATAAGATCGTACATATATGGATCAATAGAAAACACAGTTATATATCAAAAACTTCTGTGGCACCCACGAAATTATCAACATTAGAAGTTCAATTCAAAATATCATTTGTTGTGGTCCATTTGAACATTAAATATGTTTAGATTTTTCAGCTCAAGCCATGAAATCATTTGTTGTGTTTGTCCCGGTGATTTTCTAGTTTACCGTGCTGATCTCCTAGTTTCCCACGCTGATCTTCCAGTTTCCCTTACTGATCTTCCTAGTTTTCTCCACTGATCTTTCATGTTTCCCCCACTGATCTTTCATATTTGTCTAGCTGAATGTCTAGGTTCTCTTCCACATATGGGGTTTTGGTGTATACATATTGCGATGAAAATAGAGGGGCATTACATAATCCGATGAACATGATATATTACAAATAAAACATCATTGTGAGGCGTTGCAAGCGTAATCAAATTGTGTACTGAGTTAATCAGTATGCTCTCATTGCATAAGTAAACTCAGTTGGGCCCGCATTGAATGTATGTAGTATATCCACGTCGTTCATCCATTTTCCATTTATTTTAAGGGGTTTAGCCCCTATATTTCAAATTGAAGCATATCAAAAGATTAAGTAGATCATACCACGGGAAACAGTGGGCATAGTAATTTCCACCGCTGAAACCATAGTCAGCTCAACAGTGATGTTTGTTTGTTATCAAACCCATTCATAAGATCGTACAGATATGGATCAATAGAAAACACAGTTATAGATCGAAAACTTCTGCGGAAACCACAAAATGATCAACATTAGAAGTTCAATTCAAAATTTCGTGTGGTGTGGTCGATTTGAATATTAAATATGTTTAGATTTTTTGGCTCATGCCATGAAATCATTTGTTATGTTTGTCCTGCTGATTTCCTAGTTTGTCGCACTGATCTCCTGGTTTCCTCCACTGATCTTCTAGTTTCCTCCGCTGATCTTCCTAGTTTTCCCCGCTGAATTTTTTATTTTGCCTCGCTGAACTTTCATGTTCCCCCCGCTGATCTTTCATGTTTTCTCCGTTGATCTTTCATGTTTGTCCCGCTGAATGTCTAGGTTCCCTTCCACATATGGGGTTTTGGTGTATACATATTACGATGAAAATGGAGGGACATTACATAATCCGATGAACATGATATATTACAAATAAAACATCATTGTGGGGCATAGCAAGCGTAATCAAATTGCGTACTGAGTTAGTCAGTACGCTCCCATTGCACAAGTAAATTCAGTTGGGCCCACATTGAATGTATGTTGTATATCCACGCCGTTCATCCATTTTTCCATTTATTTTAAGGGGTTCACCCCCCATATTTCAAATTGAAGCATATCAAAAGATCAAGTGGATCATACCACGGGAAACAGTGGGCATAGTGATTTCCACCGCTGAAACCATATTCGGCCCAACAGTGATGTTTGTTTGTTATCAAACCCATTCATAAGATCGTACAGATATGGATCAATAGAAAACATAGCTATATATCGAAAACTTCTGTGGCACCCACGAAATTATCAACATTAGAAGTTCAATTCGAAATATCGTTTGTTGTGGTCCATTTGAACATTAAATATGTTTAGATTTTTCAGCTCAAGCCATGAAATCATTTGTTATGTTTGTCCAGGTGATTTTCTAGTTTACCGTGCTGATCTCCTAGTTTCTCACGCTGATCTTCCAGTTTCCCTTGCTGATCTTCCTAGTTTTCCCCACTGATCTTTCATGTTTCCCCCGCTGATCTTTCATATTTGTCCCGCTGAATGTCTAGGTTCTCTTCCACATATGGGGTTTTGGTGTATACATATTGCGATGAAAATGGAGGGGCATTACATAATCCGATGAACATGATATATTACAAATAAAACATCATTGTGAGGCGTAGCAAGTGTAATCAAATTGTGTACTGAGTTAATCAGTATGCTCTCATTGCATAAGTAAACTCAGTTGGGCCCGCATTGAATGTATGTAGTATATCCACGTCGTTCATCCATTTTCCATTTATTTTAAGGGGTTTAGCCCCCATATTTCAAATTGAAGCATATCAAAAGATTAAGTGGATCATACCACGGGAAACAGTGGGCATAGTGATTTCCACCGCTGAAACCATAGTCAGCTCAACAGTGATGTTTGTTTGTTATCAAACCCATTCATAAGATCGTACAGATATGGATCAATAGAAAACACAGTTATAGATCGAAAACTTCTACGGCAACCACAAAATGATCAACATTAGAAGTTCAATTCAAAATTTCGTGTGGTGTGGTCAATTTGAACATTAAATATGTTTAGATTTTTTGGCTCATGCTATGAAATCATTTGTTATATTTGTCCTGCTGATTTGCCAGTTTGTCGCACTGATCTCCTGGTTTCCTCCGCTGATCTTCTAGTTTCCTCCGCTGATCTTCCTAGTTTTTCCCGCTGAATTTTCTATTTTGCCTCGCTGAACTTTCATGTTTCCCCCGCTGATCTTTCATGTTTTCTCCGTTGATCTTTCATGTTTGTCCCGCTGAATGTCTAGGTTCCCTTCCACATATGGGGTTTTGGTGTATACATATTACGATGAAAATGGAGGGACATTACATAATCCAATGAACATGATATATTACAAATAAAACATCATTGTGGGGCATAGCAAGCGTAATCAAATTGCGTACTGAGTTAGTCAGTACGCTCCCATTGCACAAGTAAATTCAGTTGGGCCCAAATTGAATGTATGTTGCATATCCACGCCGTTCATCCATTTTTTCATTTATTTTAAGGGGTTTACCCCCCATATTTCAAATTGAAGCATATCAAAAGATCAAGTGGATCATACCACGGGAAACAGTGGGCATAGTGATTTCCACCACTGAAGCCATAGTCGGCCCAACAGTGATGTTTGTTTGTTATCAAACCCATTCATAAGATCGTACAGATATGGATCAATAGAAAACACATTTATAGATCGAAAACTTCTATGGCACCCACGAAATGATCAACATTAGAAGTTCAATTTGAAATTTCATGTGGTGTGGTCCATTTGAACATTAAATATGTTTAGATTTTTTGGCTCAAGCCATGAAATCATTTGTTATGTTTGTCCCGCTGATTTCCCAGTTTGTTGCGCTGATCTCCTAGTTTTCCCCGCTGATCTTCCAGTTTCCCCTGCTGATCTTCCTAGTTTCCCCCACTGATCTTCCTTGTTTGCCCTGTTAATTTTTCATGTTTTCCCCACTGATCTTTCATATTTTCTCCGCTGATCTTTCATGTTTCTCCCGCAGAATATCTAGGTTCCCTTCCACATATGGGGTTTTGGTAAATACATATTACCATGAAAATGGAGGGGCATTATATAATCCGATGAACATGATATATTACAAATAAAACATCATTGTGGGGCGTAACAAGCGTAATCAAATTGCATACTGAGTTAGTCAGTATGCTCCCATTGCATAAATAAACTCAGTTGGGCCAGCATTGAATGTATGTAGTATATCCACGCCGTTCATCCATTTTTTCATTTATTTTAAGGGGTTTAACCCCCATATTTTAAATTGAAGCATATCAAAAGATCAAGTGGATCATACCACGGAAAATAATGGGCATAGTGATTTCCACCGCTGAAACCATAGTCGGCCCAACAGTGATGTTTGTTTGTTATCAAACTCATTCATAAGATCGTACAGATATGGATCAATAGAAAACACATTTATAGATCGAAAACTTCTGCGGCACCCACAAAATGATCAACATTAGAAGTTCAATTCGAAATTTCATGTAGTGTGGTCCATTTGAACATTAAATATGTTTAGATTTTTTGGCTCAAGCCATGAAATCATTTGTTATGTTTGTCCTGCTGATTTTTCAGTTTGTCGCGCTGATCTCCTGATTTTTTCCGCTGATCTTCTAATTTCCTCCGCTGATCTTCCTAGTTTTCCCCGCTGAATTTCCTAGTTTGCCCCGCTGAGCTTTCATGTTTCCCCCGCTGATCTTTCATGTTTTCTCCGCTGATCTTTCATGTTTGTCCCGCTGAATGTCTAGGTTCCCTTCCACATATGGGGTTTTGGTGTATACATATTACGATGAAAATGGAGGGACATTACATAATCCGATGAACATGATATTTTACAAATAAAACATCATTGTGGGGCGTAGCAAGCGTAATCAAATTGCGTACTGAGTTAGTCAGTACGCTCCCATTGCACAAGTAAACTCAGTTGGGCTCGCATTGAATGTATGTAGTATATCCACGCCGTTCATCCATTTTTCCATTTATTTTAAGGGGTTTAGCCCCCATATTTCAAATTGAAGCGTATCAAAAGATCAAGTGGATCATACCACGGGAAACAGTGGGCATAGTGATTTCCACCGCTGAAACCATAGTCGGCCCAACAGTGATGTTTGTTTGTTATCAAACCCATTCATAAGATCGTACAGATATGGATCAGTAGAAAACACAGTTATAGATCGAATACTTCCATGGCACCCACGAAATGATCAACATTAGAAGTTTAATTCAAAATTTCGTGTGGTGTGGTCCATTTGAACATTAAATATGTTTAGATTTTTTGACTCAAGCCATGAAATTATTTGTTATATTTGTCCCACTGATTACCCAGTTTGCCGCGCTGATCTCCTAGTTTCTCCCGCTGATCTTCCAGTTTTCCCTGCTGATCTTCCTAGTTTCCTCCACTGATCTTCCTTGTTTGCCCCGATAATCTTTCATGTTTCCCCCGCTGATCTTTCATATTTTCTCCGCTAATCTTTCATGTTTGTCCCACTGAATGTCTAGGTTCCCTTCCACATATGGGGTTTTGGTATATACATATTACGATGAAAACGGAGGGGCATTACATAATCCGATGAACATGATATATTACAAATAAAACATCATTGTGGGGCGTAGCAAGCGTAATCAAATTCTGTACTGAGTTAGTCAGTACGCTCCCATTACACAAATAAACTCAGTTGGTCCAGCATTGAATGTATGTAGTATATCCACGCCGTTCATCCATTTTTCCACTTATTTTAAGGGGTTTAGCCCCCATATTTCAAATTGAAGCATATCAAAAGATCAAGTGGATCATACCACGGGAAACAGTGGGCATAGTGATTTCCACCGCTGAAACCATAGTCGGCCCAACAGTGATATTTGTTTGTTATCAAACCCATTCCTAAGATCGTACATTTATGGATCAATAGAAAACACAGTTATAGATCGAAAACTTCTGTGGCACCGACGAAATGATCAACATTAGAAGTTCAATTCGAAATTTCATGTGGTGTGGTCCATTTGAATATTAAATATGTTTAGATTTTTTGTCTCATGCCATGAAATCATTTGTTATGTTTGTCCCGCTGATTTTTCAGTTTGCCGCGCTGATATCCTGGTTTCTCCCGCTGATCTTCTAGTTTCCTCCGCTGATCTTCCAAGTTTCCCCCGCTGATCTTCCAGTTTCCCCTGCTGATCTTCTTAGTTTCCCCCACTGATTTTCCTAGTTTTCCCTACTGATCTTTCATGTTTGTCCCCCTAAATGTCTAGGTTCCCTTCCACATATGGGATTTTGGTGTATACATATTGTTATTAAAATGGAGCGGCATTATATAATCCGATGAATATGATATATTACAAATAAAACATCATTATGGGGCGTAGCAAGCGTAATCAAATTGCGTACTGAGTTAGTCAGTACGCTCCCATTGCACAAGTAAACTCAGTTGGGCCCGCATTGAATGTATATAGTATATCCACGCCGTTCATCCATTTTTTCATTTATTTTAAGGGGTTTAGCCCCCATATTTCAAATTGAAGCATATCAAAAGATCAAGTGGATCATACCACGAGAAACAGTGGGCATAGTGATTTCCACCGCCGAAACCATAGTCGGCCCAACAGTGAGGTTTGTTTGTTATCAAACCCATTCATAAGATCGTACAGATATGGATCAATAGAAAACACAGTTATAGATCGAAAACTTCTGTGGCACCCACAAAATGATCAACATTAGAAGTTCAATTCAAAATTTCGTGTGGTGTGGTCCATTTGAACATTAAATATGTTTAGATTTTTTGACTCAAGTCATGAAATCATTTTTTATGTTTGTCCCGCTGATTTCCTAGTTTGCCGCACTGATCTCCTAGTTTTTTCCGCTGATCTTCCAGTTTTCCCTGCTGATCTTCCTAGTTTCCCCCACTGATCTTCCTAGTTTGCCCCGCTAATCTTTCATGTTTCCCCCGCTGATCTTTCATATTTTCTCCACTGATCTTTCATGTTTGTCTCGCTGAATGTCTAGGTTCCCTTCCACATATGGAGTTTTGGTGTATACATATTACGATGAAAACGGAGGGGCATTATATAATCCGATGAACATGATATATTACAAATAAAACATCATTGTGGGGCGTAGCAAGCGTAATCAAATTCTGTACTGAGTTAGTCAGTACGCTCCCATTACACAAATAAACTCAGTTGGGCCAGCATTGAATGTATGTAGTATATCCACGCCGTTCATCCATTTTTCCATTTATTTTAAGGGGTTTAGCCCCCATATTTCAAATTGAAGCATATCAAAAGATCAAGTGGATCATACCACGGGAAACAGTGGGCATAGTGATTTTCACCGTTGAAACCATAGTCGGCCCAACAGTGATATTTGTTTGTTATCCAACCCATTCATAAGATCGTACATTTATGTATCAATAGAAAACACAGTTATAGATCGAAAACTTCTGTGGCACCCACCAAATGATCAACATTAGAAGTTCAATTCGAAATTTCATGTGGTGTGATCCATTTGAACATTAAATATGTTTAGATTTTTTGGCTCAAGCCATGAAATCATCTGTTATGTTTGTCCCGCTGATTTTTCAGTTTGTCGCGCTGATCTCCTAGTTTCCCCCGTTGATTTTCCAGTTTCCCCTGCTGATCTTCATAGTTTTCCCAGCTGATTTTCCATGTTTGCCCTGCTGATCTTTCATGTATGTCCCCCTGAATGTCTAGGTTCCCTTCCACATATAGGGTTTTGGTGTATACATATTGCTATTAAAATAGAGGGGCATTACATAATCCGATGAACATGATATATTACAAATAAAGCATCATTGTGGGGCGTAGCAAGCGTAATCAAATTGCGTACTGAGTTAGTCAGTACGCTCCCATTGCACAAGTAAACTCAGTTGGGCCCGCATTGAATGTATGTAGTATATCCACACCGTTCATCCATTTTTCCATTTATTTTAAGGGGTTTAGCCCCCATATTTCAAATTGAAGCATATCAAAAGATCAAGTGGATCATACCACGGAAAACATTGGGCATAGTGATTTCCACCGCTGAAACCATGGTCGGCCCAATAGTGATGTTTGTTTGTTATCAAACCCATTCATAAGATCGTATAGATATGGATCAATAGAAAACACAGTTATAGATCGAAAACTTCTGTGGCACCCACGAAATGATCAACATTAGAAGTTCAATTCAAAATTTCGTGTGGTGTGGTCCATTTAAACATTAAATATGTTTAGATTTTTCGACTCAAGCCATGAAATCATTTGTTATGTTTGTCCCGCTGATTTTCCAGTTTGTCGCGCTGATCTCCTAGTTTTCCCTGCTGATCTTCCAGTTTCCTCTGCTGATCTTCCTAATTTCCCCCACTGATCTTCCTAGTTTGCCCCGCTAATCTTTCATGTTTCCCCCGCTGATCTTTCATATTTTTCTCGCTGATCTTTTATGTTTGTCCCGCTGAATGTCTAGCTTCCCTTCCACATATGGGGTTTTCGTTTATACATATTATGATGAAAACAGAGGGGCATTACATATTCTGATGAATATGATATATTACAAATAAAACATCATTGTGGGGCGTAACAAGCGTAATCAAATTGCGTACTGAGTTAGTCAGTACGCTCGCATTACACAAATAAACTCAGTTGGGCTAGCATTGAATGTATGTAGTATATCCACGCCGTTCATCCATTTTTCCATTTATTTTAAGGGTTTAGCCCCCATATTTCAAATTGAAGCATATCAAAAGATCAAGTGGATCATACCACGAAAAATAATGGGCATAGTGATTTTCACCGCTGAAACCATAGTCGGCCCAACAGTGATGTTTGTTTGTCATCAAACTCATTCATAAGATCGTACAGATATGGATCAATAGAAAACACAGTTATAAATCGAAAACTTCTGTGGCACCGACGAAATATTCAACATTAGAAGTTTAATTCGAAATTTCATGTGGTGTGGTCCATTTGAACATTAAATATGTTTAAATTTTTCGGCTCAAGCCATGAAATCATTTGTTATGTTTGTCCCGCTGATTTTCCAGTTTTCCGCACAGATCTCCTAGTTTCTTTAGCTGATCTTCTAGTTTCCTCCGCTGATCTTCCTAGTTTCCCCCGCTGATCTTCCTAGTTTGCCCCACTGATCTTTCATGTTTCCCCAGCTGATCTTTCATATTTTTCACGCTGATCTTTTATGTTCATCCCGCTGAATGTCTAGGTTCCCTTCAACATATAGGGTTTTGGGGTATACATATTGCGATGAAAACGGAGGGGCATTACATAATCCGATGAAGATGATATATTACAAATAAAACATCATTGTGGGGCGTAGCAAGCGTAATCAAATTTGGTACTGATTTAGTCAGTACGCTCCCATTGCACAAGTAAACTCAGTTGGGCCCGCATTGAATGTATGTAGTATATCCACGTCGTTCATCCATTTTTCCATTTATTTTAAGGGGTTTAGCCCCCATATTTCAAATTGAAGCATATCAAAAGATCAAGTGGATCATACCACGGGAAACAGTGGGCATAGTGATTTCCACCGCTGAAACCATAGTCGGCCCAACAGTGATGTTTGTTTGTTATCAAACCCATTCATAAGATCGTACAGATATGGATCAGTAGAAAACACAGTTATAGATCGAATACTTCCATGGCACCCACGAAATGATCAACATTAGAAGTTCAATTCAAAATTTCGTGTGGTGTGGTCCATTTGAACATTAAATATGTTTAGATTTTTTGACTCAAGCCATGAAATCATTTGTTATATTTGTCCCGCTGATTATCCAGTTTGCCGCGCTGATCTCCTAGTTTCTCCCGCTGATCTTCCAGTTTTCCCTGCTGATCTTCCTAGTTTCCTCCACTGATCTTCCTTGTTTGCCCCGATAATCTTTCATGTTTCCCCCGCTGATCTTTCATATTTTCTCCGCTAATCTTTCATGTTTGTCCCACTGAATGTCTAGGTTCCCTTCCACATATGGGGTTTTGGTGTATACATATTACGATGAAAACGGAGGGGCATTACATAATCCGATGAACATGATATATTACAAATAAAACATCATTGTGGGGCGTAGCAAGCGTAATCAAATTCTGTACTGAGTTAGTCAGTACGCTCCCATTACACAAATAAACTCAGTTGGGCCAGCATTGAATGTATGTAGTATATCCACGCCGTTCATCCATTTTTCCACTTATTTTAAGGGGTTTAGCCCCCATATTTCAAATTGAAGCATATCAAAAGATCAAGTGGATCATACCACGGGAAACAGTGGGCATAGTGATTTCCACCGCTGAAACCATAGTCGGCCCAACAGTGATATTTGTTTGTTATCAAACCCATTCATAAGATCGTACATTTATGGATCAATAGAAAACACAGTTATAGATCGAAAACTTCTGTGGCACCCACCAAATGATCAACATTAGAAGTTCAATTCAAAATTTCGTGTGGTGTGATCCATTTGAACATTAAATATGTTTAGATTTTTTGGCTCAAGCCATGAAATCATCTGTTATGTTTGTCCCGCTGATTTTTCAGTTTCCCCCACTGATCTTCCAGTTTTCCCCGCTGATCTTCCTAGTTTCCCCCGCTGATCTTCCTAGTTTCACCCGCTGATTTTCCTAGTTTGCCCTGCTGATCTTTCATGTTTGTCCCCCTGAATGTTTAGGTTTCCTTCCACATATGGGATTTTAGTGTATACATATTGCTATTAAAATGGAGGGGCATTACATAATCCGATGAACATGATATATTACAAATAAAACATCATTGTGGGGCGTAGCAAGCATAATCAAATTGCGTACTGAGTTAGTCAGTACGCTCCCATTGTACAAGTAAACTTAGTTGGGCCCGCATTGAATGTATGTAGTATATCCACATCGTTCATCCATTTTTCCATTTATTTTAAGGGGTTTAGCCCCCATATTTCAAATTGAAGCATATCAAAAGATCAAGTGGATCATACCACGGAAAACATTGGGCATAGTGATTTCCACCGCTGAAACCATGGTCGGCTCAACAGTGATGTTTGTTTGTTATCAAACCCATTCATAAAATCATACAGATATGGATCAATAAAAAACACAGTTATAGATCAAACCTATTCATGAGATCATGCAAAGCAATTGTACGAGCCGAGCATTTTTTTTTAAAAAATATTTATACCACCAACTACCGTTGTACAGGTCAAATGTAGGTTGAAGAGAGGTGCTTTGGCATGAGGAAATATTTTGAACCTTTTCAATGATTGTAAATGCAGCCACTTCATGCGATTTCACGAAACCCTAGCCAAGACGAAAAATGACAAATGTAGAATGATGATATCTTGATGATTCACGGAGAATTCGATGAGAAAAATGAGAAGAATAACCTCCTTACGTTGGTTTATGGTTGAAAGGGGGTAAAAGGCGATTATTTTGAGCAGGAGGTTTTTTTGGTTAAGGGAGTGAAAGCTAACCGTAAATATGAAAGGAAACAGATTGGCTGCTCACCCTACCACCATCCAATGGCTGTGGTCGGTGTTCTATGAGCCCCACCATGATGTATGTGTTTCATCTATTCCGTTCATCCATTTTCATAGTTCATTTTAGGGCTTGATCCAAAAAATGAGCGGAATATAAATCTCAGGTGGACCACATCAGAAGAAGATAATATTGATTGGATATTGACAAATTAAAATTCTCCTAAGGCCCAATGAACTGTTTATTTCACATCAAATCTGTTGATTAGTTCATACAGGCCTAGATGAACGGAAAAACCAAAAATCGGCTTCATCCAAAACTTTTATGGCCCCCTAATGGTTTCTAATGGTTGACGCTCATTCAAGACTGTTTCCCCTAATGTGGTACATTTGAGATTTAGATATATCTCATTTTTGGTCTCATACCATAAAATGATCTGGAAAAGTATATGGACGGCATGGATGAAAAGCGTACATCATGGTGGGGCCCACAGACCACCGACCATCCGCCATTAGCTGGTGGCAGGGGGAGTACCGAATTCATTTCCATCAAAAGGAGGGGTATTTTCGTCCTAAAATCCCGACTCCATACGACGAGGTCTAAGTGGGTACTCTCAGTTTGTATTGCTTCAAAAAAATCGCTGGATAAAAGGTGGGGTCCACAGTCGTCAATTTCTCTATCTTCATTATTAATTTGTTGTTTATATTTGGCTTTGGATGGTGCTATTGCAAGAAGCCGATACAAATCATGTGCATTCATATGCTTTATATGAAAATTAAAATATTTCTAGATTTTATTATTTATTCATGTTCTTGTTTTTCTATTTTTTTAGCTCAATTGGTTTTCTTCAAAAATGGTGAAGGGAAAGTGATATGTATCCTTGTCGTGGTGGTAGTATGTTCACTCATTAGTGTTATCTTTTGTGTTACATCTCTCAAGTTAATCACGCTACGGATTAAATCATTATGCTTGTTAGCATTGTTGGACAGCTAATAACAATGAGTGAACAAAAGATAACACCAATGAGTGAACATACCGGGTGTCCAACAATGCTATGTTCACTCATTGGTGTTATCTTCAGTTTTATTGGTTAGCAGTGAGGGGCATATTGTTATAATCTATTTTCTCACTCGCTTTGTTTTTTCTTCTTTTTCACTTAAAAAATTCTGGATTAAAAAAAGGATTCATCAATTCTGTAATCTGTAATTAACAAACAGTTTCTTGATTTACAATGATGATTTACATGACGGTTATGTACATTCTTTCAGGTGGATGTTGCATGTGGAAGGATTGGAGCTGAATATTTCAGATTCAAGCATCTGGTACGTCTCTTGTCAAGAATGCACATGATTAGAGTGGCCTGGCCATTTGGACCGGCTGTATTTATGTATTTGTTCAAAATTGATGGAACAAACCCAGATGTGCGTCGGAGCTATCCGGAAGAGCGGGGGTCCCTGAAATGTGGGAACCGCTGTTATGACCATGATGAAGTTGTTCATTTCCTATGGACGACATTGGAGAGGCCTGGCCATTTGGACAGGCCGTGTTTATGTATTTGCTCGAAATTAATGGAGCAGACCCAGATGTGCTTTGGAGCTATCTGGATAAGCGGGGGTCCGTGGAAGGTGCGAACCGTTGTTATGACCATGATGAAACTGTCCATTTTCTATGGATGGCATTGGAAGGGCCTGGCCATTTGGACAGGCCGTGTTTATATTTGTATTTGCAGGGATCATAACCCATTCTCAAATCCAAAAACCTATAACCTAAACCAAAACCAAAACCAAAACCTATAGCCTAAACCCGAACCCATTCTCAAATCCAAAAACCTATAACCTTAACAAAAACCAAAACCTATAACCTAAACCAAAACCAAAACCTATAACCTATAACCTAAACCAAAGCCTATAACCTATAACCTGAACCCATTCTCAAATCTAAAAACCTATAACCTAAATCCGAACCCATTCTCAAATCTAAAAATCCTATAACCTAAACCTAAACCTATAACCTAAATCAAAACCAAAACCTATAACCTAAACCAAAACTAAAACCTATAACCTCAACCCGAACCCATTCTCAAATCCAAAAACCTATAACCTAAACCTAAACCAAAACCTATAACCAAAACCCGAACCCATTCTCAAATACAAAAACCTATAACCTAAACCTAAACCTTAACCTAAACCATTAACCTATAACCTAAATCAAAACCTATAACCTAAACCCGAACCCATTCTCAAATCCAAAAACCTATAACCTATAACCTAAACCAAAACCTATAACCTAAACCTAAATCAAAATCTATAACCTAGACCAAAACCAAAACCTGTAACCTAAACCTAAACCCATTATTAAATCTCAAAACCTATAACCTAAACCAAAACTAAAACCTGTATCCTAAACCCGAACCAATTATTAAATCTCAAAACCTATAACCTAAGCCAAAACCTAAACTTATAGATCGAAAACTTCTGTGGCACCCAAGAAATGATCAACATTAGAAGTTCAATTCAAAATTTCATGTGGTGTGGTCCATTTGAACATTAGATATGTTTAAATTTTTTGGCTCAAGCCATGAAATCATTTGTTATGTTTGTCCTGCTGATTTTCCAGTTTGTCGCGCTGATCTCCTAGTTTCCCCAGCTGATCTTCCAGTTTGCCCAGCTGATCTTCCTAGTTTGCCCCGCTGATCTTCTAATTTGCCCTGCTGATCTTTACTATTGAATTTTTAAGAAAATGTAAAAAGGTTGCATCTTGCCAAAAAGGATGGGGACGTAAATAATGGCTTTTTGAAATTCCTTTACAGTGGTTGCAATTCAAGAAAGGGAGTTTTTTTGGGAACATGAGTAGAAGACTAAGGATGCTTGTATATAATTTATATATTGCTTACTTTCAGTGACTACTCATGCATAGATTACTTGTATAATTTAGCCATTACATGTCATTTTTTATTATTATATGTTTCTCTTTGATGGGCAAGACTTCTTGAATGCCTCTCTTCATGCATTGCACTTCCACTAGGATGTATCAGTGAATTCTTGATAATACTTATCTATTAGAAATAATATTCAATAACTTCTGCAAAACTCGGGAACACATAGTAACAGCCTTACATTCTTTGGAGCTAAATAGATTTAAACATTCACTATAACACCCTTTTTTATTTCTTTGCTTTTGTTGTTGTTGTTTTTTTTTTTTTTTTTTTTTTTGCCCCATGTTTCCGGGAAGCTTATATTGATTAATGCCTGTGATTTTGCAGGGGGAGCGTGAGGCATACTAAAGAAAAAAGAAGTTACTTTCTTGCCAGTGAATACTCTACTTTCTCATTTGTACTTTTGACTGATATGTAATATTGTTAGAGTAGACATGCGACTTAATTCTCCTCAATGAATATTTCATGGTAGATCAAGATCTTGATTTAATATCCCAAATGGGTTGTTTGTTATGGGTAAGTTGCAAGGAAATTGAAATCTGAACCATCAAACTATATGTTTGTTATGGGTAAGTTGCAAGTAAAGAATGTTTCAATCCTAAAGCATATTCTTGCACTGCAAAAGTATCACATATCTTTTGTTAATGTTAGCTATTTTATTGAGCTACTGTACTCATTTGTCTTGGATTTAGACTGCCTTTGCATTTGGCAATATCTTCATGCAGTTTAGTGGTTTTGGTCATTTGGCAAAGAGCTTGGTGTTTTTGGCTTTAACATTTAAATCCGTTTGCTTAATTTTAGGTGTCCATGCTTCATTTTCAGGTATTGCAGTCTCCAATATTGATGTTCTGCTTTTGATTGCTTTACCTCTTGTTTGATTTGGATTTTGTCCAAAAGATAGCTTTGATCAGAGAAGAATGAATCCTTTGCAATCTAGCATCTATTGGGTTATACACATCACTACAAGAAATTAAGGATTGCAGGCTGGCTTTAATTGTTATCCTTTGAATCATAAACTAATGTCTATCAGTTGTGTGGCCCATTGTCTAATCTTCAACAAATGAATTAGCTGTGATCATCTGCAGTACATGAGCCCACTGGATGAACATGTACTCAATGTACAGTGGGAGACTACAACTTTGGATAGTTTGATGAATTACTAAACTTGCATCCTCTTAATTATCAGTTCATCACTGCAGATTTCAACATCAAAAGCATTCCAATTCAATCTTTCTACATTTGAATCTCTTACCTGCAGAAAATGAGAGATGGGTCTTGATTACATTTGCATTTTTTCAGGAGTGAAGGCATTCTACATGGCAGATTTCTTGGTAGCAGATGTTCGTGACTGAATTTTGTTCTTCTTTTAACTATCATCTCTTTACAAAATATAGATTCTATCTTACTGGTTGCTTGAAATGCTTTTCGGTCGTGAGTTCCACTTGAGTATCATGTTATCGACAGCTTACCATGTTATGTTGAATGTGCAACAACTTTCCATGTTCTAGCTCTTTGCTTTTGGATAATGTTTGTGTATAAACCTTTTCGAAGGGCTTCGTGTCCAGAAATGCGATGCCCTGGAACAGACAAGCTCATGTATGCAAAATGCTACAAAATATGGGAAATTTTCATTGTAATGATGATGATTATGATGATTTATTTGCTATTGCACCTGTTTATGGCAATTGGTTTAGGTGTTTATGTGGAAATCCAGTTTGTTTATGACAATTATCAGTATAAAAAAACTTGGACACTAATTGACCAGGGTTTTTGGGAATCCAGTCTGTTTTTGTGGTTGGTTCTCTTAATACTTTAACTTGAATGTTGGTTTAGGGAAATATCCATGATCCTTTTACAATCTTTGTCTTTACCTCTTGCATGCTCCATGATTCCTTGTTTAGCTTTCCTATTCATTTATAAAGGAATGCTTCACTCTAAAATAGATGAGCTAGGACTCAAATCATTCACTTCTTCTTCTTATCCTACTTATTTTATCTTTGGACAGGTATCAAGACCCAGTATGCATGATGATTGTTTTCTTGAAGGAGCTGTGGCCAGATATAAAGGACTTAAATTTATTTCAGGTTTGAAGCATTTCCTCTAATAAAAATATGTGTATCAAGCATTCATTTAAATGATCATGATGTGCTCACAAGGAACATCATTCTTGATTGAGTGATTCTTTCCATTGTGTGAAAAAATAGTGTGGACTTTTTTGGTGATGTGCCCACAGATATCTAGTCCAAACATGATATTACACTTCCTCATTACATTATTTCTCTTTGTTATTTCATCTTGATTAAACTAGATGTTTGCAATTCAAAAATTGTTACTTAATACTATATCTGGTTTCGTGGAACTTGGAACAGTGGCTAATGGCTAAGATTTATTTTGTAGGTTAGAACTGACTAGTTAGGCTGAGTGTTTCCCTTGAAGAATATCCCAAATAACAGGTTCGTTTCCATTCCCTTGTAGCAGCTGAGTGCTTCACTCATATAATCGCCTTTTAGAACCTTGCTGTTAATACATTGATGAGTATTTTCTCTGTCATGCTCAGCTGGGAGCAGACCAAATTCTTTTGCAACATCAGGCTGACTACCTTTGACGTTGTTAAAGGCTGACTTGCCAGCATGTCACATGTATTGCTTTGTGAGAGCCATCCATCAGATAGATCCACCAAGCATGTTTCTTGGCCTCACTAAACTGGTTGGCATTTATGTATGGTGAAGCCATGGATATGGTTATGTGTTTTGTTTTTTGTGGGTTGTAAGAAGTGGAAATTTTCACCTAGTAGTTTAGTAGTTAGTAGTTGGGTTCTTTATGTTTTTCTCTATGTTAGGAATGTATGGGAACAATGTATGGATGTAGTTATGTTTCGGGTGATAGTTGCCATTTTCACTTCTGGTAAAGCCTCATCAGTACAGCAAAAAACAACCATACTTCAGGTATATATGTTTAACGATATAGTTTCCCCAACTGTTCGCATGTAGTTTCTTGACATTTCGTGTTATACCAATAATGGTAGAGTGAGGGTTTCAACAATAAATCTTGACTCTGATTTTTCTAGACATGTACTTGTGAGTTTGATTTATCTGGCATTTAAAGTAGCTGCTGATTATTTTAATATCTTGAATTCTGTTTTTCAGGAGCCACAACTGCAATATAGTTGTTTGTTTATTTATTTATTATTTTAAGATGTTTAATTGGGAGGTCATGAGATTGATTTCCCATGTGGTATGGGTGTGAGTGTGAGTTCTTTAATATGTTGCCACCGTTGCTGATGGAGATTCTCTTTTTAGAAGGATATAGGGTTGGCTTGAATGATTTTGACATTCTCAAGGCTGTTACTAAAGATATAAAGAAGAAGATTAAGGACATATCACCTTTGTTGCTTCACTTGTGATCAAATTACAATGAACTTGTAGAGTTGCAAGTGGAAAGCTACCTAAAAACTGTAAAACTGCCTATCGTGACTCGTATTCTAAAGTTATCTGTTTTGGGTAATTTGATAGATTCTAAAAATGATTCAGCTATCAATAAGGTTGTTCAACAACTTGGCTTTTTGGGGCTTCAACTTTATGACCGAGGGAAGTTTTATTCAAGGCATTTGGTTGAGGATATGAGTTTCCACTTCCAAAATAAGTATTCTGTTAATGGTGTTGACTATCCTTCTGAGGCATTTGGGTTAGTTAAGAGCTCCTTTTTTCAAGGTTTAACCCCCTATGAAGAGTTGGTCCATTCCATATCATCCAGGGAAGTGTTGATCCGTTCTTCTAGAGGACTTACTGAACCAGGAACTTTGTTTAAAAATCTAATTGCCACACTGCGAGATGTTGTTATCTGTTATGATGGGACAGTGAGAAACCTCTGCAGCAATTCTATAATTCAATTTGAGTATGGACAGGTGGACGAAAATAGTCTTGGAAGTTCTCTTGCTGGTGAACCGGTTGGTGTATTAGCTTCTACTGCAGTATCAAATCCGTCCATATTAAACAGTTCTTGATTCTTCTCAGAGCAACAACTCTTCATGGGAATCGATGAAGGTACCATCGATATGATAGTATTTTATTTTCAGTATATCCATTTTTCATTTATCTTTACATTAATTTATTCTTCTTCAGTAACAAAACATTTTTGCTTCTTTTGATTACGTTATATTTTTCTCTTCCAGGAAATACTTTTGTGCAAAGTTAACTTCAAGAATGATATTATTAATCAGAGAGTTATTCTATATTTGAATGAGTGCTTCTGCAGGAAAATGCATTGCAAGGAGAATGCAGTATATTTAGTTCAGAATCTTTTGAAAAAAGTCACTTTAAAGGATGTTGCTTTTGACTTCTCTATTGAGTATGTATCATCTATAATTTGGCATTCCCTTTATTGTTTATACACTTCATTTCTCCATTATTTACTTGACCTTAGTCCTATCTCTTGCTGTTTTGTTTGCTTCTCCATTTTATAACACATTTGTGTTGAATTTGTTCATGCAACTCAATCATTGGATTTGTGGTTAAATCTTGGTTTGCTGTCCTGTCATGATATTAATCTTAAAATTGTTCAAGTAATATTGACCAGTTACTCATCATTTTGGTTGCTTGGTTCTGTGCACATTAATGTAGTTCTAGTAATTGATGCGTGAATCCAAGATTTAGGAAGACAGCTGGAAGGTACTGAGACTATAAGAATATATTAGTTGTTGTCATGAAAATCAGCTATTTGGGAAATATGGTATGATACAGTGAGTAATTCTTGACTTGTGAGTACTGCTAGGCTGTGTCAATTATGTTTGGACTCAGCTATTTCAGCTCATTTGAAATTTCTTGCAAGAGATGGCATGCAACTATGTTAAGTTTCAGTTTCTTTGATATTTCCTGCAAGAGAAAGCTAACAACTATTGAGTGTGAAATGTTCCAGTAAGCCAGGGGTTATGGGTGGTCAGATTTTCTACAAGCAGGGCTTTAATCTTCTAAGTTTTTGGGTTGTTTTCTGTTTAGTTAGTTTATACCTGAAAACTCTAGTATCTTAGACAGTTTGTACCTGAAAACTCAGGCACCAAACTTTTTTTTTATTAAAATATTTCTCTTTTCATGTTCTTTACTTTTACCTTTTTTTGGGCATTTTCCTCAGTTCTTGGTATTTTCAGTTAAAAAATCCAGGAAAAAAGAAGTGAGGTTGATGCCTCTCTTCAAGAAGGGTTGAAGTGTCCTTTCTTTGTCCTTTCCCTTTTCAATTACTCGATGTCATAACATCCTAGGACTGAATGAGGCAATGTGTATGTATCTGAAGGACTTGGTCATGATTATGGGCCTTTTATTGGTCATAAACAACAAACCCAAATTAAAATTTTTGTTGCTTCAAAGTTAATGGCCTAATGTGATGCTGCTGATGTAATCAAAATATTCACACATGGTCCTAACCTCTGTAGTTGGACCTAAAAAAGGGAAATTATATGTACCCTTACATCCTTTTTATAATTGTTTATCTTTTTTGGGGCATGTGTTTCTTAAACTGCTGGGCTGTGTGGTTTTTTCTTCGAGGTTCTTAATAGCATGTGTTGGTATAGCTGTTCATCCTCTTTACAGATTCTTCCTGCTAACTTTCTATTACTCTTTGCTATGAGTCCTTGATCTCATTGAAGATCTTTCATAGTACTTACAATCAGAATTATGAATGGCAGATCATGGTTGCCAGCTATTTTGCTTCTATTCTTTTTCATGTTTATGAAAGGTTTGTTATGACTTATGAACCATGTTCGAAGATTTCAGGCTGAATTGGGAAAACCTCTCTTTTATATTAGATAAATGGCATTGATTCAATCATCCACTCAGCCAACACTTTATCCAATCATTTTGTGGTTGGTGATGAAGATTTCCTCCCTATAAAGGAAAGGTATGTTGGGTCCAGCATATGACTGGAGACCATGTTGTCAAGAAAATACATAGGACCTTTGCAAATTCCTTCATAAAATGGGTTGATTGAGGGGTGCATATATTTTTATTCAGTAATGAATTTTATTTGTAAAGCTCTTTAGATTTGGCTATCAGTTGTTTGGGGCTTCATTGGACAAATGATCTTCTTGGAGCTATGATACAAGTATGCATTTCTCTGCATTTGATTACAGATGCTTTTCATTTCTTTCCTTTTAGGTGCAGTCATAAGCTTCTAATATTCTTATTGTTAAATTGCATAATGAGTTGTTGGTGATGGTTGTCTGTTTTGGGCAGATGATCTGTCATGTGTGCACATGTGTGCTTGCGTGTGGATGGCTAGGGAGGGATCCACATGTGAGTGGCTGTAGCAAACCTCATACCTTTTATTTGATCTGCTGCTCAGGTTTACTGAACTGCCTTTTCTATTCTCATTCCGAAATTGACTAAATGAGATGCATTTTATTCGTTAGTTATCCGCTGCCTCTCTGAGTTAATTTTATTTTACTGGTATGTTCAATGGTTGGCCTTTGTCGACATTATTCCTCCCATAATGTAATGCAGCTCCTGGAAGTTGCACAGATTCCTGACGAACATGTAACAACCATGCTATATGCTGATTTTCTTCTCATTCTTCTTTTGAAATTTTCTAATATCATGTGAATAACAAACCACACTTTCAATATCACGTTAATCAGATGCATAGCTTACTTGAATTTTGAAATGGTTCATATTTGACTGATTTGTGATGTTCCCTTGTGTTTGCTAGGTAAATAATTTAAATCAATAGAAAAATTCAAGATTTTCAACACCACCAACTTGTATGTGAATATCAACCCCTAATCTTCAAGCTGTCTTAATGCTACATGTAAAATGTTGGAATGCTGATACCTATTTGTACAGGTGGGTGAGTTTGAAGGCCATTAAACAGTTGGTGGAGGGCGACGCCCTTAAAATGGAGATTATTCCAAACCCTAAGGCAAGCATTTTTCATTCCAAACACTAACAAAAATCTCCGACTCACTACTACTGGTGTAAGAACTGCTGATGAAGTCACTGATATTTTCAGGAAGTGGATGGTGTGAAAGTTTTTCAGCTAGAAACTACAGCTAGAGCAGCGATACGGGTATTCATCAAATGCATTTCTTTATTTCTTCTTTCTGTAACCAGTTCTTTGATCATGCTATTGGTGCCAATGTTCTTCAATCTCGGTTTCTCCTAGTGATGGCAATATCTGATTTGCTTCTCGTTTAGGTTAATGCTTTTCTTAAAGTTGATCTTGGTTACTTGGATGGATCTTGAGCATTCCTAACACTTTTTTTTTCTTTTTTTTTTTTCTTTTTTTGTAGTCGGATCTTTATACCTTGGTCGATGGCTTTGTAATCAGAAACAGTGCATGAACTAATCCAGCAAACCCTTCTATTGAGTTGGGACCTGAATTAAAAAAGGTGAAATGTTCATATCATATGTCTGGATTCTGTCAAATCCTTAAGGTTGTTCGGCCTTGCATGTTTACAATTAAGTGTCTTTCCTTTCTTTTTTGCAGGTCAGCAACTTTTGCAGTCACTTCAAGTCCATCCATAGCATCCTTGAGCCAGGTTACTAAGAAATTGAAAGGAAAAAAGAGTGGATTTGCACAATTGTAATTCAGTATTATTGTAATTGTAATTGAATGAATGAATGATTGTAATTGAATGAATGAATGATTTAATTGATTGTAATGGAATGAATAAATGGATGATTGTAATGGAATGAATGAATGATTACGCAGGTGGTAATTGAATGTACAAATGACTTCTTTTTTTTAATGTACGAAATAGCTACGGACTAAAACCGTAGCCATAGGTCTATTGTTACGGCACCTACAACTACAGTCGTGCCACGAGTTGGGGTTGACCGGGTCAGAGTAATGCTATGCACTTTTTTTTTCTTTTTTATTTTTATTTTTTTATTTTTTACATGGAGAACTTTTTCCCCCTTACATTTTTCTCTAATACATAATTATGTAAATATGTATATATAAGTATATAAAAATATTTTTCTATCTTTTAATTCATTTCTTTGTCTATTTATTTAACAAGCATATCTCCTAAACTAGAATGATTTACTTAGGGCCTGTTTGGCCAGGTGGATTGGAAGGGATTGAATGGTATTAGGGTGGATGACATGGATTTCAAGGTAATGATGGTGTTGTGAGTGGATTGTCTTAAGATCCATGGGATTGCTATATCCCAGGATTGTTATATCGAGTCTGTTTGGCACGCCCGGCCAATCCCGGGATTAAACCTTCCCATCCCTTCCAATCCCTCGAACCAAATACGTCCCAGGCAAATTTGAACAGATTAGGGTGGATTGGATGGGATTTAAAGGTAATGATGGTGTTGTCAGTGGATTGTTTTAAGATACCAAGACCTCAAGTGTTGAAACGAGGTATTTCCACTCAGTCTGCCAGTTGAGCTATGGATCTGGTTGATAGCTAAATCTGTCTTATTTTTCATCTCAAGCCTTAATACGAGCTCGTCAAATAGATGGTCGGTTTGGATATAACACATACCTTATAATGGGACCCACAAAATGCTGTAGGGATTATAACAAAAAAAAAAAAAAAAACTGATGGAATGTTGGAAAATAACTAGGTTGGTTGGCTAAATTAGCTTCTCCTACCCCAAAATCATATGTGGTAAGTTAAATAAATCATTCTAGTTTAGGAGATATGCTTGTTAAATAAATAGACAAATAAATGAATTAAAAGATAGAAAAATATTTTTATGTACTTATATATACATATTTATATAATTATGGATTATAGAAAAATTTAAGGGGGAAAATGTTCTCCATGTAAATAAAATAAAATAAAACAAAAAAGAGAAAAAAATGCATAACACTACAGTTATGGCTACGGTTATAATCCATAGTGATAGGCCAAGCTCTGACCCAGTCGACCGAGTCCCAACCAGGTCGACCCCAACTCGCTGGCTTCAGTTTTTTTTTTCCTTCTTTTTTTCCCTGTTGTAATCCGCACCGATTTTAGTGGATCCTATTATGAGGTATGTGTTATATCCAAATCGTCCATCTATTTGGCAAACTCAAATTAAGGCTTGAGGTGAGAAATAAGACAGATCTAGCTATCAAGTGGACCACAATGTAAAAGGCAGTGGGGAAGTGAACGTCTACCATTGAAACCCTTTTAGAGGTTAAATAAGTTTTGGATCATTATGAAATTTATTTTTCCTCTTCATCCAGGTCTTTGTGACCCTATGAATGAACTTAGACGAGGAGGATTTCTCACAAACATCACAGTGGGCCCTAACTTAGACGGGGGAGGATTGTTGACGCTCATTCAACACTATTTCCTGTAATGTGGTACACTTAAGATTTGGATATAACTCAGTTTTTGTCTCATACTATAAAATGATCCGTAAAAATATATGGACGGCATGAATGAAAAGCATACATCATGATGGGGCCCACAGACCACCGATGATCCGCCATTGGCGGGTGGCAACGGAGTAGCCAATCCGTTTATGTGAAAAGGAGGGGTATTTTTGTCCTTAAATTCTGACTCCGTACGAGGAAGTCCAAGTGCGTATGTTAAGTTTGTATTGTTTCAAGAATATGCAATGGATAAAAGGTAGGGTCCACAGTCGTAAATTTCTCTTTTATATATATATATATATATATATATATATATATATATATATATATATATATATATATATATATACACACACACACACACACACACACATATTTATATAAACATGTATTAGAGAAAAATTTAAGTACAATAAAGTTCTCCATGTAAAAAATAAAAAGAAAAAAGGAAAAAAAGTGCATGGCATTATAGTTATGGCTACGGTTATAATCTGTAGTCATAGGCCAAGCTCTAACCCCATCAAATGGGTTGACTCGGTCGACCCCAACTCGCTGGCTTCTTTTTCTTTTTTTCCTTTTTTTTCCCTTTTCCCTGTTGTAATCCCCACCGATTTTTATAGGTCCCATTATGAGGTATATGTTATATCCAAACCGTCCATATATTTGGTGAACTCGTATTAAGGCTTGAGATGAAAAATAAGACAGATCTAGCTATCAAGTGGACCACACAGTAAAAGGTAATGGGGAATTGAACGTCTACCATTGAAACCCTTTTAGAGGTTACAGAAGTTTTGGATCATTATGGAATTTGTTTTCCTCTTCATTCAGGCCTTTGTGACCTTGTGAATAGATTGGATGGAAAATAAATGTTATGATGGGCCTTACAAAATTTTTAACGGAGAAAATCAGTTTTCCTGCTGCTCTTTGTGGTGTGGTCCATTGATCTATAGATATGATTTTATTTTTTTTGGATAATGCTCCGAAATGATTTCGAATTATGGATGAACGTTGTCGATATGATAAATACATAGTTGTGAGGCCATGTAACTTTGATCTATCCTAAGCCGTTCGTACAACTCTCGGTTGGAGGAGCGTCAGCTCTCGTCTTCGCAGTAAAAAGGAGGGGTAGTTTTGTATTCAAAGACGATGTCCGCACGTGCTAGTCTAAGTTGGTAACTTAAGTTTGTATTACTCCATAAAAGCCGCTGGATAAAAGGTTTTGCCTACAGTGGTCATTATCTCCCGCGGAGGCGTGTGACTTTAATCTCTTTTAAACCATTTGTACAACCCGGAATTTGAGAAGGTCAGTGCTCTTCGTCTCACGACACGTACCTATAGCTGGTGTGGTACACCAGATAATCCGCTTACCACTAACGCTCCTCGAGTTGTACTAACGGGTCAAAGGAGACTAAAGTTACATGGCCCTGCGGAGACGTATTTATTATATTTATACTGTTTATTTATCTTTAGAGCTCACCTTAAAAAATTATCAATAAAATTGAATCATATCACAGGTAGCAATGGAGATAATAATTTTCAATGTTAAAAATTTTATAGGGCTCATCATAACATTTTTTTTTTCATCCAATCTATTCATAAGTTCATAGAGACCTGATTTAAGAGAAAAATCAAATTTTATATTGATCCAAAACTTTTGTGACTATAAAAAGGATTTCAACCATAGATGTTGAATCCCACACTACTTTTTGCACCGTGGGTCCACTGGATTGTTACATCTGTCATTTTTTTGTCTTAACTCTTAAGGCAAGCTAGTCAAATGGATGGACGGTTTCGATATAACACATCTCATGATCAGACCTATTAAATTTGCTGATTTTAATGTAACAGATATATAGCTGGTGCGCTGTACATCAGCCAATCTGCTTCCCAACAAGTGGTACGGTACCCGTTAATCTGTCAACCGGACGCGGATTAGCCAGTGACAGGTTAAGCAGGGAGCCTGGCAAAGGAAGTGATGTCACCAAGTTATGTAGGGGCAGATCATGATATATGTCTTATATCACTACTGTATATATATTTTTAGAGATGATATTTACGCATGAGGCAAATCCAAGGTTAGGGTGGACCCATCATAGAAAACAAGGGAGAGAATGACGCCCGCTGTTGAGACCTTTAGAAGGTCTACCGTGATGTTTATTTGATATCAAAAGTGCTGGAGCAGACATGAAAGAAGGGAAAACAGAAACATAAGCTTGCTCGAAAACTTTTATAGCCCTTGTAACTTTATACTAGTGGGCGTCATTCTCCTTGTTTTTTTTTTTTATGGTGGGTTCATTCGATATTCGGATTTGGCCCATTCTTAGTATTATGCCCTAATATAACTTTTCCATACTGATGACGGTGGGGTTACAAATCATACATGAGGGCCCAGAGAAGTTGGTAACATGGCCTGTCAGTATTTAAACCGCGTCCCTGTCAACCTGATGGGAGAGGCAAATGCATGGAAGGGGATTACCACAGACCACCGACCTAGCTAGTATAGGCACGTGTGTGCGTAGAGGAGCGCTGACGCTCTTTGAGCTCCTGGTTGTAGGATCGATTAAAAGGATTAAAGTTACGTGGCCACAATGGTGTATTTATTATATCCACGCCGTCCATTAATTTGGTCAGATTATTTTAGACCATAGGATCAAGAATAGTCATATCCAAGGCTCAATCACACCACACTAAAAATTACGTTGGAACAATAATTCTCACCATTAAAACATTCCTAAGGCCATCAGAATGTTTATCTTCCAATTAATCTGTTCGTGAGGTCATTCAGGCCCGAATGAATAGGGCAAAAAAACACCGTATCAACCCAAAATTTCCTTAACTTAAAAGGGTTTCAATGGTAGAGGTTCAATCCCTCACTACTTTTTTCATTGTGGTCCACTTAATCTTGGCATCCATCTCATTTTTTTATTAAGACTTACCATGAGCTCCCCAAACAGATTGTAGGTTTGAATATAACACATATCATGATGGGACTCATAGGCCTTGGTGACATCAACATAGCAGCTCGGTCAATGGCTTGTAGTTCACTAGCCAAGTAGCTTCCCAAAAGTATGTTGGAATATATGTTGAATCTATTGGGGGCCTTGCACAAAACCTTAGGATCTAGCCTCTCGAAACAAATCAGAATTATGGATAATAAAGCAATGAAATAAATCAAAGCATAAAACACACACCACACAAGAGATTTTTACGTGGAAAACCCTTAAAAAGGTAAAAACCACGGGACCTCGTCCAGATCAACAATCCACTATGAAGTAGAACGTTACAACCGTCTTCACTCACGCAGGAGTGGATAAACAATGAGAGAATAAAATAAAAATGAAAAAATCTCACCGATTACGAGGACGGAGAAGTACTGAGATATAAATTGCACAGTAGATAACCTTCATGAGCATAACCTCCCTTTTACAAGTTTCCTCTCTCTCTTTCTCTATCTCTCTCTCACCTTTGATAGCCCTTTTGTATTTTTCCTGTATTTTCAATATCCAGAAAAATCCTAGGAACCCCTATTTATAGTTTTACGAAACTCCATTCCGCATCCCAGTTGTGAAAAGACTCACATTTTAGCAATCCGCAAAATCGCAAAATGAATCTGCGTAACCACGACCGGTCGAGTGCCACCTACGACCGGTCGAGACCCATGTTCAACCGGTCGAGCACCCCAGAGAAAAATAACCCAAAGTCGCTGGACTTTGAGTCGAGTCATGGCTCGACTCAACGACTGGTTGTGCACCAACCCTCGACCGGTCATGTAGGGCTCACGGCCGGTCGAGCACAGGACAAAAATTCCATCAAATCTCTCCCTTTTGTCCCAGGAGGGATTCACCTTCTTCGGTTAGCCTAGTTTCTACAAACCCCAAACTTGCCCATGAGTAAAGCCTTGGTCATCATATCTGACTCGTTATCGTCCGTGTGGACCTTCTCAAGCTATGACACCTTCTGTTCCAAAGTATCCCTGATCCAGTGATACCGAATCTCTATGTGCTTCGACCTATAATGCTAACTTGGATTCTTGCTCAAGTGTATAGAATTCTAACTATCACAATAGACCACGTGTTGTTCCTCCTACTTCAGACTAAGTTCCAGTAGGAATCTCTTCATACAAAGCATCTCTTTACATGCCTCTGTGACTGCAATATACTCGACATCTGTCATCGACAATGCTACGACCTTCTGTAACTTGCTCTACCAAGAAACTGCTCCCCCTGCAAACGTGAATATGAACCCCGTTGTAGACTTCTTAGAGTCTATGTCACTAGCCATATCTACATCTGTATACCCCTCTAACACAGGTTTTCGGTCACCATAGCACAGGCTCAACCTGGATGAGCCTCTTAGATACCACAGTATCTATTACACCGCTACCCAATGCTCTTTGTCAGGATTGGCAAGATACCGGCTCACAACACTAACTGCATATGCTATGTCTGGGCGTGTACACACCATAGCATACATCAAACTTCCTACAACTGACGCATAGGGTATATTTTGCATCTCTTCCACCTCTACCTTCGTCTTGTAACATTGCCTGTTGCTCAATCTGAAGTGACCATCTAGTGGAGTACTGACCGGCTTCGCTGCATTCATATTGAACTGCTCTAAGACTTTCTCAATATACCGCTTTTGTGACAGCCAAAGCTTCCTACTGCTTCTGTCATGGGTTATCTTCATTCCTAGGATTTGTTTAGTCAGACCCAAGTCTTTTATCACAAACGACTTGCCCAACTCCTGTTTCATCCTATCGATTTTCTTGATGTCTTTTCCCATGATGAGCATGTCATCAACGTATAATAGCAGAACTAAGAAATCACCATCTAAGAACTTGTGCATGAACACACAGTGGTCCGACTCCATTCTATTATACCTATGCTGCAATATAAATGAGTCGAACTTCTTGTACCATTATCGTGGATCTTTTTTCATCCCATATAAGCTCTTCTTCAACCTATACACCATATCTCTTTACCCTTGACTTTGAACCCCTCTGCTTAGTGCATGTAGATCTCTTCTTCCACGTCACTATGTAGGAAAGTAATTTTAACATCCAACTGCTCTATCTCCAGATCCATGCTAGCCGCCAACCCAAGTAACACCCGTATAGATGTCATCTTCACCACTGGTGAGAATATCTCCTTGAAGTTTATGCCTTTTCTCTGACCAAACCCTTTCACCACAAGTCTGGCTTTCAACCTCATCTATGAATTCTTCTGCTCAACCTTCTTTCTAAACACTCACTTATTGCTCAAAGCTTTCTTGCCCTTAAGCAATTTCACCATATCATAGGTATAGTTCTTATGCAAGATTTTCATCTCCTCTTACATAGCTTTCAACCACTCCCCCTTATGCTTATCGGCTAGGGGCCTCAAAATAGTCTTCTGGCTCTCCCCCATCAGTCAGCATAATGTACTTATGCGGCAAGTACCTCTTAGATGTTGTCTATCCCTAGATGATCTCCTCACTTATGGCTCAACAGGTGGATCAAGTGGGGGTCGATCCCCTGGTCCATCTTCTGAAGGAACTCCCTCGTCTTCTGCATCTTGTTGTACTCCCCCGTTATTAAGCACCATGGGAGGAACAACCAGATTCATGTCATCTAGCTCACCTAAACTAAGCTGGATCTTCTCTGGCTTACCAATGTCTTTTATACACTGATCTTCAAAGAATACCACATCTCTGCTCCGACAAGTTTCTTCTCGGTCGGATCCCACAATCTGTAACTGAATTTTTCATCACCGTACCCCAAGAACACATACTATCTGATCTTCATATCGAGCTTGGACCTCTCGTCCTTTGGTACGTGAACAGATGCTCTGCATCCAAACACCCTAAGATGACTGTACGATGGATCTTGTTCAGTCCACACCTTCTCAGGTACTTCTCCATTCAATGGGGCTAATGGAGACCTGTTTATCAAATACACTGCCGTGTGTATTGTTTCTCCCTAAAACGTCTTAGGCAATTTCGCATGGGATAACATGCATCTAATTTTGTCTACAATAGTGCGATTCATTCACTTAGCTACACTATTATGCTGAGAGGTCTTAGGAACTGTCTGATCATGCCGTATACCAAGGGACTTGTGATACTCATGAAAGCCGCCAATGTATTCACCACCATTATCAGTGCGGATGCACTTCAATGATCTACTTGTTTCTTTCTCGACCATAGCATGAAATAATTTAAACACATCAAAGACCTCGTCCTTGGATTTCAAAGCATAAACTCAAACCCTTGTAGATGCATAATCTATAAAAGTGACAAAATACAATGCGCCACCCAAGGTTTTTGTCCTCATAAGACCACAAACATTAGAATAAACAAATCTAATGCATGCACTTTATTAACATGAGAAGCAAATTTAATAAATAAAACTCTATGCTGCTTTCCTAATAAACAATCAAGATAGGTTTTGAGAGGCATATGCGTCACGTCTGGAAAAAGCTGCTTCCTCGCTAGTAGTTAAAGCCCTTTTTCACTCATGTGGCCTAGACGCATTTGTCACATGTCAATAGCTGAATCTCCCACTGTGTTCAACTCACCCTTGTAGATACTGACACTTATCTTGTAAAGGGTGCAACACTTCTTTCCTCTACCTGCGATCAACGAACCCTTGATGAGCTTCCAGCACCCACCAACAAACCGGCTTTCATAGTCATCATCATCCAATCTTCTCGTCGACATCAAGTTGAGGCGCAGGTCCAGGATATACCTCATATCCCTGAGAACTAATGTGCAGCCCACATCGGTCTTAACACAAATATCACTGACCCCTACGATCTCCAATACGCCAGAATTTTCCATCTTCACAGACACATAATCACCTGACTTGTAGCTTGTGAAGAAGTCACTGCGTGGAGTCGCATGAAAAGAAGCTTCTGAGTCAATCACCCAGTCAATATCCTGACTCATAGCCGTGAGACATACATCATGATCTGTAGAAAAAATAACTATAACGTCTCCATCTGAAGCAACCGTAGTGGAATCTGATTCATCTTTTTGTTGCTCGACTTGCCTCTTGATTTATCTCTGATCTTCCCGCCCTTCCTGTTCTTTCCTCTCCACCGTTCCTGTGTCACAAGGGCCTCTTACTAAGTAGACCCCTGAGACTTCCTCTTTGTCTCCTCATTGAAAAGACAACTAATAACCTTTTCCATGGATATCTTTCCGTCTAGCGCAGAGTTACTTAGAGACATCATCAATGTCTCCCAACTGTCAGGCAACGAACTAAGCAAAAGCAAAGCCTGCAATTCATCATCTAGGACCATCTTTATGAAGGAGAGTTGGTTCACTATATTGTTAACCTCATTCATGTGCTCGGCCACAGAACCACCATCTTTGAACTTGAGATTCACAAGTCACTTTATCATAAAAATCTTATTACCAGTTGTCTTCCTCTCATATAGCCCTTGTAATTTCAGTCATAGGCTAGCGGCTGAGGTCTCCGTGGACATATGGTGGAACACATAATCATCCAACCATTGTCTAATAAACCTCACTGCTTTTCAATCCATCTTCTTCCAATCATCATCAGACATATCATTAGATTTTGCTGATATGTCTGAAATTGAAAGATATAGGTCCTTCCAATAAAGTAAGTCCTTCATCTTAGCCTTCCATATGGTACAGTTAGAACCATTGAGGTTGATCATCCTTGATAAGCTACCTTCCAAAATTCAAAACCGATCCTACGCCTTCAATGAACTTGGCTTTGTACCACTTTGTTGGGGGCCTTGCGCAAAACCTTAGAATCTAGCCTCCCGAAACAAACCGAAATTATGGATAATAAAGCAATGAAATAAATCAAAGCATAAAACACACATCATACAAAAGATTTTTACGTGAAAAATCCTCAAAGAGATAAAAACCACGGGACCTTGTCCAGATCAACAATCCACTATGAAGTAGAATGTTACAACCTTCTTCACTCATGCAGGAGTGGATAAACAATAAGAAAATAAAAGAAAAACGGAGAGATCTCACCAATTACGAGAACGTAAAAGCGCTGAGATATAAATTGCATAGTAGATAACCTCCACGAGCATAACCTCCGTTCTACAAGCTTCCTCTCTCTCTCTCTCTCACCTTTGACAGCCCTCTTGTATTTTTCCTGTATTTCCAATATCCAGAAAAACCATAGGAATATTTATTTATAGTTTTAGAAAACTCCTTTCCGCATCCTAGTTGCGAAAGGACTCAGATTTTTGTAATCTGCAAAATCGCGGAATAAATCTACATAACCACGACCGGTCGAGATGAGGCCACAACCAGTCGAGCGCTACATATGACTGGTCAAGACCAACCTTCAACCAGTCGAGCACCCCGAAGAAAAATAACCCAAAGTCGCTGGACTTTGAGTTAAGTCAGGGCTTAACTCCATGACTGGTCGTGCACCAGCCCACGACCGGTCGTGTAGGGCTCACGACCGGTCGAGCACGGGACAAAAATCCCATTAGAATTAAATAGACTATATAAAAATCGAGAACTAAAATTTTCAAATAAAATTAGAGATAGAAAACTTATATATTTGAGTCAAGGCGTGATGTGAGTCACTCGACTTGAAATCAAATTTACTCCTCTTTAACAGCGTTCCAAGTGCAATAGGTTTAAAGAGCAATTGACCTCTAGGATACAACAACTATGATCCGGTTCCAACGGTGTACTTACTGTACGCGGGCTCGAACCACTTGCAGTTTAACCTGAAAGTGCTGAATTGACTCAACAATGAACTCAACAATTAAAATTCATAAAACAGTATCAGAGAGAGTTTTATAAGAGAGATAATTTTTCTTATATTTGAAACTAGAACGGAAGTCCTTATATAGACTCTGAAGTGGTGCATTATGCACCCTTTAGAAAGAGTTAGGTCCATTGGGTTTAAACCCAGCAGATGTGACCAACCGGAACGGACACATCTCTCTAGTTTAAAACAAAAAGGCGCAAATACCAAGTGCGAGTACACTCTTGCAACTAAAGTCCCGTGAGTGCCCATACACACACACCCACGTGAGTACACTCGCATCGCACCTGCACCACACCCACGCACGGACACAAACTCGGACTTGCCTCGGCTCAGCGCGCGCGTGTGTGTGGTCAATGACATAAATTAGAGCTATTGGCATGTGTTAGTACATATCATATGCAAAGACTCTTGGAGCTCACATAGGCCCCATAATAATGTATTTATTACATCTACACCATTCATCCATTGAGTGAGATCAGTTTAGATCTTGATGCAAAAAATGAGTCATATCCAAAGCTCAAGTGGACCACACCACAAATAGTAGTAGGATAATGATTCTCACTATTAAAACATTCAAAGGGCCCAACGTAACGTTTATTTTCTATCCAATCTATTCATAAGGTCACAGAGACCAAGATGAAGGGGGAAAACAAATTTCATATTGATCCAACATTTCTATGACCCCAAAAAGGGTTTCAATGGTAGACTTTCAATCCACCACTGCTTTTTGCAGTGTGGTCGACTTGATCTTTGGATCTATCTTATTTTTCGGCTCAAGTCTTAGGACGAGCTCATTAAGTGTGCGGCCGGTTTGGATATAACTCATATCTCTTGATGGGACTCATAGAACTTGGTGACGTCAACACACCAGCCTGGTCAGTGGTGTATGGTACGCCGGCCAATCCACTTCCTAAAGAATGGGGATTTAGAGGTGAGACTGGTGCTTCCATCATTTTACATCCATTATCAGGCCTTTTCTTGCAAAAGTGATGTTGACCACTAGCGTAATGGCTGGAAGTAGAGATGTACACGAGTTAGCTTGCTCAACTCGACTCAAAAACCTCGACCTGCCTCAGCTAGAAATTGGATTTGAACTGACTTTAGCGGATTTATTTAGCTTGGAAATCCTTTTTAGCCGAGTTTGAATGTGCCCAAGCTTGGCTCAACTCGACTTTGATCGAACCTCAACTCAAATCGACTTAGTTCGAATCATCTCCATGATTTGTTTATTCTGATATTGCTCATGGAGTGTTTATGAAATAACTCAACAAAGTGCGACTGCCCTCGTATCTTGATTTTTATGTTACTAGCCAAGTGTTTGATAAAATATGTATAGAGTATTTTAATTTTTGTGAAAAATTAAAGGTACATTCTATGTGTTTGAAAAAATATTGCATGAACTCAAATTCAACCCAAACGGCTATGGTTAGCCACCGGTGGAGTCAAACTGAGCTGTGTCAAGCTCAACTCATTTCGACTTGTGTACTTGCTCAGGCTGGAAGCGGACTGAGGCTCCGGTACTGTTCCCTCCAGTACAAAGGTACTAGTCAATGTTAGAAGTGGATTGGCTGGTGTACCACACACTGGCTATATAGCTGGTGTAGACAGGTGTTGTGCCAAGATGAGCGCCTACGCTCTTCGAGCTCTACGAACGTCCAAATGAGATCAAGTTCATGGCCCTACAATGATGTATTTATGATAGCTAGAGTATAAATCCATTTTTTAGAATATTTTAAAGCATTAGACAAGAAATGAATCATATCCAAATATTAAATGGACCACACCAAAAATAACAATGAGAATAATGATTTTCACGGTAAAAATCTGCATGGCCATCATAATGTTTATTTTCCATCCATTCGGTTAATAAGGTCAAAAATACATAAATGAAGAGGTAAAACAAATTTCGTATTGATCCGGAACTTCTGTGACCCCCCAAAAGGGTTTCAATGGTAGACGTTCAATTCCTTACTGTTTTTTATAATGTGGTCTATTTGATGTTTAGATCTGTCCTTTCCTTTTTCTACTCGAGCTTTAAGATAAGCTCGCCAAATGGATGGACGGTTTAGATATAACATATACCTTATGATGGACCCACAAAACTTGCTGAGGTCAATGCATCAGATAGATAGCCGGCGTGTGGTACACCAGCCAATCTGCTTCCCATGTTAAGGCATGCGGTCCATCCATTTCCCAGCTCATTTTAAGGCATGAAATCAAAAAAGAGGCAGATCCAAATCTCAGGTGGACCACACCACAGGAAATAGTGGTGATTGAAAGCCCACCATAAAAAACTTCTCCGGAGGCTACATAAGTTTTCGATCAAAGCTGATTTTGGGTTTCCCCTTCATCCAGGTATGTGAGACCTAATTAACAGGTTGGATGGCAAATAAACATTACAGTGGGTCCTATGAAGTTTTCAATGACGTTATTTCAATGGCCACTATTTCTTGTGGGGTGGTCTGCCTGAGATTTAGATCTGCCTCGTTTTAGGGCATGAGCCCAAAAATAATCTGAAAAAATGGATGGATGGCGTGGATAGAACACGTGCATCTTGGTGGGGCCCACGGAACACTGACGAGTACCAACCTGGAGGGGTCACTACCGAATCCGAATCCGTTGGAAGCGTTCATGATCATCGTATAAAAGCGGTTCTGCAGTTTGAAATGAGAATCAGAGGTGGCGCCACAAGATGGACGGTTTAGATCCCTTTTAGCAAAAATGTCATAGGCATTGGAATGGCTAGGATCAATTACATCAAAGAGACGCTCAGGTGGCATTGGAAATTAGATATGGGATCCACATGATGCATGATCCAAATCCATGATTGAACATCTGTCCTAAATGAATGGAGAACCACGTGATGCACCTTGTTGACCATTGATCAGATGGTTAGGATCATCCAATCAAAATGCGTTAGAACTCTTAATCAACTGATTATCACACATCAAGCATTTTCATATCGATAAAGACTTTTTTTTACCATACTCAATTCGATGGGACGTCTACAGCTTCTGATGCATTGCATCTAGGGTCTAAAAGGCATTGAATCCAAATTCCAAACAGTTCACAGACTCAGAAGAGAAAATGACCACTGTAGACAAAATCTTTTACCCAGCGGTTTTTATGAAGGATTACAAACTTAAGTTACCAACTTAGACTAGCACGTGCGGACAGCGAATTTAAGGACGAAACTACCCCTCCTCTTTACCGCCGTTGCTTTTCCTCTCCCCACCCTTTCCTCGCTTCATTTTTGAAAAAAAAACAAAGATGGAAACTCCACCACCACATCTGTTGCTTGGATCGCACCACGCTCTAGCTGAATCCCACCTTCTCTATTCATCAACAATATTTCATGTTTCTGAAAATGAGCCCTCCACGAAAGAAAGTACACACAACAGGTATGATATACATTTACCTAAATGGCGTAAATTTTTTTGGAGGCCTTTGAAATGCTGAATGAAGCTCGCATCTTGGTTTTCCATTCATCCATGCAAAAATCATCCTATGAACAGGATGGATTACAAGTAAACATCATTGTGGGGGCATAACAAGGTTTCTACAGTGGAACCACTGTTTCCTGTGGTGTGATCCACTTGATATTTAGTCCACATACATTCAAGGCGGGCCCAACTTAATATTTTTTATTTTTTTATTTTTTTATATTTTACTGTTATTATTATATTTTTTTTTAGTTTTTTTGGGTTAGCTTGTTAGTACACACCCATGTCAATACATACACTCCATGTTAGCCACCCCCGCTAGGAATCGATACCAAAACCTCAAGTGTTGACACGAGGTATCTCTACTCAGTCTGCCAATTGAGCTATAGATCTGGGTGTGCCTAACTGAGTTAACTCAGCAGTATAAGTGCATACTGAGCAAACTATAAATCCAAATCGTGAGAGGTTTTGTTCCATTTGACCTACTTCTCGGTTCATGATTTGTGAAATTCCCCGAGCAATTCATAAACTTGACGGAAATATCATAAAAATATGATGTGGAACTTCTACGAATTCATATAATGTAACGAAAAATTTTATGAACCGCTCGGTCAATTTCATTACTTGCTCGGTCAAATTCACTGAAGAAAATTTCATGTAAATATCGGTCAATTTCATTAACTGATCAATCATATTTAAAAAAGAGCAAATTGTTAGGTTAGGTCAATTACATTTAAGTTCATTCCAATTCATATTAGCCTCACCCAATTTCAAGCTTACCTCGCTCAAATTCAAGTTTCTCTTGCTCAATTTCTTGGTTGTCTCGTTGAATTTTTACGTTGCCTTGCTCAACTCCTAGGTTCCCTCACTCAATTCCTAGCTTCCCTCGCTCAAATCCTAGGTTGCCTCGCTCAATTTCTAGCTTCTAGCTTCCCTCGCTCAAATCCTAGGTTGTATCGCTCAATTTCTAGCATCCCTCGCTCAATTCCTAGGTTCCTTCGCTCAATTTCTAGGTTCCTTCGCTCAATTCCTAGGTTGCCTCGCTTCAATTTCTATGTTCCCTTGCTCAAATCCTAGGTTTTCTCGCTCAATTTTTAGCTTCCTCGCTCAATTCGTAGGTTGCCTCGCTCAAATCTTAGGCTGCCTCGATCAATTTCTAGGTTCCCTCCCATAATTTGTAGCTTCTCTCACCTCGATCATTTCCTAGGTTGCCTCGCTGAATTTCTTGGTTCCCTTGCTCAATTCCTATAACTCTTCGTTGAATTTCTACATTACCTCGCTCAATTCCTAGTTTCTTTCGCTCAATCCCTACGTTGCCTCGCTCAATTTCTATGTTACATCGCTCAAATCCTAGGTTCCCTCGCTCAATTTCTAGCTTCCCTTGCTCAATTCGTAGGATTCCTTGCTCAATTTCTAGCTTCCCTTGCTCAATTCTTAGGATTCCTTGCTCAATTCCTACATTGCCTCGCTCAATTCCTAGGTTGTCTCGCTCAATTTCTAGGTTCCCTCGCTCAATTTCTAGTATTCCTCGCTCAAATCCTAGGTTGCCTCGCTCAATTTTCAGCTTCCCTTACTCAATTCCTAGGTTACCTCGCTGAATTCCTACATTGCCTCGCTCAATTCCTAGGTTACCTCGCTCAATTCCTACATTGCCTCTCTCAATTTCTAGGTTCCCTCGCTCAATTTCTAGCTTTCCTCGCTCAAATCCTATTTTGCCTTGCTCAAATCCTAGGTTGTCTCGCTCAATTTTGAGCTTCCCTCGCTCAATTCCTAGGTTACCTCGCTGAATTCTTACATTGCCTCGCTTAATGCCTATGTTTCCTCGCTCAATTCCTACGTTGCTTCGCTCAATTTCTAGGTTTCCTCGCTCAATTTCTAGCTTTCCTCGCTCAAATCTTAGGTTGCCTCGCTCAATTCCTAGCTTCCCTCGCCCCGTTTCTACCTTCCCTCACTCAATTCGTAGGTTACCTCAATGAATTCCTATGTTGTCTCGCTCAATTTCTAGGTCCCCTCGCTTAATTTCTAACTTTCATCGCTTAAATCCTATGTTGCCTCGCTCAATTTTTTACCTTTCGTTACTCAATTCATAGGTTTCCTAGCTGAATTTTTAGCTTCCCTCGCTCAATTCATAGGCTGCCTCGCTCAATTTCTAGGTCGCCTCGCTCAAATCCTACGTTCCCTCGCTCAATTTCTAGGTTCCCTTGCATAATTTTCAGCTTTCCTCGCTTAAATCCTAGGTTGCCTCGCTCAATTCCTAGCTTCCCTCGCTCAATTTCTACCTTCCCTCATTTAATTTCTAGCTTTCCTTGCTCAATTCATAGGTTGCCTCATTCAATTTCTAGCTTCCCTCGCTTAATTTCTAGGTTCCCTCGCTCAATTCCTAGCTTCCCTTGCTCAGTTTCTACCTTCCCTCGCTCAAATCCTAGGTTCCTTCGCTCAATTTCTAGCTTTCCTCGCTCAAATCATAGGTTGCCTCGCTCAATTCCTAGCTTCACTCGTTCAATTTCTACCTTCTCTCGCTTAATTTCTAGCTTTCCTCGCTTAATTCCTAGGTTGCCTCACTTAATTTCTACCTTCCCTCGCTCATTTACCTCTTTGAATTCCTACGTTGTCTCGCTCAATTTCAAGGTTCCCTCGCTCAATTCCTATGTTGCCTCGCTCAAATCATAGGTTTCCTTGCAGAATCATAGGTCTTTTTCTCAGAAGTCACAATCTTCCAAGTATGGTTTGTATTGATATGTGCCTGTACATATATAGGGCGATGATAAATGAAGGGAAGAGCAACTCCATTCTGGTCAGTTGAGAAAGTGGGGCTGGTAAAACTGAAACGACAAAAATGGTCATGAGATATCTTGCATATTTGGGTGGACGGTCTAGAATAGAAGGAAGGACAGTTGAACAACAAGTTCTAGAAGTAAGATAATTAATCTTGTTTGTCTTGAAAATTATCAATTATCTTCTGCAAACCATATTATTTGCTTCTCACCTTTCTGTGCAAATGGAAAGGAATTGGCAATGTGACTAAATCATGCCTTCTAGTTGATGATTTAAATTACAGTCCAATCCAGTTTTAGAATCATTTGGAAATGCCAAAACTGTTAGAAACAACAACTCAAGGTAAATATCTATTTCCTTGTGGCTTTTCTTTACATCTCTAATCAGTCTTGTTTTATTCTTTTTATATCTTACAGGCTTGTGGATAAAATCAATGTTTCAATTGGGCAGGACCCGAACTCGAAATCATTAATTGGAGTTCTTGATATATGTGGTTTTGAAAGTTTTAAGTGTAATAGGTAAGCCATTAATTGACTGAAGCACTTGCAACTTTGTTGCTGCATAACATGATTGATCAATCTCGATTTCCTTGTTGATATTTCCTTATATTTCATTGTAAACAGTTTTGAGCAATTCTGCTTTAATTTCACAAATGAGAAGCTGCAACAACATTTTAACCAGGTTAGCTTACTTCATGACAAGTTGTTGCCTCTATCTTGGAAACCTCTAATATCTTGATTTTTTTATTGGGTTGTGTACTGCCAGCATGTCTTCAAAATGGAATAGGAAGAGTACACAAAAGAGGAAATCAATTGGAGCTACATAGAGTTTGTTGATAACCAAGATGTGTTGGATCTGATTGAGAAGGTTTTTTGTCTGTTGCCTGATGCAATCCTTTATATTCATTCATGAAGAACTGGTGCTTATTTTGGTTGCCTCGTGATCAATTCTGTTGAGAATGCACATAAATGATCATAAATATTGTAAAATAGTTAATTACTGTTAGTTTTAGAGTTGTATAAATGACTAAAATCTGCTAAATAATTTGGAAATGTTTTAATATAAAAACTAATTAGAAACTTGCAACAAACATGCACTCATAAAACTCATATGTAGATGCTTGTACACAAATCTATAGATTGGCATGCAAATGGGAGATTTTATTTCCTAACAGTAAAAGTATTTATGAATCACTTGATTAATGAGGCAGCTTTGGTCATAGCATCAAACTGCAGTTGGTAGGATTAGCCAACCATGCATAAACATGAATTGCAGGGTGATGCATAACATTGAACCGACATCAAGCAGGCTTCTGTTTCTCCTACTTTTTCTTTCCCAAATGGAAATGGGATACATATAGGAGGGTCATGGAACTATTGCTTCCTGATGCTACTTAGTTGTTGACCTTAAGAATGAGGCACTTCCAAACACATCCTTATTTCTTACAATTAACCAACTTAATGGTTTGATATTGCTAATGCCAAGGATTCTAATCTGATGGTTGACAGAACTACTGGAACAGAGCAAGTTTTATTGCCTTGATGTGATTTTCATTAAGTTCAACTATTCAAGAGAACCACTTCAAAGTCTATTTAAATTATTTGTAGACTGACCTCTCAAACATGGACTTTTCAATGTTATGATTTCGAATCATTGTGCAGAAATCCAAGGGCAAGGAAGTACATTCTTGATGAGCTCAATAATGCCAGTGGTAAACACAATATATGTCATTTCTTTTGTTGTTCTCTTGTCAATTAATTCTATACATGTTATGTTCTTGACTGACCCGAAAGGCATTGTCACAGCTTAGAGGGTTTAAGCTGTTACAATCAATTCATTTGGAACCGACTCCTTTCGACATTGAGAGGGACTTGATTATTCCAACTTTCGAATTGAAAAGGCCACAATTACTCAAATACTACAAAGTATGTCTATTGAGACTCTCTATTGCTACATGCTTTTACTTATTTCGCTTTCTATGAGCATTCTCATATGCATAAAATCGATGCTAGTCTACATTGTATATATCTGTTAAGGATAGCAATGCTAGTGTCACACCAAAATATCTGTGCCCATATGCATTGTCGATACTTGGAAGTTAATATAATCATTTACTCTGCTTTACAATCTTTAAAATCTTTATTTGTAAAACTGTGCCCATATGCATTGTCGGAGAAACTGAAAAACTTACTCATTCTCAGATTGCATTGTGGAATATGCATCCATTATTCAAAGAAAGAGCGACATTCCAAGCACTCACACTCTCTCCTTGCTAGCTAAATTGGTGAGTCTTTTTTCCTTCGTACTATATGATTCATTGAAGAAGTGGCCTGGCCATTTGGACAGGCCCATGATTATATATTATCTCAAAATTGATGAAGTAGATCCGGATGTGCGTCGGAGTTATCCGGATATTGAGGAGGGGTCCTTGGAAGGTGGGAACCGCTGTTATGACCATGATGAAGCTGTCCATTTTCTATGAACAGCAATATGGGTGGACTGGCCATTTGGACGAGCCCATGTTTATATATTATCTCGAAATTGATGAAGCATATCCGCATGTGCGTCGGAGCTATCCGGATGCTGAGCGGGAGTCCCTAGGAGGTGGAAACCGCTATTATGATCATGATGAAACTATCTATTTCCTATGAACAGCATTGGAGGGGCCTGACCATTTGGACAGGACATGTTTATATCAATATTTGCAGGGACCACACCCTTAACCTAAACTACACCCCTAAACTATAACTTAAACCTAAACCTTAACCTATAACCTAAACTTTAACCTATAACCTATAACTTAAACCTAAATGTATAACCTATAACCTAACCTAAACCTAAACCTATAACCTATAATCTAAACCTAAACCCAATCCTAAACCCGATCCCGAACCCGATTTCCTAAACCTATAACCTATTCTCAATTCCCTAAAGCTATAACCTATAACCTATAACATAAAACCTAAACATAAACCTAACCTAACCTATAACCTAAACCTAAACCAAAACGTATAACCTTAACCTAAACCAAAACCTATTACCTAAACCTTAACCTATAACCTATAACTTATAACATAAACTTATAACCTATAACCTAACCTTAACCTAAACCTATAAACTAAAACCTAAATGTATTCTCAAATCCCTAAACCTAAACCTACACCTAATCTTAATCTCAACTCCTTAACCTAAACCTAAACCTTAACTTGAAAACCCAAACCTAAACCTGATCCTGAACCCGAACCCGTTTTTCTAAACCTAAACCTTAACCTAGTCTCAGTTCCTTAAAGTTATAACCTATAACCTATAACATATAACCTAAACCTAAACTTTAACCTAAACCTATAACCTAAACCTTAACCTAAACCTATAACCTAAACCTAAACCTTAACCTAAACTTAAACTTATAACCTTAACCTAAACCAAAACTTATAAACTAAACCTTAACCTATAACCTAAACTTATAACCAATAACCTAACCTTAACCTAAACCTAAAACCTAAACCTAAACCTAAATGTATTCTCAAATCCCTAAACCTAAACCTACACCAAATCCTAATCTCAACTCCCTAACTTAAACCTAAACCTAAACTTGAAAACCCAAACCTAAACCCGATCCCGAACCCATACCTGATTTCCTAAACCTAAACCTTAACCTATTCTCAATTCCCTAAAGCTATAACCTATAACCTACACCTAAACCTAACCTAAACCTATAACCTTAAACTAAACCTAAACTTAAACCTAAAACCTAAATGTATTCTCAAATCCTTAAACCTAAACCTACACCTAATCCTAATCTCAACTCCTTAACCTAAACCTAAAACCTAAATGTATTCTCAAATCCTTAAACCTAAACCTACACCTAATCCTAATCTCAACTCCTTAACCTAAACCTAAACTTGAAAACCCTAACTAAACCCGATCTCAAACCTGAACCCGATTTCTAAACCTAAACCTTAACCTATTCTCAATTCCCTAAACTTATAACCTATAACCTAAACCTAAACCTAAACCTAAACCTTAACCTAAAACTAAACCTATAACCTTAACCTAAACCAAAACCTATAACCTATAACATAACCTTCACCTAAACCTAAAACCTAAACCTAAACCTATTACCTAAACCTACCTAAAACCTAAACCTAAACCTAAAACCTAAATGTATTCTTAAATCCCTAAACCTAAACCTACGCCTAATCCTAATCTCAACTCTCTAACCTAAACCTAAACCTAAACTTGAAAATCCAAACCTAAACGAACCCGAACCTGATTTCTTAAACCTAAACCTTAACCTATTCTCAATTCTCTAAAGCTATTACCTATAACCTACACCTAAACCTAGCCTTAACATAAGCCTAAAACCTAAATGTATTCTCAAATCCTTAAACTTAAACCTACACCTAATCATAATCTCAACTCCTTAACCTAAACCTAAACTTGAAAACCCAAACTAAACCCGATCTCAAACCTGAACCCGATTTCCTAAACCTAAACCTTAACCTATCCTCAATTCCTTAAAGCTTTAACCTATAACATATAACCTATAACCTAAACCTCAACCTTAACCTAAACCTATAACCTAAACCTAAACCTAAACCAAAACGTATAACCTAAACCTTAACCTTAACCTATAACCTATAACCTATAACTTAAACTTATAACCTATAACCTAACCTTAACCTAAACCTAAAACCTAAAACATAAACCTATAACCTAAACCTATAACCTATAACCTATAACCTAAACCTAAACCTATAACTTAAATGTATTCGCAAATCCCTAAACCTAGACCTACACCTAATCCTAATCTCGACTCCCTAACCTAAACCTAAAACTTTCGTATCCCCTAAAAGGGTTTCAAGGTTAGACGTTCAATTCTCCACTGCCTTTTACAGTGTGGTCCTGTAACGCCCTGAAAATCAGGGGTCGAGTAGAAACCCAACTCCCGAGTTCTAAAACATCACTTATGCAACATATATAATAATGAATGAATGTTGTCTGTAGAAGGGCATTAAACATGATTGGGATTATACCAAAAATAGCATATCATACTCCAAAGGTGTTTAAATTATGCAAGCGGAAGACTGTGATAAGTATTTAAACTAGATAAGAGTGATAGTAAGCCCTCAGAGTATGAATGTCACTAGGTTAACAATTACAAATTTGATTACAAAATGCACAAAATGTAAAAAATTTAATGTCTTCTATCCCAAATACTGAAGCCCCGTCGGTGTAACTCCAGGTCAAATAGACCCGTCAGAGAGTTACATGTAGGAGAAATCATCATCAAAAAGTAAAGTTTAGCTCCGCTTCACAAGTATTGCCCTCACTTGAAACTAAGACAAGGTCTGATTGCTGTGTACAATACCGTCCCGTAACATGGGAGTCAGTAGCTAAGTCAGTGGAACAATAGAGCAAAGATTAACATATTATCAAATCAGTCAAGCGGTAATGATAAGTAGTACAATCAAACATTCTTAGCTACTCTTGTTAATGCAAGGATGAAATGCAATAATGATGCATGCCCTTGCTTACATACTCCCTCATGCGACACCATCTCACGTTCGTGGCATGCTTTCATCCATCAGTGCTCCACATCTTCCAAGCACATGCAGTGCGATATGAACATGATTACCGAGTTATTATTAGTCCTTTTCATACAGCAGAATTGGGAAGCTAAGGTACCTCCCTTATATTAATTCTCAACAATGATCCATTCTAGGGTCGTCAATCCTAGCATATCTCATACAAAGTGCGGTTCTAGGTCGCTGTAAGGGCTACTAGGGCTGTTATACTCAATCGTTACACCACTCCCCCATCACCTTATCAATACAGGCCTAGTTTATACTCTTGTTATTACGAAAGGGTCGTCGCCTCCACGTAAACTCAGAGTACGCTCGAGGTCACTACAAAGGGCTGTTACACGCACTCGTTGCACCGCTCCCCCATCACCTTATCAGTGTAGGCTGACAGCTCGAATACAGTATCCCATACCACCGTATTTGGCTCATGAGCTCTGGTTGCTCACTGGTCACTATGGGGAGGCTCGTCGCCCCAGCGTAGGCCGACAGCTCGACCACGGTGTCCCATACCACCATGCCCGGCTCATGAGTCTTAGCGGATTGAGGTACCATGGTTAACAGGATTTTCACTGGTAAGTTTGGTACTTTAGATTCAAACAGTAGCGTCCATACATGGTTAACATACATCGGTTAATCGGGTTACTTGAAGAGTTTGACTAGTATGAGCGCCTATTGGGTTGATCGACATGAAGTGCATAACCACCTCGTGTGGCCTAACCACTGTCGACAAGCAACGCACGACTCGGGTTCGACAAACACATTCTGCATGGCGAATACAACTCAGCCACGAACTCAAGTCCAGTTACTGATTGCCTGGACTATGGTATAGTCTCAAACACTTTCAATCTGAATCAGTAAGCATATGAACAAATAGAATCAAAATAATCAAGTAATTCAAGCATGATCTCAAACATGTTAGAAGATACAACATGTACATGAAACCCTACACAAACGTTTCATAAGTAAAGTGATTAAATCAAACACTTGCATGGAGGAAATCATAAACATCATGAATATTGTTGAGAACCCTATCTCAACACCACTATTAAATTTAGTTCGCCACATAATTTCTCACACAGGCATCTTATCAAACACTTAGACTACACAACTCCAACATACATGACGTATGTTGATTTCAACATAGAATATGACAAATCCTTATATCAAGGGGTTGTCTCATACAAAACAATCATGTTCTTACATTCAATACATATGGTAGGCATAAATCATAAATCCATATTTATTTAGTCATTTCAATAAACACTTAGACTACACACATTAGCCTACATAAGCTATGTTGGCCAAAATGTGTATTAGGGCGAATCCTTTCGCCAAACAGGTCATGCATCCATAACTAGCATATATACATGGCAAATACTCATGGTAATCATATCAGCAAAATTTATACAGATACGGTATTTTCTACAAATACATAGAATACACAAAATTCCATATTCTTTATATTTAACCGAAACGGAAAACGGATAGCATGTTATACATGTGAAATAGCATCCACGTCAGGAATCTATCATTAAACAACATTAAAAGCTTTGAGAAATGATAACCTAAACATCTATAGTCTGCACCTTATGCCGTAGAAGGGTAAAGAAGTCGATGGAATCTCTAAGTCTTCGTCAACGTTAATATGACGACCTATAACACGAGGTAAGTCAGCTATTTCACTACTTGCAACTATCAAAACCCTAAAACAGATTAGGGTTAGGTTTCCTTACCTAAGAACGACGCCAGAATCGTTGGCATAATGATCCAAATACGGTAGATGTACACAAAGAATGGCAGGAACAACTGCCAAGAACAATCCTCACACTCTCCCTCATTTTCTCTCTCTCTTTCCTCCTTTTTCTTCCTTCTTTCTCCCTTAGGTTTAGGAAATTCGTATGGGATATGAGAGAGGGGCTTTAAGCCTCTTATATAAGCTCTAAATAGACGAAAATAGCCTTATGGCTAAGGTATACTTAGGTTCTAACCAAATCGACCTTGTTCCGATCCAACAGAGTATTTCTAGAGGTCCTGTTACTAAATGCAGTCGGACTTAAGCTCATAAATGCTGGATCTTGATCGAGTTAAGTTTTCAGTTCGATCGAATTTTCAGATCGACTGTGGTGGATCATTTTTAGTTCAGCGGTCACTGAAAGTCGATAAGAGCCACAAGTACTATGACATGTAACGGCCACCTATCCTGATCTGAGGATAAATTTAGGTCAAAATCCAACGGTCAGAACGCTTAAAAATAATACGCAAGTGACACGTCTCAGATTTCTTAAAATTATATTTAATTTCTTAAATATCTTCATTTTCTCACACTCTTCACTCCGGACTCAAGAAAATCGTCTCAGAGCATCGTTTGGACGTGATTTTCACGGTGCTTGTCAAGTCCAACTACGCGGTCAATATCTTCTAAGTTTATCGCTATCGAACTTTCGATGTGTAGTTCAGGTCCGATACGGAGTTTCAAAGTGCTCCCGAGAGCAACTGGGTTTAGAGTTGAATTCTAGATTTTAGGGTAACATAGCGTTTACAATTCTATAGGTTTTGGGTATTATAGATCATATTTAAAGTGGTTGGTGCTACTTTCACAGGTAATCTAGTGTAGCGATAGTTAATTCACGTTAAATTTCTAAGGAATTTAGTTCTAAATGATTTCTTTGACTTTAGAATTGAGCTTTAAGAGTGATATGGTTGACTCATTGCCTAAGGACATCTAACTCCAGGTTGGCAAAAATTTGAAGTGTTACAATCTACTCCCCTTAAAAAATAATTTCGTCCCCAAAATTGGCTAAGGGTAATGAGTAAAGATTCTATTATTCCTTTCACCTAAGCTTTACTGACTTCAAGTTTATATGCGTGGTGGGGTATATACATCTATACTAGTCTAGCACATTTTGTCTATCCTCCTAAAGATTTACTCTTTATCTCTTGCTTATACCCTGATGGTTGGCTACAATTGATTTCTTTATCTATTTGGAGTCTTGACGATGGTTCCCATTTACTTAGAGTAAGATATATGTTTTCAGTGGTTGACCAGTACCGAGAGACGGTTGTAGTGAGCTTGATCCCGATACATTGATCATCTACCTGACTAGGGTAGAAGGCTCATCGTATCCTTTCCTAATCCTAGTAGATCCTGGTCTTCTGCTCGGTCAAAGTAGTGAGTCCACTGGTAGTCGCCAGGATTGAGAATTGGGTCAAGCCGCGAATGCTTCGCAATTGTATATTTCAATAACTCCGTAGTCCAATCACTCTAAAAGCTTAGGGAAAGCCCATCACTGAAAGGTTCAAATTTCTTATTTATAAGGTTGCCCTTTGAGTCTTAGTCTAAGAGAGTCCTCATTTTAACCTTTGTCCGAGGTAGGGGCTTACAAATATCTTACTAGATCGCCCTAAAAGGTTTCTAATCGCATCATGTGCTAAGACTTCTATTAGGTTCGTACGTAACGAGCGAATTTGTGGATAAACTGACCTCGGCTATTGTACTTCAACTCATACCTATTGTTACGAATTGGTTTAACACTTAAACCCTAATTACTGTTATTCCAGTACTTCATTGTTGACATTCTAAGGAAGATTCAGGACCTATCCTTACGCACAACCTAGATCAACTTCCTTCGATCCTGGGCCAGTGAGGTAGGGGTCCACCTGTAAGACCCGTATCTTAGACCGTACCGTTCCATAGACTTCCGCGGTCTTACCGGTTGAATTTCGACAACCTTCGACCCTTAACCGATATTAACGCGCGACCCTGATTCATATGACATCAACCTGTTTCGACTCGACCCGAGTTCTGTACCATAGCGACCGCACCGTTACTGCGGTTCCAATGCCGTGACTCGCGTGCCGAGGCGATACCCTGGTCGAGAGTTGTAGACCAACGTTCGGTGCGAGAAAACGCCACGCATTGCGAAACTCAAGAAAATCTCTACAATGTGTCACATCAATCACATCAATCACATCAATCAATCATCCATCAATCCATCACATGTCAAGTACATGTCAAGTACACATCACTTTCACCCCTTTTCCCTAGCAACCACAAAAGTCTTCCAATGCCATACCTCTCTTACACAAAAGGCCACAAAAGTCAAAAAGTGGCTCTTACACACCCATCACCACATCCATCACTCCATCACCCATCATTCCATCTCTCTCTACAACTCTCTCTCTTTCTCATTTTCCCATCTCATTCTCTAAGCAAGCTCCATACGTATGAAATTTCTCCAAGCTTTCTAAAAATTCTAAGTGTGGCCCACCTTCCCTACCCCATGATCTCCCCATCCTAACCTTCCATTCCCCATCTCCTTCATTGAAATCCAAGCTAAGGAGCTAAGGAGCCCATAGGAGCAAGAAGATCAGACGGTGGGTGCTTGATCATACTAGGTTTTCATGTTTTTGAGATGGGCCAAGTGAGGCCAACCGATCAATAGTTTGGATCTCACTTGGGACCCTAAGATGTGGCCGATGGCCAACTGGATCATCATGATCATTCCATGATGGGGCCATTCTCCATGGACCCCATCATGATGTTTATTTCTTAGAAAAGGTCATCTAGACCGTCCATATTGGTGGGGAAAGAATCTCCACCGTTGTTTCTAAATTTTGATGGTCCCATGTATTAAAGGACCCACTTGATTGTATGATTCATTGCAAGGGAGGGCTCATAGTATCGGGGTCCCTCCATCAGGCGTGTCCAACCCTCTATCTCTCTCTCTTTTTATTTCTTTTTATTTTATTTTATGTTATTTTATGTAATAGGGTTGTGTGGCCCACTTGAATGGACCCCACCTTGAGTTATTTATTTGGTCCAAGTGTTCCTCAAGTGGGGCCCACCTTACATGCTGTACCCACAACATTCATCTGTGGTGGCCCACTTCAACAGGGCCCACCATGATGTAATTTTTTTAAAGGCCAAACCGGTCCAGTGTCTGGGACGCTGGGCGTCCCTATAAGAAAGAAAAAAAATAGGAAAAGAAAGAAGCTTTTGGGGTGGTCCCCTTGTGTAGGCCCCACCTTGATGTATATATTTAATCCAAGCCATCCATTATATTCTCGGGATCATTTTAGGCGTTGAGCCGAAAAATGAGACCGATCGAATTATCTGGCGGGCCGTGGCATTAAGAATATTAGTATTTTTCTTTAAAATTTGAAAAAAATGATTGCTGGGGTCCACCAGAAGCTTGGACCCACCTGAAACTTGTTTTAGACCCCTATTTTTATGGGGCACACATAATGGATGGGTTGGATTGTAAATAAACACTTTGGTGGGCCCTACATGGGACCCACTGCGGTATGTGTGGCTTACCACACCGTCCACAACAGTGGGTGGTGACACCCACTGTGATGCAAGTACCCCCACCTAGTGTATGTATTGTGTCCACGCCGTCCATCACTGTGGGCCCTGGCCCACGTGACGTTATGAACAGGTTTGGATGGCATTAAACATTACAATAGGCCCATGTTGGGTAGAAAATATATATTTTGGTGGGCCCTGGGTCTATATGACCTTATCAACAGGTTTGAATGGAAAATAAACATTTTGGTGGCCCCCCCTTGCCACATGGCCATATCAGCAGGTGGGATGTAAAATAAACATTTTGGTGGGCCCCTTGCCACATGGCCTTATCAACAGGTTAGATGTAAAGTAAACATTACAGTGGAGCCCTTGCTCACGTGGCCTTACTAACAGGTTGGGTGGTTAATAAACATTTTAGTGGGCCCAGGACTGGATGGAAAATAAATGTTATAGTGGGCTCACATGGGAGCCTACCATGATGCATGAGTTTCATCCAAACCGTCCAATCATTTTGAGATCATCTTAAGGCCATTGTAGAGGCCCATCTTAATGTATTTGTGGCCCACCCACTAAGGCCCACTTTGTTATTTATGGGCCCATGTGTGTAGGTTCATTTGATGTATTTATGGCCCATTGTTGAGGCCCACTTGATATGTTCCAAGGCCATGAGACTAGGCCCATTTGATATATTTTAAGGCCCATGGGACTAAACCCATTTGATTTATATATAAGGCCTATGGGTTTAGGCCCATTTGGTTTTTATAAGGCCTATGGGTTTAGGCCCATTTGGTTCATATAAGGCCCACAGGATTAGGCCCATTTGATATGTATAAGGCTCTTGAGATTGGGCCCATTTGATGTAATCTAAGGCCCACGGGTTTTGACCTATTGCAATGCACATAAGGCCCATTGGTGCGGCCCATTTATGTGGCCCATTTGATGAATAAAAGGCCCATATAATATGGCCCATCTGATATATATGTAAATCCCAATAGGATGAACCTAAGGTCCATTGCAATGTGTAAACCCAACTCGGAGTATGTGATGATGTTTACGACGATCGTGCCTTGGAAGAATGTTGGTTTGATGTCCACATTTTGAGTGTAATGCTAGTTGGATGTCCACATTACGACTCTCCTTAAGGCCCATTATTAGGCTCGTACTTATTGTGTATAGGCAGCCCAGGCCCATCTGCATTGTAAGGATAGTTCATCTCATTATAACATATTTAATATAGCTTCATGACTCATGATCATACGCATCATATGTATGCTTGACATGAGAATTGACTGATCATAGCATATGCCTTCGGGCAGGTTGTTTATGGACTCCCGGTTAGGCGATGTTGCCTTACATGAGCGCACGATATGCGCAGGATTTGTTGCATGACTGGATAGCGTAATTCATGCATTTCACATTTGTGTGACATGGTTATTGTACGCCCTAGCGACATCAGGGCCGTAGCCTCCACAGACGCATCGTGGTTGGCAGGATTGGATACCGAAAATCTTGTTCTACATGGGGTGCTATAGATATCCCTGGGTGAAAGTCTCTAAACCTTATGGTACCAAGAGGTTGCTCCAACGTCTAGACCGAGTGGGTAGATGAACGTTGAGTGCCAATTACCAGACGGTTGCGCTCTCCACTGTGTCGTGGTCGGTTGGAAGGGGGTGCGGCCTTACCCGCCTGAGTGTAGGGGGCAATGCTAGGTTGAGTCTGACCAGCTCGAGGAATGGGTCCGCTATCGATGAGTTGCGCCCGATATTGGCAGACGGATAGTGAGGTCTCTTCCACTTACCTTATTGTACGTGATGTGGCAGCAATCTGGTTTAAAGTGTACTAGACCCCGGTGATATCCCATATTTGAGCTGTATTGATGTGTAGACATAGATGAGGATCTGTATGATTGATTTGCATTGCACATCGCATGGCCTTGGGATGGCCGATACCATTCATGTCTTGCACTGCATAGCCTTGGTACGGCTCATGATATTATGGATCCATCTGCATATTCCGCATTAATCTGACATTGCATATTCATATTATTACCTTACGCACACACATTCACCACCCTCTAAGCTTTCTATAAGCTTATGCACGACCGTTGCGTGTAGGTGACGTTGGGGCGCAGCAGCGCTGAGGCTGGAACGTGTTGCAGATCATTTTGGAGATTTTGAATTATCATCATTGTATTTCCCTTTATGCTCATTGTACTTGTAAAGTTTTTTATCATAGTGGAAATGTAATGGAATTCTTGGTTGTTGTTTGTGGGTTATGCCTTTGGTTATGCTTATTACGAATCAAACTAATGTTGGAAATCCTCCTCGTAGCATCCCAGGATCGGAACCTGGCGAATGGGCGCTAGGAGCCGAGAATGGGGTTCTACGGAGGCTGTTGGCACCGAATTCGGTGATCAAAAATTTTGTGAGCTTGGTTTTCGAGTTTGGGGCGTGACACCACCACGCTTTCATTGCGCCACTCTGATCAAGTGGATGTATAAACTGAACTAACTAGAGTGGGACCCTAACGTTCTACCCCCCTTAAAATAATTTTACTCTCCAGACTTAAGACTCTATGTCCCGATCCGTATATCAGAACAAGGGTAGTGTAGGATCTATTCTTGACATGAAATGGGGAACGATCTCTCGATACATTGGTCTTCCTTTCATCGATGATGCGTACTAGGGCATTGGTACCTATGGTGATAGAAAGGAGCTAAAAATGATGAGTGTTGTGGTTAATTCCAGCAACGGGTGTGAGTTTGTGGCAAGCTACCTAATCCTACCAAAGAAGGACTTTTACCACGGTCCCAACTTATCTTCTTTAATCATGTCTAGTTTAGTACCTAAGGAATCTGAACAGGATAGGTTAAGAAGCAAACTATCTTTCTAAGTGCATATGCACAATAGGTATGCCAAAACAGTCTGTGATTCGGGATCTAATTCCTAACTGTCTATTGCTTATCTAAGAAATTTCTTGGGCCTAAAAGGAAAATTCTTTATTGGCTCTATATTCTCAACACTTCTCAAAGACAAAGTAAGAAACTTGAGATTGTAAGTGGTTGGGCCAACACGGGAGGAAAGTTGTGTAGTGGGTCTGAGTCAGATACATGGACCTTCTGCCTAGTATATGACAGAAAATTTGTTGCATTAATTCTTAACCCTAGTTGATCCCGATCTTCTACTTGATCAGAGCATTGAGTTCATTGGTAAGTACTAAGCTTGAGAATTCGATTCAAACCGCTAATACTTCGCTTATATATAGTTCCTCCACCCCGTGTTCCCGACTGTAATAAGTCCTTGAGAAGGCAATTCTAAGGGGTATATTGATTTGACCTAAGGTTCAATCTGAGGGATATATCAGTTTTCTCTGAGCGTGAATAGTTTCTAATCAAAACAACGTTCCAAACAATGTTCCTAAGAGTCATTAAAGAAGGCTATACGTAGTGGGGATTTAACGAAGGAGGTCTCACTCCAACCTAATCAAGCCAACTATGTCTATTTTTTAATTATCTTGCATAATCAGTCGTCTACATTCCTTAGTATCACCAGTAGCCTAGTCTTAACTTATGAGTAGCAGTAATCCGCTAGTTGTAGTCTAAAGTCTATGTTTATACGCTAAATGATTTCACATGATTTCTAATACAAGGAATTGCATTATCGCTCAGGGTCAAAGTTGTCTGATTGAAATTGAGTTGCTCGAACTTGAATTTGACTATGCTCGAGTACTACACACATGATCATACTAGCTAAGAAAGTCCTAGGGTTCACGTTATTTATGTTATTAATTTATTGAATTTCCTACACTATCAGATCCTTTGAAATCTAAGAGTACCAACTTTAGGTCTAAACTTTAAGTGCCTGTTTGGCCAGTGGTATTAAGTTGTATTAAACGGATAGCGTTGCTAATCCCACCTTAGGATTGGGAATGACATATTTGGAAGGTGGGTGGGATGGGATTAAAATCAATTATATAGACTTTGGAAAATGAGCCTTGTGTTGGAAAGTACGAGATGGGATTTCCAAACCCCATGATGAAGAATTTCTAAGTGTAATTTGAAAGGAAAATCCTGGGATTTACTGTTAATTACATACATTCCAACCATGGCATCGGAAACCATGGGATACACCCAATCTAGGGATAATACCTTACACACACATTTATTGTTGCCTTGACATATTGGTATTTGCGGAAGTCGTCAGTCATATTGGTCGCTAAAGGGCTATTGTTGGGCTGCCACTGAACCAGTCGACCACAAAGGAACCGTGTGCGGTGATCCCTTTCATGTGCACTCTTCAGGTTCTTCTCACTTGTATGTACCACGCCAAGGGGCACATTCATCAGCCGCGATATTAAACCAACGTCAATCGTTTCCTCTCGATCTCTGCCAAATTGGATCTTGAACTGCAAGGGCTCCAGTGTAGGCTCTCGGATGTGGGCATAGAAAACTCAGATAGTGCCCACATTCACACGATACTTGCCCTAAAATAGCGGAGCCCACTGGGCCTCTTCCAGGCGCTCTAACAACAGGTACTCGCCAAATAGCCGCCCATCCACCTGAGCTTCAAAAAGGACCCTATGGTCATGAAATCTGCCATGAGACAGTCCCGCCAGAAGAATCCTCTCAAGAGGAGCCCGTGGATCAAGCTCCCACTTAGTCCGAAGCTCCAGGTCAACGTCTGCACTAGTGACGGTGGCTCTCGGCCTCCTCGAACGAGTGGGGCAACTAGGCCCGACTTCATCCACGGCACCCTTTCTCTTTCCCATGAGAGAGAAAAAGTGAAATTCGAAAATACGGCTGTAATAACTCAAATAGAGCCATGGGAAGCGAAGAAAGGGATAAAAGGAATGGGGTTTGATGGGTTAATGAGTTGTGAGGAAATGAGCCACAAAGAGGGGTTTGTGAACTCAAGACAAGTGAAAAGAAGGATATGGGAGATGTATGCAACTGTGGAGGCCAGTTGGAAACATAAAATGATGAAGAAAATCAATTTCTTAGGAAGGAGAAGATGGGTTTTGAGGTTTGCACGATTTTGAGACCAGAAGGAGAGTGTAAGGGCTCAATAAAATGGAAATGAGAGAGATCGCAGCTGTAGGAGAGAGTTTTCGAATGGGTGACGATGGTGGTGCTTTAAAGGGAAGGAGTGATTGGAGGGGCATTTTCTATGAAAAAATCAGAAACTTTGTGAAGAAAGGAGAGCTTGGAGGGGTGCTTTGTGAAGGAGGGGTGTGTTTGAAGTGTTTAAAAATGAAACACCACATACCTGGGGGTCATACAACACCCCACATGGCATCGGCCCGACCGGCCCGCCCGGCCGAGCCCGGTAATCAACGAGGGCCTCGCCGGTCCCTGGACAGATGGGCGAGGCCCTCCTGTCCTCTGGGTCCCAAAAAGGTGTGGAGCCCACCCTGGGTGGGTAGGCCCTCGACTCCATTTGAGGCATTTTTGGGGCCAATTTACAAACCGGAATGAGTTTATACGATATGTAGCATATGATTTTGGGGTATAAGATATTAATCTATCCAACTAACCCATTTATTTTGTTAGATTCCAAAAGGTTAAGAGTTAAAACCCATTTTATCCATTTATTTACTATTTATGGTAAGTTTTAGTTTCGATATCATTCTTCCTCATTTATACCCTAGGATTGGTGTGTATTATGAATGTGCTTAAAAATAAATGAAGAATAAAGTGGTGGAGGGTGAGATTTTGAAGGAATTGGGTAAAAGGGGTTTTAGGCTTTGAGATTGAGTGTAAGGTGTTGTGGTTGACCCACAACCTAAGGACATTCATTTCTAGGTTTGGAATTCTTCAGGGAACGACTCAAACCCGTCGACTGACGGCCTAGAGGCGACTTAGGTCGCTTCACGCGACCAAAGATACGTTATGGACTAAATTACCGTATAGTCTCACCTGTTGGTGAAACTTGGGATTCTAATATGGTTTATAGGTTTTATCGCCTCATTCCTAATTCAGAGTGCGTCGTGTTACTATAACCCAGGTTCAGTTTAATCCAAATCATGCTCTGATACCATCTTGTAACGCCCTGAAAATCAGAGGTCGAGTAGAAACCCAACTCCCGAGTTCCAAAACATCACTTATACAACATAGATAATGATGAATAAATGTTGTTTATAGAAGGACATTAAACATGATTGGGATTATACCAAAAACAGCATATCATACTCCAAAGGCGTTTAAATTATGCAAGCGGAAGACTGTGATAAGTATTTAAACTAGATAAGAGTGATAGTAAGCCATCAGAGTTTGAATGTCACTAGGTTAACAATTACAAGTTTAATTACAAAATGCACAGAATGAGAAAAATGTAATGTCTTCTATCCCAAATACTAAAGCCCCGTCGGTGCAACTCCAGGTCAAATAGACCCGCCAGAGAGTTACGTGCAGGAGAACTCATCATCATAAAGCAAAGTTCGGCTCTGCTTCAAAAGCATCGCCCTCACCTGAAACTAAGACAGGGTCTGGTTGCTATGTACGACACCGTCCCGTAACGTGGGAGTAAGTAGCTAACTCAGTGGAACAATAGAGTAAAGATTAACATATTATCAAATCAGTCAAGCGGTAATGATAAAGCAGTACAATCAAACATTCCTAGCTACTCTTATTAATGCAAGGATGAAATACAATAATGATGCATGCCCTTACCTACATACTCCCTCATGCGACACCAACTCACGTTCGTGATATGCTTTCATTCCTCAGTGCTCCACATCTTTCAGGCACATGCAGTGCGATATGAAAATGATTACTGAGTTGTTATTAGTCCTTTTCATACAGCAGGATTGGGAAGTTAAGATACCTCCCTTATATCAATTCCCAACAATGATCCAGTCTAGGGTCGTCAGTCCTAGCATATCTCATACGAAGTGCAGTTTTAGGTCACTACAAGGGCAGTCAGGGCTTATACACGCAATCGTTACACCACTCCCCCATCACTTTATCAATACAGGCCTAGTTTATACTCTTGTTGTTACAGAAGGGTCGTCAACTCCACGTAGACTCAGAGTATGCTCGAGGTCACTACAAAGGCTGTCAGGGCTGTTACACGCACTCATTGCGCCACTCCCCCATCACCTTATCAGTGTAGGCCGACAGATCGAATACAGTGTCCCATACTACCGTATTCGGCTCACGAGCTCTGGTTGCTCACTGGTCACTACGGGGAGGCTTATCACCACAGCGTAGGCCGATAACTCGACCACGGTGTCCCATACCACCATGCCCGGCTCATGAGTCTTAGCGGATCGAGGTATCATGGTTAACGAGATTTTCACTGGTAAGTTTAGTACTAGATTCAAGCAATAGCGTCCATACATGGTTAACATACATCGGGCTAATCGGGTTACTTGACGAGTTCGACTAGTACGAGCACCCATTGGGTTATCGACATGAAGTGCATAAGCACCTCGTGTGGCCTAACCACTGTCGACAAGCAACGCACAACTCGGGTTCGACAAACATGTTTTGTGTGACGAATACAACTCAGTCACGAACTCAAGTCCGGTTACCGATTGCCTGGACTATGGTATAGTCCAAAACACTTTCAATCTCAATCAGTAAGCATATGAACAAACAGAATCAAAATAATCAAGTAATCCAAGCATGATATCAAACATATTAAAAGATACAATATGTACATGAAACCATACACAAACGTTTCATAAGTAAAGCGATTAAATCAAACACTTGCATGGAGGAAATCATAAACATCATGAAGATTGTTGAGAACCCTATCTCAACACCACTATTAAATTTAGTTCGCCACAAAATTTCTCACACAGGCATCTTATCAAACACTTAGACTACACAACTCCAACATACATGACGTATGTTGATTTCAACATAGAATATGACAAATCCTTATATCAAGGGGTTGTCTCATACACAACAATCATGTTCTTACATTCAATACATATGGTAGGCATAAATCATAAATCCATATTTTTTTACTCATTTCAATAAACACTTAGACTACACACATTAGCCTACATAAGCTATGTTGGCCAAAATGTGTATTAGGGCGAATCCTTTCACCAAACAGGTCATGCATCCATAACTAGCATATATACGCGGTAAATACTCATGGCAATCATATCAGTACATAAGCTATGTTGGCCAAAATGTGTATTAGGGCGAATCCTTTCACCAAACAGGTCATGCATCCATAACTAGCATATATACACAGTAAATACTCATGGCAATCATATCAGTAAAATTTATACGGATACGGTATTTTCTACAAATACATAGAATACACAAAATTCCATATTCTTTGTATTTAACCGAAATGGAAAATAGATAGCATGTTCTACATGTGAAATAGCATCCACGTCAGGAATCTATCATTAAACGACATTGAAAGCTTTGAGAAATGATAACATAAACATCTATAGTCCACACCTTATGCCGTAGAAGGGTAAAGAAGTCGATGGAATCTTTAAGTCTTCGTCAACGTTGATATGACGACCTATAACACGAGGTAAGTCAGCTATTTCACTACTTGCAACTATCAAAATCCTAAAACAAATTAGGGTTGGGTTTCCTTACCTAAGAATGATGCCAGAATCATTGGCATAACGATCCAAATACGGTAGATGTGCACGAAGAATGGCAAGAACAATTGCCAAGAACAATCCTCACACTCTCCCTCATTTTCTCTATCTCTCTTTCCTCCTCTTTCTTCCTTCTTTCTCCCTTAGGTTTAGGAAATTTGTATGGGATATGAGAGAGGGGCTTTAAGCCTCTTATATAAGCTCTAAATCGATAGAAATAGCCTTATGGCTAAGGTATACTTAGGTTATAACCAAATTGACCTTGTTTCGATCCAAAGGAGTATTTCTGGAGGTCCTGTTACTAAATGTGGTTGGACTTAAACTCATAAATGTTAGATCTTAATCAAGTTAAGTTTTCAGTTCGATCAGATTTCCAGATCGACCGTGGTGGACCAGTTTCAGTTCAGCGGTCACTAAAAGTCGATCAGAGCTACAAGTAGTATGACATGTAAGGGCCACCTATCTTGATCCGAGGGTAAATTTGGGTCAAAATCCAATGGTCAGAATACTTAGAAATAATGCGCAAGCGACACGTCTCAGATTTCTTAAAATTATATTTAATTTCTTAAAAATCTTCATTTTCTCACACTCTTCACACTCTTGTAAGTTTATCGCTATCGAACTTTCGACGTGTGGTCCAGGTCCGATACGGAGTTTCAAAGTGCTCCCGAGAGCAACTGGGTTTAGAGTTGGATTCTAAATTTTAGGGTAACATAGCGTTAACAATTCTATAGGTTTTGGGTATTACAGATCATATTTAAAGTGGTTGGTGCTACTTTTGTAGGTAATCTAGTGTAGCGCTAGTTAATTCATGTTAATTTTCTAAGGAATTTAGTTCTAAATGATTTCTTTGGCTTTGGAATTAAGCTTTAAGAGTGATATGGTTGACCCATTGCCTAAGGACGTCTAACTCCATGTTGACAAAAATTTGGGGTGTTACAGGTCCACTTGGTAGCTAGGTGTCTTATTTTTCATCTCAAGCCTTAATACGAGTTCTCCAAATAGATTGACGATTTGGATATAACACATACCTCATAATGGGACCCACAAAAATCGATGGGGATTACAATAGGGAAAAAAAGAAAAAAAAAGAAAAAAAAGAACCAGCATGTTGGGGCCGATCGAGTCAGAGTTGGGTCTATGGCTACGGATTATAACCGTAGCATAATCTGTAGCCATAGGCCCAGCTCTGACCCAATCAACCGAGTCACAACCCGGTCGACCCCAACATGCTGGTTTCTTATTTTTATATTTTATGTCGAGAACTTTATTCTACCTACATTTTTCTCTAATACATATTTATATAATTATGTATGTGTGTGTGTGTGTGTGTATGCATATAAAAAAAAATCTCTCTTTTTTTTTTTCATTTCTTTCTTTATTCATTTAACAAGAATATCTTCTAAACTAAGATTAGTTACTTGACGTACCCTAAATAATTTTGGGGTAGGAGAAGCTACTTTAGCCAACCAACCTAATTATTTTCTAAGATTCCATCAGGTCGATGGTCGAGAATACATTTCACTCACTTCGCGATCAAACTAGAAATTGAGCGGGGAAAACATGAAATTGAGTGGGCAAATTGAAAATTAAGCGGCGGCAAGGTAGGAATTAAGCGAGGGAACCTAGAAATTGAGTGAGAAAATCTAGAAATTGAGTGAGGTAACCTAGAAAATGAGCGAGGCAACCTAGAAAATGAGCAAGGAAACCCAGAAATTGAGCGAGGGAACCTATGATTTAAGCTACGCAACCTAGGAATTGAGCGAGGGAAGTTAGAAATTGAACGAGGGAAGCCAGAATTTGAGCGAGGGAACCTAGAAATTCAGCGAGGCAACCTAGGATTTGAGTGAGGGAAGCTACAAATTGTGCAACGAAACCTAGAAATTGAGCAAGACAACCTAGGATTTGAGAGAGGCAACATAAGAATTAAGTGAGGCAACTTATGAAATGAGCGAGGAAACGTAGAAATTCAGCGAGGAATCCTACGAAATGAGTAAGGGAAGCTAGAAATTAAGTGAGGGAACCTAAAAATTGAGCGAGGCAACCTTAGATTTGAGCGAGGGAACCTAGAAATTGAGTGAGGGAACCTAAAAATTGAGCAAGGCAAGGTAGAAAATGAGCGAGGAAACCTAGGATTTGAACTAGGCAACATAGGAATTGAGCGAGGGAAGTTAGAAATTCAGCGAGGGAAGCTAGAATTTAAGCGAGGGAACCCAGAAATTTAGCAGGCAACATAGGATTTGAGCGAGGGAAGCTAAAAATTCAGTGAGGCAATATATAAATTGAGCGAAGGAACCTAGGAATTGAGCGAGGCAACCTAGCAATTGAGCAATGCAATGTAGAAATTCAGCGAGGCAACCTACGAATTGAGCGAGGGAAGCTAGAAATTGAGTGAGGGAAGCTAGAAATTCAGTGAGGGAACCTATGAATTGAGCCAGACAGCCTAGGAATTGAGCGAGGGAAGCTAAAAATTCAGCGAAGCAACCTAAAAATTGAGCGAAAAACCTAGGAATTGAGCGAGGGAACCTAGGAATTAAGCAAGGGAAGCTAGAAATTGAGTGAGGTAACCTAGAAATTGAGCAAGGGAAGCTAGAAATTTAGCGAAGGAACTTAGGAATTGAGGGAGGCAACCTAGCAATTAAGTAAGGTAACATAAAAATTTAATGAGACAACCTATGAATTGAGCGAGACAACCTAGGAAATGAGTGAGGAAAACTAGAAATTGAGCAAGGCAACGTATAAATTGAGTGAGGAAACCTAGTAATTAAGCTAGACAACGTAAATATTCAGCAAGGCAACCTATGAATTGATCGAGGCAACCTAGGAATAGAGCGAGGTAAGACCTATGAATTGAGCGAGGGAAGCTAGGTTCCCTCGCTGAATTTCTAAGTTTCCTCACTTAATTTTTAGCTTTCGTCACTCAATTCCTAGGATTCCTCGCTGAATTTCTATGTTACCTTGCTCATTTCCTAGGTTCCCTCGCTCAATTCCTATGCTACCTTGCTCAAATCCTAGGTTGTCTCGCTTAATTTCTAGGTTCCTTTGCACAATTTGTAACTTCTCTCACTCAAATCCTAGGTTGCCTCGCTAAATTTCTAGGTTCCCTCGCTCAAATTCTAGCTTCCATTGCTCAATTTCTAACTTTCCTCGCTCAATTCCTAGGTTGCCTAGCTCAAATCGTAGGTTCCCTTGCTCAATTTCTAGGTTCCCTCGCTCATTTTTTAGGTTGCCTCGCTCAATTTCTAGCTTCCCTCGCTCAATTTCTACATTCCCTCGTTGAACTCCTACCTTGCCTCGCTCAATTCTTGGTTACCTCACTCAATTTCTACCTTGCCCCCGCTCAATTTTCAATTTGCCCACTCAATTTCTAGTTTGACCGCGAAGTGAATGAAATGTATTCTCGACCATCGACTTGATGGAATCTTGGAAAATAATTAGGTTGGTTGGCTAAAGTAGTTTCCCCTACCCCAAAATCATATGTGGTACGTCAAGTAACTAATTTTAGTTTAGAAGATATCCTTGTTAAATGAATAAAGAAAGAAATGAAAAAAAAATAAAAGACAATTTTTTTTTATATGCATATATATATATATATATATATATATATATATATATATATATATATATATATATATATATATATATATATATATATGTATTAGAGAAAAATATAGGTAGAATAAAGTTCTCTATGTAAAAAATAAAAATAAGAAACCAACGTGTTGGGGTTAATCGGGTTATGACCAAATAGGTTAGAGTTGGGCCTATGGCTACGGATTATGCTATGGTTATAATCCGTAGCGATAGGGCCAGCTCTGACCCAATCGACCGGGTCACAACCCGATCAACCCCACCACGCTGGTTCTTTTTTTTTTTCCCTGATGTAATCCCCATCGATTTTTGTGGGTCCCATTATGAGGTATGTGTTATATCCAAACCGTCCATCTATTTTGAGAACTCGTATTAAGGCTTGAGATGAAAAATAAGATAGATCTAGCTATCAAGTGGACCGCACTGTAAAAAGCAATGGGGAATTGAACGTCTACCATTGAAACCCTTTTAGGGGTTACAGAAGTTTTGGATCATTATGAAATTTGTTTTTCCTCTTCATCCAGGCCTTTATGACCTTATGAATAGATTGGATGGAAAATAAATGTTATGGTGGGCCCTACAAAATTTTTAACAGTGAAAATCAATTTCTCTGCTGCTCTTTGTGGCGTGGTCCAGTTCATCTTTAGATAGATATATATATATATATATATATATATATATATATATATATATTTGGGATAATGCTCCGAAATGATCTCGAAATATGGATGAACATTGTGGATATAATAAATACATAGCTGTGGGGCCATGTAACTTTGATCTCTTTTAAGCCATTCGTACAACTCTCCGTTGGAGGAGCGTCAGTGCTCGTCTTCGCAGTGAAAAGGAGGGGTAGTTTCATCCTCAAAGTCGCTGTCCGCACATGCGAGTCTAAGTTGGTAACTTAAGTTTGTATTCCTTCATAAAAACTGCTGGATAAAAGGTTTTGTCGACAGTGGTCATTTTCTCGATTTAGAATTTTTGGGCCATGTCCAAACGGTCCACAAGTTAGTCTTTGTGGGCCATGTTTTGGTCAAAGATAATGGAGTAGATTGTGACAGATATGAATGAGATTTAAAAGTTCTGGTGATATTTTTATCACAACATTTTCAAATCTCTTGCGGTTCTTAAGTTTCTACGTATTGTGATTTTAACTAATGATTTAAATGTTTAAATTTATTTATTTTTACCCATATTTTAATTTTTTAATTAATTAAATTATAATAAAAATATTTCATATTATATTTTCAGCGGGATTTTTCCAAAAACATTGTAAGAAAAATCTGAAAATCTCCTCAAAAATTCCCATGTCAAGCAATCGTCTTAATGAGATTTGTCATTGCTATGGAGCAACAGAAACATGCAGCATAAAAGTCATCTTCTATATCTTCTATATCGTAGACACCCTCCAAAACCTAATCCTATTGTGATTTTAACTAATTTTTTAAATGTTTAAATTTATTTATTTTTGCCCATATTTTAAAATTTTTAATTAATTAAATTATAATAAAAATATTGTAGACACCCCACCTCATGCCAACAAGTTGATTAAGTTAGATGGAAATCCAAACCCTAACCCTAAAACCTAATAGTAGGAAAAACCTATTCAAAACTAGTCAACTTGACAAGTCAATCCGCTGAGTTGATTCACCCAATTAGCTCACCTAGTCAACCTACCCAGCTAACTCACCTTTTCAAGCCAAAGTCCACTCTGATCCAAGCCCATGCGACCAAGCTCATTTTGAATTTGGTGCAAAATGAAATCCCCCACCCTTAGAAGCATCATTAGTAAAGATCACCTTCCAAAGCAGGAGACCTCATTTGTGACTAGCAGCCCCCAAGGGGCCGCCAATTGCATGGCAGGTCTCCTATCTTAGCAGGGGCACTACGCGCTTAGTTTCCCTCTTGTAACCTTTAGACGTGTGGCAATGTGAATTGATTCCGATGACCATCCCTTTCACTCAAAATTATGGCTTATGCCATCCAATCCAACCATCAAGATCATGCCATGTGGCATATTAAATCCCAACCATCCAAGCCTTTGCTAACCCAAAACTTTACAAGAATAACTAGAAAACTAGGCTGGGAGTTTATAAATAATTCCCTCTCCTTCCAATTTCAAGTATCTTGAACCATTCCTCGAATCCAATTATCCATCCCCCACATCCCTTAAACCACCCTTAGCTTAGTCATCCCATCCGTCTACCAAGGACAGGAAAGAGTAGTAGAAGAGAGTCTAGCCCAAGTCTAGCCTAATCCAATTAGATCCCTAGTCTCCCTTGCAATCCAAGCACATATCCAAGTCACTCAATCCAATAATTTCGGTATTACCATCCAACTTCTGAGATCAGCTTCGTCAACCCTTACCATAGCATTATGCACCATTCATTCCCATCTAACCCCCCGCTTATCTCCTCCATTAGCATTTTATTGCATTGCATTAAACATCTAATCAATTCGTGTATGCTCTGTGGCTCACTAATTTAATCATATCTTGCCTCTCAAAAACTCTGATTGATTAGTTTACGCACAGCAAGTGAACAGTCAAGGCTGATTTATGCAGGCGAAACTGCAGTCTACCATTAGTGTCAAATTTAATATAGCATCTTACACACATAGCATTATATATAGTCTTGAATATATAGCATCATCACCCAATCAGTTCAAACATATGCTCTATGACTCGTCAAGGCAATCGGATCTTGTCCATCAGAAACTTGGACTAATTGGTTTATTATTTTGGCAAGTGGGCAGTCAAGCTAGATTTATCTAGTCAAAACTACAGCTTGCCATAGGCATTACATTTAACACAACATTATACACACCCCTACATCATTAATGCGAAAGAACTAACCGAATCATCAAAAGCTTGACAGATCTTGTGAAGTAGAGACTATACGTTTGTATGGGCAAAGTGGATGCCTAACACCTTCCCTCTCTGTAACCTTGGCTCCTTACTCAAAATCTTTAACCATAGATCAAGGAGTCATTTTAAGGCAAAGAATCTCTGGATTCTTTATTCTAAAATTTCTATAAGGTCTAGCTAACTATGGAATCGGATTAATTAGATAGTGCCGACTCTAGTCAAATATAACATATTTATAATCATACCCTAAACACCCAATCCGACGTCAACATAAGCATGATCTACCCCGAGATCTAGTGTCCACAGAATGGCAATTCCGTTGGGGAATTGCTAGTCCCACAAGTTACAACCTAACTTCAAAAATAAGATCTCTTAAATCCTTGACAATCAATAGCACTTGTGCATTCACATCTGGATTCAACATTCATTCCAACCATAGAACCTAAAACCAACATAAATCCCAAACCATTGTACCTTTTCATACCAGATGTCCTAGAAAAAAATCCTTCTCTCCACAATATAATTTAAATTCGATCTCAAATAGTCATGGCCAACCACGAGGAGGACATCCAATCCTTCCCCATTCTCAACATTACAGAAGCTCAGCCCACACGGCTGCAGCAAGAAAAATTTATGCCAGTGACATTACAGAAGCTCAGCCCACACTACTGCAGCAAGCAAAATTTATGCCAGTGAACTGCATCTAGGAACTGACATAAGAAATGAAAGACATGCAGGAAATGTTCTTGCAATTCATGCAAGCACAAGCCACCTCAGCCAGTAACCAAGTTGGCCCAATTCAGCAACAACAAGCACCAGCTCCAATTTTCTTTCCAACAGTTAGCTCAGTTTAAGCATAAATATTGAATTTCATGAAGGATTCCCGGCACCAGTCAACACAACCCTTAACTATGGGGCACTTCTTTCAATACCCTCCCGCATCTGGGAGTCAATTTCAAAACAATCTCGTAGCTAAGATTTCCAATCAATTTCAAAACAATCCCGCAGCTGAGATCTCTAGCCAATTTCCAACCAACCTCGTAGTCGAGTTTTTAATCAATTTTCAGCTCATCCCGCAACTAAAACTTCAAATCAATTTGCACAGCTTCTCCAAACAGAAGCCCATGACCAGCACTGGAAAATGCCCACAATGGGGGTCTTTGTCAAGTCTGATTCAACTATCAGGTAGTGACGAATACCCACCAAGGGGGTCACTTCCAACATCTCAAATTCCCCCGACTGGGAATGCTTTCAATTTTTCACAATTCCCTCAGCAGGGAATACAGTTACCTTCCAATAAGCTCCCCCTCGCGAGAGCCATAAGGTCAAAGAAATTGATCACTACACCGAAGAAGTAGAACAAGATTGCCATGAAGGATGTTGGTCCTATAAACAAGCTAAACCAAAATGGATGAGTTGCAGGAGCATCTCCAAGTCATGCAAAATCAGCTTTAAAAACAACAAGGGTAGATAGACCCTCCATAAAATTCAGGGACCTATGTCCATTTCTAAATGCATAGGTACCTCATAACTTAAAGGTACCCAAATTCAAGAGATACGATGATAGTGGTTGTCCTATGGCACACCTCAAGGATTTCAACAGAGTGTTAAATGCAGTAGAAAATGATGAAGCCCTCATCTGCCAGTTTTAAAAATCTCTAATGGGTGATGCTTTGGGTTGGTAAACTTCTCTATATTATCACCACATCAGTACTCGGAATAACTTTCCCAAGCTTTTGTTGATCAATTCTTATACAGTCTCAATATGGCTCCCTGAAGAGCAAACTTGGCAACCTTAAGGCAAAGTGACAAGATGTTATCCACTTATGTTGGACGTTGTCAAGCTATAAGCATCCTAATGCAAACTCCAATTGACGATGAGAAGCAGCTCTCCATGGTCATCCACTCGGCAAATTTAAGTATATCTGGGTACTTGATCTCATACTCATATGACAACTTTACTCAACGAATTCATGTAGGGGAGCAAGTTAAAGTCGAAATAAGGATTGGGATGATCTCCTCTTAGCCTCATCAAGTCGACGCAGAAAAATGGAACAAAATCAAAGGAAAACCCATAAGGAATGGGAATGGAAGTGGTTCCGCCCAGCATGAAAGTCAACAACCTTGTCGCCACTACTCAAGGTAACCAGTATGCTCCCCAACAGGGTCGCTGACAACATCAGTTGTACCAACCTCAGTAGCACCAATAGAGATATTAACCACATCCACCTCAACCACAACAACTTCCACAACCACCACTGTAACTACAACCACAGCAACATCAATAGTTCAAGGGAAATACGTAATACTCCTACCAAAATAGGCAGATGGCAAGGGAACCTAGGAAGTTCACCGCGCTCACACAAACGTATAGCCGGATCATGGCTACGTTAGTGCATAAGCAACTCCTTTCTCCCTTAAAATCTAGGCCACCTATGAATCATCTACCTCACAACTAAAATGAAAATTAGTACTACACCTAGCACCAAGATCGTGGTCACATCAGGAATAGATGCGTTTTGCTAAATCATGTGGTCCAAGATCTAATTGATAGTTAAAAGATTGTGATCTCAGTTTTTGGAATAGCTCCTGTTGCCCCCTCTAACATTCTCTAAGATCCTCTACCACAACATCAAGCAGGCCCCAGCTCATCAGGAAACCCTACCATTAATTATATAGAAGAAGAGCACATTGACTTCCTGTTCTCTCCCATGCAGTACCAATGCACCTCTGGTACTACAAGGGACACACCAATCTCCTCCCTGGATAATTAAACTAGTAGTCCTCTAAGGGGCACCTATCCCTCGCATTTCCTCACTACAACTAGTCCAACAAGGGATATTCAGGAACCATCAAAGCCAAGAACTCGTGGTCGACATTCATCATGATCATCGATTCATGCTCCGATGGACCGAATCATCTTTTAAACTTGTAAAAATATTCCAATAAAAACCAGCATCGGTCACGACCATTAATTCATAATTCAATGGACCAGATCCTTCTAAAAATTAAAAAATATTTCAATAACAATCAGCATCGATCGTGACTGTCAATTCACAATCCGATGGACTAGATCATCTTTCAAACTTCCAAAAAATATTGAATAAAACCAGGATTGATTGCGATTGTCGATTCGTGATTTAATGGACTGAATTATCTTTTAAACATCCAAAAATATTTCAATAAAAATTGGCATTGATCGCAACTGTTAATTTAAGATCCCATGGACTAGATTGTCTTTCAAATTTTTTTTAAAAATTTTAATAAAAAATAGCATCAATCACAACCATTGATTTACCATCTGATGGACTGAGTCCTTCTCGAAAATTCTAAAAATTAATATTGCAATAAAAACTGGAATCGATCGCGGCCATTGATTCATGATTTGATGGACCGAATCCTTATCAAAAATTCTAAAAAGTAATATTTAAATAAAAACCGGCATCGATCTCAAACATTCAAGCATGGTCTAATAAACCATATCACTCTCCTAAATATTTAAAAAATACCTATAGTCCCAATTGCTGCTTAAGTTCTTCTAATAAAATCTCCAATGGAGTACTAAACCTTGATGATCCCCAAGGAATCATACTGCAGCTTTGAGATGATGAAACTAATCAATTGTCCAGGAGATTAGAATCTTGATCATGGTTGCCAAAATGATCTCAATTATAGTTGGTATGCATAAAAAGATGGACTGAATTAACACATTTAATCATTATCCCAGTTGTTCTAAATCCCGACCTCAGTGACCTAACCATGAAAAGACAAATTGGTCCCTTACATGTTTTGAATAAAAACCGACTCAACATACCCATAGGCATTCCTGGTGGAGGCAATAGCATAAGTTGGACCTTCTGCATAATCATATGCAATAAAAACCCCATGGAGTATCACTCCGCAGTGTGGGATGACCTTTTATAAAAACTTCAAAAGCAATTTTTTAAAAATAGAGTGTTGGGCTTCCAAGGCACTAAGAGATCTTCCATTTCTCTTGGTGGGGACCAGTGCAAAATCAAATAAGATCTTATACCTCTTAATTTCCCTTGACCTATCAAATCCGTATGCATATGAAGTACAGATGGTTTGAACTCCAATGGCAGAATGATCGTACCAAAAAGAAGAGTCAAACATCAAATACAAGAAACCATCTAAACCGATGAAAAAAGAAAAATTGTACCTAAGTATTGAAATCAACAGAATGCACAAAAAGAAGTCACACACACACATACCTAGTTCTGAATACTTGTGGAAATTGATCAAGTCCAAGTCAACGCAGTGAGTTCCCCATAAAGCTGTAGAAAGTGCAAGGTAGCTAATCACTTTGACGATCAAGCAAAAACAAGTATTCCTAGGGTGATTTGAGAAACAAGGGACATTTCATACCCAAACAGTATCCTCGTAAAGCCGCAGAAAGCGCATGGGCTCCCTATATTAAGTTCTTTCAATGTTAGTACCAATCGGGAGCAAAAAGGTTGCGATTGGTTACTCGTAATGTGGCAAAAGGTGCAGGCATGGTCATAAAATTTTCCTATACTCATTGTGATATGTACGAGTTATCTACTTTTGGACAATCAATTGACATAGATACAAAAACAGGTAATGAATCCAAACCCTATTTGAATCTAACTGAGGATGCGATGAGCACTCGCTTTAGTATTCAGTTGTATGCAACCTCTGCCAAAGAGGGGCATCTGTAGACACCCCACCCTAGGTTAACAAGCTAATCAAGTTGGGTGTGAATTCAAACCCTAACCCTAAAACCTAACCTTAGAAAAGACCTAGTCAAACCCGTTCAACTCACTAAGTCAACTTATCAAGTCAACCCTCTAAGGTTGACTCACTCGGTCAGCTTACCTAGTTTGCCTAACCAACCAACTCACCTTGTCATGCCAAAGTCTACCCTGAACCAATCCCATTTAGAATCTGGTGCAAACTAAAATCCCACACCCTTAGAAGTAAAGCTAGCAAATGAGCAGGTGAGCTCACCTACCAAAGTAGGAGACTGCGTTTGTGATTGGCGGCCCCCAGGGGACCGCCAACCACGTGGCAAGTCTTCTATCTTTGCAGGGGAGCTACACACTTGGTGTCCCTTCTTGTGTAACATCTAAACGTGTGGCAATGTGAATTGCCTTCGATGACCCTCTATCACGCCCCGAAAATCGAGGGTCAAGCAAAAGCTCAATTCTTGAGTTTCAACACATCACTTATGCAACATAGATAATGACGTTTAAATGTTATCCATATTAGTGCATTAAATATGAATAAAATTATACTAAAATAACATATCATACTCCAGAGATAATTAGATTATAGATTGTGATAAATATATAAAGCACATAAGTAGTTGTAAGTCCCCAGAGTATGAACATGTTACTGGGCTAAATAATTACATGTATAGTTTTAAAATTTGTAAAATGATAAAATGTGATGGTCGTCTAATCCGTATCCCTGTAATCCCCACGACGCAACTCCAGGTCTACATAGACCCGCCAGAGAGTTTCATGTAGGAGAACTCCTTATCGTCATAAAAGTTAGGCTTCATCTCGTAAGCCTCTTCATCACCTATAGCTACAACAGAGTCTGGTTGGTGTTTTAAAACACCGTCCCAGAGAGGGAATGAATGATTAACTCAGTTGAGCTATAAGGCAAAGGTTAACATGTTATCAATTCAGTCAAGCAGTAATGATAAGGCAATGCAGCAATCATATCCTAAGTACTCTTATTAATGCAAGAATGGTATGCAATAATGACGCATGCCCTTGCCTGCACTCCCTTAGCGACATCGTCTCATGATCATGAATGCACCACTCCGAACACGTGCGCTTTCTCACTAAAGTACATGCAATGCGGTGAATGGTCGTGTTAGCCAATATTTAATTAGGCTTATTCATACAGCAAATTCAGAAAGCTAAGGTACCTCCTTTTATATCATTTACCTAAATAATATCCATCTACGGTCGTCAATCCTAGTTAATCACATACTATAGGTAAGTTATAGGGCAACATCACCCCTGATTGAAAAGTAATGGATAGGCAAGTTTAGATTGCTACGAGGAGGCTTGCACCTCAGCGTAGGCCTAGTTTATACTCGGGGTCACTACGGAAATGTTCGTCACCTTAGCGTAGGCTGACAGCTCGAATATAGTGTCTCATACCACCATATTTGGGTCACGAGTTTGGGTTGCTCAATGGACACTGGGAGGATGTTCGTCACCCCAGCGTAGGCCGAACGCTCAATCACGGTGTCTCATACCACCATGTCCGGCTCATGAGTCTTAGCAGATCGTGATACCAAGGTTAAATGGGCTTTTCACTAGTAAGTGGTACCTTAAATTCAAGTAGTAGTGTCCGTACATGTGGAACATACATTAGGTCAATCGAGTTACTTGACAAGCTCAACTAGTACGAGCGCACATTAAATTAATTGATATGAAACACATACGCACTCCTTATTGCCTAACCACTGTCGATAATCACTGTACGACTCGAATTCATCGAACATATCCGTTGTGGAGAAACTAGTTTAGCCACTGATCATAAACCGTTACTAATTGCCTGGACTACATATTAGTCCCAATCATACTTAAATACAATAGGCATTCATGTGTGATAGTCAAAACAGCATGTGACAATAATTCAAATATAAATCTCATTTGAGCATTTTAACAAACATATAGTGCACATGTTATCGTACATAGGCATTTCATCCATAAATCATGTAGTAGAAAGCAGTGTTCGAGTTGTCGGTATCACTACAAGTTTCACTGGCCAGAGATAAATATATAATATCGTTATCACCGATAACCGAAAATGCGGAGAAAAATGCGAAAACATGGAGATAATGATGAAATTTTTTAATGAAACTTCAGGACATGCCTAAATACATATATTTGTATATTTAAAAATAAAAAAATCGTAAAAAAAAATACATTTTCATTTAATAGGGCCAAAAAAGCACATGTTTCCGTAAAAAATTACTCTAATTATAACCAAAATAAATTTATCTAAGTTTCAAGTGGACCACACCATATGAAAAGTAGGAATAATGATTTCCACCATGGAAATTTTCATAGGGCCCAGTGATGTTTATTTGTCATCCAAACTGTTTATAAGATCACAGGGACATGGATGAATAAAAATCAAAAATATCAGGTTGATACAAAACTTTTGTGGCCCTAAAGAATTTTTCAATGGTAAACATTCAATTCATATAGTTTCATGTGGTGTGGTCCACCTAAGCTTTGGGTATGCTTCATTTTTTGGCTTATACCTTAAAATCATTTAATAAAATGGATGGATAGAGTGGATCAAATACGTAAATTACTATGGGCCCACTGAGTTTACCCAGTATACAATCCACTTCTGTTGCAGTTTTTATGAATCCCAAATTTTACCTAACTAGGTGGGTCGGGAGGCGGAATGGCTAGTGTACATCACACTAGCTATTGACGTCAGCAAGTTACGTGGGTTTGATTATGAGGTATGTCTTATATCTAAACCGTTCATCCACTTGAAGTGCTCGTCGTAAGGTTTTAGACGAAAAATAAGACAGATATAACTATCAAGTGGACCACATTGCAAAAACCAGTGGGGGATTGAACGTCTACCATTGAAACCCTTAAACCCTTTTTGGGGTCACAAAAGTTTTGGATCAATATGAAAATTGTTTTTCCTCTTCATTCAAATATTTGTGTTTTCATGAACAAATTGGATGCAAAATAAACGTTATGGTGGGCCCTGCAAATTGTTTAAGGATGAAAATCATTATCTCCGCTGCTATCTATGGTGTGGTCCATATAATCTTTGGATATAGTTCATTTTTTGGATAATGCTCTAAAATGAACTTTAAAAATAGATGAACAGTGTAGATATAATAAATACATCACTGTGGGGCCAATATAACTTTGATCTCCTTTGAATCGTTCGTACAACTCGAAGCTCATGCAACGTCGGTGCTCGTCTTCGCACGACACGTACTCACAGCAGCTATATAGCTGGTGTGAGGTACACCAGCCTATTTGCTTCCAATGGATCCCTAATTGTGGGACCCATTATAAAGTATGTACCTTACATCTGCACCGTCCATCATATATGATGGCTTATTTTAGTGCGTGATCCGAAAATGAACAAGATTCAAGTCTTCAATGGACCACACCATATGAAACTGTGTGAATTGAATGCATATCATTAAAAACTTCCTAGTGGCCACAGAAATTTTAAATCAAGCTGATATTTATTTTAACCCTTCATCCATGCCTTTTTATATTTACAAAAAGGTTTGATACAAATAAACATCACTGTGGGGCGTAAGAAGGTTTCAACGGTGAAAATTATCATTCTCATTGTTTCTTGTGATGTGGTCCACTGGAGCTGTGGATATACTTTAATTTTGGGATTTACCCCTAAAATGAACTATAAAAATGAATGGACAGCGTGGATAAATCACATACATTCATGGTGGACCCAAAGACTTTACTCAGTATGCTGAAGCGCACCATGCGCGGTCTGCTTCTGTAGCTCTAAGGCATAAAACAGAAAAAAAAAAGAGGGTTTTTCGTATCCGAAGAGGGATTTTCGGCAGAAGGGGGATTTTTGATCGAAGGTTTCATAATCCCATCTCAATCCCCAAAATCCCAAATTTTTCGCCGAAAATCTTCCAATCGAACGAAGAAAAGGGAAATTTTCAGATTTCTTTGACCGAGGATTTCAAAATCCCATCTCAATCTCCCAAAATCCCTGATTTTTTGCTGAAAATCTTCCAATCGAACGAAGAAAAGGGAAATTTTCAGATTTCTTTACCTCCGTTGAAGACGAGAGCTGTCGATTGCTGCCCAAATTCTTTTCTTCCGAGTTTCGATCAACCATCAACCAGGTATTACTAAAATCAAGGGTTTTTTTCTAATTTTTTTTCCTTTTTTACCTATTTTGTCACAAAAAACCAAAATTATCGACAATATCGCCGATATTTCACCGATAATCCAGAGAGAAACGAAAAAGGGGGGTTTCGGTGTCACTAGTCTAGCGACACCGATATTATCAGCGATATTATCAACATTTCGTCGACAATGCAAAACTGGTAGCAAGTAGGTTACATAAAGGAAACTGTAACTATAGATATAGTAATTGACAATCCTATCCTAACGCCCTTATTAATTACATTTCAACAAGCAACTTCTAATTCAGACTTATCAAACACTTAGACTACACATATCAACATACATGTAATAAATTAGTTATAACATATAGTATAGCAAATCTTTTAACAAAGGAATTGTCATACATACAACAAACATGTATTCTCAATCAATAATCATGACGAGCACAAATCATAATTTCATATTCATTTAAACATTTCAACAAACACATGGAATGCATTATATTCAACATTGTTCATATATATATATGTGTGTGTGTGTGTGTGTAATACACGGAAAACATTGCATCTAAATACATGTGACAGTAATCAAGTCAGTCATAAATCATTAACTAACATTGAAAGCCTTGAAAACCATAACGTAAACATTTATAGTCCGCACCTTTCGTCGGTTTACTCGTTATCAACTCAGTTCATACACTATGTCTTTGTCTACGGCACAACGGCTACTTAAACATGGAAATAGGTTAGCTATTTCACTGATTTCTCTATTTAGATTCCAAGAACGAGATTTTGGTTAGGATTTCTTACCCAAAAAAGGAGTTAAAATCGACGGTGTAGCAGTACGGGAGAGATGATTCAGCACGTGGAGTGGTGGGAGTGAATTCCAGCAACAAACCACAGGTCTCTCACACTTCTCCCACTCTTTTCTCCTCTTTTCTCTCTTCTCTCTCCTAGGGTTAGGAAAATTTGTATGGAATAAGAGAGGGGTGGGTTAAGGGTCTTATATAACCCCAGAACTGGTTCAAATGGCCCCAGGGCCATAGTATACTTAGGTTATAGCCAAAAAGCATATATTTCGAGCCAACGGAGCTCATATGGAGGTCCATCACCTACATACGGTTTACAAAAAGTTCTCTAACAATGGATCTATGTCAGGTTAAGATTTTGATCTGATCGAATTTGTGGATCGACCATGGAGGACCAGTTTTAGTTCCACGGCCATCATCTCTCGATCAGGGCCACAAGTACACTGACATGTGTAGGAAAATTTTCCTGATCCAAGGGTGTAGTTGGGTCAGAATTTGACAATCTGAAACCTTAAATTTGGCCTGCAAGTGAATGTCCCAAATCACTTAAGTTTGAGTTCATTTTCTAAAGATATTCACATTTCTCACACTCTTCGCTACAGGCTCAAGTTGTGTTTATGAATACTATTTGGACTAAGGTGGTTATAACCTTATAGTTTCATAGTCATCAGACTTTCGACGCGTGGTCCAGGTCTGATACGGAGTTTTAATATGCTCCCAAGAGCAACTGAATTTTAAGATTTCTCCTAGATTTTTAGGTAATGTAGAGTTAGCGATTCTACTAGTTTTGAGTCTTGCAGTTCGTATAGAAAGGGGTTCAAGCTAATCTACTAATTAATTCATTTTAGTACTTAATTAATTTTTATCTAATTTTTACATAATTTGATCCTTAGTAATTTTTGCCTGAGGTGGTACTCGGGTCTTTATACGGATTTTTCTGAGACGTTACAATCTACCCCCCTTAAAGAAAAATTTTATCCTCAAAATTAGTACATTTTCGTACTCCTCGAGAATTTGAGGGTAGTTCTTATGGACCTCGGCTTCTATTTCCCAAGTAGCCTCTTCCTCAGTGTGGTGTATCCACAGTACCTTCACAAGCGAGATAACTTTACCGCGCAGAACCTATTCTTTCCTGTCTAGGATACGCGTCGTCGTAACACATAAGCAGCATCTTCACTCAACTGTACCTGCTACCATTTGATAATGTGGGAAGGATAAGAAAAGTGTTTCTTCAGCATCGATACGTGAAATACATTGTGCACGCCTGTGAGTGGTGTGGACAAAGCAAGGCGGTACACTATTACACCCACTCGGTTTAGAATCTGGAACGGACCAATAAATCATGGCATAAGTTTCCCCTTCTTGTCAAATCAAAGGACTCCCTTCATTGGGAAAACCTTTAAGAATACATAGTCCCCAACCTCAAACTATAGCTGTCGTCACCTCATATTAGCGTAACTCTTTTGTCCGCTCTGTGCTATAAGAAGTCGATGCCTGATAATGTCGATCTTCTCTGTGGTCGCCTATACTAAATCTGGGCCAATCAGACTCTTCTCACCAACTTCTGCTCAACAATACGGTGCTCAACATGGGTATCCATACAGTGCTTCGTAGGGATCCATGTCAATGCTCGCTTGAAAGCTGTTGTTATAAGCAAACTCAGCATAGGGAAGACAGTCATCCCAACTTTCCTTGAAGTCAAGCACACATGCCGGCAACATGTCTTCTAACACCTGATTTATCTGTTCCGTCTACCCATCAATTTATGGGTGGAACACGGTACTGAACTTCAGTTTTACTCCCATTACTTCCTGGATACGAGTCCAGAAGATAGATGTGAATCGTGTGTCTAGATCTGACATGATCTCTATAGGCACTCCATGCAAACGTTCTATCTCCTTGATGTACAGCCTGGCCAAATCATCTGCTGAGTTTGAGACTCTAATCGGGAGGAAATGAGCCGATTTCATCAACCGATCTACAATCACCCAAATGGACTCATGTCCCTTCCTCATCTTTGGCAACCCTGAAATGAAATCCATAGAGTTGAAATCTCATTTCCATTCAGCTATAGGCATGGGCTGAAGTAAACCAGAAGGTCGGCGATATTCGGCCTTGACCTGCTAGCACATGAGGCAACGAGACAGAAAGTTTACTGTGCGGGCCTTTATGTTATCCCACCAATACAAATGCTTCATATCCTAATACATCTTTATACTACCAGGATGTATCACCATCTTCGAATTATGAGCAGCTTCGAGAACTTTCCTTCTCATGTCATGAAGGTTTGGGATGCATAGGTGGCCACGATAACGTAAACCCCCATCTTAACTAACTCTCCATTCAGACTCTTCATTGCCAGTTGCTTGCTCTCTCATTTTCATCAACCATGCATCTTCTCTCTGAGCCACAATAATTCGATCATCAATAAGTAGCTGGAAGCAGATGTGTGCGATGCTCTCGAACGACTCCTCTACCATAAGTTTTTGCTCAAAGTCTCACATGAATTCCACCATGTTCCATTCTTCTATCATCAACAGAGCTGCAAATGTTATATTCTTCTTGTAGCTCAACACCTCTGCCACAAGGTTGGCCATGTCTGGATGGTAGGAAACCTTAAACTTGAAGTCTTTCAAGGTTTCCATCCATCGTCGCTGCCTCATATTCAAGTCTCTCTATGTGAATATGTATTTGAGCTCTTATGGTCGCAAAAGAGCTCGAACTCCTCTTCATAAAGGCAATGTCTCCAGAGCTTTAATACAAAAATAATGGCTGTCAACTCTAGGTTGTGCGTAGGGTAGTTCTCCTCGTATTTCCTCAACTATTGTGATGCATAGGCAATTACTCTATCCTTCTGCATAAGAACACAACCCAAAACAACACAAGACGCGTCGGTGTAAATGGTATATCTGACCCCCTGCTCTGGTAATACTAGCATGGGTGCAGACATCAACTTGTCCTTCAGTTCCTGAAAAGATGCTTCTGCCTTCTCATTGCAGGTAAACTTGAGATCCTTCCGAGCTGAGACAATGGTCTAGCTATCTTGGTAGAGTCCCTAATGAATCGACAATAGTAACCTGTCAGGCCAAGGAAACCCCTCACTTAAGTAATCAAACCAGGTTGCTCCTAGTCTTGAACTACGGTCACCTTAGTAAGGTCCACAGCTATTCCTTCCTTAGACACCACGTGTCCCAGGAACTTGACTTCTTCTCTCCAGAAGTTGCACTTCTTGTTCTGGGCAAATAACTGGTTCTTCCTGAGCATATCAAAGACTGCTCGAAGGTGCTCCTCATGATCTTTCTAACTCTTGGAGTATGTCAGGATGTCATCTATGAATAGGTATGGATACGAATGAAACGCCCGGGTCATAAGGTCCATGAACATGGAGGGTGTGTTTGTGAGTCCAAATGACATCACAAGGAACTCTTAGTACCCAAAGCTAGTTTTGAACGCTGTCTTCTACACATCTTCATCCCTAACATGCAACTGGTGATACCCTGACTGTAAGTTAATCTTTAAAAAATATTATGCCCCTCTCAACTAATCAAATAGATCATCTATCCTGGGCAAAGGATACATGTTCTTCATTATCACTTGGTTCAACCTGCAATAATTAATAGACAATCACAGTGATCCATCCTTCTTCTTCACAAACCACACGGGTGCTCCCCAAGGAGATACACTCGGTCGTATGAAGCCTGCATCCAATAGATCATCGATCTATCTCCTCAGTTCCTCCATCTCACACAGAGGCATGCGATACATCGGTAGAGATATAGGTGTTGCACCTGGCACTAGGTCGATGGTAAAATCGATCTCGTACCGAGGAGGTAGTCCAAGTATCATCCTAAACACATCCGTGAAATCTCGGACTACAGGGGTGCTCCTAAGTGTCAGACCATCAACATGCTCTAGCAAGGTAGCATAATAACTAACACGGTAGTACCAACTGACTTGAACTAGGAAAGTAAAGGTCATACCCTCAAATCTATGGGTTGTCACCACTCTAGTATTGCAATTGATCTCTGTCTTCATCTCAATGAGCCAATCCATACCAAGAATGACGTCGTAATGACATAATGGGGTGACCATCAGGTCAACAAGCACTGTTCTGCTCCCTAAGTCTATCAAGCAACCTCTACAAGTCTTGACGGAGTCTAAGAAGGTCCCTATGGTGGTAAGGAGTCTCATCCCAACCATAGGAGCAGTTTTCAACACTAGTTACTTGATTACTGCGCATGATATGATCAAGATAATGGACCCAGTGTTTACCAATAGAAACACGGGTATATCTTGGATGTGTGTCGTGACTTTGAAAGCCAATGGTGCTATAATTGTTATCTCAGATGCCTCAGCTGCAAGTGAGTGCACACGAGCTTGTTGAGGACGATTTGGCTACGGTACCATAGTTCATTGAGGCGACCTACTACTAGGTACATTAGGCCTATAGAAAGGCTGTGCTGGTGGTACTGAACGTAGAGGTGGAGCCAAGATAGCTTAGGGAAGTTGGCAATTGATCTTCTGAGGTGGTGAGAAGTCATTATCCCTCATCTTGGTGAAGCAATAAGTATCTGCATGGCCCGACCTCTTGCAGTAGGTGCACCACAGATCTGATCACCTCAGCTAGGTCAGTGGAGCCGTAAGCCAAGGAGGCGAATCTACTCGTGGCCTCTTACCGAGGAACGGTTTGCTCAGCAAATCTAGTCAAGGCATCAGACCCATGGGTACGCATGTACAGGATAATCTGTCCCCATCCTACTCAGCTCGCAGAGACATGTTCACTAGCTCAGTATATTTGAGAATGTTAGTGCAACATATCTTCGTACGTATCTCAGGCTCAAGACCCTCAGAAAATCACTGCATTTGTATTGGCTCGTCTGCTAATATCAAGGGAGCGTATCTGGCCAACTCCGTGAACCTATTCTCATACTCGGTCACAGTCATTCCTCCCTAACAAAGGTAGAGGAATTCACCCTCATCGTTACGATAGTGAGGGGGAAATACTTTCCATGGAAGCAGGTCTCAAAAGCATCATATGTCCACACATACCCCTCAAGAACGGTCCGAAGGATGCTGTCCCACCAGAGACTGGCTTCCTTCTCAAACATCTATGTGACCAACTCAACCTACTCTGCCTCAGTGTAGTGCAGCGGCTTCAGCATCATAAGATGTGGTCAAGCCAATATTCGGCCTCCTCGGGTTTATGAGTACCAGCAAAAGTGAGAGGTCGGAAGCATTGAAATTGTTCAAATAAGCCGCTAGCATTTAGGTTTCCAGTAAGGTGCACAGGTGGTGCAGGCGGAACCAAATTCATGTTCTGGGCAAGGGACCCAACGATGGTGGTATAAATCTACTGCTGCTACATAAGGAGCATCATCTGCTCTAACCTATCAAGAGGAAAAGCCACCTGAGGCATGTGTGGCATTGAGGTAGACGCGCGATTCTGTTTTGAAATCGGTAGTGTAAAAGGTGTTGCCTCGTTAGTGGGGCCAGAGGCTGGCTGTGAATCAGGCATAGTATCGTGATTCAGGCCCAAACTGGGGTCTATATGGCTATTTCTTAGGGGAGGTGCCCCGTCACTTGATTCACCAAGTGTAATTCGCCAAGTGTAAGACATGTCATACTCCAAGTGACCTTAGGTGGCATTCCTTATATACAACATAGGGTGCAGCATGTGTGAGATTCAGCATAAGAATCACACTCATCCAAACATCATTTACATTCCAAATCAAAAGAAGCTTCATGCATTTCATTTAACCAAAATCATCACAATACATGAGATGTAGTCTTACATGGATCATGACAGAAGATGCATGTGAGCTAATCTAAATAAAGTTTTAAACACTTAAACATACCAACCACTCTACTATACTATTAAGCCTATCAAAGCTATAATATAGAAAATAAGAAAATAAAGAAAACCCAAAGAGGACTACAACATATGACTAGTCGTCTGACTCTGGTGATGGAGGAGCACCCTTGTCCTGCATACAGCACAGGAAAGCCTTCAAGGTGCAAGAGACCTTAAATTTTTATTTCATGTAGGCTCTATTCTCTTCAAGTTCAGCATGGGTCTCTCTAACCTCCTGTCGTAGGGCAACTTGGCCCTCCTCAATCTGAGCCAAGCGGGCTTCTAAAGTAGCCCAATCATGGTGGCGCTCAGGAAGAGAGCCCCATCAGAGTCTTGGGCCTCCTCTTCTTCCTCTTCTTACTCTCCCTCTTCCTCATTTTCTTCCTCTATTTCATTTTCTTCCTCTTCTTCATTACTTTCTTCCTCTTCACTTCCCGTCTCATCCCCACTCTCATCGAGTCAGGCTTGACGTTGTCGAGGGTCAATTCCTATTTTATTGAGCGTAATGTCATTAATGTAGTGGATCGGCATAAGCTCCGTGTCAAGTCTGTAGCCGAACTCTCGAGCAAACTTGCATATGAGTCAGCCAAATGGGAGTGAAATATCTCCCTTAATAGAGCATGCGGTCTATACTATTTGTAGCAGGACAAATGTAGGTAGGCACAGCTTGTCTCCCTGCCCAGCTCTGTATAGGAAGTCCGCCATCAAACGCGTGCATTCGGAGTAATTGCTCTACCTAGGATACACATTGTGTGTGAATATGTGGTGGAGTAGGCAGAAGTCATGAGTCATCTTGGTTGCTAGGAGGCAGTTGCCTCGATTCCAGTGGATCAGTCGGTCGTAAAGAAATTACATACGACAATCTCTTTCACGCACACTCATGAGATTCTTCTCACTAGCATGAACCTCATCACCCTCCATCCCCATAATCCAAGCTATCACACTAACATCAACTATGGCTTTTCGCCTTCCCACAAGAATAACGAACTGTAGAGGCTCTAGCAATGGGTCTCGTATGTGGGCGCAGAAGGCTCAGACAATGCTCTCACACGCATGTGACTTACCTTCAAATATGGGACCCCATCCGGCGTCCAATAGGAGGTCCATCACTAGATATAACCTAAATAGTTTTTCATCTAATGTGCTTCACAGATAACTCTACGACCCTTGAACCTACCATGTGCGACGCCCGACTATAGGGCCCTTTCGAGGGGAATTTGGGGATCGAGATCCCGCTTCATCCTCTGCTCTCGTGCAGTGCTTGTACTTGCTTCAATGCCCAATTTCTTCCTTGGACGGGTTGGGCGGCTAGGCCCAGCTTCATCTATGGAAGCCCTCTTCTTTCCTATGAGGGAAAGAAGTGTGAAGAGAGAGAAGATCGCAGCCACTAACTCAAAAAGAACCATGGAAGTCGGAAAAGCTTGGGAATAGGGTGGATTGTGAGGCTTGCTTGTTATGAGACATAAAGGTGTAAGCTTTGTGCTCAAATGGTAGGAAATAGGAAAAATGGGGAGTTGTATGAGATGGGTTTAAGGAATATGATGGAGAGTGGGTATGTAATGAAGAAGAAGAAGATATAAGAATGGTAGGGAGATTTGAGAAGAAAAGTGAGATTTTTGAGAGGTTTGGAGGGTGTAGAAGCTAGGCAAGGGTTGAAATGAAGAAAAAAGGGCCAAATAGAGGGTCACATATGATTTCGTGGCCCCCACACGAGTGCACAAGGTCTGCCCGTTGCGGCCCGCCCGGCCCGCTAGACCTGAACCGCGAGGCCTCATGGTAAACGCGATGCCATCACGATCCACTAGACCCTTGGACGATGGCTCTCCCTGGGGGCGATGGCATCCCCCTCCCGGGGTGTCGAAAATGCATGAGGGCCACTTTGTTTCCCTCCAATTTATGTCGTTTGGGCCCCCGAGTCCGTTTGAGAAGTTTTCAGATTCCATCTCATACATATTCACACTTTTTGAGTCATTTGAGTGTGGAATAAGCCAAATCATCGTCTAAACCATTAATTAATGGTCTAAAAAGGAATTGGGATCATCTCACGTGATCATGAATGTATACGGGTCATATTTCAACGATCAGTTTCGCCCATCGGTGAAACTTGGAATCCTACGTTCATTTCTACGTTTTTATTACCCACCTCCTGAGTCAAAGTACGTCAGTGTACATAGTGTCACCATAACCCAGGTCCAATTTAATCCAAATCATGCTTTGATACCAACTTTTCGCGTCTTGAAAATCAAGGGTCGAGCAGAAGCTCAACTCCTGAGTTTCAACGAAGCACTTATGCAACATAGATAATGATGTTTAAATGTTATCCATATTAGTGCATTAAACATGAGCAGGATTATACTAAAACAGCATATCATACTCCAGAGACAATTAGATTATACAAGCGGAAGACTGATAATTATATAAAGCACATAAGTGGTTGTAAGTCCCCAGAGTATGAATATGTCACTGGGCTAAATAATTACATGTATTGTTTCAAAATTTGTAAAATGATAAAATCTAATGGCCATCTAATCCATATCCCTGTAATCCCGGCGACATAACTTCTGGTCTATATAGACCCGTCAGAGAGTTACATGTAGGAGAACTCCTCATCGTCATAAAAGTCAGGCTCCATCTCGTAATCCTCATCATCACCTGCAGCTACAATAGAGACAGGTTGGTGTTTTAAAATACCAACCCAAAGTGAGAGTGAGTGATCAACTTAGTTGAAGTATAATACAAAGGTTAACATGTTATCAATTCAGTCAAGCAGTAATGATAAGGTAATAGCAATCATATTCTAAGTACTCTTGTTAATGCAAGAATGGTATTCGATAATAATTCATGCCCTCGCATGCACTCCCTCAGTGACATCATCTCACGATCGCGCATGCACCACTCCAGACACGTGCGCTTCCTCACCAAAGCACATGCAATACGGTGCATGGTCGTGTTAGCTAATATTTAATTAGGCTTATTTATACAACAGATTCGGGAAGCTAAGGTACCTCCCTTTATATCATTTACCCAAACAATGATCCATCTAGGGTTGTCAATCCTAGTTAATCATATACGATAGGTAAGTTATAGGAAAATATCACCCCTAATTGAAAAGGTAAGGTCAAGTCACTATAGGGAGGCTCGTCACCTCAGCGTAGGCGTAGTTTATACTTGGGCTCACTACGGAAAGGCTTGTCACCTTAGTATAGGCCAACAGCTCGAATATAGTATCTCATACCACCGTATTTGGCTCACGAGTTTGGGTTGCTCAATGGACACTACGGGGAGGCTCGTCACCCTAGCGTAGCCTGACAGCTTAATCACAGTGTCCCATACCACCATGTTCAGCTCATAAGTCTTAGCAGATTGTGGTACTAAGGTTAAACGGGCTTTTCACTAGTAAGTGGTACTTTAGATTCAAGCAGTAGCGTCCGTAGATGATGAACATACATTAGGCCAATCGGGTTACTTGACAAGCTCGACTGGAATGAGTACATGTTAAATTAATCGACATGGAATGCATACGCACTCCTCGTGGCCTAACCACTGTCGATAATCAACGTATGAGTCGAATTCATCGAACATATCCGTTGTGGCAAAACTAGTTCGGCCACTGATCGTAAACCATTACCGATTGCTTGGACTATGTATTAGTCCCAATCTTACTCAAATACAATAGGCATTTATGTGTCATAGTCAAAACAGCATGTGACAACCAATTCAAATATAAATCTCATTTGAGCATTTTAACAAACACATAGTGCACATGTTATCGTATATAGGCATTTCATCCATAAATCACGTAGTAGCGAGATAGGTTACATGAAGAAAACTGTAACTATAGATACGATAATCGAGAATCCTATCTCAACACCCTTATTAAATATATTTCAACAAGCAACTTCTAATTCAAACATTTTATCAAACACTTAGACTACACATATCTACATACATGTAATAAATTAGCTATAACATATATTATAGCAAATCCTTTCACAAAAGAGTTGTCACACATACAACAATTATGTATTCTAAATTAATAATCATGGCAAGTACAAATTATAATTCCATATTCATTCAAACATTTCAACAAACATATGGAATGCATTATATTCAATGTAGTTCATATATATGTGTAATACACGAAAAATATCGCATCTAAGTATATGTAACAACAATCAAGTCAGTTATAAATCATTAACTGACATTAAAACCTTGAAAACCATAGCCTAAATGTTTATAGTCTACACCTTTCATCAGTTTACTCGTTATGAACTCAGTTCGTACACTACGTCTTTTTCTACGGCACAACAGCTACCTAAACATTGAAATAGGTTAGCTATTTCGCTGATTCCTCTATTTGAATTCCAAGAACGAGATTAGGGTTAGAATTTTTTATCCAAAAATGGAGTTGAAATCAACAGTGTAGAGGTACGGGAGAGATGATTCGGCACGTGGAGTGGTAGGAGTGAATCTAGCAACAAACCACAGGTCTCTCACACTTCTCCAACTCTTTTCTCTCATCTCTCCTAGGGTTAGGAAAATTCGTATAAAATGAGAGAGGGGTGGGTTAAGGGTCTTATATAGGCTCAAAACTGGTTCAAATGGCCCCAGGGACATGGTATACTTAGGTTATAGCAAAAAAGCATATTTTTTAAGCTAACAGAACTCATCTGGAGGTCCATCACCTGCATACGGTCTGGAGAAAGTTTTCTGGCAATGGATCTATGTCAGGTTAAGATTTCAGTCCGATTGGATTTGTGGATCGATCATGGAGGATCAGTTTTAGTTCAACAACCATCATCACTCGATCAGGGCCATAAGTACACTGACATGCATAGGAAAATTTTCCTGATCCAAGGGTGTAGTTAGGTCAGAATCTGACGGTTTGAAATCTTAAACTTTTCCTGCAAATGAATAGCCCAAATCACTTAAGTTTGAGTTCATTTTCTAAAGATATTTGCGTTTCTCACACTCTTCGCTACAGGCTCAAGTTGTGCATTTTTGGATACTATTTGGACTCAATTCCCACAATAGTTATCAAGCCCAATATGGTAGTCATAACCTTATAGTTTCACGGCCATCGAACTTTTAACGAGCAGTCCAGATCCGATACGGAGTTTCAATGTGCTCCCGAGAGCAACTAGGTTTTGAGATTTCTCTTAGGTTTTTTGGTAATGTAGAGTTAGTGATTCTACTGATTTTGGGTCTTACAATTCGTATAAAAAGCGGTTCAAGCTAATCTACTAATAATTCAATTTAGTACTTAATTAATTTTTGTCTAATTTCTACATAATTTGATCCTTAGCGATTTCTTCCTAAGGTGGTACTTGGGTCTTTGTACGGATTTTTCCAAGACGTTAAAACCTCACTTGCACTCAAAATCATAACTTATGCCATATAATCCAGCCATCAAGATCATGTCATGTGATGATCTTGAATCCTAGCCATCCAAGCATTTACTAACCCCAAACTTTGCAAGAATTAGCAGAAAACCAAGTTGAGAGGCTATAAATACCTCCCTTCCCTTCACATTTCAAGCATCATGAACCATTTCTTGAATCCAACTCTCCATCCCTCGAGTCCCTTAAGCCACCTTAGCTTAGCCATCCCATCCCTCCACTAAGGAGAGGAAAGAGCAGCATAAGAGAGCCTAGCCCAGGTCTAGTCTAATCCAATTAAATCCCTAATTTTCCTAACAATTCAAGCATATAACCAAGCCACTCAATCCCATCCTTGTGACAGTGTCAGATTTTAAGATCATCTTAGTCGACCGTTACCTTAAAATCGTGCAACATTTATTCCCATTTCACCCCCTACTTATCTCCTCCATCAGCATTACACTACATAGCACTAGGCATCTAATCGATTCAAGTGTATTCTTTGTAGCTCGTCGATATAATCAAATCTTGCTTATCAAAAACTTGATTAGTCTACATATAATAAGTGAGCAGTCAAGGCGGATTTATCCATCCAAAACTACAGCATGTCATCAACATTGCATTTAATATAGCATCTTACACAGCATTATATATACTCTTACATACATAGCACTCAGCACTCGATCAGGTCAAACATATGCTCCATGACTCACCGAGATAATTAGATCTTATCCATTAGAAACTTGGACTGGTCGGTTTATTGCTTCGGCAATTGGGCAATCAAGCCATATTTATCTAGCCAAAACTATAGCTTGCTATAGGCATTGCATTTAACACAAAATTACACACACCCTTACATCATTAATGCAAAAGAACTAACCCAATCATCAAAAGTTTGAGAGATCTGGTGAAGTAAAGATCGTACATTTGTACGGTCAGAATGGGTCCCTAACACCTTCCCTTTCTATAACTATGGTTCCTTACTCAGAATTTTCAGCCACATATCAAAGAGTCATTTTAGGGCAAGGAATCCCCAAATTATTTATCCTAACATTTCTACAGGGCCTAGCCGACTGTGGAATCGAATTAATTAGCTAGTGGTGACTCCAATCAAATATAACCTCTTTACAATCATACCCTGAACACCCAATTCGCTGTCAGCGTGAACGTGATCCGCCTCGGGATCCCGTGTCTATATGTTGTTGCTACGAAACCTAATTAGAAATTGTGTGCAATTACATTTTGAAATGGCTAAAACTTCACATCATTTGAGAACATAGAGAGGTTCTTTACCAAAGTAATGGATATTTATGTAATCTAGAGTCAATATACTCATGTATTCACAATGAGGAGTTTGGTTACTCCACTTAACCCACTCCCTTAAGCCTATGAAATGTGCACAAAGTTGGTACTTAGCCCTTATAAATATGTTTCAATTCTTTTCTATCTTTTTTTTAAAGAATGTGGTCATTTTGCAATGGTCCACACAATGCATATGATGTGTCATAAAGTGGATGGTTGATCATAATCTTCGAGATTGAAAAACTCTATGACATTCCATGTTTAACAAAATAGCTAAATTATAAAACGGTTGAAATATTCAAATCTAAGGTTTTTCTTTTCTTTTTTTTCTTTTTTTTTGTGCTTATTCACAATATCGTCCATGTTTGGGCCTTATTTCAATTAATTAAGATCATCATCATTTGGGCCTTATTTCAATTAATTAAGATCATCATCATTTGGGCCTTATTTCAATTAATCAAGATAGGATGCTTGAATCCCATTCGGCCATTCAACACTTTCAAGACCCAAACCTAGGTTTGCCAATGGGTCGGGATTCGCCTGGTCAAAATTAAAATTTTGAATGGGCCCACCCAAACAATTCAAATTCCAAACCGAAGCTAACCCTGAGTCAGACCCATTGATAGCCTAGGCTCAAACATTCAATTAAACCATAGGTCAACTAGATTTTTTTTACTAGATTCATCCTAGTACTCTTGGACCTTCCCTTTGTCATTTTAGGGCATTCAACCTGACCTCAAATTCAATAACTACAATCCTATTTTTAAAATAGCAATGCGTCAGGGCATATCTCCTAGGCACGAATTGTCTGTAACTTTAAGCTCTAGCCTATGAGTTTTGTTGTAACGAATTGAACTTTCCTCTCTTTCGATAATTCTTTCTACTCAAATAAATTTTTTAAAGAAGCAACTCAATCACAATAAAATTTGGGATCGAGTTTAACATCAAATTGGGGACATCTGCCCAGATGCTATTGTCGGCATTTTCTAAAGCATGTGCAAGTTGCTTCATCACTCAAGTTGGTTATAGTAGAGCTTGTCCTAACAAAGATAACTTGAATAGTCGAAGTGTGCTTCTTCATCAACACATCAGGAACATAGAATGGATGACCTATACATGTAGAATTTAACTTTTCTCTCTACCGATAGTTCTTTTCACTCACAGAGAGTTTTTAAAGAAGTAACCCAATCACAATAAGATTCAGGATCGTGTCTACCATCAAAGTTGGAGACATCCACTTGCATGGCTCTTATCAACATTTCTAAAGCATGTGGAAGTCACTCCTTGGTTATGGCGGAGTTTGTCATGAGGGAGATAACTTGAAGAGTCGGAGTGCACTTCTTCATAGAACACATCAAGAACATTAAATGGTTGATCCATACGTGTAGGAATTAACTTTCCTCTCTTCCAATAATTCTTTTCACTCAAAGATAGTTTATAAAGAAGCAACACAATAAGATTCGGGATCGAGTCTACTATTAAAGTTAGCGACATCCACCTGAATGCACTATTAACATTTTCTAAAACATGTGCAGGTTGCTCTATCATTCAAGTTGATTGTGGCGGACCTGGTCAAGACGGAGATAACTTAAAGAGTCATAGTGCACTTCTTCATCGACCACATCAGGAAAATTCATGTGTAAAATGCTCTGTTTGGTCATTTATGAAACTTTAAGCAGAGAGAGAAAGAATGGAGTAGGGCCCGAGGCAATTGTTAGGGCCCCACCCCCTAAGTTGCATCATTAAGCAGTCACATTATCCATTTAATGGCTATCAGATGGATGGAGAGGAGTAAACTAGAGTGTGGTCCAAGTTCCGTGTTAAGTATTCCCTCCGCATGTGGAGGTATCCTGTTGAGTGTGAAATATTACATATTTCTCCCTATTTATACCTTGCTTTTATAAACATGATAGTGCGTAATCGATTTAATTATACATATTTTCATGTACGAGGTCATTTTGAGAGCTTAAGGTGAAATTGATTCCAAAAGAAAGATTTATGCTCAAAAGATTACTAAATGAATATTTAGATATTTAAAAGTCATTAATAAAGAATTCACATGCTAAATATCTAAGAAAACCAAGTGAGGAATGAAGAAAATCAAAGATTTGAAGTGAAGAAAAGGAATCTTGAAATTGTCCTGATAACAAACATATTCCTGAAATTGTCCTGAAAAGCATATTCTGAAACTCTGAGTATATTTTAAAAAACTGCGCACAGTGCTAAATTTAAGGTGGTTTAAACCCTAAGTCTATTTTAGAAAACTGTGCAAGTGTGTAAATTTAAGGTGGTTTCTAGATTTTTCCAACTTGGTGTGAAAGTTGGAGTTCCACAACTATAAATAGGACCCCCTAGGATGTTCCAAAGTATCTTATAAGGTTTAGAAAGGTCTCCGCTAAAGAGTTTTTCTTCTTTCCTAGTTTATTTTTCATGCTTTGTTTAAGAAATTTGATTTCAATCATTGAAAAGGCAGAACTTAAAAGTCCTAGAGGGGGAGTGAATAGGACTATGCCAGATTAAAAAATAAATACAAAATTATAAAGATAAACAAAGATAGATAGCACAATTATAAGCAACCTCAAATGCACAAGTATTGAGAGGTTGATACAAACTAAGTTCTAAGGACAACCTCACACCAAAAACCAAGGTTTATGGTAGGACAACCTGATTCTAGAACGTTTGTAAGTATCAAAAACTCAAACTTAGAAGGAGGCAAAGGAAATAGACTAAACTATTACAACATTCACCACAAGTGCATAAAAGAAATTACAACATTCACAACCACACGTACAACTCCATAGAGATCCACCAAACACCGAGAATTATAGTAGTTCATATGTGTACACCAACTGTTTGAAAACAGTCACACAACTACTCCACTCCTAATATCCACTCCCTTGGGATATTAGCTTTCATTATCAAATAAGGTTAAACCTTCACAATTGTGTTTTTAAATAGGCTTACACAATTACAAAAACTCCACACTCTGAGATTTTCTAACTTATCCCAGATAAAACCAAAAAATGAGATTTTCTTGGCAGAATCTCACAAACCACAAAAGATACACAAAATTAAATTGTACTTATCTAAATATTCTTCTTCTGATGAAGCCCAGTAGAACCAATCCGATGTAGACGAAGATGTTCGATGTCTAGTCTCACAAGTGAAAGGGTTCTAGGTCTAAATTAATTTTAAATTAAATTAACCTGGGCTAGCTTGATTTGATTTTGATCTCAAAAGAAGGTAAATTACAATTCCTTTCTTTAATGAAATAGAATTGAATGGAGATCACAAAATCAAATAACAAAAGCTATTAAAATAAATCTAAAATGAGCGTAATGTAACTTAACAGATGCAGGAACTTATCTCTCAGAGTGATGACTTAATTTAGTTTGGAATGAATGAAAAACTTTAAAATTCGCCCTCTATTTATAGGTTCAAATTTTGTTCTCTCCATGGTTGAAGGACCAACCACATTTTAAAATTTTTGGCACGATAAGATAAAATCGTTACTCAACTAGTCGAGTGGCTTGCTTAACTGGTCGAGTGGCCTGCTCGACTGGTCGAGTGGGACCAAAAAACCATGCTAGACTTTGAGTCGAGCACTGCACAACCGGTCGAGATTTGTTCACTCGACTAGTCAAGCAGTCTTCAGGACTGGTCGAGAGTCCAACAAAAAATTTCTAAAATTTACAACAAATCTTGGACTGGTCAAAAAAACTCTTGGACTGGTCGAGCCAGAGCTTGGACTAGTCAAGGAAATGACCTATAAACTTATGAAATGACCCACATAAAATATGGAATGAATATGACTCATCCTATGATCAATCTAGGGTCATTCATATCTTATTTGTGAGTTTGAATAATTGAAACATCGTTTGCTTTGCTAACTCATTCACTTGAAATACTTGAACGTTGTCTTTAAAATCTTAAACTTGAGCTTGAACTAGGGATTGAGTTCTTGAGTCTTTTAAGGTACTTAACTTAAATATTAAACTTGAAATTGAGCCTTGAACTTGTACTTGTACTTGAGCTTAAAATCTTGAACTTCGACAATACTCTTCAACTTGAATACGTAGAAAAGTTTGACGAAGACATGGACAACTTTAAAATGCATGAAGTTGATTTATTCATCTCATCAACACATGATACAAATTCTAAATGATTTAGTACAATAAAATTTGACAACTCTGGGTGCTAGACTTACAATATAGCATTTATAATCATATTTATAGTTGGCTAAACCTCTTAGCTAAAACTAAGAGGTAAAGCTTGTAACATGTTGAGATATTTATTTTGCTTTGATTCTTGTTCTTATTAAATTTCATTGATTTCTGGTTTGATATTAAAAAAATATTTTCAGTTTTCTATGATTTATTGTGACTCAAATTACAATAGATGATGTGATAGCTTTAGATATCTTCTTTTCCTGTTTTGAGATAGTGAGATTTGTAAATCTCATTGTTCACTATCGTCTCCTGGGCATGGTATGGTAATGGAATCCCTTCCAATCTTCACAATTCTCCTTCATTGAGAATTAGGTCAAGGAAACTGTAACGTCTCGAAAAAATCCGTACAGAGACCCGAGTACCAATTCGATCAGAAATCACTTAGGATTAATTCCCTTAGAAAATAAGCGTAAGTTAACTAGCGCTATGTTACATTAGCTGTGAAATTAGCATTGATCACTTTAAATACGTTCTACAAGACCCAAAACTTATGGAACTGTTAACGCTATAACGTCCTGAAACATAGGATCAAACTCTAAACCCGTTTGCTCTCAGGAACTCCTTGAAACTTTGTATTGGATCCAGACCGCGCGTCAAGAGTCTGATATCTACAATCTTAGACCATTATGACCACTTAGATGGACTTGACAATCACTTCGAAAATCAAGCCCAACTGATGTTCTGAGGCTATTTCATTGAGCCTGGAGCAAGGAGGGTGAGAAAGAGTAAAATTCATAAAAAAATTAAATGAGATTTAAATAAATCTGGCACGTTTCGCTTGCGGGTTAAGTATAAGCATTCAAACCATCGAAATTTGACCCAAATACACCCTCAGATCAGGGAACATTTCTCACTCAGGTCAGTGTACTTGGAATCCTTGATCGAATCTCCATGACCGTTGAACTGAAACTGGTCCGCCACGTGCGATCTAGGAACACTACCGGACTGAAAACTTAATGTGATCAGGATCCAATATCCATGAGCTTAAGTCCGACCGCATTTAGCCAGTGGACCTCCAGAAATGCTCTTTTGGATCGGGAAAGACCCGATTTGGTTATAACCCAAGTATACCTTGGTTTAGAGTCTATGTAGGTGAGTTTTTAGCCTATATAAGGGCCTTAAACCCTCTCATATCTCTCACCTACGAATTTGTAAGAAACCCTAGAAAGAGAAGAGAGAGAAAGTGAGAGTTTGTGAGAGAAAGTCCCCGCCACTCGATCCTGCTAGTACACGAGCTTACCCATCGTGTTCCAATCATTCTTCCGATGTTTCCAACTTCGTTCTAGGTAAGAAAACCCTAAATTCAACCTGTTTTAGGGATTCCATATATACAAGTAGCGAAGTAGCTGATTAATCTTGTGATATAGGTCGTCATACAGGCGTTGACGAAGCGTAGAGTTTCTGTTCGATTCGTTATGCTTCTACAGCGAAAGGTGAGGATTTTAGATGCTTCGATTAACTGTTTTCAAAGCTTTCAATGTCATTTAATAGTAGATTATTGACAAGAATGCCGCTTGACATGTAGAACATGCTGTCTATTTTCCATTTCAACTGCGTACGGAGAATATGAGATTTAGGATATTTTAGGCATTTGTAGGAAATATTGTATACGTCCGTATTTTGCCAAAATGATTGCCATGTATATTTGTCGTGTTATTATACAAGATATGCGTGTATGATCTGTTTGGCGAAGAGATTCACCCTAATGCGCACTTTAGGTCGACATACGCTATGTAGACTAAAGTGTGTAGACTAAGTGTTTGTATAAATGTTTGTATTAGTATGTATTGAGTAAATGCTGTTGTAGATTAGTTTTGAGATTGAATTCTCAATTATTGTGATGATGTACTTGATTTTCCTCCATGTTGTTATTGAATTGATTTCCTTATATGTATGGAATACATGTGTTTGGTTGATTTGCTTTCGTTGTATGTTATAACATGTTGTTAACATGCTTGGAATGTTTGTATTTCATCTCTGTTACTCTCATATGATCACTGATGTTGATTGCAAGTGCTTAAGACTATGCTCTAATCCAGGCAGTCGGTAATAGATTTGAATTCGTGGTTGGCTTTTATTTGCCACGAAGGAAGCGTCGATGAACGCGAGTCGTGCTTTGGGTTGGCGGCAGTGGTTAGGCCACACGAGGTGTTTTATGCACTTCATATCGTTCACCTTGAGGTGCGCTCATGCTAGTCGAGCCTATCAAGTAACCCGACTGACCACTGTATGTTCACCTTGTATTGGTCATAACTGCTTGAACCTAGGGTACTGAACTTACTAGTGGAAACCCTGATAACCATAGTACCTTGATCCATAAAGACTCATGAGCCAGGCATGGTGGTATGGGACACCGCGGTCGAGCTGTCGGCCTATGCTGGGGCCACAAACCTCCTCGTAGTGACCAGTGAGCACCTTAGACTCGTGAGCCGATTGTGGTGGTATGGGACACTACATTCGAGCTGTCGGCCTGCTCTGATTGGTGACGAGCCCTTCGTAATGACCTCGAGCTTATTCTGAGTCTACGTGAGGCGATGACCCTTCCGTAGCAACAAGAGTACAACTAGGTCTGTATTGATAAGGTGATGGGGGAGCGGTGAAACGAGTGCAAGCAACAGCCCTGGCAGCCCTTGCAGCGACCTAGAAATATACCATCGTATGAGATTACTAGGAGTGACGACCCTAGACAGGATCTGTGTTAGGATTGATATAAGGGAAGTACCTTAGTTTCCCAATACTGCTATATGAAAGGACTAATAACAACTTAGTAATCATATTCACATCGCACTGCATGTGCCTGGAAGATGTGGATCACTGAGGGAAGAAAGCATGCCGCGGACGTAAGATGGTGTCGCATGAGAGAGTATGTCGGTGAGGGCATCCATTATGTCATTTCATTCTTGCATTAACAATAGTATCTAGGAATGTCTGATTGATTGCTTTACTATTATCGCGTGATTGATTTGATAACATGTTAATCTTTACTTTATGATTCCACTGAGTTGATCACTCACTCCCACATTATGGGACGGTGTTTGCAACACCTACCAGACTCTGCCTTAGATGCAGGTTGTGAGGAGATCCAGGAGCTGGAACCGGACTTCTATGAGGATCAGGACGAGTTCTCGTACATGCAGTTTTCCGACGACTTTGCTTAGGTGGCATGGATCGGCTGGACTTGCTAGTTGGACCATATGACATTTTGATTTTTAGTTTGATATATGTATATGTGACTCAGAGATATATTCATACTTTGGAGACAGATCGAGATTTTTTTTGTTTTACATACCGTGATATATATATTTTTCAGTCTTCCGCTTGCGTTTTATCACTGGATCTAGAGTATGAATTGCAGTTTTGGTATAATCTTACTCATGTTAATGCTCTAACTCAGACAACATTGAATCATAAGTATATTTATTGCATAAGTGATGGTCTGAAACTCAGGAGTCGGGTTTCTACACGACCCCCGATTTTCAGGGCGTTACAGAAACGTTCATATTTGATTTAAATTGCTATATCTTCCAATTTGATAGGATAAGACTTCAATTCCAGTCGTGTTTATTGAATCAAGCAATGTAGCATCTTAATAGCTACAAGTAGATCCTTAGCACCCTAGTTCCCACCTTTAATTAATAATTTAAACATTATTCACAATGACTCTCTTTTATTTTAAAATTCAGATTTAGATCTTCTTTTAGTTCTAGTTCTAGTTCTTTTCAAAATACGTACAAGTTTAGTCCCTATGGATTCAACCTCATTCTCACGAGTTATTACTACATCGCGACCCTATACTTGGGGTTATGAACAAGTTTTTGGCGCCGTTGCCGGGGACTATGGCTACATTTTTCTGAAAAAGATCTATGCACTACTAAAAGACGGAAAAACATATAAAAGAAAATCTTTTTTAAAGAAAAAGTGAGTGTCATCCTCAAGCAAGATATGCCATAAAAATACAAAGATCCCGGTAGCCCGACCATCACTTGTGTAATTGGAAACTATCGAATTGAACACGCAATTTTTGACTTGGTGCGAGTGTGAACTTGATGCCTTATTTGGTTTATGAACAATTGGGTCTAAGTGAATTAAAACCCACCCGGACCACATTACAACTTGTTGATCGCTCAATTCATGTACTGAGATGGATGATTAAGGATGTGTTTCTCCAAGTTGATAAATTTTACTATCCAGTAGATTTTATTGTCTTGGATACTCAACTCATCATAGATGTGAGCACTCAAATTCCTGTCATTCTTGGTCCCCCATTCCTTACTACATCAAATACAATCATTAATTGCATGAATGAAATTATGAATTTATCTTTTAGAAATATGACATTGGAGCTCAATATCTTTTTCAACATGAGCAAACAGTAAAAGGATGTTGATGATATCCATGACATTAACTTGATAGATTCTTTCATGGAAGATAGAGAAATCCTGACTCTATACTCTGACACTCTAGAGGCATGCTTGGCCCACTCCCCTTATTTAGATGATGACTTGATTAGAGAAATGGATGTCATGCTTGATGTTATGCCGGTACTTAACTGGTGGAGGCCATAATTTGAAGAATTATCCCAAACTAATGTAGTACCTCTATCGTCTAGCCTCAAAGCGCCGAAGCTTGACCTAAAATATTTGCCCTTTGATCTTAAATATATCTATTTAGGTCAAGATGAGACACATCCAGTGATGATTTCTTCTCACCTTGAGCAAGAACATGAGAGTATATTTATCTCTACTCTCATTGAGCATAAAGGAGCCCTTGGATGGTCGATTGCGGACCTCAAGGGAATTGACCCTTTAATTTGTACTCACCGCATTCATTTTGAGGATAATGTGAAGACCTCCTGACAACCACAATGCCAATTAAATCTAAACATAAAGGAAGTGGTTAAGACTGAGGTACTTAAGTTGTTGGATGTGAGTATCATATTCCCCATATCCGTTAGCCAATGGGTGAGTCTAACTTAGGTGGTCCTAAGAAGTCCGAAATCACCATCATATCCAATGTCGGCAATGAACTCATGCCAACTAGAGTTATTACTGGTTGGAGAATGTGCATTGACTATAGAAAGTTGAATAGCATCACTAGGAATGACCACTTTCTTTTGGCCTTCATTGATCAAATCTTGAAAAAGCTAGTTAGTCACTCTTACTATTACTTCCTTAACGAATATTCGGGCTACAATCAGATAGAGATAGCCCTTAAAGATCAAAAAAAGACTACTTTCACATGCCCCATTAGCACCTTTGCTTACCAAAGGATGTCACTCGGACTATGTAATGCCCCCGTCACTTTTTAGCGATGCATGTTGAGTATATTTTTTGACGTGGTGGGGTAATATTTAGAAGTCTTCATGGATGACTTCTCTATCTTTGGTCCATCCTTCAGCGAGTGTTTAGAAAATCTAAAAAAATGTGATGAAGCAATGTGAGGAAAAGAATTTGGTACTAAATTGAAAAAAGTGTCATTTTATGGTTCGTAAGGGAATTGTTCTTGGACATATCATCTCCTCCAAGGGAATTGAGGTAGATAAGGCTAAAATTGATCTTATATCTAACCTACCTCCACCCAAGAGCATACAAGACGTGTGATCCTTCTTAGGACACGCCAGATTTTACAAATGATTCATAAAGAAATTTAGTCACCTCTCTCATCCTTTATGCAATCTACTTCAAAAGGATATACCATACGAGTAGACTGAGCAATGCCAGGAAGTAGTTTTCATTAAGCTCAAGGGCTTATTGACTACCGCACCTATCATGCAGCCACCCAATTGGAGCATTCCTTTTAAAATTATGTGTGATGCATCTGACTATGCTATTGGGCCAGTTTAGGCCAGAGAAAAGAAAAGAAGCTCTACGTTATTCACTATGCAAGTAAAACTTTAAATCCTGCCCAAGTGAACTACTCTACTACAGAGAAGGAACTTTTAGTCATAGTGTTCACTTTGGACAAATTTAGCTCCTACTTGATCGGATCCAAGATCATCATCTAAACTAATCATGCAACGTTAAAGCACCTTCTCTATAAGAATGATGCTAAGCCCCACTTGATAAGATGGATCCTCATACTCTAAGAATTTGATTTGAAAATACAGAACAAAAAGGGAGTAGGGACGTAGTGGTTGACCATCTGTTGAGACTTGATCTCTCTGATTCCCTTGAAATGCCACTTATAAATGATATCTTCCTCAATGAACAATTGTTTAAACTCTCACAATTACCTTGGTTTGTTGACATTGCTAATTATCTTACCACAGTTTTCACGCCAACTATTTGGAATGATCAAAATAAGAAAAAATTCTTCGCTGAAGTTCATAAGTTCTTCTAGGATGACCCGTATTTATTCAAATATTATCCAAACTAAATTCTAAGGAGATGTGTGCTAGCAATGAACACCAATGTGTCATCTCCTTCTATCATTCGTAGGCATGTGGTGGTCACTTTTCTGCTAAAAAGACCACGGCTAAAATTCTACAGTGCGGCTTTTACTAGCCCACTATGTTCAAGGACACTCATGAGTTTTGCAAAGCTTATGAGCATTATCAAAAATTGGGTGCATTGTCCTGTCAAAATATGATGTCTCTGAACCCTATTCTTATTATTGAAGCATTTGATTACTGGGGCATCGATTTCTTAGGGTCATTCCCGTAATCCTTTGGGAATTTATACATTTTACTAGCAGTAAATTATTTCATTAAGTGGGTCTATGGTCATTCAATTTTTAAAAGAAAATATCCTTTCTTGGTTTGGAACACCTCGGGTCATCATTAGTGATGTAAGTTCACACTTCTATAATAGGCCATCTGAAAACTTAATGAAGAAATATGGCATCTCTCATAAGGTGAGAACTCCATACCATCCGCAGATAAGTGGGCAAGTTGAGATTTTCAAAAAGAAAATTAAACACATTTAAAAAAAAATGGTTAACCCTGGCGATTAGGATTGGTCAATCCGTTTGACCGATGCTTTATGGGCATACCGTATAGCTTTTAAGACCTTCATTGGAATGTCTCCCTTTAAACTCTTCTATGGAAAAGCTTGCCACTTGATTGTAGAGTTGAAACATAGAGCCTACTGGGCTATTAAAAATCTAAACTTCAATTTAGACAATGCTGGTTCACTGCGCAAACTACAGTTGAATGAACTTGAAGAAATCCAAAACGACGCATATAAGAACTCAAGAATTTAAAGGACATGATGAAGGTGTTCCACGACAGGGACATCCTTTGAAAATCATTCATAACAGGTCAAAAAGTCCTTCTGTATAATTCTTGGTTACACCTTTTTCGGGTAAACTTCGATCTCGATGAACCGGCCCTTTCATTGTTACTAATGTTTATCCACATGGGGCCGTTAAGCTAAAGAATCCAATGAATGGCCATGTTTTTAAAGTGAATGGATATTGTTTAAAGCCATTTGTTGAGAAATTTGATTCAGAGGACATGTTCATGCCTCTAACTGATCCTATGTACCAAGATTGATCTCCTAGTCTGATGGAGGTATAGTTAGCTTTTATTGCTTTCGAACGATTTAGGATTAGGATAGTTTGCTTTCAGTTTGTTTGAGTCTTTGTGCTAACCCATCTTTACATTGAGAACCTTGGAAAAGCTTCAATCCCTTTCTTCAAGTACTTCCTTTCCATCACTTTTCATTTCTTTTCATTGTTTCATATGCATTGCATACTTATATTTATTTTTTTTACGTTGAGGACAATATAGATTTTAGGTTGGGGGTGTGAATTAGGTAAACTAATCAGTGTTTTCTTAGTTCTGAGCAAAAAAAATAAAATTTTTAATGTTTCAAGTTAAAATTTGTTTGAAAAATGATAAATTGTATATCTAAAGAATGTTTTGAGTATGATGATAAGATTGAGATTGAATTTTGAATTGTTGGAGTTTGATCAACTAAGTAGTCTATCACCTACAGTTCTTGCACTCAATTGATTAAGAAGAAGTTTAAATATCATATTAATCTAAGTCACAAGACACGTTCAAGCTGCTTTTAATGAATTATATTAGCATTTCTGATTGTTAGTATGTGAAGCGTTGATAGATGATTGTGAATTAAGTATAGAGAATTTTATCAACCTTAAAAGATGAAAAGAACCAGTTTAAAAGATAGTGAGATAGACAAAAAGGTCATATATTGTCAGGCCCGTATCCTAGACCGTACCTTTCTGTAGGCTTCCGTTGTCCTCCCGATCGAATTCCGGTAACCCGCGATCTGTTGTCGGTGTTTGCATTTGACCCTGAGTCGTATCATGTATATTAGAGTCGGCTCGACCTGAGACTTGTACCAGTGTGACCGCGTCATCATCGCGGTTCCGATACCGCGTCTCGCACGCCGAGGCGATACCCAAGCCAGGAGATGTGGGCCAGCGTTCAATTCGAGAAAAATGCCGCACAATTACAAAAACTGAGACAACCTTTCAAATCAATCTCATCAATCACATCAAATGTCAAGTACAACCATTTCATCCCCAAGTACAATAATCCCCTAAGTCAACTCTTTCTCTTACACAACGTTACATGTCAAGTACACATCACTTCACCCATCACTCCATCACTCACATCACCTCTCTCTCTAATCTTTCTCTCATTTTTCCCCTAAGCTCATAACAGCAATCTAACACCCACCTCCATGAGAGAAAGCTTGGTGTGGCCCACCTTCCCACCTCTCATCCCCGTCATCCTAAAATTATCTCAACTGTTGAAAATGCGCCCTTGGAGCTCTACATCGCATCGGTGGAAGGAAGAGTCCAAGATCTAACGGTGGGTGATCTAACCGTCAATTTTTATTTGAGGGCCCACATATGGTGGGACCCATCTTAATGTATGCTTTGTATTTAGGGAGGGCCCATAGTGGCGGGGTCCCTCCCCTTCTTACCGAGCTCTCTCTCTCTCTCCTTGGTTTGATGGCCCACCATTGATGTGGTATGATGATCCACGCTGTTCATTTAAGGGGGCCAACTTGCTGTCCACATTTGGGTCCACCTTGCTGCCCGTCTTCAGGCCAGCCATGGATGAAAGGAAAATATAAATGTCAGTGGACCCAAATGTGTGGGCCACTCATGCGGACCCCACTGTGATTTATGGGTTTTATCTCCACCGTCCATGGAGTGGAGTCACCCCAGCCATTGGCCCAAAGACTGGCCAGGCTCAACGAACAGACTGCTGTCTAGCAGGCCTAGACATTGAGGCCTGAACATTTCTGGCTTCTTTTTTATATATAATATATATACTATATTATCTGGTGGGCCACATGTGTGGGCCCACCTTGATGATGTGAAGATCCACACCATCCGTTTGTTTTCGGGATGTGGGATGTGTGGACCCCACTGCATCAACGTCAGCAAGTTTTGTGGCCCCATCACAGGGCATGTGTTCATCCAAACTGTCCATTGATTAGGCCAGCAACCCAGGACGTTGCTAGACATCGTCCAGCAGCTGCAGGACCTACGTGTGAAACCGACCATTTCGTTTTCATGGATGTAGAAGCCTACCATGCTGTATAGGTTTTATCTACACCGTCCACTACATGGACCCCATCATGATGTATGTATTTTATCATGTTTGTCCATCATCAAGATGTGACCCCACCATGGCAGCGTGTGGGGCCCACCTTGACCGGATGTGTTTCATCCACATCGTCCAACCCATGGACGATGGACATGAATCGGTTGGAGTGCCTAATGCTGCAGCTCATTTCAGTCAGCACGTGGAGCCCACCTCGCTGAGGCCTGACGTCAACAAATTCTGCAGGGCCACGTGTGGATGGTTCCACCTAAACCGTCCATCAATGACGGTGGGACCCACTGACGTGAATGTACTGTCCACGGTCCATTCATCTGGACGGTGGGGCCCATTTAGTGTATGTGTATTATCCACCATCCATTCAACTGGACGGTGGGGCCCCTTTAATGTAAGTGTTTCATTCACCATCCATCTGGTGGAAATCCACCTGATGCATGGGTTTTATCTGCACCATCTAGCCCTTGAGCTGTGATCCAAGCCGTTCATCTGTTTCGGCAAGTGGTAGGACCCACCTTGATTTCATTCAGACCGTCCAAACCAGGGACGATGGGTCCCACGTAGCTGGTGCCGCTGTTTGACATCAGTCAATCATGTGGGTCTGATCAAAGGTATGTGATTTATACCAGTTGTCTATTTGAGGACGTGGACCAGCAGTGATGTACGTACTATATCTATACCATCCACTTAGATGAGGTACATGCAACATCATGGGTCCATAGAGCACCATTTAGTAGTGATGTGGGCCATACCTTTTGTGGGTGACAGATTACATGCATGCATGTCACGTTGAATGACTTGAATGCATGGCATGTATGTATGTACATGTGAGATGCATGACTAGCTAGTACCTGTAATAGTTGTATGCATGCATACATGTACAATGAGTGTGTGATAATGTGCATGACACCACGTTATGTGTTATACATGCATGGATGCAAGTAATACATGCATGAGTGATGGGTTATGTGTTATACATGCATGGATGCAAGTAATACATGCATGTGACATATACGGGATGGACACCTAATCCACGCATGACCTAAACTATGGTAAGAAGGCACGTGTGAGGCTTGAGGTCGAGTAAGCACTTCCTGGTAATATTATTTGAATGCATGCCTGCACAGGAGCTTAGCCGTACATGTGAGTATATTGCATACACTTTCACGGCCCTGTCAATGAGATGTATTTGAGGCTCATCCTTGAGGCCCACGTTGATATATTTGTGGCCATCCATGAGGCCCGCCTTAGTGTATTTATGGTCGTCCATGAGGCCCACCTTGATATATTTATGGTCGTCCATGAGGCCTGCCTTGATGTATTTATGGCCCATCCATGAGGCCCACCTCGATGAATTTGTAGCCCGTTCATGAGGCCCGACGTATTGTATATGAGGCCCATGTAATGTGGCCCACTTGATACTTATATGGCCCATATGGTGTGTTTGAGGGCCCCTGAGCAGGGTCCACCTATTATTATCTGTGGCCTTTATCAAGGCCCAATATGATGTTTTTATGGCCCACCTTGATATATTTTTAACCCATCCCTGAAGCCCACCTTGATATATTAGTGCAGCCCATTGATATAGCTCACTTGATGTGTATGAGGCCCATTAGTGCAGCCCATTGTGATGTATATAGCCCACCGTGATGCGGCTCATTGCGACGCGTATGAGGCCCGATGTGTTGTGTATGAGACTCATATGATGAGGCCCAATGTGTTGTATAAGGCCCATGTGTAGGGCCCACATGTCATGTATTTGAAGATGTAGAGCCCACCTATTGTGTATATAAGGTCATGGGCCCACCATATGTTTGGCTCTATGAGGACCACTCCTTGGGAGCAATGTTGGTTAAATGGCCACATTGTTGGGCAATGATGGTTTAATGTCTACATTGTGACCTTCCCTTAGGCCTTGTTAGGCCCATTCTCATTAAGGCTGATTTATCGAGGTCGACTATATGGGCCGATTCCGATTGTCATGATCGATTGTCGATTTTGATTGACGTGACCGATTTACCGATTCTGATTATCATTCGATTCTGAAGGTCATGGCCAATTATAGATTAGCGATCGAAGCCGATTATCATGACTGATTATCGATTTTGATTGACGTGACCGATTTGTCGATTCTGATTATCGATCGATTCCAAATGTCATGGTCAATTGCCGATTAGCGATCGAGCCCAATTATCATGACCGATTACCGATTTTGATTAACGTGACCGATTTATCGATTCTGATTCTCGATCGATTCTGAATGTTATGTCTGATTACCAATTAGCGATCGAGACCAATTATCATGACTGATTGTCGATTTCAATTGACGTGACCGATTTGTTGATTCTGATTATTGATCGATTCTGAATGTTATGGCTGATTATTGATTAGCGATCGAGGCCAATTATCATGACTGATTGTCGATTTAGATTGACGTGACCGATTTGTTGATTCTGATTATTGATCGAATCTGAATGTCGTGACCGATTGTCGATTAGCGATCGAGGCTGATTATTATGACGGATTGTCGATTTTGATTGACGTGACTGATTTGTCGATTCTGATTATCGAGGCCAATTCCGATGATTCTGATTAATGAGGCCGATTTCGATTGACGTGACTGATTGACCGATTCTAATGATCGAGGTCAATTTTGATTGTCGAGGCCGATTCCAATTGTCGATACAGATTTCGACTGTCGAGGCTAATTATCGAGGCGAATTCTGATTCCGATTGTCGAGGTCAATTATCGAGGCTGATTCCGATTATCGAGGCTGATTAATGAGGCCCAATGTAATGTATATGCGACCCATATTTGAGGTCCGTTGTGATGTGTATTTAGCCTGTGTTTAAGGCCCATTGTGATGTATTCGTGGCCTATGGGTAAGGCCCATTGTGATATGTATTTGGCCCATGATGCATGGCTCATTTGATGTATTCGAGACCCATGTGTAGGCCCACGTGCCATTAATTGAGGCCCATGAGCAGAGCCCACCTATTGTGTATATATGGCCCTTGAGTAAGGCCCATTGTGATGTATATTAGGCTGTTGTGTGAGGTTGTGGGCCCATTATATGTTTAGCTCTATGTGGGCCATTTCTTGGGAGCAATGTTGGTTAAATGTCCACATTATTGAGGCCGGTTGTTGATGCCAGTTATTGATACTGATTATGTGTATGTGACAGCATAGCATCATGATACATGCCCATACGCATCTTTTGCATGTTTGTTATGAGATTTGGTTGACCATGCATATGTCATTGGGCAGGTTGTTATGAGACTCTCTAATAGGTGGAGGTTATCTCACATGAGCGCATAGTATGTGCAGGATTGATACATGATTGGATTGTATGACTCATGCATCCTGCATTATGTTTTGTGATTACTATACGCCCTAGTGACATCAGGGTCATAGTCCCCACAGGCATATCGTGGATGGCTAGATGGGACACCGAAAATATTTAGTTCTAGCATCGGGCGTCATAAATGTTCCTGGATGAAAATTCCTAAACCTCTGTGGCCAGGAGATGCCCCAACATCGAGACCAGTGGATATATATGACGCATAAGGATCGTATACCAGTAGGCCGCGTCTCTCACTTTGTCGTAGTCGATTAGGAGGGGGTGTGACCTTACCCGCCTGTGTGAGGGTGCAATGTCTAGGTTGAGTGTGACCAGTTTGAGGAATGGATCCGCTATCTAAAAGCCGGGCACGATATTAGTAGGAGAATAGTAGGGTCTCTTCCACTTACCCAATGCACTCGAATAGGGACGGCAAGCTGGTGTAAAGTGTAATAAACCCCGGTGATGATCACATAGATGAACTGTACTGATATGTGGCCTTATTGAGCAGGAGTTACATACTCATTCATTCATTCATTCACTATCCACTCGGGCTGGTAATGCACAACTATTTGTTACATGTACCTTTGTAATGGTCAGGATTTCAGTTGGGGCACGCGACTAACTTGAGATCAGGAGTTTACCACATTGAGTCTGACTATCCAAATTTAAGTATGGGACTGGTTTGGATAGAAGTCCCTTGTGATGGACCCCATAGCCTACGATACTATGTACTATCATCCCGACTTCACACTTCAGCATGGTCATTCCATTCGCACCACATATTACATTACATCCACAGCATATGGCATTTTAGATTACTGTGTTTCTACATTTATGTGGTCTAGGTACGACTGACGCTATTCGTGAACTCATTAGAAATTGTATATTACATTGCATCATCGGCGTCTGATATTTGGCTCTTCTGTATTACGTATTTTGATATATGATATTTGGTTTATTATGTTTTCACATTATATAGCTGATTTACATTACTTTCTCAGTATATGACATTGTCTTGCAATGTCTTTTCATTGTATATCCTGAATGAGGTTGATGATATTTTTATGGACTTATCAGTATTTCATGCATACTCCGATATTGAATGGTACGTCGACTTACCAGTATATTTCTTCTTACTCTGATATCGTATAACTCATGACCTTGTCAGTATTTCTACTTACTTTGATATTGTATAGTTTGTGCACTTATCAGTATCTCCGTTTACTCTAATATTACATTCTGAGCACACATATACTACTCATACACTTACACCACCCTCTAAGCTTTCTATAAGCTTATGCACGATAGATGCGTACAGGTGGCATTAGGTTGCAGCAGCATCGAGCTTCGAGCATGCAACTATCTGCTGGAGCTTTGATTTTCGATATATGTACTTCCCTTTTAGCATTGTATTCAAATGTTTATATTGATGGATATGTGATGATGACGTTGCCTTTATGATTTGGGTATACTTGTGGTTATGCTTCTTATGAGACAAATCTATGTTGGAAAATCCTCCTTATAGGATTCCAGGATCGGAATTTGACGTATGAACGCTAGGAGTCAGAAATGGGGCACTATAGAGGCTGTCGGCACCGGATTCGACAATCGAAAATTTTTTGAACCTGATTTCTGGGTTTGGTACTTGACATATATGATGAAAAGACTGAAAAAGAATGAAAATACTGTAAAAGAATGAAAAATAATGGAAAGCTTGAAAAGAATGAATAAATAAAAAGAAATCGTCAATATAAAATCAAAAACTGAAAAAAATAATGAAATGAGGATAAGTTCAAAATTAATACTTAATTATTCAATTAATCTTTAAGTGATTATCATGGCTAATATTATGTAATGATAGTATATTTTTTGTAAAAAGCTGAAATTTACTAAGCATGTTAGAAAAACTTGATATATGAACTTATGCTCTGATTTAAACGATAAAGAACCTATTTGATGGATTGGTTATATGATTCGGCTCTAAGTTTTAATGAAGCATTCACATGCCAAAGATCCAAGAAAATCAAGTGAGGAATGAAGAGCATCAAAGATTTGAAAAAAAAAATCCTTAAATTATTATGAAAACAAATATATTCCTAAAATTGTCCTAAAAATAAAATTCTAAAACTACGAGTATATTTTTTGAAACTGCGCAGAGTACTAAATTTAAGGCAGTTTAAACCCCGAGTCTATTTTGAAAAACTGCGCAGAGTGCTTAAATTTGAGGCGATTTCGAGATTTTTCCAACTTAGTGCGAAAGTTGGAGTTCCACAACTATAAATAAGATCCCCTAAGATGCTCCAAAGCATCTGCCAAGGTTTGGAGAAGTCTCAAGAAGTATAGCACAAGGGTAGAGCAGCCGCCAAAGAGTTTTGCTTCTTCTCTAGTTTATTTTTCATGCTTTGTTAAAGAGATTTGGTTTCAATCATGTTGATGATTGGTTAAACCTCTTAGCTAGGGCTAAGAGGTGAAGCTTATAGCGTGTTGGGATATTTATTTTGCCTTGATTATTGTTCTTATTGAATTTCATTGATTTCTAATTTAATATTAAAGGAATATTTTTAGTTCTGTATAATTTATTGTGACTCAAATTACAATAGATGTTATGATAGTTTTAGATATCTTCTTTTCCTATTTTGAGATAGTAAAATTGGTAAATCTCATTGTTCAACATCATCTCCTGAGCATGGTAAGGTGATGGAATCCCTTCCAATCTTCACAATTCTCCTCCATTGAGAATCACATCAATGAAAAGTTCAGATTTGATTTAAATTGTTTTCTCTTCCAATTTGATAGGATAGGACTCCAATCCAATTATGTTTATTGAATCAAATAAGGTAGCATCTTAATAACCACAAGCGAATCCTTGACACCCTAGTTTCCACCTTTAATTGATAATTTAAACATTATTCACAATTACTCTCTTTTATTCTAAAATTCAGATTTAGATATTCTTTTAGTTCTAGTTTTAGTTCTTTTCAGAACACGTATAAGTTTAGTCCTTGTGAATTCGACCTTGTTCTCAAGAGTTATTACTACATCACGACCCTACACTTGGGGTTGTAAACATATCCCACATGTGAGCCCAAGTGAAGGCATTTTGGTCTTTTGTCTAAACCTTTTGTTCAAGACAAAAGAAAAGAGAAGGGCTTTTGAGCCATCAAAAATACATATGGCAACCAATCGGGGTTTTCGTTCTTTTCTCTTTTAGAAAAAAAAAAAAAGGGAGGGGGGGAGCTCTCTATAGCCCCGAATTCAAGCCTCCTATCCATGTTCAAGAGAAGATTCATGTTTTGGGATAGTAAGATAGTGACGTCTCCATCCACATCTCTGAATCTTTGGTGATCATCTCTAAGGGTTGTTGGAGAATGGGTTGTTTTCCCTACAATTAGTATCAGAGATTTGATTGGAAGCTTGGTCATTTTTAAAGAGTTTTTTGTTCATCGTGTGCATGTTGAAATGGAGGCAAGCACCACAAATAGAATGGTTAACCTTAATGGTTTCAATTGGATGATTTAGAAAGCCAAGATGGAGGACATCTTATATTGCAAATATTTAATTATACGCACCAGCTAATGGTGATGAAGCCAAACCAAAGGGCATGTCAGATAAGGAATAGAAAAAACTAAACAAGAAAACCATTAATCATCCTCGGATGTTGTGGTTACAATGAGTCAAGTTACAAGTAGCCTACTCAATGAAGAACAAGAAGAAAGTCGATTGGCTCCACTCACTCACAAACACTTGTTAGCGAAGCAATGAGGAAAAGCAAAAGTAGAAAGCCTCGTTACTGTGAGAAGTCACGAGGTTAATCCAAGTCCATGAAGGATGTCAATTTCTATAATTGTGGCAAAATAGGCCACTAACAGCATGAATGCCAAAAATCCAAGAAGGAGAAAAAGAAAGGAAAATGAAAAGGAAAAGCAAGACTAGAAAGATAATATCATCGTTGCATCTGATGGCGAAGTTGTGATATTCACATATATGGTGAAATTGTCTTTATGGCAGGCATCAAGATACCGAATGGGTAGTTGATACAAGTACTTCATTTCATGCTGCTTCCAAAAGAAATCTCTTTGCTGCAACATACTAGTCGGGTGATTATGTTGTTGTCAAGATGAGCAGTGATATTGCTTCAAGAATAGTGAGAGTAGGTGATGTGTTCATCAAAACTGATGTGGGTTGCACATTAACCTTGAAAGAACATGAGCTAGATAAGTAGGCTTATGTGAGCTACTTCGACAAAAGTGGTTGGAAGCTTGTCAAAGGGTCCATTATTATAACAAGAGGAAAACCATGTTGTACACTCTACCAAACTCAAGCAAAGGTGTGCATGAATGCAATAAGTACCGTGGAAGATACCTCTTCACCAAACTTATGGCACAAGCAGCTTGACCATATGAGTGAAAAAGGCATGTAGATTCTAGCAAAGAAGTAGCTTCTTCCCGACATTAAAGGTACATCTCTCAATCCCTTCGATCATTGTTTAGTAGTTAAGCAACATAGAGTTTCTTTTCAAAAATCGTTAGAAAGAAAGTCATGCATTCTATATTTGATTCACTCTAATGTGTGTGGTCCTATGAAGTATAATTCTTTTAGTGGTGCATCATATTTTGTTACATTTATTGATAACACTTCTAAGAAGGTTTGGGCCTCTGCTATGAAAACCAAAGACTAGGTGTATGAAATTTTTCATCATTTTCATGCTAAGGTTGAAAGAGAAATAAGCAAGAAGTTAAAATGCATCCAGACAGACAATGGTGGGGAATATACATTAAAGTTGTTTAAGGGTTATCGCATAAAGAATGGCATCAAGCATCAGAAGGCGGATCTCATGAATCCTCAGTAGAATGGTGGGGCTCAGAGGATGAACAGAACCATTATTGAAAGAATCTAGAGCATGTTCTCTTCAGCCAAATTGCCTAAATCATTTTGGGGTGAGGCTATGCATGTGTATGGCCTGCTACCTGATTAACAGGTCCCCTTCAATTCCTTTAGAGGGAGATATTATAGAAAGAGTGTGGACTGCGAAAGAGGTTTCATATTCTCATTCAAAGGTACTTGGGTGCAAAGCTTATGTCCATGTGCCTAAAGAACAAAGAACAAAGCTTGGTGATAAATAAATTCCTTGTATATTCTTAAGCTATGGGGAATAAGAATTCATCCATTGGTTATGGGATCTAGAAAGAAAGAAAATTCAAAGAAGTCAAGATGTGGTCTTTTATGAATATCAAACTATTAAAAACCCTGAGAAGATCGAAAAGTAGGGGGATGTGATCAATGATGCCCCTGATCTAACTCCAGCTCCTCCTCCTATGGTGTATGATGATAGGAGAGTGATACAAGAAGATGGAGCGGTTGTTGATGATTCTTTTGTAGATAATGCAGATGATGTTGAATAAGAAGAGCAAGGGGAGCAACCCTCTCAAGAGCCACTAGCTGAGTCTAAGTTAAGAAGATCTAAAAGTGAGTGACAACCCTCAAGGAAGTATTCTACAGAATATGTTACCCAGACTGATGCGGGGGATCCCGAAAGCTTCAAGGAAGCTCAAACTCATAAATACAATGATAAGTGGGAGATAGTTATGCAGGATGAGATGGACTTGTTGCACAAAACAAAAAAAAAATAAAAAAAAAGTTGGTAAAGCTTTCAAATGGAAGAAAAGCACTAAAGAACAAGTGGGTTAACAAGTTGAAAGGAAATGAAAATGATCAGTGATGAAGTATAAAACTCGTTTGGTTATGAAAGGATTCGGACAAAAGAAGGAAATCGGCTTTGATGAAATATTCTTTCTCGTTGAAGATATCATCCATTTGAGTGATTTTGGGTCTAGCTGCAAGCCTAGATCTTGAGATAGAACAGCTAGATGTCAAGGCAGCTTTTCTTCATGGTGATTTGAATGAAGACATTTACATGGAGTAGGCAGAAGGGTTTGAAGTGAAAGTTAAGGAACACTTGGTTTGCAAGTTAAAGAAGAGCTTATATGGGTTAAGGCAAGCCCCAATGAAATGGTATAAGAAGTTTGACTTGTTGATGATAATTTATAGTTACGATAGAAGCAAGCAAACCACTGTGTTATTTTAGAAAGTTTTCTAATGATAGCTTCATTATTCTATTACTCTATATCAATGGCATGCTAATTGTTGGTCAAAATGTTGGTAAAACTGACATGTTGAAGAAAGAGTTTTTAAGTCTTTTGATATGAAGAATTTAGGGCACGCTCAACAAATTTTGGGCATGCAGATCAACCGTGATAGGAAAGTCAAGAAGCGTGGTTGTCACAAGAGAAGTATATTGAACAGGTGCTTAAAAGTTTCAATATAAACGGTGCCAAGCCTGTCGGTGCACCACTTGCAAGTTATTTCAAGTTGAGAGCAGAAAATTATCCTACTATTGGAAAAGAAAACGATGAGATGGCATCAATCCCTTATTCTTCAGTAGTGGATAGTTTGATATATGCTATGGTTTGCACAAGGCCAAACATCGCTCATGCAATGGGTGTCATGAGCAGGTATCTCACTAATCTTGGTAAAGAACATTGAGCGGCAGTCAAGTAGATTCATATATATTTGAAAGGCTCGTCTAAGGTGTGTTTGTGTTTTGGAAGAACGAATCATGTTTCAGAATGATATACAGATACTAGCATGGCAGGTGACACATAGCAGAAAGTCCACTTATGGGTATTTATTCACTTTTGTAGGGAGGTTGTGTCTTAGCTATCAAAACTGCAGAAGTGTGTTGCTCTCTATACGACAGAAGTAGGATACATTGCAACTACTGAAGCCAGAAAAGAGTTGTTGTGGATAAAAAGATTTCTCAAAGAATCAAGCTTGAAGAAAAAAAAAAAAAAAAAGCATGTGATTCATTGTGATTACTAAAGCGACATAGATGTGAGTAAGAATGCCACATATGACTCTCAAATTAGACATATAGATGCCCGCTGCTATTGGATACTTGTCATGTTGGAGAACTGATCGATGACGAAGATTGCTCTAAATGATAAGCATAAGCTTTGTAGAAGCTTGGCTGGTATATGTGCCAGGTGAGCATTTGTCTTTGGATGGTTCCCTCATGTGTCGGGAGAAGGAGATTGTTGGGTATTCCCTCCCTATGTGGAAGAATCCCAAGCGTGAGCCCAAGTGATGGCATTTTGGTCTTTTGCCTGGACCCTTTTGTTTAAGACAAAAGAAAAGCAAAGGCCCTTTGAGCCATAAAAAATACACACATCAACCGATTGAGGTTTTCTTTCTTTTCCTCATTTGGAGAAAATGGGGTTTTGTGATGAAGAAGAGCTACGCTCTCTCTACAGCCCCGGATTCAAGCCTCTTGTCTATGTTCAATAAAAGATTTGTTTTTCGGGATAATGAGGTCTCCATCCACATTTCTCTGGATTCGTAGGTAATCGTCTCCAAGGGTTATTGGAGAAGGGGATGTTTTCCCTACATTCCGATGGTAAAATAATATCATCATTAGCTTCTTCGCGATCCATCCACAACCGGTCCATCAGTTTCGACAGTCTAGATTGCCATACAACTGTACTATGTGTATGGTTGGAGTGTTGGAGTGACACCACCAACATGGTGTTAGGCAGTCATAGGAATGTAAAATATGACCGTGTAGCATACATACCATCATTATCACCATAATGGCTTTTTCATCTTATGCCACCTTATTTGAGCAGCTTTCTCATGGTTGCTTTCCAAAAAGTTGAAGTGGGATTTTGTTAATTTTTTTCACAAACGATTAGAACATACTATTAGCTAACTTGCATTCAAGCTCTATGGGCCCACCTATGATTTGTATTTGGAATTCTGATCATACATATGCTGCGCCACACGATATACACCATACGTCACAAGAATCATCGTGATCCAAAATTCAGGTCGAGTGCGCGCACACACACATATATATATATATATATATATATATATATATATATATATATATATATATAAATGGTACTATAAGGTCGAGTGCATGCGACCTTATTTATGAGCCATGCCTTACATAAATGGTACTATAAGGTTGAGCGCATGCAACCTTAACATAAGAACGAGTCGTGCCTTAGTGTGAGCCGGTGGATGATAAACATTCAAAATGTGTGATGTGATAGGAAGATGCGACAACCTCTTGCGGAAGCTTAATGTGATAGGAAGCTAGTTACGGCCCACCATCATGTTGTGAGAAATTCACACCGTCCATCTATTTTTTCATGTCACATTAGGATATGAGACAAATAGTGGGGCAGATCTGAAAATAATGTAGATTCACGGGAATAGTGAGGAATGGATGTTAGCTGATGAACATTGGTGGGGCTACAGAAGTTTTGGATTAGGCTAATATTTTTTTTATTTTCAGTTCATCCTAGTAAGAATGACCCTGTGAAGAGTATGGATAGCATATAGGAATAATGGTAGACCTTAAGAAGGTTTCAACAGTAGGCATTTAACTACTCACATTTTCTTATTGTATGGCCCAATTGAATTATAGATATACCTCATTATTTTCCCCACGTCCTAACATGACCAAAAAAAAATGAATGAACAGGGTGGATTTCTCATAAACATTATAATGGGCCCACCTATCTATGTAGATAAAAATTCCTTCCCACACAATCCAGATGATAGGCTGTCAGCGTGGGAGTGTATTAGGTGCGGCTCAGGCTGGACCCAAGACAATGCAGCCCTTATTGTAGGCTCACATTCACGTATGAATTTTATATCCACTCCACCCATCTGTCTTTATAGATCATTTAAAGATATGATTCAGAACCTGAAGCAGATCCAATTCTCTGGTGGACCAAACATAGCAAAAGGTTGTGATTGACAATTAATGGGCCATTTATATTTTGGATAAAGCCGATATATTTTTTTATTTTACTTCATCCAGGTTTATGTAATGTATCAACAGGTTAGATGCAAAATAAGCATGATGTAAACGTTACGGTGATCCATGGGAAGTTTTTAATGGTAGAGTATTCAATCACTATTGTTTCAGATAGCACGGTTCACCTTAGAATTGGATCTTCTTTATTTTTGGAATCAGGACCTTAAAATTGTCGTCCAAAATAGATGGACCATGTGGGTACACAATATATAGACCAATTTGGGCTCCACAATGAGGGACGCACTGTCGTGAATCAGGCAGAGGCCACACCTAATCTGCGCCCTTGGGCACGAATTAGTTACGTACAGGTTGAGTAGCGAGACTAGCTACGGAAGTAACGTCGGCAAGTTCAGTAGACCCCACCATGATCTATGTTTTATATCCACACCTTCCATCTATTTGGATAGATCATTTTAGGGCAATATGCAAAGAACGAGTTAAATCCAAATCTCCGATGGACCCCAACAGAAAAAACAGTGGGACCGTGATGCCCGCTATTAAAAACTTCTAAAAGCCATGAAAGTTTTAGACCAAGCTCTTATTTGTATTTTTCCTTATTTTATGTCTTTTTTAACTTTTGAATCGATTGAATTTCAAATAAACATTAGGATGAGCCTTAGGATAGTTTCAATGGGAATCACTCTCCCCACTGTTTTCTTTGGTGGGTCCACTATAGATTTTTTTTTTACCTTATTCTTTAGCTAATACCCTAAAATGATATCTAAAATTGGTTGGAAAAATATAACACATACATCATCGTGGAGCCCACTGAACTTCGTAACGTCACTTCAGTGGCTGACTCGCTACTTAACCTATCAGTATCTAATCCGCGTCCCCTTCTGCATGGAAAGCGGAAAGGCTGTCGTGCCACACGCCACCGACTTTGATGGTGCGTTGCGTGGCCCCACCATGATATAAGTATTATATCCACACTGTCCATCCATTTGGAAAAATCATTTTAAGGCATTAGCACAAAAATTAAGCAAATCCAAAGCTCAAGTGGACCATAACATAGAAAGTAGTAGGGATTGAACGCCTACCATTGAAAACTTCTTGGGGTCATGAAAGTTTTGATCGAGATGATATTTGTTTGGTCCCTTCATCCAGTTCTGTGTGACGTTACAGACAGGTTGGATGTACATTAAACATCGTGATGGGTCGTAGAAAGGTTTCAACAGTGACCATCATTGTCCCCACTGCTTTTTGTGTCGTGGTCCAGTTGAGGTTTGGATCTTCCTCAGTTTTACGGTCAAGCCCTAAAATGATATCTTAAAATAGATAGACAGTATAGATATAACATATATACGATGGAGGACCACATAATTGGTGATGGCAATGCACCCCAAGATTGTATAACGCCAATGTAATCGGTTTTGCCCTATATTTTGGGATGGCATGTCCTGTATATTTTGAAAATTTATCATCCAATGGTTCGGACTATGACACGACACGACCTTATATCATGGTTCTATGCGCTTGACCTTATAGTACCATTTCCATATATATATATATATATATATATATATCAACGTACTTATAGCCCACCCGAATTTAGATAAAACTGTTTGGATGGCATATACAAAACAAGGTGGACTATTCAAGTTCCTATGGTAGGTACCACCATGTCCCCCATTGTTTCCTTTGCGTGGCCAACCTGAGTCATGGATCAGGCTTGATTTTTGGATTATAGACCTGAAATGGCCTGGAGCACCAGATTTCACAGTTTGGGTTGCACAAACTGTTACACGTGATATCCAGAATGTCCATCGAGCAGGTCACTGCATGTGCCAACGGAGTATATTTGCCAGGTGGCAACTTACCCAGAGGGAGATATAGGAACAATTAAAGATATTCGTACAAGTGTGGCCCACCTGATGAGCACAGTAATGAAATTTGGGCCAGCACATGCAACAGAAGCGTGCCTACCCATCCAACAAATGGCCGGAACATCACACAAGTTCCATCACATTTTTCTAGAAAATCATGAATTTGAGGGGAAGAAAAAAAACACCAAACAACGAATTTGTGAACTTCCACATTCATGAATTGAAGTTTCAAGCATCCAGAAGGCCCTTGCCAAATGACTAGGTCAAGCTCTCTTTACCAAGGTGCCCTGCTAATGCTATTACTCATGCGTCTAGGATTGAGTTCAACACGCAGGCACACATATCAGCGTCATATGTGTAAGATCCAGGCCAATTCAACAGTTTGGCCCACCATCTATAGACCCCAGCCCACTTTTCAAGTAGGCCATGCACGTACAGAAAAAATGCATGGTTAATAAACACTGACCAATAGTCCACATGGAACATGGTTCCATGGCCCACACCTGTTGAATTGACCGGCCTGAATCTTTTGAGGACAGGCACTTGCATTTTGGGGTCCACCAGATGAACCTGGATCTCACCTGCATGTACCATGCTACCATAGTCTCCCTCTGTTATTACAATAAAATAAATCAGGATGGGACTCCAGACATTTGATTTGATTTGGGCTGCCCTCCAATGGGGTATGCCCCAAAAGCTCTCAGATTGAATACTACTATCCATTGATGGTAACCATTTGCGTTCAAAGCTGATGAGCCCAGTTAATAAAGGGTTGACATAATACAATTGAGGGCCCTTTTCATTTGTTGTATTTCCACCGTACAAAGTGAGACTTGTCACATAAACCGTATGGATCATTGAACGATGACCCAAATTCAAAGACTAAGAGCCCTGACGTTAAGGTATACGTCTCACAGACCTTTGTTCATATGACTTGGAGATGGCAGTTCCGAAACAACTATTTCCAGCTGCTTTTTCAAACACTCGTGTACAGAAATCACACAAATCCCTGTACTTCCAATTTATGTAAGAATGGAAGTTAGCTGACATTTAATCCTCTGCATGTATATACTACTAGATACCCAATTAAATGGATGGTTGATAATAGAGTTGCTATGTGTGTGGACCTACCGGAAGTATATGGATATCAGTGGAATGTCAATGTCATTATCATCATCGTCCTCACACGCCACCACAACGTCCAGATGGTTCCTATACTGTGGCACCTCCACCTTCGCCACCTCCCTGGCCAGGTCTACAACCCGCCTATCCATCCTCTCCCTGTGCCTGGGGAACATGCTATTGTAAAGCAGGCACGTCCCACATGAAATGCTGTAAGCATTCAGTCCCCTGTCCTTCAACCACTTCAGCAGCTCCCTCAGGGTCATGTTCTCCCTTATAACCCACCGGTCCCACACCGTCCAGCTCATGTCGCGATGTTTCATCACCTTTGGTGGGACTGGCTCTGCCATGGAGAAGAGAGGAAGCGCCAGGTTTGCAAAGGTGTTCCTGTAGTCCTCCAGCTTGTGTCCACCAGCCAGCACCTTGTAAAGCTCTAGGCAGATGAGCCCAGTGGCCATCGCTGTGGACGTCGCAATGGCAGGAATGATCCTTCCAGCAATGAACTTAGCTTTCAGCTTGTCGACTTCGGGAATACTGTAGTTTCTAGCCCGCATGTTAGCGAGCCCAGCTATGACGTCCATGTGGTAGTTGGTATCGTCATCCTGCACAAACAGATTTGAAGAAGCATAAAGAGAAATTTAGATTTCCAGGTTCAAGTGGGAAAGAAAGGTCTCTGAGTGGGCATTTGGATGCAATCTACAATAACGAAATAAACCAAATTGTAGTTTGCAATTACACTACTTTCAAGTTTACTTGAAATGACAGCTTTAAGGGCCATTGCCTGTGACGTTGTTCGGTGACCCAATCCCTAGATATGACTGGGTGGAATGGGGATGTGCAAAAATTTCTCCAAATTGGAGCATCCTTAACCCATGGATTGATGGACTGCAAATAGATGCTTTAGGAAAAGAAAACAGGCATTGGCCCAGAAGGCAAGGTCTTGAGAGAACAGCTTCGAACCACCTATCTGGAAGAACTTTTAGGTGTTCCCCATATCAACAGTGGGACCACCCATCATATTGATACTCTTGGACTGCCAAACCTTGGCCCCAAATTGCACAGAATCAGTGCATCATCACTGAATGTGATTTGTCTGGGAAAAGTTAAACCTTCTCAAACTGTATTGGTTTCATCCGGAATCCTGGGGGCAGATTCTCAGTACATCTTTCCAGCTTTGTAATCAGTTCACTGATGACTGTAGCATCATCACCCGAGGCAGTGGAGAGGCTCGTAGCTTTCTCATCTGTCACAATCTTTACCCCTTTCTTTGGCTGGAAATCAGGGACCAGCACTCTTTCAACAGCAGATGCCAACTCTCTGGGGTTCTTAGCCCAGTCAGGTATGGGTATTCCGAATGTCTCAGCACGTAATATGGAAGCAGCCATAACAAAGTGGAGGTGGCCTGGGTCATTAGATGAGAACTGCAGAGGTCGGGGGAAACGCTTAGGAGCTGACCAGAATGGTGCCCCCGTGCTGGTTGCAGCATCTTCAGGAAAAGTAAAAGTCAGCTGCTTGACACGGTTAGCAAAGTAATCTTCGAACCTGGTTGCATGAAACTCATAGGTCAGTGCTAGAAGCCATTTTAATGGAATGCTATTGTGATGTACCATGTTCATAGAATATCTGTGAAATGCTTCCCCACTCTACAAGTGGCAAACATGTACCATGATCAGACCATTGATCGGGTGGGCCAGGACGTAGATGGGATACAGGCTAAAGATTGTAATGATTGGAGAACTGACCAGGCAACCAGTGCAAGTTTTGCCCAGTGAATGTTGACTGCTGCTCGTTTGTTGAGTAACCATCCCCTTTTCAGGCCAATCATCAGATGACAACCACAGCCTGATCCCCTTGCTTTTGGGACATGGCCCACCAAATAATGGTCCTCATCACCATAAAAAGAACCACATGTTGAATTCATTGACATGCATGTCATAGCAGCATTCCTCTATGGAGATGATTGTACCAGACATGCAAAAAAGAAAAAAGGAAAGATCAGAAAAAGGTTTGAAGGGATTATGTACTGTACTTTAATCGTGCCCAGGTGACACAATCTTGGAATGTGTCACATTTCTCCCTGTCAAGGCACTCAATAACACGTTCAAGGAGATCCCTGGCCTGAGCATCACCAGCACTTTTCATAGCAGATGTGTATTCACTTGGATTGGACAGATACGCGTTTGCTTCTGCAGGTGTTTTCTCAAGCAAACCCTCAAATTCAGAGCGAGCCCATGTTAAGCAGTGATCAATGTTGTGGGGGAACGAGTGGACCGTGCACATGGGTGCCTGCTTCTCAGGTGGATCTCGAGACGCCCCATAATTCTCAGTTAAATGCGGAACGACCATCTGCGTATTGCATTTGGCACCTAAAGTTCCTGATTCCAGGAGGGGTTTCTGGAAATATAAACACCTTTGATCCATGTAAATCCTTGCATTCACATTATCCAATGCATTAACGACAACATCCAGACTCTCCCAAAATGCATCATCAAACACGTTTTCCGTCTCTGGGCTCGCACGGTTTTGTAGGGCTTCTATGCGGAGATGAGGATTGATTGAACCGGCGGCAGCAGCAGCAACAGTTGATTTGGCCTGCCCAATATTCCAGTCACGGAAGAGGAACTGCCTGCTGAGATTACTCTTCTCGATGACATCATCATCTGTTATGGTTAGCTTCCCTTGGCTACTGCAACAAACTCCCATCAGGGCTAAATTCTTCAAGAACTCGCATCCAAGCGCACCAGATCCTACAAGAAATATTTTGGCCTCTTCAAACTTCTTCTGGAGCTTGGATCCAAACACTGAGATCTGTGCATCGTAGCGGCTATTCAAGGGCTTCAAGTCACTGAAATCCATCGGTTCAGTAGGAAGGGATTCAACGGAGTCGAAATAAAAGAACTGACAAGTTTCCAATAGCAATAAGTTAGAAAAACTTGATCGAAAGAGATAATGCTTTCTTCTACTGAAATGGCAAAGGCAGGGCCACCTTTCAGTAATCTAAACCGTTCATCTGGCTGGACTGATCATGGCTTCTGAAATGCCACAGTATTTAACCATGTGATCCTTGCCATCTGACTGGTGGTTCCAAAATGAAACTTAAAACCAATGACTTACATAAAAATGAGGCCAATCAGAAAGCATTATCAGATGGGATGTCCTATCCATGACTCGGTCAGGCCACCATACTAACAGTTTGGATCACCAAAAGGTCGGTCCCAACTCCCATGTATCTAATTGGTGTGATAAGCAAGTTGTCACCCAAAGATTATACATTTCATCATGAATAAATTATTCCATGCCACTACTACAAAGTTAAAATTCAAAACATGAGCAAATACAAGTTCAGGAGTTCAAACCATGGGGTCTAACCTGGAAAAGGGGATGAAACTTTCCAGAGCAAGCTTTCACAACTTCTTGTCCGACAATACCACCAAACATGGCAGCCATCGGATTCAGAACCGCCCTGGAGCCATATGCGAAATGCCGCAACAGTTTCTTATCAATCTGCTCCACTTTACCATCTCCCAAGCCTTCATTGATACTAGTAGCCAATGCCATCAACCTCTGAGCATCCTCCTCTGACCCAGCAACAGGAAAGCGTCCCATTTCACATATAAACTTATCCAGTGCTTGAAAGGCCAGGTGCAGCAAAGGTGGGCGGTCGAACTTTGAGAAGTCACTCAGAAGGAAGTCGCCAGGATCTCTCAAAGCATCTCTTAATCGTTTGAAGTTCAACACCTTGGGTTGCTTCACTTGCATTACAATACCGCCTTTCTCATATGGACCAAACTTTGTCGTGTCTTCCTCGAGAGTAAATGAGTACGGCCTCGCATTTTTTACCTTCCTCGGCTTTCCATCATTCAGCTCCGTCATACCCTGAACCTCAGAAAATACAACCAGATCCCCATCCTGAAACTCGAGTCTTTCATCATCAACACATGATACAAGTGCAGGATTGTCATTGCTGATGGATGCAATAATGCCCGTATGCGGTTCCTCGCCATCAACATCAATAACAGTGAATTTGGGACCGAAGTCACAAAACACACTACCGAAAAGACCTCGGACTTCAGATTTGATAAAGGAAATTGGAGGCTGGTGATTATGGCAATAATCGTCAAACTCGATTGCTTTTTCAAGGCCTATATCAGTGAAAACTACAGCCTGCATGTCACGAAAGTTAATATGTGTCAGCTATGGCCTATGGGTTCTCTGATCCCTAGAATGAAAATAAATCAGAGAAAACAGTTAGTGTAGATAGCAAGCATGCATGACTACATAAAAAGGAAGGGGAGCTTGATCAGTGGTGGAAAATTAGGAAATGATATTTACACTGTTATTTATGGATACACATTTTCTCTAAGTTCGGAATTACAAATAGTATAATAACTAATAAGAGCATGTTTGGACAAAGAACCCAACTTCTTCAGATTTTTCATCAGAAAAAAAAACAAATATATATTGTATCCTAAAATACAGGGATTCGGTTTATATGTAGAAAACAATAGGTGGGAGGTGGCAGGCATGAATCACACATGACAGCATTAAAAGATGGATTTTTAAGAACCTTTTCCATCATCTACTGCCTGAAGCAAAATAGATATGGGCTACAGTATCGAATTTGACCACATACACCCATCCACTCAGGCCCCAGGTTTACTATTCAACCACTGAATGTAGAAATAAAGGTGTATGCAAAAAAAAAAAAAAGGATGCAAATATCAGTTCCCAAAAAAGGTAAGGGCATCTACATCACATTATCTGCATGAATAAAAGGGAACACTAAGAAATGCTGGAAAGAAAAGGGGGTATAATTTAATTCTATGTACAAGTAACCAATGAAATGATCTTGGAAGATTTACCTTTACTCCCTTCTAATATGATTTTCTTTCAATTGGTGAAGGAAAGATCACAAAAGACTTCACAAAAAGACTAAGGAGCTCTCTGCTAGTAGTAGAAGTTCAGTCCTCGACTAACTGGTTATGGAGAAGCCTCTTGTCCATGATTTGTCTATTATTTTTGCTGCACAAGAAACCAAAAAACAAGGACAAGTTGTCCAAGTTTTTTATATTGCTGTATAGCCTTTCTTGTTCCTAAAACCTTTCCATCACTGTACATGTCAGGCTATTCTCTTGTGGTGCACATATGCCAATGTGCTAAGAGTGCCACCATCCATCTTCAAGAACCGCAAAGGTACCACATTCAACCTTCAATGTCCTTTCGTGTGCCACATTTTCCACACGTGAAAAGTTGTTCATGCAAATGCATGCACCGCATGTGACACTATACATCGCCTAGCACCCACATGTGCCACCATACATCTACAAGCACCCCACATGTGCCACACATGACACCACAATTTTTCCCTTTTCCTTTCGAAAAGTAAATGGAATTTTATTAAAGAAATACAAAACAGAGGCACAAACAGGCTCTCAGAAACACCACACCATGGCAGGGAAGATTCTACATCAAAACAAAGCAACAAAAACTGGGTAAGAGAAAGCAATTATAGGAAAAGGATCACACAGATTTCATGACTTCAAATCAGGGACGCCAAACCCCGTCTTTGGCTTGTTCATCAGCTGGCTCATTCGCTTCTCCGAATATGAGCAAAAGAGATCTGCTATCCCTGCAAATCTCCAAAGCTTCTTCAACAAGATCAGCTACCCTCCACAGGCAGTCTCCAGACTTGGCCCAAGAAATCGCACTACTCAAAGCGCCCTCCACAAAAGCCAGTATCGAATTAATGTTGACAATTATCTTTATCGCTTTAAAAAGAGCCACCCACATAGGCACAAGTTGAGTCCTCGATCCCAATTGGACCTCAAAACAAATAAGAATTGCCTCATTCTCTAACAATCCGCCCAACACCCGGTGGTCCCTGGTACCCTGAGGAACATCCCTCAAAATTCACTTTGGAAACACCATAAGGGAGAGACACCATACATTTTCTAGTGCCACATGTTGCAAGTTGTTAACATGCACATGAACCCCATGTGCCAAATAATCCTTCCTTATTCCAAATAATTGACAAATAACATGAGAATAATTAATCCAAGACCAGATGACCCAGAAAAACAAGACCGGGACGTGCCTAACCTAGACTGGCTGACCAGGATAAAAAGTTTTGCGGCTACCAAACGGGCCTAAACTTCCGATAACATAAGATGGGATTTTATTCTACTGAAAATAACAACAATGAAACTAATGTAAACCCAGTTACATCACAAAAACAAGTAACAAAGATGTGACTCCACATTCCAAATACCATGAGAAAATTGTTCGCTCATAGAACTGAACTTAATACAATTGGTCATGTGCAACAAAGACCAGGAACTATGCCGGTTAGGAGTGAGTTGCTACAAGTTGAAGACTCTAAGAACAAGGAGAAGGCCCAAGAAGACATGGATAGAGGTAGTAAGAAAAGACTTGATGACCCATGCTCTAACTGGAGGTGTGGCCCTTGATAGACGGGAATGGCAGAACATGATTCCTGTAGCCGACACCAGTTAATTGGAATAAAGCTTGGATGATGATGACAAAATCGTGAACCTAGTACAACAAAGGACCTTTAAACTATAAGGACTGAAGATTTATAGGCCCGCATGATCCTCTAACATGGCCAAGAATGCCAACACTGCATATGCATGGGACTAGTGTTTGCAATATTGGGACTAGTGTTTGCAATATTGATAAATATCAGTCGATATGTCGGCCATCGGCCGATATTATCGGTATTGCGACTCAGCAAAACAAAACCCCACTAGAATATCAAAAATCCCAGGTACTGCACAATGTATTGGAATGCATCGCTGGATATCGCAATATATCAGTCGATATCGCTATAGTTTCTTTTGCAATTTTCTTATGTATAGACAAAATCTGTCAAAATCGACAGATATGATCAATATACCGACAAGGTAACCACAGTTGTGTTGAGAAAAAGCGCAAAAATAAAACTAAAAATAAAAACTCTATTTTTCGTATTTTTGCTTGTTTCTTCCCACTTCTAAACACCTCTAAAGATGGATTTCAATCCGTCCTCTTAAACAAAGATTTCAAGCCAAAATCAAGATCAAAGCGTATTTGGTGCCGATTTTGATTCGGTGAATATTTTTGCATTTTGATACTCTTTTTGTTTTAAATCATATCAAATCAGTGCCAAAATGTTACAAATGTTTAATTTTTCATGATTTGCATGAAAATACAAGGATTTTACCCTTTGATTTCGAGATTTGAGGGTAGGTAGTCCGATTTGGGGAGAAATTGGGGTAAAATAGAAAATTCCGCAATTTCTCCCAAATTGACTGCAATCTTACTATCCAAACATGAAATTAAAAATATATGAGGCCTGATCTACTGATTCATGTAGTTCTGGAGATTTTTCAAGAAAAATATGTTTAATTAAAAAATAGTTTAAAATAATTATTTTTTTAAAATTACACTTCTATCAGCTGTCAATTGGGCTGTTTGGTGAAATCATCATTACATACACACTAATTTTGAGATTTGGGGTAAGATGGTCTGATTTGGGTGAAATTGGAAAAAAAAAATCAAAATTTCCACAATTTCTCCGAAATTTGTTACAATATTACTCTCCAAATGCAAAATCAAACATGTATGAGGCATGATTTATAGTTCTAGAAATTTCTCAGGAAAAAAATATTTTAAATTAAAATATTTAAAAATATTTAAAAATATTTCTTTTCTACCAGCGGTCAATTGACCGCATTTTTAGAGCATTTAATGGTGTTTGATGATTTTTTAATATAATTCATAATTTAATTTTAAAATAATTAATAAATGTTAAAAGTTATGGATGTAGTACACTGGATTTGCTAACATAATGTTCTTTTACAGATAAAATATGTCGGGAGGAAAAGAGAGATGGCCTGACATTGGATAAAAGTATAGGACCCCTCTTCCCAATAATCGATTTGGGTCCCGATGCAATTTGTGTAGCCACATCTCAAAGAGTGGAGGGGTGACCCGCTTAAACGAATATTCAGTGGGAGGGTATCGAAATGTTGTAGACTACCCTAAATACCCAAAGGATGTGAGAGCACGAATGACGTATTTGTTGAAAAAACAATATGAATATCAGACATGGCCATGTTGCATGGGAGAGGGAGATTATGGATGAGTTAGGGAGAACACTATACAAAGGTGAGGATGTAGTGGATTTGAATGAAGAGGATCCTTATTATAAACGCTCCACGGAGTCTTTACAAGATCAATGGGAGTATGATCAGCAGAGGCGAGTAGGCCCACGTTTGAGGGGTCTGAGTGTGGTGAATGGAGTGGAGCATAGCAAGGGGGTAGTTCTAGGTAATGGCGAGACTTTATTCAACACACAATGCGAGACAGAGTGATCCGGGTGATGGGTCTGATGATGATGATGACTGTGATGATGGTGACTCCAACGACAGTAGCGAAGACAGTGATGGTGGCAACAAGGATGGTGGCGGCAACAGTGAGACTCAATCTAGGAGTCGGTCCTAGAGGCCTTTTAACCCGGTCACTAGAGAAAGGGATTTGATCATGCCGCCCAGTATACTGACCATGGATCTCGACCAGGAGAACCATGGCCCCACCTTATCTGTAATAAGACATACAAGTGTAGAAGAAGCATACCCAGAAGCTATCAAATTTTGAGGAGCGCGATGCATGAGACATGGGCGTTGGTGGGAAGTGGGGTGGTTTTAGATCTAGATCACAGAAATGGGAGGGTAACTCAAGTTCAATGCCCCAGTATGAATATAAATCACAGACAGAAGAGGGCAGCTCGAGTTCTAAGCTACAATATAGATATGGATACGAACCTAGTGGATATGCAAATAGCTAGACACATTGTTTTTCAACTACAGTCAGTTCACTTCCGCACACAGGCTGGGATATCCACATAATGGGTATGGGCAGCAATATGGATACCGAGGAGCTACATATGTGCCCACCCCAGATCTATATCAACCACATATTGTAATGATTACGCGGTACCCACAAATTGGCGTACTGGTTCATTTTGAAGGGGATGAGTACCAATGTTATATCAAAGAGTATCTTCATTAGTATCATACTACCATTCTACAATGACCTAGGCACAGTACTATTGACTTGTGAGGCAGCAATACTATTCCCAGCTCCATCGAGATGGAGATGATTATAAGCCACCATGCAGCTCTATATGGGTTTGAGCTACAACCACACACAGTATTCACAGGTATATTTATAGTTTTCTATTTCTTCTTTTGCTTTTGAATGTCTTGGTTATATTTCCACACATCTTCTTACATTCATAAATTATATTAATAGACTTTGAATATACTTGCATCAGTCCAGTTAGACAACGCATAGCTTAGGACCCTATACAAAGAAAACCTATTATATACACTTGTTTTTGTGATGTTCTAATTTAAAAGTGTATATTAATGTCTTTTTTAACAATCCCCGAAGTTCCATTGAAAAATTCAACTAATTTTCCAATGTTTCCCCATGTTTCCCATAAAGTGTGATAAATTCTGCAATGCAACCAATATGTCCCATACGATAACTGATGTGTATCTGTATCCTAAAGGTGTGATATGATGTGCGATACTGATACCGTAAACACTGCATGGGACATCCTAACAATGTATTGTATAAAATCGCAGATATCGCAAAATATCACGAGATATCGTGGACAGCCCCTTCTTAAAAAATTCTTAATATCGGTCGATATCGACTGTTATCCCACAAAAACGTGAGAAGTCCAGGGGGCTCTCTTCAAAAAAATTAAAAATTAAAAAAAATTATAAATCTCTTTTTCTTGATTCCTCTCCACTTCTAACTATAATTGTTGTGGATTTCAACCGAAGGAAAACACAAATTTCGGTCAAAATCAAGATCCAAGCTAATTTGGGGCCATATTTTTATCTGGTGAGCATTTTTTCTTTCGATCCATTTTTATGTAAAATCATATGAAAACAGTGTCGAATGGTTACAAATCCATGATTCTTCATTTATGCATGAAAAATCATGGATTAGCTTCAATTTCGAGATTTGGGGGAAATGGGCTGATTTGCGAAAATTTGTGGAAAAAACAAATTTTTCCCCAATTTCTCCCAAATTGGTTGCAATCTTACTGTCCAAAAACGAAATCAAACATGTATGTAACCTGATCTCCTAATTCTTGGTAGTTTGGGGATTTTTAGGAAATAATAATGATTTTTAATTATATATATATATATAACAAATAAATATTTTCCAAAATTCCACTTCAATTGGCAGTCAATTAACCCCAATTTCAAAGTAATTTTTCTTCAAAATTCCACTGCTAATGTATGCACATTCGTAGGTATATATTCTCTTTTTTTTTTTGAATGTATTGCTTATGATTCCATACATGTCTTCTTACATTCATAAATTATATGAATTGACTTTGAATATAATTGCATCCGTCAAGTTAGACAGCGTATAGCTTAGGACCCTATACAAAGGAAACTTATTATGTACACTTGTTTTTTGTGATGTTTTGATTTCTAATTGTGCATTATGCCCTTTTTAACAATCCCTAAAGTTTCATTGAAAATTACAACCAATTTCCCAAAGTTTCTCCATGTTTCCCAACAACAACAATACATTACATGATACAACCAATATATCCCATGTGATAACCAATGTCTTTTTTAACAATCCTGAAGTTTTATTGAAAATTACAACTAATTTCCTAACGTTTCCCTACGTTTCCCAACAACAAGGATACATTACGTGATACAATCGATACATCCCATGTGATAACTGATATGTATTCGTATCCCAAGGGTGCAATACATTACATGATAACGATACGGAAAACATTAGTGATGAGAGGGTCACTTGTTACCAGCTTCCCTCAAATTTTGTTCCCCTGCTCTTACCTTAAATAAAATTTTGATCATGTTTAACCAAAAAAAATGGATTGTTCACTAACTCTTTGACACTACCGCTACATTTTTTCAAGGCAATAGAAATTTTTTTTTAGATGAAGCAATTTATTAGGGCCAAAGGCTAGAAATGAAAACAACAAGCACAAGAACAACAAACAATAAACAACAAAAACCAAAAACAAACCCCCACCACTAACTACAAATACAACAAACCCAAGCCAACCCTAGGGGAAATTCAAGCACCCTAGTCCTTCATATACATCAAGTCCTAACTAATGACAAAGCCCTTTTGATTGAAAAGGCAACGGAAATTTTATTGAAAGGCAATGGAACTTCTATTGCAAAGGCATCGTGATCTCATGTTCAAGTTAGTGATGTGAGGGTTGCTTGTTTTTAGCTTCCCTCTGATTTTGTTCCCATGTTCTTTCCTTAAATAAATTTTTCATTGTGCTTTAAAATAGGATTTTTCAACTCTATGACATTACCACTACCACTACACTTTTTTTTTGAAAGACAATAGAATTTTTATTGAAAAGGTGTCAAGATGGCACACAAGCCTACAACCCACTCAAAGAAAGAAAAAATTACAATCCTCTAAAGCATTTATACAAGAGGCCCATTCTGCCTAACAAAACCTCGCCCTAAGTAAAACTTGCATTATTGAATTGTTAATATTGTTAAAACATCTCCCATTCCTTCCCCCCCAAACAGTCCAAATGACGGTCAGGAACCTTAATCTCCATGCAATCTTCCCTTACTTCCCAAGATGCACTCCATGCCATGGCATAAGCAAACCTTGCCATGGAGTTCGACATCACCGACGACATACTGAAGGATTTGAAAAAATAAAACCATACCAAACAAGCAAAAGGACAGTGAATACACATATGATCCACTTATTTGTCATTTCCCATGCACATAACATAGGCATTCGGAAGTATCATTGCTCTTTTATGGAGGTTGTCACTGGTAAAGACTCACGTCCTCCTAACTAACCATGTAAAAACCAACACTTTCAGGGAAGCCCCATGATCCCATACAAAGGAAGTCGACACAACTGGCTTCCTCCTACAGTGAAGTGAAGAGAGCATCTTATAGAACAAACAAACTGAGAATTGGCCAAAGCTATCCTTTCACCGCACCATTTGGTTCATCTCCCCCACTGATGGAACATAAAGGTGGATCCTATCTAAAAGCAATAACTAAGTCATCAATTTTCTCATCAGTTAGATCCCTTAGGCAAGGAGGCAACCACACTATCATGTTTCTACTTACCAAATAGCATCTTGAGACCGATGTCTCACTATCCGCGGCTAAACACGCCAATCTTGGGAACACGTTTTGAAGGGGGGTCTCACCCACCCACGCATCTTGCCGAAATCGAGTTTTCTCCCAATTTCTAAAGGAGAACCCAATCCTCTCCTTAAACTTCGCTTTCAAACTCGCTACACCTTTCCACAAACCTAACGCTTTATATAAAGAAGACTCCATTGTCCACCAGCCCCCTTCCTCACATCCATATCTAGCTATTATTGTCACTCTCTGCAACGAATCTTCCTCTATCACGAACCTCCACCACCATTTACCCATCAACGCCATATTTGCCTTCTCCAAATCGATGATTTAACCCATATATGCTCTACAAACCTCTTCCCACCCCACTAAGTAAAATTTGTATTTTTTTTTTTAAAGTATAGGCATCTTTTCATCTTTCCTCATCTTCCGATGCATGAACATGGTAAATGGGCTTGCCTTTGCCTAAGTCTCTAAGTGGTATATGTACATGCAAAATAATCAAAATCATGTACAAATGTACCCAACATGTGCAAGTGTGAATGACATGCTTGTATGCATTCACTTGCAAACATGCACATAGATCAAGAAGTATATGTGTATATGCACCTACTTAAGACACTAACTAATGAAACATCTAACAAAAATAACCCTTCCATAATATCCATCACGCCCTCAAGCCACTTCATCATTTCCTACCTTCACTCTTGGAAATATTGCAGTAAAGAGCAATCACCTAGTCCCTTCCATGAGAACACGAGATTAGTAGAATATCAAAAGGACAAAATTAGAAGTTGAATATCAAAAGGGACAAAATATTAGAATTCATTCCAATCAAAGCCAACTACCAAGGTAAGGTAAATATTTCTTCTGATTCTTCATCACTCATCCTCATAGCTGGATAGTAATTTGGAGGTGGCTCTTAAATGTAAATTGGCAAAAAAAAATTACAATCATTTGCCCTCCAGATATCAACCTTCCACCTTTCATCAAGCTCTTGGTATTGGCTGAGGCTCACACTGAAACCACCCACAAGCCAACTTGGTCCCACCCATTATTAACCCATGGAGCCAACTATTGCATGCATGCCCCAAAGGGCGAGCAAGAGAAGTATGATTATCGACAGGTAGTTGCCAAGCAAGCAAAGTGACCACATACATGAAAGGCCATGCATGAACTACTAGGGAACAGCAGATACATGATTATTGCCAACACGACTTGCATGCCAACATTGTAAGGCTCACACTGCACCTTAACACAATTATCGTGCATTAACCATATGAAGGGAAGATGAATTTTTTTTTGACATATTGATGACATCAAGTTATCCTTCCAATCAACTCAACATTACAATGTGATACATCCATGATTGTATAGTGGGCATATTTTTTACATCCTTATATGTTACCTAAGTAGTGCAATAGGTACAGAAAAGGTGTTGGATGCACTACATCCCCAAAATCTTTGGGTATGGGGAGACAACCATATATGCAATATTTTATTATCTTCATTATTTTAGAGAGAACCTGAGAAAGGGAGGGAGAGAGAATCTAAGAGAGATAAATAGAGGGAGAGGAGAGAGGGAGAGGAGAGAGAGAGAACGAGAGTTGATCTGAGAGGGAAATTTCTACATGCAACGCAAGAGATGCCTAGCCTATCCCTATTGGAGTCTCAGTGAGGAGAGCTCCGAAAGGCAAAGACCCACCTTCCAGACAAAGTAGGAGTTCCGATTATGGTTGTCGAGGAGCTCGCCCAGGAGTCCTCAATTGTGCAAAGTAGCCTCCAGTGGTTGACATTGTCCCTGAGCCTGCCACCAAACATGGCTCGACCAAGGTCTCTAGGTGGCAACCTCTTGCAAAAAAGAAGAAACCCCAATTGTCCTACCTTTTAGAATATCTCATTGTCTTTGTCACCAATTTCTTGGATGACTTGAACAAATATTAGTTTACCAGAGTCTTTAGAAAGGCAGGAATGACGAAGGAGGTGGGTGGTCATCTCGATGAAGAAAGGATTTAATGGCTTTGCCTTTGTGGACATATAGTTTGTTGAAGAAGCTGCTCAAGCCATCGGTATACTCTGTCAATTGGACATCAGTGGCAGTAAGCTCTTCGTTCAAATTGCTCGATATGGTCCAAATTCTACCACAAAGCTCCGAGTGGGAGAGAAGCAAAGGCCAGTGGCTCTAGACCCTCAGCCCTAAAGGCAGTTAACCTCCCTAAGATCTCGAGTAGGGGCACAGCAGTTTTTGATAGATCGTTCAGAGACATGGTGGTTGGAGCCTTCACTGACGTCCCTACAGCCATGGATGTTGGTATCAAAGTTACAACCATTAAGTAGGACGGCCCTCAAGTTGGAAAGTTAGTCCAGCATTCGGTCTTGAGATCATAGTTAGTCGCTCAATAGTGGAGAAAGCTACTTCTACCTTCCAATGGAGTCTAGATGCAAAATCCAAGAAGGGAGCCTCCCTTGTTGAGAAGTATGGTCAGAAGCTTATTATAACCTTAGGGAAGGTGACTTTGCCCTTGAGCCTCTGGGAGAGGATGAGTTGCTCCTCAACCTCAGGCCGAATGAGAACATTGATTATATCCTAATGGTGATAGTCCTCTTCAATGATGGCCTAGCGATCTCTGTGTAGATGGGTGAAGAGGTCCATTTTTGGTACAGAGGACACCTGGTTCCAATTTCAAGGGTGTTCTTGTAGAGCTGTGGAGTCAGGATTTCCTGCTAGCTCTTGGCTCTTGCATTGACGAGGTTTTGCCCTTCGATTTTGCCATGGAAAGTGGGTGGGAGCTCTGGGCAGCCCGCTCCTCATTAGTGGGCATATTCCCGACTACAGGAAAGACTTGCCTGGATGTGGAGGTGAAGCAGGAGGCTTTCAAGGAGAGTTTATCTCGGTCAGCTGGACCTCGATGGAAGGTGGACAAACATTACTTCGCCTAATCATGGAAAAGTTACAGCCAATAAAGACGAAGAAGTATCACTATGCAGTTGCACCGAATAATTTTCAAGTGATAAGTGGAGGCTCAACATCTGCATTGATTTGTGTCCCAAGATGGAGGGGCATTGCTTTGCCTGATCATAAAAGAGTTACGGCCAGTAAGGACAAAGAAGTATCACTAAGCAATTGATCCGACAAAGCACCGAATAATTTTCAAGTGATATGATCGTCTCTTCACTCTCTTGACTCCTCACTTTACATGTTATATATACACCAACCCAATCACGAAAGATCGAAACTAGAAGAATCAGCGGTAGGAACCAATGTCTCTAGAATGAAAAATTGACTTTCTACCGAGGAAGAAAAAGTAAATGGTTCCCCCAAAGGATTCTTTCAATCTTCCTAAGGTTTGAAGCAGGGTGTCGTTAACCTACTTCCTTTTCGTCTTTACTCTTTACTACTAAAGGCCTTAGCAGATAAAGGCATGTCTACTAGCCCCTTCAGTGGCTTAAAGGTGGCGAGTGCAAGCCCCCTTATTATCCACATTCAGTTTTTCGATGATACTCCTATTTTGTGACACTAAAGAGGTATATGTCGAAAACCTCAGGAAAATTGTGCAATGGTTTGAGGCAAATCTCTGGCCTCAAGGTTAACCTTTCTAAAAGTGAGATGCTTAGTATCAACCTCTCTGCCCCTACCCGTTCCTAGATGACAATTGTCTTTGGGTGTAGAACTGGCTCCTTCCCTTCCTTGTATCTTGGCCTCCCGCTATGCATTAGCAAGCCTGCTAAGCACCTATGGAATGTGGTCATTAAACGAGTAGCATGGAAGATGTTATTCATTGGAAAAAAAAAAATTTTTTTTTTTTTTTTTTTTTTTTTTGGGTGGGGGTTGTTGTTGTTGTTTGACTCTCATTAAAGATGCCCTTTCTAACTTGCTTGTTTACTTTCTTTCCCTCTTTCAATGCCCGAAGTTTGTTTTAGATTGGTTAGATAAGCTCATAAGAGACTTGCAATGGAGTGGGCGTTCCGATCTCTACAAGTTTCATCTCCAAAGTTGGTCGAAGGTCTGTAAGCCGATCACAAAAAGTGGAGCGAGCATCCGGTGCCTTCCCTTGATGAACTCAACGCTTCTTAGTAAATGGACCGACTCTTTGGCTCAAAATGAGGCAACTAGTGGAGAGAGATTGTTGACAGTAAATATGGAACGTGTGAAGGAAGGTGACAATCCAAATCCTTCTCTTTATAGTCTCTCTTGCATTTGGAAGGACATTGCCAAATTAGGCCCTCAAATGCAAGAAGGCTTCTTCTCTCTTGCATTTGGAAGGACATTGCCAAATTAGGCCCTCAAATGCAAGAAGGCTTCTTCTCTCTTGGCAGTGGGTCCCTTCATCCATGTCTGTGTGATCTTATGAACGGGTTGGATGACAAATAAACATCACCGTGGACCCTAGGAAGGTTTCAACAATGGAAATCATTATTCCCATTGTTTCCTATGGTGTGGTCCACTTGAGCTTTAGAAATGCTTCAATTTTGGGCTAGCCCCTAAAATGAGCTGGAAAAACGAATGGACAACGTAGAAAACCACATACATTCACAGTGGGCCCAACAGAGTTTACTACGTACAATAAAAGTGTATTGAGTTACTCAATGCAGAATCCAATTTCGCCTCAGATAGGTCCATTACAGTAGCCGACTGCTTCTCTGACATTGAGACTGGGATTTGGTCATCAACCTTTCAAACTCAGAGTAGGAATATTTTCTTCAAATTCCAGAGCTCTTGAGAGGCATGCGCCCTTCCCCAAGAGTCGATGACTCACTTTTTTGGTCCATGAGCAATTCGAGCGAGTTTTTGATCAACTCTTCTCATTGCTCAGCGACTCCCCCTCAAGCAGCCTGCGTTGTTTTCCTTCCTTCACTTGGTCCTATAGAGTTTCTCCGAAAGTCATTGCCTTCATTTGGCTCCTTGGTAGGTAGAGAACTTTAATTGTTGACAACTTGTAGCAAAGAGGGATGTCACTTCCCAACATTAGTCTGCTTTGCATGAAAAACAAGAAATCGATTAACTTCCTCTTCATCCATTGCCCTTTCACCCATGGAGTGCAATCCTACATCCTTGCTCTTTTCCACACCCCTTGGGTTGTTATGTCCTTATTCCACTGAGGATCTTCTTTTTACCTAGCATGGGGGAGGTGTTGGGAAGGATCTTAAAGCTATTTAATGTCTGGTTATTGTGGCAACCCTTTGGGCCATTTGGTAATAAAGGAATAAACATACAAAAAAAATTTGACTAAAAAAGTGAATTCCACCCTCAAGCAAGACATGCTACAAAAATACAAGGATCCCAGTAGCACAACCATCACTTGTATAATTGGGAATCACTAGATCAATCATGCACTTCTTGACTTAGGGGCAAGTGTAAATCAGATCCCATATTTGGTCTATGAACAACTTAGACTTGGTGAATTAAAACCCACCAAGACCACACTACAATTAGTTGATTGTTCATTTTGTATACCGAGAAGGATGATCGAGGTTGTGCTAGTCTAAGTCGATAAATTCTACTATCCAGTGGACTTTATTATTTTTGACACCCAGCACATCATGGATATGAGCACTCAGATTCCTGTCATTGTTGACCGACCATTCCTAGCCTTATTGCTTACATAATTCCTCATCTCCTATCTCTCGTTCTGTCTCCTTAATCAAAAGGGAGGTGGTGAAGTGGTCGCCTTATCTCCCGATCTCTAATTGTTGTATTTTATTCTCTCTTGGGTTATAGCAAACCTTACTTGTTCTCTTTTTCACCTTTAGCGTTCTTTTTCAATAATTGATGTTAATCTTCAAAAAAAAATGTGTATTTAAATACTTTTTATTGCTTTCTAAATATATTTTATAACTTAAATCATCTCATACTATGAAGCATTCTAGTGTGGCTAAGCCATATCCAGCACCAATCCCATACCCATAGCGATGTTATGCCCATTCCAACAAGGACAACTAAAAGTTAAGAAGAATCTAGGTAACATAGCTTGTCATCATGGGTGATATCCATTAAGAGGTGCCAACAAAGAAAGGTCCAAAACACTATAAGAAAAAAAAAAAAAAAAAGGATTCTAATCAATGGGTGACTCCATCCTCCCTAGTAATAGCAATGTAGAAATTCATTTCAACAACCAACGATCTTAGAAGGAAGAAAAATTGTCAGAATTGGGACTATTTTTGCAACAACTACAAGTACCAACATCCAAAGCAAGGAAGAACAAAAAATGTTTTCCTTTTGGAACAATGGTTTTAAATAGCAATTTTGGCACATAACTCACCTACGGACTAAAACTAATACAACTCACTAAGACTTATTCCTTTCCACTCCCTGTCTTGCCATAATGGCTCACCCTAGTCCCAAACAAAACCAATACAATCATGCAAGAATGGGTTAGTCGGTCGATAATTTGAAACATGAATTCCTACTTAGCTTGCTAAGCATGATTTACCCCCCATGAACCCATCAGCAAAATAAAAATAAAAATTTTGCACCGTTACTGACTATTAGGCCCTCGTATCGCCGTTACACCCCCGTATCCATATCGGTATCGGAGGGCACCATTACGCCAACCGATACCGATACAGGATACCTTGAATACAACTCACTGAGACTCATTCCTTTCCACTCCTTGTTTTGGCACAGTGGCTTACCTTGGTCCCGAATCAAACCAATACAATCATGCAAGAATGGGTTAGTCAGACAATAATTTGAACATGAATTCTTACTTAGCTACCCCGCATGAACCCATTGAAGTTCAAGTTAAACGCTTGAAGACACCATACCTTACCTCATGGCTCACCAAGATGAGTTGCATCTCCAAGAATCCACAACTTATTTTCTAAAGGATGAACAAGATTTTATTTGCACAAAATGGAAAAAAGATGCAAAAGAGATTATCATATCAATATACAAAAAAAATAAAAATAAAAAAGTTACCCCAACTACCTTGAATGCCTCGATTGAGCTCCTTGCAAAGGCATCATAAGCCCATGCCTACTCCATCCACTACTAACCACTGCACTTTTTGGAAGACCAAATCTGGACTAGACACTCTACCACTGAATGTTGATTGTTATTATTAAAAACCATTGTAATTTAATGTGGGCCCAAGAGATGTGGACCTAGGCCCCATGCCTTTTTCTATTTGTTTAGGGTTTATATATAATAAGATGGGGTAGGGACGTTTTCAACAACATATGAAATGTCCCTCCATCGGCATTCGGCAGCCTCCTTCCTCATTCTTTCTTCCTCCTTTCAACTAATCTAAAGCCACACTCTCTCACAAGATTTCATGGTATCAGAGCAATCTAAGTGACCCGTGTGTAGCCCACTAATCTCATCCTCTTCTCCAATCATGGATCTCTCATTGGTCACTGGTTTGGTGGTGTAAGTGTCTTCCTCTCTCTCTCTCTTCTTCAAGGTATTCCATAACAATAAAGGTGGTCGTAACGGTCACCACCATTACCGATACAAGTATCGGTCGTAATGGCCGATACGAGTACGTAATGACCATTATGACCCCCATAATGGTTGAGGTAAAAATTTTGCCCGAAAATTTATAGGAAAAATATCTAGAAAATCTAAAATAATGTAAATATTCCAATTTCGTATTTATTTTTTGTTTTGAACATGCTTATGGTAGCGTAACGGTCCACTCTTTGCTAAGAGACTTATATTGGGTTGTTTGGTAAATTTATGAACGCAGTTATGTGTCTCTAATGTTTACACACCACAATCAAGCATTAGAATTAGAATTCGGAAAAAATAATAAAAAAAGCATATATACCACTTTTCGAAAGGAAAAAAAAAATGGCCATTAGAGCTCTACTCACCCAAATCGCTTCAATCTACTATTTTAATCGTAAAAGCTATAACACGAATAGTCAAAATTTGCTGTAAATTGATATAGGAAAGTTTCTGGAATGAGAAAAGTGAAAAAATGAATTTATATTTTAAAAATCGTTTTTCGACCGTTGCGGGAGTTATGGTCATTATGCCCCATAACAGCCATTACGGCCCTTGTAATGGCCGATACACTCTAAAAAAACCATCCCATTTCACCCCAGTATCACGTAACGGTCACGGCCATTACCTATACGTATCAGCCTTTACGACCATGACGTAACGGATACGAAGCACCTTGTTCTTCATCCTTCTTACTCTTGTGGAACTAGTTCGGTTCCTTTACCACCATTAATGGTGTAACACGATTAGCGTTTTCTTCTCTGTGCATTGGAGATCAGATTAATTGAATCCAATCCATTCATCAAGTAGGCAATGTGTTGAGATCATAATAGGATTAGTTGGAACCAAAGGTTTTTTTGTTGTTGATTGGTTGCTATATTGGTGGCCCCCCGCATTGCTAATCTCTAGCCCATCTATCATGATTGCAACATGCTTGTCGTTCATTGTTGGGCCCTCGCCATTGTAAGTGGACCTAGTTGCCACTACCATCCATTATTGTTGCGAAGGATCTCGTGTTCGAGGTTACCACGTTTGGGTGATTATGTCGTGTTTCCAACAACAACATGGTTGCCTCTAATCAGTTGATGTTTTTTTATTCACCACTTAAACGGTTTTGTATCCCCTTCTTTTCGTTTCTTTGGCCCTTTGTGATTGCATGAAGATGGAATCCCATGTTGAAAATAAAACAATGAATTTGCAAATTGTATCAAGTTACACAAGGTGGATAACTACTTACCTTGGGCTCGTTCAATCATGGTCTTTCTACAATCAAACTGAAAATACAAGCATGTATCAAAGGTTAGCCCAAGTGAGATTTCTGATACCTGCTCCAAGTGGAAAGAAGATGATTATCTAGTAATGAGTTGGCTTTTAACAGTATGCAAGAGCCTTATATAATAATGTGTAGTATGGGGCCACCGCCAAAGACATGTGAAATAGAGTGCGGCAACTCTACTCCACAGAGAAGTCTTTATGATATCTTCTATCAATTTTGGACGATTAGAAAAGGGGAAAATTTACACGAGCATTGTGCACGATTTTGTGGTCTAACAAATGGATGGGCACTTCACCATCCGTTCACCCAAGATTTGTCGACACAAGAACATCAGCGGAAGAAATCTTAGTTGCATTCTTTCTCGCTAATGTCTAACCATATCTAGACCTAGTCATACTCAAATTCTTAGAAGTGACCATGTGTCAACCCTCTCTGACGTTTTTGCATGTGTTCTACGTGTATCCACACCACCCCCTGCTCCTCTTACCACCACCCCTCCTAACAATACTGCCCTTTACTCCAACACAAGCAGCGTTATTCAAGGGGGCCGACCCCCTCATGGTGACATGGAGGAGGTCATGGCCGTGGGCTTATAAGTGGGCAGCAACTATTTTGCATGTATACTGCAAGAAAACCAACCATTCGGTAGACAAGTGTTGGGAGCCAATGAAGAAGAATAGTGCATTGATCTCTCCTCAAGCAAACCCAGTTCTCATTCAAGGGGAGGCTGGGGAGCACTCTCCTACCGCCACATTGGTTACTCTCTCGTTTACAGACCTGAAGAAACTTTTGGTACGCTCATCACTTGCAAATTCACTTGTCGGTGGCTCCTCTCATGCACCATCAAGTAGTGCTTCAATTGCATCTGTTGGATCATCACATTGGGTGATCAATTCAAGGGCCACAGATCATATGACAGGTACTTGATCCCTTCTCTCCTCCCTTGATTGCACCACCTCTTGTTTACTAGTCTCCTTGGCCGATGGATCTCATTCCTCTGTCACTAGCAAAGGAACCGCATCACCGAGTCCAAATTTTGAATTAGATTATCTTGTTTGTACCTAAATTTCCTATGAACCTCTTATCTATGATCAAACCTATCAAGTCTTTGAACTGCTCAATCACTTTTTTCCATCTTATTGTGTTTTGCAGGACCTCCAAACTAGGGTAATGATTGGGGGGGTGAGCAATGTGGACTTTTTTATCTTGACCCAAGTAGGGTGAACTCAGTTCTCCTTTCGACCGGATCCTCCTCTCCCATGCTTTGGCATGCTCATCTAGGTCATCCCTCCATAGACTCTCTCCATAGGCTGGTTCCTTTTCCCTCTTAAGTTAATAAATTGTGACACATGTCAGCTTTCTAAACATAGTCATTCTATTTTTCTGCCTCATACTTTAAACCGTAGTTCATCTCCATTTGAATTGATACATTCAGATATTTGGGGCCTCCCCTTTTGGGTGCCTAATTTACATAAATTTCAGTATTTTATTGCATTCATTGATAACTTCTCTTGAATGACATGGCTTTTCTGTTACATGATCATTCAAAGCTATTTGAATGTTTTAAATCCTTTCACATGGAAATTAAAAATCAATTTCAAAAGGACATTAGATGTCTTATATCCGATAATGTTGCTGAGTACACGTCTTCTACTTTCACATCTTATTTATCCTCTTGTGGCATTACACACCAAACATCGTGCACATGTACACCCCAACAAAATAGGGTGGCTGAACGGAAGAATTGCCATCTTTTGAATGTAGCACACTCACTCTTAACTCACATAAACGTTCCCAAGCATTTCTGGAGTAATGCGATACTCACTGCTTGCTACCTTATTAACAGACAACCTTTTGTCCTTCATGGGGCCACTCCTTTCTCTGTTTTGTTTCTCGGTATTAATCCGTTTTCAATACCTCCTTGTGTGTTTAGTTCTGTTGCATTTGTTCATACATTAGGTCTTCCCACTAACAAGCTTGAATCTCGAGCTATCAAATGTATCTTCTTGGGATACTCCCGTACCCAAAAGGGGGTACCATTGTTTGAACCCCACCACAAATCGTGAATTTGTCATGAGGTTGTATCATTTTTTGAGGATGTAGGTGGGTCTACACCATCAAATATCAGCCTATAAGCAACTTAAGGCGCACCTTGTTGCGAATGGGTATATGCAGACTGCTGGCATAGATAATGATGAGACCTTTCACTTACTGTCAAACTCAATTCGATTCAAGTTTCGATGTCCGTTGGAGCAAACAGGTCGTGCCCTTTACATCAGCTAGATGTAAAGAAGGCTTTCCTCAATGGCAACCTTTCTGAGAGAGTGTATATGGAGCAACCCCCAAGCTTCGTTGATCAGGAGGGAGACTAGGAAGGTCTGCAAGCTGAGGAAAGTTATTTATGGTCTAAAGCAATCACCTTGTGCGTGGTTTGAAAATTTTAGCAGCTCTGTTAGATTTTGGATTTTGGATTTTGTCGATGCCAAGTTGATCACTCAGTGTTTGTTAAGCACAGTTCCAAGGTAGTGGTAATCTTAATCGTTTATGTCGACAACATTGTTATCTCTAGTAGTGACAGGTTGACAGTGATGGAATTGTGGTAGTCGAGGCACATTCAGAAGCAATTCCAGACAAAAGACCTTGGGCCCCTTAGTACTTTCTTGGAATTGCAGTAGCACAATCATCATCTGGGATCACGTTATCTCAGTGAAAATATGCTCTCGATCTGCTAAATGACATAGGGGTTTGACCATGAACCTTATGATACTCCTATAGATCCAAATGTAAAACTGGATAGCGAGCAGGGGGAGCTTCTTGAAGACACAGGAAAATATTAAAAAACTAGTGGCAAAGCTTATATATCTTACAGCCACCTGTCTACACATCTCATTTGCAGTTGGGATGATTAGCCAATTCATGCGCCAACCCCGTACAACCCACTGGGATGCTGTACAGGGTATTGCATTGCTTGAAGGGTGCTACTGGGCAAGGCCTCATTTACAAAAATATTGGACATCTTACAATCAAAGAGAACGCTGATGAAGACTGGGTTGGATCTATGACAGACAGACAATAGACCTCGGGGTATTATACCTTTGTTGGAGGAAACCTCATAACGTGGAGGAGCAAGAAGCAAAGTGTTGTGGCAAAGGCATAATATCTTGCTATGGGGCACGTTGTATATGAACTCATTTGGATTCGGTCCCTTCTTCAGGAACTTAAATTGTTTGAGGGGACACCAATGATCTTACACTGACAATCAGGCAGCCACACACATTTCCACAAATCCAGTGTTTCATGAGAGGACAAAGAACATTGGAGTAGATTGCCACTTCATTTGTGAGAAAGCTACACTAAAGGAGATAACTATGGAACATGTATCATCCAGGGATCAACTTGCTGACATATTTACCAAGGGGCTTTCTCATGCACAAGGTTCTAAAATATGTAACAAGTTGGGTGTAATCAATGTATACACTCCAACTAGAGGGGGAGTGTTAGAAATCATTGTAATTTAATGTGGGCCCAAGAGATGTGGACCTGGGCCCCATGCCCTTTTTTAATCCAGCATCCATTCGCAAATGAAAAGAAATCATAATAACTTGTTGTTTATAAATGAAAACCTTAAATTACATTAACAAGCAATTCTTCCCAAGAATTCTCTTAGAAAAAGAATGGTAGAAGACACCTTGCAATCAATTCTGGCAGCAATGGTGGCTACACTAACTAGTTTAAGAATCCAGCATCCATTAACAAATGATTAGGAAACATAATAACTTGATGTTTGTCTATGGAAACCACTGAATCATATTAACAACCAGTTCTTCCCAAGAGTTCTCTTAGAAAAAAAAAAAAAATGGTGGAAGACGCCTAGTAATATCTGGCCACAAAAGCAGGTATACTAACTAGCTTAAGATAAGGAGTAACATGGTGGTTATGAGATTGAACAGTGAAACAACAAGACATGCCGACCCAGATTAAGCAATCACATATTCCACTTTTTCATGTATTCCACTTCCAGCACCGCCCTATTGTAACAGAAGACTTCAACATCGAAGGCAATATTTACAAAGGAACCAATAATTGCATCTAATAACATAGAAATTTCTAACTAAGAAAATCTCAAATATGTATCATGTATTAAGACTTCATGATATGCTTATTGGTCCTTGACAGAGTGGAACGTAGAAAAGGCTTGTGTAACCAACCCCGATTAGTTAGGTTAAGGCTTTGATGATGATGATGATGATGGTGGTGGCGGTGGCGGTGGCGGTAACGATGATGACGACGATTTGCTCAATGGCATTGTGGATGTAGGCATGAGAAAGAACTGTGACAATTAACTAGCAACACTTTTGTGAGTGACAAAGCAATCATCAGCAGCTGCCTAACTTGTGAAGATGGTGTTTTTTACTTGAATGATCTAGCTTGTGAATAGTTCAGACATAAAAGAACTTTTTCAGGCATCACATGAAATTATTTTGGTTTTTGTTAGAAAATAGTCGTGAGTGATATTGTGCGAATAATTACAATACAAATGGGTAACATTCTTTATTATGATATGAACAGGTTGATGACATTTTTTTTGAAGATTGAAAATATATATATATATAATGACAACAGGGTGTCCCCGCCCCTTTTGAAGGGGTGACTATTCCATGGAGATGCACGCAATCACCCACAAATAGGGCTATACACGAGCCAAGCTAGCTCAAAACTCTCTCTCTCTCTCTCTCTCTCTCTCTCTCTCTCTCTCTCTCTCTCTCTCTCTCTCTCCCCCCACCAACAACAAGGTACCTATATGGCTCCATCTAATATATATATATATATATATATATATATATATATATATATATATATATATATATATATATATATATATATATATATATATATAAATTGAATATTTGATTTGGGAGCTGGGTCGGGTGCAGGTTGGGTCGGGTGTCTAGGTTGAGTTGGATGCTGGTTGGGTTGGGTTGTTGGGTTGAGTCGAGTGCGGTTTGGGTGTTGGGTTGGGTCGGATTGGGAGCAGGCTCAACTCGACTCGAGGTAAGCTCACATCAACTCGATCCACTAGCTCGCCTCAAGCTCAACTTGAAAGGTTTGGAAAACAAGCCAAGCTCGACTCGCCTCAAGCTCAACTTGAAAGGTTTGGAAAACAAGCCAAGCTCCAATGGTAAGCTCGAGGCTGAGCTCGAGCTCAAGCTTAAGGAGAGCACGGACGAGTCAAGCCAAGCTTGGCCCACTTCGAATCGACTCGGCTCGATGTACAACCCTACCCACAAACCACGTGCGTAAGATTGAAAAATAATATATATAATAAAAAAGAAGGAAAAACAAAAGAGGGCCCAAGCAGGGCAAAGAGAAAAACAAGAGAACAAACAAACAAAAAAAAAAAAAAAAAAAGAGAGAGAGAAGGGCGCAAAAACCTAGGAAAATATTATACAACTCGAGACAAAACACAAACCACTAGCGAGCTTAACCCAAGGAAGGAAAGGGGTCGGGACTGTCTTCAAGGGGAAGACCAGGCAACCAATCCCTCACCTCCCAGAAGATGCATTAAGAAACCGAAGCAAAGGAGGAGAGAATGTTCTAAAAGCATCTCAAGTTCCTTTCATGCCAAATTCCCCATAGAACTACCCATGCCTATCAGACACCACACTGAGGTAGAGTCCTTGTTCATATAGGAGTGATGTCATGCATGGAGGAACTAATGGAGGCATAGCCCAAAAGACAGAAAAGAAACTGCAAATCTTGTCCCAAATTCTAGCAACAAAACTGCGGTGAAGGAAAAGGAGGGAAATTGACTCGCATCTTTGTTGCAAACAATGTTCCTAATATCGATACTATGGGCCGATATTATCGTTATCACTACCCAACGAGACAAAACCCATCCGATTCCTTTGGAAATTTTTTTATTTTTTTTAAAAACAATTCTTTTTATCATGCAATATATCGCACAATTTTTTTTGCGAAATCGGCAATATTAGCGATACTATCGTGTTGTATATACAGATTTACCGAAAAATCGAGGGGGGGGAAGACAATCTTTCATAAGATGGGATTTCAGTACCTGTGGAAGAAGATTACGATCGGAAGCTGAATTTGGTGGGCCACTCGATCGAGAGCTAGCAGTCTACCTAAACTCGCGGGGATTTGGGGGATTTTTTAGAGAAAGTTAAGGATTTTAGGGTTCCGATCTCTGTTGCAAGAATGGCTTTAGAAGCCTTTTTTAGGACGCGGATTGTGTCCTACCCCCGCCATCTCCATCTGGTAATGAGCAACAGCTTTGAGTGGCCATGTGATGTATGGGTCTTATCCACACCGTCCATCCATTTTTTCGTATCATGTTAGGGTATAAACCCAAAAATGAGGCATATCCAAGGCTCAAGCAGACTACACATTGGGGATTAAACTCTTGCTGTTGAAAACTTCTTGGCGGCCACGGAAGTTTTGGATGGAGCTAATATTTGTGTTTTCTCTTCACCCAGGTCTACGTAACTTTATGAATAGGTTGGATGGAAAATAAACATCACGGTGGACCCTAGGAAAGTTTCAACCGTTAGAATCATTATCACCGCTGCTTCATGTGGTGTGGTCCACTTGGGCTTTCGATCTTCCTCATTTTTGGGCTTATACCCTAAAATGATACGAAAAATGGATGGACGGTGTGGAGAAGACCCATACATCACGGTGGGCAATCAAAGTTGTTGCCCGTTCCCAACTGGAGACGGGTGGTGGTAGGACGCAATTCACATACCTTTTTTAAGGGATGTGGCAGAGACAAACGAGATGTATCACAGACGGTCTGTCACGGGATCTGTGGGGTCCATATTGATATATATGTTTTATCCAGGCCGTCCATCCGTTTTTTCATATCATTCAAGGACATTATATAAAAAATTAAATAGATCCAGATCTCAGGTGGACCACACCAGAAAAAGCGGTGAATGACCATTAAAAGCATTTTATAGGCCACAAAAGTTTTGGTTTAAGCTAATCTTTGTATATTCACTTCATCCAGTTCTGATTAACCTTATCAACGGGTTGGATGACAAATGAACATTAAGGATCTACTTAAAGTAGGCCTTGATATGTTTTTAATGGTGAACATTCAATAATCATTGTTTCATGTGGTGTAGTCCACATGAGATTTGGATGTACTTAATGTTTGGGAAAACGTCCCAAAATGATCTGTAAAAACGAATGGATGGAGTGGATATACAACATATCATCAAAGGTGGGCCCCACAGTAAGGTTAACACCGGCTATGCAGTTACCCGCGTAACACCTAATCCACGCCAGGAAAGTGGATCCGATGCGATTTGTTGCACTAAAACTAGTGGGGCCCACATAGATGTATGTATTGTATATCCATTCTATCCATCCATTTGGAGAGATTAGTTTAGGTCATAAGACAAAGAATGGGTCAAATCCAAAGCCCAAGTGGACCCCACCACAAAAAACTGTGGGGATTGAACTCCTACATTTAAAAACTTTGCGCGGGCCACAAGTTTTCGATCCAGCTGATATTTGAGTTTTACCTTGGCCCCATATTTGTATGAACTTATGAACAGGTTGGATCTCAAATAAGCATTATGGTGGACGCCATAGAAGTGGTTTCAAGTTTTGACGGTAGGTGTCATTGCCCCCATTGTTATCTGTGGTAGGGTCCACTCGAGCTTTTAATCGGCCTAATTCTTTGGCTCGGGCCCTAAAATGATCTCTCCAAATGGATGGACGGTGTGGACACAACACATACATAATGGCAAGGGCCACAGTCGGGGTCCCACGCACATGTTGGTTCCATAGCACGGCTAGGCGCGAAAATGGTGGTACACGGATTTCCTAATAATGCTTTTCGCGGGAAGTTTCTATGCTGGATTGCTAGGTGGGGCGCACGATGATGTTTCTGAAAAATCCACACCATCCATCCATTTGTCCAAATCATTTTTAGGACACGAGACCAAAAATCAAGTCGATCCAAAACTCAAGACGGCCATAGGAGAAGGAAAACTAGACAATGTTTCATACTGTTGAAACCTTCCTGGGCTCCACCTTGATGTTTATATGACATCCAAACCGTTTAGACGGTCATTTGCACTGGGATGAAGTGAAAAAACAAAAAACTAAGCCTGATACGAAACTTTTGCGACCATACGAATGTTTAAACAGTGGTCACTGAATCTCCACTCTTTCCTCTCGTGCAGCCCACTTGAGTTTTGTATCCACCTTATTTTTGGTCTCTTGTTCTAAAATGATCTAGAAAAAGGGATGGACAGCGTGGATTTTTCAGAAACATCATGGTGGGCCCCACCTAGCATCTCAGCGTAAGAACTTCCCACTAAAGGACTTCGCATGAAATTGAGTCCAACGTGATTGCCTACTAACGCTCCGTACCAATAGCTACTGGTCGATGCCCTGTGGGCCCCACAATAATGTATGTGTTTTATCCACGCCATCCATCCATTTTTTCAAATCATGTTAGGGCATTAGCCCAAAAATGAGGTAGATCAAAATCTCAAGTGGACCACACTAAAGGAAACAGTGGTGATTGAAGGCTCACCATTAAAAACTTCATGAGGACCACAAAAGTTTTAGATGAAGCTGATATTTGTGTTTTCCATTCATCTAGGTTTGTGTGACCTAATTAAAAGGTTTGATGCAAAATAAACATTACAGTGGGCCCTACGAAGTTTTTAATGGTGAATGTTTAATCACCACTGTTTTCTTATGGTTTGGTCCACTTGAGATTCGGACATGTTTCAATTTTGGCCATATGCCCTAAAATGACCTGAAAAAATAAATGGATCATGCAGATAAAATAGATATCATGTTGGAGCTCATAGAGCATTATCCAGTACCACCTTGCTACTGGCAGCGTCAATACACAACCTGCGTCCCACTCGTTGGATCCCTAACTATGGGGGACATTGTGGGGTGTGCACCTTACATCCACACTGTCCATCCATTTTGAAAGCTCATCCGGGTCTGTGTAACCTTACCCTAGGAAGGTTTCAACGATGGGTGTTCACTGTCCCCACTGTCTTTGGTGGTGGGGTCCACTTGTGTTTTCGTACATGTTTTGATACATTTATAAATGTTATACACTATATTTGAATATAGTTGACTTAGTTCAATCAAACAGCACATGGCTTATGACCCTATACAAAGGAAACCTATTGTGTGCACCTTTTTTTGAGATGTTATGATTTAAAAGTGTGTATTGAAGTCGTTTTTAACCATCCCTGAAGTTTCATTGAAAAATTCAACCATTTTACCAATGTTTCCCCATGTTTCCCAAAATGTGTGATAAATTATGCGATACAAATGATATATCATGTGCGATAACCGATATGTATCTATATCCCAAGGGTGTGATACATTACGCGATACCGATATTTCGAACACTGCTTGTAAAGAGGGCAAATGTTTGGAAATCTCCACGGAGCTTTTCAATTTTGAGGATTATGGCCTTGGGGCATTAGAAGAGAGAGGAAGTGGACAAATTAGAGAGAGTGGATTTAATTAGAATAAGACGGCCTCCAAGCAAAAGATATGCCTTTCCAAGGGGCGAGCTTCCTCTCCACTCTTTCAACAATAGCATCCCAAAGGTGATTAGCAAGATTGCCAATACGAAGAGGAAGGTCGAGGTATTTGGAGGAGAAATAGCCAATTTTGCAGCCGAAGACAGCTGCAAGAGAGGAGAGGAGGTCGTGAGATATGTTAATGCCCAACAGTTCACTTTTATAAAGGTTAATCTTAAGACCTAAAATAGCTTCAAAGCAAGTAATGATCACCTGCAAACTAATGATGGCTTGTTCAGTAGCCTCATTGAATAAAAGCGTGTCATCAGCAAACTGTATGTGAGAGATCAGGGGAGAGGAGCTAGGCCACATTGAACACTTGAAAATAACCAAAATCTTCCCCTTTGAAGAGCATACAACTTAGCCCATCAGCAGCAATGACAAAAAGCAGAGGAGAAAGAGGGTTACCTTGTCTTAAGCCCCTCAAGGAGGGGAAGAACCCTTTCGAGGATCCATTAACAAGCACAAAGAAAGAGGCAGAGGATAAGTAAATCCAAATCCACCAACGCCATTTTGGGCCAAAATGAAATCTACTCAACATGTAATCTATGTAGTCCCAATCTACATGATCGAAAGCATTCTCTATGTCTAATTTACAAACAACCCCTCCTTGACCAAACCTATTATGGGAGTTTATGCATTCATAAGCAAGCAAGGCACAGTCCAGGATTTGTCTATTGGCAAGGTATGCACATTGAGCTTTCGAGATAACTTTACAGAGAGTTGGAGACAACCTTGCTGCAAGTGTTGTTGCTAGAATTTTGTAAGGGGCTCCCAGAAGACTAATAGGCCGAACGTCCTAAAGGTCAAAGGCTCCTTCAAGCTTGGGGATGAGAACTATGAAGGAAAGCACCCATATTTCGAGAAATGAAACCTAATGAGTGGAATTCATAGATGAAAGCAAAACATCCCTTTTAACAACACTCCAAAATTTTTGAAAAAATGCAAATGGGAACCCGTCAGGACCCGAAGACTTGTCACTTCCCAACAAGAAAACCACGACCTGAATTTCTTCCTTCGAGAAAGCAGAATCGAGGGCGTCAACCTGCTCAAAAGAGAACTGGGGGATCTCCAGATTATAGAGATTGGATCTAGAGCAATTGTTAGAGGAAATGAGGGAAGAGTAAAAGGAGACGATGTGGTCAATTACATCTTGTTGGTCCTCAATTTTGGAACCATTGACTGTTAGAGAAATTATCTTGTTAGATCGAGCTCTAGCACTAGTAGGGTTGTACATCAAGCCGAGCCAAGTCGAGTCGAGTTGAAGTGGGCCAAGCTTGGCTTGACTCGTCTGTGCTCTCCTCGAGCTCTAGCTCGGCCTCGAACTTACCATTGGAGTTTGGCTTGTTTGTCAAACCTTTCAAGTCGAGCTCGAGGCAAGCTAGTGGAACAAGTCGAAGCGAGCTTACCTTGAGTCGAGTCAAGCCTGCTCCCAATCTGACTTAACCCAGCAACCAACCTGCACTCGACTCAACCCAACCAGCACCCGACCCAACTAACCCTACCCGCATCCGACCGAACTCCCAAATCAAATATTCAATTAATAATATATATAATATTAGATAGTCATATAAGTACCTTGTTGTTGTTGCTGAGAGAGAGAGAGAACTCAGGCGAGTGGCTGAGTGCAGGCTGTACGGCGGAGATAAGTCAGGCAAACACTGATTCAAGCTCGGGCGAGTGGAGAGAGAGCGGGAGACTGTGGAGCTCAGGTACAGGAGAGAAAGAGAGAGAGAGAGGTGCTCAGGCGCGGCGGGTTGGGTAAGGAAGGGAAAGGGTACGAAAAAGACGGACAGGTAGGGTAGGGTTTAAGTTTTATTTTTTATTTTAAAATATAATATATATATATATATATATATATATATATATATATATATATATATATTCGAGTCAATCCAAGCTCGAGCTTCCAGTCGAGCCAAGATTGGGTCAAGTCGAGTCCAGATCCACTATGATCGAACTCGGCTCATTTTTAAAATGAGATGAGTCATATGAAGCTTGGCTCGCTTTGAGTCGTCGTTCAAACTAAGTCAAGTCAAGCTAGATCGAGCTAAGCCGAGCGAGTTTTTCAAGCTAGCCTAGCTCGTGTGCAACCCTAGGCACTAGCAATAGCATGGAAGAAAGTAGTGTTCTTGTCACTAATTTTTAACCAATCTTCGGATCTTGCTTCCATTTGATCTCCTATTGGGAACTGATGCTCGCATAGTCCACCTTAAGAGAATATATGTGTTCTCTGTCCTCCTTCGATAATGGCTTTGATTCTTCCTAGACATCCAGGAGGCGTATTGAAGAGAGGGCATTAGCAACGGCAGATTCAAGATTTATCAGTCTCCTTTTTCCAAAGAGTGAGATTATATTTGAGCTTTTTCAACTTCTAATTTAAGATAAAGCTCAGATTACCAATATTATGAAAGGAGGTCCACCAGGAAGAGAACATAGGCAGATTCAAGATTTATCATTGTCTCCTTTCTCCAAAGAGTGAGGTTAGATTTGAGCTTTTTCAGCTTCTAACTTGGGATAAAGCTCATACTACCAATATTCTGAAAAAAGGAGGTCCACCAAGAAGAGACCATAAGCATAAAACCTTGGACCTGAAACTATGAAAGTTCAAATCTGCTTAAGGGACTCCAACTCTGCTTAAGGGACTCCAAGAGAATAGGACAACGGTCAGAGGTACGATGAGGGAGGCCTCTCTAGAGAACAAGCGGGAACACATCTAACCAATCATCAAAAACAAGTAATGTGTCCAAATGGGAGAGGATCGGAGGGGATTGCCCATTTGGCCATGTGAATTTGACATCTAAACGAGGAAGGCCAATGAGATTGTTCCCCCCAACCCAATCTAAGAACATCATCATGCCTTCGGTTAAATGTGATCCATTAGATGTTTTGTAAGAAAAACAAACAACATTAAAATCGCCTCCAATACACCAGGGTAGCTCCATCTGCATCTAATGCCATTCAACTCATCCCATAGGAGGTACCTCATGGAAGGAGCACGAGGGCCATAATAGAGGAAAAGATCCATTTAAATCTGGAGGATGAGCTTTTAAGAACTAGTGAACCACCGAAACTAAGTATGAGCCCTAAGAGAATCCTCCAAAACCCAGAGGCGAGAATCCCAGGCTATAAGGATCCCCCCAAAGGATCCATCAAATTCCAAGGTGAAGTAATCTTTATATCGAATGGACCAAATGGAGTTGAGAATCAAAGAACTTATCAGAGGGAGCTTCATTTCCTTGAGATAAATTACGTTAGTGTTGTACTTACGAAGAACGTCCTTACTCAAATCCTTTTTGTGATGCTACCCAGCCCTCTAATGTTCTAAGAGATAATCTTCATTAGCAAACGAACTTACCTTTCCAACCTCTTTTGGAGGTTTGAGAGCTAGAACCTCCTTTGTAATTGATGGATGATTCAAGGCTTATCAACTACCTTAGACCCCTTGGGGACCTCGACGCTTTTCTTGTCTTCACCTACCTGCTTCTCAATTTTCTACAAATTGTATCAGATCTAAATAATCCTCCTCTTTATCCCCAAATGAGATGCCTACTGGCAATCCAAAGTCCATGAGTGCTTCCTTTAGCTTCTCGAGATCTTTACATTTAGCTAGAATCAAATTAAGGTTCTGACAAGTTTTAGGGCTCATGGATGTCTGGCATGTGTCAGCAAGCATGTCTTCGTGAACAGCCTGGATAGGAGGGATGTCCATGAGAGGTGGTGGAGAGGCCTACTAGAACAATGGCCCAATCCAATCTGCAGATAAAAACGTGGCAAGGAGCTGACGACCTGGGGAGGAACAGGGCAAGCTGCCATTAGGACAGGAAGGGTTGTACAGATCTTTCAATTGCAGAGGGACGACCAATGGAAGGTTCAATTGAGGGAACCCCCCGCTCCCATATGGTATGAAGTAAGGGAAGGCAAACCAAGAGTAGCAGCTTGGTTGCAAGGTTGTGGTTTACAAAGAGTGGGAATCTGGATTGGAGCAAAGGGAACACAAGTGACAAGAGACTAGGTTCTCAACCGTCAAGAAAGGGGACTAGCTAATGTAGTTGTTATAAGGGAGGGACAGTTGCCAAAGGGAGGGGGAGAGGGCTAAGAGACTCCAATTTGGGGAGGGGATCGAGGTGCGAACGCGTCAAACTGAGAGGCGAAACGAACGAAAAATCCATGGCTAAGGATTACACTTCTGGTCCCAGCAACGATTGGACAGATGTCACTCTAATAGAGTAGTTGGTGATAGTGATGTCATTGCATGATGCGGGTAGGGGAGTCACATTGCAACCTTTCAAAAAAGGCTCCTTGGGCCCACCATCAGGCATTCTTCTGAGGACGCGTGGAGATGGGAACCTAACAGGCATTGATATCGAGGGTTTCGAGAGAGATTTTTCCCACTTCAGGCTCCTTGCACGCATGGCACATGTGGATCTTCCCCATTGTTAAGACGGTGGATTGTTTTCAAGAAATGGATATGAGGATCCAAGTGTGCCACGCATCCCCTTTGGCTCCCCAGCAAGAGAGGGAGGCAAGTGTTATTTGAGAGGGTCGTTCATGCACCTTTGAAAGACACACGTGTGGGAGAGGAGGTCAGTGGTTCGCAAGAGTATTGAGTGTCATGGTCCTTGCCTACATCCACCGGTGCCTGAGGCTGAGGTTCTTCACCTTGTTTTGCGGAAGATAGAGTTTCCGACTCTGCCTGAAGAAAGACTTTGAATGTTACATCTCCCACAACCACAAAGACGGTTGAAATCAACAGCAAAGAATTCTTCTTCTTGATAAGGATTCGGGCTGATCTCAGCTCCCAACCTGATTCGATGGTCGAATTGAACTAGATGACTTCATCAATGCATGAACCAAGTGTTGGAAGAAAATCGAGGTTCCATAGCTCAATTTGAACTCTAAGGAGAAATCAAACATCAAAGGACCCAAAAAGAGAGAAACTTGCCCATCTACTGATGGAGGTCACAAGGTGATCTCGGGAAGAAGCTTCAACCTCGACGTGGGGTCAAGGTTGCTGCCCAGCTTGAAGTTTAAAAGGAAGTAGGTGTCATTTAGGGGTTTAAGACTATAACTTCCTTCATTGAGTCTACAGTTCTGTTGAAGCCATTGTTGAACCACCCTTAGAGGGGCTCTGGGCTAGCAATGGATGACCAAACTAAAGGCGTATGCCCCTTCTACTTCTGTCACCATGGATTTGTCGACCGTGATGATGGGCCCGGAGGACGTCCGTGATGATGAGGGACATAGAGATGGGACTTTGGGCGGGGTTACTCCCTAGCTAAGGACAGTGTCTCTGAATGACCTTGCTTCACTGCTAGAGATCGTCCCCTGCCCGAGATGTTGAGAACACGAATAAGTGGTGAGAGGTGCCTTTTCTTTGGAAGCCCGATGGAGATCCTCCTCTGATCTTGGGCCATAGAGGACGTGTTGAATTGAGATACACTGCCCATTGTAGCCTAAGTTGTGCAAGGAAGAGATGGCCTTAGCGGTTGCCACCTTGGAGCGCATACGAATGAAAACAAAACCTCCTTGATTAGATGAGCCTTTCCAGCGCATAACAACTATCTCCTTGATTTCATCGCATTTTCTGAACAGTCGAGAGAGCATGTGCTCATCCCAGCCCATGGGGATGTTGGCTATGAACAGGGTCAAGAATCTAGTGTGCCTAGAAAGCAATGTAAACTTTGTCTTCGCTCTGCAGTATTTCCTGGCAACCTCAGTCCATCCGTTGTTGGAAGAGTCTTCGGGAGCTCTTCCCAGGATTCCATAGTGTCCTCCAAGTAGATGGGTGGAGCTTCTCTCTCCTAGGTTCTGTTGGATATTCATCAATATTCGTTGATGTGAGTGTGTTACGTCTTTTGTTGTCTATTATCAATTTCCGGACCAGCTCCATTCTCCATTCTTCTCTCATGTTTGAGTCTCTATTGGCAAGAACTACACCATGCCCGTGTAGTCCCTGAAGGATAACACTATCTGAATCTCGAATGTGACCCTCCTCCTAAAGCCAGGAGTTGCGCGCTTCTGCGGAAAGATTTACTATAAGAAACGACATTCTTCCCTCACCACCCCAAGTCTTATTGATAGGGGCACCTTTTGTCTGCTTTGAATGTGTAATTGCTTGTGAATGCAAGTTGGAAGAGAAATTGCTTCAAGCAATCAAGTAGTTGAATGGGGAGAGCTTTGTCCATAAGAAACTGTTGGTGCAGAGGGTGAAGTACGGTCCGGCGAAGGTGAATAGAGAGGAGCTAGCCAAAGCTAAAGGAAAGAAAGGGGATAAGCAAGTGCTTATTGAAAAGGAAAACAAAAGTGGAAGATTGACAAAAAAGGTGCACAGGGAGAGGGAACAACATATAGGAGTGGTAGATGATGCCCCAACTTGCTCCTACAAGGAGGCAGTAACAAGGATAGCCGCTAAGCGAAGCTTGCAGGTTGATGGCATACCAACAGTAATATTGCATATGCATTGTAAAATCATGCCTATTTAATGTGATCTTGCAGTAGCTTGAAACATTTAACAAATAAAACATCACAAAGAACTTGAAAATGCAGCATGAAATCAAAGCTAAACCAACAAAAGACGCATCAATGCAACAAGCAGACAAACAGAATTAGAAGTTCAGCAACCACAAAAAACAAACCTGGAACTTAGAAAGATGCTCCTTGGATAATGATGTAGTGAGGGCAGATATCACCACAGCATTGTTGAGCTCCTGCAGCTTCTGGATGCAAGCAAGTGCACGGTTCTTCCCTATGTCATTCTCCGAGAAATAAAAATTGCTGGATAAGTCCCAAAGCTCGACTGTACCTTCATCATGCAACGTGATGGATTTGACACCTGCAAGGATAAGGTTCTTCGCTACAAGAAGCAAAAAAACAGACTTAGCTGAAGAAGAAGAGTGGCAAAGAAACTGAAAACACACACAGATAATCAAACAGTAAAAAAGTACACCTAGTTTTGTGGTGCTAAAGGAATGTTTCTATTATCAATTTTTTTTGCTAGAATCCTCATTCTTCCTCTCTAATGAATTTCCACATGTTATTACCAAACACAAATAATTTTGCATAAGCCAACAATCACAGCAGTCAGATACCAATCAAATAGCATTCATAAGAACAACACAAAGTACATCCAGATCATGACTTAATCGTCCATTGGCCACGGCATCTACAAATCCCAACATGGACTGACAGATTCAAATACCCAAATGATAAATACAATATGTATTAAAGTGTTTTCCTGTCATTCTCATTCTTCCTCTAATGAAATTTCATGACTTCTAATACAATATATTGACAGTCTCTACAATCGGATTTGCCCAACAAAAAAAAAAAAAAACCTAGATCAAAGATTCATTATCCAATAGCCACAGCATATAAAAAGAAAATAAACACCAAGGCCATCTTCACATGGAGGTGTAATTTAGAATGCAATCATTAAGTCACAACAAAGCAACGTTAAAGTCCATGAATCCCTCTTAACATTCGCAAATGCCTTCTGAAACTGTGAATTCCATTCTGATCCCACCTATGTTTTCTACTGTCGCAAAATTGACGACTCCAATACCAATCCTCCTAATGCCGATTGGCTCTCTGGTCCATGATAGAAGACGGAGACAATAAACAGTCCCAAAAGGGCTTGTTAAGAAAATTGCAATGATATCCAGACAACTAACATTTCTAAATGGAAAATTATTTTCATCAATCACTTCAACTTCATTTCAACTTGCCTATTTCAACAACTCAATTAATTATTGCAATTTGATGATTTCAGTGAAACAAAATATATATTACAAAGTTAGACCCTGTTTGGTAGACACCTAAAAATGAGTTCATTTCATTTTATTTGACAGTACTAGTTTATGGGTTTTGGGCTTTGTCCCACTGGGTCTAAATCGTAGGACTTTCACCCAGTTGAGTCAGATTAGGGCTTTTATAATAAAATAGATTGCAGTAGAGCTATTCTCTCCATCTCGTCTTTTCAGAAAATTAACAGTAAGAATGTATTACAGACCTTGATCTCTAATGCACAATCATGGTTAACATGAACTCTTTACATAATAGAGATCAAGATCTCTAATACATAATTATCATTAACTAAAATGAAATAAATTTGATTTTAGGCATCTACCAAACAGGAAAAGAAAACATTATAATTTTTGTAGTTTTTTGACTTCTCAGATCAGATCTTCAAGATACAGTCAAATCAATAACTACAAAAATGTGAAAGCAGATTAAAAAAAAAAAAAATCGAAACCCAGTTCCTGAAATGAAGATCCAAACAACAGATCAAATCAGACTCGCCCATCAGATCAAATAAGATCCGCCACTGAATATTCTCAAAATTCAAATAAAATAGAGAGGTATAACAAGACATGGGAATCATGGGTATTTACCGATTTCAACCCCGAGACCCTGAATCCCAGAGACAAGAACATTAGATGCAAAGAGCCGCCGCATCGTCTCCCGTCCATAGACGGCGAGCTGCCGGCTGTGCAGATCCTCATCGATCTCAGGTGGGTGCCCATCATTGTGGGCCATGGCAACGACCGGGTACGGTCGGACAAGATCTACGGCGCTGTGGTTGTTGTTGCTGCTGCTGTTGTTGCTGCTCCCGGTGTTGCTGTCCGACAAAGGGATCGAACAATCAACCGCCCGCGGCTTCTTCAGTAAGGTCTCGGTTCCGTCGTCTACGTCGTTGTCTGCTGTGTCTCCGGCCGCCCTCTTTCTAGTAGGAAGCATATAGTGCAATAAACTGCTCAAGACAGCGGCGATAGATTCAAGAATCTTGGAATTCGAAAGCGATTCAAAGCAAAAATGCGACGCTGCTGTCGGTTTTGATTTTTGTTTTTCGTTTTTTATCAAGAAGTTGAAATTTATTTTAGAAAATGGAGTGAATCAATGGAGGCAAGGAATTTACCGAGGACAGCTTCTGTAGTGCAGCAAAGGATAGATTCTTAGGACAAAGAGCTTTCTTTTCTTTTTCTATCTTTTCTTCTTTTCTACTTCTTCTTCTTCTTCTGTCTGTGATTTTAGGGTTTTGAGATTGAATTTATGTGAGTTTCAGTACGTTTGCATTTCATCTCATCTCCCACCTTTTATAGAAAACAATGGAAGATTGCGGAGAAGAAAAGGGCAGGAGGTGAAAGTGGTGTGAGGGGTTTAGATTTCTGTGTTAGTTCTGCACCATTCATAAAATGGTGGTGACTCTTCAAATCAGTACACGTGGCAGAGTTTTATAGAAATCTGGACTTGTATAAAACTCGTGGCCCCAGCTTTTAATCAGTGTAACCGAATTTTTTCACTAATAAGATACTACTAACACTCCGATTTTTCATTTAAATTTGGACCACTCGCTTTTTTAATTCAACTATACATTTGATATCCAGTAATTGGATAGGTAGAATTGCTAGATGAGTACGGTTTTAAATACATGCCCTATCCTCAATGGGACCCACAATTTGGATGGTCTGGATGGATTACATCCTTGCCACATAGGATAAGTCACCACCGTTTTTAAGTGGGGCAAAACACAGCCGAAAGTGTGACCGTCGGATGTGGAAGCGGATTGCGCGGTGTCTCACACACCACCGGATGTGGAATCGGACTGCCTGGTGTGGTACACACCACATACCTCAGTGGTGTGTTGACGTTAGTAAGTTTTGTGTGTCACACCGTAACTGTATTAAGTCAGCATTATCCATCCGGCTGGGAGATCATTTCAGGTCATGAGATCAAAACAGGCACAAATCCAAAACTTGCATATATCACGTCATGGAAAGAAGTGGGGACTATGATTCCGCCATTGAAACCTTTCCTAAGCCTATCATTATGTTTATTTGTCATCCCACTGGTTTACAAAGTCACCACCAATATTAAATTGATCCAAAACTTATGTGGGCTAGAGAAGTTCTCAATGATAGATGCTTAATTCCTGCTTTATGTGGTGTCATCGATTTAAGCTTTTTGTCTGCCTCATTTTTTGTTTCTTGCTCTAAGATAATCTTATATTGTGGACATGCCACCTCGGGTGGATAAGTTTAATTGAACATAAACTTTTGATCCATATTTTTAATTTTGATCTAAACTTTGACCTATATATTTAACTCTGATCCAAACATTAATCTAAATTTTTAACCCTGGTGTAATATCCTGAAATATCGCTATTTTAAATTTCTAAAAATTTTTAAAATTTTTCTATATAACTAGCTTATTTTGTTATTTATTAACCATTAACGCTCGAGGTCAGCCTATACATGAGTAGTACTAGTAAAAAACCACACAAATCTAATAAATCAACAATAAGAAGCCGATAAATTCACCCGATCACTTAAACCTCAAGTCCAGTCTTGTGATTTATTCATCTATATCCCAAATATGGCCGACCTATTACTAACTAATCCAGATAATCGTAAATAAATAAAGACTTACATAAAATCAAAATAACTAAGGGTTATATCTTAATTAACAAACCAAATCAATCAAATTACTCATTTACCCTAAAAGTCAACGATTTAAAGTGATTATGACTGAATCATCATTTTCGTTAATTGCGAATAGGTCAAGATATAAACTTGACTAATACATACCCTAGTCATTATACATAAGAAATCTCACTATTCAATTCATTTTAGAAATGCTTTGATTATCCAAATAAATTCTAGACTGTTTATTAATAGGTCATTAAACAAAAGACTGTATAATTATGTTCGTCTTAGCGGGCTTGATGTTAATCACGAAATATTGAATCGAGATCGTGTCTCGAATTATTCAACTTGGACTCATAAGGCGAGTGCTTAGGTTGTGTGAATACCTTAGATTAAAATCTATAACTTAAGTGAGACTAGCCCATTTGTTCTTTCACAAAGTTGTAACTTTCGAACCGTCGATTAATGGCCAAAGTCGGGGTACCGAGTAAAGACATTTCTCCAAACATATTTTTATAGTCACGGCCTCGATTGATCATTAATGACCATATAAGTTAGGGCCTCACTCATTATCGGCGCGCCCGATCATCATATGCTTGTGTCTAGACATAGATCATCTTCTGGGACACATATCACATGGTTTAGATTGACCCATATGTCATCTGATGGGTCCCATTAGTGGGAAACAACCCCCTCAATGGTCAATACAATAAATAGAGGGCTATTAGGGTCATTTGCACCACTTTTAGCACTACATAAGGTCCTTATCTGGGCACCCCCTCATACCATACGAATTTCATGCCTTGAAACGAGATAAAATTGAAGAAATTGAGAGGATAATGAGGAAAAAGGAGAAAAGAGAGATAGAGTTTGAGGTATAAGTGTTGCTACACATCCACCCTGTCATTCCCTCTTTAGTCGCTTCATCGTTGTCGGAGCTTTCCTGGCAACGATTGGAGGTAAGTGTTGAATCACACTTGTAATATAGGGTTTCAATAGTTGTTTGTCATTAATCTCACAGCTTGTATGCTTATTTAGGTCTTTTAACGATTTTCTTAAAACTCTAACTCTGAGAGCACCATGAATCGGGTGAATCGTCACAATGCGTGGACCAATATGCCTATGTTGTCATTTATCAACCCTTGAGGGTCTCAGTTAATATTATCTTGTTGTAAATGGCTTATTGATTGCTAATATATCCATATTCAGTATGTGTTATTAATTATTTATGGGTGCTCACATGCTTGATGAAATGCGTGGGTGATTGAATGTGTCGTTATATAGATGCTTACGTATTTGATAAAATGCCTAAGTAAACATGTTGCTCTATTGACGCTCATATGTTTAATGAAATGCCTAATTGAATGTATTGTTTCACTGATGCTCATATGTATGATAAAATGCCTAAGTGGATGTGTCATTGAATCCATGCTCCATATGAAATTTGGTTATGACTGCACTACGAATTGTTAAGTTCATAGCGGTGTTTAAAATTGCTTACAATGTTGGGACAGTCAGTTAACCGCCGAACTAAGGGGTGACCTGAGTCAGGTCGGCCACCCAGGCTTATTTGATCGACTCGAGTCGAATATCAACGACCGACAGTAGCTGAACTACACGAGATGCTCGCACCCAATGTCAATTGTGTCAGAGTTCTCCAAATCAATCGAATTAGCCTAATGGTTGACTGACTATGTATGTTCACAATGTATGACAACAACAAAAAGAATCTAGGATACCCCATTCTCATTTAAGGAGTCTACATATAATCATTAGATGTATAATCCACTAGACTTATGGGTCGAGCATAGTTGTATGGGACACCATGTCCAAGTTGTCGGCCTATGATGGGCTAATGAGCTTACCCATAGTGACTAAGGAGCAATCAAGAAGGTTATGAGCCTATTACATCAAACTTGAATGATGTTACGACCACCCCATAATTACGTTTAGGTGACGACTCTTACATCATTTATGGGTGCCCCCCACCCGTCGATGGACTACCTAACCATGAGTTTGGATTATGTCATCCGGGTCCTTAGTGATCGGTCGGGTCAGTTGATCGAGCCAATGTTAGCCCCACATTGATTGAAGAGTTGTCGTCTAGGCGATAAACCTGAATATGGATCGATGACACAGGTAAGGGGTCGATTTAGCCACCACGAGCCTCATAATTTGATTAAGACCATAATAATAAGGGTACCCTACCTTTCCCAATATGTTGGATGAATGAAATTTAATAACTACTCAACTAATATATGCATGTATCGTATTGCACTAGATAGAACTTGTGAATCGGCATTGGGCCTCCTGGGAAGAAGTGTTGGCATATGCGAAATAGGCATCGAAGTAGCTTGAGAGGGAGTGTTGTTTAGAAAGAGCATGCATTAAGTTATACTTTTATATGAGCATTTAATAAGAGTATTTAGGAATTGTCTGATTTCTTGATTTTCATTATCTACACTGATTGAGTCGATAACACGTGTAACTTAAGACTGATGGAACCACTGAGTTAGTCACTCACTCCCACCTGGGATAGTGTTTTAAAAAACCAATCAGGCATTATTGTTGGTACAGGTTCTATCAAGGCCTCTGACGAGTAAGCTTAGGTCGGCTTAGACATTTGCCGTGATGCCTTAGGAGCATCGAGTGAAGCCAGAAAACTCTGCTTTTATTTTAGTTTTGTGCATATATGTGTGTGTGTGTATTACGTCCCTGATCGGGCGTGATTTATCCATAAATTTTGTTATATATTAATTATGCCTTGTATAATTCTCATTTTTTACGATTAATACTATTGAAATTGTATTTTTGACTCTTAGCACTATATTTATAGATTTTTATTACCTCTATCTCGCTTTGGTTTTGCTAAGTTGAATTGCGTTACTTTGATTATTCGTGTGCGAAATGAATGTAAATCTGAATGAGGTCACACATGCATTCTCATTTGTTTCATACCCAGAAACTCGGAACTGAGGTCTCTATACTCGAATGCTGATTTTTTAGGTATGATAAGTTGATATTAAAGTTGAGTATTAAGATAAGATGGACATTGGAAATGATGACTATACAAAGCACAATAACTAGGGTTGAGACACTTAGGGTTAAAGGTTTGGTCCTATGGGGGATCTCCATGATTTTAGGATTACCCATTAGTGTAAAAAATCTAATAAATTATAAACAATGAATCTTAGGACCAAATTCTTGGTTTGTTATGATTCTGAATTTAAAATTAGATATGATGAACAACGAGATTAAATCCCTGATTTTATGATGCCTTTGAACTTAAATCTATAAATAAAAAACTTAGAATTATCATGGTTAGTTTTGTTGCATACGAAGTGTTTGAGTACGTGTGATTCCGATTTGGAATGAGTAAATTTGGTAAACCCTTTTAGGAAGTAAATTTTAATGTAGGGATTCGATAAGTGCAAAGTTTGAGTTTTACAAAAATAGGGGTAGTGGGACTTAGTGCCACTAAGTGACATTTAAGGAAAAAAAAAACGGAGGAAATAAATGAACGAAATAAGAACAATAATAATAATCATGAATGGTAAAATGAAATGAATGAACGAAAAAAATGATGAATGAATGAAAATAGAAGAAAAAAAAATGAAATGAATGAGAAGAAATAATAATTTATTATGAATAAAATTAATAGATAAATGAAAAATGAATAATGAATAAAATGAATAGATGAATAAGGAGTGAGGTATCAATGGAAAAAAAGAAGAAGAAGATAATGAATGAATGAAACAAATAAAGAGAGAACAAAAGAAGAGAAAAAATTATTATTATTATTATTACTATTATTATTATTATTATTATTATATACACACACACGGAAACGCTCACTTGCAAACCAGTTCGTATGTACTACATACGAACTTTTTTGTGAACTCATCATATTTAATGAGTCTCGCAAATTTGAACGGTCCACATGAAGCAGAACCTCATGAAACCCCTTGGTACGAATTTTTATTTTGATCCAACACTTCGGTGGGCCATGAAAAATGCAAACAATTTCTTCCCTTGATTTGAATTTCTCTTTGCTATGGCCCACCAGAATCTTAGATCAGGGTGAAAATTCACCCCCTAAGGTTTCATGGGATTCCGTATCTTATGGATCGTTCGGATTCAACACCCATAACACGTGTACAAAGGTGTGCACGTGCGTAAATGAGCTTGCCTATATATATTAGTAATAAGAAAAAAAAAAGTGAATTTTTTTTTTGTAAAAAATAAAATAAAATTCGGCGGCTCAACCATTGGAGTGGCGATGTCACCACCGGAGTGGCTAAGAGTGGCGGCTCCACCGCTAAATTTTTTTAGCAATTTTCAGTTTTTTAAGCTAACTTCAAAAATCCATATCTCATTCAATATAGACCCGATTAAGGTGATTCAAAATTTAGATTAAAACTTGATAAGTTCAGTTTTATATAAAATAAAAATAAAAATATAATTAATTTTAGATACTTTTAAAAATTGCATAGAAATTATTAGTTCCAAAAAACTGTTACTTAGAGAAAATAAAAAATTTTAAAAATAATTCAGTAACTAAAATTATATATATATATATATATATATATATATATATATATATATATATATATATATATATATATATATATATATATATATAAGTTACAAGAAATAGATACGTCTTGAAATCGTACAAAAAATCGTTGGTTTTCGATGGCTGGAACTTTCAGAATTTTTATAAATTGGGAACTTTAAATAAATTTAAATTTTATGAGATGAAATTTAACTTAATTTTAAATTACCAAAAAATTTATAAAAAAAATTTGGTATCTAAAAGAACAAAAAAATTTACAAGCAATAGAGATACTATAAAATCATATAGAAAATCATTAGTATTGGATAGCTGATACTTTTAAAATTTTTATAATTTTCTTGAAGCTTGAAATATAATGAAATTTTGTGAAATAAAATTTAATTTAATGATGAATTATTATAAAAATTATAAAAATAATTCAATAACTAAAAGCTGCAAAGATGTTGTGAACAATAAACATGTTGTAACCGAAAATTTTTGTAACTTTGAGTTGTTGATGGACCGGACGTATTTTTTTCATACAGAGTTTTAATATTTTGTGTCTTTTTATGAATTGTTTATAATCATGTCAGGAATTTTCCTGTTTGATTAAATTATATTATTTTTAGTATATTTTTTTATTTCAAGTAGTTTCTAGTACAGTTGAACTACGGTTCCTAAGTAGGGTTGAGTTTCATTATTTAAGAATAAGTAAGTTTATATTTAAGGTGGACTTCACTAAAATATCATGAGTTTCGTATTCTCTTGTAGATTCAAATTTTATACCACATCGATAAAACGATGTTCTTCTTTTCTTATTTTTTGCACCATTTTTAGCATCATTAGCCCTTCAAACGTCCGAAATACCTTAGGACTTTCGATTCTTCCTTCTATCTAAAAATTAACGAAACCAAAGCGTAGTTTGCTCATAACTCACCAGCCATAAGATCGAAACAACAATATACATATAAAATTTTAGGCCATTAAAAACCTTTGTACGATAATCGTTTGACCATAGGCACAATATGAGATTTATTAATCTCTAAGTTGGACATGGATTAAAATGAGAACTCTCTTTGATTAATACCCAAAGGACAACCTTATAAATATGAGGCTTGAACTTTCTAATGAATTATAATATTCCCTAAATACCTAGGATGATCAGATTACGGAATTATAAAACCATACACTTATGAGGCATTCGTGATTTGACCTAATTCTCAATCCTGAACAACTACCAATGGACTCACCGCTTGGACCAAGCAAAAGAATAAGATCCATCAAGACTATGAAGTGATACAACGACCTTTCGCCCTGGTTGGATAGAGGATCGACCTATCAGATTGAAACCCAGCACAATTATTTTTACTTATTAGCCTAATGATGAAAAGTATAATATACCACTATTAGATAAACTTTATTGTCAAATACTTAGTGTGATAGTAATGATTTTGACATCTATTCTTAAATCTCAATGGTGAAAAACTTTTAAGGGGGGTAGACGACAATAAACCAGGCTAGTGTATTTAGTATACACCCTAACACATGTTATCATAAAAATAATTTTGACATCTATTCTTAAATCTTAATAGTGAAAAACTTTTAAAGGGGGTAGACGATAATAAACCAGGCTAGTGTATTTAGTATACACCCTAACCAGGCTAGTGTATTTAGTCGCATTCGCGACTTGACTCAATTTTCAATCATAGGCGACTACCAATGGACTCACCGCTTAGACCAAGCAAAAGAATAAGATCCATCAGGACTACGAAGGGATACAACGAGCTTTCTGCCCTGGTTGCGCAGAGGATCGAAGTATCAGATTGAAACCCACCGCAACTGTTTTTACTTATTAGCCTAATGATGAAAAGTATAATATACCACTATTAAATAAACTTTATTGTCAAATACTTAGTGTGATAGTAATGATTTTGACATCTATTCTTAAATCTTAATGGTGAAAAACTTTTAAGGGGGTAGACGACAATAAACCAGGCTAGTGTATTTAGTATACACCCTAACACACACATAAACATGAAATCAACGAAACTTGTACATAGGAAAAAAGAATATTTTTTAAAGCAATTTTAGGGACAAAATTTATTTTTAAGGGGGATGGATCGTAATGTTTTGGATTTTTGCTATTTTACATTTTCAAATATCCTTAAAAAATTTTGACATAACTAGCTTCTGTTATTACTCACTGTAACACCCCAAACTTTTCAACACCTGAGTATTAAAAGTTCTCGAGTGTTACCATAAAATTTAATTTAGTATATACATATGTATGCCAAGAATTTAATTTATCCTAACCTTACATCTATTCTCTAACATGAATTTAACCGTTGAGAACAATCTTCATCCGTAAATCAAGTCGTCTGATCGTTGATTTTTACGATGAGATCATCACATATCAAAATATTCTCACTTATTCATCATAACCAACTGTTTAATCAATTATTCACCGTTAAGTAAAGATATTTGACTATCCGCTTTGAGTTTGGACTACCCGATCATGATAAACTAACTATCAGATCTCTACATTTGCTCGCACACATATAGAATCAAGATGATGATCCGTTCATCGTGTTCACCACGTATGAATATGCTTAACCCACCATCAGGGCTACAATTTGAGAAACTTACATATATTAACAAGTCACTTAAATTTAGTGATATATATATATTCTACCTCTTAACCACTTAAAAAACCTACTTGTATTCATCCGTTTACAAAATCGACCGAACAACCACCTACATATATGATCAGAGTACTAACCATCAAGTTTTCATATTTTTAACATATCATCCGACCGTCCATCATATTTGGATCCATCAAATGGGCTGCCTATATATCAAACTAAATTGCTCAATTCAAATATTGTAAAGTACATGCCACAACTACCGGCTGACTTCTTTATTAGGTATATGAAAGCATTGATTTAAACCTCGGGGCGGTATAACCTATTAAAGAGACATCTTAGTCATATGTAAGTGTTCAATGTTCAAAATTAAGTGATAAAAAATAATGAAAAATAAAGAATGTTTGTCAAATTTCAATGTATTTGGTGGTATAGTTCGACGTTACAGATGGTGGAAGTTAAAGAAATAAAATATGACAAAATCATAAATACTTAATGCCATTAACTTAAGAATAATAGGAAAATTAAAAATCGACAGTTGTTTGTTGCGCAGTGCGCAATGAAAGTCTACGCACAATACCAATGGGTGCGCAATGGACACGTCCACGCAATGATCCAGTATACTTGCTCATTATGCTAATAGAAGGGTTGACACGTGTGAGAGGCTATACATGCCCCCCATCTTCTTCGTTTGGATCGATTAAAATATTTTCATAGAGCAAAAGAGAGAAGACTTCTCAAGATTCGTCTAAGTATGAGGAGCACCTATTGCACAGCGCGCAACGAGTGTCTCATGTAATGAGCGGCTTGCGCATTAGGGTAGTTCGCGCAATGAGTGAACTATGTTCATCTCCTGTCCACACAACAGGATCATTGTGCGGACAATAAGTTTTTGATGATAAACTTCATTTTAAAGACAACAAAGAAAGCTTAATTACACCATGAGACCAAAGTTATTCAAGTCTGCAAGATTAATTAAGATACTATCATTTCCGCACAATGACTCTTGCAATCAGAAGATCACATCATGATCCAAAATGCTGCGTAAATTGATATCAAAATTTATTCAATTCTTGTATTTTTGTTATATATATTTTATCTTAGAATCAAAGGATAAAATGATGTAAATGAATTCAGAATGAATAATATATGATGATTATTTTTTATATTATTTCTTTGCTATAATTGAATGAAATAATTCCCTAAATCAAATACCTTTCGTTTGTTGTCGAAAAAAATTGGCGACTCTGCTAGGAAATTTTGTTTATCTTACTCAATAATAGCCTAGTAAATATATAGATAATTTCATCATTGTTTGATGTCATATACGTGCCGAAATGACGATTCTCAATGGGAACATCCTCCCCTTCATCCCCAAGATAAAGTATTCCTTTATATAAATACTAATTGATATTATTTTGCATTGTTGAGTCAGAACTACAATACAACGCACGTATTACAACTACAATCAATGGCAACTGCTACAAGAAAAATGATTTTTTATTTCACTCCATATGGATTTGTAATGGAATATGTCCGTAATCAATCTCCGGGCCTAAAGAATCAGCTGATCCAAGAAAAACAGACTCTTGTTAAGAACGATGCTTCGCAAGCTATTGCTGGAGTGATATCTATATCACCACTCGCACAGGATAAAGGAAATGAATGGATTGTTGTCTCCCGAAGGAAGACGAAGGCCTATGAGACTGTCAAATTAACTCCATCACAAATGATTAGAGGCCCAGTAACAAGAAATGCAGCTAGAAAGAACCCCACGCTCGCTCCTCTAGCGCTGTATCCCGAAAATACTCTTAATCTCTGACATCACAGGATTTCCTGGCTCTGCCCGCTGTAAACGTTTGATGGATGAGAAAAGAAAAAGGTAAATCACCCATAGAAAACTCATTAGCCTCGACATCTTCACAAATGGAACTTCAAAGAGCCACATCGCAATCAATTGAATCATATGGAAGTGTAAAAGAAATTGACAAAACTCTTCTCTTACCAAGCCACACCACCCCGATACACTCCTATCCTACCTCGACAGCAGCTTCGTCAGGGAGTGGAGAAGTCACCAAATACATGCAAGAAACAAGTCAGGGCCAACTACCAACTGTTGATGAGTGAATGGCCAAGAAGGCACAAACTCAAAAGACTCTAATGGAAGAATGTCGAAGTCTTCGAGATGCCTTAGCCACCCTTGCTCATAACCTGGCCGATGGCTGCTATAAATGGACACGAACAACGACCTGAAGGATCACAACCTCCAAGAACAGGATCACATGGATCTACCCTTGCTATGAGAGCGATAACCCAAGAAGAAATGCGACAAGTGGTTACAGAGATAGTCAAAGAATATGAGCATATCGAGAGATTCAGTTATAAAATGTTGTATCTGAGAGAAGTTGAGGACATACCATTCCCGACCAATTTCAAACATCCCGACTTTCAGAAATTCAACGAGGATGGATCTCCGGAGGAACACCTTATGCACTTCATTACGAGGATGGGCAATTTCTCCACTATCTCACAATACTGCTTATGATTATTTGGATCTTCTTTAATAGGAAAAGCATTCTGATGGTATTCTAATATGGCATCGGAATCGATACAAACTTGGGAGCAAATGCAAGACGTCTTCATGTCAAACCTCTTTTCATCAGATCATGATGTAAGTATTATAGAATTAGCTTCTGTGAGACAGAGAAAACGAACCTGTGGAGAAATTCATTGATAGATGGAAAGCTTTTGGAGCTTCATGCAAATAATTACCTGAAGGAAAGGAACATGTGAAGATGTGCATAAATTTCATGGAAACGAGAATCGCATTCAAACTCACAAGTGCAAAAATAAAGACATGCCGGGATCTTGCTACAAAAGCACATACATTGGAGTTAATGGCCAGAAAAATGCTAGTATTTTAAAACAAAACAGAAAGAAGAGGGTCAAATAGATCAATGGTAAATGTCATTAATTAAGAGAAGAAAAGAGACACCTTTCACAATAAGCGGGAAACGAGAAGAAGAGAAGATTCAGATCGTTACAAGAGCCGTGTAAATAATAAACGACCTTGATTATATGACTCTCACAAAGGATACACTTTCGAAAAAGAAGATGTATTGTCGATGGTGGAGCAACTATTAATTATTAGAACCATCAAGTTATCTTATCCCAAATATACAGGGAAAGTTAAGATGACAAAAGAAAAGAATTACTGCCGTTATCATCGTTTCCTAAGACATTCCATAGAAGACTGCTTCACATTGAGGGATATGTTGTAGAAAATGATAAAACAAGGAGAGATGGTAATAAAGAAAGGCGAAGAATAAGATAAAAAAGTGACTATAAATGTGACATCTGCGAGAGATCCGTTAAAGATATGGAAAGGTAAAGAGAAAACTACTGTGATAAGAGAGTTGTCATTTGCAATACTTCCTGCACTGGGTTTCATCAAGAATATTCATCGTTATTCATGGCTTCCTGGGCTATCCGCTGAAGAAATCAGTTTGAATGATCTAGCTTCTATCTGTCAATGAGAAGATGAGCCAACTAAAGAATTCATCAATCGATGAGAATCTTAAGGGTATCATGCCCACAACTCGCAAAAGAAGAATAATAAGTCAAGTTATGTATAAAATGCACAAGACTAAATATTGCATTGGGTCTTATTGGTCCGAATGTATAGACCTTTCGAGATATGATCGAGAAGGCTTACAATTTAGAAAAGGTCAATATAAAGGTGTTCAATTCTCATATGAGCGGGCTGTTTCAAAATCTTAAAAGAACTTCAACCAATACTGCCAAGGAAGAATGAAAAATGAAGAATTATCAGGATGAACAAAGAAGATTCCACAACTAAAAAAGTAAAGAAAGGATTTGGACAATTCAAGAACTGCGGAGAATATACATTTGAAGAAGACGATATACTTCCTATGATAAACCAATTGTTGGCTGTAAAGAAAATCAAATTGCCATGTCCAAAGCATCCAAAGGAAATGAAGAAAATAAGAGAAAATGATAATTTCTATTATTATCGTTTTCTCGGACATCGAAGTGAGAATTGATTCGTCTTAAAGAATATTTTACAAAAAATGATCAACAGTGATGAAATTGTTATAAGAGAACTGTATAATATAAGAGAGAAGGTAATGACATACAATCCCGATTGAAGATAGTCATTTGAAAGAAAAGTGATATTTTAATATGGACACGACTCTTCATATCTTTGTGATTGGGATGTGAAGCCGCAAAACAAGTAAACTCATAGAACTGGGGGCAAATTCGATCCCAAATAGGGTAATTCGTATATACAAGGCATCGGTATACCTGTCAATACTTGCTTCATCAAAATATATTTTACTTAAAGATTGCTGCAATTTTGATTACGAAAATTATCAGTATAATACTTCCCAATCAAAAGGGGGTAAGACAAATAAAATGGTGAAAAAGCCTCAAAAGGTAATGCCATGTATTATTCTCCATATATGAATGAAAGGCAAATTCTTGAGTTCAAACATATCAAACTAATTGCCGATTATCGCCGAGTGCCGATGACAAGCGCCAAAATTAATATTATCGCTGACCATCGCCAAGCTTCGATGATTATTGTCAAATGGATATTATCGTCATCGCTAATCGTTGCTAACCATTATTACAAAAATCATTATTGTCGAACTGATATTATCGTCAAGTTGATACACTACTTTAAACATAAATATTATCAAGAATACTATTACCAGCAATGACGATATATCATTTATCGACCCATCATTTACGGCAGCGGAGTGCGCCTATACGGTCGACCACGCATAAGTCCTACAATAATGATAAAGATTTATTATTTATGGCTACGAAGTGCGCTTATATGACCAACCACGCATAATACCTATCACAATTAGCGATGCATCAAATATTATGCGGGTAGCAGTGAGAGGTCAGTGGCCCTAAAAAGCCCGCGAAGGCCATCACATGCTTAAACTCATGCGAGTAGCGGAGTGCGCCTATATGGCCAACCACGTGTAAGACCAATGTCGTCTGTACAGCTTCTGATAGCACCACAAGAGATGGTGAGAGAAAATGCTCTCTCATGAATGGGTTCAACCGGACAGACGAAGAAAAAGTAGGATGCAATGTGTGCTTTTTAGCTCATCCATAGATAAGCCAACCGTGCATAAGGACTCCCAGATTTCTGGCTTAATTTCAGTAGAAACTCATGGGGATGGGTCTCTAAATGAGTTACCCTCTCATCGATGGACTAACATTCTTGAATTTGGTACGCCTAAGATAGCCTTGTGAGCCCCATGAACTCTAGAGAGTTACTGTGGCCAGCCTTGCACGTAGAACCTACCGAGTTCATCACCCCGAGATTTGTGAACTCCTCAACTGTAATGGTTCAACGAACTTATAAGAGCTATAGAGACCACTTTCATAAGACCCGACTCCAACTACTTAAGAGTATGAAAAACTATGCCTGCTCCAATTACTTAAGAGCTTAAATTGTGAATAAGTTAAGTCGAGTCAAGTTGAGTCATGTCGAGTCAAGTATATCATGTCCAGTCAAAGTTATATTTGCTCCAACTACTCGAGAGCTTAAACTGTGTATATAGCGTGCCCTTAAGACTAATTGAATTATGAAAGTCTTAAATTAATGGGTCAAAATGTTACAAATGCATGTGTTCATCTATTTTATCCAAGATATGTTCAAATATGCAATTGTTTGATATGATAAAATAAATCATGAAAATCTCAAACACTGACTAAACAACACACAAAAATGCATATGTTCACATATCCGTTCGAATCGTGTTTTAATTATAGCGAGAGCAAGTTTGTTCAAAATACTTGTTACTTTCTATTCAAAAGTTAATTTTTCAAGATCAACTATATGAACTATGTAGAGGTGGGTATCGAGCTGAGTTGAGTCGAGGTAGGCCAACCTCAGCTCGACTTATCCATGATGTACTCGAGTTCGAGCTCAAGCTCGAGCTCTGCCTCGAGCTCAACATTGAAGCTTGGCTTGTTTACCAAGCCTGTCGAGTCGAGTTCGAGTTGAGCTAGTGGTTTGAGTCGAGTCAAGTTTACCTCGAGTCGAGTTCGAGCTTGTTGGGTGAGAGCGTAATGGATTCTGTTCTTGATCCTCCTCCATTGATGAAAAATTCAAAAATCTCAAGAGAATCAAAACAAAACCGATGAAAAAACAAAACAAAGCTTCGAATCGGATGAGGAAACCTATAAAAATTGATCTGTTCTTGATCTTCTTCCACCAGCAGAAATTCAAATACTATAAAAGAAACAGAGCAGAACATATATCAGAAATCCAAGTAAAGAGCTCTAGCCAATCAGATCATTGGATTTCCTTGAAGCTCTAACAAATCTGAAAAGAACCCATATCAAATTTTTTGGGTTTCTCGTCCAAAAAGTAGATCTCAAGAGATTGAAATCATACTATTGTAGAGCTGAAATGAAAACTGGTGGTGGTGGTTCTGGCGAGCGTGCGACTGGTAATGGGTAGAGAAATAGAAGAAAGGGAAAGGGAAAGGGGGTGCATGCGGTCGGGTAGAGACTCTGGGGTTTTTTTTTAAAAAAAATTTAAACTTAAAACTTATATATATATATATTTAATATTTAATATATTTATTAATTGAGCCGAGTCAAACTCGAGTTCGAGCTTCGAGTCGAGTTGAAATGCCCCCTGGTCGAACTTGGCTTGAACTCAACTCGAGCTTCAAATAATTAGCTTGGCTCGGCTTGAATCGGCGATCATTCAAGCCGAGTCAATCCGAGCTGACTTGAGTCGAGTCGAGCGAGTTTTTCGAGCTAGCTCGACTTATGAACAACCCTAAAATTATGAATCTTCAATTATAATCTGCTTATCCTTGCGAAGAGAGCGATAATGTTTTCCCATATCTTATTCTCCCACTGAAGAAGGAAAATTATCTTGTGAAATTTGCAGAGGAGGAGGATGAAAATGCGAAGAATTATCATTTTTTTCTGTATGATCTGAAGATTCAAATGTATTCTTTGGATTCTTCAAAGGAGCACCAAATGTTATCCATATTTCAAAAGTATCTAAAGGTTTCACTTCTCAAATATTATCTTTTGAAGAAATCTTTATATAAAGTTTACCAGGAAATGGGGGATGATCTGTTTCTTCAAAGGAACTTATGTCTTAGTCTTTCTTATAATTTCTTATGCGCGACGGAGGAATCTATATGGCATAATCAACTGGGCGATAATTACGCACTAACTAATATTGATAAGCCCACCAATGCATCCAACAATAAGAAGCATGAACTGGATAATTATGGTCAGGAATTATGAAGTGTGATCCAGTATTTACGTTTAAGAGTTGCTTCCATATCAGGACCTAGTTATATGGGCAAATGCCATAACTTCTCATTGTTTTGGAAACAATATCACAAGTCTCTGGTACTGTCTGATCAAAACCAAATTGACGAGCAAATCTGCTTGGATAATATGGTTCATGTCAGAATGTACTACCTTCCCTTGATAGAAGAGTACTGGACCTAATAAAAATAAGGAATAAATGTTTGCTAGAAGAGATAGAATCATCATTAGTCACCTCTATATTCTCTGGAAAACTACTGAACGAAAACTGAAAAAAGTCAATAGAATCACTGTTCTCTTTTTTTCTAGTGACCCAACCAGTCGATTTTTCGATCATCTTCCTTGGTTGATAATGCCGGAGTGAAAGCCGATGAGGATTTGAATAAGATCTTTCCGAATTAGCAAAAGTCCAAGGAAAATACACTCTTAATCAACCTATGAAGAAATACTAAGGAACACAAACTAGAAAGACTTGGAGGTAGAACTTTCAGAACCAGAAATGATATTTTCAAAAGCATGATATAGTGAGCAAAGGACCGGATGAGCCAATGAATATTTCTGACCTTCTGTCATCGCGCCTGCAACCATGAAGAGAGTCAATTTGATGATTTCTATTTGTTTCGAATTTGAAAATATTACCAAGCTCAACCAATTTGCTAAAAAAGCAGTCAGTCACAACCTTACATCTATTCTCTAACCTGAATTTGACCGTTGGGAATAATCTTCATATATAAATCAAGTCATCCGACCATTAATTTTAGACAAGATCATCATATATCTAAGTATTCTCATTTGTTCATCATAACCAACCGTTTAATCAACTATTCACCGTTAGGTAAAGATATTTGACCATCCGCTTTGAGTTTGGACCACCTAATCATGGTAAACTAACTACTTGATCTCTATATCTGCTCGCACACGTATAAATTTGAGATGATAATTCGTTCATCTTGTTCACCACCTATGAATATGCTTAACCCACTATCAGGAATACAAATTGAGAAACTTATACATGTGAACAAGCCACTTAAATCTAACGGTACACATGTTGTACCCCTTGATCACTTCAAAAACTTACCTATATTCTTTTATTTACAAAATCGACCATACAACCACCTACATACGTGATCAGAGTACTAACCATCAAGTTTTTATATTTTTAACATATCATCCGACCATCCATCACATTTGAATTTGTCAAATTTGCTTCCTAAATATCAGAATGAACTGCTCAATTCAAAGATCATAGGGTATATGTCACAACTACCGACAGACTTCTTTACTAGATATGAAAGCATTAATTTAGACCTCGGGGCAGTATAGCCCATTAAAAAGACATTTTAGTCATCTGTAAGCTATCAGTGCCCAAAATAGAGCGATGGAAAGAGAATAAAAAATAAAGAATATTTGTTAAATTTTAATGTATTTAGATGGTGTAGTTCGACGTTATGAACAGTGGAAGTTGGAGAAATAAAAATGGAAAAATCGTAAATATGTAGTGCCATTAACCTATGCCCTTGAATTCTAGATCACATTATCGGAGCATAAAAATTAATAAGAACAGGAAAATCGAAGATCAATAGTTATTTGTTACGTGATGCACAATACAAGTATTGGAGGATCCATTGCGCAACGCGTAATGAAAGTCTACGTGCAATACCAATGGGTGCGCAATGGACACTTCCGCACAATCATCTAGTATGCTTACTTATTGCACGGATAGAAGAGTTGGCACGTGTGAGAGGTTATAAATACCCCACCATCTTCTTCATTTGGATCGATTGAAAGATTTTCAGAGAGCAGAAGAGAGAAGAGTTCTCAAGATTTGTCTAGGTATTCAGAGCACCTGTTGTGCAATGCACAACAAGTGTCTCCTGTAATGAGCATCCCGTGCATTAGGGTAGTCCACACAATGAGTGAACTATGTTCATGTCCTATTCGCGCAACATGATCATTGCGTGAACAATAAGTTTCTAATGATAAACTTCATTTTAAAGACATGAAAGAAAACTTAATTACACCATAGGATCAAAGTTATTCAAGTTTGTAAGATCAATTAAGATAATATCATTTCTGCTCAATGACTCATGCAATCAGAAGATCATATTGCGATCCGAAATCCTACTGAAATTAATATCTGAACTTATTCAATTTTTTTTTTTTTTGTGTATACTTTATCTTAGAATCAAATGATAAAAGGATGTAAATGAATTCAAAATGAATAATATATGATGATTATTCTTTGTATTATTTCTTTGATATAATTTAATGAGATAATTCCTCAAATCAAATACCTTTCGTTTCTTGTCGAAACACACATATATAGTTCTCATGATCCGTTTCATGTGAAATTTTATATCATACTCATTTATCATAAATTAATTATACATGTCGAATTTCAGCCCTTAGATCATTGTAAAAGTAGCTTAATTAACAAATAAACCCCTTAATCGTTGATTTTGGTATACGTCATGTGAGAAAAGCTTGTAGATAGTTGTAATAGGATATTTCCCTCTATACAAATGACTTAGATTGGCCATCATATGGAACCAGTGTAAAATATGAGGACCCCACCTTGGTAGGCTTTTCCTTAGGCGTGAAGTAAGCCGTTTTAGGCTTACCAACTCTTCTTAAATCTATAGCTTCCAATTGACTCACATTACACCGTCAATCACAACTTAAATTTAGACCACACTTTGACTTTATATGACCATGATATCACATAAATACCCCAATCTATGATCCTACATCATTGAATGATGACCTCATTGACTCAAATTTCTTCCTTTTGGTGCTATTGATCAACTACCAACTTTTGTCTAACAGTTTGCCTATCCTGACTACACATTTCTCTCAAAATTGGGTTAATTGAGATCAAAATTTTTTGACACCCGTTATGAGAATTTTCAAGATAGGCCAATCTAAATATCCGATTATCAAGAAAATCATACACCTAGGCTCTATTTGACGACTCCGACACACTAAACGAATTAAATTTAAAGAAAAATTGCCAGAAAAGATCAAATTGGAGAAACTCAATCCAAGTGGGATGTAAAATACATCCCCTCTCACATGCCCACTCCTTTATAAAAAGGCTGTGCGTCCCTTTACACTCACACGTACACCATCTCCTAACGTCTAAGGAAGAGAGAGAAAGAGAATGAGAAAGAGGAAGAGAGAGGGAGAAGTCTAGATGCCCATCATTCTCTTCCTTCTCCACACGTATGGTATCTCCTTCTTGCTCAAGTGATGTCGTGATTCATGTAGAAGATTTCTTATATCGAGATCTACTTAGGGTTTAGATCTAAGACTAAGGTGATGGATTCCTTTAAGCTCACACTAATTTGAGTTGATATGATTTATCTTATATTTATATACTTTCATATTATTATGATTTTTCATACAATTGATTGATGGATCGTTATGAATTATTTATCCTTTTAGGAAATATGGTGAATTTATCATTTTAATTATACGTTATTTTTATGAATTTATGTGGGGTGATGGATACAAGTCTTGTCATTTGTTAATTTTGAGAGCGACGCATACTTTCACTCTATATTGAGTTGGCTTTTGCTTATCTCCATTTATTCTTGTTGAGTTAGCCTATTTACTACTCTTCTCTTTTATTGAGATAACTTAATGCTAATTTTTTCTTTTATTAGGTTTACCTTGTGCTACCTCCCTTTGTTGCTTAGACATGTGTCTCGAAATTTCAAAACCCTCATGTTTCGACTTATTTCTCTATTGATGCAAGTGATGTGTTATATGCCTCATATATAGTCGTTCATATATATTATCGTGGACGTAGTGCATTTCGAGTAGCAACCCTCTTGGTCAGCACGTAATCCTATGGATTGGGTAGTGGTGTATAATCAATGTAAGTAAATCCTCATGTGCGTTACATTACTTCTTGGGATTAGATGTTGCAAATAGTCGCTCTATGAATAAATCGTGTCACATAAATCTTTCAATCACGTTGAGATGTTCGCATAAATCTACGTTAATGTTAGACACGCCGATAAATCTCCGTAGTATGAGATGCAAGGCGATCCAGATTTTTTATGAACTATATTCCACATTATGATGACCACTATGTATGATGAACCGCACAGACTATACTAGGGATACATTCAAGTAGAATGGTTATGCATACTGATACCACTTATAATTGTGGAGTACGAGACGTCTTAGAACCCTTACATTATTCTTATAAATCTCTTGAATTATTATTAATCTTAAAGGATAACCATCACTATGAGTAAGGCACTGACCCTCTCTAACCATACAGATATTCCAAGTGAATTACAGGTTGATGATACGACCGATAATCATTCTATGGAAGATTCTTTCAAAAAGAAAAGAAGAAGGATAACACTACGAATTATTTTATTTATTTTTCACTGTAAACTTTAATAATGTAATAAGTTCCCATTAAGAGGATATAAAAAAATTATTTGTATGCTTTTTACTATAACACTATGAATTATTTTATTTATTTTTCACTGTAAATTTTAATAATGTAATAAGTTCCCATTAAGAGGATATTAAAAAATTATTTGTATGTTTTTTACTATAATGAAATGATAAATACAGTTGATTTTATTCTCGTGAATGGTTACCTTCGTGAATGTAGCTAGATGTGATTTTTCTATTTTTAAAAAAATAGTGTGTGATTTTGAAGCATCCACATTTTACATTATTAACATCCGAAATTCTCGGGCATGAGTATGTACTCGGGTCGCAAAAATTTGGGATGTTAGACTTACTGACCCTTGATGCTCAAGATGAGCCTATACATGGGTGGTACTAGTAAAGAATCACACAAATCTAATTAATCAACCGTAGGAAGCCGATGAATCCGCCCAATCACTTAAACCTTGAGTATAGTGTTTACTAGCCTCCAAGTGTAGAGGTTCGTAAGTAATATTTTATGAATATGTGGTCGATCCCACAGGGAGATTGTCACGGTCCAAACTCAGAAACTGAGCTTACAAAATTCTCGATCGCCGAATCCGGTGCCGACAGCCTCCGTAGTACCCCATTCTCGGCTCCCAGCGCGCATACGCTAGATTCTGATCCTGAGATCCTATAAGAAGGATTTTTAAACGTATATTTATCTTGTAAGAAACATAACCATAAGTTTACCCAAATTACAAAGACAACATTATCATCACATATCCACTAATATAAATATTTGAATACAATGTAAAAAGAAAAATACATATGTCAAAATCAAAGCTTCAGAAGACCGCTGCATGCTCCAAGCTCAATGTTGTTGTAACCTAACGCCACCTGCACACATTTATCGTACATAAGCTTATGGAAAGCTTAGAAGGTGGTGTAAGTATGTGCGATGCATGAGCCAAAAATATAAATTTCAGAATAACTGGAAATACTGGTAATCCATAAACCGTACAATATCAGAGTAATACGAAAACATGCTGGTAAGTCCATAAATATCATCAGCCTTATCCAGGCTATGCAATGTAAAAACATAATAGGCCAATATCATATAATGATGAAGCAATGTAGATCAACTATGCAATGCAGAGACATAGTAAACCAAATATTGAATACTAAGAATTCAATGAAATATACAATTTCTAACGAATCCATGAATACCGTCAAGCTTATCTAGGCCATATAAATACGGAAACATAGCAACCTAAATATCATATGCCGCAGATGTAATGCAATATGAGGTGCGAATGAAATGACCAAGCTAGAGTGTAAGGTGATGAGGGTCAAATATTGCATGTTAGACCCCGATTATTGCCAAATTTTACGTACATGATATGGGTTAATGGAATATTTTAATTGTGTTTTTGTTGCAGGGTGTAATCAGGAGCGTTAATTGAAAAAGGATATTAAAAGTGTGGATTTGACGCTTTGAAGTAACTAAAGCAAAGGACGGACTCTAGAGGACTGAGATCAATGAATTTACATGCCAGGAACCTGAGGAAATCAAGCCGTTCGCATTAAACGGGTTTGAAATTGGTGCAGAATGCAAGATCACATGGTTCCCGCCATCCGATTGGCTCAAAACTTCATACATGGCCTGGGGGCCATAAATTAACCGTACATATTAAATTTTAGTCATTGAAGATCTAGGAAAGTGGGCCAACGGACAGATCAGCCTATAAACCATCGATTTCAGGACCGCCAGATAACTGGATATACCTAAATTTTGGTCCCAACCGTTAAAATCGTATGAGAAAAGGGATGGATGGATTGGATGTCTCAAGAACATTGCAGTGGACCCTACCCAAACAGTGTGTGCATAATACACAAATGCACCAGCCGTGCACTGCACTTCCACCATGGTCAAACCGACCTTTGACTGACCAAATTCGAAGAAGGAAACTTCCTTCTTCAGCGTCCACAAACCGATCATCGGTTTGTAGTTGTGGGCCCCACCTATTGTCCATATAGACAATCTAAACCATCCATCAGATTTCCAAGGACCATATCACCAAGGCCTAGGTGACCATATATGAAGAAATAAAGAGAATGGGATCCTAGCCATTCAAACATTGAACGAACGACAATGAGAAAAGTTCAATGGGCCACACTCAACCTAATCTAAAACCGACCATATTTGAGTGGTTTTTTGACAAGAATCTAGTGGACCGAATAGATCCATCAGTAGAAACAGTTGTGGGCCCCATCGACTTTCACAAAGCAGCGTTCGCATGCTCTGTTCCGCAACAGAGGTTGCGGATGATCTTAGTGGGCCTTCATCATGCACCAAAAAATCAATCAAATCTGTTTATCATGCAGAGGGGTGCGATCTAATTAAGCTCATGTTGATCTTGTGTACCCATGCATGCACATGTGCTGATTTCAAGGGTTATAAAAGGATCGTCTGCTGCTATTATAGTGGGATTATTTTCATGGGCCGCAGTAACGGACAACAAAAACAACACATCTCTAGTAGAAATCCCGAGGCGAAGACAATGAACGAAGTAGATTGCACTTTTGATGCTAATCACCGACTTTCACCAAGCATCAGCGTTCCGTAGGCGTTATTTGTAAAGCGTCTGAGACCCGGACGCTGCAGGCCATTTAGAGATCATGGCCAGGATCAGTCCAATGATCCTGGCCGTTTAAAATCATTCCAAGGTGGGATCGACCACGCTCAAGGAGACTGAACGGATCAGATCCTGAAAATGGGTCGGATATTTGTGCCCAACACAAGTTGAACGCGATTTGTTCATGGGTTGCTGCGTGTTTTCTCTCACCGACTCCAAAAAGGAAGCACTGCTCCACCGCCTTCCATCCAGCTATAAAATGCCAGATCCAGAGCACGGTTTGAAGAGGGGGGAAGATGCAGAAAGAGAAGAAAGAGAAGAGAAAGAGAGAGAGGAAGGACGAACGGATGTTTTTCATGTATCAATTTTATTTTTCTTTCTTTCTATTTAAATTTATGAATTGTTAAATCTCTCAGCTAGGGCTGAGATGAAGCCCCTAATTTGATTGACTCTTGTTTATATTGAATTTATTTTACTTTGATTGATTTGTTTCTTTTTCTAGTGTGCTTTCCTGAGATTTCCGTACTTCGCCATTCTATGAACTCGACCACAGTCTAGATATGGATGTTGTTTGGAATATTACTCTAGGTGTTTATGTCTGACCATGAACAGGTTTCCTATAGAGCGAGAAATAGGATTTACATCTCTTCATGCCTGACCATGGATGGAAAGATGTGATCCATATGTTTTAAAGGATTATACATTCTGTGTGCTCGACTAAGGACATAGGATGTGCTTTGTTTATTAAATTTATATCAATCTGAATTAGGGTGAATCAACAGGTAAAAGAAGGGTCAGGATAATTAGAGGTGGATTCGAAAGTCCTAGTCTTCTCCTTAATTGAATTTTCATCATTGCTCTCAGTTATTTTTCATAGATTTTTGTTATTAGTTTACTAAAATATTTGTTGGATTAGTTAAGAAGAGTCATAAATTTCAAATTGTGACAACCAGTCCTCGTGGGAATGATCTCATAATACGTACCATATCTATATTTAATTCGTATACTTTCGAGTTAAAATCATTTAAATCAAATTGGTTTAAATTAAAACATCATAAGGTCGGGATGATAATACGTAGTATCATAGGCTATGGGGTCCACCAAAAGGGACTTCTATCCAAACCAGTCTCATACCTAAATTTGAATAGTCAGACTTAATGTCGTAAACTCCTGATCTTAAGTTAGTCGTGCCCCTAACTGAAATCCTGGCCATTGTGAAGGTACATGTAACAAATAGTTGCGCACCCCCAGCCCAAGTGAATAGTAAATGAATGAATGAATGAGTATACAACTCCTACTCAATAAGTCCACATATCAGTACTGTACATCTATGAGATCATCACCAGGATTTATTATACTCTACGCTAGCTTGTCGCCCCTATCCGAGCGCACAATTGGGTAAGTGGAAGAGACCTCATTATTCGCCTGCCAATATCGGGCTTGGCTTGTCGATAGCGGACCCATTCCTCAAGCTGGTCAAACTCAAACTAGATATTACTCCCTCACTTAGGCGGGTAAGTCACACCCCCTCCAATCGACCACGACACAGTGGAAGACGCGACCTACTGGTATACGACCCTCATGCACTCATATATATCTACTCAGTTTAGACGTTGGAGCGTCTCCTGGCCATGGAGGTTTAGGAATTTTCACCTAGAGACATTTATGGTGCTTGTATGTTAGAACCAAACATTTCTTGTGTCCTATTTGGTCATCCACGATATGTCTGTGGAGGCTACGACCCTGATATCACTAGGGCATATAGTAGTCATATCACAAAATGCGTGATGCATGAGTCATATAATCTAGTCATACATCAATCCTACGCATACTGTGTGCTCATGTGGGACGACTCCACCTATCAGGGAGTCCTATAAACAACCTACCCTATGACATATGTAATGGTCAACCACATCTCATAATAAATATGCAGATGATGCGTATGGGCATATGTCATAATGCTATACTATCACATACTAACAATTAGTATAGATAATCGACCTAACAAAGGGCCTCAATAATCGACCTTAATATCTGGCCTCGACAATCGACCTTGACAATCGAAATTGACCTCAATGATCAGTCTAGAAAATCGGAATTGACCTCGTAGATGAACGGCCGATGATGGACCAAGCAATATCAATGGGGCCCAATCGTTTGGGTTAACCCACTAGAGAATGATGACGATGGGCCTAACCAGGCCTAAGGAAAGGTCACGATGTGGACATTTAACCATCACTGTCCATCAATGTGGACATTCAACCAACATTACTCCTAAGGAGTGACCCTCATAGGGCCAATCATATAGTAGGCCCATGACCTCACATAATGGCCTAATATACATCACCATGGGCCTCTCTCAAGGGCCTAATACACATCACGATGGGCCTCACTCATAAGTCACATACATATCATAATGGGCCTTATCCAATGAGCCACATATACATCATATCGAGGCCTAATATCTGGGCCTCAAATACATCATAATGCGCCGCTTACCTGGGCCTCAAATACATCTCAATGGGCCTCATCCAATGGGCCTTAAATACATCATATTGGGCATCACGTGCATCACATTGGCCCGCATTGCATGGGCCTCATATACATTAAGTGGGCCGCACCAATGGACCAATATACATCAAGTGGGCCGCATCATCTACATCATTCATCTATTTTTAGAGATAATTTTAGTGCATTAACCAAAAAATGGATCACATCGGAGGATCATCTAAACCATACCACAAATAACAGTGGAGATAATGTTTTCCAATATTTAAACCACACAGGGCCACCGTAACATTTATTTTCCATCCAATCTGTTCATAAGGTCACAAGACCTGGTTAAAGAGGAAAAATAAATATCATTTTGATCTAAAACTTCTGCACTCCTAAAAGGGTTTCAGTGGTGGACATTTAATCCCTCACTAGTCTTTGCATTGTGGTCCACCTAAGATTTGAATCTGCTCCATTCCCAGGCCCATGGCCTGGGAGTTAGGATGGACGGTGTAGATGAAACACACATCGCACTGGTCCCTACCGTCCAAATGGACGGTGGGATGAAACACATACCATGGTGGAACCCTTAGAGCTTGGTGGCGTCAGACAACTGGTGGACTCACAGAACTAGCTCACCATCCATACAGATGGACGGTGAATAATAAATACATCATGGTTGGCTCCACGTAGCACACCGTCTAGCGATGGACGGTGTGGATATAGAAATATATACATCAAGGTGGATCTCATCCCACTCGTGTAGCATGTGTGGGTGAGCCCCACACGTCTGCCAATGGTGAATGGTATGGACATTACACATACCTCATGCTCAGGTCCACAACTTGCTGACGTCAACAACATCTTCAAAGCTGGCGGTCCCCACCATCCATATGGATGGTGGGATAAAATACATATATCATGGTGGGTCACTACATATGGACGGTGTAGATCTAAAGTACATACAGACAAGGGTAGGGTCCACATCAGTGGGCCACCCCAAAGTGAAGGACCAAGCTACTATTTGTATTATCTGCTGCATCAGGGCCTGTTGCAGACTGTTACAATTCAGTACCATGGATCTGCCCCAATCTGGCCCATGATCTTTACAGATGTATGGCGTGGATGCACTGCACATGCAAAAAGGTGGGGTCCACGTGAGTGGACCACCCTACTCCGAGATCAGCTAGTATAGGCATTCCATTAAACCATCCTGCATGGCCAACCGTTCATACAGGCCCATCCTGACAGCCAGACGGTCCAACAATCTGGACAGGCATGGATAAAATACATACATAAAAAAGAGTGGTCCACACAGGTGGACCATACAACTAGGATTAAGCTGGCGTTTGTGTTCTTCCCTACATCTAGGCGGTCCTGCTGGACTGATGGTGGGCCGGCCAGACGTCTAGCGAGCTGGACAGCTAGATTGTCCCATCAACTAGACTGTTTGGATCACCCCAAACACTCATCAGATGGCCACAAAAAAATAAGAGGGGGAGAGAGAGAGAGAGAGAGAGAGAGAGAGAGAGAGAGAGAGAGAGAGAGAGAGAGAGAGAGAGAGACATCATGCGATGGAGGGCTCCACCACTATGAGCCCTCGCTTACAAAACATCCATCAAGTGGGCCCTAACTAAAAAAAATCAAAATCTAGCACTATGAACACCCACCTTTGATTATGAAATTCTCCTTCCATCAACGCATTCTAGAGCTCCAATGGATGAGATTCAACGGTGGAGATTGATTTTGGAGGGTGGGATTGGGTGGTAGGGAGTAGGCTACACGTAGCTTCTCTCATAGAAGCTTGAACATTAGGTGCTCATGGGGTTGCTTGGAAGAATGAGATATAGATGAGAGAGAGAGGTTGTAAGAGAGAGAGGGATGGGTGAGTGATGGGGTGTGATGGGTGGAGAGAGAGAGAGAGTTGACTTTAGGAGAGGGGTGGTTGTACTTGCTTGAGGTGATTGATGGGATATGTACTTGACGTGATTGATGTGATTTCTCTTAGATTTTACAAATACGCGGCATTTTCTCGAACTGAACACAGGCCAACATCTCCTGGCTTGGGTGTCACACACGAGACACGGCATCGGATCCATGGCGACCACGCGGTTGCTAGGGTACAAGTCTCGAGTCGAGCCAACTCCGAAATACAGGATACGACTCAAGGTTACGTGCAAATGCTGATTACAGATCGCGGGCCGCCGGAATTTGACTAGGATCACCGCGGAAGCTTATGGAACAGTACGGGCTAGGATACGTGTCTCACAGGATACGACTCAGGATCGCTTGTAGACATCGGTTATAGATCGCGGGTCGCCAGAATTCGACTAGGAGGACCGTAGAAGCCTACGAAACGGTACGGGCTAGGATACGGGTCTCAAAGAGATGGTTTATGATAATAAAAAATCAAATGCAAAACTAAGGAAGAGAAACTAACCTATAAGAATTCTAATTAATGAATGCAATGATTTTGAAGTTTTTATTTTTAAATAGAATTTAATTAAATTTAAAACAACACCCAAGCTTCAAAGTTCCATACATAAGTTAATAACCCATAAATCATGATGATTTTGATAACATAATTACGATCTAAGCACTATGGTCAGCCTAATTGAAAAATAAAATAGTTTAAATCTTTTTAATAAATGATATGAGAGGTTATAGAATCATGGATTTGCACCATTAACATATATTCGTAAGCGCTAGTAATTGTAAGTATTCAATATCCACGAGATAATGAATCAAACAATGTAACAGGTTGAAAATATCACCCATCTAGGAAATCTAATAATGCAGGTTAAGCCTATCCATCAATATGGATCTCACATGATAGAAACATATGGATCAAAAACCTAAACCTAAATAATTGATAACATGCATACACCATTCATCTCATCATTAAAAACAAATCAATTAATCATAACTTATGAATAATTAAACCCATGTGTTTCCCTTCTAGCTTGGGCTAAAGAGAACTAGAAAGACATTATATATATATATATATATATATATAAAACAAGTACATAAATAAATAAAGATCTAAAAAAACTTGTAAAGAAAAATAAAAATTAAAACAATGAAAATTGAAACTTTTCTAAAAAAACTAGAAAGCTCTCCAAAAACCCTAGATCTGCTTCCAAAAGCCCTAGGTATGCTTTAGAAGTCCGTAGGAAACCTCTATTTATGGCTCAACTCGGTTACTTTCAAAAAATAAACTCTATTTACGCAATCCGCATAGAAATTATGTTTCGCTCTGTGTGATTTCAGTAACACTGAAATTGGCTTAGGTGACACCTAATTAAGCTATTTTTTTGCTGAACTGTTTTGTACACTTTAGATGGCACTGAACTTGACTTAGTTGGCACCTAAATGTCCTTTTTTTTGCTGTTTAACTTGTGCTTTTGCTAATCTTTTCTCCATCTTTTGTACTTGATTTCCTTGGATCTTTACATGAGAATTCTTTGTTCTTGGTCTCCTAAGATCCCTCATTTTCCTTAGTGATTCTTGAGCACTAAATCCAGGCTTTTAACATTCTTTTCAATCCATGCTCTTAAATTTACCTTGCAACACAAACATGCATAAAACATAACATTGTAGTATCATGTTTATAAAACCAAGATATAAATGGGAAAAAATATACAATATTTGAGTCTCAACATATAGCCTTGTGATTTGTTCATTTAGAGCCCAAATGTAGCCGGCAAATTACTGACTAAACGAGACAATCGTAACTAAATAAAAATCTACATAAAGCCGAGACAAATATGCGGAAGATCTTAATTAACAAACTAAATCAACCAAATTACTCCTTTATCTTAAAAACCAAATGTTTAGAGTGATTAGGACCGAATCACTATTTCCATTAATTGCGAATAGGCTGCACTTTTAACTTGGCTAATCCACACCCTAATCATCATGCATAAAAAATCTCACTATCCAATTCATTCTAAAAATGCCATGATTATCTGAATAAGTTCTAGATCACTTGTCAGTGGACAAATAAATCCGAGGCAATAGAAAGACATTCATCTTAACAGGTTTGACGTCCATTATGGGACATCGAACTAATATCGCATCTCGAATTGCTCAACTTGGACTAGCAAGGCGAGTGCTTCGATTGTGCAAATTCATTAGATGAAAATATGGAACTTAAGTGAAACTAGCCCCTTTGTTCTTTCACAAAGTTATAACTTTCGGACCGTCGATTCATGGCTAAAGTTAGGGTTATTTGACCGTTGTTTTCTCACACATTATACGCGGGTGTGTTAGAACTAAATTTGTGGCTCCAATTCGACAATCACCCCAGGTATCAAGATAGGCAGACATAGAGTACAACCGAGATATGGAGATATGGACACTTATTCAGCCACTCGCTCAATGTTTAAATGGATCATGTGATATTCAGAGGGTGGGGTTCGTTCTCTGAAGATGGGTTACTCCTTTGCCTTCTATATGAAAGGACTTTTTAATACATATTGAATGAGATAGGAAAAGATCCCTACAGTTGGCCACTGCGAACTGCTGAAGGATGCCTCTCTGATGATTGTAGAAGTTCAGCGTGAGAGAGTAAACTCCAATTATAGCTAATGATTATCAGCTATTGGCTTACCACTACGGATTACACTATGAAAGGTAAATAACAAGCTTCAAAAAGTAAATGATTACACTAAGGAATGTAATTTAGTTGACAGAGTAAAGAAAGGATTACACTGCGAAATGTAAATTAACAAAATAACTGAAAGATAGTTGAAAGATAATGTTGGGTTTGTTTGGTTTAGTATGAGAAAAATTATTTTATTGTAATCTTCTTTTATTTATAGCTATAATCCAGCCATTTTGGATCTTTCCCATGTTCCGACAGTTATGGTAACCATTCTCCATCACTTGAATTTTAGATGCTTCCCACATTTCGCTTCCTTTGGGCTATCCTTGTGCCATCTGTCAAGCAACCATGAGAACTCGATCGCTTACCATTTTTCATATGATCATTTCAACTTGTCCGCCTCCCTTCTCGACCGCTCTAACGACGCACAATAGCAATTGATACCTTGTGGCTTCACTTCCCAAGGCGTAACCGTACATATCTATAGGGAATCCTTCGAACGCTCCATGTGTGCTCGTATAGATCATACGTAATTAACTCTGACTGGCCTAAACAGGACTATGGCCGAAACAAATACAAATAGGGGTATCGACTAAAGACATTTCTCCACACATATCTTTATAGCCACGACCTCAATTGATCATCGGTGACTATCGATCTAAGTTAGGGCCTCCTTGGTTAATCGGTACACCTAATCATCGTATGTTTGTGTCTAGACATAGATCGCCATGTGGAACTATTTACAACCTCAAGTATAGGGTCACGATGTAGTAACAATTCAGTAAGACCAGGGTTGAATCCACATGGACTAAACTTGTACGTATTCTAAAAATAACTAGAACTAAACTAGAGTATAAAAAGATCTAAATTGGAATATGAATAATTGAAAGTAATAATGAATAATGATGATTAAAACTTATCACTTTAAAGGTCGGAACTAGGGTACTAATGATCCACTTGTACTTATCAAGATGCTACCTTATTTACTTTAAGGAACACAATTTGAATTGGATTCATATCCTATCCAATTGGAAGATAAAGTAATTTAAATCAAATCTGAACTTTTCATTGACCAAATTCTCAATGGATGAGAATTGTGATGATTGGAAAGGGATTCCATTACCCTACCATGCCCAGGAGACAATGGTGAACAACGGGATTTACCAATCTCACTATCCCAAAACAGAAAAAGAAGATATCTAAAGCCATTACAACATCTATTATAATCTGAGTCATAATAAATCATAGAAAATTAAAAATATTTCCTTAAAATCAAACTAGAAATCAATAAAGTTTAATAAGAATAAGAATCAAAGTAAAATAAACATCCAAACATGCTACAAGCTTCACCTCTTAGCCCTAGCTAAGCGGTTTAGCCAACCATAGACATGATTGAAACAAAATCTTTTAAATAAAGTATGAAAAATAAATTATGGAAGAAGAAAAACTCTTTGGCGGCTGATCCACCATTGTGTATGTTCCTTGAGACCTTTTTAAACCCTAGAACATGCTTTGAAACACCTTAAGGAGTCCTATTTATAGTTGTGGAACTTTAACTTTCGCACCGAGTTAAAAAAATCTAGAAATCGCCTTAAATTTACGTGCTCTGCGTAGTTTTTCAAAATAGATTTAGAGTTTAAATTGCTTCAATTTATACACTCCACGTAATTTCCCAAAATAGACTTAGAGCTTTAAAATATACTTTTTCAGGACAATTTCAAGAATATGTTTGTTTTCAAGACAACTTTAGAATTTTTTTCTTTACTTCAAATCTTTGATTCTCTTCATTCCTTACTTAGTTTTATTGGATCTTTAGCATATGAATTCTTCATTAATGACTTCCAAATCTTCAAATCTTCATTTAGTAATCTTTTGACCATAAATCTTCCTTTTGGCATCGATTTCACCTTAAGCTCTCGAAATCATCTAACACATGAAAACATGCATAATTAGATCGAATAAGTACTATTATGTTTATAAAGCCAAGGTATAAATAGGAAAAAATATATAATATTTTACACTTAACAGGTACGCCTATCTCATCGCTTAGATGGACATATATGTCTTCCGTTGGATCTCATCAGTGGGAAATAAGCCCCTTAAGGGTTAATATAATGAATAAAGGGCCATTGGGACCATTTACACAACTTCTGAAACTATATAAGGCCCTTATTTGAGCATCCCCTTTCCCATACGAATTTTTTACCCCAGAACAACAGAAGAAATAAGAAAGGAAATGTGAGAAAAAGAGAGAGAGAGCTTGGGATGTGAGTGTTGGTGCACCTCTGCCCTCTCATCCCCTACTAGTCGCCTCACTGTAACCGGCACCAGTGTCGGAGCTTTTCTAACAACGATTGGAGGTAGGTGTTAAATCTCACTTATAATCTTGGGTTTCAATAATTATTTATCCCTAATCTTAAAAGCTTTTATGCTTATTTAGGTCTTTCAATGATTTCCTCAAAACCCTAACTAGAGCTGTACATGAACTGAGTTGCCTCGGTTAACTTGCTCGACTCAACTCGAAAAAGCTCGATTCGACTTGGTTCGAAGCTGAGTTCAAACCGAGTCGAGATGATTTTTTGAGTTCGAGCTCGACTCAGATTGAACCCCAACTCGAATCGAACTCAGATTGAGTAGTTTGGTGACTCGATTATTTTGATATTAATGTTGCTTAGCAAGTGTTCGATGAAATTACTCAACGAAGTGTGGGCTGGTGGCGAGGAAGGTATGGATATGAAATAAATACCCTTGTATATTGATTTTTATATTATCTATTAAGCGTTTGATGAATTACCTGTAAATCGATGCTGATGTTTTCCATTTAATGAGAAATTGAAGGTGCACTCCATGTGTTTGAGAAAATGCCACAGAGGCTCGATCTTGGTTTAAACTTGGCTCGAACCGAGCTGAGTTGGCCAATCAGGCTCGAGGACCAAGCCAAGCCGAGTTCGAGTCGAGGTTAGCTAGTGGCCGAGCTGAGTTGAGCTGTGCCAAGCTCAACTCGGTTCGACTCGTGTACACCTCTAACCTTAACCCTATAAGTGTTGTGAATCGGGCGAATTGTCATAAGGTGCGAACCATTATGCCTAGGTTGCCATTTATCAACCCTTAAGGGACTTAGTTAATGATGTCTCTTTGTGAATAGTTTGTTGATTGCTAACATGTCTATATTTTTAATTTGATTACAACATGTGTTATTAATTGTTTATAGAGGCCCGCATGCTTGGTGAAAATGCATAAGTCATTGAATGTGTTGTTATATTTATGCTCACATGTAACCATTAGCGATATGATCCACTAGACTTATGGGTCAGGCATGGTGGTATGTAACACCATGTTCAAGCTGTGGGTCTATGCTAGGCTGACAAGCCTCTCCTAGTAACTAATGAGCAATCAAGAAGGCTATGAGTCTATTACATCAAACTGGAATGATGTTGTGACTGACCCACAATTACGTTTGGGTGATGACTCTTACATTATTTATGAGTGCCCTCTACCCATTGATGGGATGCCTAACCCTGTGCGTCCAGGCTGTGTCATTTGGATCCTTAGTAATCACTCAGGCTAGTGTTAGTGCCACATTAATTGGAGAGTTGCCATTTAGGTGATCAACCCAAATATGAATCAAGGGACACATTTAAGGAGCTACTTCGACTGCCCTAAGCCTTGTGATTCAGTTGAGACCATGGTAAAATAAGGGTACCATAACTTTCATAATATACTGGATGAATGAAACTTAATAACTACTCGACTAACATATGCATGCACTGCATTGCATTAGATAGGACTTACGATTTGGCGTTGGGCCACTTGTGAGGAAGTATTGGTATATGCGAAATAGGCGTCGAAGTCGCTTGGGAGAAAGTGTTGTTTGGAAAGAGGATGCACCATGTCATACCTTCAAATGAGCATTTAATTAGAGTATTTAAGAATTGTCAGATTTCTTGATTTTCATTACCTGCACTGATTAGGCCTATAACACGTGTAACTTAGAACTAATGAAACCATTGAATTAGCTTCTCACTCCCACCTAGGATAATGTTTTAAAAAATCAATCAGACATTGTTATTGATACAGGTTCTATTGAGGCTTTTGGCAGGTAGGCTTGGGTCAGCTTGTACTTTCATCGTGATGCCTTAGGAGCATTGGACAAAGCTAAAAGACTTTACTTTTATTTTAGTTTTGTACATGTATATGTTAAAGTCCCCAATCGGGCATGCTTTATGTATAAATTTTATTGTATATTCATTATGCTTTGTATAATCCCCATTTTGGGTGATCACCACTATTAGAATTGTATTTTTGACTCTTAGTCCTATATGTATAGATTTTTATTTTTTTCTACCTCGCTTTGATTTCGCTAAGTTAAATTGCCCTACTTTGGTTATTCATGTGTAGAATGAATGTGAATATAAAGGAGGTTACATGTGCATTTTCATTTGGTTCACATTTAGAAACTTAGGACAGGGGTCTCTATACTTGAGTGTTAATTTTTGGGGCATGACACCTAGTCCAAACCTATATCCATGCCCTTAACTCTGATATAAAGCTTGATCCAAACCCAAACCCCAATTCATACCTTTAACCTTAAAACCCTATGAACCAACCCTAAAACACAGTTAACTTAACAGTCATAACCCAACAGAACCTTAAACCTGGACTGGAACTCAAACCCTAGGAAAAACCTAACTTATAGGGTCAACCCAAGAGTCAACTCACCTTGTGAACCCATGTAGCTTACCTAGTCAACTCACGTTGTCAAACCAAGTCCACAACCCATTTTGGCCCAAGCCCATTCTAAAGGCCCAATTCGGATAAAATGGGATATATTAAGGCAGCTTCAGAGGATAAAAATTGTCGACGTGTACGGGGGAGCCCCAAAGTTGAAGCAAAGGTGAATGATGAGCAATGCCTAGGGTTTCGCTCACTACGTGGCACCGGCCGTATTTTGGCCAACTGCTCACTCGTGTGTTATTGTCGTCCTGCTTATTTCATGCATGTGCAAAACTTGAAAATTACTCCGATGCCCCTCTCTTGAGCCAAAATTACATCTTATGCCACAAACCAACACATGAGAACATGCCACATAACAATCTCAAATCTCAACCATTTAAACTCTTTTTTACCTCGAGCTTTATAGGAATTACTAGAAAACTAGGTTTGAAGGCTATAAATATCTCCATTCCCTTCACATTTTAAGCATCCATCAATCCCATAATTATACACAATAATCTCTACCTATCCATAATCAAGCATCCATCCTAATAAGGAGAGTGAGAGTGAGGAAGAGAGCCTAGCCTAAGTCCAACCTTAACACTATCCTATTAAGCCAACCCAAGTTTAATCCAAGCCACTAGTACGATCCTTGTGACACTACCGTCCACTCAATTGTTTTTAATCAAGTTTCATCCAGTCCATAACATATGCATAGTATAACATTCATCTCATCATTTAACACACTTTGTACTAAATTGGCTTGAAAGTTGTTTGTGAGGCTTACCGATTTGATCGGATCCTGCCTAATAGAAAACCTGTCAATTACTTCACATTTTATTACAAGCATTTCATATATTCATATATGAGAATTAAATCATAACCTTAAAAAATAGTCAAGATCTTGTGAAGTAAAAATCATACATTTGTACGAGTAGAGCAGGTGCCCAATACCTTTCGTCTCTGTAACTGCAGTCCCTTAGAATTTCTGATCCTAGAACCAATGAGTCATCTTAGGGCAAGAAATCTTTGGATCTCTACTCTAACATTTCTATAAGGTGTAGCTGACTAAAAAGATAATGAAAGTAGCTAGTGGTGACTCTGGTTAAACATAATCAATCAACCATAATGTAAAGCCCTTGAAAGAGGCAACCGGTGGAGAAAGCAGGCTCGAGTCGATTCCAGCCTAGGATCTTAGCTTTCACACATATACATCATAGTGGGCTACAGAGCTTGGTGACATGAACACGCTATAGAGGTCAGTGGTCTGTGGCTGTAACATCCCGAATTTTTGCTATTTTGGATTTTTAAAATCTCCTAAAATTTTTCATTATAATTATCTTATGTTGTCACTTACTGACCATTAATAATCGATGTTGGACTTTACGTGGGTGATACTAATAAAGAACTGCACAAATCTGATTAATTAACCATATGAAGCCAACGAATTAGGTCGTTCACTTAAATACTGAGTTTAGCTACATTATTTTTCTACTTAGGGCCCAAATCTAGCTGACCTATTATTGACTAATCGAGACAACTGTAACTAAATAAAGGCCTACTAAAAGTTGAGATAATGAGGGTTCAGAACTTAATTAACAAACCAAACTGACTCACTTATCCTTTTAGCCAAAGAACCAACGGCTTAGGGTGATTGTAATTGAATCGTCATTTATACTAGTTGTGAATAAGTCACACTGTGAACTTAGTTAATCCAAACCTTATTCATTGCGCGCAAGAAAACTCACTACTCAATTCATTATAGAAATGTCCTAATCATTTGAACGAGCTCTAGACCGCTCGTTAGTGGCCCACTAAACTCGAGGCTATAGAAATACGTTCATCTTAGTGGGCTTGGCGTCCATCGGGGGACATCAAGCTAAGGTCGTGTCTCAAATTGCCCAACTTGGACCATAAGCCGAGTGCAGGGATGTGTGAATGCCTTAGGTGAAAACTTAAAATTTAAGTGAAACTAGCTCATTGCTCTTTCACAAAGTTATAGCTTTCGGACCATCAATTCATGGCTAAATTACTGACTAAAAATAATTCTCCACACATATCCGTATAGCCACGACCCCGATTGATCATCAGTGATTGTCAACTTAATTTAAAGCCTTCCTGGTTAATCGACACGCCTGATCATCGTTTGCTTGTATCCAAATATAGATTACCTTATGGGACACCTATCTCATGTCTTAGATTGACATATATGTCTTTCGTTGGGTCCCATTAGTAGGAAACAACCCCTCAAGGGTTAATATAATGAACAAAGTGCCATTAGTCACACTATAAATATCTTGGTTTCTCACACCCCCTCTCCTTACACGAATTTGGCACCATGACCTAGAGATTGTGAGAGAGAGAGAAATAGAGAAAGTAAGAGGAGAAAGGAGTGTAAGGGAATGGCCAATTAGGAGGAATTGTTCTCCTCTATTTCGGACGAAATCCATGTCGCAACCAAGACCTTCTTCGGAATTCCTCCGTTGGTAACAAGGTAAGATCTAACTCTTATTGCCGAACTCTAGAACAATTAGAGTTTTCCCCAAATCTCTTATTGATTCCATGTTTTACGTAGGTCTCGACGCTTGCATCCAAAACCCTAACCCTAAAAAGCTAGATCAAGAGACTTGTCTCAAATGTGTGGACCATTATCCCTACATTGTCTTTTATCGACCCTTGAGGAGGTAGTTAATGATCACTTGTGATGAATGCTTACATCGATTCATTGCATATTTTTATTTTAAGTTTAATTGCAACGTGTATTGTTAACTGCCTATTGAGGTTCACATGTTTGATAAAATGCCTGATTGATTGGATGTATCTCTTCATTGATGCCTACATGCTTGATGGAATGCTTAGGTAGAAGTGCGATTCTAATGCTGCTCACATGCTCGATACGATGTCTAAATGAACGTGCAGTTCTATTGGTACACATGTATTTAACAAAATGCATGAGTGGTTATGCTGTTGATTCTGTATTATGACAATATAATAAACTGCTAAACTAGTGATACTTTGGTTACTTACAACGTTGGAAAAGTTGGCTAACCGCCTAGACTAAGGGGTGGCCTGGTTTAAATCGCTCAGTCTTGACTTATTCAGTTGACCTGGGTTGAACACGGATGACAGACAATAGATTAGTTGTAAGACCCGTATCCTAGCTCGTACTGTTTCGTAGGCTTCTGCGATCCTTCCCGTTGAATTTCGGCAACCAACGACATGTAGACTTCATTTGCGCACAACCTTGAGTCGCCTCCCATATTCTAGAGTCAGCTCGACCCGAGACTTGTACTCTAGTGACCGTGTCGTCGCCACGGTTCTGGCGCTGCTTCTTGCATACCTATTCATACCCTGGCTAGGAGATGTGGGCCCGCATTCAGTTAGAGGAAAATACTGCGAGTTTGCAATCCCAAGAGAATCTGTACAACATGTCTCATCAATCAATCACTCAATCAATCAATTAATCAATCACCTCATGTCAAGTACAAGAGTAACCCTAAAGTCAACTCTCCCTCACCCTCTGTCACGCCCCAAACTCGGAGACCGGGCTCACAAAATTCCCGATCACTGAATCCGACGCCGAAGCCTCCGTAAAGGCTCCTAGCTCGCATTCGTCAGGTTCCGATCCTGGGATGCTACGAGGAGAATTTTCAATGTCAATTTGATTCGTAATAAGCATAACCAAAGGCATAACCCACAAACAACAACCAAGAACTCCATTACATTTTCACTATGATCAAAAGCTTTATAAGTACAATGAGCATAAAGGGAAATACAATGTTAAAGAAGAAAAACTCCAAAACGATCAGCAACGTGCTCCTGCCTCAGCGCTGCTGCGATCCAACGTCACCTGCACGCAACGGTCGTGCATAAGCTTACAGAAAGCTTAGAGGGTGGTGAAAGTGTGTGCGCAAGGTAGTAATATGAACATGCAATGTCAGAGTAAGGCGGAATATACAGATGGAACCATAATATCATGAGCCGTACCAAGGCTATACGATGCAAGACATGAATGGTATCGGTCATCCCAAGGCCATGCTATGTGCAATGCAACTCAAGCATACAGGTCCTCATCTATGTCCATACATCAATACAGCTCAAATATGAAATATCACCGGGGTCTAATACACTCTAAACCAGATTACCGCCACATCGCGTGCAATAAGGTAAGTGAAAAAGACCTCACTATCCGTCTGCCAATATCAGGCGCGACTCGTCGATAGCGGATCCATTTCTCGAGCTGGTCGGACTCAGCCTAGCATTGCCCCCTACACTCGGGCGGGTAAGGCTGCACCCCCTTCCAACCAACCACAACACAGTGGAGAGCGCAACCGTATGGTAATCGGTACTCAACGCTCATCTACCCACTCGGTCTAGACGTTGGAGCAACCTCTTGGTACCATAAGGGTTTAGGACTTTCACCTAGGGATATCAATAGCACCCCATGTAGAATAAGATTTTCGATATCCAATCCTGCCAACCACGATGCGTCTGTGGAGGCTATGGCCCTGATGTCGCTAGGGCGTACAATACCCATGTCACACAAATGCGAAATGCATGATTCACGCTATCCAGTCATGTAACAAATCCTGCGCATATCGTGCGCTCATGTAGGGCGACACTGCCTAACCAGGAGCCCATAACAACCTGCCCGAAGGCGTATGCTATGATCAGACAATCCTCATATCAAGCATACATATGATGTGTATGATCATGAGTCATGAAACTATACTAAACATGTAAATGAGTGAGGAACCATTCATACAACGCGGATGGGCCTAGACGGCCTATACACAGCAAGTACGGCCCAGTAAAGGGGCTTTAAGGAGGGTCGTAATGCGGACGTCTAACCAACATTACACTCGCAATGTGGACGTCAAACCAACATTGCCCCCAAGGCACGATCGCCGTAAACACTGCCACATAATCTGTATTGGGAACACACATTGCAATGGACCTTAGGTACATCCTATTGGACCTTAAATATATCTAATAGGCCATGATATATGGGCCTTGTATTTGTCAAACGGGCCACACAAATGGACCATACCAATGGGCCTTAGGTATATTGCAATGGGTCATAACCCGTGGGCCTTGGATTGCATCAATTGAGCTTAGTCTCATGAGTCTAGTATGTGACCAATGGGCCACACCAATTGGGTCCTCCACATGTACATCAATTGGGCCTTAACCCATAGGCCTTATATGAGTCAAATGGGCCTAAATCCCTAGGCCTTAAACAAATCAAATGGGCCTAACCCATGAGCCTTCAATAAATTAAATGGGTCTAACCCATAGGCCTCGTATGCATATCAAAGTGGGCCTAAACCCCTAGGCCTTACATATATCAAATGGGCCCACTTCCATGGGCTTTAAAAATGCAACAAATGGGTCTAATTTCATGGGCCTTGAAGTATATCAAATGGGACTAATCCCATGGGCCTTGGAATACATTCAATAGGTCCAACCCCATGGGCATAGAGGCCCACTGGAATGTTTATTTTCCATTAGACCTTGGGCCCAACATAGTGTTTATTTTCTATTCAAACTGGGCCCACATGCTGTTTAGTTCCATCCAAACTATTCACAAGATCACATGGGCCTAGGCCCACTGTAATATTTATCATTTATCTGCAATCCATTTTATTCAAAGGTCATATGGACCTTGGTCCCATGATCATATACATATTATAAGGTATATAGTATTAAATATACATAATAGTGGGACCCACAAAACTTGATGTTGCAAGGTGTCAGGGGCCCCACGATCAAAATAGATGGACTACAACGTTGTGGGCTCCACCGTCTGCTGGACGGTGGACATAGGACACATACATCAAAGTGGGTTCCTATGTGGGGCCCACTGTAACGTTCACATACCATCCAAACCGCTCATAAGGTCACTCAGACCGGGATGAAGTGAAAATACAAATTTCAGATTGATCTGAGACTTCTGTGGCCCAGGAGATGTATTTCAGTGGCAGAGGTTCAACCCAACTGATTCCTTCGGTGTGGGCCACCTGAGCGTCGGATGGGGCCAATATTTGTAGGGTGCCCACAGCTGTGGGTGGCCCGCCTTGTGGGCCGGTCGGATGGCAAATGAACATCATGGTGGGGCCCACGGCTGGAGCCGTGGGTCCCTGCTGGACTGGACGCAGCTGCTGCTGCTGAAATTTATTTTTTTTTAAACACTAATTTTTGTGATTTTTCAGGTGTGTGGCCCACATCATATAAATCCACACCGTCCACTAACTTCCTTGACTCAAAACAAGCCTAACGAGTCCAATATTGGACATTTTCAGCATGTAGGGAGGAATCTAGGAACTTTAGATGATGGAGATTTCATTTACTAAGATATGGCCCACTAGATGCTCCGTTCAATCTCATTTCCTGGCTCAACGCCTAAAATGAGCTGGTGAAAGGGATGGACGGCTTGGATTAGAACTATAGATCAGGGTGGGGCTTATGCAGGTGGCTCACCCCAAAATTCCTTTTTCCCTTCTTTCTTTTCCTCCTTTTTTTTATACAGGGACGTCCAGCGTCCCAGACGCTGGACGGTGGGTCTCTATTTAAAATATACATTGTGGTGGCCTATTGAAGTAGGCCACCACTGATACAACATGCAAGGTGGGCCCCACTTGAAGTAAGCTTGGACCAAATAAATGCTCAAGGTGGGGTCCATTCAAGTGGGCCGCACAACCCTATCACAAATAAAATAAAATAAAATAAAAATAAATAAATAAATGAATAAAAGAGAGATGGAGAGAAAGAGAGAGATGGAAGGTGGGACACGCGTGTGATGGAGGGACCCCGACACTATGGGCCCTCCCTTGCAATGAATCATACATCAAGTGGGTCATTTAGCACGTGGGACCATCAAAACTTAAAATCAACGATGGGGATCCTTTCCCCGCCAATATGAATGGTCTAGATGACCTTTCAAAAGAAAATAAACATCATGATGGGGTCCATGGAGAATGGCCCCATCATAGAATGATTATGATGATCCAAGTGGTCCATCGACCATATATTAAGGTCCCAAGTGAGATCCCCACCATGGATCGGTGGGCCTCACTTGGCCCATCATAAAAATAAGAAAAACTACCTTATAGAGGCACCCACCGTCCGATCTTCTTGCTCCTAGGAGTTCCTTGGCACCTTAACTTGGATTTCAATGGTTAAGATGAAGAATGAAGGGTTGAGATGGGAGATGATGGGGTAGGAAGGTGGGCCACTTGGAGCTTAGGAGAGTTTGAAAAACTCCATACGTATAGAGTCTTGGAATTTTTTTTTGTTGCTTGGAAATTTTGAAATGAGAAAGAGAGAAAGAGAGAGAGTTATAAAGGGAGAGAGAGAGAGTGATGGATGGATGTGGTGAGTGATGGTTGTGTAAGAAAAGCTTGACTTTTGAGGCTTTTGTGTAAGAGAGGTATGGGTGGTGAAGACTTTTATGGCTTTTTGTGTAAGAGAGGTATGGGTTTGGGAGACTTTTGTGGTTGCTTGGGAGAAGGGAATAAAGTAATGTGTACTTGACATGTGATGGCTTGATGGATTGATTGATTGATGGGATTGATGTGATTGATGTGACACATCGTAGAGATTTTTTTGAGTTTCGCAACGAGCGGCGTTTTCTCCCACCGAACGTTGGCCCACATCTCTTAACCGGGGTATCGCCTCGGTGCGCGAGTCACGGCATCGGAACCGCAACGACGGCGCGGTTGCTATGGTATTGGTTTCGGGCTGAGTTGACTCGGGTTGTCGGTATATGAATCAGGGTCGCACGTCGATATCGGTTAAGGGTCGAAGGTTGCCGGAATTCGACCGGTAAGACCGCGGAAGTCTACGGAAAGGTACGGACTAAGATACGGGTCTTACACCCTCTCTCTTACACACCCATACATGTCAAGTACAATTATCACCTCAAATTCATCACTCACACCCATCGCCTCTTACAACCACCCCTTCTCTCTCTCTTTCTCAACACACTTTTCAAGCAACACCAAAGTGGTGGACGTCCAAGCTCTCCCAAGGTGAGAAAAGGTGTTGTGTGGCCCACTTCCTATCCTAAAAATTCACCATCCTAGCCCTTTATTTCTCATCATCTTCTATTAAAGAAAGACACAAGAAGATTGACGTTCCATCGGACTAAGAAGATCGAACGGTGGGCGTTTCTATAGTCTTAGATTTTATTCTTTTGATGATGGGCCAAGTGGGGCCTACCGATTGATGGTATGGATCTCACTTTGGACCCTAGATGCGGCCGATGACTCACTATGATTCTCATGATCATTCCATGATGGGGCTATTCTCCATGGACCCCATCATGATGTTTACTTTTCTAAGTTTGAAAGAGGTCATCTAGACCTTTCATTTTGGTGGAGAATGAATCTCCACCGTTGATTTCAATTTTGGTGGGCCCACATGTATTAGGACCCACTTGATGTATGATTGAATGCATGGAAGGGAGAGCCTTTAGTGTCGGGGTCCTTCCATCGTACGTGTGTCTCTCTCTTTCTCTCTCTCCCTCTCTTTCATTTTTTTGATGATGTAGCTGCGTGGCCCACCCAGATGTACCCCACCTTGATGTATGTCTTATCTACATCATCTGGTCATTTGGTGGCCCACCTGGTAGCATGTTTGTGGGTGGGGTCCACCTTAAGAATGTGTTACCCAAACCGTCCAGCGTCTAGGGACGCTGGACGTGGCTAGAAAGTGAAGTATGCACTGACAGAGTGGTGTAGCGTCTAGCAAACAGAAAGTAAAAATATTAGCTTAGTTCAAGCCTTGGGGTGGGTCGCTCATGCAGGCCCCACCTTGATGTATGCGTCTAATCCACACTGTCCATTCCATTCCCCAGCTCATTTTAGGCGTTGGGCCAAAAAATGAAGCTAATCTGATAATCAAGCGGGTCATACCATAGAAAACAACGATATTGACCATTAAAGGCTGTTATGACCCACCTTGATGTTTCTATACACTGAAACATGCCAAATATTGGGCTTGTTTGGTCCGTCTTGAGTCTTATAATCCAATGGTTGGGTTGGATTCTACTGATGTGGGCCCTACCTAGGAAAAACTTTTAAAATTTAATTTTTCAAAAAAAAATGAAACAGCAGCAGGCGCTGCTACTGCGTAGGGGAAAGGCCAGGGACGTGGGTCCTAACCGTGGGCCCCACTGTGATGTGTGTAAAACATAAACACCGTGCATTTAGTAGGCCTCCTTGTAGAAGTGGGCCCCCCCAAAAATCAGCCGTAAGGGAAACTCAGGTGGTCCACACCACAGGAAACTGTGATGATTGAGCTTCTGCCATTGAAACCCTTTTTGAGTTGTCACGAAAGTTTTGGATCATTATGAAATTTGTCTTTCCTCTTCAATTTGGGTTTGTGTGACCTTACTAACAGATTGGATGGTAGATAAACGTTATGGTGGGCCCTATGTGGGACCCATCTCTGCCATTTGAGACAGCAGTCGCTGCTAACACATGATGTATGCCATCCACAGTAACCGTCCATCCAGACTGTGAATGCACACCGTCCATTTAGTTGGTGGGCCATGTGTGTGGACCCTACCATGACGCATGTGTCGTATCCACACCTTCCAACCATTTTGAGAGATTATTTTATGGCATGAGAAAAGAATGAGTCAGATCTATAGTTCACATGGACCCCACCATTGAAAATAGCGGGAACAGTGACATCCACCATTCAAAATTTCTAAGGGCCACAGTACTTTCCAATTAAGCTGATATTTGTTTTCACTTCATCTATCTCTATGTTAATTTATGAATAGGTTGGATATCAAAATACATCACGATGGGCCACAACATGCAATCCAGCTGTGGTATGGTCTAGATGATCTTTCGACTTGATATATTTAAGGGTCGTGTGCAAGGCCCACTCGTTATGTATTTGTGGCCCATTTGATAAGACCCATTGTGATATATTTCTAGCCCATTTGAGGCCCACCTATAATTTATATTTGAGGCCCACCTGTAATTTATATTTTAGGCCTACCTGTAATGTATATTTGACGCCCATATGATGGGGCCTACCTGCTTGAATCTGAAGCCTATGGACAAGACCCATTGTGATATGTATTAGGCCCATTAGTGTGGCCCATTGATGCAACCTAATCGATGTCTATGAAGCCCATTGGTGCGGCCCATGGACGCGGTCCACTTGATGTGTATGAGGCCCACTAGTGCGGCCCATGTGATATGGCCGACTCGATACATATGAGGCCCATTGGTGTGGCCCGTGGATGCGATCCACTTGATGTATTTGAGGCCCATGGGTCGAGGCCCAATAGGATGTATATAAGGTCTATTGCAATGTGTGATTTCACCATGGTTTGTATAATGATATTTATGACGGACCGTGCCTTGGGAGTAATGATAGTTTGACGTCCACATTATAAGAATAATGTTGGTTAAATGTCCGCATTATAACTCTCCCTAGGGCCCATTGATGGGCCCATTGATAGGCCCATACTTATTATGTGTAGGCCGTCTAGGCCCATCTTCGTTGTGAGGATAGTTCATCACCATATAACATGCTTAGTATAACTCCATGATTCATGCCCATATGCATCATATGTATGCTTGATACAAGGAATATTTGATCATAACATAAGCCGTTGGGCTGAGATATTTACGGGGCTCCTTATGAGATGAAGCCCCACATGATTGCGCGGTACGCATAGGATTGCTACATGATTGGACAATGTGACTCATGTATCTCGCATAGGGCCGTGGCCTCCACAGGCATATCATGGATGGTTCGAGCATCTGGGCACTTTGGATGTCCGTGGGTGAAAGTCTTTAAACCTTCGAGGCTAGGAGATGCCCCAATGTTTAGACCAATTGGATACATGAGCGCCCGAGTGCCAAATACCAGTAGGCCGCGTCTCCCACTGTGTTGTAGTAGGTTGGGAGGGGGTGTGGCCTTATTCGCCCGAGTGAGGGGGTTATAAGCTAGGATGAGTATGACTAGCTCATAAATGGGTCTGCTATCAACAAGTTGGGTAGGTATTGACAGACTGCTCGCTAGGCGGATGGTGAGGTCTTTTTCACTCGCTAGTTGTGTGGCTAGGGAGGTGGCAGCCATTGTGGAGTGTACTAGACCCTGGTGATGATCCCAAAGAGGAACCATACTGATATGTGACTTATTGAGTAAGAATTGCATACTCATTCATTTATTCATTCACTATCCACTTGGGTTAGTGGTGCGTAACTATTTATTATGTGTACCTTCACATGGCCAGGATTTCTATTGGGCGTGCGACTAACCTGAGATCAGGAGTTTACCGCATTGAGTATGACTATCCAAATTTAGGTATGAGATTGGTTTGGATAGAAGTCCATTGAGATGGACCCCATAGCCTATGATATTACGTACTGTCAGCTCGACTTCACACTCCAGCTTGGTCATTTCATTCGTATTGCATATTGCATTACATTCGTAGACATATGATATTTTGGGTTGCTATGTTTCTACACTTATATGGCCTAAACGGACTTAGCAGGATTTACATATTGCATTGCATCATCAGGCATCGAATATTTAGTTCTCTATGATTCTGCATTTGTATAGCCGATTCGCATTGCATACTCTGATATCATACGATTCATGATCTTGTCAGTATTTCTGGTTACTCTGATATCGTATGATTCATGATCTTGCCTATATTTTCGATATTGTATGATTATGGTATTGTATTGTATACTTGGCACGTGCATCGCACATACTTATACCACCCTCTAAGCTTTCTATAAGCTTATGCATGATAGATGCGTGCAGGTGGCATTAGGTTACAACAACATTGAGCTGGAAGCGTGTAGCGGCCTTCTGGAGCTTTGATTTTGATATATGTATTTCCCTTTCAGCACTGTATTCAAATGTTTATATTAGTAAAAATGTGATGATGATGTTGCCTTTGTGATTTGGATAAACTTGTGGTTATGCTTATTACGAGACAAATGTATATTGAAAAATTTTCCTTGTAGGATTTAAGGATTAGAATTTAATGTATGCACGCTGGGAGCCGAGAATGGGGTACTACGGAGGCTGTCGGCACCGGATTCGGTGATCAAAAATTTTATGATCCCGATTTTTGGGTTTGGTGCGTGACATGAGCTACACGCGATGCTTGCACCTAATGTCGATTGAGTCGGAGTGCCCTGAGTTGATTGAAACAGCCTAAAAATTGACTGACCATTTATTTTTACAATGTGTGACAACACCAAACAGAATCTAGGATACCTGTATTCCCATTAAATAAGTCTACTTATAACCTTAGTGGTATGATCTACTAGACTCATCGGCTGGGCATAGTGGTATGAGATATTGTGTCTGAGCTGTTAACATACGTTGTGGTGACGAGCCTTCCTGTAGCGACCAATGAGTAACCAAGAAGGCTATGAGCCTAGTACATCAAACCGTAATGATGTCACGATTGCTTTACATTTGTTTTTGGGTGACGACTCTTATATTAATTATAGGTGCCCTCCACCCGTCGATGAGACACCTAACCTTGTGCGTTCGGATTGTGTTATCCGGGTCCTTAGTGATCAGTTGGGTCAGTTGGTCGGGTCAGTGTTAGCTCACATTGATTGAGGAGTTGTCGTTTTGGTGGTAAACCCGAATACAGATAAAAGGACAAGTAAGGAACCGTTTCAGCTACCCCGAGACTAGTGATTCAGTTGAGACTACAATAAAATGAGGGTACCCTAGCTTCCCAAATATGCTAGATGAATAGAACCTAATAACTACTCAACTAACATGCGCATTCACCGTATTGCATTAGATAAGACTTACAATTTGGCGTTGAACTACCTGTGAGGAAGTGTTGACATATGCGAAATAGGCGTTGAAGTCACTTGGGAGAGAGTGTTGTTTGGAAAGAGCATTCGTCATATCATATCTTCATATGCGCATTTAACAAGAGTATTTAAGAATTATTTGATTTATTGTTTTATCATTACCTGCGTTGATTGGGTTGATAACATGTGTAAATTATAACTAATGGAACCACTGAATTAGCTAATCACTCCTACCTGGGATAGTGTTTTAAAACACTAACCAGACGATATTATCGATGCAGGTACTATCAAGATCTCAGACGGGTAGGCTTAAAGTGGCTTGCACTACCAACTTTACGTTTTAGAGGATTGGACCAAATTGAAAACTTTACAATTTAATCATTTTGAGTATGTAAATTGTGGTTTCGCTAAGCTGAATTATGTAAGTGTGATTATTCATATATAGATTTAATGTAAATTATAATGAGGATACATGTGCATTTTATTAAGTTTACACCTAGGAACTTGGGACCAGGGTCTATATACTCGGACGCCGATTTTCGGGGCATTATAGTGGCACACCATGCAATTCGTCCGTCGGATGCAGAGGAGCATTAAAAAGGTTCTGATCATCATGACTAGATATACAATTCGTTGACATATGATTCTATACATTTGGGTCCATGAATCGGTGATCCAAGATGTTGATGTGATCATATACATATGAAGTAAGATTCCACAATGAAAATATGTTAATCTTTTGGGGTTGTTTGACACCATGGATTTGGGAGGGTTTTAGGGGATTTCAAATCCCCTAGAATTTTTTATACCATAAAGTAATTGGGGGTTTCAAATCCAAGGGTTTTAAATCCCCAAAGAGGTGGTTTGAAATCCAATGTGAAAGCTTAAATTACATCTAAAATCTTCTAAGAGTTGCATGTGTAACATGTGTGTCACTAGGCTATTAATCTATTAGGCATATGGCCCACTGGTGATATCTTAAAACAATCATATTATCAATTACATCACTATAATTACCTTATTATGATGATATGCACCATGTAAACATTAAATCAATGGTTACAAATCATTGGTTAGTCACTGGCATGTGGTCTTGTGCTTGTGGCCGCTCCGAGACTTGGAATTTCATCATTTAAAGGCAAATTATATATTTCAATCATTTGGCACCATGGATTTGAGGGGATTTCAAATCCCTTGGTTGTTTGGCACCATAATTGGGGATTTCAAATCTAGGAGGTTTCAAATCCCCTAAAAGAAGGGGTTTGAAGTCTACAATGAAAGCTTAGATTACATCTAAAATCCTTCCAAGAGTTGCATGTGTATCACTAGACTATTAATCTATTGGACACATGGCCTACTAATGATATCCCATAATAATTAGATTATCAATTGTATGAATATAATTACTCTAAAATGATGATCAACATCGTCCAAACATTGTCCATGTAAGTCAACGGTTAAAATCGTTGGTTAGTCACTTGGACATGATCTTGTGCTTGTGGCTCATCCAAGACTTGGAATTTCATCATTTTTTAGCAAAATATACATTTCAACGGGCTTATTACAACCATTGTCCAAAACATTACATACGCTAATTAGATATATTAAAGTGATTTAGTAATTAAATTCAAACCCCTATTAATATACTATGCATAGGTACTTTTGGATTAAAGTTGATTCTGAATCTAGGGTTTCAAACGCAGTAGGAAGATTCCGATCCCAGGGGTTCCAAATCCACTGTCCCAATTAGCCCTTATTATAAACATTGTGTCGACATTACATATATACACTAATTACATATATTAAAGTTAATATAATAATTAAATTCAAACCCATGTAAATATACTATGCATAGATGCTATTGGATCACAGGAGATTCTAAATCCAAAGCATTTCAAGTCGAGGGGCTCCAAATCCACACTCCCAACCAAGCCCTTGGATGATTTCCACCTGAGAATACAATTTAAAATACGGTCCATATTCGATGCCAAATAATTCAGTGATCAAAGGTTGAAATCCTCAAATATTGGACACGATTTTGATGCAACAATTATCATCGTATGAACGGTTTAGATCATTGAAACATGTGCCCGGGCAAACCTAATCCCGTACGTCAACTAACAAAACATTTGGATGACGTATCATAACTTCAACTGTGCCAATGCACTTGCTTTTACATATAGGGCTTGTGATCTGGAGATCCCAGCCGTTGAGATGGAGGAACCACCGATGGATAACTCTTGAATTTTAAGATTGTACCCTTTGATTGGTGTAGAAATCACCATGGGTAGAAAATGAATATAAAGATTTTATATTCATTTGGATAAGATTGGGAGCTGTTTGGGTGGATCCGAGGTTAGTGGACCCCTAACTGTGGGGCCAATGTGATGTATGTGCCTTACATCAACACCATACATCCATTTTGAAAGCTTATTTTAAAGCATGATCCCCAAAAAATAAGCAGATCCTAGTCTTAGGTGGACCACACCACATGAAACAGTAGCGATTGAATTCCCACCATTAAAATCTTCATTGGAGCCACTAGAATGTTTATTTGCCATTTAACCTGTTGACAAGGTCAAAAAAAAAGCATGAATGAATAGACCACACAAATATCAGCTCGATCCAATTTTTTTGTGGACCATAAAAGTTTTTATTGGTCGGTTATCACTAATTCCTTTATTATGGTCCACCTGAGATTTGCGACGTGCTTCGAAATTTATTTATTTATTTATTTTTTTTAGATAATATGTTTTATAATCTGTTTTCAAAACAGACGGACGTAGAAGATATGAGGTATATACATTGCACTGAGGCCACGATCAGGGATCCCACCAGCCTCGTGGATCCCCAGATTGACCGTGCTCGTGTCCGATCAGATTGGCGCGTAAAAGCACTAGAGACGGATGGTCTTGTCGGGGGCTCCACGGGCCAACTGTGATAAGGCAGTCCATCCATTTTGAATGTGTATTTTAGAGTTTTTTCCTACTGTACACCTTACGTTTAAGCCTGCAACTGTATCACGCCCGTCCAAACTTCCTGTACCAAACTACGCCCCTAATGTACAGGTAGGGGTGTACACAAATCGGGCTAGCCCGATTAGCTCGCTCGACTCGATTCGAAAAAGGCTGACTCGGCCTGACCCGGAACTGAGTTCGGGTCAGGACGGGCCAATTTTCTCAGCCTGAAAGTGAGTTCAGGCCGAGTTTTGGTATGACCCAGTTCGGCCCAACTCGGTCCGAAACCCAACTCGACCCGGCCCGCCTCGTCCCGATCCGACCCGGCCCGCCTTTATGTATATATACCTGTTTTAAAAAAAAAACCCTACATTTCTGATTTCACTTTCCCCCTTTCCCTTTCACTGAAAATGCTCGACCCCACCAAAACCCTCTCCTCCCCTGTTCGCTCCCTCCCTGCCCGACCCCACGGTCCCCACCAAATCTCTCTCTCTCTCTCTCTCTCTCTCTCTCTCTCTCTCTCTCTCTCTCGGCTCTCCACCTCTCTAATCTCTCTCTCTCTCTCTCTCTCTCTCTCTCTCTCTCTCTCTCTCGGCTCTCCACCTCTCTAATCTCTATCTCTCACTTGTCCGACGACTCCGACCAGCGCCCCTCTCTCTCTTGTCCGACCAGCAGAGGCCGTCCGCCTCTCTCTGCTCGTCCGTCTGTGCAACCACCATCCGCCTTTCTCTGCTCGTCCATCCGTGCAACCACCAGCCGCCTCTCTTTGCTAATCGTCTCGTCGTCCGACCAGGAGAGCTCGCTCATCCCTCCGTCCAACCGCAACTAGTATGATTTCTCTCTCTCTCTCTCTCTCTCTCTCTCTCTCTCTCTCTCTCTCTTTCAGTGTATGATTCCTCTTTCAGTAGATCCGTGTAGATTAGAAATTATTATTTTTATTTATTTCTGGATCTCAATAATTGGGTAGAAATGTCTATGATTGATCTGTGCTCAGGGGGAGTCATGCGTAGTATGATGAATGGGCCAGGCTGAGTGGTGGTGGTGGAAATATTTTAATCATCACTCGTCCGACCAGCTCGCTTAAATGCACACATCCACTGTATATATGGCTCATGTACTTCGATCCACACCATCTATTTAGCTGGTCCACATTAAGATCAGAAATAGATAGTGGAAAGCATAACCTCCTATTAGTGTAGGATTGTTCGTTGAGTCTATATTTTCGACCATGTTGATTGTCCATTTGATTGTCAGAAATTGTAGAGTGGACCACACCAATCAGGGGATCCGTTTCTGTCAGTCAGTGGCCATAAAAAATGACTGAAAATAGAAGTATTATTTTCTGGGTAGACTACTATGTTAGTTTTGCACCATTGAAAAAATTGTGGTGATCCTTCACCGCACACCATTAGCATAGTTTCACTAGAATACAGTCCATCCATAACTCTGACCCAAACATGGACAGAATGTAATTCAAAAATTACATTCGACAGGTTATACAAACAACCTATTTTTCTTCCCTTCACATACAGATCGCTCATCAATTTTATTTTACAAAACATGTTTTTGGGATTGGATTCTCGTGTAAAACACTCGTTTAACAAAACGTGTAGCTACACAGCAGGGTTTAATTGCTAGGTGACCCCAACATAACCTAGTTTGATAGTGTTGATTAGATATGAAAAGATATGATTGATTTGTAAGATTTAGGCTACATAAAGCATTTTTAAAAGTTGTTTAGCTGAGAATATACTTGACCAGGTCATCTCTATCAACACTTGGAGCAGCAAGTGACTCAATTAAATTTTATTTATTAGGAATCTTATACACGTGTGCCACACATATGGCATTAGCTTTTATCAACACCACATGTGTGGTACTTAAGTATGGAGAAATCATCCAATGCTATAATAGCCATACATGTTATAGTGCTCCTTGAAAGGTGGCATTTGGACAGTTTAAGTAAGTATTAGCAGACAATAATTATCCTATCAGTAGTTCGTAAATGGACAGTCAAGATCATTTGTATAAAAGTATGCTCCACCAACAATTTGAGCCATCTGTTTCTTGGAGTCCATCATGTATAGGTCATGATTACAAAGAATCGCTTTTGTCAGGCAATCTAATCATCTCATCCAAGAGTTGAAAAATGAGAGGCTAGACAAACCACCTTACATATGGATCATCTGATTATCCAATGGATTTGATTTTTACATGAAACTCCCCATAATATGTCTTGTTGCAACTGAGAGATGATCATGCAAATGTCTAAATGATCACCACCATTTCTTAAATAGTGCAATACTGACATGGGAGTCTAGCCATGATTCTCACTAGGTTGCACCAATTCACTCAAACATGATTTCCTCCCACTTTTTCAGCTTCATTATTTTTCTTTCTTTGAAAGTAGGGGTGGGCAGATAAGGTGTTCAAAGGACAATCTATATGCATCATGGTCCCTAAATGCTTTCCTTTCCAACGACAAATGTTCTCAAGGAATTATGGATTTGACAACTTTTGAAAGCAAGAATAAGCTTATGAGTGGCTGATTGGTGGATTTCAACTGAAAACATTCATCATGAGGATTTCTAGCAGAAGGAGAACAGGTGGGGAGTTTCTGGAAAAGGTAGAGAGAAATGAAGGCCAGGGAAGCAAGAAATATAATGCTTGGCAGGCTCCTCCAACCTTTTTTTTTTCTTTTGCTGTTGTTTAAGCTCTAAAATATTAATTAACTTAAAGCTCCTCCATCCTTTTTCCTTTTTTGGGTTGTTTAGGCTCCAATTATTAACTCCTAGTGTCCTGAGGCTTCGGTTGATTCCATTTTCATGTATCCTAAGAACCATGGCACCCAAACAAGCCACAAATGCTACAAGAGTAAGAACAGTTCTTAACTTCTAAGTATTTTTCCAAATATACATAAGTTACTTTTGAAGTATGTCTATCACAGTCTAAGGGCTAAATATACATAAGTTACTTTTGAAGTATGTCTATCACAGTCTAAGGGCCTGTTTTCATAGACACCTCAAAATGAGTTCATCTCATTTTAGTAAATAGTAATTGTGTATTAAAGATCATGCATCTTATTATCATAATTACTAAAACAAATGATCTCTAATACAAAAATTATGCTTAACTAAAATGAGATGAAGTCATTTTTAGGCTCTAAGACTTCGTTATTCAACTTAAAGCATAGAAATTTGTTATTTACCTTATATTCTTATGTTGATTTTTTTTCTTTTATATTCTTTATATATATATAAACTCCCATTCTTGCTTCCGCTAAACAATCTAATTTTCATTTATTAGATTTCATGCCACTCCATTCTAATCTTTTTAATGCATATTAAGTAGTTATTTATATTTTTGTAAATGATGTTAATAGTTAGTTTGATGATAGAATTATAGAATTGATATATATATAAACTCACATCTATGCTTATACCAATTGCCTATTAGATATATATATATATATATATATATATATATATTTATTCTTATTGTTGTGGAATACGATAATCAGTTGTCCATTTGAGGATTTTTATGTTGCCAGACATAGATTGAGTGTGTTCATGGATGCATAGAAATTCTCAAATTGTCTCTTTTTGGACAGTTCAATGTTGGATAGACAGTAATGTTTTCATTTATTCTAATTTAAATGCATATGCCTGTTTCGGTTCGTCTCTCCTAATTCTCTCTGGATATATTTCTTGCATTTACTTCCTCATCAAATATCCACACTTTGTGTGGATAGTTGACGTGTGAATTAAATCCAAGATTAATATATTCTGGAGAGATAAGGGGAGATGCTGCCAAAATTTTGACGTGACATTTAAATTAAATAATGAAAGCATTACTATCTATCCAGCATTGAATGTGTAACTGATTTATCCGCTTAGGAAATTATTTACTAAGGTCAAAGGATAAATGAAATTGTTTCATATCTTTAGATATGACTAGTGAGGATGAAGTCCGACCTAACCCTAGTGCCGGTGCCGGTGCATCAGCCACCTCACCACTTGTTGTTGAGGGAGAGGGGTCTTCAGCTGCAAACAAAGGAAAGAAACGGTCAGCTATCTGAGATGATTTTGAAGAAGTAGTAGTTAACAATGTCCCCAAGATCAGATGTATGCATTGTAAAAGTCTATACACCAAAAGTGTCGGGGGGTCGACGTCTCATTTAAACAAACATAGACAAAGTTGTGCAAAGAAACCTAGACTTCCACGTTCAGGCCAACAATTGCTATCGTTTACAAAGTACAAAGGATTTACTTCTAAAGGTACACTTACCACGCATAAGTTTGAAAAAGGAAAGCTGAAGGAGTGGTTTGCAAACTTATTATCATTGACGAGCAGCCATTTAAGATGGTAGAGAGTGAAATATTTATGGGATACAGTAAATACCTTAATCCTCATTTGAGAAGGTCTCCCGTGTTACTGTGAAGAGGGAGTGCATGAAGATATATGCCAGTGAGAAAATGAAGTTGAAAGCAGTTTTAGATTCGGTTTTAAGGGTAAGTTTGACGTCTGATATATAGACGGTGCAAAATCAAAGAAAGGGTTACATTTCATTGACTGCATACTATGTTGATGAAAATTAGAAACTCTGCAAGAGAATATTGAACTTTCGCCACCTTCCGCTTCCCCATTCCTGTTTAGTTATTTCAGATTGCATTTACAACTGTCTACGAGATTGGGGCATTGAAAAAAAAGTCAGTTCATTAACTTTAGATGATGCTTCGACAAATGACAGTGTCATACAATTCTTACGTAACCAGTTCAAGGCAACCGACAGTTTATTTTTTGAAAAAAAAAAATTTCATGTTCGGTGTTGTGCACACATTCTCAACTTAATTATACAAGAAGGGTTGAAATCAATTGACCAAACTATAGAGAATGTGAGGGAGAGTGTGAAGTACATAAGAGGCTCGCCGTCAAGATTGAGTATATGGAATGACATCGTTCAACGTTTGAATTTGACGTCTTCAAAAATGTTGAAGCTAGATGTTTGTACACGTTGAAATTTCACTTTTGAGATGTTGGATTCAGCCCTGGAATTGGGACATGTCTTTCTAGAATATGCAGTACATGATAGAACATATGCTTGGTTGCCTACTGATGATGATTGGAACAAAGCGAAAGAAGTTCACAAATTTTCGAAGGCTTTTTATGACTGTACAAAAATATTTTCTGGCAATAAGTTTCCTACAACAAATATGTTTTTTCCATCTGTGTGAAAAATTAAGGATGCCCTGAAGAAAGCTGCTAATGACAGTCCATTTTTTCTCTAAATCATGACAGGTGGTATGCAAATGAAGTTCGATAAGTACTGGGATGATTGTCATATGATAATGTCCTTATCTGTTGTTCTTGATCCTCGACGTAAGATGAGTTATGTTAAGTACATCTTCACGAGGATTTATCCTACTGAAAAGGAAATATCTGAAACTTCAAAGGTTCGTGACGCAATCGAAGTATTGTACAATGCGTACACAACCACAGTGTCCAAACCAAGTGCTTCTGAAGTTAGATCGTAAGTTGCTTCAAGCTCCGACGATGCTGATTTCATGTCTTTTTTAGCAAAAGAAAATACAAACACAGACACGAAAGAATCAGAGTTAAACATGTATCTCAAAGAGTCGATCGTACTATGGCAGGATTCCGAGTTCGATGTTTTGGAGTGGTGGAAATTGCGAGTTAGTGAAAGAAAATATCGTACACTATTAACGATGGCACGAGATATTTTATCAATTCCTATTTCAACAGTGGCATCGGAATCTGCGTTTAGCACAGAGCAGGGTCGTGAGCAAGACTAGAAGTTTCCTTGCACCAGATACAGTGGAAACATTAATTTGTACACAAGATTGGTTGCGTCCGAGTCTATGAGGTGATCTTGATGAGGAAGAGGAGGAGAATGTGAATGATGCCGCAACACAATACATGAAACAACAACAATATGATGGATGTTTAGGATGGATGTTATGATCTTTTTAGTTTATTTGAATTTGCAAATGTTGTAATGGGTACTCTTTTGACTTTTATTTTTATTTATCTGTTATGTTGATGGATGTTATGCAAGCTGCGCAATGCATTTCTACATCTTTTTGTTGACTTTTATTTTTATTTATCTGTTATGTTGATGGATGTTATGCAAGCTGCGCAATGCATTTCTACATCTGTTTGCTAACTTTTATTTTTATTTATCACTTATGTTGACTTTTATTATTTTTTAATCCATAAATTACTTTTATCTTATGTCGGTATTTCATTATTGTTAAAAATCCTAAAATACTTTTCCAACACAATATGTAGATATGTCTTCAAGCGAACCATCGGTTAACGTTTGAGACTATGGTTTCTTAGTCCATTCTCCAAAGTCTGAAAAGTTCAAGATTTTATGTAATTTGTGTGGAGCCAAGTTTGTTAATAAAACTAATCGGCTTATCTTGTTGGGGTGGAGATGCAAGACCATGTCCTAAAGCCTCAAAAGAAATCCAAGTTCTTTTCCAAGAAGTTCTTAATTCAAACAAAAAAGCTTCTACTCCCCAATCCAAACTTTCTGAGGCAGAGAAGGAAGTTAAATTATTAGCATTGGAAGAAGAACAATTTCAACTCGCCTTAAAACGCAATATGGAAGAGGTTTCTACACATCAGTGATGTCCTCCAAGACCACATGATGTCGAAGCAGGTTCAATCTGCACGGGTAAAAAGAAAAATAGTAAGAATTCGGCTAAGTTTCTCTCCAGTCTACGTGCATTTTACAGGATGTTGGGATCTACATATAAATCTTCTCGCAAAAATAGTTTGAAAAATCTAATTCAAACTATACAAAAGGAGGGCGATAAAAACGTATCTCCACCTTCTGAAGAGGGAGATGTGAATGAGTATGTATATGAAGATTTAGATAGCAGCTCGGGCTCAGATGGTGTTTGACTGTATTCAGTTTGTATAAAATATTTTATTTTATGCTTTGTCAAATGTATGTAAATATAGTAAAATTATAATATATCCTCTCTCTCTCTCATGAACTTGTAAATTGTAATGGGACGCGGATTACCTGCCAAAGGCCCAAAACCCTTCCCATAAACTTGCCGTAAGGTTCAAAACTGGTCCGAACTCAGGTTCGAAACTGGACCAAACTCGAAGGTTCGAAACTGGCCCGAACTCGCCTGGGCCTGGTTCGGACTGGAGATGTTGGCCCGATCGGGTTCGAGCCTAGTGCGGCTGTTGAACGGGCCTGGATGGGCTGAGGCAAGTTTGACTCGGCCCGACCCGTGTACACCCCTATGTACGGGTGACTTTTCACCATACCAAAATACCCCACTGTTCCTCTCGGAAGCGGGTTGGCTGGTGTGCGAAGACAAGCGCTACGCTCCTCGAACACCGAGTTGTCCGAATGGTTCAAAAGAGATCAAAGTTACATGGCCCCATGGTTATGTATTTATTATATCCCCAACGTTCATCCACATTTGGAGATCATTTTGAGTATTATGCAAAGAAATGAATCATATCCAAAGATTAACTAGACCACACCACAAATAGCCGCGGGAATATTAATTTTAAATGTTATAATTTACGCAGAGCCCACCATAACATTTATTTTCCATCCAATTTATTCATAAGGTCACAAAGGCTTGGATGAAGAGGAAAAACAAATTTCATATTGATCCAAAACTTTTGCAGCCCTTAGAAGGGTTTCAATGGTAGACATTCAATACCCTACTGCTTTTTACAGTGTGGTCCACTTGATAGTTAAATCTGTCTTGTTTTTCGTCTCAAGCTTTAATACGAGCTCACCAAATGGATGGACGGTTTGGATATAACATATACCTCGTGATAAGATCCACAGAACTTGTTGATGGCACACCAGCCTATCCACTTCCTGCTTCATGTACGACATCGTTGCTGGTCCGGCGGTAGTGTTCTGTCCAGCGGGCAGTAGTGCTGCAGTCCAGTGACCATGCTGCAAATTTTTTTTAAGGAGATTTTTTTCCCCACATTTTTCTCCGATACATGTTTATGTAAATATGTACATATAAGCATATAAAAATATTTTTCTCTATTTTTATTCATTTCTTTCTTTATTCTTTTAACAAGTATATATCTTAGTCCACAATGAGTTACTTGATGTACCATATATGATTTTGGGGTAGGAGAAGCTACTTTAGACAACCAACTTGATTAGTTTTCAAGATTCCATTAGGTCGATGGTCGAAAATCTATTTTATTTCCATTTTTACTATTTATAACAAGTCTTAGCTTGATTATAACTCTTCATCATTTGAACTCTATAAGTTGTGTCCAACATGAAAAGTGCTTAGAAAAATTAGAAGAATAAAGTGGTTAAGTCATATAGGAGTTGGTGAATTTCATTCACTTCGCAGTCAAGTTTAATCACTTCACGGTCAATTTCAATCAGTTTGCCATGAATTTCATTCACTTTGTGGTCAATTTCATTTACTTCGTAGTGAATTTCATTTACTTCGTGGTCAACTTCATCCAGTTCATGGTGAATTTCATTAACTTCGCGGTCGATTTCATTCACTACGGAGTCAATTTCATTCACTTCACGGTCAATTTCAATCAGTTCGTGGTGAATTTCATTTACTTCGCGGTCAATTTCATTCACTTAACGGTCAATTCCCTTCAATTCGCAGTGAATTTCCTTCACTTTGCTATGAATTTCATTAAATTCCCTCACTTTGTGGTGAATTTCCTTCACTTTGCAGTCAATTCCATTCACTTCGTTCACTTCGCAGTGAATTTCATTCACTTTGCGGTGAATTTCATTTACTTCACAGTCAATTTCATTCACTTCACGGTCAATTTCAATCAGTTCGCGGTGAATTTCATTCACTTCGCAGTCAATTTCATTTACTTCGCGGTTAATTTCAATCAGTTCACGGAGAATTTCATTCACTTCGCGGTCAACTTCATTCACTTCGCGGTGAATTTCATCAACTTCATTCACTTCGCGATAAATTTTATTCACTTCAAAAGATATCAAAGTTACATGGGCCCCACAATTATGTATTTATTATATCTACAACGTTCATAAATATTTTTAGATCATTTCAAAGCATTATTAAATTTTTTTTTAAAGAAGAATCATATCCAAAGATCAATTGGACCACAACACAAATAGCAGCGGGAAAATTGATTTTCACCGTTAAAAATTCCGTAGGGCCCACTATAACGTTTATTTTCCATCCAATCTATTAATAAGGTCACAAAGACTTGGATGAGGAGTAAAAACAAATTTCATATTGATCCAAAACTTCTGTGACCCCTAACAGGGTTTCAATGGTAGACGTTTAATCTCCCACTACAGTGTGGTCCACTTGATAGTTAGATCTGCCTTATTTTTTTGTCTCAAGCCTTGATACGAGCTCGCTAAATTGATGGACGATTTGAATATAACATATACCTCATGATAAGACCCAAAAAAGCAATGGGGAATTACACGTACCTCCAGTTTTTTTTTATTATTTTTTTTTTAAAAAAAAAAATTATAAGGAGAACTTTTCCCCCCTACATTTTTCTCTAATACATATTTATGTAAATATGTATATATAAGCATATAAAAATATTTTTCTCTCTTTTTATTCATTTATTTCTTTATTTATTTAACAAGTATATCTTCTAAACTGGAATGAGTTACTTGACATAACTTATATGATTTTTGGTTAGGAGAAGTTACTTTAGCCAACCAACTTGGTTATTTTCCAAGATTTTATTAGGTCGATGGTCGAAAATCCATTTCATTCACTTCGTGGTCAATTTTAATTAATTTGTGGTGAATTTCATTCACTTCGTGGTTAGTTTCATTCACTTCATTCACTTTGCGGTCAATTTCATTAACTTCATGGTGAATTTCATTCGCTTCGCAGTCAATTTCCTTCACTTTGCAGTCAATTCCATTCACTTCATTCACTTTATGGTAAATTTCTTTCACTTCGCGGTCAATTCCATTCACTTTGTGGTGAATTTTTTTCACTTTGCGGTCAATTCCATTCACTTTGTGGTGAATTTTATTCACTTCGCAGTCAATTCCAATCACTTCGCGGTGAATTTCATTCACTTCACAATTAATTAGATTCACTTTACGGTCAAATTCCTTCACTTCGTAGTGAATTTATTTCACTTCGTGGTCAATTCCCTTCAATTTACGGTGAATTTTCTTCATTTCGCGGTGAATTTATTCAATTCATTTACTTCGCAATGAATTTCCTTCATTTCGCGGTCAATTTCATTCACTTCATGGTGAATTTCATTCACTTCGCGGTCAGTTCTATTCACTTCGTAGTCAATTCCATTTACTTTGCAGTCAATTTCTTTCACTTCATTGTAAATTTCTTTCACTTCGCGGCCAATTTCATTTACTTCGTGGTGAATTTTCCTTACTTCGCAGTCAATTCCATTCACTTCGTGGTTAATTTTAATGGCTACAGTTATAATTTATAGTCATAGGGAACTTCAGCTTTTAGAAATAACATTTTTAATGAAGTAGGGGCATTTTGGTATAGTAAACATGCATCCATATGACAGGGGAGTAGTCTTGAAAAGTAAGTTTGGATTGATTTAATAAGATACGTGCCTTAAAAGTGAGGAGTACGGTAGGTTAAAACTCTTTATTTTAAACCATGAACCTAGAAAAGGAAGCAAATTAAAGGCTCAAGTGAACCACACCACAATTAATGGAGATTGAATTTCTGCCGTTGAAAAATTCTTAGGGCCTACATAATATTTATTCTCCATCCAACTTGTTGGTAAGGTCATATATATATCTCTATCAAAGGAAAACACAATCTAAAGCCCCCGTGCTCCTCTCCCCAAAGAAGTTTTCAACGGTGAGATTTCAATCATCACTGTTTCTGTGATGTGGTCCATTTGTGCCTTCAATCTACTTTAATTTTTAGATCATGTCCTAAAGTTACTTTTAAAAATGTATAGAGGGCGTGTGTATATATATATATATATATATATATATATATATATATATATATATATATATATATATATATATATATATATCACAGTTGGCCTCATGGAGGCCCTTACAAGACCATCCGTCTGAAGCTCGATCCTGGTGGGGCAGTACCCCATCCGCGCCCTGTTTCACAGCAATGCCTTCCGATGCATTAGAGCGGGAACAGCGCCCTGTTGCACAGTCCATCAAAATTGGACCTCGTTCGCTGATCTATGCCGTTGATCTTCTAGGACCTAACAGAGATTATGGATAGATGCACCAAAGTCTCCCAGATCATATATTACTAATTCTCAGTGCTCTGCCACTAGACTATGAATGGAAAAACAAAAGCAACGGTCCCTAAAAATGACTCTGTCTGACTGATGGCTGTAATGTTCCATTCTGATGAGTTCAAAGTAATCCCTTACCTGCGATGGATCAGATAAGATCAACGATCTGGATCAAAAAACAAAAGAGTCCAACAATAACGTTGTTCCCGTTCAGATGCACTGGAATCTGCAATTCCTCGCCGTTAAAAGAGGAATTCGAGAGTCCTGTGTAGAGGAACGAGATTAGCATGTTCATGCGCCTATTAAATTACAACTAGGCAGTACGTTTAGATGATGCGAACCACTCCTCTCATGGGACCAACTGTGGATAATGGATGGCCAGAACTCTTCTTGATGGAATCACCCAAGAAATCCAACCTTTGGCCTTTTCCCGGGACCCTTTATTGTTTTTCTTTTCTTTTCTTAACCGTCTACTCTTAGGCGACCGATCCACGACCCGATTCAACGGTTGGGAAATGGGAAAACCCACCGGAATGATCTTTGAGGAATCCCCAATCTATGGGAGGATTCAAGGGTCTGGATTACGAAACATGATCTTTATATGGAATTGGATAACCGAGCATGAGCATGGTATATATTCATGTTTTGATGCATCGCAGCATCGGTAGGGGAGGCAATAGGCTGGGTTTAGGCCCGGCATGCTAGAACCGACCCAGCATCGTAAGGCCCAGGAAGAACTTAGCCCAGGCCTGGAATGGGCCTACAAGAAAGCCCAAATCAGTGGGCTTGGGCACAACCAAACCCAAAAACTAATCAAGTCGCATATTTCTGAAGGTGAATGTTCTTGTTCCATCCGTTGATCAAGTGGAACATGATGCATAAAGAAATGCACACTTTGAAAATTGAAATCAAATGGTCTATATGCAACATGCATGTGTTTGACAAGGATAGGAATGGATATTTGCATTTGTAGGGTAGAAGACATGTCACATTGAATAAAGCTAGGGTAAATAGGCTAACATGACATAAGCTCAAGCCTAGCTTAAAAATGATAAGGCCATGCCATTCATGTCAGGCCGATGTCCAGCCCACAAGTCAGGCTAATAGGTTTGAAAGGCCGGCATAGAAAGCTAATTAATCCCAATGCATCAATGCCCTTGACCCCTTCTAATGAAATGCTGGACTGCATACTTACACTGACAGCAGGATGGTGCTATATGGGCCTACTATGATGTACCACCGTTCTGGCTGTGGGGCACCAGTGTTGTAGACTTGGCATGCATCTAGAACCTTATCCGTCCAAATGGTTGGAAACTTTAGATGGATCATATATCTGGTTCTTGTATCGGTATTTTGGATAACCCTTACCTCTATTCTATTAGGTGGATATTCTGTTTATTGATTGCGGTCCTTGAGAGGGTTTTTTTTATTTATTTATTTATTTATTTATTTATTATTTTTCTATTTTATTTTATTTTATTTTTTTTAATAGTTTTAGGATCTATGAGCCGATACTCAAAGGTGTATTGTTAAACCAGCTAACACTCTTGCGGGTCAAGTTCTATACTGAGCTTGTTGTAGGTCGCAGGAGCAGTGTTCCCTTGAAGGACAATTTTATAATTTCAATAGAGTTTTATGTAAACCCTAGTTTATTTGAGATAATATATATTATATCGTGAAAAAGAGTTATCATTGTGTTGAGATTTACTTTTTTGTTTTTTACTTTAAGCACGGTAGATCAGTGTAAATTTGTGAACGTACTGAAAGGAAATCACGTAAATATTTGTGTTATAGTTTATCTTTTTTTTATGCTTTTTTTTTTTTTTTTTTAAATAATTTGATATTATTGTGTATGTGGTTGAGAAATGATCTTTCTCCCGATGGATGGTCCTTTAGATATCCACCAATTGCCTAGTAAGAAACCTGCAAAAAAATTTCCTTTACGTCTAGAGAGGGTCCCACTATTTGCGTGGTACAAATTTTACGAGATAACCATGAAGGATATGTAGTCTCTGGTATCATTCTAAGCACCCTTTCAATGCCCCAGGGTGTGCTCCAGTTTTCATTTTGACAAGTGGAGGTCGCCTCCTTGATTAAAACTATTTGTTTGTTGATCCTTTCCATCATAGCTTTAGGACCCTGGACCGGACAATTAAAGCCATATAACCATTGATTTTCAAGATGGACTACCAAATAGTCATGAAATCGACCTTGGACGTGATTTAAGCCTCAAGACCTAATCATCAACAAATTTGAATGTTAGATCGTGATCCTAATATATAAATAAATATTCTATATTGTTGAAATCAAATTCTAATGAATAGAAATACACAATTAAATGTCTTAAGTATTGTTGTCTAATGTCTTAAATCTATCTATAATAGAGCTTGTCAATATCATCGATGGACTACTTGATCCCGTCGAGCAGATGTCAATGCCATCGACAGATGTTCAATTCCATTGAGTATATGTTGAAAAAAAATCCTAGTTGATTGCTAGATAGTTTTAGAGGTTGCTACTTGATGGCATTGAAAGATCTTTGATATTATCGACTGGTCCTCAATGGCGTCGATGCCATCGAAAGACCCATCGAAGGCGCGCGCAGAATTGCGTAAGTACACGAATTGTTTCATATTCCGGTTGGATCATATCTATACTGGGTGTAATCAGGATTAAGCAGAGTGATTAAAGCATTCTAAATTGTTTTAAAGGGTTTAAGGGAATAACTAAGGTTTCAAAGGAGATTTGAGGGCTGTTTGAATTGATAAGATCTACTATCTCTTGTAATATTTCATTACTCGTTGCTTTGTGCCGTGAATGTTTTCCGCAAGAGTTTTTCTATGTAAAATTTGATTTTCCTTTTTATTGAGTTTGTTTGTGCGATTATGATTACTTTGCTTAATTTTTCTCTGTGTGCTTCTGCGAGTTTGAACAAATATTCCACGGTGTATGCATATATACATGACATTGAACCTCAAAAAATATATTTTTAAGAACCCAATTGTAACAGAGTTTCAGACAAGTTAGTTGACTCAATTGAGCCATACATCTTTATTTCAAGAAATGAATTAAAAAGAATTCACAGTCCATCAGATTTCACATTATATTCCGTTAATGACCCACTCGAAAATTAGGAAAAGACCATCATTGCGATGTACAAATAATCCCCATCTCTCGATTTACATTTCATACTAGGACCTGCCTAAACCTATTTTTGGAGTCCCTATATTCACGAAGGAGAATCCTAGGAATCCAAGGAATCCTATGGCTTCCAAATTGAGAAAATACACATTGGTCGCATATATAGCTTATTTCGTACACTCTTGTTCAAGGAACCATGATCCTACCTACTGTTCAATTAGAAGACTGATCGCACATCAAGGTTGTAACACCCTGATTTTCGCAACTCGAGTATGAAACTCTTCTCATAAAAATCTAAGCATTAACGCAAGGGAATATAATGGACGTATGATTCAAATCAACTGGCATTAAAAATAAGGGAGAGAGAACTAATCATGATATACCGTCAATATACCATCAAGTACTATGGTTCACACAAAATATTAGAAAAAACAAGTCCATTCTGCCGGGACTCGGTATAAACTCAAAAGTATCAAATATGATATAGGTTTTGTGTGTTGCCACACACATATACACTAAATCTGATTTAGATGGAAATACCTGATGACCTTAATTCTTGGGGTTTGAAAAGTTCTGTATAATGTGTTTTATGCATACCACCCATCAATTTTTACTAATCATCCTTAAAATGAGGTAGATCCAAATCTCAGGTGGACCAAGCCATGGGAAAATCATAGTGATTGAATGCCAACCATTAAAAACTTCCTAGGAACCACTGTAATATTTATTTGCCATCCAACAAGTTGCTTAGATCACACAGACCTCGTTGAAGGAAAAACATAAATATCAGCTTGCTCCAAAACTTTCATGGCTCCCGAGAAGTTTTTTATGGCGAGCATTTAATCTCCAATGTTTATTACGGTGTGGCCATTTGAGATTTGGATCTACCTCACTTTTAGGCTCATGCTTATGAAATGCCTATGTGTTTCATATATTAAATGCATATGTAGGTACCTACAATGCATGTAGGTGGAAGCATGTCAAGAAGTAAAGACTTTTAGACAACTTGGCATATTATATTTAAAATTTGCATTTGTTCGTTGAAATGGAGAATCAACACCTCCATGTAACACAACAAGGACAAGCTAAGCATCTGTAAGCATTAAAAGACCCACCACATTTTATAATAAATGAATAAATAAATAATGTAGACAACTAGTCTTTTTCTTTGGGTTTGTGCGGACAAGTACTTGAATCGGAGACTAAAATTTTGGTGACACCAAAAGGCTCGAAGGACCCATGTCCAATCCCAACCACCCTATGAGCTAAGACTCAGGCTTAAACTAGGCGAGGTCCCCTCGCTATTAAAGAATTCAAGGCTAAATTGGGCTAGCACACCTTTAGGAAGGCTCAACCCAATAATCCACTTTATTGGTTACTGGGCCTAGATCATTCATTAGAGTAGCCCATGATCTTGCAAGATCAGTCTCACTGGCCTAGTGCCCAACCTAGTTGAGAAGGAATCCATTATTTATACGGTAATGCAACATTTAATACCTGTCCAATCAAGTGAGATCCATGCCTTTTAACTATTTGAGCCTTTTGTGGATAAGGCTAGCAATTATCCCAGGCTGACATAATAGTATTTTGAATAGGCCCATAACTTAGTTTTCAAGCAATATTTAAACCAGTCTCAAGCCCACCGGTTGTTAGACCTAGTCGTGGATGGGTAATATCTTGAAATTCACACTGATTGGGTGGCATCAGGCCTGATTTGGGTACAACCCCATAAGTAAATTATTTTATTTTATTTTTTACTTATGACAGTAGAAAAGTTACTCTTTAAAGTTGTTCATCCCCAATGTCACCAATTCATGCAAAAGCAAATAAATGGTGGGGTCCACATGATGGATGGTCCACATAAAAAATAGCTCCAAATGACCGGCAATGGACATTAAAGGTAGGCTCCATATAATGGACAATCTGCATCAACGGTCAACCCCTGTTGATAAATGCCAACATCCAAGGCAAGCCTAGCATGACGGACGACCTACATCAAAGGTCAGGCCCACATGATGGATGGCCTACATGAAAGGTCAACCCCACACAATGGGCAGTCCACAGTAAAGGTGGGCTATGGCTCCACATGATAGCCGATGTATATTGAAGTTGGCTCTCATATGACCCATATCAAGATGAGCCCATATAAGGACAACTCACATCAAAGGTACGACCCTAATGATGAATAACCCATATTTAATGTAGGCTCTACTTAATAGATGGCCCACTTCGAAGTTGGCCCCTGCATGATGGTCAATCCACATTAAAGGTGAGCCCTGCATGATGAATGGCCCACATTCAAGGTGGGCCTCAAATGATGGATATCCCACATTGAAGGTAGGCCTCTCAAGGTAGATGGTCCACATTGAAGGTAGGCCCCACAAAATGGACAATTCACATTGAAGATATGGTCAAGTTGAGCCCAACATAAATAACGGTCCACATCAAAGGTTGGCCTTACATGATAGACTATGGATGTTAAGGTTAGGTTGGCCTTACATGATAGACTATGGATATTAAGGTTGGATCAGAGAAAATTGAGGGATAAGTATTTATACGATGTTGGATACGAAACATACATTTCTACTTTTTGACAGGTAAGTGTATTATTTACAAAACATATTTAACTATTATATAAGTTGAAAGCAAGATAAGCTACTTGAGGTTTAAGTAACTTACGTAAAGAAACTTATTATACAAATGAGCCCTCGGACTGATTTGAGGACTTTGGATACTGATGAATGGTTTAAAAAGGAAAGTCCATCCAACAGTTGACTCTGCAAAAATCCTCCCAACATGGCTAGGATCATTTGATTAGAATATTTTTTAGGTATAGACAAGCAAAAGTGAGGACACCGTAGATGAACATTTCATGTCTTATGCATACATGACACATGTATGGATATTTTAGGGATATGAATTGTCTACAACACCTATTGCTAAAACACCAAAGTTCTGTTGGGCGCTTCGTGTTGCACGGGTGGAATCTATTCTGCTAATTAGGTGAGAACTCTCCGTTCAACATGCATACAAAACATCAGCCCGGTTACATACAATTTACAGGTCGGTTTGGGTAGAGGATCCCGCAAGATTTATCATACTAAGGGCCCATTTGGATACAACCAAATAAGTAACTTTTTCTACTTACAACAATAGACAAATGACTTATTTTAGTTAAGTAAATTTAGTTTATAAATAATAGTAACTTTTTTTTTTACTTAAAAGTACTTAATTACTTTAATAACTTTTTTAGCTTTTCTACTTTTCATAAGTTGCCGAAGGGAAGCATAAGAGAGATGAAAGAGAGAAGAAGTTGCTAAGTATGTTGTTTGCCAAACATATTTATCTTCTTAATAAGTATAAGCCAAGAAAAGCTACTAGTGGAATAAGTAACTTATCTTAACAAGTAGCTTATCTTAAGCAACTTACAATCCAAACTCCCTCTAGGGGCTCTTTTGGATACCACCATGTTACTTTTTCTACTTGGAACAATAGATAAGTGACTTATTTCAGATAAGTAAGTTTAGTTTATAATTAGTTATAAGTAACTTTTTTCACTTAAAAGTACTTAATTACTTTAGTTAATTTTTTTTAACCTTTTAACTTTCTGTAAGTTATTGAAGAAAAATATTAGAGGAAATGAAATAAAGGAGAAGTTGATAAGCATGTTGTTTATCAAATATACTTATCTTTTTAATAGATAGAAACTAATATAAGCTACTTATAGCATAACTAACTTATCTTAAGTAAATTACGATACAAACGCTGCTTAAGTGGTGCTTTCGTTTAATTGCATTTATATGGAGGAAAGTGTGGCTTTAGTGCAGCAAATCCTACATGAAAAGCATGGCCCTATCAACACTGACTTCCCTGTTTTTTGGGACCAGACACCGAAACAGAATCTTACATGAAGAGCATGGGCCTATCAAAACTTAGTCCCTATTTTTGTGGCATCCGACACCAAAATAGACCCTTAGATACCTGTCTTGGATCCTCTCTCTTTCTTTTTTTCCCCTTTTAAACTAAAAAGTAAGAAATCCAAAGCTATGTGCTCGGTCTAATAAAGCAAATGGACAAAGAAAAAGCCACTAGATTCCCACACGAGGATATTTGGCTAAGTTATGAATCAGTACGTGGGCCCAAAGGTTTCATGTTATTGTCTGGGTCTTCAGCTTGCACCAGTAAAAATGAATGGGGCCCGATTTGCTGATCCAACGGTTAATATTGACTCATTCAGGAAAGAGGAATTACACAATGAGTTGACTATAATGCATACACAAGGCGGTGGGGGTGTGTTTACCATTATTATTATTATTATTATTATTATTATTATTATTATTAAAATATTTAAAGTAGGCCTAGAATGGTCCATAAATCTAAAGGATTGGAAGATTCCAAGTATAAATATTTGGCAAGTGGATTGTCTGAAACACTAAGAATACTTCTAGTGACATGATGTGATGGGATTTGATTGGGCCACAACCCACGTGTCAATGTTAGAGATAGTCCAATCATCCCTGTGACCCAACCCGAGGAGTTTTGACAGGGTTATATGCTGCTAGAGGTGTGCATGAGTCGAGCTTGGCACATCTTAGCCACGAGCTGACTCCAGTTGGAACTCGGCTTGGCTTGGTCTTCGAGCTTGACTGGTGACTTCGTTCGGTCAACTACCCAGGCTAGTTCGAGCTGAATTCGAGCTAAGATTGAGCACGTGCAGCATTTTTACAAACATATTGAGTGCACTTTCAATTTCTTACCATATGTAAAACAATAGCAGCTATTTATAAGTATTTCATCAAACACCTTGTAGTCAACATTAAAATTAAAAAAATAATAATAATATTTGTTTCATATGTATACCTTCCTTGCCACCAATCAACACTTCGTTGAGTTGTTACATCAAACATTTGGTAAGCAACATCAATCTCAAAGTAACCGAGTTACTGAACTAGTTTGATTCGAGTTCGATTCAAGTGTGGGTTCGATCCGAGTCGAGTCAAACTCAGGCAAGCTCGAACTTAGTTTGAAATTTTTTCAAGCTAAAAAAATCAACTCTACTCGGCCAAACTCAATTTCAAACCGAGTCAAATCGAGCTTTTTTTAGTCTAGTCAAGTGAAAGCCCTATATACTATGGATCAACCCATGGAGTGGGTATTTAGACAAATAACTTTCAAACATGTTTTGCATAATTCCATCTGTCGCAATAACATGTGACCTAGTTAAAACCAGTCATGTTGGTCGTTAGGGATATCCCTTTCACTGGGCAACCTACTTTGAGATAAAATGCCATGTTGGTCGTTAGGGATATCCCTTTCGCTAGGCAACCTACTTTGAGATATTAGAATCTATTTTCAATTGAAGGTGGACCATCATTTACTTTTCTTAGCCGTTTATTTCCCAACGTCGGATTGGAAGGTTAAGATTGTCATGGATATTTTTAATGCTGACCATTCATGGAACATAACATACTGATGGCGTGGATGACACGCACAATGTAGCCTATTTAAGTGATATTAATGTATGCATGCATGCAATTTCTGAGTGCCTGTGTATCAGGCGTCGGCTAGAGTAGCTATAAATAGAGTAAGAGAGAGATGCATTACTCAGCCTACACGCTACACAATTGCCGGCGTGCCATAACGGTGCAGGATCCAGTCCGTTTATATAAGGGAGACCACCACGTAGACGCTCTCACCTGGAAATCAGGTAGGTCCATTGATTAGGTGGGCCACAGTATATAAAATAAATGTACAGCTTAAAAAAACTCAGAAGTTTTCTTACCCTTAAAACTGCTTCCAACGTGTTCCCACCTGCTGAATGGACCAGATTTAATTTTGTGTGAGAGAACATCTACTAGACCTACCTGACGGACGGCTTGGATTTTACATCTAAGGACCTCCTTGGCACTGTTGGGCTTAGCAAACCTCGTGAGTGACATATAGCAATGGACGGCAATCAACCAATTGAACGGCTGGACATTATACGGCCAGGATCTTCCAAGGTACGGTTTGTTGTTGAATATTGCATAATAATCCATACTGAGGCCCGTCCCATCAATGGTATAGATCATTAAACTGTGGGGTCCACTTACAAACTAATCCATGTGATTTATATGGAAATCAAAGTAAATGAAGATTAGATATGCTTGTCTTCGTCAAAATGTCTCACCTACTTTCTTGACCGCATGTCTATGCTCCTCAGAAACGGCCAATAACATCTTCATACTTTTCTTTCCAGCTAATGTGTCTGGCATATTTTTAATATTATATAACGAGAAATGCTCCGGTGCTCTAGGACCACTCTAACTTATACTACTCCCAGTTGAATTGGTTCACTTGGACTGTCCAATTATCCATCTGAAATTTCTATTATGTTCAGAAAGCATTTCATGGGCCACCATGAAAAAATAACACTGATCGATTTGTTTAATCCATCCTTATTTTGGCCTTACTTTCTGAATCATCCTTTTTATGAACCATGGATCGAATGGTTAGGATTGTCTAATGTAAGTGATGCTTTATAATTATAAGCAATCCATGTTGATAGACAACATATATATGGATTAATTTATTGATTGGACCTATTTCGTGTAAATAATATTCAACGTCCATGATCATGTCCATTGATCAAATGGTTAATATTTATCAGATCAGTGTGATTTTTTCATTGTATCCCAAGATAAATATATTGGAACTAATGAACGGTCTAGATCAATGGTTTGAACTGTTTAGGAGTCACAATGCAACTAGGAGCATTATAACTTATAGTGCTCTAAGAGCACTGGAGTATTTATCTAATATCATATTCTACCATCGGCGTACGATAGCCGTATCCGCAAAGGCAGCACGCGGATGCGTGATCGGGTGATGTGAACCGTTCGTTGGTGGTCCCGGGGTTGGTTGGGCTGCTGTACTGAAATCTGACTTTTTCGATTGAACATGGTTGTTGACAAAGGGGGGCGCTACTAGCTGCAGCCATACAACGAGATGCACCGAACACGTGCGCTCGCACGTGCTGACATGACACACGTATGTGATCCGCGGCGTTCATCAGTTGGGGTTCTTGGCATGAAAATCAGACAGCCCTCTCCACGCATCGGGTAGACAATGCATGTACGATGGCTGTGTATCATTGGCTTTCCCTATCCAACGGCCTGCTTTTCTTAGACAATGGGCCGCTTGTTTAGTGGACTAGTAAGATTTTCAAGCTAGGGAGCATCCATTGCGGGGCCCTACTAATTAGGCTCTAGATCATACCAACGGAGGCGATTCTAGATCTGGTGTTTTCCCAACCGTCCACGCGAAGGCACTAGCTGGATACGGGCCGCTAGACATCAACGTGGCGGAGGCGGATTGCCTGCTGTACCACACAACATCAATACGACTGGACGCGGATTTCCTGCGAAAGCCTTTCCCAGGAAGTTCCTGCGCAAGGGTACTGGGTGCGGCCCACTGCCATGTTTTTTGGACATCTACCCCGTTCATCCGTTTGGCGAGCTCATTTTAGGCTAAGTGATAAAATTTTAAGTGGATCCAAAACTCAAGTGGATCACACGAGAGGGAAATTTGGGGAAAGAAATACTTACCATTGAAACCTTCTGGAGATCCACTTTGATGTTCATATGCCATCCAAACCGTTTATAAGGTCTTTACCACTGGGATTAAGTGAAAATACTAAAAATTTAGGCCGAAGAAAAGCTTTATGGCCACAAGAATGTTTCAACGGTTCTAACTGAATATCCACTAATTCCTCTCGTGTGGTCCACTTGAGTTTTCGATACACATAATTTTTAGCCATATATCATAAAATGATCTCGTCAAACGGATGAACGGGGTAGATGTCCCACAAACATTGCCATGGGCCCCACCCATTACCCTTGCGCAGGAACTTCCTGCGAAAGGCTTTCGGAGGAACTCCGCGTCCAATGCGACTCGTGTGCTGCACCAAGTTCTGTTGTTGTATCCAAATCGCCCGTACATTTGGCAAGCGCGTTGCGAGGCGTGAGCTAAATTAAGACAATCCGGGAATAAGCAGACCAGGTTGTGAAAAAGAAACTTTGATTAAAAATATTTTAATTATATATATATATATATATATATATATATAAAGTTTTGTTTGAAAATTTTGTGATTTTGGCGTTTTTGAAAATAATCCCAAACCGGAAAGGAGAGAAGGAAAAATTATATTTATATGTGAGGTGTGGAGTACTTTATTGTTTGCTTGATTGGTTCATGGAGTATCGGGATTTGTGTGTTCGCGGGGATGCGCGGTCACAATCTTGGGCTTAGTGCAGGGCGTGGGCATGTGACACAGAGTAACTGTAGAGCCGCTAGTGACACACTTTGCATTCGCATTGTATTGCAGATGAGTCACTCCTTTGCGACCTTGAGCGAACTGATGCGACAGGGAATATGGATCGAGTGGCTGGAATGAGTGAGTGGTCTGAATGAGACCGGTGTGACTTTTATAGAGGCTGAAAACTAATCATTGGAGTGAGGTGTAACTTTTCATGCAACTTAAATCCGAACTAAGCAGAAACTGCTGTATATGGCTAGCCTAACCATCATAAAATAGCTAGCCAGTGAATCTGGACAACTAGCATGCAATAGCAATTATTTCACATGCATAACAGTAAAAAACTGCCAATAATAATTAGTTTCTCACCAACAACCATATAATGATCATGTTAAGTTATGACCATAAACCAAAATGGTCAGCCACCCTAGCCTATATAAATAGTGTCTGAATGATTCAACAGACCATCGCCAACACTCGAACCATTCTCACTTACAATCCAACTAGAAGAACAATAATGTACTATGATAAGTTAGCAAAATTTATATGAACCGTAGTTAGAAGACTTCAAGAAACAGACCAAAGTAGTGGTCTAAAATTTTTTAATATTCTGTTTGAATATAGAAATTTTCTTTTATTTATCTGCCAGAAGAAATTATGTATATAAAGTTGTATTCATGATTCTTCTATTTGTTAAACTTAAAACCACACCCCAGGCTTGTTGTATCCTATAAGTGCATGCAACCTATTAGTATTCTTAATCATTTTGAGAAGATGTGAATAACACTTTAAGTACAACGTTATCACACATACTTCGGCCTATCCTTATTATTTTTGATTTCTTTAATTACTTTTACTAAAATTGTAAAAGCTATAACTTATACTAATAAACCACAGTACAAAAGGATGCAGAGGATTCAACGTCTACCATTCAAAATCAATATGATGTTTCTTTTGCCTTTTCATCCAGATCTATGTACCTTATGAAAATAGAAAATAAAGGTTGCGGTGGATCCCACAAATGTTTTAACTCTGAGAATTACTATCCCATTAATATTTGTGGTGTGGTTCACTTAAGCTTTAAATATGAGTGATTTTTGAGCACATAATTTGAAATGAAATCGTTAGATAAATGAACAGTGTGGTTATAATAAATACTCTATTGTGAGATCCAGGTACCTTTGATATCCTTTGACCGTTTGTACAACCTGTACGTCATGCAAATACACTGACGCTCTTTGAGCTCTGGCACGTACAAATGGTTGAAAGTAAATTAAAGTTATATGGCCCTGAAATGATATATTTATTATATTAATTATTTATTTTGACAAATTATTTTAGAACATAAGCTAAAACATAGTCTTTTTTTAAAATTTAAGTGAACCACACTAGTAGGACAATGATTCCTACAGTTATAGCAGGGCGCCTCACAATATTTATAAGGTCACACAAACATATATGAAGAAGAAAAGTAAATATAATATTGATCCAAAACTTATGTGACCCTCAAAAGGGTTTCAATGGTAGACGTTTAACTCCTAGTGCCTTTTGTAGCGTAGTCCACTTGATATTTGGATCTATGTTATTTTTTTAGCTCAGGCCTTAACGAAGACCTAGCTAAATAGCTAAATGGATGGATATAACACACCTCATGATGGGGCGTCAACACTCTAGTCACATCGGTGGTGATGGAATTTTTTGTCTCGTGCTCGACTGGTCATGAGCCCCACTCGACCGGTCGAGGGCTGGTGCACAACCAGTCGTGGAGTCGAACCTTCACTCGACTCAAAGTCCAGCGAGTTTGGGCTATTTTTCTCCGAGATGCTCGATCGATTGAAGGTGGGTCTCGACCGTTCGTGGGTGGCGCTCGACCGGTCGTGGGTTCGTCTCAACCGGTCGTAGTTGCGCAGATTCGTTCCGCGATTTTGCGGATTGTGAAAATCTGAGGCCTTTCGCAACTGGGATGCGGAAAGGAGTTTCCTAAAACTATAAATAGTAGTCCCTGGGGTTTTTCTAGGGCATGATGTAAAGGAAAAACACAAGAGGGCTATCAAAAGTGTGAGAGAGTGAGAGAGAAAGAGAGAGAAGAAGGTTGTAGAAGGGAGGTTATATTTGTGGAGGTTATCTACTGTGCAATATATATTTCAGCGCTTTTATGTCCTTGTAATCGGTGAGATCTCTCAGTTTTCTTTGTTTCTTTTTCTGTTTATCCACTTTAGCATGAGTGAGGAAGGTTTGATTATAGTAGGGTGTGCTTGTGATCGTTTGTAACATTTTGCTTCATAATGGATTGTTGATCTGGACGAGGCTCGTGGTTTTTACCTCTGTGAGGGTTTTCCAAGTAAAAATCCCTTGTGCGGTGTGTGATTATTGCTTTGATTTATTTCATTACTTTATTATTCCATAATTCTGCTTTGTTCTGGGAGGCTAGATCCTAAGGTTTTGTGCAAGGTCCCCAACAAAGTGGTATCAGAGCGCCAGGTTCATTGAACGAGTAGGATCAATTTGGAATTATGGAAGGCGGCTCATCAAGGATGATCAGCCTCAATGGTTCTAACTGGACCATATGGAAAGTTAAGATTAAGGACTTTCTTTATTACAAGGACCTGTATTCTCCAATTTTAGGCATATCAGCAAAATCTAAGGATATGTCTGGTGATGATTGGAAGAAGATGGACCGGAAGGCAGTGGGGTTTATTAGACAATGGCTGGATGATTCTGTGTTCCACCATGTGTCTACGGAAACCTCAGCCGCTAGGTTATGGCTGAAATTGGAAAGGCTATATGAGAGGAAGACATCCAGTAATAAGATTTTTCTGATAAGGCGACTTGTGAATCTTAAGTTCAAGGATGGTGGTTCTGTGGCCGAGCACATGAATGAGGTCAGCAATATAATGAACCAACTCTCCTCTATGAAGATGGTCCTAAATGATGAATTGTATGCTTTACTATTGTTTAGTTCATTGCCTGATAGTTGGGAGACATTGGTGGTGTCTCTAAGTAACTCCGCGCTAGACGAAAAGATATCCATGGAATAGGTGACTAACTATCTCTTCAATGAGGAGACAATGAGGAAGTCTCAGGAGTCTACTCAGCAAGAGGCCCTTGTGACACAGGAATGGAGGAGAGGAAAGAAAAGGAAGGGTGGGAAGGCCCGAGATAAATCAAAAGGTAAGTCGAGTAACAGAAAAAATGTTGAATGTTGGAATTGTGGTAAGAAGGGCCATTATAAGCATGATTGTGGTAAGGCTAAGAATGACAAGAAAGAAAAAGGAAAGGAGAATGAAGATGAATCAGATTCCATTGTGGTCGCTTTAGATGGCGACGTTGTAGTTATTCTTTTTGTAGATCATGATGTATGTCTCACGGCTACGAGTCAGGACATCGACTGGGTGATAGACTCGAGAGCCTCTTTTCATACGACTCTACGCAGGGATTTCTTCACAAGCTACAAGTCAGGTGACTATGAGACCGTAAAGATGGAAAATTCTGGCATATCGAAGATCGTATGGTCGGTAATATTTGTGTGAAGACTTATATGGGCTGCACATTGGTTCTCAGGAATGTGAGGCATATTCTAGACCTTCGCCTCAACTTGATGTCGACGGGAAGGTTAGATGATGATGGCTATGAAAGTCAGTTTGCTGGTGGGCGTTGGAAGCTCATTAAGGGTTCGTTGATTGCAGCTAGAGGAAAGAAGTGTTGCACCCTATACAAGGCAAGTGTCAGTGTGTGCAAGGGTGGGTTGAACGCAACAGAAGATTTATCTATTGACATGTGGCACAGGCATTTAGGCCACATGAGTGAAAAATAGCTTCAGCTACTAGCGAGGAAGCGACTTCTTTCAGACGTTATAGGTACACCTCTCAAAACCTATCTTGATTGTTTCTAAGGAAAACAACATAGAGTTTTATTTGTTAAAATTGTTTCTCATGTTAATAAAGTGCATGCATTAGATTTGGTTTATTCTAATGTTTGTGGTCCTATAAGGATAAAAACCTTGGGTGGGGCGTTGTATTTTGTTACTTTTATAGATGATGCATCTAGGAGGGTTTGAGTTTATGCTTTGAAATCCAAGGATGGGGTCTTTGGTGTGTTTAAATTGTTTCATGCTATGGTCGAGAGAGAGAGACGGGTAGATCATTGCAGTGCATCCGCATTGACAATGGTGGTGAATACATTGGCGACTTTCATGAGTACTAAAAGTTCCTGGATATACGACATGAACAGACGGTTCTCAAGACCCCCCAACATAATGGTATAGCTGAGCGAATGAATCGCACCATTGTTGAGAGAATCAAATGCATGTTATCCCATGCGAAATTGCTTAAGACGTTCTAGGGAGAAGCAATGCACACGGTGGTGTATCTGATAAACAGGTCTCCATCAGCCCCGTTGAATGGAGAAGTACCTTGGAAGGTGTGGACTGGACAGGTTCCATCGTACAGTCATCTCAGGGTGTTTGGATGCAGGGCATCCGTTCACGTACTAAAGGACGAGAGGTCCAAGCTCGATATGAAGATCAGGCAGTGTGTGTTCTTACGGTACGATGATGAAAATTTCGGTTACAGATTCTGGGATCCGACCAAGAAGAATTTGTCAGGAGCAGAGATGTGGTTTTCTTTGAATATCAGAGTATAGAAGACATTGGTAAGCCAAAGAAGAACCAACCTAGTTCAGGTGAGCTAGAAGAAATGGATCCGAGTATTTCTCCCATAATGCCTGATGACGAGGGAGTATAACAAGGTGCAGAGGACGAGAGAGTTCCTTCAAAAGATGGATCAGGGGAGCAGCCCCCACTTGATCCACATGTTGAGCCACAAGTGAGGAGGTCATTTAGGGACAAACAGCCGTCCAAGAGGTACTCGCCGCATGAGTATATTATGTTGACTGATGAGGGAGAGCTAGAAAATTATTCTGAGGCCCTAGCCAACGAGCATAAGGGGGAGTGGTTGAAAACTATGCTAGAAGAGATGAAATCTTGTATAAGAATCACACCTATGATATGATGAAATTGCATAAGGGTAAGAAAGCTTTGAACAATAAGTGAGTGTTCAGAAAGAAGGTTGAGTAGAAGAATTCACAGACGAAGTTCAAGGCCAGACTTGTGGTGAAAGAGTTTGGTCAGAAGAAAGGTATAAACTTCGAGGAGATATTCTCACCAGTGGTGAAAATGAGATCCATACAGGTGTTGTTTAGGTTGACGGCTAGCATGGATCTGAAAATAGAGCAGTTGGACGTTAAAACTGTTTTCCTCCATGGTGACCTATAAGAATAGATTTACATGCACTAAGCAAAGGGGTTCGAAGTTAAGGGTAAAGAGCATAGGTGTGTAGGCTGAGAAAAAGCTCGTATGGGCTGAAACAAGCTCCACGACAATGGAACAAGAAGTTTGACTCATTTATGTTGCAACATGGGTATGACAGAATGGAGTCGGACCACTGTGTGTTCACGCGCAAGTACTCAGATGGTGATTTCTTAGTTCTGTTGTTATACGTTGATGGCATGATCATCATGGGAAAAGACATCAAGAAGATCGATAGGCTGAAACAGGAGTTAGGCAAGTCATTTACGATGAAAGACTTGAGCCCGACTAAATAGATCTTAGGAATGGAGATAACTTGTGACAGAAGCAACATAAATCTTTGACTGTCACAAGAGCGGTATATTAAGAAAGTCCTAGAGTAATTCAATATAAATGCGGCGAAGTCGGTCAGTACTTCACTGGATGGTTACTTCAGATTGAGCAATAGGTAGTGTCCCACGACGAAGGCAGAGGTGGAAAAGATGCAGAAGATACCTTACACGTCAGCGGTAGGAAGTTTGATGTATGTTATGGTGTGTACATGCCCAAACATAGTATATGCGGTTAGTGTTGTCAGCCGGTATCTTGTCAATCTTGGCAAAGAACATTGGGCAACGGTAAAATGGATACTTTGATATCTAAGAGGCTCATCCAGGTTGAGCATATGTTATGGTGACGAGAAACATGTATTAGAGGGCTACATAGATGCAGATATGTCAGTTGATATAGACTTCATGAAGTCTACATCGAGGTTCATGTTCACGTTTGCAAATGTAACACCTCAAATTTTTGTCAACCTTGAGTTAGGCGTCCTTAGGCAATGGGTCAACCATAACACCTTGGTAACCTCTCAGAATTCAATTCCAAAACCAAAGAAATCATTTAGAACCTAATTCTTTAGAATTTAATGTGAATTAGCCAGTGCTACACTAGATTTCCTACAAAATTAGCACCAACCACTTTAAATACGATCCGTAAGAACCAAAACCTCTAGAATTGTTACCGCTACGTTACCCTAAAATCTAGGATCCAACTCTAAGCCCAGTTGCCCTTGAAATCATTTGAAAACTTTGTATTGGATCTAGACCGCACGTCGAAAGTCCGATATCTATAATCTTAGACCATTATGACCGCTTAGTTAGACTTGACAATCATTTCGAAAATCAAGCCTAACCGATATCCTGATATCATTTTACTGAGTCCAGAGTGAAGAGAGTGAGAAAAGAAAAATATTAAAAAATTAATTCAATTTTTAATAAATCTGGCACGTGTCACTTGCGTGACATTTTTAAGCGTTCTGGCCGTTAGAATTTGACCAAATTTTACCCTCGGATCAGGATAGGTGGCCCTTACATGTCATAACACTTGTGGCTCTGATCAAGTTTCAGTGACCGCTGAACTGAAATTGGTCCGCCACGGTCAATCTGGAAACCCGACCGGACTGAAAACTTAGCTGGACCTAGATCCAATATTAGAGAGTTTAAGTTCGACCGCATTTAGTAACAGACCTCCATAAGTGCTCCATTGGTTCGGAACAGACCCAATTTGGTTATAACTTAAGTGTACCTTGACTTCAAGTCTGTTTGGTTATGTTTGGGCTTATAAAAGGGCCTTAAACCCTTAGCTTTCTAACCCATACGAATTTGGGGAAAATCCTAGGAGAGAGAGGAGAGAAAAGAGAGAGAAAGTGAGAGAGAGTTGGAGTTTCTCCCAGGGATTCTTCTCTGCTACTCCTTGTGCTTCAACGCCGCTTTCGTACTGCCATTCCGGTGCTTCCAGCTCCGTTCTTAGGTAAGAAATCATAACCCTAACCTGTTCTAGAGTTCAAAATAGCATAAGTGATGATGTAGCTAACCTATTTCGTGGTATAGGTTGCCGTTGAGCCGTTGACGAAGACTTATCATCTGAATCAACTCTGTTTCGTAATTTCTGGTTTAAGGTGCAGATTTTAGACGCTTAGATTACCTATTTTCAAAGATTTCAATGTCGTTTAATGGTAGATTGTTGACAAGAATGTTGTTTGACATGTACAACATGCTGTCTGTTTTTCATTTCGAATACGTACGAAGAATATGAGATTTAGGGTATTTTAGGTATTTGTAGGAAATACTATATACGTACGTATTTTGCCGATATGATTACCATGAGTATTTATCGTGTACCTATGTTAGTTATGCGTGTATGATCTGTTTGGCGAAGAGATTTTCCCTAATGTACATATTGGCCGACATATCCTATATAGACTAATGTGTGTAGACTAAGTGTTTGTTGAAATGCCTAAATCAATATGATTTATGCCTGCCATATGTTTTAAATGTAAGAACATGATTGTTGTGTATTAGACATCTCCTTGATATAAGGATTTGTCATATTATATGTTGAAATCAATATATGTCAAGTACGTTGGAATTGAGTAGTCTAAGTGTTTGTATAAATGTATGTATTAGTAAGTATTGAGTAAATGGTATTGTAGATTAACGTTGAGACTGGATTCTTAACTAATTTGATGATGTACATGGTTTCCTCCATGCTTGTTGTATTTCAATTGATTACCTTATGTGTGAAGTACTCGTGTATGGTTAACTGCTTATGATGTATGTTATAACATGCTGATAACATACTGAAATTTCTTGTATTTCAATTCGGTCTCTCTCATATGATTATTGATTTAGATTATAAGTGTTTGGGGCTATACTCTAGTCCAGGCAGTCGGTAACAGATTTGAATTCGTAGTTGGATTCTATTCGCCACGAAGGATGTGTATGACGAACCCGAGTCGTACTAGAGTCGTCGGCAGTAGTTAGGCCACATGAAGTGCTTGTGCGCTTCATGTCAGTCGATTCAACGTGCGCTCGTGTTAGTCGGACTCATCAAGTAACCCGATTGACCGTTGTATGTTCACCTTATATTCGTTATGACTGCTTGAACCTAGGGTACTGAACTTACCAGTGATAACTCTGATAACCATGGTACCTTGATCCACTAAGATTCATGAGCCGGGCATGGTGGTATGGGACACCGTGGTCGAGCTGTCGGCTTACGCTGGGGCCACAAACCTTCCCGTAGTGACCAGTGAGCAACACAGACTTGTGAGCAGATTATGGTGGTATGAGACACTATATTCTTGCTGTCGGCCTACACTGATAAGGTGATGGGGGAGCGGAGTAACGAGTGCGTGCAACAGCCCTGACAGCCCTTTGTAGTGACCTCGAGCGTACTCTGAGTCTACGTGAGGCGACGACCCTTCTGTAGCAACAAGAGTACAACTAGGCCTGTATTGATAAGGTGATGGGGGAGCGGAGCAACGAGTGCGTGCAACAACCCTGACAGCCCTTGCAGCGACATAGAAATATATCATCGTATGCGACTACTAGGAGTGACGACCCTAGACAGGATCCTTGTTGGGAATGATATAAGGGAAGTAACCTAGTTTTTCAATCCTGCTGTATGAAAAGGACTAATAACAACTCGAAAATCATATTCATATCGCACTGTATGTGCCTGGAAGAAGTGGACCACTGAGGGAAGAAAGCATGCCGCGGACGTAAGATGGTGTCGCATGAGGGAGTATGTCGGCGAGAGCATCCATCATATCATTTCATTATTGCATTAATTACAGTATCTAGAACCTGTTTGATTGCTTGCTTTACCATTATCGCGTGATTGATTTGATAATATGCTAATCTTTGCTCTATGATTCCACTGAGTTAGCTACTCACTCCCACGTTACAGGACGGTGTTGCGCACACCAACCAGTCCCTATTTTAGTTTCAGATGGTGGCGATGCTTGCGAAGCAGAGTCGGACTTGATGATGATGAGGAGGATCCCTCTTATATGTAGGTTCTGATTGACGGGGTTACAGGGTTACTGATTAGATGCCAATACACTTGGTATTTTGCCTTTTATTTAAACACCCATGTATATTCTCTTTGCTCATCTTTGGAGTATACATGTATATGTTTAACCTGGTAACATGTTCACACTCTGGAGACTTACAACAGTTCATATATTTTATATATCTATCACACTCTTCCGCTTGCTAATTTAACTGTCTCTGGAGTATGATATGTTGTTTTGGTCTAATTTCACTCATGTTTTCTGCACTAATATGAATAACATTCATCCATCATTGAAAATGTTGCATAAGTGATGTTCTGGAACTCGGGAGTGGAGTTTATGCTCGACCCTCGATTTTCAGGGCGTTACAGCAAGGGGAGCGGTTTCTTAGCAGAGCAAGCTACAGAAGGTCGTAGTATTGTCGATGATAAAAGCTGAGTACATTGCAGTCACAAAAGCATGTAAAGAAATGCTTTAGATGAAGAGGTTTCAACAGGAACTTAGCCTGAAGCAGGAGCAACACGTGGTCTATTGCGATGTCAAAGTGAACAAGAATCCAATTCAGCATTACAAGTCGAAACACATAGAATTTGGTATCATTGGATCAAGAATACTTTGGAACAGAAGGTGTTACAGCTTGAGAAGGTCCACACGGACGATATGGGTCATATATGATGACCAAGGTTTTGGTCAAGGGCAAGTTTGAGGTCTATAGAAACTAAACTAGCTTGAAGAAGGTGAATCCCTCCTGGGACAAAAATGAGGAGATTTGATGAGATTTTTTGTCCCGTGCTCGACCGGTCATGAGTCTAACTCGACCGGTTGAGGGCTGGTGTACGACCAGTCGTGGAGTCGAACCCTGACTCGACTTAAAGTCGAGCGAGTTTGGGCTATTTTTCTCCGGGGTGTTCGACTGGTTGAAGGTGGCTCTCGATCGATCGTGGGTGGCGCTCGACGGTCATAGTTATGCAGATTCGTTTCACGATTTTACGGATTGCGGAAATTTGAGGCCTTTCATAACTGGGATGCAGAAAGGAGTTTCCTAAAACTATAAATAGGGGTCCCTAGGGTTTTTCTAGGGCATAGTGTGCAGGAAAACACAAGAAGACTATCAAAGGTGTAAGAGAGAGAAAGAGAGAGAGGAAACTTAGAGAAGGGAGGTTATGCTCGTGGAAGTTATCTACTGTGCAATTTATATCTCAGCATTTTTACGTCCTCGTAATCGGTGAGATCTCTCAGTTTTATTTCTCTCTTATTGTTTATCTACTCCTGTATGAGTGATGAAGATTTGATCATAGTAGAGTTTGCTTGTGATCAGTTGTAACGTTCTACTTCATAGTGGATTGTTGATCTAAACGAGGTCCCGTAATTTTTATTTCTTTCAGAATTTTTCACGTAAAAATTTCTTGTGTAATGTGTGATTATTGCTTTGAATTATTTCATTACTTTATCGTTACATAATTCTGATATATTTTGAGAGGCTAGATCCTAAGGTTTTGTGAAGCCCCGAGTGGTACGTGCTACACCAGCCATGCTGCTTCTGAAGCATGGACCGGGATATTCTGCTATACCTGATTCGAAAAAGCACGTTGCCTGCAGCAATAGGAATCATTGGGCGCAAGTGTTATCTTCGTGACATGACGTCCCTCCGTCCAGCAGATGCGTCCCACGACTCGAGGCAAAAAAATCACACGTTACGAAACTCGAGTACGACGTAGCGCGGTAGCAATTGGTCTGCAACGCCAACCACTGGTTTATAACGAGTACGATCATCAGTCACTCCATAACTGGGATGCTCTGCTTGCTTCTTTGCTTTTGTTCCACATTACACTTGAATGTTTTTTTAAGCTAAAGAAAAACATGACGTGGTTTAGCTACTGTAAGCTGATTGCGTCGTGAGTAACTCGGTAGATTATGCTTACTGAATAAACTTTGTGGGGTCACCATGATTTATATATTTTATCCACTCTTTCTGTTCATATTATCAGATAATATTATAGCTTAAGTTCAAAAATAAGTATATCCAAAGCTCAAATGGACTACACCATGGAAAACAGTGTGAATTGAACATCTACTATTGAAAATTTTTTGAGAGCCATTGAAGTTTTGGATTAAGCTTATATTTGTGTTTTCGGTTCATCCATGTTTAATTTTTTAAATCTTAAGAACAGGTTTAATGATAAATAAACATCATTATGAGGCCTGGCAAGGTTTTAACAGTGGAAATCATTATTCCCACTGTTTCTGTGCTATGGTCTACTTGAGCTTTGTATGTGCTTCAATTTTGGTTTCAACTTCCTAAATGAGCTTGGAAAATGGGTGGACGGCCTGGATAAAGCACGTATATTCACGGTGGGCACAAAATAGTTTACTCAATATGATAAGATCATAAGGAGTAACTCATTACGTAATCTGATTTCTTGGCTACTGGCGCTGCCAGTAGCTACTCATTGGTGGGTGCTATATGAGCCCCCCATAATGTATGTGTTTCATCCACACCGTGTATCCATTTTTTCATATCATTCTATGATATGATCCTAAAGCGAGATAAATCTAAATCCTAAGCTTATCACATTACAAGAAATCATGTTAATTGAATGCCCACCGTTGAAAACTTCTCAAGAGCTTTAAAAGTTTTGGATTAAGCTGCGTATCACATCATAACAAACCATGTTGATTGAACGACTGCCGGTTAAAAACTTCACAGGAGTTATGAAAGTTTTGGATCAAGCTTCTCTTCATCCAGGTCTGTATGTCCTAATCAACCGGTTGAATATCAAATAAACATTATAGTAGACCTTAGGAGGTTTTTAATAGACATTCAATCACTGCTGTTTTCCATTGGTGTGGTCCACCTGAGATTTATATCTACCTCATTTTTGGTAGCAAGCCTTAAAATTATTCATAAAAATGGGTGGACTGCGTGGATAAAACTCATACATCATGGTGGAGCCTAAAGAGAACCGACCAGTAGCCACCTAAATGATGGCAGCGTTCACTAGCCAAACTGCTTCCATATTCCATCCAGTCCGTTAATCAGATGTCAGCCGCTGCGATAAGAAATTAGAAAATACAACAATAATGTTAATTGAAAACTCAGGTGGGCCACACTGCGTGAGTTGGATATTCTAGGCACATTTCTACCATAATTCAAAAGCTATAAAGGTCAACTCCACTGGCCTAATCAAGTTCTGGATTCAATATTTAACAGTTATAAATTAAAAATAATAAAATTAGTGGTAAATATTTAAAAATTTAATGTGCGGGAGCTTCCCGGTTAAGAGGTTTTTTTTTTTTTTTTTTCTTTTCTTTTTACACACGCGCACACACCCCCACACACTCACACTAGTGGAATTTCACCACCTATGGATACTCGAACGCTTGACGAGGTGTTCAAACTCCTAAGAGTCTACCACCCGAGCAAGAGTAAGGATCCATTCCTGGTTAAGAGGTTGCTACCTTGGCATAATGTTGTAATTTTCAGGTCAGCGTTCTCAAATTGCAACCGAGTTTCCTAATAATTGCTCAAAATCTGGCTATGTTGACTTGGCTCATCCAGGTTTAGCCCAGTCAATAAGTTTTACAGCTACTAATTACATTGTTCCCAATTGCCTGTCTGTTGGCACTCGGTTTGTTTTGGTGAGGTGTGGTGTTTGCAGGTGAGCTAGAACTAATTGTACGGCTTAATTTAAATTGAACTACTCAGCAAAATAATTATAAAAAAAATCACGTCATCATCAAAAGTTGGGATTATTCCTCCAAAGATAAGTTATACATTGCCTTTTGGACCAAAGTACTTTTATATACAAAAACAATCAAACAAAAATGTACTTACGGTTGATCACGGAGAGTAATTATAAGATGCCTTTACGAAAGATGAATTGATTGTGTTGATACTACAATAGTCTAGTACAAAAGCATAGACTTGGATTACAACTAAATATTATCCCTACCATATTATCATCTATCTCTACGATAGAGCTAAGCTATGATAAGGAAAGATAATTAATTAATTTGGTGTGAGATGACTTACTTTGTTGAATCCTTTGTTATTAATAAACCTTTTTCACAACTATCTCTTGGGCGTTTCTTTCTTTATTTAATTGTTGATGTAGTTGATTTGTCATCACATTGGTAGAACTAGGCAATCCTGACCTGATTCGGTGGATCCGACCCAATCCAACCCGATCTAATGGCTTGGATCGGTGCAGATCGAGCAGGGCAATCCAGATCAGAAATCTTTTCGGGTCGAGTTTGGATCAATACCAATTCGGACCGATCCGATTTCGAATCTGATCCGATTGGATCCAATTCGAACCAATCCGATAATCGAAGTTACGCGAGATCTTTTCAACATCTTCATTAACACCCAATAACGACCTCAGCTTTTACAAGGCCATGGAACCCAAACTCTCCACGACAAAAGAAATCAGTGCATCTACCATGATTTAGAGCAAAGAAGAAGATGAAAGCTGAAAAACAAAGATTCACCTTGGATGGAGTGGCGAAGCTATGTTGGGGAAAATGCACTCAAAACCGATTAGAGAAGACTTCATGGTGATTTAGGTCAACCAGATGATGGAGCTTGACTTACTTACTGGCTTTTACCAATATGGAAATTCCGGTCATCAGGAATGGAGAAGAAGGGTTTGAAGGACAAGGCATTAAATCTGGACCGATCTGAATCGTGCCCAGTCCGATCTGATTCGGTTTTCCTGACCAAGGCGGACTCGGATCGGATTAGGCAATGTATATTTCGGATTGGTCTGAGTCACGTGAACTTCGATCCCAGATCGGATCAAGTTCGGGTCAGGCCATTAGGATGGTGGATCGGATTGAGTTGGACCCAATCTGATCTGACTCGGTCCGATGCCCAGCTCTACACATTGGTTTTCCAAATCCTTCCTTCTCTTCTTGACACATGTCCCTCTAACCATTCTTTTCGCTCAACCATCTTTTGCCTCTGGGCTTCTTAGTTGTGCCCCGTCATCAGATGAAGTGTCTCATCAGATCAACGCTAAGTGTAATTATGTAAAAAATACTCTAAATATCTTTACAGATCTTTTGCATGCTATACATTTCCCGTGCAATGACACGTGTCCTTTTCTAATTGGTTATCTCAAGAATGATTAGAAATTTAGTACAACATCACCCCCTATGTCGTTTCACCTTTGGGCAAAAAGATGAATGCAATAATGGCTCTTTGTTCAATACAATAAATACAATCGATCATCTTTCCACGTGTCAGTTCCCTATTGCTTCTGCTCGACCGAGACGAAAACTGAAAGTGGTTTTGTTCCTTTTCTAGGGCATCATTGTGACACATGACACAAAATCGTATCATACGAGGAGTCATAATTATCCTTTCATTGATGCACACATTTCTAACCAACATATACGTAATTTTGAATTATATTTACCTTTCTACAACTATTGTTTCTCATGCTTCTGCTTTCTCTTTTGAATTTTCTGCAATGCATAATGACCACTTTTTCTTCTTATTTTTCTTAATTTTCTACTTTGTCTTATTATTAAGAAGATTTTATGAGAGCGCCTTCTGACACAGTGATTGGCGACATCAATTTTGACATTCCTATCAAGCCAAATAGATCATTCCTTACTCTCGGCCCAATTTTTAATCATGAAATTGTTCTTGAACATATCTAATCTATAAACCCATTCTTTCCTGATTATCTTAGGAAAAAAGTTTCTTCTTCAGTCTTATTTCCTTTCGGATCTTGCTAATGCTTTCAAGACCTCGAGATCTTGGCCGAGGCCCATGAAAGGATGGTCAGAATGGTTCAATCGTGTATCCAATCGACATGGTTATACATGGCAGTGTGTTGTATTTACGAATGTTTCAGTCTATATTTGCATGAGTATATAGCAAATACTTCTCTTCTCGCTGCAGTTTCTACTTTATGGAGTTAATTGATTACCATTTTCCATTTCAAATGCGATCTTATGAGCCTAATAATCATAGATATTTGCGATTTGACCCATCTCATTCCTTTTATAGATTTAGTATATCCTAACTTCACCTGGGGCGAGGAGCATTACTTCATTCTTCTAGACAAGAACGAGCAAGCTTATTCTACCTTCATATCCACTTAGTGCAAATCTCATGATGTCGTTGACGACTAGGAGCATATGACATTCCATTGTTGTGGATTTTCCATTACTTACTATGTAGTAATGTGTAATCTAAGTGTTTGATAAAATGTCTGAATGAGAAAGTGTTTGTTGAATCGCTTCTAATGAGGGTGTTGAGATAGGATTCTCAACTACCTTATCCATATCTATAATTTCTTTCATGTAATATAAATTATTACTATGTGATTCATGGATGAAACGTGTATATATAGTAACATGTTCTATGTGTTTAATAAAATACTCAAATGAGAATTTTGTTTAAATTGTTTGTTAAATGTTGTTATGAATAACATATGTGACTACTTAGTGCATTTGAGTATGATTGGGACTATTACGTAGTCCAGGCAATCGGTAACGGTTCTCGTTTGAGTGGTTGAACTAGTTTTGTCCATTGGATACGTTTGACGAATCCGATCCGTGCGGTAATTGTCGACAGTGGTTAGGCCATATGAAGTGCTTATGCGTTATATGTCGATTACTTCAGCGTGCGCTTGTACTAATCGAACTTGTCAAATAACTCAATTAGCCTATTGTGTGTTTACCATGTATAGACGCTACTGCTTGAATCTAGGATACCACTTACCAATGCAAAACCCATATTAACCATAGTACCACGATCCGCTAAGACCCATAAGCCAGACATGGTGGTATGGGACACTGTGGTCAAGCTATTGGCCTATGCTGGGGTGACGAGTCTCCCAGTAGTGACCAGTGAGCAACCTAAACTCGTGAGCTGAATATGGTGGTATGAGACACTGTATTCAAGTTGTCAGCTGTAAGCCCCGTATCGTAGACTGTACAGTTCCATGGACTTTTGCGGTCTTTTCGGTCGAATTTCGGCAACCTTCGACCCTTAACCGGTATTTGTGCATGACCTTAATTCATACGCCGTCAACCCGAGTCAACTCAATCTAAGACCTTTACCCTAGCGACCACAATGTCACCACGGTTCCGATGCCGTGACTCGCGCGCCGATCCGATACCCTGTTCAGGAGATGTGGGCCAACGTTTGGGGTGAGAAAAATACCGTCCGTACAAATTTTGAGAGAATCTCTACAGCTTGTCACATCAATCAATCAATCAAACAATCCCATCATATCAAGTACATGTCAAGTACACATCACCTTTCATCCTTTCCCAAGCAAGCCATACTTCTCTTACACCATTTGCCACAAAAGTCAAAAAAGGTTCTTACACCCATCACTCACCACATCAACACATCCATCACTCCATCAACCATCTTTCTCTCTCTCCCTTTACAAGTCTCTCTCTCTCTCTCTCTTTTCTAAGCTCATTTCCAAGCAAGAAAAACACCACACGTCTTAAGCCTCTCCAAGCTTTCTCAAGCCACAAGTGTGGCCCACCTTCCCACTCTCTCATCTCCCATCTCAACCATCCAAACCTCATCTCCTTCATTAGGATTGAAGCTAAGGAGAAAAGAAGTCATTGGAGCCAAGAAGAAAAGATCTAAGGTGGGTGATCCACCGTTGATTTTTTATTACAAGGCCCACTGATGATGGGACCCATTTTTATGTATGTATTGTGATCATGGAGGGCCCATAGTGGCGGGGTCCCTCCACCACCATCCGATCTCTCCTTTCTTTTTTTCTTCCTCTCTCTTTTCCTCTTGTATGGTAATGATGATGATAAGATGTGTAGCCCACCATGATGTTTGTATCCAAGCCATCTATCAGTGGACCCCATCCATATGGGACACACCATGATGTTTACATGACATCCCAACCGTCCATCCTCATCTAGGATGTGGCCCACCCATGCATGCAGGTGGGGCCCTACACCCTGATCCATAGCTCAAGTGGCAGACCGAGTGAAAGATGCCCCGTTTTAACACTTGAGGTCTTGATACCGATCCCTGTGGTGGTGGCTGACATGAGCGTGTAACTAACGTGGGGTGTACTGACATGGGTGTGTGCTAACATTGGTGCACTGACATGGGGTGTGTGCTGACCGTGGGGTCCATGGGAACCATCCACACCCTCCATCCGTCCAGATGGGCCACACCATGGTGTATGTGTTCTATCCAAGCCGTCCACTGCTCCTAGACGATGGGACCCTGTCCTAGTGGGGCCCATTTCCAACCAAACCCATAGCTCAACTGGCAGACTAAGTGGTGATGCCTCGTTTTAACTATGGGCCCCAGCTCACGTGGCAGACGGAGTGAAAGATACCTTGTTTCAAACAGTAAGACCTTGGCATTGATTTCCTTGTAGGGGTGGCTAACCGTGCAGTGTACGGTGGAGTCCATGGGACCCACCTACACCATCCACCCATTCTGATGGGCCACGCCATCAGGATAGGCATCCAAGCCGTCCACCATCTTTGGATGGTAAGACCCACTCCCACGTGTGGGCCCCTCCCTGACATTTGCATGGTGGTGACCGTCCAGGCCCTGGACGACCTAGACGTTTGAAGGGTTATTTATATATATATATATATATATATATATATATATATATATATATATATATATATATATATATATAATATTATGCTTTATATTATATAATTTTTTATATTATATTTAATATATATGTTGTGGTGGGCCCTACGTGGGACCCACCTCTCCCTTTTAAAAGCATAAAGCTGCATGGGCAGCAACTTACCTTATATATATATTTATATATAAAAATACATGAGGGTGGGCCCTACGTGGGACCCACCTCTGTTTTTCAAAATGAGCAGCAAGCTGCATGTGGAGCAGCTATACAGCTGCTCTCTTGACGTCAGCAAGTGCAGGCCCACATGATGTATGTGGTTTACGCCAGCCATCCATCCATTTTGGCGGTGGGCCATGCACGATGTATGTGTTTTACATGATGTTGTACATCTGTTTTGATGGTGGGACCCACTGTCATATGATGACATCAGGTTATGTGGGTCCCACTCCTAAAGAGGTTTGATATATTATATATGTATATATATTATATTATATATATATATATATTATATTATATTATATAATATATATATTATATATCATATTTACATAATGGAGGGCCCTACGTGGGACCCACCATGGTGCATGTGTTGTATCCAAACTGTCTAACTATCGGTGAGATCATTTTAGGACATGGGGTAAATGAGCCAGATCCATAGTCCAAGTGGACCCCACCTTGGCATGTTATGAGGCTCATCTTGATTTATCTATGGTAGTCCATTGGGGCCCACTTTGATGTGGATGTAAGGCCCATGTTATGAGGCCCATTCGATGTATTTGTGGCGCATGGTTGAGGCCCACTTTGATATATATAAGGCCCATGTTACGAGGCTCATTCGATGTATTTGTGGTCCATGGTTGAGGCCCACTTTGATATATAAGGCCCATGTTTTGAGGCCCGTTTTGATGCATTCTAAGGCCCACGGGTTATGGCCCATTGTAAAGCACATAAGGCCCATTAGTGCAGCCCATTGATGTGGCCCACTTGATGAATGTAAGGCCCATATGATATGACTCATTTGATGTATTTAAGGCCTAATGTGATGTACCTAAGGTCCATTGCAATGTGTGATCCAAACATGGTTTACGTAATGATATTCACGACGGGCTATGCCTTGGGAGCAATGTTGATTTGACGTCCACAATGTAAGAATAATATTGGTTAAATGTCCGCATTACGATTCTCCCTATGGCTCATTGTTAGGCCCATACTCGTAGGCCGTCTAGGCTCATCTTCATTATGAACAGCATCAATCACTATATAACATGTTTAGTATAGTTCCATGATTCATGATCATATGCATCATATGCATACTTAATATGAGAAGTGACTGATCATAGTATATGCCTTCGGGTAGATTGTTTAGGGGTTCCCGGTTAGACGGTGTAGCCCCACATGAGCGCACGATACGCGCAGAATTATCGCATGACTGGATAGTATGATTCATGTATTTCGCATTGTGTGACATGGTTACTGTATGCCCTAACGACATCAAGGCCATAACCTCTACAGGCGTATCGTGGTTGGCATGATTGGATACCAAAAATCTTATTCTACATGGGGTGCTATAGATATCCCTGGGTGAAAGTCCCTAAACTCTTATGGTACCAGGAGATTGCTCCAACGTATAGACCGAATGGGTACATGAGCATCGAGTGCTGATTACCAGACGGTGGTGCTTTCCACTGTATCATGGTCGGTTGGAAGGAAGTACCGCCTTATCCACCAGAGTGGAGGGGGCAAAGCTAGGCTGAGTTTGACTAGCTCGAGGAATGGATTCGCTATCGACGAGTCGAGCCTGATATTAGCAAGCGGATAGTGAGGTCTCTTCCACTTACCTTATTGTCCGTGATGAGACGACGATCTGGTTTAGAGTGTACTAGACCCCGGTGATATCCCAGATTTGAGCAGTATTGATATGTAGACTTAGATGAGGATTTGTATGCTTGAGTTGCACCTTGCATCACATGGCCTTGGTATGTCTGACATCATTTATGCCTTGCATCGCATGGCCTTGGTATAGTTTATGGTATTCTTGACTTTCATCAGCATGTTCCGCATTACTCTGATACTGCATAACTGGATTACTACCTTATGCATACACTTTCATCACCCTCTAAGCTTTCTATAAGCTTATGCACTACCGTTGCGTGCAAGTGACGTTGGATCGCAGTAGCACTGAGGCTTGAGCACGTCGCAGATCAGCTTGGAGTTTTTTATCCATTATCATTGTATTTCCCTTTATGCTCATTGTACTTGTAAATTTTTTTATCACAGTGGAAATATAATGGAATTTTTAGTTATTTTTTGTGGGTTATGCCTTTGTTTATGCTTATTACGAATCAAACTAATGTTGAAAATCCTCCTTGTAGCATTTTAGGATTGGAACCTGGTGAATGGGAGCTGAGAGCTGAGAATGGGGTTCTACGGAGGCTGTCGGTGCCAGATTCAGCAATCAAAAATTTTGTGAGCCCGATTTTCAAGTTTGGGGAGTGACATCGGCCTACGCTAAGGTGACGAGTCTTCCCGTAGTGACCTCGAGTATAAACTAGGCCTACGCTGAGATGAAAAGCCTCTCCGTAGTGACCTCGAGTGTAAACTCGTGAACTTACTTATCCACTGCTTTCATCAAGGGTGATGCCCTACAACTTGCCTATTGTATGTGATTAACTAGGATTGACGACCCTAGATGAATCTTTTGTTTAGGTTAATAATATAAAATTTACTGTATGAATAAACCTAATTAAATACTTAGCTAACACGACCATGTACCGCATTGCATGTGCTTTGGCGAGGAAGCGCACGTTTAGGGAGTTTGTTATGTGCGATTGTGAGATGAAGTCGTCGAGGGAGTGTAGGCGAGGGCATGCATCATTAATGCATTAACATGAACAATTAGGAAGTGATTGTTGTATTGTTTTATCATTACTGCTTAATTGAATTGATAATATGTTAACCTTTGTCTTATAGTACCACTGAGTTGATCACTCACTCCTACTCTGGGACGGTGTTTTAAAATACCAACCAGACTCTGATTTAGATGCATGTTTCGATGAGGCTTACGCGATGGAACCAGATTTCTTAGACGAGGAGTTCTCCTACGTGCAACTCTCGGGCGGGTCTGTGTAGACCTTGAGCTATGTCATCGAGATTACAGGGTTATGGATTAGTTGAATATTTATACTTTGAGATTTTGCAAATTTTGGAACAATACATGTATATATATTCAGCCTGGTATTATACTCATGTTGTAGGGGTTGAGAAACACTTACATACTTTATATACCCATCTCAGTCTTCCGCTCGCTTAATTAATTATCTCTGGAGTATGATATGTCGTTTTAGTGTAATCCCACTCATGTTTAATGCACTAATATGGACAACATTTAAACATCATTATCTATGTTGCATAAGTTATGCGTTGGAACTTGGGAGTTAAGCTTTGCTCGACCCTTGATTTCGGGGTGTTACATTATTAGGCTCTGATACCACTTGAAAAGGGCGAGCTCCAAGTCCTAGAGGGAGGGGGGAGGGGTGAATAGGACTATGCCAAATGAAAAATAAAATGCAAAAAGTAAACTTAAATTGCAGAAATCTAAGGCAACCTCAAATGCACAAGTATTGAGAGAACGTTGTTCTAAGGACAACCTTACACAAAAAACTAATGGCTTATGGTAGAACAACTTGATTTCTAGAACTTTGGTAAGTATCAAAAACTCAAACCGATACAGAGGTAAAATAAATAAATCTGTCTATTACAACAATCACCGCAATTACATAAAATAGATACAAGCATTTAAATACATAATAGATACAATTATCTATCACAACTCCAAGATTTATAGTGGTTTGGTGTGTACTCCAATTGTTCGTAAACAGCTACACTTACTCTACTCCCGATATCCACAACCCATGTGGTATTGGCCTTCACTAAGAAAGAAGGTTTTCTAAGGTTCACCTTAAAACCTTTACAGATGTGTTTTTCAATGGGCTTACACAATTTATTAAAAAAAAAAAAACCCACACACTGAGATTTTTCAGGTTGAATCTCTCAAACTAAAAAATAGAAAATTGAAATCAATACATATCTGAAGAATAATCTTCAATGTAGCTGGTAGAAATGTTTCTTTGTAAATGAAGATGTTCAATGTTCAATCTCACAAATGAAGGGGTTCTAGGTCTAGATGTATTTTAAATTAAATTCAGCCTTAAGCTACTTGGATTCAATTTCTTATATCTCTCAAAGGATTAAAACAAAATCCATTTATATCAAATAGAATGGAATCGCAAGAGATCAAGAAATTAAGAAACTTAAAAACTATTTAAAATGATTATAAATACCTCACAATAGCTTCACAATAGTTGAGACTAATCTCTCAGAGTGGTGGCTTGAATTGGCTTAAAATGAATGAAAAGATCTGAGAAATGTCCTCTATTTATAGGCTGCAATTTGGTTCCCTCAACTGGTCTAGGGTTCGACTCAACTGGTCTTAACAGAACAAAATTTTTAAATTTTATGGCGCGATCAGATAAAACAGGTCCTCGACTGGTCGAGTGGGCAAAATGCGCATTGCTAGAGTTCAAGTTGAGTCATGCTCGACTGGTCGAGCCAGTGTCCACGACCGGTTAAGTAGGGTACCCGATTGGTCGAAGACCAAACAACCTTATTTGATTTTTTGAACAAAATCTTAGACTGGTAGAGAAAAACTTTGGACTAGTCGAGCCAGTGCCTGGACTAGTCAAACATTGGCTAGTACTAGTCGAAGCAAAGCCTAAAATAAGTACTATGACCCAAATTAAATATATAATGTTAATGACCTAATCCTAAGGTCTTTTTAGGGTCATGTATACCTTAAATGTGAGTATTGAAATTGAAAAATCGGTTACTTCGGTAGATAGGTTACTTTGAAGCACATGAAGCTTGACCTTATATACTTGAACTTGTGTCTCGAACTTGTGTCTTAAGACTTAAGCTTGAGCAAGTGTACTTGAGCTTGAACTTGAACTTAAGCTTGAACTTGAGCTTGAGCTAATGCACTTGGACTTGAGTACTTGGACTTAGTAAACTTGAACTTGTTCTCGTAGTTAAACATGCACACTTGAAGTAATTGTAGCACACTTAATGTCGATGTAGATAACACAAAGCTTATCTTCGAATAAAGGTGAACTTTCCATCTATTTGAACTTAAAGGTGAACTATCCATCTATCAAAATAAGTTAATCACTTTGAAGTGTTTTGGCATAACAAAATTTGACAATACAAGGTGCTATATTTACAATATAGCACTTACAAGTTGTAAAACTTGGCCGTGGTCTAAATGGAAAGGTTCGTCCATTAAAGGTGGCTAAGAACCTATCGAGTGTTGTTCCCCATTGTGGGAGATATTCCTAGGGAAAGGTTGCCCCTATGTCTTCCTTGATTTCTGGCATTATGAATGATATACCTATTCTCTCATTCACATCTGAATTGAAAAGATGGAGGAACATTGTGCACTTCCTACATTAGAGCAATATGTGGGTTCCATTCTAAAAGATGCGCTGGTAGTACTCGTGCAAGATTTCTGACTGAACTAGCTCAATAGTTTGTTGAGGCATGATATGTGTTCTTTCGGCAAAAATAATCATCATCCTATTCAAACTCTCGGTCTGACTGGCCATCCATCTGTTGAAAGTTTCATCTTGAATTCATGAGTGCTTGGACCGAGCTCGTGACTGCTCTGCAATATGTTGAATCCCCAATCTGCATATCGCGTAACTCAGCCAACATTATCTTAAGAGGATCAATTCGAGATGAAGATGCCCTTTATTGATTTGGAAGATTGGACACTGTGTTTGATTGTGGATTTAACAACTTAGGTGATGACTATACTTGAATTTCCTCCTCTGATGCGAGAGGTTCATTAGCCAAAAAAACATTATGAGTATTTGTTCGGCTCATATTTTACTATTTGCACTGATATGTTTATACAAAATTTGGAGTCCCACCGGCCACGCCAAAAATTGTTAGCATTCGGTTTTTTTGGTCACGTGTGGTGTGTGCAGGCATGTTAGAACTGATTGTATAGCTCGATTAAAACTAAACAATTTGACCCCAAGCACTAAGATATGCAAATATGCTGAATGCAATCGTATATGACCGAAACTTGAGAAGATCGATTGCCTATTCAACCACTTGCAAGATAGTTATAAGAAAATCATTTGATTATCAGAGGGTGGGGTTTTTCTCTAAAGATGGGTACACTTAGCTTTCGTACTAAATGACTTTTATAAACAGAAACAATCAAATAAGAAGAAAATACTTATGGTCGATCAAAAAAAGTAACCGTAAGATGTCTTTTTAAAGATTAAATGATTGTATTAATACCAATAGTAGTCCAATGCAAAAGCATAACTTTGAATTATAGCTAAAGATTATTGTTACTGGATTATCACTACTCATATTATAAAGCTAAGTTGTGATAAAGAAAAATAATTTGATTGGTTTTATATTTTTATCTCGAAAAATGTTAAAAATTAAGGTACAACAGTGTCTCATGCAGATTTTGTTTCGATGTGATATTTTAGATGTACAGTTAGTGAAGATAGTGAAAAGAGATGTATGAAGTGGATGTCATATGAATAATAGTCTTGGCTCGACAAAGCTTGGGTGTTGTACGCAGTGTGTACGAATGGAGCTTGGGTGTTGTATGTAGTGTGTATGAATGGTGTTACAGACAATCCCGGGCCCTCAAGCCATGAGAAGAATCAATACATGTATTGTGGCATTGCGAATGTAGACTTACAGTGGGTTATCATCAGTTGTCCCTTTTCTAACAGTCCATCTTACCCGTGAATGAATATTGGTCAGGATAACGCATGGTGGGTCCCCCCTTAATGAATGGGTAGGCTGTCAAACCTGCTAGCCATGTTTACCATGAGCTTCTATCAATATCTCCTTGAAACTGTAACCTGTGCGAAAAGTAAATTAGCAAATTTCAATAGGAGGGCTCTTATAGCAAACGTGGACTAGCAAGTGGCATGTCCATGTGTCGGGCATTGTAGGCCAGTGTGATGTATGTGATCTATATCCACGTCATCCATCCGTTTTGCCCCTCATTTTAGGGTATGAATATGAAATGAAAGAAATCTGAATCTCAAGCTGATGGAATGCCCATTATTAAAAACTTCCTAAGGGCTACAAAAGTTTTGAATAAGGTTGATATTTATGTTTTTGCTTCATCCAGGTCGGAGTAACTTTACATACAAGTTAAATGATAAATAAATATCACCAAGTTTGTAGGAAGGCTTCAAATGTTGGTATCATTATCCTCACTATTTCTTGTGGTGTGGTCCATTTAATCTTCAAATCTTCTTTACTTTTTCATTCATGCCCTAAAATGAGCTGAAAAAATGAACAAACGTTGTTCATGTAAAACATATACATCATGTTAACCCCTTAGCAGCCAACACATCACTACTAGGAGTGTTGGCAACACCACCTAATCAGCATCCCTTAGAATTGATTGGCACATTTCAAAATCTCGGCTGGTTTGTGTGAACGCTGGAAATTGGCACCCACGCTGATTTATGTTTGTGTTTGGGCGTGATGTGTAGGCTGATTTAGATTGTTGATGCAATAGATATGGAGTCGCTACTAGTCACTTAACTCAAAATCTTGCAGTTGGCTAGAACCTGTAGAATATATAAAGATTAGATAATTCAGAAACTCTTTTATTTTAAGTTGACTCCTGATCTGTGATTTGAAATTCTGAGTAAGGGACCTCGCGGTTACAAAGAGAAAAGGTGTTAGGCACCCTTTCTGATCGTGCGGGTATATGATCTCTACTTCGTGTGGTAAGCTAATCTTAAGGGATAAATGATAAGATGCAAAGTATTAAAATGAGATTAGGCAGACTGAGATTTTTGATGTGATAGGGTCCGAAATTTCGATAAGTCACAGAGTATATGTCTAGAGAATGTTTAGAAATGAAATTTAAGAAGAGATATGATGATGCTAAAATGACATATAAGAGAATTAGACTGCCATGAGTTTCTGATATGACAAGATCCAAAATTCTGATAAGTCACAGAACATACATTCAATGGCAAGCTAAAGAAGCAGGGGGTTAAGAAGGGAAGTAATGATGCGATTAATGAAATATGAAAGCTAGTGATGATTGCATGATCTTAGGCTTGCACTTGAAATGACTTGGATGTTGGGGTACACCATGGTTTGGAATGATTAGCCTAAGTAGGACTAAGAGGCTAAGAGATGGCTGGAGGAGGCTAGAGGGGCTAAAAAGATGGGAGCTTGAGAACTCAAGCACACCCTTTCACTCTTACTCATTTCACTCTTAGTTTTTTGGTGGCTCTTCTTGGTAATGGGTTGTTGTTGAAATGAAGAGAGGAGGGGATACTTATAGCCCATTGGGATGACATTTTTGTAATTTGAGGGTTTATCAAGGGTAAATGATTATGTCAATTTTGAATTGGTAGAGAGAAGAGAGATACCACGTGACACTTCTTTATAGGCTAAAGGGCTTGGTAATATGGTAACTAGTAAGAATTCAGGGGTCAAATAGGTCCTAACAGAGTTGAATTTTGAGGGAGCAACAGCTGTAGCTTTGGGAACATTTGTTGAGAGGAGGCGATAATCGGATTACCGCATGCGGTAATCGAATTACCACCTCTGACTATTCTTGTCCAAAACTCAACCAGCTCGCTCCATGCACATTTTTGGAGCGGGGGTGGTAATCCAATTATTGCCTTCGCACGGTTGCTCCCGCGGTTTGGCCAGTGGGCCTATTTTGGGACATGGATTAGGCCTAAAGCTTGTTTTGGATATTTGGCTCAAAAATAGCTTGAAACTGGCTCGACTGTAACCCAAAAAACAGGTTAATTTTGGGTAAAGGTTTGTGCATGCTTTGGCTTGGGTGATGACTTGAGTTAAGTTAGGGTTTGGGAAAATGGAATGGCTTAGGTTCGGTTAGGGCTTGGATCAGGTTTGGCAAGTGGTTATAGTTTTATATAAGGTATGGGGTTTAGGTTCAGTTCCTAAGAATCATCCATGCCTTATCAAATTACTAGCCTGGGTGGGGTGTCTATAGTTTGATAAGTCGAAACTATAATTTTGATTAATAGATGAACCATGTTATGCACCAGTATTCACAATAAAAAACTTATGAGAACTTTTTGGGAACTCATCACTCGTGGTATGAATGCAAAATTTGAACGCTTCATATGATGCAGCACCCCATGAAACCCTTAGGGCCTGTTTGGCCAGGCAGATTGGAAGGGATTGGAAGATAGATCCCGGGATTGGCCAGGCTTGCCAAACAGACACGGGATCCTAATCCCGGGATATAGCAATCCCATGGATCTTAAGATAATCCACTGACATTTGCGCCCTGAAAATCGAGAGTCGAGCAGAAACTCCACTCCCGAGTTCCAGAACATCACTTATGCAATATTTTCAATGATGGATGAATGTCGGCTGTGATTAGGGGTGTACACAAACCGGGCTAGCCCGGTTAGCTCGCTCGACTCGGCCCGAAAAAGTCCGACTCAGCCTGACCCGGAACTGAGTTTGGGTCAGGGCGGGCCAATTTTCAAAGCCCGAAACTGAGTTCAGGCCGAGTTCGGACAAGCCCCAGTTCAGCCCGACTCGGTCCGAAACCCGGCCCGGCCCGCTGAGTGTGTGTGTGTGTGTGTGTGTGTATATATATATATGTATATATATATATATATATATATATATATATATATATATATATATATATATATATATATATTCTCAAATAACCTAACACCCGTCCCTTTCCACTTTCCCCTTTTGAGATCGCCCGATCCCAGCAACAGCGCCCGACCCCACCAAACCCTACTCCTTCTCCCCGCCCGACCGCCCGACCCCACCACCAAATCTCTCTCTCTCTCGTCTCTAATCTCTCTCTTCACTGGAAAGTGGTTCTGGGAAGACAAACTTTTTCCACGGTATGTCTGCATTCCAGCACATATTTTTCTATTTTTTTAACTGCCCGAAACTCTGTGGGCCCCACAATGATATTTATGTCGTCTGTCCGTTTTGGATCATTATTTTAGTGCATAAGCTCAAAACTGAGGCAGATCCAGATCTTAGGTGGACCACGCCCAGGAAACAGTGTTAGTTGAACGCTCACCATTGAGAATTTCTTAGGGCCCACTATAATGTTTATTTGTCATCCTACCTATTGATTAGGTCACAAAGACCTGGATGAAAGAAAAACAAAAAATAAATAAATTCAGCTTCATTAGGTCACAAAGTCCTGGCTGGATTAGCTGTATTTTCTCCCATTTCTTTCTTTGCTTGTTTCTGCTTTCAACGCTACCTCAGTTTTGTTTTCAATGAAAGTTTCTGTTATCTTTCAAAAAAAGTAAAAAAGAAAAAGAAGAAAAGGCTATCTATGGTGGGACTACACATATTGTATTCTCTCTTGTTTCTTCTCTGTATTTTTCTGTCTCCTGCTGCTTATCTCTACTAGCGACTATACTAAATCAAGTAGTTTGGAGCTCCAAATTTACAAGTGCGGTTCTGTCTGCAAGCCTAAAGGATCAGATGTAAATAATCAGGTAAGCACCTCTACACTTCAATACCTAGAAGATTAATTTGGATTACCACCTTCAAATTAAGGTTCCATGTAACATCCACATGTTGGCTAATGCTTTGGAAGTGTAAGATCAACCTATTTTAGGGGGTAACGTTTACGACTTTCATTCAACATACCATCCAATTGCCAACATAAATGTGCACAAGAAAAAAGGGGTAGCGGTGGACAGGCTTGTGGATGAGTTTTACAGTTTAGTTATGGACAGACGATAATAGGTGGATATGTGGGAAGGTAAAGATGAAAAAAGAAAGAAACAAGGAAACAAATTCCCAAGTAAACCTACTATGATACAAAAAATTGATCAAACATTTACATGAAGATGTATCCAAATTAGTTTTATGTGTATTGAAGTTTAGAGGAGCCTATCTGATGATTCATATTTCACCCTGCGCCATTGAGTTGAAGTCTCAAAAGGATGTGGGTAGAGGTAGAAAAGACCTGATGACCTATGGTTTAACTTAAGTCATGGCCCTTGATAGAGTGGCATGGCAGAACAAAATTCTGTAGCCGACTCCAGTTAGTTGGTATTAGGCTTAGATGACAACGATGATCTGCCATACACAGAAAAAATCATTAACTGATTAAAAAAAACAATTCTTGGCTTGAGGATAGAATTGTAGGGACATCTTTGGAGCTCCAACATATTTGATCCAGAAGAACACTTTTCAGCGGCAGAGACGATCAGCAAAAAAAAAAAGGGATACAAAGAAGAAACAGGAGAGGATAAGGATATGTATGAATCTCACCACAACTAGTAGGAAGAGTCACTTCTAGATGGTTTCCAATTGCAGGAAAAATCTTACGTCCTGTTCGGTAGATGCCTAAAAATGATTTTTCATCATTTTAGTTAACAATAATTACTTATTAAAGATCATGTTCTATAACACATTATTATGAGTAACATGAAGCTATTATGTATTAGAGAACAAGATCTCTTATACATAATTACTGTTCACTAAAATGAGATCCATGTCATCCATCCATTTTGGATCATTATTTTAGTGTATGAGCCCAAAACTGAGGCAGATCCAGATCTCAGGTGGACCACGCCCAGTAATAAATACAAGTGCATTTTGAACTTCCAGATGTATGATTTGTGATTTATTTATATATTTCATTGCAATATTTGATAATTGATTTCGGTTTGACTAAATAAATATGTGCATATTACGTAGTCATTTATATTTTTGTAAATGCTGTTAAAGTTAGTTTGATGATGAATGATACTTGCGATTAAGAATGACAATAAACAACTTATTTTATATATATGTGTGTGTGTGTGTGCATGTGTTATCCTTGGAAGATTTATTTTTTAGGGGGACATGATATTCTTGCAGCCTATGGTATGATGCCCTAATATTACTTGTATGTTAATAGTATATACTAGATATTATTAGGTTAATTTATCAAAATAAAATCTGAAAAGTTAGTTTAAATACATTTTGTTATTAGTTAGCTACATGTTGAATGTCAATTATGATTGATTATGGAATTGTTTAAGTATAAGACTATCAGTTGCTTATACCAATTGCCTATTGGATATATTTTTATTTTTTTATTCTTGTTGCTGTGGTATAGGATAATCAGTTGCTCATTTGAGGATTTTTATGTTGCCAGACATAGTTTGAGTGTGTTCATGGATGCATAAAAATTTTCAAATTGTCCCTTTTTGAACAATTTAATGTTGGATAGATAGTAATGTTTTCATTTATTTTAATTTAAATGCACATGCCTGTTTCGGTTCGTCTCTCCTAATTCTTTCTTGATATATTTCTTGTATTTACTTCCTCATCAAATATTCACACTTTGTGTGGATAGTTGACGTGTGAATCAAATCCAAGATTAATATATTTTGAAGAGATAAGGGGAGATGCTGCCAAAATTTTGGCGTGACATTTAAATTGAATAATGAAAGCATTACTATTTATTCAACATTGAATGGGTAACTGATTTAATTATTTTTTATGTTGTTGTAGTAAAGGATAATCAGTTACCCATTTGAGAATTTCTATGTTGCCAGACATAAATTGAGTGTGTTCATGGATGCATAGAAATTCTCAAATTGTCCCTTTTTGGACAGTTCAATGTTGGATAGATTTTAATATTTTCATTTATTCTGATTTAAATGCACATGCTTGTTTCGGTTCGTCTCTCCTAATTCTCTCTGGATATATTTATTGCATTTACTTCCTCATCAAATTCAAGATTAATATATTCTGGAGAGATAAGAGGAGATGCTGCCGAAATTTTAGCGTGACATTTAAATTGAATAATGAAAACGTTACTATTTGTCGAGCATTGAATGGGTAACTGATTTATCCACTCAGGAAATTCTTTACTAAGGTCCAAGGATAAATGAAATTGTTTCATATCTTTAGATATGGCTAGTGAAGATGAAGTTTCACCTACGACTACCCCTAGTAGCGGTGCCGGTGTGTCAGCCACATCACCACTTGTTGTTGAGGGAGAGGGGTCTTCAGCTGTAAACAAAGAAAAGAAACGGTCAGCTGTTTGTGATGATTTTGAAGAAGTAGTAGTTAACAATGTCCTTAAGATCCGATGTATGCACTGCAAAAGTCTATACACCAAAAGTGTCGGGGGGTCGACGTCTCATTTAAACAGACATAGTCAAAGTTGTGCAAGGAGACCTAAACTTCCACGTTCGGGCCAACAATTGTTATCGTTTACAAAGTCCGAAGGATCTGCTTCTGAAGGTACACTTACCACGCATAAGTTTGAAAAAGAGAAGCTGAAGGAGTAATTTTCAAAGCTTATTATTATTGACGAGCAGCCATTTAAGATGGTAGAGAGTGAAATATTTATGGGATACAGTAAATACCTTAATCCTCAGTTTGAGAAGGTCTCCCGTGTTACTGTGAAGAGGGAGTGCATGAAGATGTATGCCAGTGAGAAAATGAAGCTGAAAGCAGTTTTAGATTTGGTTTCAAGGGTAAGTTTAACATCTGTATGTGGACAGCGCAAAATCAAAGAAAGGGTTACATTTCATTGACTGCACACTATGTTGATGAAAATTAGAAACTTTGCAAGAAAATATTAAACTTTCGTCACCTTCCACCTCCCCATTCTAGTTTGGTTATTTCAGATTGTATTTACAACTGTCTACGAGATTGAGGCATTGAAAAGAAAGTCAGTTAATTAACTTTAGATAATGCTTTGACAAATGACAGTGTCATATAATTCTTACATAATCAGTTCAAGGCAACCAACAGTTTATTTTTTGAGGGAAAAATATTTCATGTTTAGTATTGTGCACACATTCTCAACTTAATTGTATAAGAAGGGTTGAAATCAATTGACCAAACTATAGAGAATGTCAGGGAGAGTGTGAAGTACCTAAGAGGCTCGCCGTCAAGATTGAGCATATGAAATGACATCGTCCAACATTTGAATTTGACGTCTCCAAAAATGTTGAAGCTAGATGTATGCACACGTTGGAATTCCACTTTTGAAATGTTGGATTCAGCCCTGGAATTGGAACATGCTTTTTCAAAATATGCAGTGTGTGATAGAACATATGCTTGGTTGCCTACTGATAATGATTGGAGCAAAGCGAAAGAAGTTCACAAAATTTTGAAGATTTTTTATGACTGTACACAAATATTTTCTGGTAATAAGTTTCCTACAGCAAATATGTTTCTTCTATTTGTGTGGAAGATCAAGGATGCCCTGAAGAAAGCTGTTGATGATGGTCCATTTTTTCTACAAATTATGACAGGTGGTATGCAAATGAAGTTCGATAAGTACTGGGATGATTGTCATCTGATAATGTCCTTAGCTGTTGTTCTTGATCCTCTGCGCAAGATGAGTTATGTTAAGTACATCTTCACGGGGATTTATCCTACTGAAAAGACAATATTTGAAACCTCAAAGGTTCGTGATGCAATCGAAGCATTGTATAATGCATACACAATCACAGTGTCCACACCAAGTGCTTCTGAAGTTAGATTGCAAGTTGCTTCAAGCTGCGACAATGCTGATTTCATGTCTTTCTTAACAAAAGAAAATATAGACATAGACATGAAAGAATCAGAGTTAGACATGTATCTCAAAGAGTCGGTCGTACTACGACAGGATTCAGAGTTTGATGTTTTGGAGTGGTGGAAATTGTGAGTTAGTGAAGGAAAATATCATACACTATCGATGATGGCACGAGATATTTTGTCAATTCCTATTTCAACAGTGGCATCGAAATCTGCGTTTAGCACAGGGAGCAGGGTCGTGAGCAAGATTAGAAGTTCCCTTGCACCAGATACAGTGGAAGCATTAATTTGTACACAAGATTGGTTGTATCCGAGTCTAGGAGGTTATAATCTGGATGAGGAAGAGGAGGAGAATGTGAATGAAGCCGCAACACAGGAAACAACGACAATATGATGGATGTTTGGTGTTTTGATCTTGTTAGTTTATTTGAATTTGCAAATGTTGTAATGGGTACTCTTTTGACTTTTATTTTTATTTCTCTGTTATGTTGATGGATGTTATGCAAGTTGCGCAATGCATTAATGGCTCTTTTTTATCCATAAATTTCTTTTATTTTATGTCAGTATTTCATTATTGTTAAAAGACCTAAAATACTTTTCCAACACAATATGTAGATGTCTTCAAGCGAACCATCGATTGACATTTGAGACTATGGTTCCTTAGTCCATTCTCCAAAGTCTGAAAAGTTAAAGATTTTGTGTAATTTGTGTGGAGCTAAGTTTGTTAACAAAACTAATCGACTCAGATTACACTTATCCTGTCGGGGTGAAGATGCAAAACCGTATCCTAAAGTCTCAAAAGAAATCCAAGTTCTTTTCCAAGCAGTTCTTGACTCAGACAAAAAAACTTTCACTCCTCAATCCAAACTTTCTGAGGCAGAGAAGGAAGTTAAATTATTAGTATTGGAAGAAGAACAATTCCAACTCGCCTTAAAGCGCAGTATGGAAGAGGCTTTTATATATCAGCAATGTCCTCCAACACCACATGATGTTGAAGCAGGTTCAAGCTGCACAGGTAAAAAGAAGAATAATAAGAATTCAGCTAGGTTTCTCTCCAGTCAAGGTGCGTTTTAAAGGACGTTGGGAACTACGTATAAATCTTCTCACAAAAATAGTTTGAAAAATCTAATTCAAACTATACAAGAGGAAGATGATAAAAAGCTATCTCCACCTTTTGAAGAGGGAGATGTGAATGAGTACGTATATGAAGATTTATATAGCAGCTCGGACTCAACGGATGAATTTTTCTAACAGTAGTCAGTAGTATATGACTGTATTCAATTTGTATAAAATGTTTTATTTTATGCTTTGTCAAATGTATGTAAATGTCCTGACTAGTTAGATTTTTTGTGGAGTTTATAATTCAACTATCTAAACCGTTGATCGAGGGCCTTGTAATGGGACGCGGATTACCTGTTAAAGCCTTTCCTATGAATTTGTTGTAAGGTTCGAAACTGGCCCGAACTCAGGTTCGAAACTGACCTGAACTCGAAGGTTCGAAACTGGGTCGAACTCGGGCCGAACTCACACGATTGTAGCCCGGGCTCGGTTCGGACTGGAGATGTTGGCCCGGTGACCTGGCTCGATCTAGTTCGGGCCTAGTGCGGCTCTTGAACGGGCCTGGACGGACTGAGGCCAGTTTGACTCGGCCCGACCCGTGTACACCCCTAGCTGTGATAGTGCGTAAAACATGAAGTGGATTAAGCCAAAACAGCATATCATACTCTAGAGACAGTTAAATTAGCAAGCGGAAGAATGTGATAGGCATATAAAATATATAAATGATTGTAAGTCTCCAGAGTGTGAACATGTTACCAGGTTAACTAAATACATGTATACTCCAAATTAGAAAGAAAAGAATATACATGGGTGTGGAATAAAAAGCAAAATACCAAGTGTATTGGCATCTAATTAGTAACCCTGTAAACCCGTCGATCAGAACCTGCATATAGGAGGGATCCTCCTCATTATCATCAAGTCTGGCTCTGCTTCGCAAGCATCGTCATCATCCGAAACTAAAATAGGGACTGGTTGGTGTGCGCAACACCATCCCGTAACGTGGGAGTGAGTAGCTAACTCAGTGGAATCATAGAGCAAAGGTTAGCATGTTATCAAATCAATCAAGCGATAATGGTAAAGAAAATAATCAAACATTCCTAAACACTGTGATTAATGCAAGAATGAAATGACATGATGGATGCCCTTACCGACATACTCCCTCATGCGACACCATCTTACGTCTACAGCATGCTTTCTTCCCTCAGTGCTCCACATCTTCCAGGCACATGCAGTGCGATATGAATATGATTACCGAGTTGTTATTAGTCCTTTTCATATAGCAGGATTGAGAAACTAGGGTACTTCCTTTATATCATTCCCAACAAGGATCCTGTTTAGAGTCGTCATTCCTAGTAATCTCATACGATGATATATTTCTAGGTCGCTGCAAGGGCTGTCAAGGTTGTTGTACGTACTCGTTGCTCCACTCCCCCATCACCTTATCAATACAAGCCTAGTTATACTCTTGTTGCTACGGAAGGGTCGTCCCCTCATGTAGACTCAAAGTATGCTCGAGGTCACTACAAAGGGCTGTCAGGGCTGTTGCACGCACTCGTTGCACCGCTCCCCCATCACCTTATCAGTGTAGGCCGACAGCAAGAATATAGTGTCCCATACCACCATAATCTGCTCACGAGTCTGGGTTGCTCAATGGTCACTACGGGGAGGTTTGTGGCCCCAGCGTAGGCCGACAGCTCGACCACGGTGTCCCATACCACCATGCCCGGCTCATGAGTCTTACTGGATCAAGGTACCACGGTTATCAGGGTTATCACTGGTAAGTTCAGTACCTTAGGTTCAAGCAGTTATGACGAATACAAGGTGAGCATACAATGGTCAGTCGGGTTACTTAATGAGTCCGACTCGCACGAGCGCACGTTGAATCGACTGGCACGAAGTGCACAAGCACTTCGTGTGGCCTAACCACTACCGACAACTCTAGTGTCACGCCCTAAACTCAGAAATCGGGCTCACAAAATTTTCGATCGCCGAATCCAGCGCCGACAGCCTCCATAGAACGCCATTCTCGGCTCCTATCGCCCATTCGCCAGGTTCCGATCCTAGGATGCTACGAGGAGGATTTTCAATGTTAGTTTGATTCGTAATAAGCATAACCAAAGGCATAACCCACAAACAACAACCAAGAATTCTATTACATTTTCACTATGATCAAAAACTTTACAAGTACAATGAGCATAAAGGGAAATACAATGATGATAGACCAAAAACTCCAGAGTAATCTGCCACTTGCTCAAGCCTCAGCGCCGCTGCGTCCCAACGTCACCTGCACGCAACGGTCGTGCATAAGCTTATAGAAAAGCTTAGAGGGTGGTGAAAGTGTGTGCGCAAGATAGTAATATGATCATACAATATCAGAGTAATGCGGAATATGCAGATGGATCCATAATATCATGAGCCGTACCAAGGCTATGCGATGCAAAATGCAAGTCAAGCATACAATCCTCATCTAAGTCCACATGTCAATACAGCTCAACTTTGGGATATCACCGGGATTTAGTATACTGTAAACCAAATTACCGCCACATCGCGCGCAATAAAGTAAGTGGAAGAGACCTCACTATTCGTCTGCCAATATCTGGCACGACTCATCGATAGCAGACTCATTCCTCAAGCTGGTCAAACTCAGCCTAGCATTGGCCCCTACACTCGGGTGGGTAAGGCCGCACCCCCTTCCAACCGACCACGACACAGTGGAGAGCGTAACCATCTGGTATTCGGCACACAATGCTCATCTACCCACTCGGTCTAGATGTTGGAGCAACCTCTTGGTACCATAAGGGTTTAAGAACTTTCACCCAGGGATATCCATAGCACCCCATGTAGAACAAGATTTTCAGTATCCAATCCTGCCAACCACGATACGTCTGTGGAAGTTACGACCCCGATGTCGCTAGGGCGTACAATATCCATGTCATACAAATGCAATATGCATTATTCACGCTATCCAGTCATGCATCAAATCCTGCGCATATCATGCGCTCATGTTGGGCAACACCGCCTAACCGGGAGCCCATAAATAACCTGCCCGGAGGCATATGCTATGATCGGGCAATTCTCATATCAAGCATACATATGATGCGTATGATCATGAGTCATGAAACTATACTAAACATGTAAATAAGTGATGAACCATTCTTACAACGTAGATGGGCCTAGACGGCCTATACACAGCAAGTACCGCCTATCAAAGGTCCTAGGGAGAGTCATAATGTGGACATCCAACCAGCATTACACTCGCAATATGGACGTCAAACCATCATTGCTCCCAAGGCACGATCGTCGTAAACATCGTTACGTAATCCGTGTCGGGGTCACACATTGCAATGGACCTTAGATACATCCCATTGGGCCTTAAATATATCAAATGGGCCATATCATATGGGCCTTCCATTCGTCAAGCGGGCCACATCAATGGGCCGCACCAATGAGCCTTGTGCACATTACAATGGGTCATAACCCGTTGGGCCTTGAATTGTATCAAATGGGCCTAGTCTCATGAATCTAATATGTAACAAATGGGCCACATCAATTGGGCCCCATTTTTCCAGCAAATGGGCCTCAAGATACGATAAATGGGCCTATCCCATGGGCTTTAAAATACATCAAATGGGCCTAATCCCATGGGCTTTAAAATACATCAAATGGGCCTAATCCCATGGGCCCTGGAACACATCAAATGGGTCCAATCCCATGGGCCTTGGGATATATCAAATGGGCCTAGTCCCATGGGCCTTAAATAAATCAAATGGGCCTAACCCATAGGCCTTAAATAAATCAAATGGGCCTAACCCATAGGCTTTAAATAAATCAAATGGGCCTAACCCATAGGCCTTAGAATACGTCAAGAGGGCCTAGTCCCATGGGCTTTAAAATACAATAAATGAGCCTAGTCCCATGGGCCTTAAAATATAACAAGTGGGCCTAGTCCCATGGGCCTAGAGGCCCACTGTTTTGTTTATTAGCCACCCAAATTGGAGAGGGGCCCACTGCAATGTTTATTTATCATCCAACGTGTGGGCCAGGGGAAGGCCCACTGTGATATTTATTTCTCATCTAGCATGCTAGGTGGCGTGTACAAAACACATGCATTGAGTGGGCTCCACCGTCCAGTGGACGGTGGAAGCAACATAAACATCACTGTGGGCTCCACGTGGGGCCCACCTCAATGTTCATATCCCATCCAATCCGTTCATGAGGTCACGTAGACCTGGATGAAGTGAAAATATAAATTTTAGCTTGATTCAAAACTCCTGTGGGCCCGAAAGAAGTTTTCAATGGTAGATATTCAATTCCACTGTTTCCTATGGTATGGGCCACCTGAGCGTTGGATCAAGCTGAAACTTGGAGGGGGCCTACCTGAGGAGAGGGCCCACCTCATGAACGGCGTGGATAAGACATATACATCATGTGGGGCCCAAGGCAGCAGCCGTGGGACCCTGCTGGTCCGTCCGTCCATGTGGTTTCTTCCTCTTTTTTTTTATTTGCTGTTTAAAAAAATCACATGTGGCGCCCACTGTTAGGAAATCCACTCCTCCCACTAGATTCTAGTGCTGCCATAGAAATCCAATTTTTGGCATTGATTTGGCGTGTAGAAACCACAAGATGGGCCCTAATAGCCTTTGAAGGGTATAAATACCGTTTTCTATGGTATGGCCCGCCTGATCATCGGATTGACCTCTTTCTTTGGCTCCACGCCTAAAACGAACTTGGAAACGGAATAGACGGCGTAGATTAAATACATTCATCAAGGTAGGGCCTAGGTGAGTGGGTCACCCAAAAGTTTGAAAACAAGCTTATATTTATTTTTATTTTTTTTCAATCCACGTCCAGCGTACTGCATTAAGGGTGGGCCCCGCTTAGGTGGGCCACCTCATGAGGATGGCATGTTCATAACATATATAAGGTGGGCCCCACTTGAGAATAACCTGGATAAAATAACACATCAAGGTGGGGTCCATTCAAGTGGGCCACACAAACACATCATGACATAAAATAACATAAATAAAATAAATAAAAATGAAATGAGAAGGGAGAGAGAGATGGAAAGTGGGACACGCGTGTGATGGAGGGCTCCTCCACTATGAGCCCTCTTTTGTAAGAGATCATATAATAAAATGGGCTCCTATTACACATGGAACTAGCAAAAATTAAATTCAACGGTGGAGATCCTTTCTCCACCATTATAGACGGTCTAGATGACCTTTAAATGTAATGAAATAAACATCATGATGGGGTCCATGGTAAATGGCCCCATCATGGACGATCATGATGATCAAAGTGGGCCATCGGCCACACCTTAGGGTCCCAAGTGAGATCTAAACCATTGATCGGTTGGTCTCACTTGGCCCATCTCAAAAATATGAAAAACTAGTACGATCAAACACCCACCGTCCGATCTTCTTGCTCCTAAGGGTCCCTTAGCACCTTAGCTTGGATTTCAATGGAGGAGATGAGAAATGGAGGGTTGAGATGAGAGATGGTGGGGTAGGAAAGGTGGGCCACCTTGGAGTTTTTTTTTAAAGGGAGGGAGAGCTCATACGTATGAAATTTTGCTTGGAGAGAATGAGATGAGAAATGAGAAAGAGAGAGTTGTAAAGAGAGAGAGAGAGAGTGATGGATGGATGTGGTGAGTGATGGTTGTGTAAGAAAACCTTGACTTTTGTGGCCTTTTGTGTAAGAAAAGCATGGGAGGTGTAAGAGATTCTTGACTTTTGTGGCCTTTTGTGTAAGAGAGGTATGGGCTTTGTAAGGAAAGCTTGACTTTTGTGGTTACTTGAGAATGGGTGAAATGTGATGTGTACTTGACATGTACTTGACATGTGATGGATTGATTGATTGATGGATTAATAGGATTGATGGGATTGATGGGACACCTCGTAGAGATTCCCTTGGGTTTCGCAACGCGCAGCGTTTTCCTCGCACCGAACGTCGGCCTACAACTCTTGACCAGGGTATCGCCTCGGCGCGCGAGTCGCGGCATTGGAACCGCAGTGACGGCGTGGTCGCTAGGGTAAAAGTCTCGGGTTGACGGCATATGAATCAGGGTCACGCGTAAATATCGGTTAAGGGTCGAAAGTTGCCGAAATTTGACAGGTAAGACCGTGGAAGTCTACGGGACGGTACGGACTAAGATACGGGTCTTACATCTAGTACGACTCGGGTTCGTCATACACATCTTTCGTGGCGAATAGAATCAAACTACAAATTCAAATTTGTAACCGACTACCTGGACTAGAGTATAGCCCCAGGCACATGTAATGTGAATCAGTAATCACATGAGAGAGGCAGAATTGAAATACAAGAAATTCCAGCATGTTATCAGCATATTATAACATACATCATAAGCAGTTAACCATACACAAGTACTTCACACATAAGGTAATCAATTGAAATACAACAAGCATGGAGGAATCATGTACATCATCAAATTAGTTGAGAATCCAGTCTCAACGCTAATCTACAACACCATTTACTCAATAGTTACTAATACATACATTTACACAAACACTTAGACTACAAAACTCCAACGTACTTGACGTATGTTGATTTCCACATATAATATGACAGATCCTTATATCAAGGAGATGTCTAATACACAACAATCATGTTCTTACATTCAAAACATATGGCAGGCATAAATCTTATTGATTTAGGCATTTCAACAAACACTTAGTTTACACACATTAGTCTACATAGCATATGTCGGCCAATATGTGCATTAGGACAAATCTCTTCACCAAACAGATCATACACGTATAACTAGTATAGGTACACGGTAAATACTCATGGCAATCATATCAGCAAAATACGTACGCATATAGTATTTCCTACAAATACCTAAAATACCCTAAATCTCATATTCTCCGTACGTATTCGAAATGAAAAACGGACAGCATGTTCTACATGTCAAACGGCATCCTTATCAGCAATCTACCATTAAACGGCATTGAAAGCTTAGGAAACAGGTAATCTAAGCGTATAAAATCCGCACCTTACGTCGTAGGAGCGTAATGAATCGAATAGGAACTCTACGTCGTCGTTAACGACTGATTGACAACTTACAACACAAGGTAAGTCAGCTACTTCGCTACTTAGATCGATAGAATCCCTAAAACAGGTTAGGGTTAGGATTTTCTTACCTAGAACGGAGTTGAAATCGCCAGAATAGCGATGCAGGTGGATGGATTTGGCACGTGGAGCAGCAGGGAAGAATCCCAGGAGAAAGCTCCAACTTCTCCCTCACTTTCTCTCTCTTTTCTCTCCTCTCTCCTAGGGTTTTTCCCAAATTCGAATGGGTTAGAAGGCTTAGGGTTTAAGGCCCTTTTATAAGCCCAAACATAACCAAAACAGACTCCAAGTCAAGGTATACTTGGGTTACAGCCATATCCGGTCTTTTCCGATCTAAAAGAATATTTTTGGAGGTCCCCTGACTAAATGCGGTCGGACTTAAGCTCATAAATGTTGGATCATGATCACATTAAGTTTTCAGTTCGATAGGGTTCCCAGATCGCACGTGGCGGACCAGTTTCAGTTCAGCGGTCACTGAGACTCGATCAGGGATTCCAAGTACACTGACCTGAGTGGAAAATGTTCCCTGATCCGAGGGTGTATTTGGGTCAGATTCTGAAGGTCTGAATGCTTATACTTAACTCGCAAGCGAAACGTGCCAGATTTATTTAAATCACATTTAATTTATAAAGAATTTCACTATTTCTCACACTCCTTGCTCCAGGCTCAATAAAATAGCCTCAGAACATCAGTTGGGATTGATTTTCGAAATGATTGTCAAGTCCAACTAGGCGGTCATAATGGTCTAAGATTATAGATATCGGACTTTCGACACGCGGTCTAGATCCAATACAAAGTTTCAAAGGGTTCCTGAGAATAAACAGGTTTAGAGTTTGATCCTAAGTTTTAGGGTAACGTAGCGTCAACGATTTTATAGGTTTTGGGTCTTACAGATCGTATTAAAGTGTTTGGTGCTAATTTTACAGGAAATCTAGTGTAGCGCTGGCTAATTCACGTTAAATTTCTAAAGAATTAGGTTCTAAATGATTTATCTGGCTTTGAAATTGAGTTATAAGAGGTTACCAAGGTATTATGGTTGACCCATGACCTAAAGACGTCTAACTCCAGGTTGGCAAAAATCCGAGGTGTTACATGACATCACCATCATTACCTTTAAATCTCATCCAATCCACCCTAATCCCTTTAAAATTGCTTGGCCAAGGGATTGAAAGGGATTGGAAGGTTTAATCCTGGGATTGGAAAGCGTGCCAAACAGACCGGATATAGCAATCCCATGGATCTTGCACCAATCCACTGACGTAACTATCATTACCTTGAAATCCGTGCAATCCACTCTAATACCATTCAATTCCATCCAATCTGCCCGACAGGCGTGTTTGGCACATGGTATTAGATGGGCTTAGGTGGGATGGAATTGCATCATCCTGTGCCAATTCCACTCTATGTTTGGGAAGAATGGAAAAGCTTGAAATTAGATCTGATGGAATTGCATTGAGTTCCGTACCAATTTCACTCAATATTAGCAAATTGTGTAGGTCCTACCATGATGTGTGGGCTATATCCACACCGTCCACCCATTTTTCGAGATTATTTTAGAGCATGGGCCAAAAAATCAAGCAGATCTAAAGCTCAAGTGGACCCCACCATAGAAAGCAACATGGATTGAATACTTACCGTTGAAAACTTCTTTTGGGCAACATAAGTTTTGGATCTGCCTCATTTTTAAGCCCATGCCATAAAATGAGGTTACAAAACATATGAACAGCTTAGATACAACACGTGTGTTATTCTTAATAGTTTCAAATGATGGTGGGTATATCCATTCAATGTACCACCGTATTACAAACAAAGCATCGAATTAAGATTATCCCATGGTAACAGGGGACAATCCCTTCCATGGGTAATAATTATGTTTTTTTAATCCCATCCCACCTAATCGTTCCTAATGCCCTACCCCAAACAGGCCCTTAAGAGCCAGCGTTTACCCTATTCTCAAACTCAGTGGACTATGAAGCAAAAACAAATTTCTCCATAGATTTGCCTTCTATTTTTTTTTTCATGGCCCACCCAAAGTTTTGAATTGGGATAAAAAGTTAGGTCATATGGGTTTTATGTAGTTGTGCATCAGGTGGACAGTTCAAATTTTAGGCTTATATCACACAAGATGGTTGATTTCTCGCAAGAACTAGTGGGCCGATTTTATTTATATATATATATATATGTGTGTGTGTGTGTGTGCGCGCACGTGCATGCGCGCTCACCAGTGCACCTACACCCGTATGCACCTTTGCAAGTGTGTTATTGGCGTCTAATCTGAACTGTCCATGTGATGCAGAATCCCATGAAACTCCAAGAGACAAAATTTCACTCTGATTTAAAATTCTGATGAGCCATAACAAAGAGAAATATAAATCAAGAGAAATATAAACAAGAAAGGATTCTACGCTCCCTTACTAAGATGTTTGAATTCCCATGAAGCCGACTACGTATTACGGGAGGTACACGAAAGAATATGTGGAAATCACTCAGGAGGACGTTCGCTCGCCCATAAAGTCTTGCGGCAGGGATACTACTGGTCGACCATACAAAATGACGCTAAGAATTTCATCTAAAAGTGCGATACATGTCAGCGATTCGCAGCTGTCCTGAGGTAGCCTCCCGAGGAATTGACCCCGATGACTGGTCCTTAGCCCTTTGTACAGTGGGGGATTGACATCATCGGACCATTCCCTTTGGGAAAGAGTCAAGTCAAGTTTACCGTGGTTGCGGTGGACTATTTCACGAAATGGGCCGAAGTCGAGTCATTAACAAAGATAACTGAACAGAAGGTTACAAGCTTTGTTTGGAAGAATATCGTTGTCGATTTGGGATGCTGTGGACTATTATCACTGATAACGGAAGGCAGTTCGACAATAGACAGTTCCGCGAGATGTGCAGTAATATCGGAATCCGAAACGTGTACGCTTCGCCTCATCATCCTCAGACAAATGGATAGGTCGAGGCCGTTAACAAGATTATCAAACAGCATCTCCGAACGAGGCTCGATGGAACCAAAGGAGCATGGGCTGAAGAACTTCCGAATATATTGTGGGCCTACCGAACCACAGCTCAAACTACCACGGGAGAAACTCCCTTCTCCCTCTATTATGGTTCGGAGGCAGTTGCCTCGGTCGAGATTGGGACATGTTCGGTCCGATTTAACTCGTTCAAGCGAACAAGAAAATCAAGAACTCCTATCGCTCAGGCTTGACTTAGTGGAAGAGAAAAGAGAAGAAGCTCAACTACGAGTGATGGCACGATAGAGACAAGTAGCTCGGTTTTATAACACCCGAGTCAAAGTCAGACAATTCCGTGTCGGGAATATGGTCCTCCGAAAAATGTTCTCGAATACAAAAGAAGTTGGTGTAGGCACACTAGGACCCAATTAGGAGGGACCCTATGTTGTCCCGAGTACCATCTGACCTGGAGCGTATCGGTTGAAAAACCTAAATGGGCAACTATTGCCTCACCCCTGGAACGCCGAGCATCTCAAAATCTACTACCCTTAGGACGACCCTGAGAATGCTAAAAGAGAGTGAAAAAGAAATGTAAATGGAATCGATTTAATAAAACTGAGAATTTTCATTCATCACTTCTAAGTATTTTACATCGGGTTACATCAGACTCTACTTCGATTACATTAAAGATGCATATAGTTAGTTCCGACAAAGGGAGTGGTCTCTCTCAATTACAGATGCTCTTGAATCGGTCCCGGGTAAAACCCAGCCTGAGGAGCTAAGAATGTACCAAAAGAAGCTCAGACTCGGCCAATACTACACTGGTGTGAGTGCAAAAAATGAAGCACCGCCACTACGCCTCGGTCGGTGTACTCCCCAAGCAGTCCCAGATTAGACTACTCCCTAAGCAGTCTCAGAGGGATAGGCCTCGTGGCTAGCAGCAGTAACAGTGAGAGCTTCTTCATCGGCAGTGGCATCGGCACGACCATCCCCGATAGCCTCGGCCTCCGGACTATCAGCCTCAAATGCAGAGAGGTCGAGGTCGGGGAAGGAGACCCTCATTTCAAGAGTGCAGGCCTTGTAACCACCTTGATACAGGCGATCTCTCTCTTATTCAAACTCCGAAGACTCGAGAAAGGCTTCTATGGCCCGGTCTTGAGCCTTTTTCGCTCGACTGGCCTCCTCTCGAGCCTGCTGGATGAGCGTCGCGGCGTCGGCTTTGGCCCAAGCTAGAGTGTTCTCGTAAGCACTATGGACATGACGAAGATGTCGATTCTCTTCCTCGGCCTTCGCCAGAAGTGCTTTAGCGCCTTTAAGAGCGATCTTCGCATCCTTGACGGCCATCCTGGCGAGTGACAAGTCACCAATCATAATGCCGATCCGACCTTCGGCGATCTCTCGGCGTCCCTCTGCCTCGGCCACAAGTTTCTTAGCCGTCTCTGCCTCAGCCGCAAGCTTCTGAGCAGCAGACAACTCCGAACAAGCTTTGACCATGCAGGGGGCCAACCGTAAATGCGAAACAGTGAGTTGTAATAAGAGCCCGAGATCAGAAGTTACAGAGAAATAAAAAGATAGGATATTACCTTGAAGAGTAACCTCACCGTATGACCAAGGGTCTGCAGTGTGGGGGCATTGTAGAAGCTAGCGAAGTCTTTCTCACTCCTGTGAGCTATGGCCCTAGGCATCATCCCCGAGATAACCTTCTGGAAGGGCGATGACTCCTGTTGAATCATTTTCCCTCTTGAAGATTCTCCACTCGGCCCCTCTCTCTGCCTCAGCGCCTCCTCTTCAACGAGTCTCAGCTCAGAAGTCGACTGAGACACAGGAGGCACTGCATCCACCTCTTCCACCCTCTCATCAAGGTCAGAGAGCACGACCACGGACGGGGCGGCAGGAACAGAGGCAGACGGGACAGCTGACACCTTTGCCTTTGGAGCTGTCTTCGGTTGTTTCGAAGGTCAAGTCCTAATAAAAGGGTCGACCTTGGAGGAGCCTTCACCTTGGAGATCGGCTTGAGGGAGGGTCAAGACTCAGCCATGTCTGCGGAGGCCGACTTAAGAAAGGGTCGAGCCTCGAGTAGATCTGAAAAGAAGAACAAAGACGAGTTAGACAATGCGCCGAAAGACATGACAACGCAGTAGAAGTTACCTGATACAAACGAGTCTAAACCCGCAAGGTGAAGACGCTCTGGTTACAGCAGTAACTTCCAAGACCGATCCTCTGCACTCAGTTTTTTAAGATCCTTGATCCGAGCTAGGTCATTGGATCCGAGTTTCTCTCTTTTCTTTGAGATATCTACAAGGCACCATAAAGTCAGATTCGAAGCGTTACAACGTGGAGAAACAAAAGGTATTGAGCCGAGTCAGCTGCTTTGCGAAACGAACGGGAGACTCGAGGCTCGAATGGCCACGGATCAGCCATCTTCCATTGTCCACACGCCCAGAACCATCTCTCCTTCCATTATTTGTTGGAAGTTGGTGAGTTGGTTATAAGAGAGCCACCCTTACCTCGCCATGCGCTCAGAAAGTAAAAGCTGAAAAAATTTGGATTCGATTTTACTTGGTACAAGTAGAAGAATTCATCGACTGTCAGTGGGGGCTGCTCAAGCTCAGCCCATAACACTGCACACCCGAACAAATTCCTCCACCCGTTCGGGACTATCTGACCGGGAGCAAGTTTAACACAAGACAGAAAATCCCGAGCAATGAGTTGGAGAGGCAGACGCAAGCCACATTGCATCGAGACCTGTAAAATTGCAACCATCCCAGCAGGGGGATGATTGGGAAAGTCATCCGGACTAGGAAGCCGAAGTATAACCGAGTCCGGGACATGGTACCCGGCTCGAATTTGGTTCAGATCAGAATCTGTTAAAATTGATGCAACGGGACCACTTAAATCATCCTCGGCCCCCTCTCCCTCGGAAGACGACTCAGAAGCCTGCACCGACCGAGTTACGGGGGTCGACACAGCGGGCCCCCTCAGCGATCCTTATTTCCTCTTCTCCCTCTTCCTCTTCCAGTGAATCCAACGCGGGATTGGGTCTCCCTGGACGGGTTACCAGAGACGACCCGCCACTAGAAGGACCGGCCAGAGTAGGACACTCTATCGGTAATTCAGCGGCCCTCCTGACAAGTCGAAAAGCGGCGTCCGCATCAATGGCGATCTCCGCCAGCAAAGAGGGTGGCTACGCAACATTCTAAAAATGTGAATCACTCTCATCACTGAAAGTTCCCTCCTGGGGGCTTTGAGAGTCATGCGTAGCCATTAATATCGATAGAGAGGGAAGGAAAAAACTCACTGGAGAAGGCAGTAATGGACGCAAAAGAAGATGACGGAGAAGAAAATGGCACGAATGAAGACCTAGCGATAGACCGCGGAGGAAGAGAAGAAGAAGAAGAAGGGAAAACTGGAAGAGAGCAGAGGAGCGGGAGAGCGAATGACGAAAATAAAATTCACACGCTTCTCCCGCCTTCTTTTATAGCTTCGCCATATGGCAAGAGCTTTTAATGGGCAGACGAAACGACACTTGCCTCGACTCCTCCGCTCGACACGCGGTGCATGCCGACTGACGGCGGTAACGCCTTCGCCACGCGTCCGGCTCCCATACGTGGAAGAAACGACGTGACGGCTGGCCGCTCATGTGGCCTTGAGAAACGAACCGTCACATGTTGAGGACGACTCAAAAAGCATTAAATGTCTCATTATGACCTCGGTCTCTAATGTAAACCGACCTAAGAACTTATTACTCCTTGGTGCCGTGAAAGGCACAAGGAGTAAGGGGGCTCACTATTAGGGAAAAATATGTTAAGTCCGGAGACTCGGATATGGAGTAGGTCAACCCTGCTGACACTGCCCGAGATGTTTAAGACAATAGCTAGAATCGAGAGAATAGTGCACAAGGCCAATAGGCAAAAGTATAAGACAACCTAAGTTGACTCGATTGACGAGTTAGAAGTGTCTACGTCAGCCGACTAAGGCCAAATAAGTAATAAGCCACTCGACCGACAGAGTAAACCAACCCACCAAGTTGGTTTCATCGGCTACGGAGTAAGGAAGGATGACGGATAAATACTGAGACTATTTTGCCCGTTAGAAGGTAAAAAAATTGTTCTCTTAAGCTAGCCGAGACTCTTCCAGAGTCGGTAACGGCCGAGCCGAGCTAAGGAAAGACGGTGTAAATACAAATACCGTCTCGAAAATTCAGAAGTACAAGTGTCCGATCCCGAGATCCTCGGGATCGGGTGAAATCTGTCAAAAGGATCAAATCTTCGAAGATAAAGGAAAAGAATCCTCATACGACAGGATTCTCTCAAGCTATAAATGATCATCTCATTTACGGTAGAAGGTACGTAACAGAAAAACCCTAAATCCTTTGCCTTTGCTCCCGAAACTGACTTAAGCATCGGAGATTCCCCGGCTCTAGCCAGGGTCCCCTTTGTATTTGTTATTGTGCAGGCGAAGGACGGGCCGAGTAAAAGATCTACTCATAAAAATACACCAACAACAATATTTCTAGTGAAATTTAAAATCCATTCCATTTTTTGGGCCCTATGTTGATGTATATATTTAATCTCTATTATCTATTCATATGCAACCTTTACATGTGATGTTTAAGTTGCATATGAATCCAAGTGACAACATCTGTTGTGAAAATTGACCCGTTAATTACAATTCGAGCATCTATTAAACATTAGTTTTAATGTAAAATGATGTTTTTTTCGATGAAACAATTTGATTCTAAATGTGATTAGATTGTCAGAATACCACCAAACATGAAATAATTGTGTAATAATGGTCTTAATTTCATTTATTGTGTAATAATGGCGTTAATACCATATAATGCAATTCAATACCATTTAAGTATTTTGATAGTTCAATCTCACATTTTGAATTAAAATTTCCATTAAAAAAGTCATGGTATTAAGTGAAACCTAGGTTTGGTAGACCGTGAAATTTTAATCAATGAACCAAATTTTACAATTATTGCCAGTCACCTATTACATATTCAACTCAAATGTCACATGTACAAGATGCATATTGTTATGGGGAAATCCCAGCCCGTGGTAAAACATTAATTGGGCTTTAAGTTCGAGCTGAGGCGCCTGGGGCATGACCCATCTGACTTCAGCATCGCAACGAGGACAAACGTGTTCGGGCAAGGGCCAACTCGGAGGGGTCCTAACAGTCCGATCAGATAATCCACTATACTCCGACCACAATATGCTCAAGCCGGCCGCGTCGGAGTTAGCATGACGGGTCAGGTCGGACGTCGTTTGACTTGGAGAATGTCCTTTACTATGGTCCGACGAGCCGAGCCGAGCAGACCTTCAGATGCACATACCCCACTCGCTAAACATGGAAACTGCCATAACCAAACGTGGCCGGTAACTTCGCTCGCAGATGCGCACGATCCGCCAGATACGCTGCGCAATCAGTAGATTGCGGGCAGTATCTCCATGATCCTAGAATTCCTCTGATCGTGCCAAGATCATCGGACTCAGACCGCCTCACAGGCAAGTATAAATAGTACGCAGCATCACATCTACAGGCACGCAAAATTGAGCTCTCCACTACTCTCTACTTGACCCAGATTCCCTTGTCCTGACTTAGGCATCGAACGGTCCCCCGGCTTAGCCAGGGTCACCTTTGCCCATTTTCTTGGTGGAGGATTCAGAGACGGTCCGCAGAGGGCGACGTGGAAAGGGGGCCGACCAGATTTTCTCATCAATATTTTTTGGCGCCGTCTGTGGGAACCTGAAACTAGAAGTCTGGTTCTCATTTTTTCAAGCTATGGCAAGGAAGAAGAAAGCTGCAGTGGTACAGCCCCAACCTAACGAGCAGACTCGGTCGTCATCTCCGCTTCATGCCGAGTCCGTTCCAGGGCCTTCTCAGCGTTCGCGCAATCGGTCGAGCAAGTATCGCGCCATGCAAAACGAAATTCAGGCCCTACGCGATGAAATAAACCGGATGAAGCAGCAGAGAGAGCTAGAGCCACGCCCGGCTCAAGAACAACCCGTTCTCGAGCTGGTGGGGATGTTCGTGGAAACTCGCTGTGTACCAAGGAGTGCGAGACATGAAGCCCCCCAACACTCAGGGGTGCCGCATTCAAGTCAAAATCCTCCTGTGGTACGGGCAGAGGTATCTGCACGTAACGCCACCACTCGGGCTCTAACAACCGTTCATTCAGCCACATCCGCCCTGTCGCCCACAGACCTCCGTCATCAGTTAGAATGGAGGAGAGAAATGAGAACACCGGAGGTCGATCATACTCCAGATGTCATCGCTGAAAATAGGGACCCATGGGAAGTACGATTTGCGGAGTTGAAAGATAAGTTCTTGACATTGGAGAAAAAGTAGGAGCAATCGACGGTTCCAGCCACGATCCAGGCGATGATGGAAGAGACCGAGCCTCCCTTCACTCCAGTCATCATGGCCAAAGTGATGCCGTAGAGGTTTCGGATGCCTCCTATCATACATATTTAGGATCGGGGGACTCATCCGAACACTTGGAGTCCTACCGATCGTGGATGCAGATCCAGACTGCAATGGATGTAATGATGTGTAGGGGGTTCTCTATCACCCTCATAGGATCCGCTTGGATTTGGTACCACCAGCTCAAACCCAATTCCATAGGCTCTTTCGCGGAACTGAGTCGACTATTCCTTACGCAGTTTATAAGCGGTAAGAGAAGTCGGAAACCCAACACTCACCTGCTCACCATCAAGCAGGCCCCGAAAAAGTCATTGAAGGATTACATCGCTCGCTTGAACAAAGAAGCGTTACATGTCGAGGACTACGATGATAAGATGGCCCTCGCTGCCATTTGAGCGGACTAAAAGAAGGAAAGTTCGCATTCTCCATTGGAAAGAATCCGCCAAAGACGCTAGCGGATTTCATGGCGAAAGCCCAAAAATATACTAATGCCGAGAAGTTCACTAACGCTTGAAAAGGTACATAGGTGTCTGACTCGACGAACAAAGGGAAGAAATCTCGGAACGAAGACTCCCAGCCGACTAGTAAAGGGGCAGATGACCGCGCTTCTCGCGATCGTCGACCGAGCCGTAGGCCGGAAGGAAAATTCCGTTCCTATACCCCACTTAATACATCCGCTTAGCAGATTCTGCTGGATATCCGAGGAGACAGATTACTTAATTGGCCGGTCTGCATGAGGGCTGACCTAGAGCACCGGACAAGCAAAAATTCTGTTGTTTCCACCGGGATCATAGTCACAACACGGATGACTGTGTGGATCTGAAAGACGAGATTGAGTCTCTCATCCGCAAGGGACACCTACGTCGTTATCCAAAAAAGAGAAGTTCGCTCGAAGAGAGGAACGGCCACGAGAACAGCCGAACAACCCCCAGAGGAATTCGTCGAAATCTGCACCATCTTCGGAGGATCAGCTAGGGGAGGGGATTCAAACAGGGCTCGAAAAGCCCATTCCCGGAGTTCCGAGCCGGTACACCACGTTCACCTGGCGGAACGTCCCAGCAAGGAACTCTGAGTCACTCCGTGCAGTCTGACTTTTATGGAAGATGATGCGCGCGGGATCCAGCATCCGCACAATGACGCGCTAGTGATTACCATGACCATAGCTAATCACAAAGTGTACAGCGTTTTCGTCGACACCGGGAGTTTAACTGATGTTATATATTCTGAGGCATTCGAGAAGATGAGAATTCCATGATCCAGGCTCCGACCCATGAAGACTCCCTTACACGGCTTTGCCGGAGAGAGAGTCACTCCGAAGGAACCATCTCCCTCCCAGTAACAGCCGGAGAAGGGCAACATCAAGTCACACTTTTGGTAAACTTTTTAGTTGTCAATGTTCCATCAGTCCACAACGTGATCCTGGGCCGACCCTCCCTCAACGCAATGAAAGCAGTCGTCTCAACTTATCATCTGATGATGAAGTTCCCAACTGAAGGCGGGATTGGTTATCTTCGAGGCGATTAACGCGAGGCACGGAGATGTTATGCGATAGCCATGAGAAAAGGAGCTGCCAAATAAACGCTCGTGGTGGACACCTTGGATCCTCGAGGACCAACGAAAAGCTCCTCCGTCGAAGATCTGATGAAAGTATCGCTCGATGAATCAGACCCGAACAAAACCGTTCAGCTCAGATCATCGCTGAATCCCGAGTGGAGGAACGAATTACTGTCCTTCTTGAAGCAACACCGAGATATCTTCGCATGGTCGCACGCAGATATGTCTGGGATCTAACCTGAAGTGCTGGTCCATAGACTAAACGTAGACCCAAATCATCGGCCAGTTAAGCAAAAAAGAAGACCGTTCGATACTGAACGATATGAAGCCATTGCCGAGGAGGTTTCAGTCCTGCTCGATGCGGGTTTCATAGAAGAAGTGTACTATCCTGATTGGATAGCAAATGTTGTGCTCGTCAGGAAGCCTAACGGGAAGTAGCGGGTTTGTGTAGACTACTCTGATCTAAATAAGGCGTGTTTCAAAGACAGCTTCTTGTTACCTCGGATCGACCAACTAGTGGACAACACGGCCGGACATGAGTTACTCTCATTTCTGGACGCTTATTCCGGGTACAACCAGATTGTTATGCATCCCCCAGATAGGCAGAAGACTACCTTTGTCATGGACAGAGGGCTCTACTGTTACCGGGTCATGCCATTTAGCCTAAAAAATTTTGGGGCAATATATCAAAGGCTGGTGAATCAGATGTTTGCCAGTCAGATTGGGCGCACCATGGAGGTGTACATGGATGACATGTTAGTGAAAAGTACCCAAGCCTCCAACCACTTTGCCGACCTCGGAGAAATATTCAGCGTCCTCCGAGAATATCAGATGAAATTGAATCCTGCTAAGTGTACATTCGGGGTTGAGTCAGGAAAGTTTCTTGGTTTTCAAGTCAGCCAGCGAGGTATCGAGGCCAATCCAGATAAGATTAAGGCCCTCCTCGACATGAACTCACCTCGGACTCTCAAGGAGATACAGTGTCTCACGGGAAGAGTTACAGCCCTCGGACGCTTCATATCACGGGCTACAGATAAATGTTTTCCCTTCTTCCAGCAGCTGAAGGGCCATAAGAAGGCGGAGTAGACGCCAGAGTGTGAGCATGCCTTCCAGCAATTAAAACAGTACTTGGGCTCACCGCCCCTATTGTCAAAGCCTGAAGAAGGGGAGCCTCTACTCCTCTACCTCGTTGTCTTGGCTTTAGCGTCAGTTCGACTCTGATCAGAGAAGTCGGAAGCAGGCAGTACCCCGTGTACTACGTAAGCAAGGCCATGGTACCAGCTGAAACAAGGTACCAGTCCTTGAAAAAACTGGCACTTAGCCTCGTCGTCTCGGCTAGAAGACTGTGGCCATATTTTCAAGCCTACTCCATAGTTGTGCTAACGAATACTCCTCTGAGGCAAGTCCTCCAGAGACCCAAAGTGTCGGGTCGGATGACCAAGTGGGCTGTAAAGCTCGGAGAGTTCGACATTCAATTCCTCCCCTGGACGGCACTCAAGGGTCAAGCTGTAGCCGACTTTATCACCGAGTTCATAACTCCGGATGAAGAGCAAGTCAGAAAGGAAGTCGAAATGACGCAACCTGTCCCATTGAATAATCAAGAGGTAGCATCAGATCCGGGATGGGTCCTTTATGTTGATGGATCTTCCAATATTAAAGGAGCAGGAGCCGGAGTTGTCCTGGTTGCACTTGATTCAACGACAATCCAATACGCAATCAGGCTCGGGTTCAAAGTTTTAAACAACGAAGCCGAGTACGAAGCGTTGTTAGCTGGGCTCAGGCTGGCAGTGAGCCTAGGCGTTCAGAGTCTACAAGTTCGCTGCGACTCACAACTGGCTGTGAACCACATCTCCTCGGAGTACGAAGCTAAGGAAGTCAGAATGATCGCTTACCTCGAGGAAGCGAGGAAACTGATCGAGAAATTTTAGAGTTGCACCATCCGGCAGATTTCCAGAGCCGAGAACTCATGGGTTGATGCGTTAGCAAAAATCGCCTCGGCTTCTAAGGGAAAGATCCCACGTTTCGTCCCTGTCAAGTTCGTTGAACACCTGAGTATCAGCCAGTCGGAGAAAGTCAATCCCGTCCAGTCCATTCCCAGTTGGATAGACCCAATCTTTAATTATCTGTCATCTGGCGAAACCTCCTCGGACAAACTAGAGGCGAGGCGACTTAGGGTCAGAGTGGACTGGTATGCTATATTGGACGGAGTGCTATACAAGAAGGGGCATTCTCAGCCTTACCTTAGATATCTCCGACCGGATGAGGCCGACTATGTGATTCAGGAGAATCACGAGAGAATCTGTGAAAATTATTCTAGCAGTCGCGCCTTGGCCATGAAGATACTTCGTCAAGGGTATTTCTGGCCGACTCTTAAGCAAGACTCAAAGGATTTTATTCGGAAGTGTGACAAGTGTCAGCGTTTTGCTGCCGTACCGAGGCAACCGGTTGAAGAAATGACCCCCATGAGTGGGCCGTAGCCGTTCGCCCAATGGGGGATCGACATCATCGGTCCCTTACCCACTGGGAAGGGACAGCTCAAGTTCGTTATTATTGCAGTCGACTACTTCACCAAGTGGGTCGAGGCTGAGCCAGTTGCAAAGATCACCGAACAAAAAGTAATCAACTTTGTGTGAAAAAATTTCATCTGCCGATTGGGGATTCGAAGAACTATCGTTTCTGATAACGGCCGCCAATTCGATAATGATAAGTTCCGTAGCATGTGTCGAGGGCTTGACATTGTGAACGCTTACTTATCGCCTCGGCACCCACAGTCAAATGGACAGGTAGAGGCGGTCAATAAAATCATCAAGCACCATCTCAAGAAAAAGCTGGAAAAGGCGAAGGGAAATTGGGCAAAGGAGCTCCCCTTCGTCCTCTGGGTTTACAGGACCACAGCCCAGACCTCGATGGGTGAAACCCCATTTTCATTATCCTATGGCTTGGAGGCAATGGTGTCAGTGGAAATTAGACTCCCTACGGCGCGGGTTAGGGGCTTCGAAGAAAATGAGAACTCCGAGCAGATCGCTACTAATCTGGATTTGCTCGAAGAACTCAGGGAGGTTTTCAAGCTCCGAACGACGGCTCGGCACGAGCAAGTAGCACGCTTCTACAATTCTAAGGTCAAAGTCAGGCCCTTTCGACCAGGGGACTTAATCCTCCGACGGGTCTTCCAAAACATGGCTGAGCCGGGGGTAGGAGCGCTCGGACCCAATTGGGAAGGCACATATCGTGTGGTCGGATCTGCCAAACCGGGCTCATACCACCAGGAAGACCTCGAAGGTCGCATCTCCCTCACCCTTGAAACGTCGAGCACTTGAAGATCTGTTATCCATGAGAAACTAGCCTTTTAAGGCTCATGATAAAATGTACGCCTCCGATCGGCTAGCCTTTAAGGCTCTTAATAAAAGATTAATTCTACTTTGGACACATGCCCGACTATCTTATCAACACAAGCATGAATTGAATAGCCCGATCCTTTAAGGGATCAGAGCCTAGTCTTACGAAGGATCGACAAGGCATCCCCCTTGAGGGGAAAAGCCTAATAATGGCCCGACCCTTCATGAAAGCGCTCGGTTCAACATATGAAGGAATGAATGGCTCTAGCCAGACAGGTGGCGAGCCGAGTATCTTAAGAAATCGGACCCAACTAAGACTTGGGCCGAGTGAACTCGGAGAACCGACTCTAAAAATTGACTAAACGATAACATCTCAACAAGTAAACACAATATCAAAGAAATGATTTTCATTAAATCCCCTCGGAGAGGCAAAAAATATATTGATAGAGATACATTGATAGTTTCTAAAAGAAAAAGAAAATGATAAGATGTCTTCATGCCGGAGGAGCTCGGGCATCAGGAGCTTAATCTGAGCGGGCGACTTCAGCTGGGGCATCCTTGGAGTCGTCGGGCAGGAGGGAGTCAAGATCGAGGTCTGGGTATAAACCCACGACTTCCTCGAGACAAGTGTCGAAGCCGCGGTTGTAGAACGTTGCAGCTTCAGCATCCCTCTCCTTAGAGGTCTTGAAACCTTCGACTGCGGAAACAACCGCTGCAGCCAAAGAAGCCTCGTCCTTAGTTTGCTGAGCTTCCATGGCCTGATTCACGGCTCATGTCCATTCTTCAGCAGCCTCGGCCTTGGCGCGGTTCAGGGCTTCACCGAGCCGAGCAGTCTCCATGGCCAAAGAGTCCGCGTGGGCCCTGGTGCGGGTCAGCTCGGCGGTCGCCACATCGCCACTTACTTTAAAATTATCCTCCTTATCCTGCAGATGCAGCTCCCTAGCTTCCAAGTCGATGATGACTCCCTTCAGTCGCCTCACCCTAACTCTCTCGTCCGAGAGTTGTTGGCGCAGATTGGTCTGCTCAGACCTCAAGGCCGCTGCCTCGGCCTGGAGAGCCTCCAACTCTACCTCCCTCCTCCTGTACTCCCGTACTCTCTCCCGAATCTAGAGCAGTACCGGGACGGCCTGAACAGGAAGCAAAGATCAGAATTTACAAAATATATACATAACGATATGAAAGAAAGGGAGTCCTCTCGAAAATATACCATGTAGCACACGGAGGCGAAGTCATTCAGAAAGCCGCCCTCCGACCGCTCAAGGTTCCGAGCGATATCTTTCTCCTTAGTGTGTCTGGCAGCCTACAGGGCCAAGCACGCCATATGATAGCCTGGCTCCAACCTCTCGCCGCTCGTGCCCACCTCGGCCCCAGCCCCCTCTGCCCCTACCCTGCTACCGGCCTAGTTTTGACCCTCGGCGCGGATATCTTCCCCGACCTCGGGGGGGATAGCATATTGTCAGCCATTTTAATGGCCTCCTCCGATTCGGAGGAAGAGGGGACAGTAATGGGGGCCTCAGGGACCACGGCAGGTACCTCCGCGGTAGGGGGAACTGCGACAGTGGGAGCACGTGGAGCAATGGAGCTTGGAACGATTGAGGTATCAGCCACAGTCGTTCGGACCAGCCCCAGAGGAGGAGACACCGCCGAGCGTAAGACCGTCAAAGGAGTAGCGGCAGCACTGGGGCGTGCTGGGGTCGGCACCGCAGTGGAAGAGCCGACTGTCTTCGGTGCTGGGGTTGTTAGGGTCGGCGTGGCGAAAGATTCCCCCACGTGAGGGGGAGCCAGCTTCTTCCGAGTGAACTTCACTCGGGGGGCTTCCTTCAACAACTCTGCCGCTGTTGGAGCTGCTTTCCTCTTCCGAGCCCCGAACTCCTATTTGCTTGCGAAAGAGAAGATTGTGTCAGCTACTGAATAACCGAAGGAAAGTCCATCGAAAAGATCAGGGCAGCTTACTGAGGGATGTGAGCAAAGGCTGGAATTTGCAGAGCCCGGACCAGTGAAATTTGGCCGCGGTGATCAGATCAGCCCAGGAGCGAAGCATCTCCGATCGCACTCTGGCCTTTGCAATACGATTTTTTTGGTCCGAGTCGAGGAGCGGCAACCCCTTTTAGAAAGCTGTAAAAGGAAAAAGAAACTTTACTTCGACTAAAACAAGTGAAAACTAAAGCAAGAACCCAGATGTAAAATGAGGTCCTACCTGGTTTCATAAAATGAGTCAAAACCCGAGCCGTTGAGGTTCGAAGCTCAGCCGCTGGTGCCTCCCATTCACCTGCCGCCCAGAACCATCTATTTTTTCAGTCCTTGTTGGAGGACAGCATGTGTATCACCAATCCCGACCCCTTGCTCCCCCGAGTCGCGAAATAGTACCATGGATCGTTGCTATCATGCTTAACTGGGTACAGGCTCAACAGCTCCTCTGAGGTCAGCTCGGAGTTTCCAACTTGTTTCCAGATGATGTAGGCAGAGATCATCACTCTTCAGGCATTCGAAGCAAACTGCCCGGGAGCCAACCTAAGGTAGGCCGCAACCTTCCTGACGAAGGGGTGTAATGGGAGCCGAACCCCGCACTGCAGCGCGTAAAGAAAGATGACTACTTCTCCCTTGGCAGGAGCGCCAACAACGTCCAAAGGACCGGGAGCCCTTATCTGAATGGAGTCAGGGATTTGGAACTCCGCACGAATCCACTCTATCTGAGATTTGACATGACAGAACCTCCTGGGACTACCTTGGTGGTGCGTAAACTTGCGGGCATTTCGGTAGTGGTAGTGGTCTCGACTTGGCGGGTTTGGGTGGTTGTCTTCTTGCTGGGATGCTTGGTTTTAGAGCCCAACATTTTTTACCTCCGAGGCGGGGGGTATGGGAGTGTGGTCTCGAAAGGGCCTTCGGAAGACCCACTCCCACTGTCAGAAGTCCCCGGCTCAGAGTCATCACCGTATTCACGAACCATCTCGAGGTCGGAAGACATGGCGAATAGAAGGATGAAGGTCAACAAGACTCACCGGGTGACTGCCTGAAATCGCCTTCTACCTAAAACTTCGAATTCAGCCAGAATCACCTCGTCGGAAATCACCTCCTCCGGTGTGCTCTTGTGATTCAGAATGTAAAATGGCAAACGAAAATCTGGGGCGCCTTATATAAGCAACGAAGGATTTTCGCATTGATGGCGAGCCTTAATGTCAGCAACCGAATCGGCCGAGCCGATCTCCGAGCACACATGGCGGCACCACATTGGAGGAGTACTGAACCGTCGGTACGACTCTAACATCGGGCAGTGTGCCTTGATACGCGAAGCGACGCCACAGCAGTCGGAGCCGTCATAGGCACCCCTTCTCAGGCTACGTGGCAACTTCTTACAGGCTAGGAGGAGATTCGGGATCGTAACTGTCGCCACGCGTTAACCAAAGTGACCAGCATGCGCAATTCGAGGCCCGTCATCATTGCAGCAAGGGCTGAAGATTTTCTACATGAGTACTCTCCGAGTCCGCAAGCAAGCTTGAAGAGTAGGGGGCTTCTGTTATGGGAAAATCCGAGCCCGTAGCAAAACATTAATTGGGCTTTAAGTCCGAGCCGAGGCGCCTGGGGCATGACCCATCTGACTTCAGCATCGCAATGAGGACAAACGTGTTCGGGCAAGGGCCAACTTGGAGGGGTCCTAACAGTCCAATCGGATAATCCACTATCCTCCAACCACAATATGCTCAAGCCGGCCGCGTCGGAGTTAGCATGACGGGCCAGGTCAGACGTCGTTTGACTTGGAGAAAGTCCTTTACTATGGTCCGACGAGCTGAGCCGAGCAGACCTTCAGATGCGCATACCCCACTCGCTAAACATGGAAACTCCTATAACCAAACGTGGCCGGTAACTTCGCTCGCAGATGTGCACGATCCGCCAGATACGCTGCGCAATCAGTAGATTGCGGGCAATATCTCCGTGATCCTAGAATCCCTCTGATCGTGCTGAGATCATCGGACTCAGACCGCCCCACAGGCAAGTATAAATAGTACGCAACATCACATCTACAGGTACGCGAAATTGAGCTCTCCACTACTCTCTACTTGACCTAGATTTAGGGGTGTACACAAACCGGGCTAGCCCGGTTAGCTCGCTCTACTCGGCCCGAAAAAGCTCGACTCGGCCTGACCCAGAACTCAGTTTCGGGTCAGGACGGGTCAATTTTCTAAGCCCGTTCTAAGTTCAGGCCGAGTTCGGATCTAACCCAGTTCAGCCCGACCCGGCCCGAAACCCGACTCGACCCGTCCCGACCCGCTCGTACTTTAGGGTATATATACCCTGTTTAATAACAAAAAAACCCTATCCTCATCCATCGCTTTCCCTTTCTCTTTCCCCTTTTGAGAAAAACGCCTGACCCCAGCGACACGAAACCCTCTCCCTGCCCGGCCCCAGCTGCCCCACACCCCCACCAAATCTCTCTCTCTCTCTCTCTCTCTCTCTCTCTCTCTCTCTCTCTCTCTCTCTCGCGTCTCTGCTCGTCCGTCCGTCGAGCGGCCCCACGAAATCTCTCTCTCTCGCGTCTCTGCTCGTCCGTCCGGCCACCTCTCTCTGCTCGTCCAGCCGTCCGCCTCTCTCTGCTCGTCTCTGCTCGTCCGGCCGTCCGCCTCTCTCTGCTCGTCTCTGCTCGTCTGACCGCTCTCTGCTCGTCTCTGCTTGTCCGGCCGTCCGCCTCTCTCTGCTCGTCCGGTCTTCCGCCTCTCTCTGCTTGTCTCTGCTCGTCCGGCCGTCCAACCACCAGAGGACCTCCGCCTCTGTACTCGTCCGTCCAACCACTAGGTATGATTGTCACCATCAAACCTCTATTTTCTTATTTTTAGTAGTATTGTTGGCCGACCGCCATAGGTGAGGCTCACACGATAGATGATCTATGTTTACAATTGAATTGTTTACAGTCTCTTTTCTTGTTCATTGATCAAATGGTTAGGATCGACTGATCAAAGTAATTATTAAGAGTCACACGTACTCAAAGATTGCCCATGTGCTGGACCATATAAATCAATAATTGGGCCTTTCAAGTAAATCAACCTTGACTGTCCATTCTCTAGACCATTGATTGAATGGTTAAAATCATTTGATCAAAGTGAATCTTGAGAGGCATGGGCAATCAAATGTGGAGCCCGCATGATGGATTGCCTGGATCAGTGATTGGATGTTTTCTAACATAATCAATATGGACCTGTTTTTTAAAGCATTGATCAAATAGTTTGAAATTTTCAATCAAAATGACTCTCGAGAGTCACGAGCTATCAAAGTGGGGACCATGTGATGGATGGTCCGGATCAATGATAAGACCCACCCTGTATAAACGATTTGAACCTTGCATTTCAAAGTGACTCTTGGAAGGCTCAAGCAACCACATATGGTTCTTATCCAATGGACGGTCTAGATCAATGATAGGATATTTTCTAGTTTAATCAATACAGACGGATCAGTTTGTTGGCCATGGATTAGAGGTAAAAACCAAATTGTCCAATACTATGTAACATGTTCATTGAAGTACTATGTTAGATCCAAAAAAAAGAAAAAAAATGTTGGTTACATTGAAATAAGTTCAATAATCAAATCTAAATTAACCATTTGGTGGGCGCCAATTTGAAATCTTATGGTTGTTCTAAATAATCACTTCCATTAGACAATCCTAACCATCTCATCCATGGTGTTAAAAACTAATGAATATAAAATCATCGAGAGAGTTTTGTTATGTAGCTTTAATAGTCGTTTACGTATATTCATTTTTTTTGTTTTGAATGGTTACATGCGTATGTACTATTTTTGTTTTGAATGGTTACATGCATTCGCACTTCAAAAAAAGAAGGGCCTTTATATTCCACGCAGACCATTCAAAGCTATAGTCGTTAGGGCCCTGCATATCCATATGGCCACCACAAACTCTGAAATGATAAGTGGTTCATAACAGCTTTCACCTACCAACCTAAATCTCTAGTTATCATGATTTTGTATTTTTATTTTTAATATTAACAAGGCAATCCCTCTCAACTATCCCATTTTCTTCACTGGGTGATTAGTTCATGTTACTTCTCATGTGAACTGTATAGTCATAACTGAATTTCTTAAAAATGCGAACTGTATAGTCATAACTGAATTTCAAAAAAAAAAAGTGGACAAGCTAGATGGGCACTAAAATTACCATGTGAAAAAAAAAAAAAAAACTTGAATATTTGCTCATTTAGGATATTCATGCATATCTTTTGGAAATAGATCCATCTAAGCTTAGTTAAAATTTCAACGAAGAAGTAAAAAAAGACTTTAGAAAAATTCGAGGAAGAAGACTTGATTGGAAGCACATTTATGTTGACCTTTATTCAAGAAGATTTCATTAAGATCTTTGAAGGTTGTAAAACCTCTAAGGAAATAACGGAGAATTACTTAGGCCAAGGATTTTAGTAGTTAATGGCAATGAAATTCTTAAGCACACGCAAGTGTCATTTATTTTGAATAGTCTACAACTTCATAAAAAATAGTTGTGATAGTCCTAGGTTGAAAGCAAAATTCTTAAACCTAACCAACCTTCCTCTTCAACTAGCTTTGGTAAGGAGTTTATTATCGTGGAACATGTATGACATCCGAACTATCCAACAGGTGCATCCTACCGCCATAATTAGATGACTCAAAAGTGAGGTCTATCTAATTATATGGCACACACCTTAGAAATTTGTGTAAATCACCCAACACTTCTAAATTCAAATGTGGCCAACCAAATGAATTAGTTGTCCTTATTTTTGAGTCATCTAGTCATGAGTGGATGGGCCTTTGGATGGTTTGGATGTTATACACACAAGAAGCATGCCCACATTTTGACTAAAGTTAGATGAGTTTTTTTTTCCCGACATTTTTATTCAGTTTAAACACATTTTGTTACCATTTAGCTAAATGTTGAATGTGAATTATGATTGATATCTATGCTTATATCAATTGGCTATTAGATATATTTTTATTTTTTTTGTTCTTGTTGTTGTGGTATAGGATAAACAGTTGTCCATTTGAGGATTTCTATGTTACCAGACATAGATTGAGTGTGTTCATGGATGCATAGAAATTCTCAAATTGTCCATTTTTGGACATTCAATGTTGGATAGACAGTAATATTTTCATTTATTCTAATTTAAATGCACATGCCTGTTTCGGTTCGTCTCTTCTAATTCTCTCTGGATATATTTCTTACATTTACTTCCTCATCAAATATCCACACTTTGTGTGAATCAAATCCAAAATTAATATATTCTGAAAAGATAAGGGGAGATGCTGCTGAAATTTTGGCGTGACATTTAAATTGAATAATGAAAGCATTACTATCTATTCAATATTGAATAGGTAACTGATTTAATTATTTTTTATATTGTTGTTGTAGTATAGGATAATCAGTTACCCATTTGAGAATTTCTATGTTGCAAGATATAAATTGAGTGTGTTCATGGGTACATAGAAATTTCCAAATTATCCCTTTTTGGGCAGTTCAATATTGGATAGATAGTAATGTTTTCATTTATTCTAATTTAAATGCACATGTCTGTTTCGGTTCATCTCTCTTAATTATCTCTAGATATATTTCTTACATTTACTTCCTCATCAAATATCCACACTTTATGTGGATAGTTGACGTGTGAATTAAATCCAAGATTAATATATTTTGGAGAGATAAGGGGAGATGCTGCCGAAATTTTGACATGACATTTAAATTGAATAATGAAAGTATTACTATCTATCCAGCATTGAATGGGTAACTGATTTATCCGCTTAAGAAATTCTTTACTACGGTCCAAGGATAAATGAAATTATTTCATATCTTTAGATATGGCTAGTGAGGATGAAGTCCGACCTAACCCTAGTGTCGGTGCCGGTGCCGGTGCGTCAGCCACCTCACCACTTGTTGTTGAGGGAGAGGGGTTTTCAGTTGCAAACAAAGGAAAGAAACGGTCAGCTGTCTGGGATGATTTTGAAGAAGTAGTATTTAACAATATCCCCAAGATCAGATGTATGCACTGCAAAAGTCTATACACCAAAAGTGTCGGGGGGTCGACGTCTCATTTAAACAAACATAGACAAAGTTGTGCAAGGAGACCTAGACTTCCATGTTCGGGCCAACAATTATTATCATTTACAAAGTCCGAAGGATCTGCTTCTGAAGGTACACTTACTACGCATAAGTTTGAAAAAGAGAAGCTGAAGGAGTAGTTTGCAAAGCTTATTATCATTGACGAGTAGCCATTTAAGATGGTAGAAAGTGAAATATTTATGGGATACAGTAAATACCTTAATCCTCAGTTTGAAAATGTCTCCCGTGTTACTGTGAAGAGGGAATGCATGAAGATGTATGCCAGTGAGAAAATGAAGCTGAAAGCAGTTTTAGATTCGGTTCGAGGGTAAGTTTGACATCTGATATGTGGACGTCGCAAAATCAAAGAAAGGATTACATTTCATTAACTTCACACTATGTTGATGAAAATTGAAAACTCTGCAAGAGCATATTGAACTTTCGCCACCTTCCACCTCCCCATTCCAGTTTGGTTATTTCAGATTGCATTTACAACTGTCTACGAGATTGGAGCATTGAAAAAAAAGTCAGTTCATTAACTTTAGATAATGCTTCGATAAATGACAGTGTCATACAATTCTTACGTAACCAGTTCAAGGCAACCGACAATTTATTTTTTGAGGAAAAAATATTTCATGTTCGGTATTGTGCACACATTCTCAACTTAATTGTACAAGAAGGGTTGAAATCAATTGACCAAACTATAGAGAATGTGAGGGAGAGTGTGAAGTACATAAGAGGCTCGCCGTCAAGATTGAGTATATAGAATGACATCGTTCAACGTTTGAATTTGACGTCTCCAAAAACGTTGAAACTAGATGTATGTACACGTTAGAATTCCACTTTTGAGATGTTGGATTCAGCCCTGGAATTAGAACATGCCTTTCCAGAATATGCAGTGCGTGATAGAACATATGCTTGATTGCCTACTGATGATGATTGGAGCAAAGCGAAAGAAGTTCACAAATTTTTGAAGGTTTTTTATGACTGTACGAAAATATTTTATGGCAATAAGTTTCCTACAGCAAATATGTTTCTTCTATCTGTGTGGAAGATCAAGGATGCCCTGAAGAAAGCTGCTGATGACGTTCCGTTTTTTCTCCAAATCATGACAAGTGGTATGCAAATGAAGTTCGATAAGTACTGGGATGATTGTCATATAATAATGTCCTTAGCTGTTGTTCTTGATCCTCGGCGCAAGATGAGTTATGTTAAGTACATCTTCACGAGGATTTATCCTATTGAAAAGGCAATATCTGAAACTTCGAAGGTTCACGACGCAATCGAAGCATTATACAATGCGTACACAACCACAGTGTCCACACCAAGTGCTTGTGAAGTTAGATCGCAAATTGCTTCAAGCTCTAACGATGCTGATTTCATGTCTTTTTTAGCAAAAGAAAATACAAACATAGACACAAAAGAATCAGAGTTAAACATGTATCTCAAAGAGTCGGTCGTACTACGGCAGGATTCAGAGTTCGATGTTTTGGAGTGGTGAAAATTGCGAGTTAGTGAAGGAAAATATCTTACACTATCGACGATGGCACGAGATATTTTATCAATTCCTATTTCAATAGTGGCATCAAAATCTGCGTTTAGCACAAGGAGCAGGGTCGTGAGCAAGACTAGAAGTTCCCTTGCACCAGATACAGTGGAAGCATTAATTTGTACACAAGATTGGTTGCGTTCGAGTCTAGGAGGTGATCTTAATGAGGAAGAGGAGGAGAATGCGAATGAAGCCGCAACACCAACACATGAAACAACAATAATATGATGGATGTTTGGAATGGATGTTATGATCTTTTTAGTTTATTTGAATTTGCAAATGTTGTAATGAGTACTTTTTTGACTTTTATTTTTATTTATCTGTTATGTTGATGGATGTTATGCAAGCTGCGGGATGCATTTCTATATCTTTTTGCTGACTTTTATTTTTATTTATCTGTTATGTTGATGGATGTTATGCAAGCTGCGCAATGCATTTCTACATTTGTTTGCTGACTTTTATTTTTATTTATCAGTTATGTTGACTTTTATTATTTTTTAATCCATAAATTGCTTTTATCTTATGTCGGTTTTTCATTATTGTTAAAAATCCTAAAATACTTTTCCAACACAATATATAGATATGTCTTCAAGCGAACCATCGGTTAACGTTTGAGACTATGGTTCCTTAGTCCATTCTTTAAAATTTGGAAAGTTCAAGATTTTGTGTAATTTGTGTGGAGCCAAGTTTGTTAATAAAACTAATCGGCTCAGATTACACTTATCTTGTCGGGGTGGAGATGCAAGACCATGTCCTAAAGCTTCAAAAGAAATCCAAGTTCTTTTCCAAGCAGTTCTTGATTCAAACAAAAAAGCTTCCACTCCCCAATCCAAACTTTTTGATGTAGAGAATGAAGCTAAATTATTAGCATTGGAAGAAGAACAATTTCAACTCGCCTTAAAGCGCAGTATGAAATAAGCTTCTACACATCAGCGATGTCCTCCAAGACCACATGATGTCGAAGCAGGTTCAAGCTGCACGGGTAAAAAGAAAAATAGTAAGAATTCGGTTAAGTTTCTCTCCAGTCTATGTACGTTTTACAGGACATTAGGATCTACGTATAAATCTTCTCACAAAAATATTTTAAAAAATCTAATTCAAACTATACAAGAGGAGGCCGATAAAAACCTATCTCCACCTTCTGAAGAGGGAGATGTGAATGAGTATGTATACGAAGATTTAGATAGCAGCTCGGGCTCAGATGGTGTTTGACTGTATTCAGTTTGTATAAAATGTTTTATTTTATGCTTTGTCAAATGTATGTAAATGTAGTAAAATTATAATATATTCTCTCTCTCTCTCATGAACTTGTAAATTGTAATGGGACACGGATTACCTGCCAAAGGCCCAAAGCCCTTCCCATAAACTTACCGTAAGGTTCGAAACTGGCCCGAACTCGAAGGTTCGAAACTGGTCCGAACTCAGGTTCGAAACCGGACCGAACTCGGCCCGAACTCGCCTGGGCCCGGTTCGGACTAGAGATGTTGGCCCGGTGACCAGGCCCGGTCCGGTTCGAGCCTGGTGCGGCTATTGAACGGGTCTGGATGGACTGAGGCAAGTTCGACTCGGCCTGACCCGTGTACAACCCTACCCAGATTCCCTTGTCCTGACTTAGGCATCGGAGGGTCCCTCGGCTTAGCCAAGGTCACCTTTGCCCGTTTTCTTGGTGCAGGATTCAGAGACGGTCCGCAGAGGGCGACGTGGAAAGGGGGCCGACCAAATTTTGTCATCAACACATATAAATACACTAAGTGAATAAAACACATACATCAATGTGAGACCCATAAATATGGTAGATTTCAAAACCCATTAGAAATCCCATAGTATGTATTATTAGGATTGAATGATATAATATATGGATTAATCCAACCCTCTTAGTTGTCTCCCAATGTGAGATGAAAATTGCAATGGACCAAATGCAATTATATACCACCTGGTCCATCTAATCCCATGTTCGAAACAGGCTCAAGGCAGTAACCGTGGGAATAAAGACACCATGGTGCAGACTTTTTTAAGGGTCTACTATTAATGTTCCATGCCATTCAACATGACCACCGAAAACACATATATTAGCCTGCTTCGAAATTTCTATGACCCTGAAAGGTTTTCAGCCGTAGGTGTTGAATCCCACAGTTTCCTAGCGTGGCCCACTTGATCTTGTATATGGGCTCATGTCTCAAAATCAGCCACGAAAGAGACAAAAATAATAATTATAACACATACCTCACGGTGGGCCCCACCGAGTCAGGGCTGCATGAATTGTCAGTAGTCAGGCACCGGACAATTGTAGGAATCCCGAGTCACTCCCTTTTGGGCCTGTTTGGCTGGGCAGATTGGATGGGATTTGATGATATTACAGTGGATTGCATTGATTTCAAGGTAATAATAGCTGTGTCAGTGGATTGGTGCAAGATCTATGAGATTACAATATCTCGGGATTGCTATATCAGGCCTGTTGGGCACGCCTGGCCAATCTCTGGATTAACCTTCCAACCCCTTTTAATCCAATGAACCAAACATGTCTCAAGCAATTTTGAAGGGATTAGGATGGATTGGATAGAATTTAAAGGAAATGATGGTGATGTCAGTAGATTGTCTTAAGATCCATGGGATTGCTATATCCCGCGATGAGGATCCCATGTCTGTTTGGTACGCCCGGCCAATCTCGGATCTATTTTCCAATCCCTTCCAATCCCATCCAAATTGCCCGGCCAAACAGGCCCTTAACTGCCCTTCTCCATTCCGCCGAATTCACGTACCAAATCAGCACGCATGTACGAGATCCAGGCCTTTCATGTTATAAGGTTACTCTTGATTAAAAACTCAGGTAGGTCATCTCATCGGGATTGCTACAAATATAAGATATATAAACCGTCCCAACCATTTGGACCGTCGCGTGGCCCATCCAATACCTGCAGATACTATTTTCATCTTGCTGGAAGATGAGCGGATTCAAATGTTCACACATGCGAAGTTCCGGCACGTGTGACAGCAAGTACCTGGTAAGTTCACTCGAGCTAGTACATTAAGGGTCGAGCACCGTCACGTCGGACAAGAGCCGAAATCTGTATGCTGAGTCGGTTTGACTTACAACAACGCTCGGAATTCCTGCCCCCACTATTTAAATACTTGCATCGCTCTTTGATGCCATTTTCTGAGAACATCTCTCAACAAATCCTTTAAATAATAATAATAAAAAAATCCATTTTCTCTCTGTAGCTTCAATGGCAGATCGCCAAAACTAGAAAAGAAAATTCATTTCCATTGCCTTCTTCAGCTGACTGCATATCGTTGCTTCTCAAGCACAAACTAGGGTTTTCAATATAGGGGATTGCCGAATTCAGTGCGGTGAATTTTCTAGGGTTTTTCTCGAAGATCGGGCTGGCGTGTATTGGAAGAGGATTTCTAGGGTTTCGTATTTTCTTCTTCGTTTTAAGATTACGATGCGTTGAGAGATGAGGTTTGGATGCATGAGAGATGGGCTGCGTGTTTGGGAGAGAGGCTCCGTCGGGGACTGGTTCGGAATTGAGGGAGAAAGAGAGGAATTTTGGATCGTCTGGTAGGAAGTCTCAGGTGACTGTGACGATAACGAAGAAGACCGAGGATCTTGAGGTTCCGAATGGGGATCCGAAGGTGGAGAAGCAGGAGGGGGGTCGGGAGCATCATCAGCCATCGCGGAGTGGGAGGAGGCGGTCCAGGCCGAACCCGAGGTTGAGTAATCCGCCGAAGAACGTGCATGGTGAGCAGGTTGCAGCTGGATGGCCTAACTGGCTATCGGCCGTCGCGGGGGAGGCAATCAAGGGGTGGACCCCTCGTCGGGCTGACTCTTTCGAAAAGATTGATAAAGTGAGTTCTCTATTTCTTCCTTATCTTTTGTTGAATAATTCTCGATTTGGGTTTTGTTCTTGAAGTGGTTTTAATTCTGTTTTAATTTTTTAAATTTAGATTGGGCAAGGGACATACAGCAATGTTTACAAGGCTAGGGATACTCTGACTGGTAAAATTGTTGCGCTGAAGAAGGTCCGGTTTGATAATTTGGAGCCAGAGAGCGTGAAATTTATGGCTAGAGAGATTCTCATCTTGCGGAGATTGGATCATCCAAATGTTGTGAAATTGGAGGGTTTGGTGACGTCAAGGATGTCGTGTAGTTTGTACCTTGTGTTCGAATACATGGAGCATGATTTAGCTGGACTCGCTGCGAGCCCGGCAATCAAGTTCACAGAGTCTCAGGTCAGCTCCCATATGTTATTTAGTGTTTCTTCATTACCCATTTCGGTGGAGCCCATGTGTTTGTGTTTTGAGTCCGAGATGTGACTTCTTTGGTTTCAAATTTAGAGATGTGTGCATGAAAATTTCCTTTTTTTTTTTTTTTTTTTTGTTTGTTGGGGGGGGGGGGGGGGGGGAGATTTTGGTGGAAATCCAGATGGGCCTGAAGTAAAATGCATGTGCTAGCGCTGGTTGATTTCCCTTTTGGATTGCAGGTGAAATGTTATATGCATCAACTACTGTCAGGGCTAGAGCACTGTCACAACCAGCACGTGCTGCATCGAGACATCAAGGGATCAAATCTTCTTATTGACAATAATGGGATGCTTAAGATTGCTGATTTTGGGTTGGCTTCATTCTTTGATCCGGACCACAAGCAGCCTATGACCAGTCGGGTGGTGACTCTATGGTATCGACCTCCGGAGTTGCTTCTGGGGGCTACTGATTATGGTGTAGGTGTAGACCTTTGGAGCGCAGGTTGCATTCTGGCAGAGTTGTTAGCAGGGAAGCCTATCATGCCTGGGCGTACAGAGGTAGCGCCTATGCATGATTTATATAATTTGTTCTTCAATTCAGGTTTCTTCATTTCATCATCTTGGATGTTTAATTTTGTATTACTTTCATTGCTCTGAATTTGTTCAGTTACAGACCTTATCATTATACTGGAGATATTACTATGACTGGAGAGTTGGAGCTGTTGTGACTAGTGATCTTCACATTGTTTCTGGGCTCAAGATATAATTATTTTTTAACACTATAGAAGGGGGGACATATTCACATTTAGTAATATATTTCAGCACTACACTTTTTATTCTCCTTTTTTTTTAAAAAAAAATGGATTTGTTAAGAAGAAGAGCAAAAATTTACAAACTTTTGTAATAGACAATGAGGAGCAGGCAGGAAGTGAACCTCATCATCACCATGCAGTTTTACCTGGATGCTTCTGCTTTTTTTTTTTTTTTGTTCTGCCGAAACTTGGGGACATGTGGGACATTCGTGGACACCACGCTTTAAAATCTTTACAGACAAAGTATCCTAGTGATGTCATCAGGAAGTGCCGCATGTTGGACACTTCAAGTGAGGTGTCCAAACATAACTGGTGAAGTAACTACTCATTAAGGACTTCCTCTCACTCTCTAGATTGTAGTTTATTTTTCACCATAGGTATAATGACCTGTATAACAAGAAAGCAACCAGCTTTGTATACAATAGAAAAGCACAAGATTTGTTGTTGTTTTTGTTCCTTTGTCGGAGTTTTCTAATTTTCAGGAGAGGGAGTGATGTTCATACAAAAAACTCTTGAGATGATTATCCATTATCTTCGATGTTTCATTAGCCATTATTTTTTGAAGGGTTACGTAAAATTTTATTAAAAAAGAAAAGGCACAGGTGGAAAAAAGATGACAGGAAATGATCCAACTAGTTCAAAGAAGAGTTAATCCCCCAACTATCTTGGGAACATTTCTCTAGGAATACCCTTGTACCCTTAGGTGGTTCTTGCCCATTCGACTACCACCCACCTGGATTTGTGGAAGAGCTGCTCCACTGACATGGATTTGTCACTGAACAACATGTTGTTATGCTCCAGCCAGATAGTCCCGAGTACAACAATTAGGGAGGCACCAAATCATCCTTTTCTTCATACCCGGTCTAGCAAAGTGCCACATATTGAAGAGATCCCCGACACTGGCATCACCCAATTTGTACCAAGAAGTGTGAAGAACTTTGCCCAAATGTTTCAAGCAAAACTGCAATGGATAAACAAATAGTCCACCATTTCCTTGTCCTTTAAACACGGCATGCTTCCATTTTTTCTTTAAAAGTGTCCAACTAATAACAATATTCATAATGGGCTTGCCAATTACATTCTATTGATCCCACTACATTGTCACGGATTCTTCTATTTTCTCTTTCCACACTCAAACTTAGTTGCCTTACTCTCCTTTTTGGTTGAATAAAAAAGCACATTAACTTTGCTTAATGAGGCTCTAAATGGGCAAGGGGAAGGCCCAAAAGGGCATGGATGGAGGTAGTAAGAAAAGACTCAATAACCTATGGTCTAACTCAAGGTCCGGCCCTTCATCGAGTGGAATGGCGGAATGGGATTCATGTAGCAAACCCCAATTAATTGGGATAAGGCTTAGATGATGAACTTTGCTTAATGAAAGAGAAACCAACTGTAGAATGCTAGTTCATGATGGTGTTTTAACAGAACATTTTACCATATGCCTGAAGTACTGCATCATCTCTCTTTCTCTCTCCCTCTCTCTCTCTCTCTCTTAGCTTGATTTGTAGAATATGTTTCTTGAAAAGTTCAGAACTGAAATTTTGGTTACATAAATATGTTAGTTCAAATCAGATTCACACTATTTGGGTTTTGAATGGACGGAAACTTCACATAATCACAGTTATATATGTTATTGTAACTTGATTGTAATATGCCATAGTATAATCCCTCAACTTCTCTTTATGCTTCTAACTAGGCCTGTTTTAACTCCCTTACGTGTGACTGTTCCAAATAGATGAGACAAGGCTATGACGATGATGATTTATGGCTATTCCAGCAAGTTTGCATTTCATTTTTTCTTTGAACTGCTTATGCTCATCGAATGCATATATTGCAGAATCACTGATTGAGTGTCTGGTCGATCTGGATGCAACTGTTGCAGAAAAGAGTTCTTTACGGCAATGCTTATGCGAATTTGCGAACATAAATAACGAACCTTTGTTGAAGATCATTCTCGTAATATAGTCTCTTGAACCAATCAGTTCACCGTCCAATCTATGATGAATATAATGTCTCTTGGTCAATTTGGACGTGGTTGATAAGGAATCAGTGGACCACCTTTTCTTTTACTGTCAGTCTACTACTGCTGTTTGAAACCATTTTTTTGAGCATTTTAAAATCAGATGGGTGGCAGAGAGATCTGTATTTGATGTGATTGCGAACTGGATAGCTGGTCCTTTTCTCAGAACAAACTTGATTTCGTTGACATTTCCCTATGCGATCCTGTGTGTATCTGGAGGGAGATAACTGCTAGGATATTTGAGGATTAGTTTTCTTTTTCTACTTCCCGTAGGATCTCCAATGTATCTTTGGTTTTAGGGTGGGCTCTTGTAGTCCTTGAGTTCAAGGGAGATCTCATTTGTTTTGCTGAATGGAGATTGGGAAGCACTGTTCTTGTGTCTGGATGCTTTGTTGGAGGACTCGTTCTTTGTTTTTTCTGGACACCCCCCACCCGCAGTTTAACCAACCCTTTTGTTCCGTTTAACCAATTTGTCGTCTTCTTGGCCCAATTACTTGGGATAGTAAGTCCTGGATGATGATGAGTGAATTCATCTTCTTGTAAAAAAATAAAAAATAAAAATATCCTTCAAAGAAAAAATGACATGGTTGATGTCTTTAGTTTGAATGATTTGATTATTGTGTTTCTGAAGTGAAAAATACAATACCTGATTGTTCATTGTGTTCTTCTTGTTGGCTTGGAAGAAATGAAATTTAACAATAATTGTTTTTTACTATATGTTCTTTCTGTGTTTTTTACTGCATGATAGCTAAAAAATTATTGATGAAGTGCTAAACCAACAAATTTGGACACTGATGATGCTTTTTCTGCTACTGCAGAGTAATTTTTAACCATTTCTCTTGTTTATTAGGTAGAGCAGCTTCACAAGATATTCAAGCTATGTGGCTCGCCTTCAGAAGAATACTGGAAGAGGTCAAAGTTGCCACATGCAACCATATTTAAGCCCCAACAACCATATAAACGGTGTATAAGGGAGACATATAAAGATTTCCCTCCATCGTCATTGCCATTAATTGAAACACTTCTTGCAATTGATCCAGTGGATCGTCAAACCGCCTCTGATGCATTGATAAGTGAAGTAAGTTTTTGTGTATTCTAATATGCATTTATTTGCTTTCTTCCTTATTTCATCATTTCTCTCCTATGTTTCTCTCCTATGTTTCATGGCATCAGTATCTAATCAATAAAAAGGCATTTGGTAATATTTGTAGTTATATTCAAAGTGCTTTCTGCCACTTATACCATTATTTCTAGAGAGTTCTTGGATTTTTAAGTGTTAAATATAAAAAAACCCATTACTATGTTTTTGTTGCCCTTTAAAATTCCATTTTTCACAAGTATTTCATTTTGACTCATAAGTAACTCATAAACCTGAGTGGGATGTGCATCAGGTAGTTGCTTGTCCATGCCAATCATGTGTTCTGTTGTCTCAAATGACAAATACATGCAAATGTGTTTCTAAGATTAAGGCCTTATATTTGAGCCTTTATTATTTGTATGCATTTTGGATTTTTTGCTTGCCATAAGTACATGTTAGCGGTTTCACCTATCAGGAAATGTATCTTTTAATATCTCGTGCTAGATATGGGAGTTCATCTTTTGTTTGATGAGTTGCCTGCATGCCATCTCACTTGACATCAGGATTGTAGCTTGTGCAGCATGCAAATTGTATATTTTGGACATGTTCTCTTTCATTTTCTGAGCAAACCCTTTTGTTGGAAGATGCACTAAGCAGTAGAATTGTTCAAGAGTTATGGGTGCTAGTGTCTGTATGACAATATGCGTCTCTTAACTCTAGATTGTTCTCTTTGCACGACACTACAGCCACCACGAAACAACTGCTGTAAGATTCTTCTTCTAAGATACAGCTCACTATACAGTTTACAATTTTACGTACATTTAAGATGTACACCCACGAATGTCCTGGACTGCAATATTCAACTTATAATGCCAGTATTCTGCCTAGATTGTTGGATCTTTTAACTTGCATTAGAACCTAGACAAGAACTGTGAGGAAGTCTTCCTCTAAGTTTATGCCCAGGCACTTTCAGTTCTGTGTGCCTTTCCCCAAATTTGATGGAAGTGTTCGCTAGTCTAAGTCCATCTGGAGTTGGTGGGTACTGGGTATTGCTGAGTTGGATTATTGTGCTGGTTTAGAGGCTTATGAAGCGAAATTGAAACCTGAATAAACTTTTTTTTGGAATATGCATAAGCAATAGAACTGTTCCAGAGTATTGGTTGCATGCGTCTATTCAACACTATACATCACTTTAGATTGTTTTCTTAGTACGTCACTACAGCCACTATGAAACATGCATTGTAAGGTTCTTCCAAGATCCAACTTAATATAAAGTTTACAGCTTTACACAGGGGGGCTATTCTCCTATGATAGTTTAGCATCATTTAAAAATGGTAGTGACTCTTCAACTGTACACTTGGCATAGTTGTATGGAAATCTACATCCTCCATATCTCTAATCCAATTGCTGATGGATCGTAACCCAAAATCAGACAGTAGATCATAGTAACCTTCTGATTTTGCCCTTTGAATTTTGACCACACTGTACTTTTAACTGTTCACCTGATAGCCACTAATTGGATGGTTAGGATTTCTTGATCAAGGTTCTATTACACATGCTCCATCCACAATGTGCCCTACAAATTTGATGGCCTAGATGCTGTCCATGAGTACCATGTGAGGAGCATGGGTCATCACCATTTCAAAATGGTGGTGAACTATCATAGGAGTCTAGCACCCATTTAAGATGCACACCGGCAGCTCTCTTTCAAGCCTATATTCATCATCATAATGGCAGTCTTCTATATAGATTATCGGAACTTTTTCTTGTATCAGAAGTTGAGAACCTAGAGAAGCAGCTGTAAGGAAGTCTGTCTCAAACTTCATCATTACCTGGCATTCTGGGTATTGGACCTGAAATTTGACAAGAGTGTTGGGAATCTAGGTCTATCTGCAGTTGGTGGGATATTGTTGAGTTGGATTCGTTGGCTGTTTTAAAGGCTCTAATGAAGTGGAAATGAGAGTTGAGAGCCCTTCATCAGGATCTTGGTGGGCCTGCCTCTTTATGCTTGCTTTCACTGGCCTGCTGGTGGTGGAAGGAAACAGCTTGAGGGTGATTAAGTGTCCTTCCCTTGTTATGGGGATCCCTGGTTGTTTCCTTCTGTTGTTTTTTGAAATCCGCCATAGCTTTCCTCTTTTGATCGTATGAGTAGAGGGGTTAATGAGATTGCCAACTCATGATAGATACAAAGTGCCAACTCATGATAGATACAAAGTGACAAGAGGGTCCTTGTGTTGGCAATTCATTCTCTCTTCCTTAGATTCAGCATTGTACTTTCTTTGCAAGAACAAATCTTTTGTTATTAATTGAAAAGATGACTTGACTTATATCTGAGTCTCAGCATAAAGGAGGCCTTAGCATTCCTGCGAGCAAAAGAAAAAAAAAAGAAGAAGACAAATTGATTGTAGTGAAACATAATATAGCTGAAGTAGTAGGACTGGAAGCAGAATAATTGAATGAAACCAGTAAAAATCTTGACTTGGCATTTAATGGGAAAAATTCCTGGGTGAGAGTACTGTGTGAGAACTTGGACCAAGAGAGATTGTTGGGTAGATGGTCAAGCTGCAGGAAATGTCGCAACATGGAAGCTCTAAATTTGGTAGGTTATGACGAGAGAACTTCAAAGAGAAGTCCACAACATAGTTGCACTTGCACAAAGTGTGAAGCAAAGTGATACAAGACAATTAACCACTTGCTCTAAAAACTCGAACTGATAGAGCATGACGAATTAATCCCTTTATCTCATAGCTCAGGCCCCACATCTCATGGGTTAGGACCTCGGTTGAACCCCCCTTGTGGGCCCCAAAGCATATGGGTACCGCCTCACACGAGCCGCCTGCCTCACACGGGCCCCTGCATTTCATAGGCAACCCCACTCGAGCCCGGTGTGAAAATACCCCTGCATTACAAAGTGCCAACAAAATTTGGGTGCAGAGCAGGGAAGCGTCTGTTTTAAAATGGTAGCTAGTATAAACAGCTAAGGAAGTGGGAGTAGGTGTTTGTCCGAAGTGTGATTTGAAGTGGGAGGACAACAAAAATTAACCAATGAAATCATGAACGCATTTTTCTGTAAAATGAGAGACTTGGGGGTTGTCAATAGGAAATATATTGTTAAAGAGATGGCAAGAAGAAGGAAGATTGATATCTTGGTGCTCCAACGGACTAAATTTGAAAAGATGGACAATGTTTTGTTTCAAGAGGTGTGGATTGAATTGAAACAACTATGGTTGTACTACTCCTACGACAAGAGGAGTATCCAAAGAGATTTTGTTAGTGTGTAAGAGCGAGTATTTCTGGCTTGTCAATTGTGTGTTGTTCGTTGGTATTGGCCGAGGATACCATGATAGGTGAAATCTTAGTTCAGCTAGATTTGTTTCACAAGAAAATGATATTCAGAGTTTGTGAAGAAGCATTAAGTTATTGATCTTCCATTGCAACATTCATTTGGCTTATAACCAAGTGGTCCCTATCATTTAGGTTGGGTAGTTCCTTATATGCAGAGATTTGTGATTCGAGGGCTCCAGCAAGGAGAAGTTCCAAGTGATGGCTTTCGGACCATATTTCTAAGTTGCTTTATGAGGTTGTCGTCCTTTCAAATTTAAACAAAAGTTGCGTGATTCTTGGGATTCAAAAAGATGGCAAAGGGCAGGGGAAAGCGTTTGAGGTGCAAGGGTGGGAGGGTTGTAGCTATTAAGAAACAAAATGCCGAGCCGAACCTCATTGCTTTCATGTTGGAATTCTTTGAAAGAGGTGGGCTCTTGAAGCTAATTGGGGTGTTGTTTATCGCATTAATTCATAAGAGAGAAGGTGCGTAATGTTTGAAAGACTTCCAGCCTATTTTTCTCATTGGGGATCTCACCGAAGTCTTTGCGACAAGACCTCGTAAGGTTTCGTGAACTGGGGGGATATTATATCAGAAACCCATGATGCCTGTGTTTGGGAGGCAAATTCTATATTGGTGGGGTCCTCACAGCTCATGAATGCATCAACTCTAGACATAAAGCATGAAAGGCATTGATCATTTGTAATAATAGAGTTGGAAAATGCTTATGACTGTAGGCTAGAATTTCCTTCGGTACATGCTAAGTCAATTGGGGTTTGGATCTAAGTGGTGTAGGTGGATATGGGAAAGCGTAAGTTCATCCCGCTCTTGGATTCGAGTTAACAGCTAGCCTAAAGGCTTTTTAAAAGCTCTATAGGATTGAGGCAAGGCTGCAAGGGAATTCTCTCTCTCCATTTCTTTTTGTGATTGTGGCTTAGGTTCTAAGTAAGATGTTGGGTTCTGCAAGCAGTAATGGTCTCATTAGTGGCTTTGAGATTGAGTGTGCCAGCCTCTAGTTCTATCACTTGCAATTCGCTAATGGCACTCTTTTGTTGTGTGAGTTAGTTATGGGCCAAATTCACAATCTCCAAAAATATTTTGGTGCTTTGAGGTGGTGTTGGAAAGATTAACATCATAAAAAGTGAACTATTTGGGATCCATTTGAGTGAGGTGGAGGTTGTTACATTTGTTAATCCTTTTGGTTTTAAGCTAGGAAATTATTCGTTGTCCTGTTTGAGCCCCCCTCTCCACATTGGAAAGTTAGCTAAATAAATATGGAATTTGGCATTGGAAGGATGGAACAAAAATTGTTAGGGTGGAAAAGTTGGTATCTATTCTTTAGGGGCAGAGTCACCTTGATTAAGTCAACTCTGTCTAGCATGCTACTTCATTATATGTTGAATTTCTAATGCTCATCTAGTGACATTTGTAGATTGAGACGAATCCAAAGGGATTTTCGTTGGCCAAGCTCGGAACGTAAAAATAAGTTCCACTTGGTTTGTTGGGATGAGGTGTGCAAGTCCAAGGAAAGAGGATGGTGCGACCTAGTTATCGAGTCAATGAGAGCCGCCCCCCCCCCCCCCCCAAAAAAAAAAAAAAAAAAAAGAAAAAAAAAAAAAAGAAAAAAAAAGAAAGAAAAAGAGGACAATCCCTATGAATCTTTAATGAAAATCACCCAACTATTAGATTGATTTGAAATAAAAAATCAATTAATCTATAATTTATTTATGATAATAAAACCCCCACCAACAAAGATTTGGCCTAAAGTAGCAAAAATAAATTTACTAAATACTCCCAAAATCCTTAATCATATCTTCCACATCAACTCTCCTATCTTCCACAAACGGCAATTGTGATTAGGGGTGTACACCGAGTTGAATAGAGTCGAGTTGGCCTCAGCTCGACTCGGCTCGGTCCTCGAGCCTGACTAGCTAGCTTGGCTCGGCTCGGTCAATAGTTCGGGCCAGTTCAAGCTAAGTTCGAGCCAAAATCGAGCCTCTGTGGCACTTTCACAAACACATGCTATGCACTTTCAATCTCTCACTGTATGTAAAATAGAATAGTAGCAATTGTTTACAAGTATTTCATCAAACACCATGTAGGCAACATTAAAATCAAGAAAAAATGGTATTTGTTTCATATACATACCTTCATTGCCATTAGCTGACACTTCGTTGAGTCATTTCATCAAACACTTGGTGAGCAACATCAATATCAAAGTAACTGAGTCACCGAACTAATTCGATCCGAGTTCGATTTGAGTTGAGGTTTGATCCGAGTTGAGTCAAGCTTGGGCAAGCTCGAACTCGGTTCAAAATTTTTCCGAGCTAAAAAAATCAGCTCGACTTGGCTCGAACTCGGTTCAAAATTTTTCCGAGCTAAAAAAATCAGCTCGACTTGGCTCGAACTCAGCTTTGAACCGAGTCGAATCAAGCTTTTTCGAGTCGAGTCGAGCGAGCTAACCGAGCTAACTTGGTTCGTGTACACCCCTAATTGTGACCTTTGACATTTTGACCCCAAATTTTGCAACAAACAGCCCAAAATCAGCACATGCTAGGCCATGGGCTGTGGGCCTTCATCAAATATGGAATCTCAAGTCCATGAATATGGCGCTTTGGGGAAAACAGTTATGGAGGTTTCGCGTAGAGGAAGGTTGTTGAAGCGGGTCATGCTTAGTATATGGTGAGGAGGAAGGTGGGTGGCTCCCTTGTTCTTTGGTTCATTACAAGGCATCCAGGTTGTGGTAAGTGGTGTTAAAAGTATTAAGTTCCTTCAGGGGGGAGATCTCCTTTAAACTTAGGGAGGGCTCCAGGATCCGGTTCTAAATGGATAGATGGTGTGGGGGCAAACCCTCTTTCTGTGGTTTTCCTGATATTATTCAGGTTAGCGGTTGAGGGAGAAGGTCTCATGTCACAATACGTGCCATTCTTGTGTAGGAATGTAGTGTGGTTCTCCAAGATTCTGCACGAGTCTCTATGAAGAAGATATTGAAAACTTCTCATGCCAAATGGGGCCGATTCAACTATAAGGGTTGTTTGTCACTGACCCTGATAATTGGACTTGGAATGCTGATAAGTTGGGCCACTTCTGGGTCAACTCCTATTCCATTGTTGTTGGGTATGCCTCCTGAGCCATGCTGGACCCGTTCATATTACATGGATGCATGATGGCTCTCCCCCTGTTCTTTCATTTCTTGGTTGGAAAAAACCAAGGTGTTTCCTATCTTCAATCTAAGAAAGAGAAGGTTGTTCATCATGAATGGTTGCATCATGTATCCAAGGGATGAAGACTTGGGGAAGCATCTGTTTATTTGTTGTTCCTTTGTGCAAGAAAATTGGTGGTCCTTAAATCTTCTTAAAGTGGAGTGGGTGATGCCACTTTCTATAGGAGAGCTTATGAGGGCTTGGCCTGATGGTAGGAAGGGTTGCAAGAGAAGGATGACTTTATGGCACCTTTCCTTGCTCCTTGTGCTTTGGGTGGTCTGGTCTGGTTGCATCATGTATCCAAGGGATGAAGACTTGGGCTTGTGTGTCAAAGGTTTTTGGTGTTTATCATGAGGTTTCTTTTAAGGGATTGTGGGTTATATCTTGGATGATGCCTTGTCATCCTCTGTATATATAGAGTTTAATAAAATCTTCATCACCCTTCAGCAAAAAAGAAGGAAACTGTCTCTTTCAGAAGAGTTGAAGAAAGGAAGAATGCTAACTTTAGTGAACTCGAGAAATGGTATAAAGGGGAGGAGAGTCACCACTCATCTATGAGGTACAGCTATACATGGTATTCTAGAAGTGCCATGGCCTGATATGCATAAAACAAGAGTTGACAGTTATTTTGAAGTGTCTAAGCAATGTAGCCAGAATTAGTAATTCTTTACACCATATTTTAGGCTCATAATAATATAATTAAACATTGCCTCAGTCATGAGTTGCAACTGGTTGGTCCATCCTGGACGATTTTTGCTCTCATGAACTCATATGGCCTCCACCATGCTTGACACTATAAAGAACTTACCTTGGTCTAGGCTATTTCAAATTTCAGTTTAAATACCATGTTGTGCTTCCCTGTACTTAATCAGACGAAGCATGTAACTAGGTTGATTATTGTTATTATCTGGGTATATGTTTCAATCTCCATTGAACCATTTATCACTATGTTTTAATTGCTTCATGTCAAAACTATAATCAAGTTTTTGAAGAGAAAATTATCCACCCGGTTGGAATGAATTTTGGTGGTAGGCTGCGGTCATACCAATATTTGTAAGAACAAGCAATGGTGAGTGTCGGACAAGTCACCCTAGATCTTGACTGTGTAATATGATGAATATAGCCATGTTGCACTAGGTGCACCGTCAGACATGAGTCCATAATCTTTCCAAAAAAAGAAAAGAAAAGAGGAGTCCATAATAGGGGTAATAATAACTCAACATGTCCATCTCGATAAAATGGATATTCGAACGGCATCATTGTGAATACGATTCACGTTCCTCGTTGAATGTATCTCAAATGTGATGTATGAATATTGACAGGAGTGAAAGCTCCCATAAAATAGGTTTCTTGAGAGTTATAAATGTATTGCACAACTTGAGAGTAGTAATTTAATTATTGATATTGCAGATAATATCGCACTGTCGAGAATGGGAAATATCCCAAATGATCGGGAAATATTGCAGATATCACGCAAAGTTGCGCAGTATGAGTGAAACTTTGGGGAAATGATGGACACATGCTTACACAGAATGTGAAAACATTACAAAAGAAACTATAATATTTTCCCATTGTTTTGGGGTTAAAACTGCTAGGGGTACGGCATGAGCGATGGACGTGGAGCAAGGAGGGAATAGAGAGAGGAGATAGAGATTTGGAGCTGAGAGAAAAAAGGGGGAGAGAGAGAGAGACGTGAAAGGAAATGTGGGCGTTACACAGGTGTGTGCCAGCCACACACACATAAAGAAGGGAATGGTGGATGACCCATCTCACTGTTTCCCTTGCTGTGGCTCACTCTACTCTCTGATTTGTCTGATTTTTGGGCTGATGTCCTAACATGAACCTGCATAATAGATGTACGGAGTGAATGCCACATAGTCATCAAGGCGGGCTCCGCAGAGCCTTTGTTGCAATCTCCCTAATTAGTCGGCTTTGCATGGGTGCGGCTATATGCAGAGAGGTTGATGCATGCATTAAAGAAGTGAAAGGAAGAAGGTGCAATCTATGCAATCCTCTATAAGGTGAAATCTTAATCGTGCCCTGCCAAGCAGATATCTTGATGACGAATTTACCCTTTCTTAACCAATGTTGTGAAGACTAATTGTGAGAGCAAAAATGTCCAAAGCCATTGGCGTTATATGTAGTAGAGATACAACATCGGCCATATATGATGCAGTTATATCTAAAATGAGTTCATATCATTCAAATGCCATGCAATACAAGCAATACAAAGGAAAAGGAAAAAAGAAAAAAAGGAACCATGGTCTCAGATCTACATGGAGTTACAAGGTGACTCTAAGTTGTTATCCCTTCCCTACCATGGCGATCATAATATTGCCGCTCCACATAACTACAATACTTTGCCCGTCTCACGAGGCTTGATACCATGCCATTCGCTCTTGAACATATTGATGGTACTCATCCCCAGCAATGTGCACCGCTGCCCATTGGTGAATGCCGAGCAGTCAACGTAATTGTTGCAGTCGCTCCCAATGACACTGGTTTGGCTGAGATTGTCATTGTACGCTTCCATAGCCATATCTGTAGCCTAAATACATCCATCCATAGCCATACCGCGGCATGCATCCATAAGCTGACTCATAACCATGGCTGTAGTTGGATGACTGTGAATGGGTGTCCTAGTTGATGGAATTGCTCATCCAGTCATCCTACAACCATAAGGGCCATATCCACAAGGCAACATTAGAAGTGGAGTCCCTGTCCATTGCAAAAGTCTTGTGGACTGAAGGCTCTGTGCAATAGATTCCTTGTCATGTGCTAGCTGTCTTTCATGGTGCAAACATTGGAAATATTGACGATCTTATCAGGAAATATCACAGATATGTTGGGAGATATTGCAGATATTGAAAATAGCAATGTTATTGTCGTCGATATATTGAAAATATGGAATCCAACAATATTTCATATGAAACGTGGAAAACTGATATATTAGCTGACATCAGGATATTTAAAACACTGCAGGAGAGGACAGGCATTTCTAAGTGCCATATGTGTATGAGATGGGTACTTGGCTTAAAATGTAGTATTTTTTTTTATTTTTTTTTCAAACGATGGCTTAAATGTAGTATTGCAGCATGGTAATTCAAATACAAACATAAAATGAAGTATAACCGAGTTTAGTTTTGTACCAAGTCTACAATTCATCCTAATACATAAATTTAAGTTAACCAGATTAAAGATAAGTTTAGTCAAATTAAACTGGAGCTGTAAGGTCCTCAGTGAAATTGCAGAGTAACTCTAGGGACTTTATGAAGCCCTTGTCAACTGATTGATGAAAGAGTGATTTCTATTGGAGAGTCCGTCAGGAGTACTTAAGTTGGCTTTTTTGATGTAGTTATATCTGCGGAGAGGATGGCATGCTTGATTGGGTCAAATTCTTTGGTGTGCTGGTGCTATTTAAAAATAAAAAATAAAAAATCTTCTGCTGGTGAGAAGTAATACAGGCCACAATGAGAAGTACTTACTGAGGCCATTGGGTGGTACTTTTACTGGTAAAAACTGGCACCAATCAGTTACTTGTTGTTTAGACACCAAATGCAGTTCTCAGCCCTAGGCTTCCTTAAAAGGTAAAAGAAGCTACGAACAGTGTTTGCAATATCGATACTATCGGCTGATATTATCGGTATCGTGCTCCAGCGATACAAAATCCTTTGGAAGATACTAAGAAATAAAAAAAAATAATCATGGAATACTTGGTATCGATCGATATATCGCACAATATCACTAAATATTGTTCGATATCGCTAACTATGTGCGATATCGATGCAATTATCACTTTTATTGGGATTTTTTCACTATATTTCGCTGACAACACCTACCTGGTCATGGCCGGGATGTTGGGAGACTCAAGATAGTGTAAATAACCAAAAAAATTGGAAAAAAAGATACATACTTTCAACAGGGTAGATTTGGTACCTGTAGAAGAGATTGCCCTGATTGGAAGCTTCATTTGGTGGGCCATTCGAATCGAAGCGTTGTGTCGTTTGTAGGTGAGTGCAAACAGAATCTCCGAGTTTGTCTCGAGCTAACCCAATCGAAATGCAAGTGATTTCTGTATCGCGCCGGGAGAAATCCAGAGAAATCCCGAGATTTAGGAGGGATTTTGGGGTTTTGGGGTTTCAGCCTTTCGGAACCCTCTCTGGCTTTTGAAATAAGCTTTTGAGCCCTTTTTACAGGCGTGGATCGAGTTAGCTCGAGACAAACTATCCTATCAGGGGCTATGTAGGGTCCACCATGATTTATGTGTTTTATCTACACCGTCCATCCATTTTGATAGGTCATTTTAGGTCATGATCCTAAAAAGTAGGGAGATATAAGTCTCAAGTGGACCACACCACAGGAAGCCATGGTGGCAATGATGTCCACCATTGACGCTTTCCTAGGGCCCACCATGATGTGGATTTGCCATCCAATCTGTTTATAAGGTCTGATAGACATGGATGAAAGGGAAAACATAAATGTTAGCTTGATCCAAAACTTTCGTAGTCCCCAGTTTTTATTTTTATTTTATATGGTGGCCATTCAATGACCATTGTTTCATGTGGTGTGGTCTACCTCATATTTGGATTTGCCTCATTTTTCGACCCATTCCCTAAAATGATCTATCAAAATGAGTTGATGGTGTGGATACACCATATAACAACGAGGTAGCCTCATGGTCAGGGTCCCACCCAATTCGCTGGTTGGCCCAGCGACATGGGTTTAGGGATGCGGATTGCGTACATAAGTAAACTCTTCGGGGCCCACCTCGATATATGTACTATATATTCACGCTGTCCATCTGTTTGGACTGCTTATTTTATAACATGGTCCCAAAAAATGAAGCATATACAAGTTTCAAGTGAACCAAACTACAAGAAATAGTGGTCATTGATCTCCCACCATTAAAAACTTCCTAGGGTCCACCATAACAGTTATTGACCATCCTATCGTTGATAAGTTCACAAAGACTTGGATGAAAGGAAAAAACAATATTAGCTTGATCCAAAAATTTTGTTGCCCATAAAAGGTTTTTAATGGTCGATAACCATTGTTTCGTGTGGAGTGGCCATGACCACTTGAAATTTGCATCTGCCTTATTTTCGGGACAAACCCCTAAAATTATATAGCAAAACAGATGGACGGACGGTGTGGATATACCATGCATGCATCAAGGTGGGCCCTATTGTTAGGGTCCCACCCACTTTGCTGGTTTTGTGTCGCATGAGACCCGGATGCGTATTTCCTGCCAAAGTCGTAGGAATTTCAAGCGCTGGGATGCTAGGTGGCCATGATGTTTGTGAGAAATCCACTCCGTCCATCCGTTTTTCTAGATCATTTTAGGACATAAGATAAAAAATAAAGTGGATCCAAAACTCAAGGCATCCATATAAGAGGGAAAACTAGGGAAAGATTTGCCTACCGTTGAACCTTCCTGGGCTCCACCTTAATACCTTCCTGTGCTCAACCTTAATATTTATATGCCATCCAAACTGCTTATAAGGTCATTCCTATTGGGCTGAAGTGAAAACACAAAAAGCTTAGCCTGATACAAAATTTTTGTGGCCATACAAACGTTTCAATGGTGGTCACGTAATCCCCACTATTTCCTCTTGTATGGCTGCCTTAAGTTTTGGATCCACCTGATTTTTGACATCATATCCTAAAATTATCAAGAAAAAGGATGACAAAGTGGATTTCTCACAAACATAACGGTGGGCCCCACCTAGCATCCTAAGGAACTTAATGTGAATGGCTTTAGCAGGAAATCCATGTCTGCGAGACCCCGCCCTCACCCAAGGCAGTGCGGTGCAGCCCTTACTGTGCGGTTACCGTGGGGCCCACCTTGATATATGTATTATGTATCCACGCTATCCATCCATTTTTTTCATATCATTTTAGGGCATTATTCCAAAAACGAAGCGGATTCAATTATTTGGTGGACCATAAGAATAAGTGGTGATTGACCGTTAATGGGGTACCAAAGTTTTGGATCAAGCTGAAATTTGTTTTTTCCCTTCATCTAGGCTCATGTGACCTAATTAACAAATTGGATGGTAAATAAACACTACAGAAACATTAAGGTGCGCCTCCTAAAGAAGTTTTTAATGGTAGGACAGTCAATCACCACTGTTTCTAATGGTGTGGTCCACTTGATAATTGGATCTGCTTCATTTTTGAGATAATGCCCTAAAATGATTTGGAAAAACAGATGGACGACATGGATACATATTAAACATTTATAAATGTTATGCATCATATTTGAATATAGTTGCAATAGTTCAATCAGATAACACATAGCTTAGGACCCTATACAAATGAAACCTATTATGTGCACTTCTTTTTTGAGATTTTTTATTTGAAAGTGTGTATTAAGGTCTTTTTAAATAATTCCTGGAGTTCCATTGAAAAATTCAGCCATTTTCCCAATGTTTCTCCATGTTTCCCAAAAAATGCGATAAGTTATGCGATACAAACAATATATCCCATGTGATAACCGATACGTATCTGTATCCCAAGGTTGCGATACATTGCGCTATACCGATATTTCGAACACTGGCTACAGCTACGTCGTAGATTCTCAATAACCTGAATCTGCAATTTTCTGTTGTAAATAGATTGGAAATATAAAGCTATTATAATATTGTTCATCCAGCATCTCACACTTCTATTTCAGGTAATGCTTAATTTGGGAAGAGTTAACCTGTTTGTGCAGTTAGTTTAGAGCTTCTCCTGTACCCAGAATTTGCTTTAAAGCAAAGCCAATGTGGATCGAAGAATGTAGTGCACAAATTGTATTTTTTGTTGGCTGCAATATAATGATTGAATTTTCTTCATTCTGTACCTCATCGTTTTCAACTGCTCAGGTATCCAGAGTTCACTGGAATTTGTCTTCATCACGGTTTTTTTTTTGCAGTTCTTCACAACTAAACCTTATGCCTGTGAGCCTTCGAGCCTTCCTAAGTATCCTCCAAGCAAGGAAATGGATGCTAAGCTAAGAGATGAAGCAGCTAGAAGGTGTTGTACTTTTGTTTGTAATTTTTTTTTTTTTTTTTTTAAATAGAAAATTTCATTTTTGTGCACTGTAATGCTCCACTTCGGTACTGGACAATCTAATTCATCGAATCTGATTTTGGTTTTGATAGAAAATAAATCATCATCGTCATCATCGTCGTCGTCGTCATCATTATCATCATCTAAGCCTAATCCCAACTAATCGGTGTCAGTTACATGAATCCTTTTCTGCCATTCCATTCTATCAAGGGCCATAATTTCAGTTAGACCATAGGTACTAGTGTTTTCTTACTGCCTTCATCCTTTTGGCCTTCCCCTTGCCCTTTTAGAGCCTTCAACTTGTACCAACTCACTCCTAACCAATCGAGTTCTTGGTTTCCGTTGCATATGACCAAACCATCTAAGTCTACTTTCCCTCATCTCTATTACATATTGGTGCTACTCTTAAATTCCTTCAAATAAATTCATTTCTAATTCTATCCTTGTCTTGTCACTCATCCATCTCAAGATCCTTATTACAGCTACACTCATCCTATGCACATGTTGTTCCTCAAGTCCCCAACATTCCATCCAGAAATCGTCACAAGTTTTATAGCCATCCTATAAATATCCCTTTTAGTTTGAGTGGCAGATGACAATCACATAAAACTCTAGAGGCACATTTCCATTTCTTTCACCACACTTGAATTCTATGGGCAACATCCTTCTCAATCTCTTCATCGCATCAATTTACCCCAATATATTGAAAGTGGTCATTTTGGGAAACTTCTTGGTCAACAAGCTTAGTGAATTCCCTGTTCCCACTCCTACTGTTACTAAAATTGCACTCCATATAATCTGTTTTAGTTTAACTAATTTCAAATCCGTTATATTCTAAAGCACCTCCATAAATCTAGCTTTGCATTTACACCTCTCTTTTCTTGTCAATTAAGACTATATCTGTTGCAAACAACATACATCATGGATCTCTTCCTGCGAATGCCTTGTTAACTTGTCCATGACCAATGTGAAAAGATACAGGCTCAATGCTGACAACCAGTGCAAGCCTACAATAGTTGGGAACTAACTTGTCTCTCTACTAGTGGTCCTCACATTTATTATTGTATCCTTAATTATGTCAATATATGCTCTTGAAACTCTTTTCTTTCCTAACACCCATCAAATTGACTATCTAGGGACCTGATCGTAAGCTTTCATGAAGTTAATAGAGACCATGTGGAGATCCTTCACCTCTCTGTATTCTCCATCAATTGTCTAAGTAGGAAAATAGCTTTAGTGGTAAACCGCCCTGGCACGAAACCAAACTGATTTTTCGATACATCTGTTCATGCCTTTGCGTTTGCTCAATCACTGATTCCCAAAGTTTCATAGTATGGATCATAAGTTTAATTGCACAATAGTTAGTGCAGTTTGTATATCGCCTTTATTCTTATAAATAAGTATCATGGTGTACTCTTACTCCATTTGTCTGGCATTTCTTCGATCTTACAAGCTTGTTGAATAGCTTTGTCAACAAAAATAATGCAGCCCTTAATTTAACTTATTTCACTAGTGGTAAAAGAAAAAAGAAAATGGATGACTTCTCCCATGACAGGACATTTCACCATGTTTTGAAGGAATAATTAGATTTCAAAATGCAATCATTACCAAAACACTATAGTCAATTTCTCACGTACGAAGAAAATTTGGATTTCCACTTGTTACCCAAACAAGACTCCCAAAATGGGATTCATGAGAATCCATGCTCATGGGAAATCTTGGGAAATCATCATTACAGTTTTCTTTACTTTTCTTTTCCCACCATCCAAACAGGCCCCTAAGAAAGAGACACACGCAGTCCCCCACACATGGAGGGTTTTTTGCTCAAGTCATTGGTTCCCCAAAATAGCAAGGAGCCACCTATCCATGTTTGCTGAATACGACTTGCATGGAATGACTCTAAACATGTTAGCCAACCTGTTATGCTACCCACAAAGGGAATTTATGAACAGTTAGGGTCTAGAGTGTGCAGTGTCAGACAACCTTGGGCACAATGGCACACACAAGTACCACCACAAGTACCATGTTCGGATTAGCAAATGAAAATGACCCTCATTATTCCATTCACGCCTGTCACTAATAATATGTTATTGAAAGGCAATACTTGGGATCTCTGCCTGGTGGTGACGCACCTAAACTGGTGTTATAATGCTTAATTATTCTCGTCCACTAGTGAGTCTACTTCTATTTGTAGGAGTGATATTATATGGTTTGTTTGTATGCTCAGCTGGACTGCATTGTGATGCTCAGTTGGGATGCACTGCAAAAATTCATTCAAATATGTTAGAAATGAGGGAAACGGACATGTTACAAATTTAATTCATAATAATGAGAACCTGTACCTAATTCATAATAAATAAATAAATAATAATGGGAACTTGTAATTGCTGTTCTCTGCTTTCCAACTGGACTGTCAATGTTCTGAGTTGCTATTTGGGGGCTAGTCCCTCGTCATGACCGGACTGGGACTAGCTGCACTGAGGTCATTTCCACCATAGGATTGACTTAAGTCCAGTTCAATTCAGTTGAGCATCCGAACATGGTTTTCATAAGCTTTTGGATTCTGAATTGGATTTGGTCATTAAAAAAGCAGTGTTGGGCTAATATCTTGAAGACCCAAGTTCCATTTCCTTTCTACTGAGATCAAGACCTATTTGAGAAGTTCTTGACAAGTATATTTTATTCATACTCTCTTAATTAGCATGACTTGTATTCAAGTTTGTTTGATTTGCTTCCTATTCTCAGTATTCAATGTTCATAGACCACAAATCCATCATTCGCAACGCATGTTCTTGGGGAGTATTAATGAATGGATCTGCTGTGCATCTTCTTGATGCTTATTGCTATTATGCATCTGCTGTGCATCTTCTTGTTGCTTATTGCTATTATGCATCTGAATCAAGGTATATGGTTGTGTAGGTTGCGAGCTGGTGTTGGAAGAGCCCATGGTGATGGTGTGAAGAAGCCTCGGACCCGCGACCGAGCTGCAAGGGCAGTTGCTGCCCCAGAAGCTAATGCTGAGCTTCAAGTGAATATTGATGTATGTCCAATAAGCTGTTACATCTTCCCGTTTATGTTTTTTTTTTTTTTTTTTTTTTGGGGGGGGGGGGGGGGGGGGGGTCATATTTAGGCTTACACTAGTCCCATGCAGCTATGCTTAACAAAAACATTTGGTAGTATTGAGTTTGGTCTATTTACTGATGTTTGAAATAACGGAAAATGTTAGGTCTGCCAATTTTTATGCTATCTTGTGATAGATGGACAAAAGAGTTGGTCTTCATTTGGATGTCCCCAAAACGTCGGGTTGGATCAATACTTTCCGGAGGGAAAAACTCAAACAGGCTTATTTCAGGTCTGACACTGAAGTTGCTTGCAATTTTATGCACAAAAGCCTAAAACGCATGCCAATGCGATGCTCTGGCCAGATCTTTTGTACAATACAGTCATGTTTTCAGTCCGTATAAGTTGGGCCCATGGTTCAAGTATCCAAACCATTGATATGATGAATGTCACCCAGGATGGTCCATCCACCCAAAAGTTTCCAGATTGGAAGATCCTAGGTGTTCAACTGTATTTTCTTTCTTAATTGTGTATTTTTTGGCTGAAGCAATTCTTTTGCCCCTTGATAGAATCCTAGTTTCAGTGGATTGGCTTGAGAAATTTTCTCTTGTTTATCAATGGGGCTTGTCGAGACCTATTTCTGATCATCGCCCTATTGTTTTGGAGGTGGCCGATGAAGATTGGGGCCTAGGATCATTTAGATTTGAATTCGCTTGGATGGAAATTGAAGGCTTTGATCAACTAGTTATTGAATGGTGGACCCCTTTCGAAGTGCATGGGTATGTGGGATTCAGATTAAGCTGCAAGCTCAAAATTTTAAAAGGAAAAAAAAAATCTGGAAGAAAGATATCCTAGGTGCTAGAGAAGTAGATTTGACTCTATTTTGAAAAAGATTCACAAGTTTGATATTAAAGAAGAAGCCAGTCAGTGCGGCAGAAGAAAGAGACGAAAGAATAGCTTTATATGCTTCATTCTCAAAAGAAGAGATCAGATGGCAGCAAAGATCTGGAGCGTTGTGCTTTAAAGAAGGGGACAAGAACACATGATTTTTCATTATACGACTAGCCTGTGTTAACAGAATCAGTACTCTAGTGGTGGATGGTTCTAGAACTTCGGAAATGAGGCAAACTTGCAACTCCATTGTCTGCTTTTATAAAATTTGTTATCTTGTGATCAATGGAAGAGGTCGCATTTGGATAACTTGGAATTCCCTCACTTATCTATTGAGGAAGAAAATTCTCTTGGGAAGCCGATATTAGAAGTATACTCGATGTGTGGAGATAAGGCTCTAGGTCCCGATGGTTACGCGATGTTCTTCTTTCAGGAATTCTGGTTGACAGTTGACAGAGATGTGATGGATTTTATCTTAGAATTCTATGAGAGAAGCCACCTCTCAAACAACCTTGGAGCAATGTTTATTACCCTTATCCCTAAGATTGAAGAGATAGAAATGTTGAAATATTTTAGACCTATACAAGTCTAATTGGGAATCCGTACCAAATCCTAGTCAAAGTCCTTGCTTTAATATTTCGGAGAGTTTCATCTTATATCATCTTGGAGAACCAAAGAGCCTTTGTTGCGAGCAGGCATATTCTAGATAACACCCCCATTGCTCATGAATGTGTCGACTCCAGACATAGGGATGGGAAGAGCGGGTTAGTTTGCAAGCTCGATATAGAAAAAGGCTTAGGATCATGTGGGCTGGGAATTTTTAAACTATATGCTTGAAAGGCTAGGATGTGGCCTCAAATGGAGGGGTTGGAACCAATCTTGATCAACGGTTTGTGAAAAGGCTTTTCTAAGGCTACTCGTGGCATTGGGCAAGGTGATCCTTTATCTTCGTATGGCTTTGTTGTGGTAGGAAAGGTGCTGAGTATGATGCTTCACAAAGCAGAGGAAAATAGCGTAATCTCTGGTTTCAAAGTGTCGGATGCGAGGATCCAAGTTACTCATCTTTAATATGTGGATGGCATGATTCTGTTTTGCAACGTGGACATGACTTCAGTAGATAACCTTTGGGAAATTGGGGTTTGCTTAGAAGCGGTTTCGGGTTTAAATGTCAACATCTCCAATAGTGAAATGTTGGGAAATCATGTGGGTCTTGAAGAATTATCACGTTTGGCAAAAAAAGGAAGTTTAATTTGGCTTAGATGGGAAGAGGTTTGCAAGCCACTAAATAAGGGTGGAGCTGGTTTGAAGAATTTGGCTCTTATGAATTTAGCGTTTCTTAGAAAGCAGCATTAGAGGTTCGGATATGAAACGAGTAAATTATGAAGCGAGCTTTTAGTTTCCAAGTATGGCACTCAGACGGGTGAATGGAATATTAAAAAAAAAAAAATCATCTTTATCATGCTTCTAATGTTTGGAAGGAGATAACGTTAACCAAACAAATGTTTTGTAGAGGGATTGCCTTCTTGATCAGAAAGGGAAATCACATTTGATTTTGGGTGGACATTTGGTGTGGAGACTAGTCACTGCAAGAGCTCTTCCGTAGACTGGCCAACATTTTCTTGGACAAGTTCATTCTTGTGGATCGTTCTTATTCTACTTGTGGCGGATCGGTGGTTTCGTCTCCTCCGTGTCAGTGGTTTGGTCTCATCTTTTGTAAATTTAGTAAAGTTTGCTAATCTTTCTTCTTCTTTTCTTTTTCCTTTTTAAATATCGTTGACAGAGATGTGATGGATTTTATCCGAGTTCTACGAGAGAAGCCACCTCTCAAATGACCTTGGAGCGACTTTTATTGCCCTTATCGCTAAAGATTGAAGAGGTAGAAAGGTTGAAAATTTTTAGACCTACAAGTCTAATTGAGAGTCTATACAAAACGCTAGCCAAAGTCCTTGCTCTAAGATTTAGGAGAGTTCTATATTAAATCATCTCGGAGAACCAAAGTGCCTTTGTTGCGAGCAGTTAGAGATAGTGCCCTCATTGCTCACAAATGTGTTGACTCCAGACATAGGGATGGGAAGAGCAGGTTAGATTGCAAGTTTGATATAGAAAAGGCCTGGATCATGAGGACTGGGAATTTTTAAACTATATGCTCAAGAGGCTAGGATGTGGCCTCAAATGGAGTTGGATCCATTCTTGTATCACTGTCTTTTCCATCTTGATCAGTGGTTGCCAAAGGGCTTTTCTAAGGCTATTCGTGTCATTAGGCAAGGCGATCCGTCTGAAACGAAGATAGGAAATGACTCCACACCTTTCCAGCAAAGAGGCAATGAATGAAGAGGTGGTCAATCGATTCCTCATTACCCATACACAACAAACATATATTGGGAAGAATCATGGCCCTTCTCTGCAGGTTGTCAATCTTAAGAATTCTCTTATGGCATGCCAACCGCACAAAAACTGCTACTCGGAAAAAAGAAAGTTGGGACACCTATTGAAGGGTTTTCCCAACTGAGATTTTTTGGTGCGTCAGGAATTCATAACGGGATCCATAGTATCAACAGTTTGGATCACTGGACAGTGGGTCCACTTTGTACAAACTGAAAGCCTGAAAATTACTGTACAAATATTCAGACTGAGCATTGTATAGTATCTCATTTGGCAAAAGTCATGCTGTCCAAAAATTACTTGCAGAATGGATCTGAATCCTTTCAGTGTGGTATTAGTGCTACCCAAAATTTTCAGGCACATCAAAATGTATTCTTAGTTACAACTTGCAACTTAGGGGCTGTTTGATTTTTCATTTCCCTGATAAATACTTAGGAAATAGGTCATTATTACTCATCACACCTGTTTGAAAATAGATGAGTATTTCAACCTTGAAAACCAGTCTAGTAGTGGCTGACTTAAATTCGTGGGCCCTACCATGATGTATGTGACATATCCACGCTATACTTCTGTATGACCGGAACATTTTAGGGCATGAGCCCAAAAATGAGGCAGATCCAAAGCTCAAGTGGCCCACATCACAAGAAACAGTGGCCCTAAAACTTCCACCATTGAAAGGTTTTTTTCTTCCTAAGGCCCACAAGATTGTTTATTTGTCATCTAACCTGTTCATAAGGTTGCACAGCCATGGAGAAGGAGAAAACACAAATATCAGCTTGATCCAAAACTTCTGGGGCCCCCAAGAAGTTTTTAACGATAGGTGTTCAATTCTGACTGTTTCTTGTGGTGTGGCCCACTTTTGCTTTGGATCTGCCTCATTTTTTTTGGCTCATGACCGAAAGCCATCTAGCAGAACAGATGGACGGCATGGATAAGCCAAATACATCACAGTGGGCCCCACAAGAAATTCACACCCCTCGATTTTAGGGTTCAAAAAGCAAAAACATCAACATCTGCATTGGGAGTAGTGTTGGAATTACATTGGTAAATAGTTATTACATGTTTCCTAGGTATTTACTATTTGAATTAAAAAAACAAACACCCCCTTAGGGATCCTGGTTAATCACATTTAACAGTGCTTGATGATAAAGTATCAACAGTGATTTTGGAAAAAAAAAACGTATTGAAGCAAATCAATGAGAAGAGGCTCCATCATATCATGAATAGATGCCAAGTTAAAGAAATAAAGGCCATCCGCTGATATTTTGTGTACCACATAGTGCCTTACGCTTAAGGCTTTTACAGTTTGCCTGTAAGTAGGCCTTGTCATGAGATCATGTTTTTGATAGGTAAGTTGGAATTGAACCCAAGACCTTAATATTGAAACACATGCTATCTGCCATTGAGCTAGGGGCTCAAACCCTTGCTATAAAATCATTGCTTATCTTTATTTACCAAATCAATGCAAGCTCATTTTCTTGACTAGAAACATGCTGCTTGTCTGATTAATCTAGGACTTGGTAATTGATTGTTGTGTATTCTTAACCATGATATGCTTTTGAAAGGTTTCAGTCAGTGATGTGCATAGGATTGTGTTCCTTGTATTACTCTTTGTGGTTGTCATTCATAATGCATGCTCTTTCTCTTGCAAATATCTATTTTCCCTTATCAGAGGCGGCGTCTAATTACACATGCAAATGCGAAGAGCAAAAGCGAGAAGTTTCCTCCTCCACACCAGGATGGAGCACTTGGATTCCCCTTGGGTTCTTCACACCACATGGATCCCCCGTTTGATCCACCAGATGTTCCGTTCAGCTCCACATTCGTGTACCAAAAAGGTCAAGTGTCAACATGGTCTGGCCCGTTGGTGGAACCAGCGGCTGTTGGCCATCCAAGGAGAAAGAAACATACTGCTGGTGATGCCCATTTGCCAGGTCACCCAAGGCTGCCTAATGGTTCACTAATGAAGGAAAATCAGAAAGACAAGGGCAGTCTCCGGGTCAAAGGGTGAGAAAGCATTCTGTAAACACTCTGCTCACACATGCGGGACTTGGTGTCCTCGCTGTTTTACACGGTGTTTTTATGTCGGCCTGGAACATAAAAGTGTATGGTGAGGTGAAGTCTCTCTTATTTTTATTCCATTTTGTTTGTCTTAATTTTTTTTTTTTTCTTTTTTTAATATTATCGCTGCTGCCCTATTTATAGGCTGCAGAAGTTGCTCCCTTAATGTATATTTTGATTATTTTTCCCCATGTTGAAAACTGAATGCTGGCTAGGTTAGTGAAATCTAATAAATCTTTATCACGATTACTATCTTGTATGACATTTGTGTTTTTCCTGAACTTTTGTCTTGTTATCATCCGTCTTTAATCCTGTTTTGGTACTGATTGTTTGCTGAAAAGGCTAATTAATGAGTGTATGACAATGAATCTGTTGATTGTTCCAATGATTGAAATTAAAGCTACAGAGCAGAGTTAAGGGTTGTCTTCAGTGTGCTTTGATGTGTTTGCAACTTTTTGTTTTGGATCATCTAGTTCGTAATTTCATTAGCCACTTGCAGATTTTGGATTGAGGTTGAGGTAGATTGTACTCTGTGTGACCTTGAGATGATGGTTCAAACGGAATCAACTTATGTTTTGAGTGATTATTACATGCCATTTTAAGTTTCTGAAGAATCTGGTTTGAAATGTCTGTTGTCCGTTCTTTTTTTGGTACTTCCACCTTAAGAAGAAAAGGCTAAGGAATTTCATATTTACACCCACCCACCCTTTCTGGGTGCACGAGGAAGTTGATGATCCTCCACCTGAGGATAGTTCAAAGGATAATCGGGTTACAAGTGTGTACAAGAGCGGCCCACATGTTTCAGTGATCCAGACCATTTATTTATGTTTTTGCCACTATGGATCCTCCTAGATTGGAAAGATGCTAGCTGACAATGGCCATTTTTCAGTTGAATGGGGAACGCTGTTTCTTTTTCTTTTTGACTATCTATTTATGGTGCACTAAAGAAGACCCTATTGTGGAGATTTTTGGGGGGATGGTCTATCCATGTGGAACCTGACAGACTAATAATGGCCCCCACTTTTACAAACTAGAAACACCCTCGTCCCATGGAGGATCATATAATTTCTCCTCTGATACAGACCGGCTTTCTTCTACTCGTTTTTTTTTCTCCTTTTCTTTTCCTCTTCTATTCTGATACCAGATGAAAGCTGGAAAAAGGAGTATTCGTGCATAAAAGAAAAGGGTGTTGCGTAAATGTTGCCTGCGAAATTCATCTTCAAGAGATATCCAAGTGTCCTCTAAAAGTACATTAAAATGAAGACAATCCTTGCAAATGCTTAAACGTGTGAAAATCCATGTCATGTTCATGCACTGACTCTTCAGATTTTTGAGGGCAAGACCATAACAGCCACCTTAAATAGGTGACTTGAGGTCAGTACATGGGGTAAGCAACGAATGTCATTTCATGGTCCTCCGGATATGGAAAATCAAATCCACCAATTACACAAAAAAAGAAAAAAAAGAAGAAAAAAGACCTATCCATTTAAATTTCATTCGGAGTTGTTATTTTTCTCATGGAGTGAGCCATACACGGCCTACTTTTAACAAATGTGAAACCAAAAGGTGTCTCAGAATCCTTTACCGAGGAAGAACCACATAAACAAGCCTGTCCATATGCTCCAAAAAGAGGGCGGATTCTTATTTCGGTCAAACTCAGAAGTAGCCACAAAATTAAAGAAACGCCCATTGCCCATTCCCTACTTTAATAACTTAATTCTCATTATGGTTGCATCTTGGGAGTCGTCTGCATTTGATCCTTCCTAAGGATGAAATAAACCACAGCTCCTTTGCCTCTTGATTTGCAGCTGCATTGACGTTGCAGTGCAACTTGGGTTCCAAGTACTGAATCTGATTGACCCAGGCCCAAGTTAGGGTAGGGATTGGTTGAGGAGTGAAAAATGCAACCCAATTGGAAATCGGGTTGGGTTAGTTCAGGTTAGGCATAATCACATGTATTTGGGTCAGGTAGAGGATTTTGGTTCGGGTTGGTCCTCTGGAGGTTGGGTTGACCTCCACCAAACTAACCCGCCCAAGTTGCACCCCCTTCATTGACCAATAGAGAGCCAGCAGGACTGTCGCCAAGCTTCCACCAATAAGTTACATTCCTGGGCTTTAATGGCTTCGTCAGCCTCTAGCAATCTGAAATTGACAAAAGCAAAACCTCTGTGATCTAGAAGCCCTTCGAGTTGCTTAAAATCTGTCATTCATCTGGCACCTTTTGATATTTCCAACAGAGAAACAAGATTCTGGAAACCCTCAATGTCATCGATCACAGAAAAAAAAGAAAAAGAAAAGGGAATAAAACAGGGGAAAACAATTTCACATGGGCTTCCCATTCCTAATTTAACCACTTGTTCACTTTGGTATCTGTTAGTCATTTGAGAAACCGTTGTTCATAAAGCAGGCCCCACCTGTATGAGGGTGCAAAAGCCAGGCAGCCCAGTCATTGGGTGGGCTGCGCATGTATGAAAAAAACTAGATACTAAAACATCCAAGTGGGGCTGCACGAAGGGTGGTCCAGGTCTCATTTGTCTGGTGCCCTGGTGGGCGTATGACTCCAAGGGAGCATCCAACATGAGTGCTCGCTTGAGCTTTTCTTATTAGAAAACTGGTATCAACTCCTGTGATACTCCAAAGGACATTAACAACACAGGGATAAGGCACCATTAACTATGGGAGAAATGAATTAAGGTGCAGTTGATACTAAAAGGGCGTATGACTCCAATTTTGAAAGCATCCACAGAACGGTTAACATGAATGCTTGATTGAGCTTTTCTTAACAGAAAACTGGATTTGACTCCTGTGAAGCTCCAAAGGACAATAACATCACAGGGATAAGATACCATTAACAATAGTATAAGTGAATTAAGGTATGCCAAATAGAAATATTACAGCAATGATCACATTTTCATTAACCAAGAATGCCTGTGGCTCCGACTCTGCATTTATTTACTAAGATAAAGGAATTACCGAAGCAGCAATTGCAAGTAAAAGGCAAGATGTGTATCTTGGATGATGACCTTCTTTGAACTCCAATCGAAGCTGTTCCAGAAATGAAGGTTTGTAACCACCATAGGATTTCAGCTTGAAGTTGCCTGATTCTCAGCATGTAATATCTTCTTCCCTAATTAGATCTTTCAGACTCATCGTCACCTCCAAACCCATGCTCAAAAGTGACTCAACCATGGTAGTGATGTCACTTCTCAAGGACTTGGCCAGTGCCTGTTTGCAATAGTAGAAAGAAATATAATAATATAGAAGACAAAATGACAGAAGGAAGCAACAACTTAGTTTAGGGTGCATTTGGATGTGGGGGAGGGAAAATTCAACGCATTTCAGGTCAGACCTAAAATGCATAGACTCTTGATTTGGGGCCAAAATAAAAAAAAGTTGGCAGGAAATGGATGCATACTTGATGCAGTTTCCACCATCCACACTGCCAGTATGGATGGTGGAAACTGCATCAAGTATAACAATACTTATGCAAACAAGGTGAGCAAAAAGAGGAATGAGAACAAGAACCTCTCTTTTTAAAGCTGGGAAACAGAAAGAGAATAGCTTTTGATATCATCTGGCATTCAACAAGTGAGATATTATATATGTTTAGAATTGATTTTGTTCTTGCTGAACAAAAAAGAAATTAGTTCAATCATTACTTCTGAAAGAAAAGATTGCTCTAGTAACAGAATTGGAGACAGGTGACAAGCATGCAAACTGTGAAGAGAACCTCCCAAATTGGGATTTTTTTTTTTCTTCTTTAAGAATAAATGGGGGTAGGGCTGTCAACGGGCTGGCCCTGGGGTTGGGCTTGTCCCAGATTCTGAACTGTTTCAGGTTGGGCCGTCGGGCTGGGCCTATTCAAAATTTTGATTTTGGCGCCTGAGCTGGGCCTTTTTTTTTTTTTTTGAGAGAGAGATAATGATAACTATATTGATAATTAAAACGGAGTACAAGAAAAGAGGGTCCTCCCACTGAGATAGTGAAAGGATTAACCTCCGATACGAAGCATATTACAACCCTTCAAGTTTACAAAATTAGAGGCCCACTCGGCTAAATACTGCTGGACTTCTGGACTGTTGATCCCACCGAGTTGGGTGTTCCGTTGAAACATCTCCCATTCCTTTCTTCCCACACCGGCCACCAAACAGCCAATAGGCTCATTCTCCAAACTGTAGTTCTTTGTTTTCCTAATTTTGGCCATGCCAAGCTTTTAGCAGACGATCAGAAGAATTTGGAAAGCACCAGGGAATATTGAAGGAGTTTAGAATAGCTGTCCACACCTGGTTAGTAAAGGGACAATGAATGAATAGGTGGTCCACCGATTCTTCATCAGTCATGCAACAGAGACAAATGTTTGTAATTATCATACCCCTTTTCCTCAAGTTGTCTATGGTCAACACTTTCTTCTTTCCAACTAACCAGCTGAATACCACAATCTTTGGAGGGACTTTTAATTTCCATGCTTGGCCTGTCATAGCCTTTTCTGCAGTTGAAATGTTCCTGTCTATTAAATTATATAGAGATTTAACCGAGAAAGAAACTGAGCTGTCGATTCTCCATACTAGCCTGTCTTCACTCATCTGGTCAGGCTTACAACTGATGATGCGACATTGAAGAGCCGCAAATTCTCCATACTAGCCTGTCTTCACTCATCTGGTCAGGCTTACAACTGATGAAGCTTTCTTCTGCAAGTGGGATTCCAAACAGTTTCATCCCCAATTTTAGCATAGCAGTCAGCCACCAGAATGGATAGGTTCGAGGCAAGGCGATACATATTTGGGAAGTCTTCTTTTAAAGATGAATCCCCCACCCATATATCTTCCCAGAAGCAGGTGTTGTCGCCTTTTCCTATAGTAATGCCAAAACCTTTTAAGACCTCCATCTTTAAAGATCGAATACCTCTCCAGAGAGCTGAGGCTTTGTAAACAGAGGATTCCTTTGTCCACCAACCTCCCTCTGAGCTGCCATACTTGCTTTTAATAAGAGAGTTCCACAACGTCCCACTTTCTGTTCCCTGTCTCCAAGTCCATTTGCCTAAAAGGGCCCTGTTCATGGTTTTTAGATCTCTGACACTTGCGCCACCTTCTTGCACTTGCTTACACACCTCCTTCCATTTGACCAAATAGAATTTCTTGTCCTCCTTTCCATGCCACAAAAAATCTCTTCTTAGTCTATCAAGAGTTACCAAAATCGACACCGAGCATTTGAATAAGGACATGAAATACAGTGGCAGATTAGACAGCGCTGATTTAATCAAAGTAAGATGACCCTCCAGTGATAAATATCTGCATTTCCATCTGGCTAGGTATTTCTCAAACCTTTCGATAACTGTCCCATAAGCGCTTTGGAGGTTTTCCTATACATAGAGGAAGGCTGACAAACGTTGTCGGTAAATTTCCCATCGGACAGTCGAAATTGTCAGCATAGCTTTGAGTTTCTTCATCCTTCATGTTAACGCCAAACATCCTGGATTTTGCTAGATTGACTTTGAGACCTGAAACTACCTCAAAACATCGAACTATTGTTTGCAAATTGCTGACTTTACCTTGCTCTGCTTCACAAAATATAAGTGTGTCATTAGCGAGCTGGATGTGGGATATCGAGTTCTCCATTCCTTTCACCTTAAAGCCATTGATAATGCCTTCTTCTTGACCCTCTCTCAGCATTCTGGATAACGCCTCGCCGACTATTAAGAATAGAAACAGGGACAGCGGGTCACCATGACGCAACCCTCTTGAGCCGCTAAAGAAACCTTTTGGGGATCCATTGAGTAAGACTGAGAAGAAAGCGGATCGAACACATTCCCCCATCCATCCTATCCACTTGTCTTCGAAACCTATTCGGCCCAACATGTATTTGAGGAAAGTCCAATCTACGTGTTCGTAAGCTTTTTCGAGGTCAAGCTTGCACAGAAGACCCTTGGAACCGGATCTATTTCTCGAATCTAGACATTTGAACGCTATGAGGGCACTATCTATGATTTGTCTTCCTGGAATGAATGCGTTTTGGTTGTCGGAGATGAATTTTCCTAACACCCCTTTTAGGCGGGATGACAAAACTTTAGTTAGAATCTTGTAAGGGCCACCTAGAAGGTTGATCGGTCTATAGTCTATCAAGGATTCTGCTCCCGAACATTTTGGAATAAGCGCAATGAAAGAGGTCCCCGGTTCTTTTGATAAACGACCTCTGTCATGAAATTCAGAGATGAAGTCCATGACATCTCCCTTCAAAACTTCCCAGAAAGTTTGGAAAAAACTTATTGGAAAACCATCTGGACCAGGAGCCTTGCCTCCATCCAAAGCATCCAACGCTCCTTTTACTACTTCTAACGAGAATGTCGATTCGAGGAACCTGACTTCCTCAACATAAATACGTTTGAAGTGGAGACTGTCTAACTTGGGTCTAGACCACCCTTCTTCTCGAAACAGACTTCTGAAATAGCGAATTGTTTCTTCTGCTATTCTATTTTTGTCCTCTATACAAACCTCGTCCATCACTAGGCTGATGATTTTATTGTTTCTAGCACAAGCAGAAGCTATAGAGTGAAAGAATCTCGTATTTTTATCTCTTTTATCCATTTGCTCCTCGATTTTTCCCTCCATGAGATTTCATCTTCGAGAACCCTGGCAGAATAGTTTTGGATTAGCTATATTCTTCTAGCCCATTGGTCTGATGACTTCTGATCTTCTTCAACTTTGGAGTCTATTGACTGCAATTCGGCAAGAATGTCGCTTGTTTCCAACTCCCTCTTTCGGAGCTCAACTGCTTTCCACTCCTTTATTTTTGTTTTCATAAGTCTCAATTTTCTGCGCAGTCTGAATCCCGCATAGCCTTCTACTTTGAATTCTGACCGCCAATCTTGGATTTGCTGTTGAAAACCTTTTATCTTCAGCCAAGAAGTATCAAACTTGAACGGTTTTGGGCCACAGTTTTCCTCATCAACTGAAAGGATGAGCGGACTGTGATCAGATGTAGGTCTCGGTAGGAGGGATTGAGAGACCGAAGGGAAGGCTTCAATCCAATTTGACGAGACTAAGAATTTGTCTAACCTCGCAAGAATCAGGTTTGTCCATTTGTTTGACCAGGTGAATCTGGACCCTATCAATGGAAGATCCACCAATGCACGATCGTCGATCCAGCTGGAGAAAGTCCGCATAGCAGCAGAAATAGGACCCCCTTTCGATTTGTCCCCCGCGAATCGCATTGTGTTGAAGTCTCCCCCTATGCACCAAGGCCCGCTGAATTTTTGCCTAAATGTGGGAATGTTAACACAACTAATCAAATATCCTAAGCTGGCTGAGTTTTTAAATTTCAAACAAGTGTTCTGAAAGCCGTGTAGGTCTCCACCATCAATTGCTAGTGAAGTCGAAGAAGACGAGCTATAAACAATGATCTTTGCAAGAGAATGAACACCAATTTAAACTCAATGACAAGCTCTTTTGGAGCCGAGTGGGATTGATGCAAGAAAATGGCCACACAAGCTGATTAATGAAGAATTTAAGAATCCAACCATTTAAATTGTTTTTATTGATGATTTGGACCAAATTCGTGATTTAATGATCAATTTGATAGGATCAATATTGTGAGGTTGAGAGGATCAATGGACAATCATTATATTTCTTGGATTTTTTTTTATATTTAGTTATCAAGGTTTGATTAAGTTTTTAATAATATTCCTTTTCTTTTTGTATTTTCGTCACTTTTTTTTGGTGGGCCACTTTTGAGGCACCAAACGATGTCCGAATGATATGAGTTTGGTCCCGTTTGATAGCCCATTGAGTTAGCTTTCAAACGAGAGTAAGATCATGCAATTTTGATTCCATTTGAGTTATGGCCCCTTCAAACAAGGTCCATGTGGTAGTAACGGGTTAACAGGATTCAGGGGCATTTTGATCATTTTTTGTTATTGGGGCTTCTTTACTTGGTTTAAGCTATATAAAATTATGTTATGGACATGTAATGCATTACCATGATAATTTGAATAAAACTTCTTTGTTTTGTTGTTTCTTTATTTGGTAGAGGATTTGGAGAGGGGTTTTCGCAGTCTTTATTATTCAGCTAGAGGATTGTTGGATTCTTTCCCACAATCTCTTTCTTCTTTTCTTTGATCTATTTGCATCCCATTTAGCGGTTTGCATTAGCTATGATGATGGATTTATGTATATCTATTAATATCTCCTATAGATCGTCCACATTTTCTATATAGGTAAATGGTACTATGAGTTCGACCTCATGGGAACTTCCCATGAGGTCGAGCTGTGTGGGCCCCACCTTGATGTGTGCCAAACATCAACACCATGCATTTGATGGGTACCCTTTAGGTTAGGGGATATCCCAAAAATCAGCCGTATACGGAACTCAGGTGGGTCATACCATCTAAAACCATGTGGAGACATGCCTAAAACTTATAAAAGTACTTGGTGGGGCCCACCTGAGTTTTGGATGCGGCTGAAACTTGGTCTGATCCCTCATCCAATTGGGACACACACAATGGATGGTCTGGATTTGTGAACCACAACTAGGTGGGCCTAATAAATGATTAATGATGTTTTAATGGGAGGGTAACCTCTCTCAACTGTTATATGTGGTGTGGCCCACCAAGTCATAGATTGACTTGATTTTTAAGCACATGGGCCACCATGGAATGATGCATCTGACTGATGGGGTTGATGTTCAACACACATCACAGTGGGGCCTACACAGCTCAACCTCATGGGAAGTTCCCATGAGGTCGACCTCAGTACCATTTCCCTTCTATATATTCCCGTCATTCTCAATGAAATAAACATAATACGTTCTACAAAATGTAGTCCGTAAATTATAATGAGTTGAATTGGCCAAATTCTGTGTCAACTCAGCAACTCGCTAACGCTGATTCACACCAAGTAGCACGTTACTATATCCTTTTTACAACAGAAATTTCATAATCACATCACATCTGCTAAAAGTTACCTTCCTGTTTTCTTTCTTTTGCTTCTTTATCACCTCCAAAGGCCACTTACTCCCCAACCTCTGAAGCTCAGCTGCAATGTGTTTCTTTTTCCAGTCAGGAAGAGTCTGTTGCACAAACATAGTAATTCAAAAGATATCAAGTAATCATTCAATACTAAAATGATATCAAGTGATTACGGATTTATGATTCTGTTTTGTTCATAAAAGCATAAGAAATAAAAAGTGTAGCCAGATAACTACAAATATGAATAACATATACATAAACAAAAATTTTCCCTCATGGTTACGTCAACATGTGCTACATGGTTGTTGAACATGATGTTTCATCCCCTAGTGATCAGGGTTATCAAGACCCTAAACTGATTTACAATTTACAGTTAGAAATTTATTATGAAAAAATAAGAATAATATCAGTAATTTTCACACATAATATGAACGCAAGTACAAAACAATATTCACCTGGTTGAGCATGTGAATGATGGTAGCAGCATTCTCAGGTTTATGTTCCAGTAGATATCCCTGCAACAAATAAATAAATTAAAAAAAAGGAACACGAAATACAAGTCTTTGGAAGCTGACCACTGATGCACTATCAATGTAAGATGTGATGCGATCCTAACAACGTCATCTGATCTTGAATGATGATCAGATTCACACAATGCCAATATGGAATGCGTGCAAGATCCAAGTTTTCCATTAGGTAGGCCACAATGTTTAGATCCTCTGGCTTAAAAATCGGGCCATCTACACTCTTCAGGTGGGTCACAATGTACAAACAGACAGGCAGTTAAAACTAGCCATCCATTTGTTTTCTACACCATGGCTCACCTGAGTGAAATAGCCTTAGGCTGGAAGAACGGTGTGCCCCATGGCCACCTGCTGTGAAGATTGCATCTTGCTCACGTGGCCATAATGGCACGTGCTTGTGTGTGGATGGGCAAGGTTCCACCACATGCGTGCGATCTTCGTGAACTTCTTATAAACATTTTACTAAAATACAAGAACCACTATCTACACCCACTTTGACAGAGAAATACCCCCATCGTTTCAACAATTGGTTATACAACAGGGTACTATCTTTTTATTATTGTATAACCAAAATCTGAAAGGATGGGTGTACTTAGCAGTTTGAGTGGGTGCTGCTAGAACTTCCTAAAATATATATATTTACATAATAGATAACATACACATCAACTTCTTAAGATGATTACCATTTACTGACTTAGGTAATCTCTTATGACATGATACAACATTATTTAGTGAAATTCAATCCACTATCTTTATGGGAGGGTTACCATTTAGAATATCATTTGCATTAATCAATATAATAGGAATATCTATATTCAGTTGTGAGACACTACTGAAACTGATTTCATCTTCGTAATTACTTGATTGTCCCTGGAAAAAGAGTGCAAAGAAATAAACCATGATCAATGGTTCAATGGTTATAATATTCACTCATCCTTTCAAAAAAAAAAGAAAAAAAAAAGATTCAAAATCTTTCAAGATGCTGGACCAAAAATCACAATGTAACTTGATTTTCTTTGCATGTAACAAAATAAAAATTCAGGTCTACCTGGTAGCAATTCAGCTATCCGGTCCCCAGCCTGAGTAGACGATTGATGTCAGGTGGGCAGTCGATTGTTGAACTTTCACCAAGCAGTCATAAGAAGTCCTGTTTTGATAGGATTCATAAAGCCTACCAGAAATAGCTGGGACAACGCTATGATAACGATGATGATGAATCACGGCATAATTGTCAAAGACAAGATCCCAAGTTTACAGGTGCCAAGTTGCGGCTTGTCGGTGGTAGACAGATTCTGTTTCAACACTGAGATCATGGGATCGGGTGCCCATGTAGTGTGGGTGTGTGTGTAAAAAAAAGAAGTTCCGGCTTTTCAAGAGACTGTCCCCAAATTCACAGCATTAGCACTGTAGCACTTGAACCCATTGAAACTGTCATCAATGGGGCAACTTCATTACAAAAGCAACTACATCACAGAGGAGGTGCCGTTTTCCAAGCTATAGTAGCTCCTACATAAAATATGAATCCCTAAGTCGGGAGTAGAATCCGCCGGTATCTAAAGACTTCTTGCTTTTAAGTGTCAAACTACCATTGGAGTGTCCGCCTTTTTTCAAGCTCAAATAGTTGAGCCCTAAATCAAATGCACATCAAATGACAAGTGTTCGCTGTTGGCAACAGAGTCGGAATTCCACCTTGAAAATCGGGCAAAAATCAACCTCGTAACAGGTGGGCCCCACCATGATACGTGTTATATGCATGCCATCCATTCTTTTTTCAGATCATTTTAGGACATGAGCTCAAAGATGAGGCAGATCCAGAGCTCAAGTGGACCACACCACAGAAAACAGTGGGCATTGAACGCCTACCATTGAAAACTTCTTGGGGACTACACAAGTTTTGGATTTGCCTCATTTATGGGTTCATGCCCTAAAATGATCTGAAAAAATGAATGGACGGAGTGGATAAAACACAAACATCATGGTGGGGCCCACAGAGTTTATGTGACGCAATCGGAGTCTATTAAAAATCTATCCCTACGGGTTTTTACTGGATGGAAATACCAAAGTAAGTCATCATTACTTATTTTCCACTGTTTACATGTCATGCATTTACAGCTAACCAAACAGGCGCTTATGGTAACAATGTAAATGGAAGCACTATTGATTTGCCTTCACTTTAGTGACTAAAGTGAAGGCACCAAGCACAAAAGACAGGCAATTTCATAAAGAAAAATGATAAAGTAGAGCCAGTTGAACTATGATAAGGTAGAGCAACAATCAGAGAGGCAGGTGGCACCCCCCCCCCCCCCCCCCCCCCCACCCCCCCCGAAAAGTGTTTTTAAGATGTCACATGGAAAAAAAATGAATGGTGCTCTGCCTCATTATGGTTCTAATAGCTCTTTTGTATTCTTTTCCTCAACAAAAATCTCCATGGTTAACCTAAACCTGTCAATACTCTAAAACTAGGTAAGACAGAGAAGTGATTAAAACTGAAAACTGAAAAATGAATTTGAACATGAGCAGGTTTAAGGTAGACAAGCAAGATAACCTTAGCGCAAGAAAACCCACTTGCAAGAGAGTGTTGCTTCCAAGAATTTGATCTCAGCTTCTCAATTTTCCATATAGACTCAGCATCTCCTGCAAAAGTAAATTTTAGAATGTCACTGATACAATTATAAGCTTCAAAGCATTTTGGTGATAATTTAAGTTTGCACACATGCATTCACGCATGCACACAGATATATAGTCCTCACCTGCGAACTGTAGCTCAGGCATGTTTCATGTGAGCAAGTATCCTGACCGTACAGAGACACTAATGGCCTAGATGGAGCACACTTTCCTAAAAATGTTGGGAGAGGCTTGCATGAGATATGGGCTCTCCAAAACTCTCTCCACAATCTTTCTTTCCCTCTCCGGACTCTGTTACGAACCAGAATCCTCCATAACCACGGTTTTACCTGGTGCGTAAAACACCTAATCTAGGTGGGCCCACAAAGCTGTATATGTAACATCCATCCTGCCCATCAATCGGGTCCTATCCTTGAACCCAGGCCCTAGAGGAAAAAATCAGCCAGGCCCACCACAGGAATGATTCCGTTATTTTTTTATTTTTAATTTGAACATTGGAACATTTTATTAAGAATAGGCCACGTCCTCCATGATCATAGAGGAAACGACCGCCACGACCACGGTCGCCATCTTGACCCCTACCATGACCACCTGATCTAAAGTCATGCCCCAAACTAGGAGATGGTGCTCAGGATCTATGAAGAGCAGAAGGGCAATCCACAAAAGAGCAGAAGAGTAAGAGAGGAAAAGAGGAATGAAGAGAGTTTGGGGAAATGTTTTGTGTCAGGCTACAATGTTTTATTAAAATAGAGCATATAGTACACTGCATGAGAAGAGGAAAGTGTGCACATGCACTTATATTAAAAGAGCCACTAACCAACATTGTACACTAACACTCCCTAGACTCCCCCTCAAGTCGGAGCATAGATATTGATCATGGCCAACTTGTCACGAACACGATAAAGAGCATCTCGACTCAAGGACTTTGTAAGAACATCAGCAAGATGATCCCTAGATTGAACAAAAGGGGTGATGATTTCCTTAGATTCTCTCGAATAAAGTGATAGTCGACCTCAATATGCTTGGTTTGCTCGTGGACAAACGGGTTGAGCAATATGGATGGCTGCTTGGTTGTCACAATGAAGGGGAATATGAGCCAAAGGAGGATAGCCAAGTTCTTTAAGAAGGTTGAGAAGCCACACGAGCTCACATGTTGCATGAGCCACTGCACGATATTCTACTTCAATCGAGGACCAGGCAATAACCGGTTGCTTCTTGCTATTCCATGTTATAAGATTGCCACTTAGGAAGGTACAAAAGCCGGATGTAGAGCGGCGATCATAAGTACTACCTACACAATTAGTATCGGAATAGCTAGAAAGATAAATATGACCATACAATTGAAAGCGGATGCCAAGACTCGGGGCTGATTTTAGATACCAAAGTATGCAGTATACAACTGTGAGATGGGAAGCACGGGGACTTCCATGAATTGGCTAACAACGCCCACCGCAAAGGAGAGATCTGGGTGAGTAATAGTCCGGTAAATAAGCCGTCCTATAAGTCGTCGATACATCCCAGGATCAGAAAGGAGAGCACCATCATCTGATCGAAGATTATGCGAAGTATCCATAAGGCCGGTAGCGGGCTTGCACCTTAACATACCGGTCTCCATGAGAAGATCCAGCGCATATTTTCGTTATGACAAGACCAACCTAGATGAGGAGCGACCAACTTCAATTCCAAGGAAGTAGCAAAGAGGACAAAGATCCTTGATCTCAAACTTGGTCTTTAAAAATTCTTTGACCTCCCATATTCCAACAGAATCATTATCGGACAGAACAATATCATCCGCATACACAATGAGAACCATGATGCTCGTCGATCGACGACATATAAAGAGGGAATGATCGACATGACTACGAACAAAACTGAACTCCAAGAGAGCCTGATTAAAATTTTTGAACCATGCATGCGGGGATTGTTTGAGTCCATAAAGAGCCCTCTTCAACCTATATACAAGTGCAGAGTTGTGGGAAGCAACAAAGCAAAGAGGTTAATGCATGTACACTTCCTCTGCAAGGTCCCCATGGATAAATGCATTCTTAACATCAAGTTGAAACAAGAGCCATGATAAATTAACGGCCAAGGAGATGACAATGCGAATCGAATTCAGCTTAGCCAACGAAGAGAATGTCTCGAAGTAATCCACACCATGAGTCTGTGTGTAACCCTTAGCAACAAGACGGGCTTTATAGCGATCAATGGAGCCGTATGGAAGAAACTTGATCATATAAACCCATCGACATCTAACAAGTTTATGCCCTAAAAGAAGTGGCACACGATCCCAAGTGTGATTCTTCTCAAGAGCAGATATTTCTTCTATCATCGCCTTTGTCCAGTTAGGACTTTAAAAAGCATGTGAGTGAGACCGAGGAATAGTCTGTGATTAAAGGGAAGCTGCAAACGATTGAAAAGACGATGAAAAATGATCATGTGAAGTGAAATTACTAATGGGGTGTTGAGTACAAGATTGTGACACTTTGCGCAAGGCAATGAGGAGATCTAAACTCGAGGTAGGAGAGTCACCTGAGCCAACATCCAAAGTGAGCAGAAGGGTGGATGCCTGAGCATGTGAAGATTTATTTTGATGATGATACACCCACAGAGGCTTAGGGTCACCCAAATCACCAATGGAATGCTGAACAGAGGAGAGAGGAGTTTCCTTGTGATCACTAGTGGAAAGAGGAAGAGGATAAGAGTCATGCTCCCCCTGACTCGCAAGAGGCTCATAGAGGGATCGACCTGTAGCTGAGAGAAAAGAAATATCCTCAAAGAATGTTACATTGGCAGGGACATATTTCTTATGAGTCAATGGGTTATAACATTTATACCCTTTCTGACTTTGAGTGTATCCTAAGAAGACACATTTAATTGCCCTGGGGCTAAGTTTATCATTACTTCTATCCAAAATTTGAACAAAGCATGTGCAACCAAAAACTTTAGGTGGTGGAGGAAATGGATTATCATGGGGATATAGTATAGTAAATGAAAATTTGTAAGACAAGATACGTGAGGGTATACAATTAATAAGAAAAGTAACAATTAGAAGAGCATCACCCCAAAAATGTTTATGTAGGTGCATATCAAGAAGAATGGTGCGAGCAACTTCAAGAAGATGACGATTCTTTCGTTCTGTGGTACCGTTTTGTTGAGGTGTGTGAGCACATGACGTCTGAGACAAAATACCATGTTCCTTCAAGAAGGACAGAAAGACAGTAGTAGACAATGTATCCTCAAAGAATGTTACATCGGCAGGAACATATTTCTTATGAGTCAATGGGTTATAACATTTATACCCTTTTTGACTTTGAGTGTATCCTAAGAAGACACATTTAATTGCCCTAGGGCTAAGTTTATCATTACTTCTATCCAAAATTTGAACAAAGCATGTGCAACTAAAAACTTTAGGTGGTGGAGGAAATGGATTATCATGGGGATATAGTATAGTAAATGAAGATTTGTAAGACAAGATACGTGAGGGCATACAATTAATAAGAAAAGTAGCAATTAGAAGAACATCACCCCAAAAATGTTTAGGTAGGTGCATACCAAGAAGAATGGTGCGAGCAACTTCAAGAAGATGACGATTCTTTCATTCTGCAGTACCATTTTGTTGAGGTGTGTGAGCATATGACGTCTGAGACAAAATACCATGTTCCTTCAAGAAGGACAGAAAGACAGTAGTAGACAATGTATCCACCCCCCCCAATTATCAAAATGGAGGGTTTTGATGGAACATTGAAACTGAGTACACACTTCATGATAAAACACTTTGAACGCATCAAACACTTCACTTTTAGATTTTAAACGATAAACCCAAGTCATGCGTGAATAATCATCAATAAAGGTGACAAAATATTTAAATCCAAAAGTAGAGGCAACTGGAGCTGGTCCCCAGACATCCAAGTGAACTAGAACAAAAGGTTGAGATTTTCTCCCAGAAGAGTTAGGAAGAAACGTAGCACGATGATGTTTAGACAATTCACAAATATCACAACATAACAGGTTAGTGAAAGATAAGGAGGAAAATAAAATTCTCAATCTAGCTATTGATGGGTAGCCTAAGCGGCAATGCCACAGTGTCATGGACTTCTCGATCCAGAGAAATGGTACTAGAAGCAGCAATGGGTGTATCATCGAGAAGATAAGCGCCTCCTCGTTGATGCCCCCACCAATCACTCTCTTCATTTGTAGGTCTTGAAGCAAGAAGGGAAGAAAGTAATGGAACAATTTAATGATTTAGTAAGAGAGCTAACAAACAATAAGTTTAATGGAAAACGAGGCACGTGCAAGACTGAGGACAGAGACAAGGAAGAAGAAAAAAGGATATAACCAATCCCAGAGAAGGGAGTTTGAATTCCAACTACAACTGTGACATATTGAGTGTGGGAAGAAGGAGAATAAGAGGAAAAGAATTGTGACTTACTAGTCATATGGGAGGAAGCTTCATAGTGTATGACCCAAGAGGTAGGAGAGGATGACCTAAGAATAGCAGTACCTGACTGGGCCAAAACTGCATGAGAAGGCTTAGGAATATCACAAACGTGAAGCCGCATAAGGGCATCATATGCAGCTCGAGAAATGATGACTCCCATGATGTAGACTACTCAATTGTCGGGGTGGAAGATTGTCCCTTAGGAGCAACTGTAGATGCAATAGAAACAGCGGCATACGTAGGACGACGATGGATCTGCCAACAATAATCAATAGTGCGATTGGTTCCACCGCAATGCGAACAAATGCGGGAACCATCACGTTCTTGTCCACGTCCACCACGACTGCGAAGATTACGACCGCCACAACTACGATCTCCCTCGTAGCCTCTATCACAACCACCATAACCAGAAATGCACCTTGAACTTAAGGATGGTACCCAAAGGCCAAGAGAGGACTAATCGTAAGCAAGACGAGCCAAACGCTCTGGTCACACAAATGAATGAGAAGAAAGAGCAGAGACAGTAGCACTCTAACACATGGCATAGATTGTCGTCAATGGGGGGGGAGATGATATTGCATAACAATCTAATCTCAAACATGAAGATAATCAAAGTACAACTCAGTTAGGAACTGCATAATATGAGTATCATCCTATTGCTTATAGGCATGTTCATGATCCTCTTTACATTTGGAAGAAAGAGGCTGATACAGGTCTAACTCATCTCACATGCCTCGAAGTGTCGAATAATAATATTTTAATGATCTTGAGTTTTGTTAGAACCGACCAATTTCTTGAAGTGTATCCCAAATGCCTTTAGCCGAGACTCCGAGAACATATCATGAAGCGTATCCCAAATGCCTTTAACCGTGAATAAAAACATTACTGAGTGGCTAATCGAGGAATCCATAGTATTTAACAACCATGCAATAACGTGATAATTCTCCTTTGTCCAAGACTTGTAGGTAGCATCTGTAGAGCTTGGAGGATCATCCAAAATATACAACAACTTCGCACAGGCTCTAAAGAACACTTTTATAGATTGCGCCCATTAAAGATAGTTGTCACCATTCAACTTAATGGAGGTAATCTGCAGGGGGTTGAATTCAAGAGACCCCATGCCAAGAGATGAGGGCCCTTTGTCAGCCATAGTAAACTCCAAGTAAGAAGGATTGATTCAAACAACTCTTTCTCACTCAATCCTTCAAGGGAATAAGAGATAAACCTCAAACAAATAGTAATCGTCCATAATAACAAGAAACCCAGTTAGATCTGACGCAACCAGTGTTCGAGTTGTCAGTATCGCTACAAGTTTCGGTGGCCGGAGATAAAGATATAATATCGTTATCTCCGATAATATCGCCGATAATTGGAAATGCAGGGGAAAAGAGGGAAATATGGAGAAAATGATGAAATTTTTTAGTGAAACTTCAGGACATGCCTAAATAAACATATTTACATATTCAGGAATGAAAATTTTGCAAAAAGAATACATTTAATTAGAAGTTTCCATTTAATGGGGGCCAAAAAGTATGCGTTGTCGTAAGAAATCACTCAAATAGTAACCAAAATTAGTTTATATGATACAAATGCAAGCTTACAACAATTAAGGTATGCAAAAGTAAATGAATTATAAAAAAAAATACACATTTCTGGCCATGTTTTATCCCCACATGGAGTGACGAGGTGGCTCATAATCATTGTCCAGATCCCGTGGTAGTTGAGAGTAGTACTGCTGCCTAACATATTAACAGTACTGTTCCCAAGTCATCCTCTGCTCGTACCAATTGAGGAACTCTCTTATGTACCTTTGATAGTCATCCTCCCCAAACTGTATGAGTATGCCTAGACGTGGGAATTGCGTGACATACATTGACAGCATTTTCTGAGCAGGGTACTGAGGGAATAAATCAAGTCCAACCCCGACTCCTTGAAATTATTGCTGTCAGTATTATGGGTACCCCGAATATCCTCCTGTCAAAGGATTATGACTTAAAGAACTGTCTTCTAGCTGCTTGTACCCATGGGTAGATGAGCGTGAATGAATGTCAGAGGTGTCATGGACATACCCGTGATATCCCCCATGAGCATAAGGTGGGATAGAGGTGGAGCTCCCCTGATCTGAACTTATGTCCATAGATGATAAACTGCGTGTGAGAGCATCAGCCGCGGCGCGTCCGGCTTTCTTCTTCGAATGACGCTCGAACATATATCTGGGCTCTAATGCTCTCGCCCTGGATGGTGGACGAGATCCATGATCTTCATCTTAAGTAGCATGGTCAAAGCTCTGCTCCTTAGTGAACTGGCCAACGGATCGTTGGCTCTAAGCCGTCGTGTACCCCCCACCACTGCCACCCCCACGCCCACCCCCACTAGTACCACCTACACTAGTGTCGGTGCCTTCGTCCCCTCCCTCATCAACGTCGTCATCGTCGTCGTCGTCATCCCCAGGACCAGTGTCAAGTGGGGGTTGAGTCTCATCATTATCATCACTCACTACAACTTGATGATGAGGGGGCCGTGAAGATGCTTCCTCATCCTGATTGGAACGTGTGGAACTCCTCACCAAAGGATCAAAGGAGTCTGTATCCGCCTTTTGTTCCTCTACTACTTGATCGACATCGATACCCAGAGCCGCTGCTTCCTCGGTTACTTGTGGGGCAGGGCCTCCCTCCGCATCATCTAAATCAGCTGATTTGACCCACTCATAAAGTGAGTCCTCATCATCATCACCTATTTATGCCATGTTACCTATAGACAACAGGTCTAACGAGTCTTGATTTTCCTTTATGTCTCAGTCTACCCGCAACTGCCTCTCTCTTAACTTCATATTGTAATGACAGTAAACGAGCTTTTGCAGCTTTTCATATGCTAGTTTGTTCCTCTTGCTGGTGTGTATGAGTGACCATGTGCTTCAATTTCTCTCACATGGTGAGGAGGATAGTCTGTGCAAGAACACAGACTGCCAATAACTGCAGTGCGGGCGTGTCGACTCTATACATCGCCCACCACTCACCTGTATATCCATGAGGAGCTTGTTTTAGTTTGAAGTTAAAACGAAAAATGCAATTACCTAATTATGTTACCATACTCACACGGCATCATCGTTTCAGTCGATACTTTTGCTAGTGCGGATGAGAACGTACCCTTCATATCCCTAAACCGCAACAACTGTAAACATGGATTTACAGGTCATTATTTTTAATCATCCATATTTCTAAAGGCTATAAGGAAGAAATTTTATTGCATTACCTGGTTACCGAAATCTGCTTGCGCTGTTGATTCTGGGAACAATCGTTCGAACGCCTCGTGGACGGCCATCGTCAAATCTTGATTCTCATGGAGCCGACGTTTATAATGAAATTTGGGATTCAGGTAGTATGCTGAAACCCGAATATTAGTTACTCATTTGTATTAACATGCAAACAGAAGTGATACTTAAAGTACTCAATTGTATTGACAAACTTACCAGCTCGGTGGAGTGGATGCTCGAGAGTCCTAGTCCATCGACGATCGATGATATCGATCACTCACTGATACGAAGTGGGGATTGCAGTCATTATCCCTTGTCTCATAAGCTCATACATTGACCCCATCGAAGGCCACGTCTCATTATATACGGCTCGCAGGACCTTGTACATCAGATGTAGGAAGCAAACAACGTTATGAACTTTATCCCAAAAGGAATCGGAAAGCACTATATTTGAACAAGTCTTTGCACCCTCAGTCTTCCTCTGATTCCACTCCACGTATCTCTCGGATCTGAACAAATTTCTGAGACCCACGCGGTGCCTGTATAAGCTGTCAAGTGCAATGAAGTTCATGGCGAATTGTGTCACGCCTGATCTAACGATATCCCCTCCACAACACTCACGCATTGCAGCCAATAACCATGAGTGATTGTATATAAAGTTTGTCACTTTCCTCGCATCCTGGATGGTTTTCCTGACAGAATCCCTCTGGCCTATCTCTTCGAGCATTAAATCAATGCAGTGTGCCGCACACGGGGTCCAATAGAGATTGAACTTCTGCATCAATTTCTTCCCCGCCTTAACGAACGCACTGCCATTGTCCGTCACAACTTGGACAACATTCTTGGACCCAACTTCTCTAATCACTCCTTTCAGGAGAGCATATATGTATTCGTGATCTTTTGTTCTGGCCGATGCATCAATGGATTTGAGGAAAACCGGTTGTCCTCTACAGTACACCATGAAATTGAGAATGGACAATTTCGTGGATCCTGTCCACCCATCACACATGATTGTTACCCCATACTGCTTCCAGTTCGGCTTGAGTCCACGTAACCAAGCCTGCATCTCCTCGTGCTCCCGATCGAGGTAGACGTCAAGAATCTCCTGTGGCGTGGGAGGCTTCACGTCGAGCTCGGTACGCTGCACCTCCTCAATCATATTTTTGAAATGAGGACTAGCTGCTGCATTTGTTGGTACATGGCTCGAGATGAACCACCTAGATATAGCGCCACCCACTTTCTCCCTGAACCCCTTGCTTCACATATTTTTTAATCTTTTTTTATTAACGCCTGTAATGGATGCATCTGGGACACGAGCGCTTTGCGTGCGTTGTAGGCCATGCCGCTGCCTCCCTCAAATCATCTGCTGCTCCCACCAGCCTCATGTCGGGACGTCCCAAACGATGGCCTACTCTCATCAATCCGTCTTCGTTGCTCCCCTTCCCACTCTGAAGCCCGAGACTCACGAATCACTTGTCTAAAATCACTCCTTTCTCAAGCCGTAACACAGTCATCGGGGTACACGATCCCCTCATTGTCGTCATCATCGTGCTCGTTGATAGCACCTAGGCCTCGTCCAGTGCCTCGTACCTCCTCCCTCATATCCCTCTCCCAATCCTTTTGCTGCAGCTTGCGTGACTTCGCTTCAGTCAACACTCTTCTCATCTCCTCTCTCACTGGCCTTGTTACACTTGGACAGTCTTTCACATTCTTGTATCCCCCTGCCAAATGTTCCTTTAGCCTAGACACTCCTCTCCGTATCACTTGGCCACAATAGTTGCATATGCCCCCATATTTATTCCCCTCCACTGGTCGTCCATGTTTCCACCCAATGTCCCTCGCTCCTCCTTTTCCCGATCCAGACGACATTTTTCTCCCTAGTAGTATACAAATTTAGAATAATCGACAAAAAAAGGTGCATCGGTTCGTATTTAGTGTAATAAGCTCAAATCATTTCAAGGGTTAAGATGTTAGATCAAATCAAAATTTCATATAAATTACAATTGAGGAAAGAGTTTGCAGATTACATACTAAGTAAACTTTATGGGGCTTATTATGATTTATACATACAATATGATGAGTACTAGAAAAAAATGAAACAGATATAGTCACAGGTGGACAATGCAAAAGGAAACAGTTGTGATTGTACAGTCCACCATTAAACACTTATTAGGACCCACCATAATGTGTCCATAATGTTTATTTTCCATCCAACCCGTTGAAAAAGTTACATAAATCTAGGAGAAGTGGAAAAAACAAATATCAGCTTTATACAAAACTTATGTGGCCTGTAATAAAGTTCAAGTGGACCCCACCATAGAAAACAGGGACAATGATTGGATATCCACCATTAAAATCCTCCTATGGATGGCTGTACTATTTACTTGACATCCGATCTGTTGATTAGGTCATACACATCCAGATGAAGGGAAAGAACAAAGATAAGCTTGACTAAAACTTTCATGGCCCTCAGAAAGTTTTTAATAGTTGAAGTTTATTCAACGCTGTTTCTAATAATGTGGTCCACTTGAGACTGTTACATACCCAAGTTTTGGTCTCATTCTATCAAATGATGTAGGAAAATAGTTGGACGGCATAGATGAAACACATTCATCATGGTAGGGCCCACAAAGGACCGACCACCATCCATGGCTGGTGGTAAGGGCGTAGCCAATCTGTTTGCTTTGGCTACAGCTTTTAACTGTAGCCAATGCACCCAAAATCGGATTGCTTACTTAATACGCTCTTATTGTATTGAGTAAACTCAGTTGGGCCCACTGTGAATTTATGCGGTTTATCCACACCTTCCGTACGTTTTTCCGTCTCATTTTAGGCATTGAGCCCAAAATTGAAGCTTATACAAATCTCAAGTGGACCATACCACAGGAAACAGTGAAAATAATGATTTCCACCGTTGAAACGATTTCCACCATTGAAACCTTTCTATGCCCCACAGTGATGTTTATTTTTCATCCAAACTGTTCATAAGATCAAACAAACATGGATGAAAGGAAAAAACAAATATAATCTTGTTCCAAAACTTCTGTGGCCCCCAATAAGTTTTCAAGGGTATAACTTCAATTCACACTGTTTCCTATGGTGTGGTCCATTTTAGCCTTGTATATCCTTCTGTTTTGATATAAGGCCCTAAAATTATCTTGTAAAATGGATGGACGGATTGGATAAAATACATAAATCACGGTGGACCCCATAGAGTTTACTCAGTACGCTCAGCGTACCGTACGCCATCCACGCCCCTTTCAACAGTAGCGCAGGACTTAGATTTCCTTCCTGCGTTGCAAGCTTAGGTGGGGCCCACTGTGATATTTGTGAAAAATTCTCTCCGTCCATCCATTTTGTGAGTTCATTTTAGGACATGATGCAAAAAACGAACCGTATCTAAAGCTCAAGTGAGCCTAAAATGTGATAATTAAACGTCCACAGTTGAAATATTCGTGGGGCCACAGAAGTTTTGATTCAACTAATATTTTTGTTTTGAGTTCATCCCAATAGTAATGTCATTATTAATGGTACCGATGGCATTTAAACATCACTGTTGAACCCCATGAAGGTTTCAACAGTAGGAATTTTCCTAGCCACATTTTTCCTATAGTACGGCTCACTTGAGCTTTGGAAACGGACTGGCTACTCCCCTGCCGTGCTCTATGGGCCCCACCACGAGGTATGTGTTTCATCCATGCCGTCCATCTATTTTTATAGATAATTTTATTGTATGGAAAAAAAAAAAAAAAAAAAAAAAAAAAAACAGGTATATCCCAATGTCAATTGGACCACATTACAAGAAATAGTGTTGAATGAACTTTGACCATTCAAAACTTTTTGAGGGCCATGAAGGTTTTAGAACAACCTGATCTTTGTTTTTTCCCTTAATCTGGGTCTCTATGACCTACTTAACAGATTGGATGTCAAATAAACAGTACCGTGGGCCTTAGGAGGATTTAAGTGATGGATATCCAATTACTATTATTTTCCTGTGGTGTGGTCCACCTGATATTTTTATCCATCTCGTTTTTGGGATAAAGCCCTAAAATGATCTGAAAAATGTATGAACGGAGTGGATAATACACATACATCATGGTGGGGCCCACATACATCATGGCTGGACCACACCGCAGGAAATAGTTGAATTGCACGTCTACCGTTGCAAAATTCTTGGGGCCACGGAAGTTTTGGATATGCCTAAATTTTTGGGCTCAACCCCTTGAATTAGATGGAAAAACGGATGGACGGCTTAGATAAACCACACATGCATTCAAAGTGGGCCCAACTGAGTTTAGTAAGTACGATAGGAGCGAACTCGCACAGCGTCCGTCGGATTTACTTCCCAGGCCGAGAGTTATTTCATCTTCGCAGGGTGCGAACTCCTCACCGCGAGAGGGATTTTCGCTTGGCGAAATCCGATTTCCTGGTGTGAGAGCGATTTTCCAGCTCCGGTTCCGACTTCCGATTAACCAGGTACGAAAATCACTCTGAAATTTTTTTTCCCCGATATCCCCGATATTTATCAGAAAAAAGGGGTAGGTAGCTACAGTTTTCTCGTGGGGTTAGTGGCTACAGTCGAGATTCCGAAAATATCGGACGAACACTGATAATATCTCCCGATATTTCGTCGATAATGGAGTAGGAAATGCGTATTCCGATAATATCGCCCATCTCAAAAAAATCGCCGATTTTTCGCCGATAACTGGTAGAGAAACGAATTTTGAGGGTTTCGGTGTCGCAAAGCTGGCGACACCTATATTATCGACAATTCGCCGATAACTCGAACACTGGACGCAACCGAGTGAAAAACAGCCTAGCCGCACGTTTATTTGAGGTTAAAATCCACTCAAACATGGATCTTAGGTATAAAAATAATAATAATCCTCCATGAGTAGCTTGGAAGGAAGATTTCGGTTCATATTGAGCAAAGAAACCAAAAAAAAGCTTACCGATTTGAGGAGATCGGAGAAAAATGGACGAAGAGCCTGATTTTCGAATTTCTTTATTTCGCCCAAAACATTATGAAAGGAGGTCTAAAAAATTTTGAAAAAATCATGAAAAATATTTTAAAATCAAGATCTATCAAACCCCTAAACTTTTATCTCAAATGGAGTCTATGTGTCCGTACAACGCTGACATCAACCATATGGCTGCTGACGTCGGCAAGGTGACGTGTCGCCTCTCAACTTATTGAATGCGGAATGCTTGGATCTAATCACTGATACTAAGTAGAAAAAGGTTTGATGATTATAGTGTGGAGAAAAGAGGAGAAGAAAGAGGAGAGTTTGGGGAAATGTTTTGTGTTAGGCTAACATGCCCTAACACACAATGTTTTATTAGAATAGAGCATATAGTACGCTGCAGTAGAAGAGGAAAGTGTGCACATGCACTTGCATTAAAAGAGCCACATACACTATACACGAATAATCTCTAGAACAACAACATGAACCGACCACTCTGGAGGCATGAGGGAATAAGAGGAAAGCACAAAAGTGGAAGCCCGCTGACACATGGCATAGACAACCATCAACAATGGGAGATGATCCATCACAACAACCTAACTCCGAGCACTATGATAGTTGGAGTTCAGGCCGGTTAAGAACTACGTGATGCGAGTGTCGTCACGCTCCTTCCGGACATGTTCATGATCATCTTTACACTTGGAGGGAAGAGGCTGATAGATATCAAGTTTATCCCACATACCCCTAAAGGTCGAATAATAATCCTTCAACATTATGGACTCTGGTTGAAACTGACCAATATCTAAAATAAGCTGGAACACTCTTGAGAAGTTTTGAGCCTCAAAGAACATATCATGAAGAGTGTCCCAAATGCTCTTAGCCATAGATAGAAACATAACAGAGTTATTCATAGAAACATAACAGAGTTATTCACGGAAGGCTCCATACCGTTCAACAACCAAGCGATAACTTAATAATTTTCCTTTGTCCAAATCTTGTAACTGGCATCTAGGGTGCTTGGAGGGTCATCCAATATGTAAGATAACTTCTCACAGGCCCCCAAGAATACTTTGACAGATTAAGCCATTGAAGATAGTTGTTGCCATTGAACTTAACTGACATAATCACCATAGGGCTGGATTCAAGAGATGCGGCAGAGGAAGACTATGCCCTTTGTCTTCCATAGATGACCCAAACTAGAAACTCATGAGAAGAGAGGAAAAATGGCCCACACATAGACCAAAAGAGGAAAATGGCAGCCCGAAGCTATAAGGCAGCCACCAAACAACCAATAAGGGAAGAACAACAACAAGAAATAGGATTAAACAGTCAAAGGGACCATACACAGCAGCTGGGTGAACAGTAAATTTAAAAAAAAAAAAAAAAAACCACAATCGGCCACATTTTTTGCGTAAAACATCACTCAAAAATGATTTTTTTATTTTCCTTAGAATACCCTCTATGGAAAGATTGGGGGAGGTATTTCGACCATTCATGTTGAGGGGATTTGAGAAAAAGCTTACCGATTGAGAGAAATTGAGAAAATGAAGGATTGGAGCATGCTTTCCGAAAAACCCTATTTTAGGAAAAACTCAAGGAAAGAATGATTTAAAAAAAAAAATAATAATAATAAATAAATAAATATACCGAAAACACCAAAAATCTTCTCACACCATCTTCTTCTCCCAAAATCCAAAAGAAATCTCTTCAAACCATGCCATACATTTGTACGATGTTGACGTCAACAATATATTGTTCATAGAAACAAGGTTTGATGCCAGAAATCCGCTCTGATACCAAGTAGGAGATTAAAAGAAAGAAATAATGGTGAAGGGAAGAGAAGAGAGAAAGTTTGGGAGAATGAGTGTCACGTGTCTCTTACCCTAACACCAACACTTATTACAATAAAGGTACAGAGTTTTGCAGGAACATGAATGATGGTGTGCATGCACTAATACAACAGGCAAACAATAAACATCCACACGCCAAATGCTAATATATATATATATATATATATATATATATATATATATATATATATATATATATATAATCTCTACATCACCTTGCTCATCAAACTTGTTAATCAACTATAAATCACCACCATGAAGTGAAGATACAAAAATATGCCCGATGAAAAACTCTGGGAGTTGGGCCACAACACGTGACACTTAAGAGGTTTTAGGAGTTGTTTTACATAGTTTCCATTAAAGGTTTCAAAGAAGAAAAGCACGTGAGTGGGCTCTATCCTGGCCATTAGTTGAAGGCAATGGCATGGATCTTAGCTCGCAAAGAACGCCCTATGGTTTGCGCACACGCATTTGTCTACGTTAGTTCGCGTGCATAAATATTTAAGCCCCTATATTAGGAATCTTCAAGGATGGCAAGAATATGCTCAATGGCAACAAAAAGGAATAAGAAGCATTACCGACTTTTGTAGCAAACTCCATCCATATGTCAAATGCAGTTCGATGTAGTTTCACTCTATCCTTAATAAATCTCTTTGAATATTTTGAAATTAAAGCCCAATTATCTGTATTGTAACAGATGCTGCAACAGATAATCGAAATATGAAATAAAAAGCGCAAATGAAGTACACCACTTAAAAAGCTTGAAAAAACAAAAATAAAAATAAAAAAATCAACCATTGATAACAAACAGATGGAAAGAGATAGAGGCCATAATCAACCGGAACAATGACTAAGAGTTTGAGATCTCACAAATCTTATGCACTAGAGTAATGAAACCATGCAATTCAACTTAAAGGTGGCAGACTAGTGAAGAAATAATGTACAAGATGAAACCCGCAGGCTAAGTATCTTAGCATCCAAAAAACATAAGCATCTCAACACATTTCAATGGGCCAAGATCTTTGAGAGATACCTTTGTGAATACACTGTCCACTTGTTAAGAATGTGACAGGTGTTTTTCACTTAACGACACTCAATATCAGCATTCAACATTAATTTTTCACTTATTAAGTTCCTTTTGTCCACTGAGATGACAAAAATATATTAATAAAGTACATGAGACGTGTACTGTATTGCATTGATATTTTCAGTACAAGATCACAAAGTTGTACCTCCGATATGTGTGTACCCATTCTTTAAGCTTCAAAATAGCAAAGAAATACAATTCAATGTCCTTTTGTAGAATTTATTTTATTTTTCCGGGAGAGAACCTTCTTTTGTTTGATGAATAGATATAACTAAAATTTTATTAAGAGAAAATGAAAAGAAACAAGGAGCAATGATGAGGAATCATCACTACTGATGCAACAAATTCAGACACCAGGCAGAAAAAAAAAATCCCAGGAAAATTAACTAAAGCCTTTAAAGATTTAGCCCAAGTAACTGCATTCATTTTAGCTCTCAAAACACATCCACCACCACCACAGAGCTGGATACATTCTGAAAGCATCAATTATTGTGCTCCACCCATATTGCCCTTAGCCATGAAAGAAGGGCTACCTTCCACAAGGTCTTCCCTCATGGGTCATGAAATTCGTCATCCCAAGTTATGAAGAAGGGCCTGACTGAATGAGGGATCACCCAACAGGTCTTGAAGAGGTCAAAGAACCTCAACCCAGTGATCTAAGTATCAATATCATTACATGTATCAATGACTGGGGACATGGAAACATGTGTCGGTATCGCCAACATTATCGACGATACTCAGAAAATAACACTGTCTAAGGGAAACATTGGGGAAATGTTGGGGAAAATGTGGAAATTTTCGGTGAAACTCCGGGAGATTAAAAGACACATGTTTACACGTACAAATCAAAATATTGTAAAAAAACAGCTATGCATAATAAGTTTCCATTTTATAGGTGCCTAAACATGTGTTGTCAAAAAAATTAGTATAAAATAAAATATAAAATTTGTAGCCAAACAATTGATTGGCCAATGCTCATTAATATATAAATTTTCAATATTAATTAACTGTAAAGAACACATATTGTCCAATATAAATAAAATAAAATAAAATAAAAAGAAGGAAAAAATTAGGATTTCCCCCATTTTTCACTTAATGTTATTTTTCTCCACGACAAATCCATGTCAATGCATGAGAATCACGCATAGACATGGATTTCCATTGCAATCTATATTAACATTTGGGGGGGGGGGGGGGGGGGGTGGTGTTTGTCACCTTTGACTTTCAACCTATCCTTGTTTTGAGTCAAAATTTCTCCCCAAATCCAAACTTTAATTCAATAAAACCAAGAGTGATCGAAATCACCTAAAGAACAAATTTTATTTTATTTAAAAAAAGAAAAGAAAAAGAAAATGGAGCTTTTTTTGTTGCCAAAATTTTAACTAATTTTCTCCTATTTATGGATATTTCCTAGTGTTAGGGATATTATCGCTAGTGGGAGAAATATTATCGATGGTATCATCAATATGAGGGAACCTTTATATGGGATTCTTCTCAAAGTATTGTTGGCAGTGTTCGAAATATCGGTATCACACAATATATCGTACCCTTGGGATACAAATACATATCGGTTATCGCACGGGATATATCGTTTGTAATGCGTAATTTATTGCACTTTTTGGGAAACATAGGGAAACATTGGGAAAATGTTTGAATTTTTCAATGAAACTTTAGGGATTATTAAAAATGACCTTAACACACACTTTTAAATCATAAAATCTTAAAAAAAAAAAGGTGCACATAATAAGTTTCCTTTGTATGGGGTCCTAAGTTATGTGCTGTCTGATTGAAGTAAAACAACTATATTCAAATATGTTGCATAACATTTATAAATGCATCAAGACATGTATATCCACACCATCCATCTGTTTTGACACCTTAATTTACGGCACCATACCAAAAAAAAAAAAAAAAAGCATATCCAATTATCAAGTGGACCATGCCATAGGAAACAATATTGATTGAAGGCCCTACCATTAAAACCTTCTTAGGGCTCACCTTAGTGTTTTCATGGTGTTTATTTACCATCCAATCTGTTATAAGTTCACATAATCTTGGATGAAAGGAAAAAACAAATATCAGATTGATCCAGAACTTTTGTGTCGCTTTAATAGTCAATCACAACTTTTTTCCTTTGGAATGGTCCACCTGATAATTAGATGTGCTTCGTTTTTTGGATAATACACTAAAATGATTTGGAAAAACGGATGAACGACATGGATGCATAATACATACATTAAGGTGGGCCCTGCAGCTGCACCATCTTAGGTGAGTATTGGGTCTCACCTTATCCGCTCTCCTGTTCCTGACTTTGATATCTATACTTTTTGTTAAGTATTGGCTCAAAAAATGAAGCAGATTGTGTGGGCCCCATGCACTGTATCCATGCCATCCATTCATTTTTTTGGATCATTTTAAAGCCTGAGAAAAAAATGAGGCAGATCTAGAGATCAAGTGGACCACATCAGAGGATGTACATAATATGGTGGTACCCTGACTGTGGGGCCACCTCGACGTAATATGGTGTATATACACCGTCAATTCATGTTGGCATATTATTTTAGGGAATGGGCCAAAAAATGAGGCAAATACAAAAAAGAGGTGGACCACACCACACGAAAAAGTGGTCATTGAATGGCCATCGTTAAAAAAAAATTAGGGGCTACAAAAGTATTGGATCAAGCTAATATTTATGTTTTCCCTTCATCTAGGTCCGTTAGACCTTATGAACAGACTAGATGACAAATAAACATCACAATGGGTCCTACGAAAGCTTCAACGGTGGATATCATTGCCACCACGACTTCTTGTCATGTGGTCCACTTGAGCTTTATATTTAACTACATTTTAGCCTTATACCCTAAAATGACCTATCAAAATGGATGGACGGTGTGGATAAAACACATACATCATGGTGGGCCGTACAGAGCCTTTGACAAGACCGTCCATTCAATCAGCGCCTGACACTGATTTCCTGCAAAAGGCTTTCGCAGGAAGTTCTTGTGCTTGGATGCTAGGTGGGGCCCACTGTGATGTTTGTGAGAAATCCACCCCATCCATCCATTTTACGAGCTCATTTTAGGAGATGCGATAGAAAATGAGGTGGATCCAAAACTCAAGTGGGTCATATGAGAGGAAAAACTGGGGAAAGAGTTTCCTACCGTTGAAACTTTCCTAGGATCCACCTTGATGTTTATATGTCATCCAAACCATTTATGAGGTCATTCCCATTGGGATGAAGTGAAAACATAAAAACTTATCCTGATTCTAAACTTATGTAGCCAAAAAAATGTTTCAACGATGGTCACTGAATCCCTGCTGTTTCCTCTCGTGCAGCCCACCTAGAGTTTTAGATCCACCTCATTTTCGGTCGCATGTCCTAAAATGAGCTTGCAAAACAGATGGATGGGGCAGATTGCTCACAAACATCACAATGGGCCCCACCTATCATCCCAGCGCATGTACTTCATGCACGAATATCTTTCGCATGAAATCGACATTCGACCACGCGAATAAAAAAAAGAGGCTCGGAAGCCCTATTTCAAAGCAGAGGGGGTTTCGGCCCCTAAAACCCTAATTTCTCTCCCAAATCTCCGAATTTCTCCAGATTTTTTTCGCAATATCTTCTGAAATCAATTCCCTACGAACTTTCGAAATCAATTCCCTACGAACAACGCACTTCGATTGGAATGGCCCACTAAATGCAGCTTCCGATCAGCGCAAACTCTTCTACAGGTACAGAAATCCACATGTTGAAAGTTTCCCTCTTTTTTTTTACAATTTTTTTGGATATTTACATACAATTAAAAAAAAAAATTCTTGGTATCTTACGACGGGTTTCGTATGGCCGGGTTGCGATACCAATAATATCGGCCGATATATCGGCCGATAGTATTGATATTGCGAACACTACTCCAATGTATGCATATCTTGATATTTGAAAAGCCATGTCAAACAATTTGAACCATGACACATGATTTTCTTTCTTCTTTTTTTTTCTATTGATTACAATAATACATGAATTGGAGTGTGATGGGGATATCACGCGCACACACACTCACGCCGCCTCCCTACTTACATACGCAAGGAGGAGGGCCCCACCGCCGATCTGGATCGATGACGACATCCAGGGAGGGCCTCCTAGCTAGAAAATTGAGTTTTGGTTCATTGGAATGGGGCCGGTAGTCAAGTAAAGCCCATCATGGGACCTCATGATCGTGACCCACTAATCGAATTAATCTCATATTTTAGGTTTTACTTATTAATGTTATCTACAGTATCATAGACGCTTTAGATTTCTTTGATGAGTTTTTATTTTGGTTTACTACATCGCCAAGTAATAGGTTGCGCACAAGGCGCGAGTTTTGGGGTATAGGGTTTTCTTATAAATAGGCACCCCTTGTAGTTCTTTTTCTCAATGAAGATTAATAAAAATTCCTGTGTTTTTCTACTCCTCTGAGTTCTTGAGTTGTGAAAATCCAATTGGGAGCGAAGCCCTCCCTTCATCGAAGGGTTAACTACCGTGTTGCGAAGCCACATCTATCCCAATCCATCCCTATCTCCTATCACTCATTCTTCTCACCTTCTGCAACCATCCTCGCTTCGAATCTGTCAGCTTTTGCAACAATTCTTCTCCCTACAGCCAATTTTCAGAATTTGGCCCTGTAGGAGGGCTGAAACTTCGGCGGAGCACCACGCACAGACCGCGCATCCGATCAACACAAAACTCAGGGATTTTGAAGCCCTCCCCTGGCCAACCAGAGCCAAGGAGGCATTTTCCGCATTCGGGGCCCCCTCACACATCCGGCCAGACCCCTGCGCACGTGCGTCAGGCCTAGCCCGCTATCCGCGCAAGTGGATTGTCGCCAGGTTCAGAATTTCCGACTATTTTATCTCTCTCATACCTATTTTCCGTAACACTAACCCTAGATTGCATTATTTTCAATTTGTTTGACCCTTTTCTAATCCTAGGGTTTTCTGAATTGAAAATGGTGAATCTCTTGTATTAAGGACTGATTACTGTGCATGTGTGAATGATTTCTATTTCCCTTTGAGCATCGTTTGGTCCATAATTTTACTAATCCAATCCTAGCCTGTGTAGGCCTGGACCCGCACAGATTCCCCTTGCTTGAATGTTTGGACTTTTGTGTGGGATGTGAAATTTTTATGTTATTGTTTCTGAATTAGTATGATCTAAAGCCTGAAATCTTGCATATCATATTTAAATTTCATGTCCTACATCAAAGTGTAGGTAGCATAAATCACTACATATCAATTCGTTAGGGTATCATAAGATTACCAACATAATTTTTTTAAGACAATGCTTGGTGTAATATTTTATAGACAATGTTTGGTGACTGTTATTCAGCCAAACCAAAGTATTCAAAAATGGCTAACGGTGGGGACCGTTAAGCGTAATGGCCTGTATAAGTTCATTATAGAAAAATGGCCTGCAATGGCTGCATAACAGCCCACAACAGCCCTGGTCCTGTTATAAGTTATGTTTATAAGTTGATGTAATTTCACTAATTCATTAAAAATAAATAATGTCCGGGTATTTCATATGCAGACAAACATATAATATTTCTGAGCATACAACATGATGTAAACTTATTAGATGCAAATATCTATTAATATTTGATATCATACAACAATACACAAATCAGAAGTCAAGGGAGTTGAGACAATCAAGAGGAAGCTCTCTGGTTGGAAGGGCCAGTATTTGTCGCTCAGAGGAAGAATCGCGTTATTAAAGTGGCCATATCCAATATGCCTTTGTATTTCATGCCCCTTTTACAGTGCCCAACTAGTGAGCTGAATAGATTGGAAAATATTTCAAGGGATTTTTTATGGAGGGTGGAAGACAATTATAAGTTTCACCTTATGCAATAGGGGCGAAGCGTGTAAGCCTATCAGTGAAGTCTATAAACTTGGCCCTAATGGCGATATATTTGTGGAGATTTGGGGTGGAGGAAGTGTGTTTATGGAAACAGGTGATAGCTAATAAATGAATAGGGAGGCTGGTTCATTAAGTCTTCTTCTATATATCAATCATCGGGGGCTCGGAAGGCAATCTTCAAAATAGTCGACCCCTTCAACAAAGAAATCATTTTCAGTTGGCAATGACACCTGTATTCAGTTAGGGGAGGATATTTGGTGTACTGATACTCAATGTTTGGCCTTCCCCAGACTGGCCAACATTTGTCTACAACAGAGATGCCCATTTCCATTGCTTCTCAATTAATAGACACGAAGTGATTCGAGCTCCTCAGTACCACAGGATGAACCCTCATCTTCCCTTTTCTGTTCTTTTCATAAATTATTGTGAATCCTATAGTTGCACAAAGCAAAGCGGCCACAGATTCGGGTGCAGATTCAGGGAAGCGTAGCGCAACTTCGAAGCACAATTCAAAGCAGGAGTGACAGCTAGTTAGAAGGATCCTGAACACACACACACACACACCCCAGGAAAAAAAAAAAAAAGGACCTATGGTAGAAGTTGCAATTCATCATCATCAAATTATGATTCCTCTAAAAAACCTTCTTCCAAGAAAAGCAATGTGACATGAAAAAATGGCTAACTAGATTACAAGCCTTTAAAAGCAAGATTCGGAATCTTAAAATAGATGATTAAAATAGATGGAATCCAATATTGTCCACTATTAAGGATCCATTATCTTGTTCCAAAGATGTTGATCTCAATCAAGAGCTTTTCTATGTACACATGGAATCAAAACTCAGACAAAACCGAGTTGACTTGGTTTTGGCAAGTCGTGTTCAGAGTAAACACCCTGAAACACACACTCGCGTACACACGTTAGACTGAGTCAGAATGGTTTCTGGCTATGGGTGGTTGCCTCCGAAACCAAGTTTTGATTACCTAGAAGTACACAAGCACCTTTACATATGGATGCACATGTGTGGAATATCTGACCATGCATGGTGCAACAAGTCGGGCCCATATTATGATTGCCAGGCCAAGAAATCTGATCAGACAACTCTTCAGGTAGGCATACATATACAAAAGCAATGGATGTCCCCAATCACCATCAGCAAGTGGCCAGCCTGATGAGTAGACTGGCCATATTTTTGGTTCAGGTCATCCACGCAGTGGGGCCACCTGATGCATGGGTTGGGTTTCTGGCATGCATGCCAAGTTCACAGTTGGACCATGTCTAGATGTGTGTATGGACGTAGCAAAATTCTCCTAATCAAAACTTAGCAGCAAGGATTTGCCACATGAAAAAAATTAATCTTATGACTTTCTAGTAAAGATATCTCAAGAAAGTGGGTATTACAATCATGGCACCTGAAAACTATGTCTGCTGTACCCGGTTGCAATGGCAATGAGTTCTTTTTCAGCAGTTGCATGATTTCCACCATGAGTTTAAAGTCATTGTGTTCTTTGGCATAACACTGCAGCATCATAGCCCCAACATCAGGCACAGCCGCACAGGCAACAAATAATAGCAAACTCATAAAAGTGCTCAATATCAATTCATTACAAGTAAATGATGAGCAGAGCAGATGCTTGGAGTTAGCCCATAAACATTATGCTCCCAGAGAGTCCTCATCCCTGCATACCACAATTTTTCTTCAGAATATCTTGAGTCCAACTAACAGGTTCTTTTGTAGAGATTTGCCAACCCTTCATGCTAAACCTACATGCTGGCACACATACGAACAGGTATTCATGAGTACCGAGCTGCTCATCAGGTGGGCACCGCCATGGATGTGACCAGTTCCCAAAACCAGGTTGGTAAGACAATCAACTGCTGGACTAGAGGGGAAAAATGGATGGTTGGAAGAAAAAATTAATAAGGGATCCACATTCGATGCTTAAATTCGGCAGTTAGGATTTTCCGACCAACATGATTTTTGGACAACATAACATCCACGTTAAGGACCCACATGAGCAGCTTGGATGTTGTACATACGTCCAATGTCCACACGTGCCATCACGTAGGATAAGAAAACCTCTCTTTTGTATATGATCCACATATCTACATAAACTGAAGGGCAAGTAATCACAGACGATGCCATAATCATGCAAAGGAAACATTCAGTGGATCCATATCATTACGCGTGACAGTCAGAATAGCAGTGTAAACCTAATTTTGAGTTCTCAATACTAACTAAAGGACAAGGAGATGAAAAACTTTCAGAAATGACACTTCCATGAAATAAGTTATTAGCAACATATTGAAAAATGAAAAACATCAAGTTCCAGGGCCATCTTTATAGGAGGCTATGCGCAGGCCTTCTTTTCTATTTTTGAAAGGCAACTCAACTTATTAAAACATGCCAAAAGGCGAAAAATTACAGCAAGAACCCAGCCACCTCTAACCACTCACTCTCATTAGAGGCAAAAATACATCTAACCCACTCCAACACCCAAAAAAAAAAAAAAAAAACTTGGCCCTCTTAAAGACCTCTAACTCAGATGCACGGATATCCAGAAAAATCCTATTATTTCCCTCCCCTGACAAAGACCACAAAACCACTAACAACAATAGCCTCCACCCCTTGTGCCACGCTTAAAGAAGAGCTTCAATAGATCCTGGTTTCACCTAATGCATCTTGAATATTGCTAGAAATCTATCCCAAACTGACCGAGCCACTAAACAGTGAATGAACAAGTGGTTCACTGACTCCGCATCCCCCATACATAAAGCACAACAGTTGAGGATCAGCATTGCACACTTTTGCAAATTACCCATAGTCAGCACTTATTTCTTCCAGCTAGTCACGCAAAGGCGGACCTTAGGAAGAGCTCCATAGGACCAAAAGTAGGAAGTAGACACACCCTGCACTATCCAAAGCTAGGCTATAGCCCCTTGTATGACTTAACTCAGAAGCATCGGGATTTGGAATTGGAACAAACCATAGAATCCCGCACATTAGGCAGTGGGCTACTTCCATGGATATGCAACAAAAACCAAGCAAACTCTCCCACTTCCTCATCGAACAAATTCCTTCTGCACGGAGGAGACCAACCACCGACGCCACTAGAAGCATCGAAACAATGATCAATAGTCGTATTCTGATCTGGGGCTAGGCTCGCTAACCCTGGGAACTCCTGAAGAGGACAATCCCCAATCCATGTGTCAACCCATAATCAGATTCTCCACCCACCTCCACTGGAAGCCTTGTAGACCAACGAGTCCTTAACCCACCAGCCACCTTCCTGCATACCATATTCGCACGCAATTACCCCCCACACTAAATGCACTTCTTCCCACTTCAAGAGATGAAATTTATGTTTTACCTTGGCTCCTTGCCATAAGAAATCAGGCCACAATTTTTCTAACCTTTCCATTACCACAACTAGACATTTGAAAAAGGACATATAGTAGATGGAAAGGTTGGATAGAGCAATCTTGATCAAAGCGAGCCTACCCCACAAGGATAAGTGTTGGCACTTCCATCTAGATAATTTTCTCTCCACCCTCTCAATAACATTATCCCATGTGTTTAGCTGGCTTGCCAATACACAAGGGAAGCCCGAGATATGAAGATGGGAGAGAACCATCAATTCATGAGAACCAAAGATCACTGACAATCTTTCCACCTCCTCATGAGACATGCAAACACCGAGCATCTCACTCTTCATAATGTTGACTTTCAGCCCAGAGATCACTTTGAAACACCTCATGATCTTCCTAAGGTTGTTTACCATCACCTCATCCACGTCATAAAAATGTAGAGTATCATCGGCAAACTGGAGATGAGATATATGAAACCTTGCATTCTCCAACCCAAACCCCCTAATCAACCCTGCTAATTAGCATCTTTCCAACATACTACTCAAAGCTTCTACCACAACAATGAACGGAAGGGAGATATAGGATCACCTTGCCTCAAACCTCGAGACGATTGGAAGAAGCTTTTTGGAGACCCATTGACTAGGATAGAGAAGCAACCAGACCGAATACATGCCTGCACCCATTTCCTTGACCACACCTCAACCTCCTAAGCATGCAGTTCAAGAAGTACCAATTCACATGATCCATATGCCTTTTCAATGTCCAACTTACAAATTACAACTTTTTTTCTAGCCTTGTGTCTCAAATCCAAGCACTTGTGTACGATCAGAGCACTATCCAAAATTTGTCTCCCCAACGCGAATGCAGCGTAGGCTTCTGATATCATTTTTCTAAGAACCACCAGCAATCTCAAAGCCAAAATCTTCGCAAGGATTCATAGGAACCCCCTATTAGACTGATTGTCCTAAAATCATACAAGCTATTAGCACCTTCAACCTTTGGAATAATGGCTATGAAAAATGCCCCCATATCCAGTGATATGTGACCTCTTTCCCATAATTCCTGCAAAAATTGAACCACATCTCATTTCACCACATCCCAAAACACCAAGAAGAAAACTATGGGAATTCCATCAAGACCCAAGACCTTACTCCTTTCCAACAAATCTATTGTTGCTTTGATCTCCTCCTCTATGAAGGGCTTTTCTATGCATGAGCCTTCTTGGAATGAAAGCTACACAAGACACCATCATCCAAGCTATGCTCTACGAGCGCGCAACAATGAAGGTGGAGCCATGTGGAATCACGATTATCGAATTCACAGACCGCATATCGGAGCTGAGGAACCGACTGGGTGAGTATCGAAGTGAAAGACGAAGGCATCATCATCCCACCAGTCATGCACAGAAGGGAATCAGGCAATGTGCTAGTGATAGATATTCAGCCACCTACCAAAGGTCCCCAAGAGAAATTCTGAGGATCACGTATGGCAAGTGCACAGCTCATATTCCTGGCGGTTTCTTCCCTGATGGCACCAACATCAGATCACCAAATCTTATTCGTGTAGTGCTTAGATCTTAGGTGATTATGAAGTAGCGCAACCAGTTAATCAGTATTCCAGTGATTAATTGAATTTAAGTTAATAAACATAGGTTTTGTTGGGAAGCTTGAATAAAAGGAGAAATGAGGTTTGGATTTGTTCAAGAATGAGGTATAGTAACTTAATTTTATGGGCCATAAATGTTAAAAAATGGAGTATCTCTTTGAGAATTCAAAATTTTTAATTATTCATTTGATTTTGTTGAGATCTTCAAAAAATGAGAGCCACTAAGTTCCTAGCTGAAAAAGATATCCTTTTTAAAGGGTAGCCAAGTATTAGAATCTACTAGTTAATACCAACTAATGGTGATCCTTTAACACAAGACGAGCAACATTACCCACTCATTTATTCTTTTATTAATCAATCGTTTAATTGCAACAAAAATAAGACCCAAAGACCGCAAGCTTAAACAGTAGAGTGGGTTGGAGACCTGGATGCAAAGGTGTGGGATATCAATTGCATCTATTTTGCTAATGAATCTGAAAGAGAGTCTAATGCTTTGAGGGAGCATGAAGACAAGACATCCATCATATCCGATATCTCAAAGGCCACAGCAATCCTCCAAACAAAGTTGATCATCTTGGTGGCCTAGTAATTAGATTGAAATTTGAAGGAGCTAATTTCCATCATATGTAAATGTGCTTGTTAATCATATTCTGGCACAGCATATCGTACTTTCCTATTAGTATGGATATACTAAGCATATACAAGTATCTGGCTATCCTATTATATGCCTTAGCCAAATGTTAGTTATCTTGTTAGTTATGACCAGTGTTCGAATTATCTCTGATATTCTCAAAATATCTCTAGCTCTGTGAAACCGATAACACCGGTAGCGACACCAATAACACCGGTAGTATAAAAATTCCAGGTATTAGCAATGTATCGCTAAGTATAGCCAACGTACCAATATCGCTAATGTAATCACCAATATTTTCAACTATGTAAATTCTAGGTGTCACTTGTATTGCCAATGCATCAATATTGCCAATGTATCACCAATATTTTCAATTATGTAAATTCTAGGTAATGCTTGTGTCATAAGTGTATTGACGATATTTCAATAATATCGCCAACGAATTGATATCATCAAAATTTTGTTTATTAGAAAACAAAAATCAATTTTTTTTCATAGACACATGGTTGTATGTAGTGTTCAATTTGTCATTGATAATATAATATCTCGATATTATCGATATTGCAACATGCGTGATATTGAGACCATAATCTTTCGTTTCCTTTACGATTGTTGATGATTTCTTGGTGAAATATCATGTGTTGTTGATATTTTACAATATCGATGGATGTTTGGATGGAAGGTTGGATGGATAAATAGGCTAGATGGGATGGTTGGACTGATTTCTTACAACAGCACATGCTTCTAAAGGCCCATTAAATGGAAACTTGTTATGTATGCATTCTTTTTATTTTATTTTTTTATTTCTAAATATGCAAATATGTACATTTTAACATCTCTTAAAGTTTCACTAAAATTCTATAGTTTTTCCCATGTTTCCCCGCATTTCCAGTTATCAGTGATATTATCGGCGATATCGATATTGTTTCCGTATCCTTGGCCAGCGAAACTTGTACCGATACTTCGAACCTTGGTTATGACATGCTCAATATTGTGTATCACTATCAATATTGTATCATGTTAGTAATTGTATCATAAGCATACATACAAACGTCATTGTCAGGTATTCGGGTATATGCTTGTGAGGTAGAATACAAAACAATTTTGTTATCTTCTTCTTTTTTATCCTTAACTTTGTGAAAGGAAACAAAAACTATTCAATTAACAGTTACATCAAAGAAGGGAGAAGGAAAAAAGTTTACACAAAAGGAAAGAAGGCCACTGTCCATCAACAAATGAAAGGCCATTGATCAAAATTTCCATTCCCACCTCAAGTCAAAACAAGTTTAGTTCTTCTTAACTAGATATATAATGTCATGACTGAATCCAGGTTTTCATGTAAAGATATTGATTGCAAACATATGGATGAATGGTTCTAGACACAAACATATGTTTGTCTCTGTTTTTTTATGATTGAGATTGCAATCATATAGCTGGTGTGAACTTATTTGTTCAACAGAGCATCAATTAAAAAGTCTAAAAGCTACAAACATCAAACTCTCACATTGAAATCTTTAACTCATCTTCTTATATATATATATATATATATGGGAAAAGGTACTATGCGCTTGACCTCACGATAAGCTCCCGTGAGGTCGAGCTGTGTGGGCCCCACCGTGATGCGTGTCGACCATCAACACCATGCATTTGATGGTCCCCTTTAAATTATGGGATATCCCAAAAATCAGCCGTATACGGAACTCAGGTGGGCCATACCATCTGAAATCATGTGAAGACACCGTTAAAACATATAAAAGCACTTGGTGGGGCCCACCTGAAATTTGCATGTGTTTGAAACTTGGTCTGAACCCTCATCCAAGTGGGACACACATAATGGATGGGCTGGATTTGCAAACCACATCTCGGTGGGCCCAAAAAATGATTATGAATGTTTTAATGGTGCACGGCCCCTCTCCACTTCTTTATGTGGTGTGGCCCACACAAGTCACGGATTGACTTAATTTTTGAGACCTAGACCCATGATGGAACGGTGCATCTGACTGATGGGGTAGATGTTCGAAACGCAACACGGTGGGGCCCACACAGCTCGACCTCATGGGACAGACTCGTGAGGTCGAGCACATAGTACCTTTTCCCTATATATATATATATATATATATATATATATATGAACTGGTAAGGATGGTGATGATTGCACACGGCACGTGTAGCCCACTTCACATGGAGATTATGGTTTCTATTGTTTCATTCCATTCCCTTTTTTTTAAAGTCCTTAAGGTGATGCTTTCTTTTCTCTGAGTGCATTGTGAGTTTCTGTGCCATCGTGGCACTCATTCAAGAAAATTTGTTGCCTTGCAAAAAAAAAAAAAAAAAAAAAAACGGTGACGCATTCGCATGGAGCTTACGCATATAGGCATTGGTTTATGGAACAACTTAAACATGGGGGCATTTTTGTACTTTCACATAGAAAGACCTAATGATTATAAGAGGAGAGGCTAGGGGTGTCACCACCGTCTAAGCCTTTCTCTCTTCTCTTGCTTCTTCTCATATTTTCTCACCTTCTACTTCTCAATCTAACTCAAGGAAAAGAGTTGTTATGAAGAAAACAATAGCTGCCTACAACCCAAAATCAAACAGAAACATCACGGTTTTGCTCAAGGTATGATCAGCCTCTCACAACTATGTCACAATAAAAATCACACAAAGTTAATATACCAAAAAAAAAAAAAAAAACTACCAAAGGCATACCAAAGTCAACAGCTCCCACATGAGCACATGCCCTAGCTACTCTTAAACAAAGTTGGCAATTGAAATTTGCAAATATGCGAAGGTTTGATAGCCTCTGCAGCCAAAACACAGTTTATCATGTCAAATATAGATGGTCCCAATTCTAAATGAAAACAACATCCATGTTGTGAAAATATTGCACAAAAATTAGAATAAGAATGTCAAGAATAGGGAGTGAACTTATTAAGCAGCCGAATATAACTAACAAATCTTTGAAGCTCCTGCAATATTTGAAATAGAAGCATAATGTCCTCCCGATTTCCACAGTTTTCAATTAGTGAGCACAACCAAGCATTTGGAGGCATGGTTTCAGTTTCCATGGATTTAAGCATCTTAATGTATAGCTCCTTCACTATCTCTGCAGTCAATATCAAGAAGGGATGTGATTAAAAGAATTCTGCGAATGTTAGCATATTTCATATTTACTAATTGGAATTCATGCAAGCAAATAATGAGAAACAAGGTTGTTGAATTTCCCACAAATGGTCAGTCAATTAATTATACATTCCATCCATGACACAAGGTGCTATTTTGACAAATAAAAGAAAAGGGACAAGAATCAAACCTTAGGGCCTGTTTGGATGGTATTTCACCATAATGTGCTATATATATGTAATGATTACTGATTAGCATTTCAACGTTGTTCGGATAGAAGCTGTCATCACTGTAATCCAGCCACCCAAGTACTGAAACATCCCATCATGTAATTCACTGCATGGCTGTCCCGATATTGACATTGACAGGGAGCTCGTTCAAGAAGCTTCCCACTTTTGAAAATACAATTGTACGGGTTTCACATATAAACATTGTGGGGTCCACCATAATGCATGTATCTTATCCACACCGTCCATCCATTCCGCCAGCTCATTTTAGGGCATGAGCACAAAAATTAGGCAAATCTGAAGCTCAAGTGCACCACACTATAAAAAATGGTGGGAATTGAACCCCTAACATTGAAAACTTCTTCGAGGCCACAGAGGTATTGGATCAAGCTGATATTTGTGTATGTCCTTCACGCATGTCAATGTAATCTAATGAACAGGTTGGATGATAGATGCACATCCCTGTGGGACCTAGGAAGGTTTAAATTTTGAATGGTGGATGTAATTAACCTCCCATTTCCTGCGGTGTGTTTCACTTGAGCTTCCAATCTGTCTTATTTTTTTGCTCATGCGCTAAAATGAGATGGTAAAATAGATAGATGGTGTGGATCACACACATACATTACTGTGGGACCCACGAACTTCAACGGTTTTCAATCCCCCTTGATTTCAAGCTTTTGTACATGGTTTTCAAGATGTAATTACATATTTACTTTCCCCTCAAACAAACACCCTTCAACATTAATTATTAGTTATTTACCCACATTTACATATGTAATTAAAAAAACAAACTGATGTAGGACTGATGTATGATGCTAAACCATAAGTAAAGATCAGTCAAAAAATTAAGTTAATTAATTAAAAGTCATAAGCATGCTAAAACCATCATACATCTCATGATCCTAAGGAGAAAATATGAAGAGTTCAAGCCCAAATTAGCAAGCAACGTCCTGCATGAACAATAAATACGAGAAACAATGATCTTATGGATGTAGGGACATCCAAATAGCATAGGGATAAGTATATTTTAAAAGGGAAAACCTAATACTACCTAGGGCTTGCTAGATTTAGTTATAGGTACAGCTAGCGTTACGGAAATTTTGGGAAAAGATGAAATTGAGGCTAAATTGGGCTAATTGGTTAAGGGGATTGATGAATTTAGGTATTAGTAAGGGGGAATTAGGGATTTGGGTCAATTAGGTAAATTAGTGATCTAGGGTTTAAGAATTTGAGGAAATTGGGAGATTTGAGAATCTAGGGTTAGGGTTTAGGGTGAGAGGTGATCATGGTGTCCCATATCGGTTACGTATCGGCCGTATCGGCCGATACGTAACGGAATCGGTTGGGGCCGATACGCGTATCGGCCGCGTATCGGCCGTTACTAATTTTTGTAACCGTATCGGCCCGTATCGGCCGATACGGGGGAGCATCGGACCGTTACGGGGGGGTAACAGTCACCCGTAACGGTCAGAAAACGGCTACTTTTTTTTCTCTTTTTAAGCACTTTTTTTGCTGTTTTTTCCAAACTTCTTGCTTCCAAACTATTTTTCACTCCTTCTAATAGTAATTTCGACCAACCTTGGCTAGTTTTTTGGGACAAAAACACATTATATTACGGATTTGGTTGAATCAAAGCTCGGTGGGCCATTTTTCAGAAATTCTTCAAAAATAGGTATTTACTTTCTTTAATATGTTTTTCTGTTTTAATCATGCCATATGATGTGTTAATCATAGTAGAACATGATAATGTGCATTTTACAGATTTGGGGTGCCATTTAATATTTTTTTTATATTTTTTTCTATTTACGCATGAATTTTGGGCCCTTTTTTTAAAATTCGAAAAATCAATTTTTAATAGTTGTTTTGCTGTTTTAATGATGCCATATGATGTGTTAATCATAGTAGAACAGCTTAATGTGCATTTTACAGATTTGGGGTGCCATTTTATATTTTTTTTATATTTTTTTCTATTTACGCATGATTTTTGGGCCCTTTTTTTAAAATTCGAAAAATCAATATTTAATGGTTGTTTTGCTGTTTTAATGATGCCATATGATATGTTAATCATAGTAGAACATGTTAACGTGCATTTTACAGATTTGGGGTGCCATTTTATATTTTTTTTTATATTTTTTTCTATTTACGCATGATTTTTGGGCCCTTTTTTTAAAATTCGAAAAAACAGTTTTTAATGGTTGTTTTGATGTTTTAATGATGCCATATGATATGTTAATCATAGTAGAACATGTTAACGTGCATTTTACAGATTTGGGGTGCCATTTAATAATTTTTTTAATATTTTTTTCTATTTACGCATGATTTTTGGGCCCTTTTTTTAAAATTCGAAAAATCAATTTTTAATGGTTTTTTTGCTGTTTTAATGATGCCATATGATGTGTTAATCATAGTAGAACAGCTTAATGTGCATTTTACAGATTTGGGGTGCCATTTTATATTTTTTTTATATTTTTTTCTATTTACGCATGAATTTTGGGCCCTTTTTTTAAAATTCGAAAAATCAATTTTTAATGGTTGTTTTGCTGTTTTAATGATGCCATATGATATGTGAATCATAGTAGAACATGTTAACATGCATTTTACAGATTTGGGGTGCCATTTAATATTTTTTTTTATATTTTTTTCTATTTACGCATGAATTTTGGGCCCTTTTTTTAAAATTCGAAAAATCAATTTTTAATAGTTGTTTTGCTGTTTTAATGATGCCATATGATGTGTTAATCATAGTAGAACAGCTTAATGTGCATTTTACAGATTTGGGGTGCCATTTTATATTTTTTTTATATTTTTTTCTATTTACGCATGAATTTTGGGCCCTTTTTTTAAAATTCGAAAAATCAATTTTTAATGGTTGTTTTGCTGTTTTAATGATGCCATATGATATGTTAATCATAGTAGAACATGTTAACATGCATTTTACAGATTTGGGGTGCCATTTAATATTTTTTTTTATATTTTTTTCAATTTACGCATGATTTTTGGGCCCTTTTTTTAAAATTCGAAAAAACAGTTTTTAATGGTTGTTTCGCTGTTTTAATCATGCCATATGATGTGTTAATCATAGTAGAACATTTTAATGTGCATTTTACATATTTGGGGTGCCATTTTATATATTTTTTATATTTTTTTCTATTTACGCATGAATTTTGGGCCCTTTTTTTAAAATTCGAAAAATCAATTTTTAATAGTTGTTTTGCTGTTTTAATCATTCCATATGATGTGTTAATCATAGTAGAATATGTTAATGTGCATTTTACATATTTGGGGTGTCATTTTATAAATTTTTCTTTGTATTTTCGAATTAGTGACTTTATATTTTTATTTGCTTATATTGGACAGGTTTTGGAGCTTCTTAGGATTTAGTTAGAACATAAAATTATTTTTATTAACATAGGTCATACACTCATACTCATATCCTAAACCTAAAGAAATGTCTGGGTCTGGCCAACAACAAGTAAGTGAGGATATTGGATGGCAACATTGTGAGAGGGTTGGTAGTACTAGGCACCAAATAAAGTGCAAGTATTGTGATAGGATAGTGTCTGGTGGAATTACCCGTCTCAAACAACATTTGGCACATCGAAAGGGTCAAGTTGCGCCATGTGTCAGAGTACCAAGAGAGATAATGCTATTAATGCAAGCTAGTCTGGATGAGTCGAAGGGTAAACGTGCTGCTGTACAAAAGAAGAGAGATGATACTTTAGAAGCAGCTCGACAGGAGGTGTTTGGTCCTGAATATATGGGCGTTCGTGATGAAGATATTATTGATTCTGACGAAGATTCAGATCGGGAATTAACCATAGCTAGGAGAGAGAGCGTGCGTCTGGCTCGTGAAGAGGAAGAACGTCACCGCATGTTTGGCACGCATGGGTCAGTGCGTGATACAGGAGGGGGCAGTGGGAGTGGGAGTGGGATAGGGAGTGCAACTGGAAGTGTAACTGCTTCTGCAGCTGGGACTGAGGGTAGGGGGGGTAGGTTTGGTGGGTTACGACGTGTACTTGGGAGCCGACGACAGACATCTTCACGTGATGCCCATATACATTTGGATGAAGAAGTAAATGAGCTTAGAAGACCCTCTATTGATCCAATCCTGTTTAGGAAAGAATCAACTAAACAAAAGAAGATAAAACAAATGTGGAGTAGAACTTCCGTTGAGAAATTAGGTAGAGCAGCAGCAAAGTTATTTATACATGCTAACATACCTCCTAACGCGGCCAATTCTCCATATTGGCAGGTGGTAATTGATGCAGCAGCAGAAGCAGGTGAAGGAATAAAAGCTCCCACGGCTAAGGAGATTAGGGGGAAATGGACAGATGCAGAGTATGTGGATGTGAAAACATACGTGGCTACCTTTAAACCTGTATGGCAAGCCAGAGGATGCACGATCATGTGCGATGGTTGGACTGGCCCAACCAGACGCAGCATGATCAACTTCATGGTGTACTGCCACTTGAGAACTATATATCACAAGTCAATTGATGCCTCAGAAGTAACAAAAAATTCTGATTATATTACTGGACTAATGGATAAAGTTGTGGATGAGATTGGAGAGGAGAACGTAGTTCAGATTGTGACAGATAATGAAGCATCATATAAGCTTGCAGGACATCTGTTGATGAATAAGAGAAAACATCTTTTTTGGTCACCATGTGCTGCCCATTATATTGATCTTATATTGGAAGATATTAGGAAGAAGAAGAATGTTAAGGAAATGGTCGAAAGGGCAAGGGAAGTAACGACGTTTATTTACAATCATAATCAAGTAGTCGCAATAATGAGAAAGTTCACGAAAGGACGAGAATTGTTGAGGCCTGCGGCGACTAGATTCACAACAAACTTTATAGCATTAGAGAGTTTATTCCAGCATAGGGGAGAGTTGAGTGAAATGTTCGCTTCCCGACAATGGCTCAACACAAAACATGGGAAGAAGACATCAGGGACACCGGTCGACGTTGTGAACACCATACGGGACAACAAATATTGGAAGAAGGTTAAGGCGATCCTAAAGGTGATGGAGCCACTAATGAGGGTACTCCGTCTTGTTGAAACCGATGAAGCACCTACCATGGGCTTCCTATATGATGCCATGGATAAGGCAAAGCTTGCAATTCAACGTGATTGTAGAAGCTGGGAGACTTATTGGAAGATGATCGACAGGAGATGGACAAAACAACTCCATCACGATCTTCATGCAGCAGGTTATTACTTAAATCCTAGGTATAGATATGCCCAATCATTTGTTGCGAATGATGAAGTTCGTGTCGGGCTAAAAAATGTGATAAAGAGATTAGAACCTGACTTAGATCTGCAAATAAAGGCGTTGAATGAATTAGATACATTTGGAAATCGCCTTGGTAGTTTTGGAGATGCTCTTGCACAGCATGCAGTATCTAGGTTGCAACCGGCTGAATGGTGGATTAATTTCGGAGAGAGTACAAAGGCTCTCCAAAAAATTGCAGTAAAAGTTTTGAGCCAGACAACATCTTCCTCTAGCCGCGAAAGGAATTGGAGTTGTTTTGCACTCATTCATTCAAAGAATAGGAATAGATTGCAGACTAGAACATTAGATAGACTTGTCTTCATGCACTACAATATAAAATTAAGAATGCGACGACATCATAGGAGCATTACAGCTGCCGATGACGGAGACTACTGTCCAATAAACTTGGACAATATTTATTATGAGGATGACCCACTTCTACCTTGGTTGGAAACAAGGGAAAAGCAAATTGAAGAGGATAGTGAAGAATTGGAAATTGATGACCCAGAAATACGCAAAGCACAACAAGAGAGTCGTGCAGATGTGTTGGACCCAGTAAGAGGGGCAGCGTTTATGCCACGTACGGAAACGGCTCGAGATCAACAAAAGAGTACGAGTAGTGGTAGCGTGTCCGTGTCGGATGATGATGACGATGACCCCCCTGCCTCTGGTGCTGGCACTTCTGGTGTTGCTCAACGCCCTATTCAGCCGTCTACAGATCGCGATGCCGATGAACATCGACGAGGTGGTACACGAGGTCGAACCTACGAGTGTACCGAGTCACGATACAGCCAGCAGGAGGGTACATCTAGTGGTGCACCGCGTCCGGGAGGTCCGGAACATCAGCAGGCTCATGGTCTTGGTTATTATGATGGATATTCTTATGGTCAATTGGATTATAATTATGATGGTTATACTGAGCCCGTTCCATCACATTCATGTTGGAGTAGCCCTCCCGATCAATATTCATATGATTATAGATATCCAGATCCAAATCCAAGTTACTCATCACAGCAGACGCACTCTCAATCTCAAGATTCTCAACAGCCTGAGTATGGTTACCAGTATGGCTATTCGACGGGCACTGGTGGATATCCTTACTCAGGGTCAGAGTCGTTACCTAGTCAGGATCAGTCATCCTCTGGTTTCGTTGATGTAGTATTTCCTTCTGGCACTGGATATTATGGATATGCAGAACCTACACCTATTGGACAGCCTCAGCCTGATGGTGACGATGACGATGATGTGGAGGTCGAGCAACCACAAAAAAGCAGATTTTCATTTTGGTGGTGACTTGTGATTGTGAGTATATATTTGAATTAAGGTAAGTATTTGCATTTTGCAGCAGACAGCTCACAAGTATTATTGCAAGAAGCCATGCAATTATGCACACACTTGACACTGCCGAACTTGTATTTAAAATAGCTCCCCTGACAACCAATCAAGTAATCCTTAATCAAGTTGCAGGGGAGTATATCAGACACTACTAATTTTATTTTTTTTAATATTCTTGACTTGAGGATGACAGGTCATAGACATGAATCACAGTCACCTGCACACTGCACAGGTATGTTCGAGAAATTCCTCAAAAATAATTGCAAACACACACCTAATGTAAGATATTTACATATTACATTCATTCTAATATATCTATCATTGGTAGTAGATAGTTAGAAAATTAAATATATGAATTTTGTAGTCAAATTCAGGTTATCTGGTTCATAAATTCATCAGACAGTCCGATACAACTTCTCACCAAAGAGTGGACCGTTACGCCCCCATAAACATGTTCCATTTTATAAATGAATGCATATTTGGAATGCTTAGAATATTCCGGATTTAATCCATATTTTTTCATATTTTTTTGGCAAAAAAAAATTTTTGCGCCGTTACGGGCCGTTACGCCCCCGTATCGCCGTTACGCCCCCGTATCCGTATCGGTTTTGGAGGTCACCGATACGCCAACCGATACCGATACGGGACACCTTGGAGGTGATAGGGTTTTGATGGGGAATCAAAGGGATGTAAGGGGGAAGAGAAGATAGGCCGTACGGCCAGCCTTATGAATTCACACATGCGGCCGTACGGTCACACATGTGGGCTAGATGGGTTTGGGTTTTGGGGTTCCAATGTTCGAGTTGTGGAGAAAGGTGTAAAAGAGAAGAAAAATGAAAGGTTCTAAGGGATTTTGGGGAAAGGGAAAAGAAGAAAAGAAAATCGAAGAAATACCATGATTGTTGATGAATGTATGCAAGTATGGGAATAGAAAAAAGCCTTGCACTTCCGTTGATGAAGATAGGCCGCGCACTGATCTTCCTTCCAAATTGCATGAAGATTAAATAGAAAGTAAGAAAATTTTCTCTTTTCAATGAGCCAAAAAACCACATAAGAGAGGTCACCCCCGCCCCCTCCTCTAAATAGTCTCAGAAACTTTTCCAAATTACAATAAAGTCCCTATCTAGTTTGATCGAAATAACCCTACACATAATACCCTTCATAAATAGTTCAAAAAACATAAATCAAGCTGAAAAATAAACCCTAAGACACTCCTACGCCTATGTATCATCCATCGGGCGGCACAAGTGGCCATGCTCACGATCCAACAGTGATGGTCCCAATCGCGATTCGATGGTCAGAATGAGATGACAATGAAAATCAACAGTCCGATGCTCCTCTGGAAGATGTCATGAAGATCTAGGCCCACTAGTGGGCCCATATATGGGTCATCCATCCACAAGGACACCAGTGCTCTGCTCCTCCTCACGTACACTTGGACAGGCGTGCGGATATCCTCATCAACTCCCATCAGCTGAGAAGAGTTCGCCTCTAGCAAACCAAAACTCCTGTAATGCTCATGGATGTTTGGGTCCAAAGTCTACAACTCTACCTTTGTTATCCACGTGCTATCTAAAATCGGTCTATGGTTCCACTTGACAATGAAATACGCCAATCCAAACAGGCCCTTAACATTGTCAGCCCATGACCCACTTGAATAGTTTATACATACATCATATTCTAGTATCATAATACATTTGATAAGGGACTGTTTGATTTTCCAATTTCCTATTAAATGCAAGGTAAACGAACCATCATTATCATTTCTAGTAGTTTGTTTAGTGAGGAATTATGGCTCATAGATTGAGAGTCAAATACACTTGTGAAAGGAGGAGGAAAAGTAAAATGTAATCATTACATTTTCACATTACAGAACCACCATTTTACAGTAATTTCTTCAGGGTGAAACAAACAATGTAACAAAATCATCATTACAGTCAAATGCATATAATGTGACCACCGAATTACAAGAGTAAATAATCATGATCCATTTACAAACATTTACCTTTGTAATTGGAAAACCAAACAGGCCCCAAGGGGTCGTTTGGATGGTGGTAAATGGTTTAAGTTGAATCATTTACAAGCTATAAGCAATGTTGTCAAAAGCGATTGCATAATCGCATAATGCCATCCATATGGCATATGCGATAGTTGCATATGCCATATGGATGGTATGAGATCTCATAATGGCATATGCAATCACATACTTTCCATTTTTTTTTCAGTTTTTTTTTAAATAATTTTTTTCAAAAATAAAAATAAAAATGTGTGCTCGCTTATGCGTTCGATTGTGCGATGGCATAAGCGAACAGGCATAAGAGATCGTACAGGATCACTTATGCCATTTGACAACATTGGCTGTAAGGCTTTAAGTTGTAAATGATTTACTGGTAAATCATTTACAGTGTTTGGATAGCCTGTAAATGGTTTATATCCTGTAATTGTGTATTCACTTGAGATAGTTTAGAGAACTAATGCTTTAAAAAAACATTCAAATGCCATATGAGAGTGGATTTTAAGTGGATCATTCATTGGGTTAAGCCCATCTAACTAAAGCTTAGGGTCGATCCTCATATAAAACCAAGTGGTAGGTGAGCCATAGAAGTAGGCTCACAAATTCAAATGCTCTTTTATAAGGCCGGTAGCAAGATCTGTTGTCGTTGGTGGAGGGAGGGAGGGAGGGAAGGAGGGAGAGGGAGAGGGAGAGAGGGGGGCGAGAGAGAGTGAGAGCCATTGTAGTTCTCGGATACAATGGAGAGAGGGAGGTGCGTATCTCCCAGCCTTCAAAAAAAGAGTCGTTGGAGGCTTCTTGCAGGTAAATCATTTGCTGGCAAATGAAATCCCAGCTTTTTGCTAGCAAATGAAAAGGAGAAAAAGGTTGTAAATCATTCACAACTAATAAATGATTTACAAGCATTTTAGCGCATCCAAACGCAAGTAGTAAATGATTAACTAGTAAATCATTTACAACTTGCCTCATTTACCACAATCCAAACGACCCCTAAGTAAAAGGGGAAATGATATAACATTTATGATTTTTTTTTCCCTAGCATTTGTGGTGAGGAAGTAACCCCATCCACGTCCAACTTGAAAGTAGCACAATTGCAATTTGGAGTTGAAACCTTCAAAATCAACACGAGGGAACGAAATTACAATTTGGACATTTCCACCTTATCAGATTGATAATTACAATGTGGGTCCATTTGTGCATCAAAACACAGTAAAATGCAGTAATCTTGTTAGATACGTTAGATAGCTCATTACATATTATTATACACAGAATATAATGCTTCTGTTCACAATTGACAATCTTCATGTATCAGCTTTTAATTCCTACGATATACCAAAAGTTATAAATTTATTTCTTCGAAGAAATGATAAGGACATTTGAAAAAAAAAAAAACGAAACGAAAACAGTAAGATACAAGCTATGCATACAAACCCAAATTGTAACGGAGTTACAAACACTCCAAAATGTGAGTCTTTCATCAAATAGGAGAAGAGCTAACTCAGATGAAACCCCAAATCATCTCCTTTAAGATTTTGAGACGAAGAAGAACTAGAATCACTCTCTCTGAGATCTGAAATGGTGGACAGATGGAAACGATGGAAAAACACTTTCTCTAAGTCTCAAATGGCGGATGAATGGAGACGAAGAAAAAAAAAGCACTCTCTAAGATCTCAAATGATGCACAAGTAGGGATGAAGAATAAAAGCACTGTCTAATATCTCAAATAGTGGACAAATGGAGACAAAAAATAATAAAAAATAAAAAATGGAAGCCCATTCTTGCAAAATCCTCCTTTGAATCTCCCAAAAAATCATCATCATCTAAACCTTATCCCAACTACTTGGGGTCGGCAATCTCCCTCACAAATCAAATCTCTGAGAAACTCAACCTTCAAGTACTTTCCCTTCAAGTCTCAATTCCTCTAGGATCTCAAGATGACGGACACTCTGTTAGATCTCAAATGATGAAGAGGGAGGAAAAAAGAATGCCCTTTGTCCCCCCCTCCCTCCCTCGCAAATCTAATCTCTGATGATAGTGGTGGTAATCGTGATGGTAGTGGTGGTGGGGGGGTGGTGAATAGTTTCAGATGTTTTTTTTTCCAATTTTACTAAATTTCCCCTTTTATCAGTGTTCTGAAATTTTCACCGGTTTTCTAATTAATAATGTTTTTTTACGAGAATATCATATTTTTTCAAGTCTTTTCGAGTTGACTCGGCTCGCTTGGGTATTGAGTCAAGTAGGTATGTTACATACATGGATTTAAGACTTGGCCTGATTCATCCTGTCTCGACTTGAGTCGCAACTCATCGAGTCGAGGACGACTCGCAGTATTGAACTGGATCTGGTACAATGGAATCCAAGTAGACTCGGACAAGTCATATCATATTCGTCTGAACTTAAGATCATGATTACAGGAAACTTGCACTTCATATGATGTTTGAAGTAAATATGTTATAATACAAAGTATATAATCCACTATAATTCTGTTCAATTTCAAATTCAAAAAAAAAAAAAAAAAACTAAAACAGGATGTTAGCATATATTAGTTATCATAGGAGTTGGTGTAAACCAAAAACAGTAAGCAAGGAACTTGAAAAGGTAAGAGCATAAACCGTAAACAATAAAAACTAACAGATAATGAATTATAAAGAACCTGTCGGAACTCCACTCTCTTTGGAAGTTAAACAAGCACTTGTTATCATAGAGCACGTAGGACGTCGATCCAGGTGTTGAATACTGGTAGTAGAAGGTATGCCGATGACATGAGTGGTCCCTGGAAGATAGACAAAAATGAAAACCCAAAAAGGCTGCTCAACAACAAGTTGAAGAAGGTCCAAAGGAATCAACCACACTCCTTCAATAGATGATTAAAACATAGAAATCTTGAAGTATTGTCCTTTTCTTTTTACTCGAATTTCTTGTTATTGGTAGAAATAATATTCAAGGGCCTATCCATTAGATAATATCAACTGAAAAAATATAGATAAATGGCGACAAGAGTTCAGTGCACTCTGACATTGTATGAATAGTAGGGCACAAAGAGCCAAAATATTAGGGAGATTAATCACTCAAGGATCATATATGAAGTGGATAATGTGGTTGTGGTCAAAGGATTATAGCATTTCTCTTTCTGACAATATATGAGGTAAACTAATCAATCACTCAACCATTATTCTATCCAGTGTTCAAAATATCGGCACCATGTTACGAATCGTACCCTTGGGATACAGATATGTATCGATTATCGCATGGGAGATATCGCTTGTATTGGGCAATTTATTGTACTTTTTTGGAAACATGGGGCAACATTGGGAAAATGGTTGAATTTTTCAATGAAATTTCAGGGATTGTTAGAAAAGACCTTAATACACACTTTTAAATCATAATATCTCAAAAAAGAAGTGCACATAATAGGTTTCCTTCATATAGGGTCCTAAGCTATGTGTTGTCTGATTGAACTAATGCAAACTATATTCAAATTGAATGCATAACCTATGTGATGATCATTTCATCAAACACTCCTAAATACTTAGAAATTAGTCTCAATTGACAACCGGTAGAAGGGAAATTTCAAAAAAAAATATTATAATATTTTATTAAAAAATAGTTTTTATTTTTTGAAAATTGATAAGGACTTAACGAATCAGTAGATCGGCTCTCATACATGCTTGATTTCATGTTTGGAGCGCAACATTGCAAGCAATTTAGGAGAAATTGGGGCTATGAAAGAAATTCAAACCACCAACACAAATTTCGAAATTATAGTGTATATGATGATCATTTCATCAAATACTCATAAATACTTCGAAATTAGTCTCAAGTGACAATAGGTTGAAGGAAATTTTAGGAAAAAAGCATGTTGAACATGAAGAGCCAATGGATATCGAAATCAAAGCTCCAACTCCATGATTTTTCATTCAAAGCGTGAAGAACCAATGGATTTGTAACCATTTGACACTGATTTAACATAATTTCAACAAAAAATGGGATCGGAAATTGAAAACGCTCTCCAGATAGAACATGTGGAATATATCGGCACTACCTATGCATTTCATAGAGCACAGGTGGGATATGAGATATATCGTAGGATATATTGGCCGATATCGTCAATATTTAAAACATTGATTATATCTTCACTTTGTACTTGTCAGTATCCTTCTTCTTTTGAGAGAAAGAGAGATAACAACAAGTTATTAAAAGCTCGCAAGAAGCGAGGAAAAATACAACCGAAGGAGAAAACCACAACTACTCAGAAAATAGGGCCAACTGGCACTTCTTTAACATACACCACCCACTCTGACACCAGGCCCTCAACTCTAGCAATGACCTCTAAATGACCGACTTGCTCATTACGAAAACAGCGCCCATTTCTGGACTGCCAAAATCGTCTAGAAGACAGCCATGATAATCAACCTCCACGCCACTTTACCAACTCCACCATGCCATGCCCCAAAGCAAATCTTCAACTGACTTTTCAGTATCTATTAACATACAAGTGTGTGTGTAGAGAGAGAGAGAGAGAGAGAGAGAGAGAGAGAGAGATACATAGAGAAAGATAGATATGGATCTATATATATTGAATGCCACGATACTACAGCAGACTATGGTGGATAATACTCGCATCGGCACACACAACCAGCATTCAGATGTCATACATTTAGTAAATCCGGACTGCCAAATCATGGGCCCCACAGTCAAAGAGGTGGAAACCAAAAAATTTCTTCTTCTTCTTCTTCTTTTTTGTGGTCGGAACCCAAAAAATATCCTGACCGGACAATTGCGAGTCTAAAAATTCAGTTAATAAATGGAAAATTGAAACAAATGTTCAGCATTCAAAATTCAACAGAAAAATGTTCATCAACTGAATGACTAAGAAATGTCAAGATCTATGTGATTTTGGGCGATGCACCATCCATAGTAGGGCCTGAGATTTGGAGAGTCTGGTTTTGGAATCAACTCATTGATTGTTATAAACCTATGTACTAGACTATTAGTTAGCGCTTGATTGAAATCAACCTATGTTTAGTCTATTACATTGTGCCTATGGGAGTTTTGTGCACTATTGCCGATCCGCAGTCCGGATAAAGGAGACGGGTTGTGTCAGTTGGCAGCCGGTGTCAAACCTATGCCATAACTTCCATCATGAATCGGAACTATACCAAAGTTTCATATATTTCCTTAAAAATTAACGTAGACACACATGAGTATCATAATAATGGAAATTCTTATAGTGCTTCTAGAGAATTTCATGGAATTTGGGATGTTGATCTTGCCATTCCAAAATATAGTAGGAACATGAGGAAACATCAAATTCTATCATTTTCAGTCATGCTATGGCATTTTTATTTGGAAGATAAGCAAAAAAATTATTTATCTCAAAGGGACAATGGCCTAAAAAAATATAAGAGGCAAAGAGCAAAAGAAGAAACCCACGCCCCGGGCCAGGGAAGCAAAAACGGAGAAAGTAAAGGAAAAAGAAGAAAGCCCACGCCCTGGGCTAAGGACTAGAGTAGGAGCCAACACCCCGGGACAGGGAAGAGAAGAATTTTTTTAAAAAATTGTCACATGCATGAGAGCTGATTTGGCATTATAGGTTACATACAAGATGAGTCAAATATAGGGTAGGATCATGGGTTGCCATCTGTCCCATAAATTGATTATAGTCCACAATAATTTCAGTTAATGTAATGTATCTTAGTTGATTGAATGGGTTGAATGGTTGTTAGGTTGTTGAGCAATTTATGGAGTCTTAGTCAACAAGTAGGAACGTGTCAAACGTCTCTTGTGGATGAGTCTTTATAGGAGTTGGTCAACTGAGTTGAATTTAAAAAGTTACATGTGAATGAGATTCTCATAGAGAAGAATTATCTAGTTATCTGTTATTGGAGGATTGACTTCCTTAAAGAAGCCTAATTGTTCTCTTACTTCCTTAGATAATTATTAGTATATTACAAATTGGTATCAGAGCCTTCGACGATGGTTGAGGGTACCCATTTGTTCCAGTTATCTGAATCCGTGGGTCAACTCAAGGAAATGCAAGAATCCCAACATGTTTATGATGAACTTGTGCAGCAATTGAGTGTCCTTGCTACCAACTATGACACTTTGACTCGAACACAGGTACAAGGACATGAGAACTCACCAGGTAGTTTAGTGCACTCCCAAGCCAACAACTCTTAGCCCAACGCCTTAGGAGGAATTCGGACAAGGGCACTCCATTTGGACTTTCCCAAGTTCAACGCGAGTGATCCAATATGGTGGCACTATCGAACTCATCGGTTCTTCACTTACCATCAAACTCCTCCCCAACACAGGTCGTTGGTCGCCTCTTTTCACATAGAAGGTAAGACGCTTGGACCTTGGTATCAGTGGATGGACAGCCCCCGAGTGCTGACAAGCTAGGACAGCTTTGCCAAGGGTCTCGAGACTCGATTCGGCCCAACTGCATATGGCGACCTTGTACATGTAACCCATGATGCCCAATCAGCTCCCATGCACGTGACATCATTTGTAATGTACTAATAATTGTCTTTGGAAGTAACAGAACAAGTAGACTTCTTCCAGGGAGCCAATCCTTCAATAACAGATAAATAGATAATTTTTCTATATGAGAATCTCATTCACATGCAAATTCTTAAATACAACTCAGTTAATCAACTCCTACAAAGACTCGTCTACAAGAGATATGTTCAACACGTTCCTACTTACTAACGAAGACTCCACAAATTACTAGAAAACCTAACAACCATTCAACCCATTTAAACAATTAAGATACTTTACACTAACTGCAACTATCATGAAATCTAACTAATTTATTGGACAAATGGAGACCCATGATCGTACCCTACATCTGACTCATCTTGCATGTATCCCATGATGCCGAATCAGCTCATATGCACGTGACATCTCTCCCCCATTCAATTAACCTTGTCCTCAAGGTTAAGAAATTGCTCTCTTAGTTTGTTATAGTTCTCCCAAGTTGCATCTTCCACCTCAACACCTTGCCACTTTACTAAGACCTTCGTGATTACCCGATTCCCCTTTTTAACCATTCACTGTTGGAGTATAACTTATGGTTCCAGGTGAAGAATGCCTTCTTTGGTGACAGGCAAGAGTATGGGTTGTACTGTCATATACTCGTATTCACTCCCAGCTTCTTTTTTAGGCAAGAAACATGAAACATAAGGTCATGCCAGCCTCAGGTGGAAGATAAGCTTATAGGCGACTAGTCTCACACGTTGGATAACTTAGTACGATCCAAAGAACCCAAGAGAGCTTGACAGCTCTTCTTACAACAACGAAATGTTGTTGGTAGGGTTGTAGGTACAGGTATACCCAATCGCCAACTTTGAATTCACAATTAGTCCAGTGAAGATCGACAAACTTCTTCATGTGATCTTGGGCAGTTTAAAGATTTTCCTTGTGGATTTTGAGAATTTGATCTTGAATCTTCAATCCATCTTCAATAGTTTTGCACTCTTGTAGTGTCGGGTATATATAATAAGAGGCATGGAGGAGTAACTCCATAGGCAACCTCATGGGAAGTATGCATAACCCACGATCATGATGCTCCTTCATCTCCGACTGTGTGAGCCATTGGATTGGTATGGTAGGTTTCCTTGCAACGTCAGGATTGTTAGGGATGACAAAACGACTCCCATCCATTTGGTTTTGTCTGCGTCTAGTAGTTACCTTCTCTTCTTGTATTCGAACCAACCCAAATGCTGCAAACAAGGTCATTGACTTGATCATTTTAACACTCCATGACAAGGTATTTCGTACCATAACTGATACGGGTATCAGCTGTTATGGCCGATACAAGGGCGAAATGGCTGTTACACCCCATGTATCAGTCTTTTTTTTTGTCTAACCAAAAAAAAAAAAAAATTCCAGAAAATTCCAAATAAGCTAAATATTCCAAATTTGTATTCATTTTTTTGTTTTAAACATGTTTATGGTCATGTCACGGTCCACTCTTTGGTGAGAGTGTTGTATCAGGTTGTCAGATGATTTTATGAACCTAACAACCTGAGATTAACTACAAAACTTTTATATTTAATTTTCTAACTATATAATATTAATGATAAACTTATTAGAATGAATATAATACCAAAACATCTCTCATTTGCAGGTTTTACTATTATTTACAGTATTGGTGTTTACATACCTCGCAACTTGCGTACATTTCATTTTAACATACAAATTGCGGAGACTTTTGGGTCCTATCATGCAATTCTTATACCTAACAATTTGATATCATTTCCCACAATAAACCTTAAGAAAAATTGAAATTAAATTCTGTTAGAATGATCACACATGTGGACGCATGTGACATGTCCAGACGTATGACATGATTACGTGTCGTAATCTTGATTGAGTTCAGTCTTTATGTATTGGGGGCATGTGCACATGAGCCTATTGAGGGTATTCTTGTAATTTCACATTTTTAAGTAAAAGCCCTAATATAAAACAAGTAGTGGGACATGTGGGGTTGCTTAAGCATCCCATTCTCTCTCTCACGTTTTTTTCTCTTTTCTGCTCCTTTCTTCCTTCTTTCTTTTTCTTCAAAACCAACATGTGGACGCATGTGACGCATGTGATGTGTCCACACATATGACATGATTACGTGTCGTAATCTTGATTGAGTTCAGTCTTTATGTATTGGGGGCATGTGCACATGAGCCTATTGAGGGTATTCTTGTAATTTCACATTTTTAAGTAAAAGCCCTAATATAAAACAAGTAGTGGGACGTGGGTTTGCTTAAGCATCCCATTCTCTCTCTCATGTTTTTTCTCTTTTCTGCTCCTTTCTTCCTTCTTTCTTTTTCTTCAAAACCAACATGGTATCAGAGCGGAAGGTTTTGTGTCCAAATCTGGGGAGCAACAAATATGTCTCGCCGTTTATGGTATGGGTTGTGAGTGTCCCTCCACCTGGATGTGAATTGTGGGTGTCCCTCCACTCTTGCCCAGTATGTTCTTGTGCAGAGTTCCAAACCGCACGTGCAGAGGAGTGTTAAAGTTCATTGATATAAATTGATACAGCATCCTCTAACGGCTCGAGCTTTTAAAGCAATTGGTTGTTTGACATTCAAATTAATAGTGTCACCAATTTGGGCCGATTTGGCAGACTACTCGATACCCTAAACTAACCTCAAATCCATGCAATCTATTGGCATTTATCCCACTAATGGATCAGTGGACATTTATTGGATGGTGAAAAATGAAAAATATCAAATGACCCTATTTCAAAAAACAAGTGTCCACAAATTAACCATTAAAATCATTCAAACAAATTGATTTTTGGGATTGTGACTTAGCAACGACAATCCCATAATTTAATTGGTTAATTTTGAGTTAATGTCTTATGTACAATTTTTTTAGGGGCCGGATTAGGTGAGGTAGGGTAACAGCTAGTGGGTGAGACCTTGAACATGGGGCCCACCTCAATGTATGCGTTGTATATCCCTGTCATCCATCCGTTTTGCCAGCTCATTTCAAGGCATGGTACCAAACATGAGGCAGATCCAAATCTCAGGTGGACCACAAAATAAGGATTGAATTCCCACCATTAAAAACTTCTTGGGACCACAAAAGTTTTGGATCAAGCTGCTATTTGTGTTTTCCCTTCATCCATGTCTATGTGACCTTATCAACAGTTTGGATGGCAAATAAATATTATAGTTGGCCCTAAGAAGTTTCAAATGGTGGGCATTCAATCCCTACCATGTGGTCCACATGATATTTGGATTTGCTTCTTTTAGGGACCATGACATAAAATGAGCTAGAAAAACTGATGGATGATGTGGATATACAACACAAACAGCAACAACAGCCGCAATAGTCACAAAAGAAGAAGACAAGTATGTCTTTTTTTTTCATTTTCTTTGAGGGTTACTAAGCATAATGGCCCTGGGCAACTATTACAAGAATCGTAACAACCATTATGCCCTATAACGGCTGTTACGGTTCGAAAATCTTCCCCTGCCCTGTTTCGTCCTTGTATTGCATAACAATTGCATTTGTTACCGATATGTATTGGCTGTTACGGCCGAAACATAACCGTTTTGGTATACCATACTCCATGATCATGGGTGTCTTCCTTAGATAATTACATTTTAACACTCCAAGGTTGTTCTCTTCTCAGTGTCTCCCACAGATCTCTCACATGGATAAAGTGCAACTCAAGAGGACTCCAAGAACATATAAGAGAGGTGTACTTTTACAACTAGAGTTGTACACGAGTCGAGTTAGCTCAATCAGCTTGCTCGATTCAATTCGGAAAAGCTCAACTCACCTCGGCTTGAAATTGGATTCAGACCGAGTCGAGCTGGTTTTTAGATCTCGAAAAAATTTCGAGCTTGCCTTAGCTCGACTCAACTCAAATCGAACCTCAACTCGAACCGACTCAGATCAAATCAGCTTGGTTACTTGGTTATTTTGATATGAATGTTGCTTGCCGAGTGTTTGATGAAATGACTCAACAAAGTGTTGGCGAGGAAGGAATGGATACGTCGGTTGTTTGATTTTGATGCTGCTCGCTCGGGTGTTTGATTTTGATGCTGCTCTCTAGGTGTTTGATGAAACACATGTAAAATATTGTTACTGTTTTATATTCTGTGAGAAATTGAAGATGCATTCTACCTGTTTGAGAAAATGCCAAATAGGCTCGAACTCAGCTCGAACTAGCCCCAGTTGCTGACCGAACCGAGTTGGGCTAGCAAGACAGGCTCGAACTCGGCTCGAACTGGCCCGAGCTGCTGACCGAGCCGAGCTAGCAAGACAGGCTCAAAGACCGAGCCAAGTCGAGTTCGAGCTGGGGTTAGCTATTGGCCGAGCTGTGCCAAGCTCGACTCAGTTCGACTTGGGTACAGCTCTATTTACAACTCTTTAATTTAAGTGCAGGCCAAACACAAACGGAGGTGGACCCATTGATCAACCAACTATTGGTCGAATTCAGTGATGTTTTCAAAGAGCCCAAGGGACTACCACCACCTCGTGCTCAAGATCATAGAATTCCTCTCAACGAAGGGACAAAAGCAGTTGGTGTTAGACCCTATCGGTACCCTTACTACCAAAAGGGAAATTTTGAGCGAATCGTGAAGGAGATGCTTCCATCAAGTATAGTCCGCCCAAGTCAATGCCCATTTTCTTCTCCTGTTTTGCTAGTTAGAAATTCTTATGGTAGTTGGCGCTTATGTGTTAACTACTGAGCTCTTCACCTAAAGAAAGTGAAGGAAAAGTCCCCTATCCCCATAGTAGACACTCTACTTGACGAGCTGAGCAGTGCTACCCTATTTCCTACGCTGGATCTCAGGTCGGGTACCATCAAATATGGGTTCACTCCGACAACGTGCCCAAGACGGCGTTTCGCACACACGAGGGCATTATGAATTCCTCGTAATTCCTTTCAGCCTTACAAACACACCATCTACCTTTCAAGGATTGATGAACAACATCTTCAGGCCTTATCTTCATAAGTTTATTCTTTTGTTCTTCGACAATATCCTTATGTACAATAGAAATTTGCATGATCATATGAGGCACTTACAATTGGCACTTGAAGTTTTAAGGGTGCATCAGCTCTTTGCCAAGATTTCAAAATGCAGGTTCAATTGCCAAGAAATTGAGTACCTTGGCCACGTCATATCAAAGGATGGGGTTATGGCAGACCCATCTAAAATACAGTCCTTGACGAGCTGGCCGATTCCCAAAACTCCGTTAAAGGTTTTCTGGGTATCACAAGGTATTATCGGAAGTTCATACATTATTATGGCAAGATTGCGGCACCCTTGACAATTATGTTGAAAAGAAACTTTCCAATGGACGGACGCCTCAAGGGAAGCCTTCGAGAAGCTCATGATTTCCATGGCCAAACCAACCGTCTTGGCCCTACTTGATTTTACAAAGCAGTTCACCATAAAAGGAGATGCGTCTTGTATTGGGATTAGGGCAATCTTGATGCAAGAGGGACGTCCATTAGCTTTTCTAAGTCAAGCTCTGTAACGCCCTGAAATTCGTGGGTCAAGTAGGAGCCCAACTCCCGAGTTCCAACACATCACTTATGCAACATAAATAATGATGATTAAATGTTGTTTGCATTAGTGCATTAAACATGAGTGGGATTATACCAAAACAGCATATCATACCCCAGAGACAGTTAAATTACGCAAGCGGAAGACTGTGATAGATATATAAAATATATAAACTGATGTAAGTCTCCAGAGTGTGTATATGTTAACAAGTATATACATGTATACTCCAAAAATACTCAAAATGAATATACATGGGTGTTCCAAAAGTGCAACAAAACAACAGCGTAATGGGGTCTAATCAGCATCCCTGTAACCCCGTCAATCAGAACACGGTCTACATAGACCCGCCAGATAACTGCATGTAGGAGAACTCCTCCTCGTTATCGTAAAATTCCGGCTCTGCCTCGTAAGCATCGCCATAATCTGCATCTACAACAGGGTCTGGTTGATGTTTAAAATACCGTCCCGGAACGTGGGAGTGAGCGATCAACTCAGTGGAACTATGAAGCAAAGGTTAACATGTTATCAATTCAGTCAAGCAACAATGATAAAGCAACACGACAATCAAGTCCTAAGTACTCTTATTAATGCGAGCATGGTATGTAATAATGATGTATGCCCTCGCCTATACTCCCTCTTACGACTTCATCTTACGATCGCGGCATGCACCCCTTCCTCTGTGCACTTCCTCGCCAAAGCACATGCAATGCATGTATGATCGTGTTAGCCAAGTTCTTAATTAGACCTATTCATATAGCAGGATTGGGAAGCTAAGGCACCTCCCTTTATATCATATACCCAAACATTGATCCATCTAGGGTCGTCAATCCTAGTAACCACATACGATAGGCAGTTTTCATGTCACTACGGAGAGGCTCGTCACCTCAACGTAGTTTCTAGTGTATACTCGAGGTCACTATGGGCTCGTCACCTAATCATAGGCCGACAGCTCTAATACGGTGTCCCATACACCACCATATTCGGCTCATGAGTTTGGTTGCTCACTAGTCACTATGGGGAGGCTCGTCGCCCCAGCGTAGGCCGACAGTACGACCACAGCGTCCCACACACCACCATATCCGGCTCATGAGTCTTAGCGGATCGTGGTACCAAGGTTAAACGGGTTTTCACTGGTGAGTTTGGTACCTTAGATTCAAGTAGTAGCGTCCATACATGGTGAACATACATTGGGTCAACCGGGGTGCTTGACAAGCTCGACTGGTACGAGCATACGTCGAGTCAATCGACATGGAGCGCGCAAGCACTCCGCGTGGCCTAACCACTGCCGACAAGCAGCATATGACTCGGATTTATCGGGCGTGTCTGTCGTGGTTAAACAGTTCAACCACCGATCACAAACATTTACCAATTGCCTAGACTCAGTGTTCGAAATATCGATACTATCGGCCGATATATCAGCCGATATTATCGTTATCGCACCCCTGCGAGACGATACATTCACGATAACCCTCGGAAGATTCCAAAAAACCCAAAATCCAGATATCAGCCGATATATCGTCGATATTGCACGATATTTCGACGATATCGCGTGATTTCCTCAAAAAAATCAAAACATCATTATCCGAAAAAATCGAAAAAAAAATAAAATAAGAAACTGGATTTCGATACCTGTACAAGAGATCATTATCATCGAAAGCTTCCATTTGGTGGGCCATTCCAATCGAAGCTTCTTTCGTAGGTTAGTGCAAGCAAAATCTTCAATTTGGGAGAGAAATCCATCAAAATCTGAAGAAATCCGGGTATTTGGGTGACATCGGGGGAAATCCTCGTCGAAATCTGGAGAATCTTCGTCGGAATCCAAAGATTTGGAAGATATTTGGGGCGGGAACCCTCCCTGTTTAGAAAAAAAGGGCGTCTGGCCCTTTTTTGGGAATAGAGTGGTGTACCGCACACCACCGACTGGTGTTTTGACGTCGTCACCGAGTTCTGTGGGTCCCATCATGAGGTATGTGTTATATCCAAACCGTTCGTCCATTTGGCGAGCTCGTCGTAAGGCCTGAGCCAAAAAATAAGACGGATCCAAAGATCAAGTGGACCACACTGAAAACAGCAGTGGAAGATTAAAGGTCTACCATTGAAACCCTTTTGGGGTCACAAAAGTTTTGATCGATATGATATTTATTTTTCCTCCTCATCCAGATTTGTGTGACCTAATGAATGGATTGGATGAAAAATAAACGTTATGGTGGGCCCTACAAATGTTTTAACAGTGAGAATCAGTCCCCACTACTATTTGTGGTGTGGTCCACTTGAGCTTTGGATATTACTCATTTGATCTAAAATGATCTCTCCAGATGCATGAACGGTATAGATATAATAAATACATTATTGTGGGGCCCAGTTAACTTTGGACCGTTCAGACAACTTGTGTGGGAGGAGTGTCTGCGACGGATGCGGATTTCCTACGAAAGACTTTCGCATTAAGTTCCTGCACCGGGAACCTAGGTGGGGCCCATTGTGATGTTGGTGAGAAATCCTATCCGTCCATCTGTTTTGTGAGTTTATTTTAGGACATGATGCCAAAAATGAACCGTTTCCAAAGCTCAAGTGGGCCGAAAACGTGATAATTGAATGTCCACAGTTGAAATATTCATGGGTCATGAAAGTTTTGAATCATGCTAATATTTGTGATTTCAGTTCATCCCTGTAGGAATGAAGTTATTAACGGTATGGATGGCATGCAAACATCACTGTCGAACCTAGGTAGGTTTCAAAGGTGGGAACTTCCCTAACCACATTTTCCTTTTGCACGGCCCACCTGAGCTTTATATACAGTTCATTTTTGGCATGTTGTCCTGAAATGAACTCACAAAACTGATGGAAGGGGAGGATTTCTCACAAACATCACAGTGGGCCCCATCAGGGTTCCTAGCACAGGAACTCCCTGTGAAGGCTTTCGCAGGAAATTCGCGTCCATCTGGGGTGGGAACGACGTAGTGAGTAAACTCTATGGGGCCACTATAATTCAGTATTTTATCCACTCCGTCCATCCATTTTACCATATAATTTTATGATTTTAGCCCAAAAAGTGAAGCATATCCAAAGTTCAAGTGGCCCACTAATGGTCAATCACCATTGTTTCCTATGATATGGTCTACCTGATTATTGGTTCTGCTTAATTTTTTGCATAATGTCCTAAAATGATATAGAAAAACAGATAGACGGGATGGATACTGGATATAGTTGTCTTAGTTCAATCGGACAACGCAAAGCTAAGGACCATCTACAAAGGAAACCTATTATGTGCCATTCTTTTTTAAGATTTTATGATTTAAAAGTGTGTAGAGAGGTCTTTTTTAATAATCCCTGAAGTTTCATTGAAAAATTCAACTATTTTCTCAATGTTTTCCCATGTTTTCCAAAAAGTGCGATAATAAATTATGCGATACAAACGATATATCCCATGCGATAACCGATACGTATCTGTATCCAAAGGGTGCGATACATTGCGCGATACCGATATTTCGAACACTGCTTGGACTACATCGTAGCCCCAATCACATTCTAAACAATAGCATTCCCATATAGTAATCCAAAACAGCGTGTGACAATTGAAATCAGATATAGATATTACTTGAGCAATTTAACAAATACATACTACACATATTATCATACATAGGCATTTCATCCATACAGCACATAGTAGTAAGATAGGTTATATAAAGGATACTATAACCATAGTTAAGGGAGTTGAGAATCCTATCTCAACATCCTCATTACATGTATTTAAACAAGCATTTTCACATTTAAGCATTTTATCAAACACTTAGGCTACACATATCATATACATGTAATAAAGTAATTACAACAAGTATTATACCAAGTCCCTTTACAAAGGGTTCACCATACGTACAACAATCATGTATTCTCAGTCAATGAACATGACAATCATAAATCATAATTTCATACTCATTCAATCATTTCAACAAACACGTGGAATGCATTAAAATCAACATAGTCTACACACATATATATATAGTATATGGAAACCTCGTATCTAAGCACATGTGATAGCAATCAAGCCAGTCATAAATCATTACTGGCATTGAAAGCCTTGAAAACCATAACCTTAACATTTATAGTCCGCACCTTTTGTCAGTAGACTCGTAACAAACTCAATTTAAATGTTAAGTCCTTGTCTACATCACGACGGCAACCTATAGCATGGAATAGGTTAGCTACTGCATCTTCTAGTCTATTTGAATCCCTAAAACAGATTAGGGTTAGGATTTCTTACCTAAGAATGGGGTCGGAATCGCCGGAATACCGATACCGAATCGATGATTCAGCACCTGGAGTGATGGGATCAAATCCCAAGAACAAACTCCGACTTCCTCTCTCACTTTCTCTCTCTTTCTTTCTCTCTTTGCTCTCTTCTCTCTCTTAGGGTTTGTAATTCGTATGGAATGAGAGAGAGAGGGTTTAAGGCACTTATATAGGCCTAGAACTGATAGGAATGGCCCCAGGGCCATGGTATACTTAAGTTATAGCCAAAGACTGGCCGTTTCGGTCCAACGGAGCTGTTATGGAGGCCTCTTTCCTGAACGCGGTCGGACTTAAGCTTCCTGACATTGGATCTAGGTCATGTTAAGATCTCGGTCCAATCGGATCAGTGGATCGGCCGCGGGGGACCAGTTTCAGTTCAACGGTCACTGATACTCAATCAAGGTCACAAGTGCACTGACCTGTGTCAGAAATTTTCCTTGATCTGAGGGTGTGATTGGGTCAGATTCTGACGATCTGAATCCTTAGATTTGGCCTACAAATGAACGACTCAATTCACTTGAGTTTTAGATCATTTCCTAAAGATATTCGCGTTTCTCACACACTTCGCTCCGAGCTCAAGTTGTGCGTTTCGGGATATCATTTGGACTTGATTTCCGAGGTGGTTGTCAAGTCCAGCTAGGCGGTCATAACCGTATAGTTTCGGAGTAATCGGACTTTCGACATGCGGTCCAGGTCTCCTACGGAGTTTCATGGTGCTTCCGAAAGCAATTGGGTTTTGAGGTGGATCCTAAGTTTTTAGGTAATGTAGCGTTAATGGTTCTACCCGGTTTGGGTCTTACAGATCGTATTTAAATTGATTAGTGTTAATTTCACAGATAATCTAGTTTAGCGCTTAGTTAATTCTCGTCTAATTTCCAAAGGATTTGGTCCTTGGTGATTTCTGTCTGAGGTGGTACTCGGGTCTTTGTACGAATTTTTCCGAGACGTTAAAAGCTCTCCAAGGCAAGTCTCTCTGCCTCTCCACCTATGAAAAGAATTATTAGTTCTTGCATTTGTAGTGAAGAAGTGGAGACCATATTTGTTGGGTCAACAATTTAAGATCAAAATTGACCAACATAGTCTCAGATTTTTACTTGAGTAACACATTAGTACACCTGGACAACAAAAGTGGATCACAAAATTGTTGGGGTATAATTTGTGGTCCAGTATAAGAGTGGTCGTGAAAACAATGCTGTAAATGCTCTTTCACACCAAGAAGATGAAGCGGAAGGCGGGTTATTTGCATCTCGAGCCCACTTGCCACGTGGGTAGGCCAGTTAAAGCAATGACCCGGAGCTATAGGCACTAATGGAGTGATTCTTTGAGGGTGAGCTGGAAGCTACTAGATACACTTCTCACAATGGGCTTCTTTTCTACAAGGACCAAATCTGCCTGGGTTCATAAATGCCTATCAAGCTTCAAGTATTGAAAAACCTCCACAACAACCCCACTACAAGCCACTCCGGCTACCACAAGTCAACGAATTAAAGTGGACTTCTATTGGCCTAGTATGTGATCTAATATCAAAAGGTTCGTCAAAGAATGCAACGAGTGTCAACTCAACAAATCTGAAAACATCGCACCACCAGCTTGTTGCAACCATTGCCAATTCTTAATAGAATTTGGACTGAAATCAACATGGATTTTATATATGGGCTTTCACTCTCATATGGCAAGAACATGATAATGGTGGTTATAGATCAACTTTCAAAGTATGGCCATTTTATCTCTCTCACACACCCTTATAATGCCACTATTATAGCTCTTTTATTCATGGATTATATTTTAAAATTACATGGGATGTCGGTATCAATGGTAAGCGACCATGATCCCAATTTTACCAGTGCATTTTGGAAAGAACTTTTCACATTGCAGGGGACTCAAATTGCTCTTAGTTCAGCCGACCATCCCCAAACGGATGGACATTCCGAGATTATGAATAGGTATCTCGAAAGTTATCTTCATTGTTTCACGGGAGCAAAGCCTAAAGAATGGTCGAAATGGTTGGTGCTAGCTGAGTGGTGGTACAACACCAACACTCATTCCTCTACAAAGCTAACTCCCTATAAGGCCGTCTATAGACTTCCACATTCACGCATCTTATCTTACATACCCGGCACCACACAAGTGCAAGTCATTGAAGACAAATCGAAGAGTCGGATCAAATCCTCAAAATCCTTATGGAGAATCATCAAACTGCCCAAGAAGTAGTTTGTTGATCTTCACCAGATTAAACCTAAATTCGAAATCAGTAATTAGGTATATTTGCACTTATAACCCAACCGACAACATTTTGTTGCTTTAAGAAGAGCTCTTAAACTTTCTCTCTTAGGTTCTTTAGACTGTACCAAGTTATCCGATGCGTAGGACCAATTCCATATAAGCGCAATCTCCCACCTAAGGCCTGTATATACCTTGTATTTCATGTTTCTTGCCTAAAAAAGAAGCTGGGAGTGAATACAACAGTACAACACATGCCCATCAGTTACCAAAGAAACGTTCTTCACCTAGAACCGAAAGTTATACTCCAGCGGTGAATGGTTAAAAAAGGAAAATAAGACAGACACGGAGGTCTTAGTAAAGTGGCAAGGCACTAAGGTAGAGGATGCAACTTACGAGAACAACAAACTGAAAGAGCAATTTGCTAACCTTGGGGACAAAGTTAATTGAAGTGGGGGGAGGAGATGTCACATGCATGGGAGTTGAGTCAAATATAAGGTAGGATCATAGATTGTCATCTGTCTAATAAATTGGTTAGGGTTTATGACGGTTTCAGTTAATGTAATGTATCTAAGTTGTTTAAATGGGTTGAATGGTTGTTAGGTTGTTGAGTAATTTATGGATTCTGGTCAGCATGTAGGAATGTGTCGAACGTCTCTTGTAAATGAGTCTTTATAAAAGATAGTTAATTGAGTTGTATTTAAGAAGTCGCGGGTAAATGAAATTATCATAGAGAAGAATTATCCATTCATCTATTATTGGAGGATTAGCTCTCTCGAAAAAGCCTACTTGTTCTCTTACACAGATAATTATTTTAGTACATTATAAAAATAAAAATAAACAAACCAAGGTAAAAGAAACACCAAAAGCAAGAAGCCCCATGCTATGGCAATTTGCACTACAATGGATGGAAGAGCCAATTTATGTACGCAAAGGTGAGATTCTAGACATTTATTAGGTGGCGTGCACCATGAACATGCCCTTGGCCCAAAAATCAGGCCGGTCCACTCATCAGAGGTCTACATGTGTTAAAAAATGTGTTCATATGAAAATTATGTTTGAGAAAAATGGATGGATAGAGATAGAAGATTAATGCCAATCGATGAGAGTACCATCCTAACGTTTCATGGGAGGGGATGCTCCGGCTTGGCCCCCATCTGATCAACGGCTGCTCGGACTTGCATGTGTGTTAGGTTGTCACATGTACGCACACAGTTCCTTAAGAGCTTTTGTGAATCATCGATTTCAATACCATGGAATACTAAAATTAAGTTGTTTTAAATTATAGAAAAGATGAGGGAAAAGATCCAATCCCTACAGAAGCAGGAAATTTTCCCGTCTCTACTTCCTTAACCATGTACATGGCAGATGCATACAGTGATCTGAACCATTCTTTCCCCGGAGACGCCATGAATGGACCACAGCCCAAAATGCACAAGGATCAGGCAATCCTAACCATCTAAAAAGTAGTCACTTTGTTCTCCATTCTTTTAGGATTGCCCGATCACGATATTTTTGGCCTCCGAGCTGCCAACACTACCCCACCCCACCCCCCACCCCCAACACACACACACACACACACACACGTGTACGGTAGGGGATGCATGGCAATGTCGTGCTCCCGGAGGCGTTGGATCTCATCCAACTCATAAAATACCTGATCTACATATTACTAGAATGAGAGAGAGAGAGAGAGAGAGAGAGAAAACCTGACGTACGAGGGTTTTGAAAAGAGAATCTTCTCGACAACTGCCATTGCCGAAAGGCATGAAAATTGTCGGGCCCGTCGAGAAATCGATGAGAATAGAGAGATATCAGTACGGAAAAATCAGTAGCAATTCTGCGGGATTTCGAAGAGATTTGGATCATGTTCTGATAATGCTTGAGCGACTGAGGAGTTCTTGAGCTTTCTTACTCTGTTTTTCGCTGCGTTCGAGTGCTCGAGGTGACGAGGAATGAGAAATGCTCGCGGCACGTGCACGTGTTGCGCTCGGATCCTCAAGTGGTGCATAAGGTCAGCATACCAAGGCCTGGGAGCGGATTAGGTGAGACCCGGACCCACCGAGGTAGGTGGGACCGCTGACTGGTGGGGCTCAGAGTAATGTATGTGCCATAAATCCACACTGTCCAACCATTTTCAAAGCTCATTTTAGTGCATGACTCAAAAAATGCAGCATGTCCAAATCTTAGGTAGACCACAGCATAGGAAAGAGTTATCATTGAATTCCCAACCATTTAAAACTTCATGGAGTCCACAGTATTGTTTATCTGCTATCCAACCGGTTGATAAGGTCACAACGACCTATGCGAAGAGACCACCAAAATATCATCTTGATCCAAAGCATACGTGAGTCACAAGAAGTTTTTAATGGTCAATTACTTATTGTTTCCTGTGCTATGGTACATATGAGATTTGTGCTATGGTCCATTTGAGATTTTGATCTACTTTATTTATTATATCACACCCTAAAATGAGTTTTCAGGTTCAGATGGATGGATGGATGAAGTCACATAGATCAAGGTTGGGCCCACAATCAGAGATCCCATGCAGCTTGATGGTTCCAAGATCCACTGAAGCAGTTCCCACTAGGCCATAAAAATAGGCCGGGCCTGGGTTTTTGGTCTGAATGGCCTCACGCTGATTCCGTACGGAAAGATTGCAGGCAGTCCACGTTATGCTGATAAGTTGATTGAGATTGAACGGAAGCCAAATCCAAACGGTATCCGTGCCCTGAACTCTGTCCATGCCCTAAACCCTGAGGGCTTGTTTGGACGAGCGAATTAGGTGGGAGTGAGTTGTATTAGGGTGGATTGCACGGCTTTCAATGCCATAAATGAGTTTGACAGTGGATTATATGCAATCCACTATATTGCTATATCCATGGCTCATCTACTACCATGTTTGGACGAGTGGACAAGATGGGATTTCAAAAGCATAGTGCGTTTGGGCGAGCATAGATTGTATGGGATTGATATACTTAGATGGAGGGACGGTTAACCCAATCGCATGGAAAAGGATTGGCTACTCCCCTTGCCACCAGCCCCGTGTCTAGTGGTTGGTGATATGTGGGACCCACCATATGTATGTGTTTCATCCATTCCACTTATTCATTTTTAAAAATCATTTTAGGACCTGACACAAAAATTGAGGGGGATATATATCTCTGGTGGACCACACCACAAGAAAACAACAACAATTGGATATCCACCATGGAAATCATCCTACGGCCCATTGTACTGTTTATTTGACATCTAATCTGTTAAGTAGGTCATACAGGCACAGATGAACGGAAAAGAAAAAAATCAGCTTCATCCAAAACACGGAAGGCCTCAAAAGATTTTTAATTGGTCAACGCTCATTCGACACTGCTTCCTGTAATGTGGTCCAATTAAGAATGATATATACATCATTTTTGGTCTCATACCATAAAATGATCTATAAAAATAGATGGATGGCATGGATGAAACACATGAATCATGTAGGGCCCACAGATCACCGACCACCAGTCATTGGCTGGTGGCAGGGGGAGTAGCCAATCCGCATCCCATTTGCATCAACGGACGGATTGCAAGTATACATGCACTGCAACTTATGATGTAGCTGTTGTCTGTGCTCTCTGCGCCACGAGATGATGTAAATGTTTCATCCATGCCGTTCATCCACTTTCACATATCACCTTACACCATTGTCCCAAAAATTGGAGGCGCGATTTATCTCAGGTGGACCACACCACATTAAGATATAGACCCATCAGCGCCTTTAATACCTAGTTTATTCAATCAATATCACTATCACCATTGAACATAGTCGTGTATCCGCATGGACCACATCATGTGACAGTAGTGTAATACAGATAGATCCCAACAGGTGTATGACAGTCGAAAATAGAGATATATGAAAACATGAGAAGCAAAACAACATGTCAAAACATAAGTTGTGCGGGAAATTGAGAGGAAAAGAAATGGGTGACATATTACAGATACATATAGTCATCCGCGTTAGGCTAGAATTTGAAAATAACAAGGAAGGCAAGAAAAATGACAGGGAGACCAACTAGAAGGGCATAGAACATCTCTCTGTTTGATGGAGGAAGATCATCAGTGACATGGCCGTAGAAATCATGGTCGGTGTCGCCTGTGCTGCCTGTACCGTCTGTTAGATGGATGATGACAAAGAATGGCAGATGTCCAGATTATCAGAATATGTAGCAAACTGAACCGCATGAGAATCCGTGCGAAGTCTCGATGATGCACGTCTTACTGAAGTTACCGTCCCAGAATGCAACTGTCTCTTTCCAGTTCCTGAATGCGCGGTGTATCGCTCCACTATATCCTTCCACCTCCAACCTCACGTCGTCCCAACACATGTATATTTCAGGCCTACATCCCACCAAGACGACGTAATACTTCTCCTTGCCTATCGGCAATGACATGGACATAATTAGCACGAGATTCATGTCTTGGAATAGAAATTCGCAATCGAAGTTTACATACAGTACTGTCCTATCGAATAGCATTGTAAAGTACAAAGAGACTAGGAAATGAAAAAGCTATACAGTTTTCAGTACATACCCTTCCAAGCTAGTGGATTGTATGGTCTTATCTGTCTATGAAACCATATAAATGATGTTAACAACAGAAAATCATTCGCCATCGCAAAAGTCATATTTTTATATACTACGGATATACCACCATATTTGTCAGTCCAGAAAAATAAATCTTATAAACAAAAATTTCAAACACTAGATCAAGTAAATCAAAATTATTACATGCCAACACCTAACAAGCAAGAGAAGATAACCAAAAATATTAAATCCTCAGATGGATCCGACACCTTGATCACCAAAGTGGTCATGGAATGTTTTTTTCAACCAGTCAATGCAGCGCTCAGGTCGCAGACTCACATAGAACGACACCAGCTCCTTGTCCTTACTCAAGAGCTGACCAACCTCAAAAAACTTCGAGTTAGTCAGCCTCTGGACCTCTTCTAGTACATCAAGTACTTTGGAAGTGCGATTCACCGACTTCCCGAGGCTAAAATTTCAGTATTGAATTGGCGACGGTCTGCAGAGAGGCCCCGAGTACTTCACAGAGACGAGGATAGCGCGATCATTTCCTTCCCGCACTCCCACTTTGAGTAGCATTGGAATCAGCTATGTGAGTAGGAGTGCTACGTGAGCCGTGTTGTCCCATCGAAGGACGTCTGGTGAGAATGGGATGGTCCCTGTGGATTCTGTGTCAAAATCATTTGACAAGTCAATTGTATCATCGATATGATCATTCACCTCTCTCCATGCATCATTGAGTTCTCGTTGAAAATGAGATGATGATGCTGATGCAGCTATACTCCTACTGTCACAGACATACCGTCCCGTTGCCTAGTTCGAACCGACGATCATTGTACTCTCAATCCATTTCCCGCGCAGTCTTTTTGCACGTGGGTGAGACTGCAACCGTATAATGAGCAGTTGTAAGTACAGTATGCGAGTTAATAACACATTAAATGGCGGAAGCTGTATATTTCAAAAATCATACCTTAAGATATTCCTTCCAGACTTCATCGAGGGCCGTCACCACCATCTGCTCACTGTCCCATCCAAACCCGCTAGCCGCCAGCATATCCTTCACTGCAGTGTACTCCCTCTTGTAATACCTTAGTCGATTCGACACATTCTGCCACTTGAGGACTATATTGGTATGCTTTGTTACGGCTTTTGCGGCAATTTGGTACGCCTCACATTTGAAACCATTATCGCCCTTACATCTCAATGCCACTTATTCCAGAAATATGTCGATCATAACCTAATCCAAGTCAGGAGTCTATTTTATTTTTAGGGCTCTAGATGCAGGCTCAGCCAGGGATTTCACATCTTCGTGCTTGGGGAAGATCGTGTAGGCACCATTGGTGTCTTAGCCGGTGAATGTGTTGGTGTCAATGGATCATCAAACACTCGGTCTGCTATATCACTTGAATATCAAGTACATGTGATGATTTGCAATTGTCAACCATAATCATAAGAATGACAACTATTTAGAAATCACGATTAATAAAATCATCATTTGGTATCTCCATTTAATGAATGTATGTAGTCAGAAGTTGGAAGATCTTAATTACATTGTCAAGTACGCAATGTTTTGTGAAAGTAAATAACAGCAAGTCACGAAATTTGTAACATTTAACGAGCAATTATCTATTCCTACTATTTTACTATGCATCCGCCCACATTCTGGTTGCGATATCATCGCTCACGCGGATCCAAACATCCTTTTCACGTTGAGATGCTCGCAGTAACCATTATCACTCGTCATTTATTGATACATCTTGAGGCGTTGAGTTACTCTCCCCATCAACAACAGATATTCCAGCGAATTTCATCTCTTCGTCAAATTCTGGACCGATACGTATGAAATTATATAATACACAGTATGCTATCACAATTTGACCTGTGTGTGGAATTCATACTGCATGGTGGTCTTCAAGATGGGGAATCTGTCTTTCATAACACCAAAACAACGCTCAATTGCATTGTGCGACTATGCGTGTCTGTAATTAAACAGCTCCTTCATGTTGGCAAGTGCTCTCCCGGTTCGATACTTTTATAAGTGGTATCGAACGCCCCGGATAGAACCAGAAAACTGAGTGAATGTGCATATCCGGCATCGACAACGTAATATTTTCCTACACATTTGAATCAAAGTCCCATTGAGTGAACAATCAAATAATTTGAGTTGATGAAATATATTGGCAATCTCTTAAAAGATAATCAATATCATGCGGGACAAGCAAGGGATCATCTGATCGAATCAATGCGCTGTGTAGAACCCTCACATCCGACGCAGAACCCTCCCAACCGACCAATATGTATATGAAATTCAAATCAAATGAACACATCACCAATACGTTTTGGGAGAGGACCCCCTTCCGATTGTGGAAGCTCTCATGGTTACCGGTAGGCACATGAGCTGGAATGTCTGTACCATCAATTGCCCCAACACAATCCTATATGCATTGGATTAGGCTGTGAATGAAAGGAAGTTAAAAAATAGGTATATAGAAATCTAACCCACCATAAATAATACCTGAAAGTAAGCAGCCCAATTTGCGTTTGTCGTTATCTCAGATGGAGTCGTTGGTCTGGCCTGTTTAACGAAAAGGGGGTAAAGAGATACAATTACATTTAGTACACGGTGAAAATGGTGACTCGTTGTTTCACCCGATCGAATGAATCTATGACCTATCACAAAACATTTTCTTCTCGCGTAGCTGGGTACATAGTTCAAAGAATGTTTCTCGATTCCTCTTAAGTCGCGTGACACAATCCCGGTCACTGGCCCTATTGATAGAATTGACGAACCTACTTCGCTCATCATCTCCAAGACGAGTTGGCCGTTTGAACATGTATTCATGACAATATTCCCAGACAATGCACTACAAAATCGGACGGGAGGAAGACAACAGAATGGACCACCCTAGAGATTTATGCAAGAAAGATTGGAGCAAAGGGAATAAATACAGGGCAAATTGGATGGACGAAAAAGAAATCCTACTGCATATGTATATCAGACCTGGACTAGAAGCCATCGCATCTAGCCAGACAGGCCAACTCCATATCGGAGGGCCTGTTTCGCCGGAAACCACAGATATACATCAGATGCATGAAAACCCTTCATGGCCCTCTCGCATGCTACAAAAATCATCCATATCTAGAACATGCAAGACATATGCACGGTACAGAACAACGTCTCATGCTGATCGTGAGTGGAAGAAGACATACCTCAGGATGACCAGACCCTCAGCTTGTAATGGCAGCCGATCGATGAAGACGGCCATCATGACCCTCAGGTGGTTGTTATAAACCCCATTTCCCGCCAAAACGGAAACCTACCACAGCATCTCTCCCACCAAATCGAAAGCATGGAAAATCCCATCCCACAATTCGTAAGCTAGACTGTGGACGGACTTGGGATGGGATCAAGCATGGGATAGGGATGAGGCGAGATTTGAAGTCGACGGGATTTGCAATCCACCGGATCCTCTCCCGAATCCAGAGACCACTCCCATCCGTCGTCAATACCACGCCACCCAAACAAAACTGTAGGAGGACGGGGTGGGATTTCAAAACCCTATCCCACCTACTCCACTCTACTCCCACCTAATCTGCACGTCCAAACACACCCTAAAAGCCCAAGCCTGGGAATCAACCATGAACCCGGTCAACCAGTCAAATAAACCCATCAAAAACCCAAAACCGAAACCTAGCTAGTCAACCCACTAAATCAACTCACCTAGTCAGCCTGCCCAATAAACTCACCTTGTCTAACTAGCCCCGAAACCCATTTGGTCCATGCCTACTTCCAAACCCCAAATCAGATTACAAAGGGAGACAACAAAGTAGCCACAGTTGGCCAAGCTCCCCACATGTGTGGGAGAGCCCACCCTCTAAAGCTTAAGCTTTGGCAAAGTTCGAGCAGCATCCAGTGTGCTGCTTGCCATGTGGCACATTTCGTACTTTTGTGAGTTGTCCGTTCATGTGTAGCCCATTCCTTTGTAAATCTCAAGCATGTGCAAAAAGTCTAAAGTTACCCCGATACCCATCTCTTATGCCAAAATTACACCTTATGCCCTTAAATCCAACGCATGAGATCGTAGACACCCCATAATCAAAACATGACCACTTGACTTTGTAACTTGGGTGGGCCCTTGATTTGAACAACTAAAATCGTTATAGAAAGGCAACCAACAGTCCGAATCGAGCTAAGGTTAGCCCCTCTCTTGACTTTCAAATGCTCTAATCAAGGCATTATGATGTTGTATGATGGATCGGATCCATACATCGATCACACATTTTTCGATCTTGACCATCCAATACTCTAATTGAGGCCTTTGCATGCTGTATGACGGATCGAATATGCATATCAATCACATGTCATGCATTCACACACATCATGCATTGCATTTCATGCGTTTTTCAATTCCTTAATGGATCCCTGATCCTAATCGTCTAGTATCCACTTGGAGCCCTTTGGACGCCGAATGATGGATCATATCCATTCTGTATAATTTTATTTTATTTTCCCAGTGGATATGTGATCTTGACTGTCCCACATCCACTTGAAGCTCTTTAGACATCGAATGACAAATCAGATCCATTCCATTTTATCACTTCATGCGTTGCATTTCATCATAGCATGCATTTGCATCCATCTCATTTCCATGCAACATTTAATAAGGTAACCCTGATTCCGATAGTTTAAATTTCTAAAAAGACCTTTTGGACGTCAGGTAGCAAATTAGGTCCGTTACATTTCATCCCAAATTATTCAATCTTAACCGTCTAAAGCTTTGATCTAGGCCATTAAACGTCGTATGATGGATCAAATCCATATCATCTACATCAATCAAAACCTTATTCAAAACATCCAAATTTTTCAAAAAGACCTTTTGGACGCCGAGTGGCAACCAGACCTGTTCCATCTCATCCAACAACTTTGATCTTGACCCCCCTAATACTTTGATTGAAGCCATTAGATGCAGTATGAAGGATCAGATTGACACATGTTAATCACCCTAGATCTTAACCACCCAAAGTTTCAATCAAAACCTATTAAACGTTGTATGATATATCAAATCTATCCTGAGTCATACCAAAAGACCAAATTCTGCATTTACAATATCTGCATGATGGGTAAAAGGCAGGTATGTCTGTTAAACACAAAATTCACAAATACAATATAAAAAATTTCAAAAAACTTCCAAAAATATCAAGCACGTTTGACATCTTATACAATGATCAGTTTCCCATACTCCTCGGTGGATGTCAACAAAAAATACATTTGGTTTCAATTTTAAACCAAAAGGATTTTACCCAAAAGTTTTTTTATAGCAAACATAAGATGATCAACCTAAACTCATAGTGCCAGTCCAATCATTCTGGAAAAATGATAGATTCAAAATTCTTTGTTTTGATACCTGGATTTAGAGTTGGGCATGGGATGACTCAACTCGGTAAACTTGACTCGTCCGACTTGATCCGAACCGAGTCGGTGAGTCGATCTGAACTGAGTAGACTTCATCCAATCCGAACCCAAACCAAGTTGAGTTCGGGTCACCCAGTAACTCGACTCGCACACACGCACACACAAAGTCATGCTCACCTATGCACCTATGCACGTGTGCACCTTTGCGCATGTGTTATGGGCATCTAATCCGAACGGTCCATGTGATGCGGAATCCCATGAAACCCCAAAGGATAAAGTTTCACCTGATCTAAAATTTTGGTGGGTCATAGCAAAGAGAAATGCAAATCAAAGGAGGAAACTGTTTTCATTTTTCATGGCCTACCAAAGTTATGGATCAAAGTAAAAAAATTGGGCTTGGGAGGTTTCATGAGGTGTTCTTCACGTGGACTGTTCGGATTTTGGAGTCACATGTGAACTAGTGCGTAGCTAAGCACACACGTGGGCTTGGGACGTATGATGAGTTCTCAAAAGAGTTTGCAAGGGTTCCATGTGAACTAGTGCGTAGCTAAGCACACACACGCACACACACACACACACATATAGGCTGCAATATTGGCAAGTGCACCTAGGTTATGAGTTATGATTTAAGCCCGTGGATACCCGCTGTACCCGACCCGACTCTGTACTTGTGACTAGGTCGAACTCAGTCCAAATTAGTCTAGGCTAGACTCAGATTGGGTTAGTCATGCTGGGCTTGGTATCGAATTGGGTCGAGTTTGGGTCAGGTCTATTTCAAAATCAAATCGAGTCGAGCCATCCCTAACTCGGTTCGACTCGACTTAATGCCCAACTCTACCTGGATTAGCGTAATCCACACTCCAACTTGTGAAAAGATCTTTTACAACTCACAGTGACAAAATCCAAAACTCGAATGGCTAAAAGCATAATCCACACAATTTTATTCCGGGACATGTAAAACTATTGCATTGTAATGTGGGAGATCCGTAAAGCCATAAATCTTATAGGCAACTACCCATTACAAACAATACGCTTGCAAGCGATCCTAGGAGATTGTGCAGCATAAAAAAAAGTACTCTTATAGATCCAACATGTGTTATCCTCATAAGGTCGTGCGCTCGCATGGGCTTTAACCACTCAAACATCAAACCCAGTAAATTTCTTCGATGCGTACGCCAATCAACAATGTGAAAGGCCTGCAATTAGATATTGTAACGCTTTCCCCACCATTGTGAATTGTCTAAGTTAAGCTTGTAACCAAGCAAGCGTCTATCATGATACTCTGTCAAGCAGAGGAACCAATCACCTCTTTGTCTACTCTAGGTGGGGTGTCCACTCACTTTGGCATTTGGTTATATTCCAACCTCTGCTAGAGAGGGGCATCTATAGACAACCCCTAATTAAAACATGACCACTTGGCTTTGTAACTCAGTTGGGCCATCAATTTGAACGGTTAAAATTGTCACAAAAAAGGCAACCAACGGTATGGATTGAGCTAGGGTTAGCCTAGCACCATTCTGAGCACCAGCATTTTTCCCCAGCGCCATCTTTGCGCAGAAAACTAAATTTTAGTGATTTTTCACGAGTTTTGGCCCTCCAGCTGCTCATTGACACATGGCTTGGCTTACACAAGCCTCACCCATGCCATCATCCATGCCATGACCCATGTTGTCTTCCTTGACATCATCCATGCCATGACCCATGTTGTCCTCCCTATCATCATCCATGCCATGATTGCTACCATCATCCAAGTCACGCCTGCACCATCAACCATGCCCATCCTATGACTCATGGGATGGCACGGTTCACACGAACCTAACTATGCATCCAAGCCTGAGGCTCTTTAGGTCCGAACCTTCCCTTCTGACACTTACAAAAGGCATTCTCGCCTTAAAGAAAAAGAGGTGGGCAGGGAGAGTGAACAGAAGGCCAGTCAGAAGGAAGAGCTAAAGAGAGGTCTAGAGTGTCTAGAGAACCTGAGAGAGAGAGAGAGAGAGAGAGAGAGAGAGAGAGAGAGAGAGAGAGAGCAACAGCCAGGTCACGATGCACGCACCGCATGGGGCAAACCCTTTCTAGTAAGCCCTCTCTGAAATTGTTTGGATCTGGGAACATTTTGAGAAGCAACTTAGGGCAATGAAAAGTGAACTCCAAAAGTGGCATGGAGTGGATCTCCCATTAGCCAACTTTAAAGATCTTTACCCTTTCCTGGATGCCAGGGTACCTGAAAACTTTAAGGTGCCAAAATTCGAATGATACGATGACGTAGGATGCCCTGTAGCCCACATGAAAGCATTTTACAACGAACTCAATGCCATGGCAGGGGATGATGGAATCTTGATCTGATTGTTCCAAAGTCTGTTACATGCTTAGTTGGTACACATCACTTGATCATTACAAAGTCAGTACTTGAGAAGACATGTCCCAAGCATTAATTAATCGCTTTATGTACAATTTAAAAGTAGCACCAAGAAGGGCAGACCTTGCTACTTTAAGGCAAAGAAATAATGAGTCTTTTTCAGCTTATGTTAGATGGTGGCAGGCCAAGGCCACCAAAATGAAAACCCCCATTGACGAGGAAGAGCAAATCTCCATGATTGTCCACTTGTCAAACTCGAGTATATTTGGATACCTCGTATTATATCCGTATGTCAACTTCATCTAACTTATCTGCTATAGGGAACAAGTCAAAATCGAAATAAGGTTTGGGATAATCTCCCCTAGCCACATCAGGCCACACCGGAAAAGTGGGATTAGGTGGATGAAGAGCCCATAGAATACGAGAGCGATGATGACGATATCCTCATTCTATGTCCAACAAAAGATGATGATCTTGTCACTTTTGCCCAAGGCGCACCATTCGCCACTTAACAGTGATGACTCCAATAGTAATAGCAACCACAAATATGGAACCTACAATACTCAAATCAAAATTGACAAATGGGTACAGTTCAGGAACCTAGGCAGTTCACTCCATTGACTCAATCTTACAGTAGCATATTAGTCATGCTAGTCCAAAGGGAACTCCTTATCCCACTGCAGCCTAGGCCCCTATCAAACTCATTGTCGCCAAACTATAACAAAAATGAGTATTGCACATTCCATCATTCTAGGGGGCACACAACGAACCGTTGCTTTACATTAAAACATGTGGTTCAGATTTTGATCAACAAAGGAAAGATTCAGTCGTGACCCTGGACACAGCTTCTAAAAACATGCTTTAGAATCCTTTGTCATCGCATCAAGTGAGCCTCAATACATGAGGCATCCCTACCATCAATCTTGTTTGGGAAAGGTCTCATCCCCATTTAACCCAGTTCACCCGTTCACCCCGTTTATCTTACAAGGGGCACCGTCCTACTCAACGCCCACTCAAATCTTGGTCCTCCAAGGATAGACCCCTAATCCAACCTGTAATCCTATTTCTAGCCAGACAGAGGCCAATCAGTCATCAGTCCTCTAGGAAAAGATCCACAACCAATGTTTAACATCGCTCCCTACTACAGTCCAACATGTTTAGTCAACCATTCGTCCTTCAAGAAAGGTCACCCGAGACGAATTGCCTGTCGCATATCTCTGCCTAGTAAAAGCACCATGCTGACCAGCCAACTTTCTTCCAAGCTCAGAGTTTAGCTCCCTCCTTAGATTCCCTGACATGCAACGAGCCCATGATCCTTCAAGGAAAGAGCCTGGTAAGTCTTCTGAACCATTGGCCTCTGTCTCTCATTCACCTCAACCCCCAGCCTCCCAATCCCCGGTCATAGACATACGACCATTTGAAATTGACACACCAAACAACATTTTCGAATCGAAAACTAAATCACTTTCGATTTGCGTGTCCTAACGGATCAAACTATGTCTTTTCTCTTGCCAATAACAAAATTTTCTATTATCAGCTTGAAACCATGTCTTGATTAGAGTCATTGATGTTCGAGAAAATTCAAGCCAGACTGGATCATAATATCAAACTACTTCAAAGGTTAGGGCAACAAGGTCCAACAAGAGAACAAGGCTAGGGGGAGGAATACAATCCCTTCACCTGCCCACCAATCAGACACATCAGTGCAGGGATTGTTTATCCCAATGATGAGCTAGACTTCGCATTAAAGGACTAATTGCACAGGCCAACGTTGACAGAGCTGACTGGTGAGGGCCTAGATGAGAGGCGGCAGTTACCCTTTGTAAGACCCGTATCTTAGTCCATACCATTCCGTAGACTTTCGCGGTCTTACTGGTCGAATTTCGACAACCTTCGACCCTTAATCGATATTTGCGCATGACCCCGATTCATACGTCGTCAACCCGAGTCGACTCAACCCAAGAACATTACCATAGCGACCGCGCCGTCGCTGCGGTTCTGATGCCGCGACTTGCGCGCCAAGGCGAAACCCTGGTCAAGAGATGTGGGCCAACGTTCGATGTGAGAAAAACACCGTGTGTTGCAAAATCCAAGAGAATCTCTACGAGATGTCACATCAATCCATCAACATGTCAAGTACACATCACCTTTCACCCATTCTCAAGCAACCACAAAAGTCAAGAATCTCTTACAAAGTCCATACCTTTCTTACACTAAAAACCCTCAAAGTCAAAAAGTTCTTACACCACCCATGCTTTTCTTACACAAATGGCCACAAAAGTTAAGATTTTCTTACACACCCATCACTCACCACATCCATCACCCATCAGTCTCTCTCCCTTCACAACTCTCTCTCATTTCTCAAGCTTCATTCCAAGTAACAAAAGACTCCATACGTATGAACTCTCCAAGCCTCTCCCTCTCTTTCAAAACTTCAAGTGTAGCCCACCTCTCCATTCCAAAATCTCTCATCCTAGCCATCCATTCCTCATCTCCTCCATTGGAATCAAAGCTAAGGAGCTAAGGAACCCATAGGAGCAAGAAGATCGAACGGTGAGTGATTTTTAAAAATTTTATTTTCATTTATTTGTTGATTTAAGGGCCACATGTAGTGGGACCCACCTTGAAGTAGGCCTTGTATTAAAGAGGGGCCCATAGTGGCGGGGCCCCTCCATTCTTGTCGATCTCTCTCTCTCTCTCTCTCTCTCTCTCTCTCTCTCTCTCTCTCTCTCTCTCTCTTTCTCTCTCTCTCTGGCCATGGCCCACTTATGATGAGTGTTTTTCATCCACACCATCTATCAGTGGAACCCATCTATGTGAGACACACCATGATATTTATATGCCATCCCAACCGTCTATAGGGGGGCACTGTCACGCCCCAAAATTCGGGTACAGAGTGTGCACTCTCAGACCCGAGTTTCAGTTCGTAACTCAAGTATAAGGTGTACTAACTTAATTCTTTAATCGATTTGATCGTATGTAATATTTACGTTCAATATAAAGTCCGTCATAATCTCAATCTCACATGCATTATACTTAACACCAATCAACTAATCATAGATAAATCTTGACAATCCTTGAAATAAAATAAACTTTAAAATTATTCATTTATTATGCCATTATACTATAACGGTGTTTATTCCATGTTAATATTGTTCCAAAGAAATAAAACTAAATAATTTCTTAAAGTCTCAAAATAAATACCAGTGCATCATATTATAATCAAACTATACTAACAAAATAAAATATATAATTAAAAATTTTCTAATGCCGCCACTTTGTCTTCAGATAAGTATGCCCATGTTTCAGGTGAGTCATGTTCAGGTACGGTAAATCCTTCCGGTTCTTGCGACACGTCATCTGTTAATGGCTCCTCTGTATGATTTTTCCATCAATAAAAATGTAAGCTAGCCAAGCTTAGTGATATAACCCAGCATGGTTCATAATCACAGTAATTAAAATAATACATTAAAAAAAATATGTACAATGATATGAATGTAAAATGATGTATGAATGCATCAGATGGGATAATCGTCCATCTGCTTAGGTTAGAGATCGTCAACCCGCATCCACCCGTTGGGTAGGCTTCCACCTTTCGGTAGGCTTGGGCATAGCCCGCATCTGGTAACGCTCTACCAGGATCGACATTTCTTCCAGGGAGGGCCCCTAGGATCGACCGTGCATTATGCAATATAGTGAATGATGGATGATATCTAACTGCATATTAGGCATAGTTGTCTCCATTAGATATTCACATATAAAATTTTTGTACATCTATCATATCAAAATATTCAAATCAGTAAATCAATCAAACAATCATAATTATTTATTTTAATTTTAATGAATTATGAGACAAGTTGGGTCACTCACCTGAGTTTGGTAGTATTGACTCTGCAATGTGATTAGGTTGATTTGAAATTCGAGATCCTATCAATTTTATCAACGATATTATTATTCATTTATTTTTTTATTACATGGTGGGGCCCACCTTTGATTAATATCCTAGGTGGCCAGATCCAAAATAATCAAATAATTCTTTTTAAGATTATAAAATTGAATGAAATTTACTTGATCGGGGTGGCCCATCGGATGGTCAGATCATCCAGATTCTTGAGGTATTGTTATGTTTTACCTCGATGCATTGGAGGAGTGGTATGGATCTAACCACACATTCACCAATGACCCATCTTGACCTTCTACGCCAAGTGATACCAACACTTGCGCAAAATATCTAAGATTCCTTTATCAAACACTTCTTGATCTAGCTAATGTGGCCCATCTGATGATTAGATTGATCTGAATATTAGGGTTCTTATGTTTTTTGGCCTCATGAATCATATGATCCGATCATATCTAATCTAATTTAAACAGATGCACACCAACTACAATTACATAATTTTAGATTCGCCTCACCTTTAAAGGGCATCCACCCATGATTCAATATAATGAACATGTGACCAATCCACACCGTTCATTGCATTCACCGAATCAATTTATATTAAATATATAAAAATATTAAAAGGACGATAATATACATACCCGATCTAAGCACTCCAAAATTCTCTTTCTCCCTTTCTTTGCTATCGCATGTAGCCTTTTTCTTTAATATTTAAATTTGACTAAAAGTCTTTTATTCTTGAGAGATGCGGAGAGGGATATTTAAATTTGACTAGAAGTCTTTTATTCTTAAGAGATGCGGAGAGGAATATTTAAATTTGACTAGAAGTCTTTTATTCTTAAGAGATGCGGAGAGGGATATTTAAATTTTATATAAAATAAAGATAAGATTTTTTTTTAAAAAAAAATCTTTTATTATTATTAGTAAATTTCACGGCCCTTACAGGCACCTTGTTGTGGCTAACAGTGAGGTGTGGCCACTATTGAAGTGTGATCTGACGTGGGCCCCACCTCCGTAACTCATGGCAAACCGAGTGGAAGGTACCTCGTTCAACATTGGAGGTCTGGCATCGATCCCTGGTGGTGGCTAACATGGAGTATGCGCACTGACGTGGGTGTCCTCACGTCAGTAGCTAAAAAAGAAAAGGAAAGGTTTTGGTGGGCCAGCTCATGCAGGCCCCACCTTGATGTATTTGTTCAATCCATGCCGTTCATCCCTTTTTCCAACTCATTTTAGACGTTGGGCCAAAAAATGAGGCTGATCTGTCAATCAGGCAGGCCATACATAGAAAATATGTTCCCTACTGTTCAAGCTAATAGGAACCGCCTTGCTGTTTCTACTCGCCAAAAATGCCGAACATTGGGCTTGTTCGGCATGTTTTGAGCACTAGAATACTTTGGGCGGAGTGGATTCCCAAGGAGTGGGCCCCACATGTGTTTTTTTTTAAGAAAACAATAAATAAATAAATATAAAGGCAAGAGGTAGCGCCTCTGCCTCTTTGACAGCAACAGCTGCACGCTGCTGCGTGCAGCGGGCGGGCAGGCAGCGTCCCACGGCTGCTGCCGTGGGCCCCACCATGATGTATATGTAAATTCCATGCCGTTCATGTGGTGGGCCCCCTCCAAGTTTTAACCAAATCCAAAACTCAGGTGGCCCACACCACACGAATCAGTGGGATTGAACCTCTACCATTGAAACCCATTTTTGGGCCCACATAAGTTTTGAATCATTCTGAAATTTGTGTTTTCCCTTCATCCGGGTCTGAGTGACCTTATGAACGGATTGGATGACAAGTAAACATTGTGGTGGGCTCCACATGGGACCCACAGTGATGTATGTGTTTTATATCCACCGTCCAGGTGGACGGTGGAAGCCCACCATGATATTTGTGTTTTATTCTCTCCGTCTAGCGGACGGTGGAGCTGGGGCCCACGGTGCTGCATGTGCATTATGCACACTGTCCAACCACAGTGGACCCCACCCTGGGGTGTGTGCAGTATCCAAACCGTCCATCCACTTGGAAAGATCATTTTAAGGCATGAGTTGAAGAATGAGACCGCTTTATGATCAAGTGGGCCACCTATATTTGGGTGTGACCCATTTGATTCATATAAGGCCTATGGGTTTAGGCCCATTTGACTCATATAAGGCCTATGGATTTAGGCCCATTTGACATATAAGGCCTATGGATTTAGGCCCACTTGATAGATAAGGCCTATTGGTTTAGGCCCATTTGATTTATATAAAGCCTATAGGATTAGGCCCATCTGATATGTATAAAACCCATGGGACTGGACCCACTTTGATGTATTCCAAGGCCTATGGGATTAGGCCCATTTGATAGGTAAGGCCCAGTCGGTGTGGCCCATTTGATATATATAAGGCACATGGGTCGAGAACCATTGATGCATTCTAAAGCCCACTGGTTATGACCCATTGCAATGCACTTAAGGCCCATTGGTGCGGCCCATGGATGTGGCCCACTTAATGAATATAAGACCTATTGAATGTGGCCCATTTGATATATTTAAGGCCCAATGGGATGTACCTAAGGTCCATTGCAATGTGTAATCCCAATACGGATTAGGTAACGATGTTTACGACGATCGTGCCTTGGAAGTAATGTTGGTTTGACGTCCACATTGCGAGTGTAATGCTTGTTGGATGTCCACATTACGACTCTCCTTAGGGCCCATTATTAGGCCCGTACTTATTGTGTATAGGCCGTCCGGGCCCATCCGCATTGTAAGGATAGTTCATTTCATTATAACATGTTTAGTATAGTTCCATGACTCATGATCATACGCATCATATGTATGCTTGATATGAGAAGTGACTGATCATAGCATATGCCTTTGAGCAGATTGTTTATGGGACCCTGATTAGGCGGTGTTGCCCTGCATGAGCGCACGATACGCGTAGGATTTACTGCATGATTGGATAGTATGATTCATATATTTCGCATTGTGTGATATGGTTGTTGTATGCCTTAGCGACATCGGGGTCGTAGCCTCCACAGACAGATCGTGGTTGGCAGGATTGAATATCAAAAATCTCGTTCTACATGAGCTGCTATAGATATCCCTGGGTGAAAGTCCCTAAACCCTTATGGTACCAAGAGGTTGCTCCAACGTCTAGACCGAGTGGGTGGATGAGCGTTGTGTGCCGAATACCAGATGATTGCGCTCTCCACTGTGTCGTGGTCGGTTGGAAGGGGGTGCGGCCTTACCTGCCCGAGTGTAGGGGGCAATGCTAGGCTGAGTCTGACCAGCTCGAGGAATGGGTCCGCTATCGACGAGTCAAGCCCGATATTGGCAGACGCATGGTGAGGTCTCTTCCACTTACCTTATTGCGCGCGATGAGGTGGTGATCTGGTTTAGAGTGTACTAGACCCCGGTAATATCCTAGATTTAAGCTGTATTGATGTGTGAACATAGATGAGGATTTGTATGCTTGAGTTGCATTTCACATCGCATGGCCTTGGGATGGCCGATATCATTCATGTCTTGCATCGCATAGTTTTGGTACGGCTAATGGTTTTCATGGATCCATCTGTATATTCCGCATTACTCTGATATTGCATGTTCATATTACTACCTTACGCACACACTTTCACCACCCTCTATGCTTTCTATAAGCTTATGCACGACAGTTGCGTGCAGGTGACGTTGGCTCGCAGCAACGTTGAGGCAGGAGCGCTTAACAGATCGTTTTGGAGTTTTGTTCGTCATCATTGTATTTTCCCTTTATGCTCATTGTTCTTGTAAAGTTTTTGATTATAGTGAAAATGTAATGGAGTTTTTGGTTGTTATTTGTAGGTTATGCCTTTGGTTATGCTTATTACAAATCAAACTGACGTTGAAAATCCTCCTCGTAGCATTCCAGGATCGGAACCTGGAAAATGGGCACTAGGAGCTGAGAATGGAGTTCTACGGAGGCTGTCGATGCCGGATTAAGCAATCGAAAATTTTGTGAGCCCGATTTTCGAGTTTGGGGCGTGACACCCTTCATTGATTGGACCACCGTCCAGGTCCCATCCGAGCTGCACATACCCAAGGAGCTCCATTACCTTGAGGAGTGCCAAAATGTCATCACATTTTCCATCGACTCGAAACCCAATGTCAAACCCATCATGACGCTTAGGCATAGTGGCGAAGGTCTTCTTATTGTAATATTTAGCCCTGCCTCCTGAGGGGAAGGAGCTAAGCGCATCCATCAAATCATTGTTCCCCTAACGACGAAATAAGCCAACCGACCCTCTCAAGATGTTAGTCATAGTAAAGGTATCCCTTAAAGTGCAGTATCGTTCTACTCAGGTTTCTTTATAAAAATAAAATTAAAATTAAAAGCCACAAAACATTAAAAATAAATAAAATTAAACTCTTAAAAAAGATTTTAAAAAAAAATCCATTTTTTTAAAATTCTAATAATAAAGTGTCATGCCCGTCTAACAATCCACACGAATTCGAAGTCAACTTTGGTAATTTCAATCAAGAAGTAGACTTCAAACTCATGGGTTTGGAAGAAGTTAAGGACTTTTATGAGATATGATGAACCAACTCTTGAACTAAAAATTGTTAGTGCACTAATTTGTGTATCTTGTTTGTCAATCACGTGAGTCCTTATGTCATGTAGTCGATTGAGCCTCTGGAAGCTGAAGACCAAAGACACAAGAGGACAAGAGCATCAATGAGCAAAGAATAGGTAAATGAGGTGCCTTGGCGACCTTAACCCTTGACCAAAAATAAATATTGAACCTCTAGTTGATCTTAGTTTATAGGTAAAACTTTTTAATCATCACTTAGTCTTAGAAATTTAATTAAAATATGATTAGTAGGACTAGAAGAGGTGCGAAGCTACTGTGAAATCATATGCTCAAAACAATAGACTTTCGAGTGCTACTCAATCCCATAGAGCAGACCTCGAGAGGTCTTCGATGGAATCAAAGACCACTCGATGGAATTGAGTAGGTAACTTGGATATGTCCATCAAATTATCTGAGTTTCTCGATGGAGTCGAGGAACCTTCAATGACATTGAAGGATACCCTGATGTCATCGAAGACCACTCGATGACATCAAATAGTAGTATGTAAACTGTCCAACAATAGTTCAGTTGAAAATCTGATTTATTCGATGCCATAAAAAGAGCCGTTATCTGCCCATATTTTTACCGTTGGAGCTTGAACTCCTTGTAAAGGGCAATTAATTCTTGGGCATTATGATGAATTTTTGGTGCAATAGAAGCTTAAGTGATTTCATGATCATATCCCTCATCCCAAGCCTTAAAACTAATAAGTTATAAATCATCTTCCTTGATATTAATACTTTAATGAGGATTTCAATCTTCACCTTGAAGATGAGCTTGAACTACATCACTTTTTTGAGATTAGACGTAACCTTTATTGGTATACTCCTGTCTAAATCTTCTAGAAGACCCATCTAGGTGAATACCCTAGGAATTACAACTTCCCATTAATTGTAAGAGATTCTACCAACCTCTCATTATCTGGATCACCTCAAAGGAGAATCACATGCAAGGTGATTTGATCTTGGAGTTGAAGCATTGACAATGCATCATCATCATGATCAAGGGAGCAAAGGGAAGCTGATTGAAGCACGGGAGAGCATCAATCAAGCAACTTGAGAAGGTGCTACAAAATGAGTTTAATCTAACAAGTAAGAGTTTGTATATACTCCTTCCTTGTATATGATCGAGTGTAAGAGTTTGAATTTCTAAACTTAACTAGGTTCCTGTGTAGGACATTCACTCTTATGTAGGGCCTAAATCAAAGTCCTTTTATAGGCCACTAGATATGAGTGCGTACGTGTTAGTGTCTATGAGAGCATCCGGTGGGAGTAAACATAGGTCATTAGATTAGGACCGTAGTTGTTGGTTAGCCTAAGAAAAACCGATTAAAGTCTCCTGTGGGAGCCTCCAAAAGGAGTGTACGTGAGTAGGTTCTTATGTAGGACCGAGGTCATGGCGAACCTATAAAAAACTACGTAAAGTCTCTTACGGAAGCTGGTCCTTGTGTAAGATTGTAAAGGTTAGAGGTGAACCTAATTTAAAACCTCTAATAGTGAAATTTGGTATACTCATAAGTTGAGTGTGTCCACTGGGAGTGAAGTAGAGAAACTGAACCACTATACATGCTTATGTTTGACATTATATTTGATCACTTTCTTAATTATTCTTATGTGGTGAATGTTTAATTATATGTATGCATGATTAGATGAATGGTAGGAGTTGATAGTTAGCACATCCCACACACACATGTACACTATTACATTTATAGACTAGTTACTTAATTGACATATCATTTATAGCTTGTGAGATTGGACCCTTTATTGGCTTAAAAGCCTTAGAGTTAATTATTTTGTTTAGTTTAATTTGCATATTAGCTTAAATATTAATTAAGTTTAAAAGAAGTAAATTTTAATTGGTCCTAATTTACCCCTCTCTAGGACATAGTCATCTTTCTTTAGCTCTGCCAAGCTTCCGCACGCATAACTCGTGGGCCCACCACGTGTAATTTCAAAAACCCCATCGACGTTTGATTCAAAAGTCAATGATATTCCTAAGGATTTCATGGTCATGAACCCATAAGGCATTCAAAATCCCCAAGGAAGTGTGTAGTGAAAAATTCCTACCATTGGGTGTAAGCAAAGGAAGAATGAATTTTTGGAACTACGATTGTTAAAATTTACCTTTCCTCGTGCCTAAACTTGACCACCACCTAACTTTTCTACCTACAAGTCAAATTGCTACATGATAGCCACCCAACATCAAGCCATATCCACAAGCCCAAACACACCCTGAAGATAATATGCGTGAATCTTTCAACCATCAAGCCATATCATACCAACTCATGTTTTGCGGCGACATTGTATACAGACGAATCTTTCAACTAGGTCTTGTTACTATAGGTGGACAAAATAGAGGCACTAAAAATCATCTTCGAAGACCACAAAGAAATCTGCGATTTGCGTAAAAAATGATCAAATGATGACTAAGGAAGATCTTACAGCAAGGACGCCAATGGATGTCTTTGGAGTCAGATTGCTACCAGTACATCAAAAAATGTTTCAAATACCAGGAGCGCGTGAATCACATCCATGCACTTGCTCCTGAACTTTACAACATGTCAACATCCTAGCAATTCTCAAAGTGAGATATCGACGTCATTGGCTAAACTTACCCCGAAAGCATGTAATGATCGCGAGTGCATCCTCGTGGTAGTTTGTCACTTCACTAAATGAATGGGAGTAACATCTCACACTACCATAGAAACATCTCAGAAAAGTAACGTCACCAACCATCACAGAACCCTACACGTCATCACTGTAGAAAATGGTACATTGTTCATATATTAAAAGTCAAAGAAATTCTTCCAAGAAAAGTAGTCACAAGCTTACTACAATTGACTACATCAAGCAAATGAAAGTACATAAGAGCGTCATGTCACTTCCTGAGTCGCAAAAAAAGAATCGTAAGGGAAAAAACTTTTTTGTACAATTGCCCAACAAGAAAGTTTGAACAAGAAGCTTCAAAATAGAGGGGCATAATTTTTTTTAAAAAATAGTCTTGTCCCCTCACCTGCTTAATATCAGGGGAAAATTCAAACACATTTTGGGTAGCGTACAATTTGTTAAAAAAAAAAATCTTTCAAGAGGTGCTTCCCACCATACAAACTCGAAAGGAAAAAAATTTTCAGAGCCACATAATGCTTGTTACGCAGCACGCCAACAACGCAGTGAGCCCAGATCCAATCTCAGACCTCACCCACAAACGATAAACAGAAAAAAATATAAACTAGAAATAGATCAAAGCAATCCAAACAAACCACAAGACAAGATATACGTGAAAAACTCCAAACTAGGGTAAAAAACCATGGATACAAACTTTCACTATGAAGAAAAACAAAGATTACAAGGTAAAATACTAACCTCTCCCTTGGAAGCACATAGAAAACCCTTGCCCACACCTTAGAATTATTTCTCAATATTCCAATTCCCCTAAAAAAGCCCTAGGAACCCCTATTTATAGTTTAGGTAACTTCCCTTCCGCACCCTTACGAAAGGCAACACTAAAATCCGCAGTCCACATCAGATTCGAAAAAGAATCTGCGTAACCTATGACTGGTCGAAGGGCTACGACCAGTCAAACAGTTCCTACGACTGGTCGAAGGGCCCAAAGATGAAAAAATAGGACTCGTTGGACTTTGAGTCGAGCCGGTCCACGATCGGTCGAGCATGTCCTACGACCGGTCGAGCATGTCCTACGACCGGTCGAAGACGGCAGATGTAGCTCCACATTCTCAACAATGCTGACCACATCAAAGTCTATCGTAGATGTCAAACATGATCATAAAAGCAAAATTGAAAAAAAAAAGATGAAAAAAAACATATGTAACCCAACCTCCAAAGAATAATAAGTGCATGAAACACGAAAGAAAAAAAAAACAGAGAAAAAAATTGGCCACCAGGGGCAAAATTCTCCATTCCACCACAAAGTTTTTCAAACTAGTCTACAACCTTGAGATATGTTATTTAAAATCTCTTGCTCCTTGGAAAGATAGAATTCAACTGACAATAAAGGAAATCTTGTCATTGACCGCAACGCTTGAAAAGAAAAAGAAAAAAGGAGGGAAAAAGTGTATCTAAAGCAAAATGGGTGAGGGGAAAACCGGAAAAGGCGCATCGAGTAAAAAACAATGGACACACAATGGACCTGGTGAAAACCCGAAAGGGCATCGGGGCAAAAAGGCACATCTACCAAGGGGCAGGTAAGATCAAAACTCGGGACGTGGTAAAAACTTGAAAGGGCGCCATGGGCAAAAATAACGGGTATATCAGACTTGGCGAAAACCTGAAAGTACGTTGCGGGTAAAATTAGTAAGAAAAAATAAAGAAAAATCACAAATCCATGCAAGAAGTTCAAGCAAGGTAGATACGATAGTCACGATGTTCCAACATCCTTCAATTATGCTCATACTTAGGGCAGAGCTTCCTCTAAACACTTTATAAAAAGATCGTAACTCCTCAGGAATTAACCAAAAAAATTGCCAAGTAACACATAGTCGAGTCAACATACCTGATCCTACAATATAGAGCACTAAAATCCAAACCCCAAATTGTTTAGACAGGCTGGCATAAGAGCTTGTTCATTTCATTTCTTCCATTGATAATTCTATATGCTTTAAAAAAAAAAGAAAAAAAAGAAGCAAAACATGCGCATATATATGTATATAATCAAACACCCTACAAAAAAATCCATCTTTTTAGGTTGTATCACTCAAGCCAGGTACATTTCTCTAAAGTGTTTAATTAACAATAACCTTAGCCCATTTCTAGGTAAGCATAAATATATCTTTCCATTCTATTTCCATTTGCATGCATGCAGAAAATATCTGATCTTGACTGTCAAATGCTCTGATTGAGGCATCTGGATGTCGTATAACGGATCAGTTCTACATATCGATCACTCATGCATGCATTACACTTCATTTGGATCCCTGATCTTGACTGCCCTGCATCCATTTGGAGCCCTTTAGATGCCACATGACGGATTAAATCTATTCCATACATTTTAACTTTATTTCCCCAACAAATATATGATCTTGACCATCCACATCCACTTGAAGTCTTTTTGGACGTTGGATGTGAAAATTCACGTGTGGTGTAATGGGATTACCATAGTTGTGTTGCGGAAGCTATATAAGGCTACAGAATGAAGGCTAATGAAGGCTGTCTTAGAGGGGGGTGATTAGGACTAATTAAAAATTTTACCTTTTAAATCCAATTTCCTACTTAAACTAATGTTCAAATTAAACTAATTAAGATAATTAATTATAAGGCTTCCAAGCCATGTGAGGGTCCAATCACATAGACTATAAGGGATGTTGCAATAAGTAACTAGTCTATAACATAATAATGTACATGTGTGTGGGATGTGCTAACTATCAACACCTAGCAGGCATATAATCATTCATACATATAATTAAACATTCAATCACATAAGCATAATTAAATAAGTGTGTAAATAACAATCTCGAACACAAGCATGTATAGTAGTTTGGTTTCCCTACTCCACTCCCGGCGAAGGTACTCACCCGTGAGTGTACTGAATTTCACTATTGGAGGTTTTAAATCAGGTTAACCTGTGATGCTCCTTTGAGATGACCAAGGTAATGGGATGTTGGTAGAATCTCCTACAACTAATGAAAAGTTGTAATTCCTAGGGAATTCTCCTAAATGGGTCTTTTAGTGGATTTACACAATGGTATAACTATAAAGGTTGAGTCTAATCTCTAGAAAATGGAGGAGTTCAAGCACATCTTCAAGGTGGAGGTTGGAGTCCTCATAAGAGTGTTAATCTTAAGAAAAATGACTTAAAACTCATTAGTTTAGAGGCTTGGGATGAGGGATATGATTATGGAATCACCTAAGCTTCTATTGTACCAAAAATTTATCACAATGTCTAAGAACCGAATGCCTTTTATAAGAAGTTCAAGTTCCAACAGTAAAAAAAAAGGGCATATAATGGCTCTTCTGATGGCATCAAGCAGTGCTTCGATGGCACTGAAAAAATTAGATTTTCGGATGAATTATTGTTGGATAGTTTTCATACTGTTATTCGATGCCATCAAGTAGTCTTTGATGGCATCGAGGATATCCTTTAATGTTATTGAAGGTTCATCGATTCCATCAAGAAACTTAGATAACTTGCTGGACGTATCTGAGTTACATACTCGATTCTATCGAGAGGTCTTTGATACCATTAAAGAACCCTCGAGGTTTGCTCGATGGGATTGAGAAGCACTAGAAATCTGTTGTTTTGGGCATATAATTTCACAGCAGTTTCGTACCTCTTCTTGGGTTACTTATCACGTTCCAATTAGGTTTTTAAGGCTAATGGATAATCAATAAGATTTACCTATTAAGTCATGATCATCTAAATGTTAAACGGTTATTTTAGGTCAATGGTTAGGGTTAACAAGGCACCTCATTTACCTATTTTTTTCTCCTTGATTCTCTTGTACTCTCATGTCTTTAGTCTTCAGGTTCTAAAGGCTCAACCAACCATATGACATAAGGACTCACGTGATTGAGTAATAAGATGCACAAATCAGTGCACTAACAAGATGACAGATCAGATCCAATTTATTTATCATTTCATGCATTGCATTTCATCATATCACGTATTTGCATCCATCTCATTTCCATACACCATTCGATAAGTGAACCCGAATTCTAACTGTCTAATTTTCCAAAAAGACCTTTTGGATATCAGGTAGCAAATCAGGTCCATTTATTTTCATCCAGCATCTCCAATATTTACCGTTTAATGCTCTAATCAAGGCATTTAAATGTCATATGATTGATCAAATTTGTATATTGATCACTCATGCATGCATTACACTTCATTGGGATCCATGATCTTAACTGTCCCGCATGCATTTGGAGCCCTGCGAATGCAGGATGACATATCAGGACCATTTCACTCCACCCATGCACGCATTTATCGCATCACACATGACCAACCTTGACAATCAATCCTTTGATTAAGGCATTCTAACATGTATGACGGATCAAATTCACACATTAATGATACATTTTTCGATCTTGATTGTCCAATCTCTGATTGAGGCCTTTGGATGTCGTATGACGGATCAAATTTACATAGCGATCACATGTCATGCAGTCAAACACATTATGCGTTGCATTTTATGCATTTTTCCATTCCTCGATGGATCCCTGATTCTAACCGTCCCGTATCCACTTGAAGCCCTTTAGACGTTAGATGACAGATCAGATCCATTCCATACATTTTTATTTTATTTTCTCAACAGATATCTGATCTTGACCATCCCGCATCCACCTGGAGCTCTCTTGACATCGGATGATGGATCAAATCCATTCCATTTGATCATTTCATGCATCGCATTTCATCATACCATGCATTTACATCTATCTCATTTCGATGCATCATTCGATAATTGAACTCTGATTTTGATTGTCCAATTTGGATGTCAGGTAGAAAATTAGGTCCATTCCATTTCATCCTGCATTATCTGATCTTGATTGTCTAAAGCTTTGATCGAGGCCATTAGATGTCATATGATGGATTTGATCCACATCATCCACATCAATCAAACCCTGATTCAGACTGCCCAAATTTTTCAAAAAGACATTTTGGACGCTAAGTGGCAAATCCAACGTATTCCATCTCATCTTATATTTTGGATGCTGAGTGGCAAATCACACCTGTTCCAAGAACCAATTGCCCTTTAATCGAAGCCATTAGATGCAATATGAAGGCTCAGATTGACACATGTCGATCACCCCATATCTTGATCGCCCAAAGTTCTGATAGGAACCTATTAGATGTGTATGATGGACCAAATCTATCACAAGCCATACCACAAGACCAAAGTCTGCATACACAACACCTACACCATCACCAGAAGGCAGGTATATCTGTTAAACACAAAATCCACAAAAAAAAAAAAAACTTCCAAAAATATCAAATGCGTTCGACATCTTATACACTGATCATTTCCCATATTCAGTGGATGCCAACGCAACAATAAATTTAATTTTGATTTAATCTCAAGAGGATTTTACCCAAAGAATAGAAAAAATAAAATCAGACATAAGAAGATCAACATAAACTCTCACTATCAGTTTGATTATTCTGGGAAAAGGATAGATTTAGAAATGCTTTATTTTGATAGCTGGATTTAACGTAATTCGTGGTCTAACTCATGAAGAGATCTTTTATAAACCACAATGACGAAATCCAGATCTCAAATGGATAAAAGCATAATCCAGACAACTCTAGTCCGTGAAACTTGCAAAACTATTACATTGTAATTCGGGAAATCCATAAAGTCGTAAAACGCGCAGGAAACTGCCCTTGACAAACAATACACTTGCAAGCGATCTTAGGGGATTGTGCGGCATCGAAAAATCACTCTTCCAAATCTAACATGTGTTATTCTCGTAAGGTTACATGCACGCAGATGCTTTAACTACTCAAACATCCAACCTAGTAAATTTCTTCAATGCATACGCCAATCAACAGAGTGAAAGGATTGCAATCAGATGTTGCACCATTTTCCCCACCATCATGAATTATCTAAGTTAAGCATCTAACCAAGCAAGATTCTCGATTACGACGCTTTGGCAATCAGAGAAACCAATCGCCTCTTCATCTATTCCAAGTGGTGTGTCTACTCGCTTTAGCATTCATTTGTATTCTAACCTTTGTCAAAGATGGGCATTTGTAGGCACCCCATAATCAAAACATGACCACTTGGCTTTGTAACTTGGGTAGGCCCTCGATTCGAATGACTAAAATCATCACAGAAAGACAACTAACGATTTGGATTGAGACATGGTTAGCCCAACACTGTGCTAAGCGCCATATTTTTGTCCAAGCACTGTCTTTTGGTGAAAAACTAGATTTTATCATTTTTTTTTGCGAGTTTTTGCCCTTCAAGTGCTCGCTGACATGCGGCTTGGCTCACACGAGCCTTACCCATGCCATTACCCATATTGTCCTCCTTGCCATCATACTTGTCACCATCCATGCCATGATCATTGTCATCATCCATGCCATGATTTGTATTATCAACCATGCCCATCCATGACTCATGGGATGGCATGGTTCACACGAACCTAACTATGCGTCAAGCCTGAGGCTTGTGAGGTTTGAACCTATCCTCCAAACCCTATAAAAAGGCATTCTCGCCTTTAGAAAAAAAAAAAAAAAGGAAAAAGAAAAAAAAAAGAAAGAAGAGGAAGCCAAGGAGAGTGAAGAGAGAGCCAGTCAAAAGGGAGAGCCAGAGAGAGGTCTAAAGCGTCTAGAGAACTTGAGAGAGAGAGAGAGAGAGAGAGAGAGAGAGAAGGACTCTGCATCTTTGTCCTCTCATCTCTTCTAATCCTTTAATTTTTTTTTCTATTATATTTCAACTTCAAAGCGAAGACTGTATTTTCAATTTATCATTTTTCAATCTATACATATAACCTCATTGCTTTAAAGACCCGAGGTAGTAGGCTCTACTCTGCTATCACGTAAAGTATGCTTTACAATTGTCTCTTTTAAGGATCTTCTGCATCAAAATACGTGACTTAAAGGAGTAACCAAAAATACTTGTTAGAAAGGTAATTTGATAAACTTTCCAATTGATTTAGAATAATCTCATTTATATACTATTTAATTGCCTAAAAGTGGGTCTGAAGTTCATCATTCACTGTGCATCGCTAATATTCACTAGTGCCTTAGATGTGACGAAAATGGTCATAAATATCTCATTACATGTCTGATTTGGGTGATCTTGTGCTTGTCGAAAAAGTAATTTGATGAAATTTCAAATTGATTTGGAATGATCTCATTTGGATAACATTTAAATGTCTAAAAGTATCCCCAAAGTGCATCATTTACTATGGATCACTGATATTCATTATAGGCCATTAATCTTATAAAACCTACCATAACTCCCTTGTTGCATGTCCGATTTGAAAGATCTTATGCTCATTGGAAAAGTAACTTGTTGACTTTCAAATGACTTTAAAATTATCTCATTTGGATACCATTTGATTGCCCATAAGTCAGTTTAAAGTTTCTCATTCAATGTCGATCGTTGATGAACTTTAGGACTACTTTGGATAATCAAATTATCTTTCCAACGAGAATCAGATAACCCAAATCGGACATGTAACGAGGAAGTTATGACCATTTTCATAACATCGATGGCCCAAGGTGAATATCAGTGATTTACAATAAATAATAAATTTTGGGCCCACTTTTGGGCAATCAAATGACGTTTAAATGACATGATTCTAAATCCATTTGAAAGTTCATCAAATTACATTTCTAATGAAAATAGGATCACCTAAATCGAACATGTAAAGAAGGAGTTATGATTGTTTTCATCAAATCAATGACTCACAGTGAATATCAGCGATCCACATTGAATGATGAATTTTAAGCCCAATTTTGGTCAACAAATGGTGTCCAAATGAAATTATTCCAAATCCATTTGAATGTTCATCAAAACACATTTCGAACGAGCATAAGATCACCCAAATCGAATATGTAACAAGAGATTTATGGTAGTTTTCGTTAGATCGATAGCGCACAATGAATATCAGCAATCCACGGTCAATGATGAAATTTGGGCTCACTTTTGGGCAATCAAATGATGTCCAAATGATAAGATTACAAAGCCATTTGAAATTTCATTAAACTACCTTTCCAATGAGCACAATATCACCCACATCGATATGTAATGAGGGAGTTATGGCCATTTTTGTGAGATTGACGATCCACAATGAATACATGTGATCAACAGTGGAAATATCAATGGTCCATATTGAATATCAGCGGTCCACTCTTAATATTATCCGTCCATTATAAATATCAACTATCCACACTTAATATCATCAGTCCATAGTGAATATCGACAATATACACTAAATATTAACCATCCACACTGAAAATATTGACGATCCATAGTAAATATAGATGATCCACCATTCAAAATTCATCCATTAAAATATACGTTCATCTCGGTATTCTTCCATTACAAAAATTCATCCATCAAAATAGTCACCCATTACAACATTCATTTATTCCAACGTTCATCACAGTCATCCATTATAGCATTCTTCAATTACAAAATTTATCAATTACAACATCCTTCCATTATAAAAATTCATTCATTATAATATTCTTCTTCCTTTCACAAATTCTCATCATTCATACAAATTTAAAAAAAAAAAAAACCAAAAAACAACTATAAAAAAATCCAATGAAGGAAGAAGGAAGAAGGAATTGAGTTTAAAAAAAACTATCATCCCATCCTGTGAAAAAATCAAGGAAGAAGGAAACAATCAAATAGCCCTTGTGTAGAAGGGCCCCATATTTTGAACCCATCCACATCTAATGTGGGGCCCACTGGGTTGTCTTAAAGAAAATTCATCCCATCCATATGTAAAGGGTTTTAATTCCATGTCATTGGCCGAAGTTTGAGGGCAAAACTCATCACAGATGGACCACACTGGAGAAAATGGTATAGAATTAATGCACAACGTTAGTGTAGTTATAGTCCACAAAGTGCGTTAAACATAGAAGTGAAAAAACCATTCTACTGGTTCATGACTATTTGATTAAAATGAATGGATTAGATTGGTCAAGGGATGGGCCGAATTTCAATTTTAGGGGGGGTTCATGTCTTTTTTTAAAGGACCTTTCACTTTTGAAGACAAGAGTCTGCCATACAAGGCGCAATTGTGGTAGAGGGGCATTTTCATCCTCTAAATAAATTAAAAAAAAAGTGCATTTAAGACCATAAATCCTTAAATATAGTCCATATGAGCTCTTTTGATGACTACATCACAGTGCGGGCCATCTAGACCAAAAGGCCCAAAATGAAAGTGCTTAGATTTGGTACTAGCCCACCTGTTTGAAGCTTTGACAGGAAGAAGCTCTGAGGGGCCACCAAAGGGCCAGCGTGATGTATGGAGTTTATCCACATTGTACATCCATTTTCCATATCATTTTAGATTATTAGCCCGAAAATAATTCCGACCCAAGGCTCAAGTGGCCCACACCACATGAAGCGGCGATGATAAGTACACCCACCATTGAAACCTTCTTACGGCCCACAGTATTGTATATTTGCCATCAAACATAGTGATATGGTCATATACACTTGGATGAAGTGAACAAACAAATATTATCTTGATTCAAAATCTTAGTGGTCCCTGAGATTTTTTTCAAATGGTATGAATTTAATCCCTACTGTGTGGTCCACTTGAGACTTGGATCCTCCATATTTTTGGGCTCATAATCTAAAATGATATGTAAAAACTTATGCACAATGTGGATAAAATTCATACATCACTGCAGCCCCTCGGTGCCCAGCCTATCTCCAGCTCAGAATAGGGGTGGTACCAAATCCCCGTCCAACACCAAGTTCTGGGACCACGATGATGCATTTGTTATATCCAAATCATTCATTATTTGGAAAGATCATTTTAAGATATGAACCTAAAAAGAGTTTTTTCCTAGTGTACGACTCATTTTTAAGCCACCTACCTTATTATGCCTGTCCAAACTTACCTTACCCAACTAATCCCTTGATGTACAGCACACTTTTAGTGGACAAAAATATCCTCGCCATTTCTTTCGGAAGTGGATTGGCTAGTGCGTGAAGACGAGCGTTGGAGCACCGAGTTGTACCAATGGGCCCCACAGTTATGTATTTATTATATCCACAACATTCATCCATATTTCGAGATCATTTTGGAGCGTTATCTAAAAAAAAAAAGAAAATCATATCCAAAGATCAACTAGACCACACCACATAGCAACGAGGATATTAATTTTCACCGTTAAAAATTTTGTAGGGCCCACCATAATGTTTATTTTCCATCCAATCTATTCATAAGGTCATAAAGACTTGAATGAAGAAGAAAAATAAATTTTATATTGATCCAAAACTTCTGTGACCCCTAAAAGGGTTTTAATGGTAGACGTTCAATCCCCACTATTTTTTACAGTGTGGTCCACTTGATAGTTAGATCTGTCTTATTTTTCATCTCAAGCCTTAATATGAGTTTGCCAAATCAATGGATGGTTTGGATATAACACATACCTCATGATTGGACCCACAGAACTTACTGACGTCAATACATCAACTATATAGCTGGTGTGTGGTACACCAACCAATCCGCTTCCTCCTTCCATGGATGCGGCACTACCGCCGACTGAGCAGCAATGCCGCCTGGACTATCTAGCGGGTGACGGTAGTATCGCTGGACCACGGCACTGCCTCCTGGAAATGGTTGGCTACTCCCCCTCACACTAGCCAATGGCTGGTGGTTGGTGCTCCGTGGGCCCCACCATTATGTATTTGTTTCATCCATGCCATCCATATATTTTTAAAGATCATTTTAAGGTATGAGAGCAAAGATGAGGTATATCTCAATTTCAAGTGGACCACATTATAAGAAACAGTTTTGAATGAGTATCGACCATTAAAAACATTTTGGGGGCTATAAAAGTTTTAGTTCACCTGATTTTTGTTTTTTCCCTTCATATGGGCCTAGATGACCTAATCAACAGATTGGATGTCAAATAAACAGTACAGTAGGCCTTGGGAGGATTTTAATGGTGGATATCCAATAACTATTGTTTTCATGTGGTGTGGTCCACCTGAGATTTATATCTTTCTCATGTTTTGGATTAAGCACTAAAATGATCTTTAAAAATGGATGAACAGAATGGATGAAACACATAATCATGGTGGGGCCCACATAGCACCGACCACCAGCCACGGGGCTGGTGGCAGGGGGAGTAGCCAATCTGTTTCCTTGTCGCCCCGTCATTGTAGGCCTATAGAGCATGGATAAAACGCATGCATAAAATGCATGGATAAAATGCATGCATCATTGTAGGCCCATAGAGCTTTGACACCAGCTAGCTTTCACAGTTAATTCCATGCATTTCGCGGTCAATTCCCTTCACTTCATGGTCAATTCCATGCATTTCACAGTCAATTCCGGCGAATTCCCTTCACTTCATGGTCAATTCCGAATTCCCTTCACTTCACGGTCAATTCCATGCATTTCGCGGTCAATTCCCTTCACTTCACGATCAATTCCATGCATTTCACAGACAATTTCGGCGAATTCCCTTCACTTCACAGTCAATTCCATGCATTTTGCGGTCAATTCCAGCGATTTCCCTTCACTTCATGGTCAATTTCCCTTCACTTCATGGTCAATTCCATGCATTTCACGGACAATTCTGGTGAATTCCCTTCACTTCACGGTCAATTGCATGTATTTCATGGTCAATTTCCTTCACTTCACGGTCAATTTCATGCATTTTGTGGTCAATTCCCTTCACTTCAAGGTCAATTCCATGCATTTCATGATCAATTTCAGCGAATTCCCTTCACTTCATGTTCAATTCCATGCATTTTGCGGTCAATTACCTTCATTTCATAGTCATTTCCACGCATTTCGCAGTGAATTCTGGCGATTTCCCTTCACTTCACGGTCAATTCCATTCATTTCACGATCAATTCCCTTCACTTTACGGTCAATTCCATGCATTTCTTTTTCTATAGAACTCTCATTCACCAGCTGTGTGAAAATTTTGCATCAAAACAAACATTTTCATATGATCCAAGCCATACACAAAATGAGTGGTGTGGATCAAATAAGGTTTGGTAATCAATATGGACAGTCCTTTTGATAGGGTCCACTTCTAACAAAAAAGGACATTAATTTTGATCAGATGACCATGACCATAATAGTCAGTGGCTTCGGCAAGTGTTTGGAGGGTTAGGGTGATGGGCCCCAAAACTACGTACAATAAGTGTGCGGCCATGACTGTTTTGTGTGATCGGCCCCAAAACTACGTACAATAAGTGCAGGGCCCACCAAAATTATTTGAATTCAAATGATGTGGGCCCCACCGCAATTATTTGAATTCAATAAGTGAAGGGCCCACTAAAACTATTCGAATTCAAATGATGTGGGCCCCACCACAATTATTCGAATTCAATAGGTGCGTGGCTCACCAAAACTACGTACATTAGGTGTTGGGCCAACCAAACAGTTTTTTTTAAAAAAATTTACGAGCAGCATTATCGCAATGCCACCCGAAATGTATGGAATTGACCGCGAAGTGAAGAGAATTCACTACAAAATGCATGGAATTGACCGTGAAGTGAAGAGAATTCGCTGAAATTCACCGCGAAATGCATGGAATTGACCACAAAGTGAAGGAAATTCACTGCGAAATGTATGGAATTGACCGTGAAGTGAAGGGAATTCGCCAGAATTGATCACGAAATGCATGGAATTGATCGTGAAGTGAAGAGAATTGACCGCGAAATGCATAGAATTGACAACGAAGTGAAGGGAATTCGCCGGAATTCACTGTGAAATGAATAGAATTGATCGCGAAGTGAAGGGAATTGACCACGAAATGCATGCAATTGACTGTGAAGTGAAGAGAATTGACCGTGAAATGCATCGAATTGACCGTGAAGTGAAGGAAATTCACCGTGAAATGCATGGAATTTACCGTGAAGTGAAGGAAATTGACTGCGAAATGCATGCAATTGTCCACGAAGTTAAGAGAATTGACTGCGAAATGCATGGAATTGACTATGAAATGCATCGAATTGACCGTGAAGTGAAGGGAATTCACCACGAAGTGAAGGGAATTCACCACGAAATGAATGTCTCATTGAGTTAAAGTGGCCTTAGTGAAGAACTTGAACTTGTGACATGAATCAGGTTATGCTGACAAGGATATCGATAAGAGTTTCAGATTTATTATAACTGATTTCAATGCAATCCTACTCACACCACCCAAATCTAATTTTCATAACTTGGATTATAAGCATAATAGTAGTAGGTTCCTGAAATCCCTCTAGGACATGGATTTTCAGAAAGTATCTGACCAAAATTAATATTTATTCAAAGTTTGAATCTTAGTGGTATGAAATTCACAATTTCAAAGAAAGCAACAAATATATTCAATATATAACATTCACGGTTGTATGACAAAAACTGCATTACAAATTACATTATTCCAGAGGTATAGAAAATTTGTAACTCCAGCGATTATGCCCTGTTTGTTTGCAGCTACTAGTCTTTACAGCTTATCAGTAGTAGATTTCTAACAACTTATCTTTGAACGTGTCCACCAAGTTTCAGTATATATGGTAGGCGCAATAGCCATGGATTGCTGCTTGGAAGACCTGGGGAACTTATTTCATTAGACCTTTATGCCGGTCTGATATTATCACCAGACCAGATAGATCCCCTAACGAACAGCTGAGGTAAGTAAGGAACCAGTTCCAACTGTTGTTGTTCTCTGATTCTCTGATACCAAAAGCGACTGAAAAAATATGATTGTCGCCATCCAAAGCCATAACAACAAACACAATACCCTTATACTTACCTTTTAGATGCATCCCATCAACGGCCACACATAGATGTTTAAAAACTTCTGGCGCACTGTCCGAGCACAACAAAACATCTCTCGAACCTTATTGTTTGTGGATCCACAAGAAGGGCAGTCACTGTTGTCATCCTTAACTCATGCAAGTACATCGGGAGTTCTTTGTAAGAGTCTTCATAAGACCCCATTACGCGATTGATTGCACACAATTTTTTTAGCGTGCTATGCCTTCTTATAGTTAATAAGAATATTATACTTCTCTTGCATTATGAATATAATGTCCTTCGGCCTTAATCTCAGGCATTGCCCAATGCGAATGACAACCAGTTCATTAGCTAGCTTACTGCTTGCTTGCCGATGATCGCTCTTCATCCATGACATTCCACATATATGTATGGACGTGTAAGTCTTAATCTTAAATATCCCCGCATTATTCACCCTAAATACGTGTACCCTCAATTCACACTTATCTTCCATACACGCCATGGTGAATTTCTTAGATGTGAAATACAGGACCTTGTATTGAAAGTTGTTGCGAATTACAAATTGGATCAAAACATACTTACACCGGCTCTTGTCCTTAAACGTTTGACCAAGGGCTATATCAATTAAGTCATCAAGTGGATATGAATACAATGATAGGTCTGCATTGGTGAAACCAGCATCCTCGAAAGGCACAATGACAAGAATGGTGGTGAAGTCTGATGTTCGAGCCTGCTCAGGTAATGGAATGTTACTTCCACTTACGTTTCCAGAGTTGGATGTTGAGGACAAATCTACTCTTGTAAATGAATGTAATATCGTATATTCACTTCTGAGCTTCAAGTCAACCGACACCCTCACTTGACTTGTCATGAAGTTTAATATCTGAGCCGGCTCGGGTACTGGAGTGTTGCTTAGAGGAACCTATGAAGGTGATTTCATATATTCACATTTCAAGACATGTTCCTCACCCAAACTTCCTACTGCTGGTGCGTCATGTTCGAAACCACTACAAGCGAGTCTTCGAGTATTACCTTATTAATACACTGCATTATCTCGAAGAATAAAGGGATGTAGTGATCCGAACGCTTCAACTGTGCTGCTGTAACATCTCAACAAAATTCGTACAAAGACCCGAGTATCACCTCAGGCAGAAACCCTTAATGAGTAAATCCTTTAGTAATTAAATAAAAATTAATTAAGTACTAAACTCAATCACCAGTGGGATTAGCTTGAACTGCTTTTTATACGAACTGCAAGACCCAAAACCATTATAATCGCTAACCCAACATTACCTAAAAACCTAGGATAAATCTCAAAACTTAGTTGCTCTCGGTTCACATTGAAACTCTGTATCGGACCTGAACTACGCGTCGAAAGTCCAATTTTTATGAAACTATATGGTTATGACCGCCTTGCTGGGCTTGACAAGCATCGCGGGAATCAAGTCCAAATAGTATCCAGAAACGCACAACTTAAGCCTGGAGCGAAGTGTGTGAGAAAAGTGAATATCTTTAGAAAATAAATCCAAACTTAAGTGAATTGGGCCCGTTTGCAGGACAAATCTAAGATTTCAGACCGTCAGATTCTGACCCAACTACACCTTTGGATCAGAAAAATTTCCCTACACATGTCAGTGTACGTATGGCCCTGATCAAGTGACGATAACCGTTGAATTGAAACTGGTCCTCCATGATCAATCCACTGATCCAATCTGACTGAAATCTTAACCTGACATAAAACTATTGTTAGAAAACTTTTCCCACACCGTATGCAGGCAATGGACCTTTAGATGAGCTCCGTTGGCCCGAAACAAACATCTTTTTGCTATATCCTAAGTATACCATGGCCTTGGTGTCATTGACTTCATTTCTGAGTCTATATAAGACCATAAACCCACCCCTCTCTCATTCCATACGAATTTCCTAAACTCTAGGAGAGAGAAGAGAGAAAAGAGAAGGAGAAAGTGACGAGACGTGAGAGAGAGTTGTGGTTTGTTGCAAGGATTCATTCCCGCCATTCCATGTGTTGAATCCCTTCTTCCGTGTCGTTATATCAGCGATTTCGACACCATTTTTGGATAAGGAATCCTAACCCTAATATATTTTAGGTATCCAAATAAGTAGATCAATGAAATAGCTAACTTATTTCATGCTATAGGTAGTGGTTGTGCCGTAAACGAAGACGTAGTGTTCAAACTAAGCTCGCTACAAGTGTACCGATGAAAAGTGCAGACTATAAACATTTAAGTTATGGTTTTCAAGGCTTTCAATGTCAGTAATGGTTTATAAATGACTTGATTACCACCATATACCCTTAGATATGATGCCTTCCATATATTACATGTGTATGAACTATGCATTACATGTGTTTGTTGAAATGTTTGAATGAATATGGAATTTTGATTTGTGCTTGCCATGATTATTAATTAAGAATACATGATCGTTGTATGCGTGACAACTCCTTTATGAAAGGATTTACCATAATATATGCTAAAATTAATTCATTACATGTATGTTTGAAATGTGTATTCTAAGTGTTTAATAAAATGTCTGAATGAGTGATTGTTTGATGAAATGCATTTATTAAAGGTGTTGAGATGAGATTCTCAACTATCTTAGCTATATGAATAGATTTCTTCATGTAATTTACATTCGACTTCGTGATTCATGTATAAAATGCCTATGTGTGATAACATGTGCACTATATGTTCGTGAAAATGCACGGATGAGATTTATATGTGATTTGGTAGTTAAATGTTGTTTGACTGTCACATATGAATGCCTATTGTAGCTGAGTATGATTGGGACTATCGCATAGTCCAGGCAATCGGTAACAACTTCCGATTGAGTAGCTGAATTAGTTTCGCCACCACGGACACGTTCGATGAATCCGAGTCGTACGGTGATTATCGACAGTGTTTACGCCACAAGGAGTGTGTATGCACTCCATGTCGATCAATTTAACATGCACTCATACCAATCGGACTTGTCAAGTAACCTGGCTGGCCAAATATGTGTTTACCATGTATGGATGCTACTGCTTGAATCTAAGGTACCATTTACCAATGAAAAGTCCGTTTAACCTTGGTACCATGATCCGCTAAGACTCATGAACCAGATATGGCGGTATGGGACATCGTGTTCGAGCTGTAGGCCTACGCTAGGGTGACGAGCCTCCCCGTAATGACCAATGAGCAACCCAAACTCGTGAGCCGAATACGGTGGTATGGGACACTATATTCGAGCTGTCGGCCTATGTTAAGGTAACGAGCCTTACCGTAGTGACCTTGAGTATAAAATATGCCTACGATCAGGTGACGAGCCTCTCGTAGTGACCTTAAGTATGAATTAAGCCTACGCCGAGGTGACGAGCCTCTCGTAGCGACCTATAGTGTAAACTCGTGAACTTGTCCATCATATGCAATTAACTAGGATTGACGACCCTAGATGGATCATCGTTTGGGTAAATGATACAAAGGAAGGTACCTTAGCTTCCCAAACATGCTGTATGAATAAGTCTATGTAAGAACTTGGCTAACAAGACCATGCACCGCATTGCATGTGCCTTTAGCGTGGGTGTTGAGCACAGTGAGAGTTTAGCATGCGCGACCATGAGATAATGTCACAGAGGGAGCGCAGGAGAGGGCATGCATCATTAATATATACCATTCTTACATTAACAAGAGTACTTAGGATATGATTGTTGTACTGCTTGATTGAATTGATAACATGTTAACCTTTGCCTTATAGCTCCACTAAGTTGATCACTCACTCCCACTCTGAGAAGGTATTTTAAAACACCAACCAGACTCTGTTGCAGCTGCAGATGACGGTGAGGCTTACGAGATGGAGCCTGTTTTCTACGATGACGAGGAGTTCTCCTACCTGCAACTCTCTGGCGGGTCTATGCAGACCTAGAGTTGCGTCACCGAGGCTACAGAGATATGGATTAGATGACATTACACTTTATCATTTTATAAATTTTAGAATTATACATGTAATTATTCAGCCTGATGATATGATCATACTCTGAAGTTTATATCCACTTATACACTTTATATATCTATCACAGTCTTCCACTTGCTTAATTTAATCTTATCTGGAGTATGATATGTTGATTTAGTGTAATCTCATTCATGTTTAATGCACTAATACAGACAACATTCAATCATCATTATCTATATTGCATAAGTGATGCAACAGATCTCAGGAGTTAAGCCTATGCAAGACCCTCGAAATTCAGGGTGTTACAGCTGCTAAGAACATTCTCACATTTTTGTCGTCTTCAATTACAGTCGAAGGGACTGATTCGTTTGTGCAAGGATACAATGCTTTCAACCTAATATCATAATCATCGGGTCCACTCTTTGCAATCCTGTACATTTTCGATAGAAGTTCATCATATGTAGTGTCAACGCCCACAGTAATAGTTTTCGAGTCTCCACCATTGTACGTGTATTGATTGTTTTCGCTTACTAACTCCCCATTATATGAGCATAGGATAATTATCGAAGTCATTTTCTGAAAACACACATAATGATATAACTCGTTTATGAAAGTGCACCTACAAGTGCCCTGATTTATCAATTACGGTGTAAGTTGAGTCAGTCGGACAACAGCGCCTAACAAGAATATCAATTCAAGTGTCTGCCTCAACTGGATGTGTGGAAGCTCGTCATGGGTAAATCATAGCCTGACATCTCATGTCCCAAAACACCAGGTGATTAAAACCCTTAAAACTAAGTAGAACACCTTAGGATTTTATTGTAAGAAAACTTTTTACCAAACTCAAAAATCTTCAGGTTTTTTTACCCTGTCGATTGTATCGATTCACATTTCGATATGATCGACCTGCTCTGTCGATGTCCTCGGCATCTCAATCGATACAATCGAGTGAGGACAAAAAGAATCCAGCAATCAAACATTCATCTGGACGATTTATCGATATATCGGAATCTCAATCGATATCATCGATATTCGAATATCGATCCCATCGTAAGTGGATCGATAATATCGACAGGCAGTTTTTCGGCGTCCCTATTTTTTATAAGAAATTCATAAGGTGTTTCGATATATCGATACCATTCCGATATGATCTGAAATCAAATATTGATTCGATCGGAAGTCAGTCGATGATATCGATCTTGGGCGCGCCTTTCTTTCAGTAAATATTTTAGGTTATTTTTAACTATGATTGGGGGGCCAGTCGAGAAATTGATATTCATATGTCGATCATATCGAGGCCTGGTCGATTGGATCGAGACCGTACACAAATCGTCCAGCAAGCTTAAATCTATACGATTTATCGATCCCATCGACACGGTCTCCGATATCATCGATATACAAATTCCGATGACATCGGCTGTTCCCCAATCATATCTTAAAAATCTGAAATATTTCTAAGCTAGTCTCTCTTATGCTTCAAATGTCGATAGCTCGATTTCAGTATCGATGGAATCGGAGTTCAAAATCCGATAACATCGACACCTGTATCGATCCACTCGATAAGCTGGCAAAAGGTTTCAAAAGCGAATGACATGAAGATTGTACCATCGAGCAGATCATCGATACAATCGAGAGTATATGCTCGATCATATCGACTCTTGCTCGATGATATCGAAATCTGTCATAAATATGACCGTTTTATATTCGTTGTAACCTTTTGTCTATTTAAAGAGAGGCTTATCTTTATTGCTGGCAGAGAAAGTAAAGAGTGCTTCTGAGTGTTTTAAACTCCATATCATTTATCTTAAGCCCTTTCTCTCAGGGAGTTCATCCTTCAATCCACCATCATCATTGATATTCAATAAAGTGGATTAAGGAATGAACTTCCACATTCAAGGATCCTCCAGCTACTACCTTAATGGAAAATCATTAAGCTGGGATGCCTTGAATGCATAGATGATTGGAATCACTCTATCTTCCTAACAGGAAAATCTTTAGAGAGTGGAATTCCATCATAACTTTGACCCGACCTGAAGCCTAGTACTGGTACATCTTTTGTATTGCGGATCAAGGAAGCAGAAGACTCTTCATCAACAAGAAGGGGATCTTCATCACCACGCTAAAAGGGACTCATCAACTTATCTGTAAGTACCTAGAGTCCAGAGGACACTTGTGATCATTCCTTTCTAGGATTGGGTCTTAAGTGTTGCTCATCCTTTGAAGTCCTCAAAGGAGGCCTCCGGCGGGAGTGTACGTTGTGGGTGCGTTGTGTGAACCCTTGCTCTGTGAAGAGCATAAACATCCAGGTGCATTGTGTGGACCATTGCTCTGTGTGGGCATAAACATCTGGTTAGGAGTCGCCAGCAAAACTCCAGGGTTAGAGGTGAACCAAGTAGAAACCTCCGTGTAAAGGTTGAAGATGAACCTGATTTAAAACCTTAGGTTTGAGGTGAACCATGAAAAACCTCCTTAGTGAAATCTGGTATACTCAAGGGTTGAGTGTGGCAGCCGGGAGTGGAGTAGACAAGTAGTCGAACCACTATATAAATGACTGTGTCTGTGACTGATTCTTATGATTGATCATTTATGTGATTATGTTAATTGCATTCATATCTGCTCACACTTCACACACACAATCACATCTATCATAAACTATAACTGCTTCATGCTTATTAATTGAATGGTTCTGTGATTGGATCCTTTACTGGGCTTGGAAGCAAGTAGAGTTACATTTGAGTAATCCTGAAAATTACATACCTGTTAGTATTAGAGTGATAGGATTTTTAATATAACTCATAAATATTTAAAAAGTCCTATTCACCCTCCTCTAGGACATATTGACATATTCCTACTTCAACTCAAGCGGTCTTCACTGCTATTTTAGTTTAGTATTCACATGTATAAGGTGGATTTGACCAAGTAGTAGGAAATCTACCATTGTATTAGCTCAAATATGACCGACTTATTGATCAAATTTTTAAAGTTCTCAATTGCAGGGATGTATGCCACTAAGCTCGCGATGATTTTCACTCACTTCGCAATCAATTTCACTCACTTTTAGGGCAGATTCACTCATTTTGCGATGAAATTCACTTACTTCTTGGTCCTGAAGTGATTGAAAATGATCACAAAGTGAGTGAAATTGACCACGAATTGAGTGAAATGACCGATGAGTCGGTCATATTTGAGTGAAAATGACAAATAAATGTGTGAAATAATTATCGAGAAGTGCAAGAAATTGACCAAGAAATTCATTACATTTACCGAGAAACATTGTCAAATTGATCGTTCACTTCTTGAAGTTGACGGTAAAATGCGTGAAATTGACCAGGTAATGCATGAAGTTGACCAATACATCCAGTAAATTGACCGGGAACTAAGTGAAATTGACTGTGAAACTTCATCAAATTGACTGCAAACTTCTTGAAGTTTATTGGATAACCGTGTAAAATTGACTTAGCTGCGCATGAAATTGACCACAAATTTTTAGGTAATTTCTTCAGATTTTAAACATCCTTACCTCCCACAGCCGTCGTATCAATGAAATCCGTATTCGAGAAGAAGAACAAGAGTGCGTTGATGTGAAACACATTCTTCGGAGAAAAGCCTACAAGATTTCATGTTTATCAATGCATCCACGTCCTCTCAGAAAATGAATGCAAGTAGCCTTGAGTAGAATGGAACATGGAAGATGTAATGTGATAGTAGGATGGAGATTCTATGGAGATTTAATGAAGAAAATAGGTGAAAAGAAAGAATAGGGATGATAGAGATGAGTTCGGACGTGTATTTGGGTGTAAGGAAGAGAATGGAGTGAAATTGATAAAGCAAGGGAATTTTTGACCTATGAAAAGTTGTTTGTACAGTAGGGAAGTATTCGTGGATGGTAAGAATAAGTGGGCTTAGTAAGGTGCGTGGCCCATAAGTGAGTCGCACAATAGGAAAAAACTCACCTAAAAATGAGCATATACAAATCTCAAGGACCACACCAAATGAAATAATGGAGATTGAACATCTACTACTAGAAACTTCTTGAGAGATTTAAAATTTTGGGATCAAGTTAATATTTGTTTTTTTTTTCCTAATTTAAGTTTTGATGATCTCATGAACATGTTGAATGGAAAATAAACACCATAATGGCCATAGGAAGGTTTCAATGGTGGGCATCATTGTCCTCACTGCACGTACCAGCTTTGGATTTTCTGAAATTTGCGTAAAATGATATATCCAAATGTGGACAGTATAGGTATAACACATACATGCATCAGGGTGGAGGCTACGAACTTGGTGATGTCAACGCAACACCCAGGTCGGTGGTATGCGGTACACCATAGAGTCCGTTTCCATCCAAAACCATTGAGTGGGCAGCAGATACACCGGGAAATGGCCTGCTTGGTAGGGGAAATTGGCAAATTACGTGTAAAGGACCCATGGATGTACCAGCCTAATTCATGGGGGTATGCCGATTGCAGGAACTTCCTGCAACAGGAAGCTTGGTGGGGCCCACCGTGATGTTTGTGAGAAATCTATTCTGTTCATCCATCCGTTTTGCTGTACCACGTTAGGACATGGCCCATCAATGAGCTGCACGACAGGAAATAATGAGGATTGGGCATCCAACATTTCAACATTTGTGGGTTATATGAGTTTTGGATCAGGCCAATATTTTGTCTTCCATTAGTAGGAATGAACTTATGAACGGTGTTGTTGGCATATAAACATCATGATTGATCCTAGGTTTCTATCTACTATTTCCCATCCTTTGGCTCACTTGAGTTCTGGATTTATTTTATTTTTGGGCTCATGCCCTAACATGATCTGGCAAACAGATGGATGAGGTGTATTTTTAACAAACATCACAGTAGGCCCCACCTAGCTTTCCCTTCCCATTGCAGGGAGTTAGGGCTGTACACCAACCAACTTAGCTTGGTTAGCTCACTTGACTCGACTTGAAAAAGCTTGATTTGACTCGGTTCAAAAGTGAGTTTGAGCCGAGTCGAGTTGATTTTTTGAGTTTGAAAATTTTCGGCTCAAACCGAACCTCAACTCAAATCAAACTCAGATCCAACCAAATCGGTGACTGGGTTACTTTGATATTGATGTTGCTCACCAAGTGTCTGATGAAATGACTCAACGAAATATGAGCTAGTGGCAAAAAAGGTATGTATATGAAACAAATATCTTTTGTTTTTTTCTTGATTTTGACCTTATCTATAAGGTGTTTGATGAAATACATATAGACTATTGTTGTTGCTTTATATACATTGAGAATTTGAAGGTACAGTCTATGTGTTTGTAAAAATACTGCACAAATGAACATGGCTCGAACTCAGCTCAAACTAGCCCAAGCTGCTAACCGAACCGAGTCAAGCTGGCTAGTCAAGCTCGAGGATCAAGCCGAGCCGAGTTCGAGCTAGGTCAGCTAGTGACTGAGCAGAGTAGCCAAGTTCGAGCTAGGTTAGCTAGTGATTGAGCAGAGTCGAGCTATGCCAAGCTCGACCCGGTTTGACTCAAGTGAGCAGATTAGATTAGGTAAGACCCAGATCCACTGAGGTGCGTAGGACCCTGACTGTGGGGCCTAGTGTGATGTATCTGACTACATCTACGTCATATGCATTGGAAGCTTATGTTAGGGATGATCCAGAAAATGAAGCAGCTCCAGATCCCCGATAGACCATAGTATAGGAAATAGTGGTGGTTGACCATTAAAAACTTCTTATGAGTTGCGAAAGCCTGGGATCAAGATTATATTTGTCTCATCATGCAGGTGTTTGTGACCTTGTCAACAGGAAAGATGGGAATACATGAAGTTATTAATGGTGGGGATTCAATCACGATTGTTTCTATGGTGTGGTCCACTTAAGATTTGAGTCAGATTCATTTTTTGTGATCATGCCCTAGAAAAAGCTTTCAAAATGATTGTACGGTGTGGATTTAAGGGGCACGGTTTGGCTAGTGACGCTGCCATCAGCCAGTGGCTAGTGGTCGGTGCTACGTGGACCCCACCATGATGTATGTGTTTTATCCACGCCGTCCATCCATTTTGAAAGATAATTTTAAGGCTTGATCCCAAAAATGAGGTATATTTAAATCTCAGGTGGTCCACAGCATGGGAAAACAGTATTGATTGAATGTCCCCCATTAAAAACCTCCCAGGCCTACAATAATGGTTATTTGACATCTAACCTGTTTATTAGGTCATACAGACTTGGATGAAGGGAAAAACATATATCAGCTTGATCCAAAACTTTTGTTGGCCCTAAGAAGTTTTTAATGGTGGGCGTTAAATTAACACTGTGCGGTCCACTTGGGATTTTTGATCAACCTCATTTTTGGGCTCATTTCATAAAACTATATGGAGGAATGGGTGGACGGCATGGATGAAACACATACATCATGGTGGGTCCCAGATAGCACCGACCACTAGCCATTCGTGACAGGGTCAGTAGCCAATCCGTTTCCCATTTATTGGCCAGGGCACCGGGGATGGTTACTGTGGGCTGCCTATGATGGATGGACCGGACTAGTTACAGTTACTCATCCGATCCCAATCGAGAACGCCATCGGTTCCAGTCAAACCGATCCAACCGTCCATCCATGATTTAGACTCAAACAAGCCCGTTTGACTCGGAAGCGGATTGGTTGCCACACACCAGCGATATAGCTAGTGTGGGTCCGTACCTATCATACGGTATAGCTAGCTCTTCGAGCTCCTAGTTGCACGAACGGTTCAAAGGAGATCAATGTTACATGGCCAAAATTAATGTATTTATTATATCCACACCGTTCGTCCATTTTTCGAGACCCGTTTAGAGCATAAGACCAAAAACGTGAATCATATCCAAAGCTCAACTGGATCACACCACAGATAGCAGCAGGAAGAATGATTTTCACGGTTACCCACCATAACGTTTATTTTCCATCCAATCTGTTCATGAGGTCAAAAGGACATGGATGACGAGTAAAAACAAATATCATATCAATCCAAAACTACCGTAACCTCCAAAAGGGTTTCAATGGTATACGTTCAATCCCCCACTACTTTTTTCAGTGTGGTTCACTTGATCTTTAGATTTATCTTATTTTTAGACTCAACCCTTACTACGAGCTCGCAAAATGGATGGACGGTTTGGATATAACACATACCTCATGAGCTGGTGTGTGGTACACCAGCCAATCCGCTTTCGTTTGACTCGTCCGAATCTGACTCAGTCCTGATCGGTTTGATAAGACGAGTCACTCCTTACAACCTGCATGGAGCTGGATGAGTGTGTCCCAGTCGCACCGAATCATTTATCCAATGGTCCATCACAAATAGAGAAAAACTGACACAATCGCACAGCGTGAACTGGTACCCTGAAAAATCACCACAAAATTCCCTGCGTGTCATATAATTAATACAAACCATACTGTCCAAATTATAAGTCCCAGGTTAGATTTACCCAAAAATGAAACTATTGGACATTCATCATGCAGTTAAAAATGACAAGAACCCAATGGTCCTAATTTAACAAACAGATGTCCTTTAATCAAGGCTTGAACATTTGGAATTTGGGAGTGTAACTTACGCAAGAACGGGGTTCAAAATATATTCAGTCTAATTTGAGTTAAAAGTATGCTATGTTTACATTTTCTTAATGTGTCGTTATCAAGCTATTGTACCTTATTTCTGGTCATTTTGAATTAAGATAATAAGAGGGTGATATGTGGCATTACATAAGAAATATGAGGTGAATAAAAAAAAATTAAGATGCTTCGAGTGTTTTTTGCGGAATCATAACTAATGCAAATCTAATTTTACACGTAATGGGTGGTTTATAGAGTGATGTGGTTGAGTTACTTAAAAGTCTAAAGAGCGAAAAGTGAAATGCAGTTTAGCTGACAGAAGAGGAACAATCACAAAAAAGAAATGTAACAAGAGAATTATTTAGAAAAAAGCTTTTTGACTACTGTAACCGTTACAATAATGGAAGAAGCATCTGGAAGAACAAGGTGCATAAGAAATCTCTAAATAGGAGAGGAAATTTATAGAGTAAAAAATCAATCAACATACAATCCAACGACAATAAAAAATAACCAATTTACTAATTTATCTTTTATCTCAGCTTATCCTATGAGTATTGTTAATTCTTAGTTATAATCAAATTCTTAGTGATCAATTGTGATTTTTTCCTTTTATTTGATTGCATTGGTATTATAAAATCATTTCTTAAGGAAGGCACAAAGCAACCCATCTTCGGAGGAAAAAACTCACCCTTTGATTTTCACCTGATCGTTATAAAATTCTACAAATGGTTGAGAAAGAAACCGATCTTCTCAGAATATGGTCATATACATTCATATTAGATGTATCTGCTTATTTTAGTACTTATGGTCAAAGTTGATCGGTTTGGATTAAGCCGCTTTATCGATTCTAATGCACTTACATACATTACACGTGACAGAAAACAAACTAAGTGCAAACATTTTTGGCACGCCCAGTGGAACTCGATATAATACTTGGTCGTCAGCAATTGTCTTTTTATACCGAATGTGTAAAGAGAACACTTTAACACAAGTACACTTACCGATGCAATAATTTTTCAGAATTATGAGCCGAATAGTTGGTTGTAATGCTTCAACTAATGCTATTATAGCTAATGAGCCTTCAACTCACGAGGAATTGTAAGTTCAACATGAGCCTGAGCAAGGAAATCCATTAGACTATGGTACGATTCCAACGTCGTATGACATGCTCCATTGCGATTTCTAAATTAGAAGTTGCGGTTTTGGCACAATCCGAGATATGTTGCACAACGCAAGCGGGCCCCACTTATATAAATCCTAATGATGTCAAATCTATCAATCCATCAATCAAGTCATTCATCACTCATGTCTCTCTCTCTCCGCTAATTAAACAAGCACATACCTTGCTCACACATCCCATGACCTTATCCATGCTTAACCATCGTTCTTTCTTCTTTTTCTTCCCATTTAACCCCCCCCCCACACACACACACACATCTTCTTCTTATTCTCTTCCTATCCTAAAAGTTCTAACATAAAATCCCCTAACTCCCTCTCATTTCTACCATTTTTGTAGCAAGAGTAGTGAGAGACTAAAAAAGAAAAAGAAAAAGATTAGAGAGAATTACGGAGAGATTAAGAGAGAAAGAAAGATAATAAAGAAAGACTAGGAGATGGTTTAAGAGAAAAAAGAGAGAGAATTAGGAGGGATCAAGAGGGTAAGAGAAAGAGAGAAGAGAAAAGAGAGATTAAAGAAGATTAGAGGTGGAAAGGAGCTTGGTGGACCATCCGATCGCCGATCCAATTGTTCATCCTTCAAGTGAGTGCATGGGAGGATCAAGATCCTCCCTTTCTTTGTGATCTTTCCATTTTGGTAGGCCCACAAGGGTGAGGCCCACATTAATCATGTATAGATTGTATGGTGGATCCCAAGTGGCGGGGGGCCACCCCGATGGTTGGATCTCATTCCTTGCTTTTTTTCTCTTTCCTTTCTTTTTCCTTCTTTTTTTAAAATTATAATGTTATGGGACCCACAAGTGAGCCACGTTGGTAGAGAGCTTAGACCACCTTATGTGGCCCACAATGATATTTATTTTTCATTTAATATGTTGATATGGATAATAAATTTAGATGGTGGAAAGGCATCAAAATTGATGTGATCCAAAGCTCCTCAGCCCATCATGAATTGGCCAATCTAATGGACGGTGTAGATCTCTTACATGGACCTCGCTTGCATACCAATTAAAAAAATATACATAATAAGAGTCCAGACGCTGGACATTCACGGTGTCAGAGACATTAGAACTATCTAGTGTCCAGACACGCGAAAAGATAGGGTAAGGGTAGGGCCTCCACTCGCAGGCCCCTCCATGATGCATATGTTTCATCCACTCCGTCCATCAAATTCTCCATCCTATTTTAGCTATTGAGACCAAATATTAAGCCAATCCATATCTCAGGTGATCCACACCATAGTAAACCTATGGGCTGAAAAGTCTAGCGTCATTAACGCCCTCTTCATGAGAGATTGGGTTTCCACTAATAAGACTCACTGTGACTTATTTCTTAGATCCACACTATTCATGTCTCCATACTCATGTGAGTCGTGGAGCCTAAAAATCAGGATGAACCATTAGGTGGACCATACTAGAGGCGACGGTGGGGCCAGGAGCACCCCTCACGTCAGTCATGCCAACATGGGTGGGGGTATCCCAGCCGTAGACCCCACCTTGATGTATATGTTTAATCCACATCGTCCACCATTTTCTCCAGATAATTTTAGGCCATGTACTGAAAAATTAGCCATGTGCTGAAAAATGAGCCATATCTAAGTCTCGAGTAGACTGCACGGAGGGGAACAATTCTTGTATGTTGAAACCTTCTAAGGCCCACTATAGGGTCCCTGTCCATCCAAATGAGCCCAAATCAGGTCCATTGGTCTCCAATTCAGATGGCCTACATGGTGGAAAGGTTAGATTATCCACTTGGGGCCCACCTTGATGTTATGTCCAAACAAAAATGCATAGTTGTCAAAGGGCGGCATACCAATAGGGGCATGGATTGGGGCCCACTCATGGGACCACATTATGTATTTGATTTATCCACTCCGTTCATTCGTCATGCCAAATCATTTTAGTCCGTTGGCCAAAATTTCGGGCTGATCCAAATCTCAGATGGATCGCATGGAAGGAAACAATGTTTGGTCATTGAAATCTTCTAAGGGCCATTGTGGACTCCCTTGTAACACCCTGAAAATCGGGGGTCGTGTATAAACTCAACTCCCGAGTTCCAGACCGTCACTTATGCAACAAAAATGGTTATGATTCAATGTTGTCTGATTTAAAGCATTCACATGAGTAAAAGTATACCAAATCTGCAATTCATACTTCAGATCCAGTGATAAAAGCAAGCGGAAGACTAAACAAGATATATATCACTGTATGGAAAAACAAAGTAATCTCAACTGTCTCCAAAGTATGACTACATCTCTGAGTCTCATATACATGTACATAACAAAAGAATAATGTTCAAAAAGAAAAGTCCCACTGATGTCCCCTCGATCCAGGTCACCTACGGGAAGCCGTCATGATACTGCATATACGAGAACTCATCCTGGTCCTCGTCATCATCTAGCTCCACCTCCTGGATCTCATCGTCACCTGCAACTACAACAGGGTCTGGTGGGTGTTGCAAACACCATCCCGTAACGTGGGAATGAGTGATCAACTCAGTGGAATCATAGAGCAAAGATTAGCATGTTCACAATTCAGTCACGCGATAATAGTAAAGCAGTAAATCAGACAAGTCCTAATACTGTTGTTAATGCAAGATGATATGACGTGATGTATGCCCTCACCGACGATCACCCTCATACGGCAACATCTTACGACCGCGGCATGCCACACTCCCTAGAGTGCTCCACATCTTCCAGGCACATGCAATGCTATGGTGATATGATTACCAAGTTGTTATTAGTCCATTCAAACAGCAGGATTGGGAAACTAAGGTACCTCCCTTGTATCAATCCCAACACGGATCCTGTCTAGGGTCGTCACTCCTAGTAATCTCATACGATGTACATTTCGTAGGTCACTGCAAGGGCTGCCAGGGCTGTTGCTCGCACTCGTTGCACCGCTCCCCCATCACCTTATCAATACAGGCCTACTGTACTCTGCTGCACGGAAGGGTCGTCGCCTCCCGTGAACTCAGAATACGCTCGCGGTCACTACAAAGGGCTCGTCGCCTGATCAGTGTAGGCCGACAGCTAGAATATAGTGTCCCATACCACCATAATCTGCTCACGAGTCAAGGTGCTCACTGGTCACTACGGGGAGGTTTGTGGCCCCACGTAGGCCGACAGCTCGACCACGGTGTCCCATACCACCATGCCCGGCTCATGAGTCTTCGTGGATCAAGGTACCACGGTTAATAGGGTTTACAATGGTAAGTTCAGTACCCTAGGTTCAAGCAGTTATGTTACATACAAGGTGAACAAACATCGGCCAGTCGGGTTACTTGACGGGCTCGACTAGCGCGATCGCATATCGAATTGAACGACATGAAGTGCGTAAAACACTTCGCGTGGCCTAACCACTGCCGCCAACTCTCAACACGAATCACATTCATCTACGCGTCGTTCGTGGCTATGACCAGTCAGCCACGAAATCGCTCGGTTACCGACTGCCTGGACTAAGTCAAGTCCCACACATCTATGGAATTACTATACAAGGTATTGGAATTGAAATACATCATGTGAGCATGTTAACACATGTTATAACTTTCAACTTAAGCAAATCTTCAAGGCATACTTCCCATGCATATTCAACTTAAGCAAATCCTCAAGCACATACATTCCATGCATATAATGAAATCATGCATTTTGTCAACATGTAGAAAATCATTTAGGTCGGCATAATAATTGAAAAATCAATCACAAAGTATCAAATAACATCATTTAGTTCAATACATACTAATACAAGCATTTATACAAACACATGCACTACACACTTAGGTCTACATATAGCATGTCGACCCAAAGTGTGCAGTAGGCGAATCTCTTCGCCAAACTAATTATGCACGCATTCCTAACTTCCTAATGCGACAACAAACCATGTCAATCACATCAGCAAAATATGAATGCAAACAGTACTTCCTACAAATGACTAAAATGCCCTAAATCTCATATTCTTCGTTAGCTTACGAAACGGGAAACGGAGAGCATTTTGTACATGTCAAACGGCGATGCCGTCAAGAATCTACTATTAAACGACATTGAAAGGATTGGGAACCGTCAATCCAAGCGTCTAAAATCCTCACCTAGTGTCTTGTAGACTCGGGAATTGAAGCGGAGTGTATATGCTTCGTCTACGGCGAGTAAGGAGCCTAATACATAAGATCCATAAGCTACATCGCCATGGAAACAAGAAAAACTCAAATCACCAACTATTTAGGGTTTTTACTTACCTAGGATTGCGGTGGAATCGCCGGGAAAGCGGTAGAGAAGTGTCGCTTAAGCATGTGCAACACGTAGCACAAGTGGCGGGAAGAACTCTCCCACTCTCTCACAATCTCTCACTCTTTTTCTCTCTCCCAAGCTAGGGCTTCTCTCAAATTCGGATGGGAGAGAGGAGTGAGGGTTTCAACCCCTTTTATAGCCTAAAACATTCCCAAAATAGGCTTGGGAACAATGTTTACTTGGTGCCTAACCAAATCGGGGCCGTTTCGGTCCAAAAGGGCATTTCTGGAGGTCCCCAGGCCAAATGCGGTCGGACTTAAGCTCATGCATACTGGATCTAGCACACATCCAGTTTTCAGACCGGTTGGGTTCCCAGATCGCACGTGGCGGCCCAGTTTCAGTTTAACGGTCACCGCACCAAGATCAGGCCTATAAGTCTCGTGATATATAATAGATATTTTTCCTGATCCAAGGGTGTGATTTGGCTGTATCCTGACGGTCAGAATGCTTAATACTGATGCGTCAAATTTGTGTGCCAGATTTGAATTTGAAATTCCAACTATGTCCCTATTCACACTCTCTTCGGTCCGGGCTCAATGAAATAGCCTGTAATAATCGGTTTGACTTGATTTTTGGAATGAGTGTCAAGCCCAGCTAGACGGTCCTAACGGTCTAAGATAGGAGGTATCGGACTTTCAACGTGCGGTCTAGATCCAATACAAAGATTCAAAGTGGTCCAGAGAACAAACCGGCTTAGAGTTTGATCCGAGGCTTTAGAGCATTATAGCACCCTTAGTTCCACTCGCTTCGGGCCTTGTAGAACGTATTTAAAGTGATCGGGGACCATTTCCCAGCTATTCTAACGTTGCACTAGCTAACCTAGTCAAATTTTCCAAAGGAATGAATTCTACGCAAATTCGGGTCGAGTTGGTACTCGAGCCCAAGGATGGATTTTTCACGGGCGTTACAATCTACCCCCCTTAACAAATAATTTCGTCCTCGAAATTTTGTACCTTTTCGTACTCCTCGAGAAGCTGTGGGTAGTTCTTTCTGATCTCGGCTTCTGTCTCCCAAGTAGCCTCCTCCTCAGTAGGATGCGTCCATAGTACCTTCACAAGGGGAATCACCTTGCTACGCAGTACCTGCTCTTTCCGGTCTAAGATGCGTGTCGGTCGCAGGATATAAGTAACATCCTCTCCTAACTGCACCTGCTCCCATCTGATGATATGAGAAGGATCAGCAACATACTTCTTCAGCATAGAAACATGAAATACGTTGTGGACGCTCGCGAGGGGCGTGGGTAAAGCCAATCGGTAAGCCACTGCTCCCACACGATCGAGGATCTGAAATGGACCAATGTATCGCGGTGCCAGCTTCCCCTTCTTTCCGAACCGAAGGACTCCCTTCATAGGGGAAACTTGCAAAAACACATGATCCCCGACTGTGAACTCTAGTGGTCTCCGTCTCGTATCGGCGTAGCTCTTCTGTCTGCTCTGCGCTGTAAGAAGCCGACGTCGAATAATATCAATCTTCTCTGACGTCGCCTGCACCAACTCTGGGCCAATCAAGCTGCGCTCACCAACCTCTAACCAGCAATGCGGTGCGCGACAAGGTCGCCCATACAGCGCCTCATAAGGTGCCATGCCGATACTCGCCTGGAAGCTATTGTTGTATGCAAACTCCGCATATGCAAGACAGTCATCCCAACTGTCCTTGAAGTCCAATGCGCAAGCTCGCAACATGTCCTCCAGGATCTGGTTCACTCGCTCTGTCTGTCCGTCCGTCTGTGGGTGGAAGGCAGTACTGAACTTCAACTTCACACCCATAGCCTCCTGAATGCGAGTCCAGAAAATAGAAGTGAACCGCGTGTCTCTGTCCGACACGATCTCCAACGGAACTCCATGCAGACGCACGATCTCTCTAATATACAATCTAGCCAGCTCGTCTGCAGAGTTCGTAACTCTGATCGGTAGGAAGTGCGCCGACTTCGTCAATCGGTCGACGATCACCCAAATAGAATCATGCCCCTTCCTCGTCTTCGGCAACCCAGAAATGAAGTCCATGGAAATGAAATCCCACTTCCACTCTGCAATCGGCATAGGCTGCAAAAGTCCAGGTGGTCGGCGATGCTCTGCCTTCACCTGTTGACAAGTGAGACAACGGGACACGAACTCAGCAATGTGGGTCTTCATACCTTCCCACCAGTACGTCCTCTTCACGTCACGATACATCTTCGTGCTGCCAGGATGCATCGCGAGTCTAGTAGAATGCGCAGCCTCGAGAATCTCTCGTCTCAAGTCAGGGACATCAGGAACGCATAGGCGGCCACGGTAACGTAAACCCCCATCCATGCCAACTCGCCAGTCGGCGTCATCATCATCACTGGCCTGCTCTCGAAGCTCAGTAAGATGCGCGTCGTCCCTCTGCGCCTCGATGACACGGTCATCGATCGGGGATCGCACCTGAACATGTGCGATGAACTCAAATGGCTCCTCTACGGTGAGTTTCTGCTCAAAGTCTCGCAAAAACTCAACCATATCCCACTCGGCAACCATCAGCGGAGCCGCAAACTCTATCGCCTTCTTGCGGCTCAACGCATCAGCCACAAGGTTCGCCTTCCCAGGATGGTAAGAGACTTCAAATTTGAAGTCCTTCAGCGTCTCCATCCATCGCCGCTGCCTCATATTCAAGTCCCGCTGTGTGAATATGTACTTGAGGCTCTTGTGGTCGCAAAAGAGCTCGAACTCCTCTCCATAGAGGTAATGTCTCCAGAGTCTCAGTGCGAATATCACGGCTGCCAACTCCAGGTCGTGTGTAGGGTAATTCTCCTCGTGCTTCCTTAATTGTCTCGAGGCATACGAAATTACCCTGTCCCTCTGCATAAGGACACAACCTAAACCAACGCTAGACGCGTCAGTGTATATAGTGTATTTAACCCCTTGCTCTGGCAATACTAGCACAGGGGCGGACGTAAGTCTGTCCTTCAGCTCCTGAAAAGCTGACTCCGCCTTATCATTCCAGGCGAACTTCACGTCCTTCCGTGTCAACTGAGATAAGGGTCTCGCGATCTTCGAGAAATCCTGAATGAAGCGCCGATAGTAGCCAGCGAGACCCAAGAAACTCCTCACCTCAGTGACAGAACCAGGCTGCTCCCAGTCCTGCACCGCAGCTACCTTAGACAGGTCAACTGCCATGCCATCCTTGGACACCACGTGTCCCAGAAACTTCACCTCCTGCTTCCAGAAGTCGCACTTCTTATACTGTGCGAACAATTGATGCTGTCTGAGCGTATCAAGGACCAAACGCAAGTGCTCCTCATGCTCCTCTCGACTCCTAGAGTATACCAAAATGTCGTCGATGAAGACAACGACGAATCGATAGAGGAAAGGCCGTAGTACCCGGTTCATCAGATCCATGAACACGGCCGGTGCGTTCGTGAGACCGAACGACATCACGAGGAACTCGTAGTGACCAAAACTGGTCCTGAACGCTGTCTTCTGCACGTCCTCATCTCTGACGCGCAACTGATGATATCCTGACTGAAGATCAATCTTCGAGAAGTACTGCGCTCCTCTCAACTGATCAAATAAGTCATCGATCCTGGGCAAAGGGTACTTGTTCTTCACTGTGAGTTGGTTCAGCCTGCGATAATCAATACACAATCGCAGCGAACCATCCTTCTTCTTCACGAACAAGACCGGTGCTCCCCAAGGAGATACGCTAGGCCGTATAAGGCCAAGCTCTAGTAGACCATCAATCTGCGTCCTCAACTCCTCCATCTCACATGGTGCCATGCGATACGTCGGCAGTGAGACGGGTGTAGAACCAGGAATCAGATCGATAGTGAAATCGATCTCACGTCGGGGCGGCAAACCAGGGATCTTCCTGAACAGATCCCCGAACTCAGAAACAACTGGCGTCTGCTCAAGTACCTGGGCACCAGCGTCGTGCAACAGGGTGGCGTAGCTAAGAATGCGGAAAGGAAGATTTACCCGCACTGAAAATGTGAAAGGCGTGCCCTCAGGCTCGTACACCGTCACCACACGAGCCTCGCAGTCAATCTCGGCTCTCGCTGCAGTCAACCAGTCCATGTCAAGAATGACGTCGAGATATACGAGCGAGGGATCGACGACCAAATCAAGAGTCATCGTCCTGCCTCCCAGATCAAGTAAACAATCCTCACACATCTGGGTGACATCCGAATAATCTCCATGAGCTGCAAGGACTCGCACGCTATCCATAGTAATAGTCTGCAACCCAAGACGTCTGACTACGGCACGCGATATCAAAGAAATCGTGGAACCAGTGTCCACCATGACAAGAACGGGAGTACCTCCGATATGGCCCGTGACCTCGAAGGCTGAATGCTGGAAAGTCGGCGTCGTAGCTGCCTCAGCGGTCAGTGCATGAACTCGAGCCTGCTGTGGCCGGTTCGGCCGCTGTGTCAAGGGCCGTGGGGGCTGTCGAATCTGCGATACTGTGGGTCTGAAAGAGGACTGCGCAGGAGCTGACCGTATAGGCGGTGCTGATATCGCCTGTGGACGTACACGATCAATCTTCTGCGGCGGCGAGAACCCACTGTCCCGCATCCTCGTAAAGCAACTCGGCGCTAGGTGGCCCGTCCTCCCACAGTATGTGCATGATAGATCAGGGCGTCGAAACGGTCCTACTGGCGCCGTGGTCCTGGTAGGAGGATCAATGCGAGGCCTCTTGCCCGCGAAGGGCCTATCTGGCAACTCCGGTCGCGGCCTAGAAGTAGTCGGGCCTCGTGATCGCGCAAGTCGATCCACGTCCTGCTCTGCCCGCATGGACATGTGAACCAACTCCGCATAGGAGGAGAAACTGATACAGCACATCTTCGACCGAATATCCGGTCGCAAGCCCTCCAAAAAGCGCCGTATGCGCATCTGCTCATCAGCTAAAATCGTCGGGACGTACCTGCCCAACTCTGTGAACCGATGCTCATACTCGGTGACCGTCATCGCTGCCTGCCTGAGACGGAGAAACTCATTCTCCCTCTCGTGTCTGTAGGTCTGAGGATAATACTTCTCATGGAAGCGAAACTCGAATGCTGCCCATGTCCATACGAAGTCTGCGGTAACAGTCCGCAATACACTATCCCACCACATACTGGCCTCTCTCTCAAACTGGAAGGTAGCCAGCTCTACCTGCTCTGCCTCAGTACAGTGCAACATGCGCAGAATCTTCGACACTCGGTCGAGCCAAAACTCAGCCTCCTCGGGTCTGTGAGAACCCGTGAAAGTAGGAGGCCGCAAGCGCTGAAATCGCTCCAGAAGGCCCCGTGTGTCGGCAGGGTTCCCCGCAGGGAAAGCAGGCTGCGCAGGAAGTGCTATGCCCTCATCCTGGGCGTAAGCATAGGCATCCTCAGCTGGATGCGCAGGTGGTGCAGGCGGAGTAGATGCAGTCGCACCCCCACCCTGGGCTAAGGTCCCGACTATAGTAGTCAATAGCTGCTGCTGCTGTAGCATCATAGCCATCATCTGCTCGAATCTATCAGGTGGTGGAGCAGGCTGTGGCGGATGAGGTGCGGAAGTAGATGCGCGCTGTGGCTCTCTAACTGATGGTGTAAATGGCGGTGGTCCATCTGTAGGACCAGTAGCAGGCTGAGACGATCGAACAGTCTCAGGAATCGGGCCCACAGCAGGGTCCGGACGAGTGCCAGACTGAGAAGGAGCCTGATCCATCTGCTCTAACAATGAAAGCCGAACCGCGCTCCTCGTAGTCTTAGGTGGCATTCCCTATATTCAAAATAGGGCGCAACCTTGTCAGTCTCAATTGCACAAATACACCACAATCATTCACTAAAGAGTCAAAGGCATTCCATGCATTTCAATTAATCAAAATTGTCACAATACAAGGGATATATCCTTACAAGCATCATGACTAGAATGACATGGAAATTAAGACAGTCAAGCAACAGCGACAAAAGCAAAGCACTAGCCCTAATAGGCTTTACACACATGAAACAGAAAATAGTTAACTACTCATAACAACATCTAAGATCGCGTCGCTAGTCGGAGTCTGGCGACGGAGGAGGAGCACCCTTATCCTGTAAGCAACACAGGATTGCCTTCAAGGTGCGAGTCACCTTGCCAAATTTCTTCTTCGTAACGGCCTTGGCATCAGCGACCTCTGCTCGAAGTTCTTGGACTTCCCTTCGCAAAGCGGTCTGACTCTCCTCCATCCGAGCAATGCGATCGTCAATAGTAGTCTGCGCAGAAGGAGGAGGACTCTCATCAGTATCCTGAGCCTCCTCTTCTGCTTCTTCCTGAGTCTCTTCCTGAACTTCTGCACTAGGTTCTCCTTCGCTTTGATCTTCCTCTTCATCAAAGTCGTCCCCACTATCCCTTTCAAGTTGATTTTCACGATATTGCGACCCAATCTTCATCTTAACCATCGTCGACTCATCGATGGTGTGAATCGATACCGGCAACTCGGGTCCAAGTCTATAGGCAAACTCAAGCGCAATTCTGCAAATGAGTCGGCCAAAGGGAAGGGATTCGGATGTTCTTCTCGACCTGGCTATGAGAACTATCTGCCGTAAGATGAAAGTGGCCATACATACGTTCTCTCCCTGAGCCACCAGAAATAAGAAATCGACCATAAGACGTGTACATTCAATGCGGTTCGTCGACCTAGGATAAACATTGAACGTGCAGATGTGATGCAGCAGACGCAAATCCTCAGACATGTACGTCGCCTTGAGGCTATTATTAGGCTGCCATGGAACCAACTTACCGCACAGAAACCTGGTGCGGCGATCTCGTTCACGTCTAGTCCTCAAATTTTTCTCACTTGGATGTACATCACCTAGAGGCACGTTGAGAAGTCGCGCAACCAACTGGACGTCGATCGTAGCCATCCGATCTCTACCAAAAGGGATTTTAAACTGCAAGGGCTCCAAGGTAGGACTCTGGATGCTAGCATAGAAGGCACGAACAGTGCTCACATTAGCACGAGCGCGAGCTTCAAAGATCGGTCCCCAGTGCGCAGCTTCAATGCGTTCGAACAACAGATATTCGCCGAACAATCGCCCATCTACGTCCGCCTCAAATAACACTCTACGATCAGTGTATTCACCATGAGGCATCTCTGATAGGATGGTTCGTCCAAGGTGTGCATGGGGATCCAAATCCCGCTTCGTACGGCACTCCAGGACTGCAGCTGGACCTGCGGCGGCGCTTGAACTTGCGGCACCACCCCGCGGTCTTCTCGATCGAGCAGGGCGGCTCGGCCCAGCCTCGTCTGTTGCAGTTTTCCTCTTACCCATCAAAGACAGGATGGATGAGAGTGACAAAAGTCCCAAAATAGCTTCCACGAAAGCCATGGAAAACGCCGAGAATGCGGAGAAATGGCTGCCCAATCTGACAAAAGGAAATCTAGGCGTCGTAGAGGGATGCTTCAAGCTTCCCAAGGCTGTACTTTCAGGGAAAAATAAGAACAAAAAGGTGGAATGGAGCTGCTCACGATTTCAGCACTATTTGGGGGATTTTGGAGCTCCAAATGGGAAAATCTTCAAGGAAAGAGGCTGCCAACACCCAATAATCGATGGGTGGTGGTCGGTTTTGGCCAAGGAAGGGATTAGGAGGGGTTTGGGTCGCCGGGATTTGGAATGGAGCGCTGAAAATCAAATCTAGGGCATGCAAGGGGGCTGTTTGTGAAGGAGGGGTGTTTTAGGGGTTTTCGTGGGATGGGAGGTAGCTAGGGGTGTTGTGGGAGGCATTTAAGTGGGTGCGCCCAAAGGGCAGCACCATCGGAGATGGCCGGCCGGCGATGCATTGCCCGGCCGGCGATGGCATCGCCGGCCAACCTTCAGGTTGGCCAGCGGGACCCCATGGGTCTGGTCCCCCATGGTCCCAGGGCCCCAAAAAGTCTGGTCCCACCCCTTAGTTCATAGTATTTTGGTCCCTATGAGCCTAAACATGTTTTTGGGGCTTTCCGGGTCCACATCGCAGTCCCGAATACCAAACCATATGATGCAGCATATGGATTTGGGGTAGAAGGATCCAGTACATCTTTCTAGCTCCTTAGTTGCTAAAGAAAGTGAAGTTAGAATGGCTTTATGGCCATTTTTTATGAAATTTTACTATTCACTGTAAAATTTGGTGAATGTACTAATTTGTGTTATTTTCACATTAGGTTTGATGCCTAACATGAAATGGATACAAAAGAACTGAAGGTTGAAGTGTTTAGAGAAGGAATTTTGAGAATTTTTGGCAAAACGGGGTTTTTTAAGCCCTGGCGATTGATTACTAGAGTCGTGGTCATTCCACGGCCCATGGATTCACTTTTGCGGTTTAAAACCGCTCATAGGACATCTCCACCCGACTTCCTACAGCTTAGAAGTGATTCGGGTCGCTTTACGCGACCCGAGATGCGTTACAGACTCGATCTTGCGATCGATCCTTATAGACTTCGCCTATCGGCGAATCTGTGATCCTAGAAGTGTTTCTAGATCCTTCTCGCACCCACCTAAGTCAAAGGAAGCGACAGCGTACGTCGCAAGACCATAACTCAGGCCCAGTATACTCTCATTCATGCTCTGATACCAACTTGTAACACCCTGAAAATCGGGGGTCGTGTATAAACTCAACTCCCGAGTTCCAGACCGTCACTTATGCAACAAAAATGGTTATGATTCAATGTTGTCTGATTTAAAGCATTCACATGAGTAAAAGTATACCAAATCTGCAATTCATACTTCAGATCCAGTGATAAAAGCAAGCGGAAGACTAAACAAGATATATATCACTGTATGGAAAAACAAAGTAATCTCAACTGTCTCCAAAGTATGACTACATCTCTGAGTCTCATATACATGTACATAACAAAAGAATAATGTTCAAAAAGAAAAGTCCCACTGATGTCCCCTCGATCCAGGTCACCTACGGGAAGCCGTCATGATACTGCATATACGAGAACTCATCCTGGTCCTCGTCATCATCTAGCTCCACCTCCTGGATCTCATCGTCACCTGCAACTACAACAGGGTCTGGTGGGTGTTGCAAACACCATCCCGTAACGTGGGAATGAGTGATCAACTCAGTGGAATCATAGAGCAAAGATTAGCATGTTCACAATTCAGTCACGCGATAATAGTAAAGCAGTAAATCAGACAAGTCCTAATACTGTTGTTAATGCAAGATGATATGACGTGATGTATGCCCTCACCGACGATCACCCTCATACGGCAACATCTTACGACCGCGGCATGCCACACTCCCTAGAGTGCTCCACATCTTCCAGGCACATGCAATGCTATGGTGATATGATTACCAAGTTGTTATTAGTCCATTCAAACAGCAGGATTGGGAAACTAAGGTACCTCCCTTGTATCAATCCCAACACGGATCCTGTCTAGGGTCGTCACTCCTAGTAATCTCATACGATGTACATTTCGTAGGTCACTGCAAGGGCTGCCAGGGCTGTTGCTCGCACTCGTTGCACCGCTCCCCCATCACCTTATCAATACAGGCCTACTGTACTCTGCTGCACGGAAGGGTCGTCGCCTCCCGTGAACTCAGAATACGCTCGCGGTCACTACAAAGGGCTCGTCGCCTGATCAGTGTAGGCCGACAGCTAGAATATAGTGTCCCATACCACCATAATCTGCTCACGAGTCAAGGTGCTCACTGGTCACTACGGGGAGGTTTGTGGCCCCACGTAGGCCGACAGCTCGACCACGGTGTCCCATACCACCATGCCCGGCTCATGAGTCTTCGTGGATCAAGGTACCACGGTTAATAGGGTTTACAATGGTAAGTTCAGTACCCTAGGTTCAAGCAGTTATGTTACATACAAGGTGAACAAACATCGGCCAGTCGGGTTACTTGACGGGCTCGACTAGCGCGATCGCATATCGAATTGAACGACATGAAGTGCGTAAAACACTTCGCGTGGCCTAACCACTGCCGCCAACTCTCAACACGAATCACATTCATCTACGCGTCGTTCGTGGCTATGACCAGTCAGCCACGAAATCGCTCGGTTACCGACTGCCTGGACTAAGTCAAGTCCCACACATCTATGGAATTACTATACAAGGTATTGGAATTGAAATACATCATGTGAGCATGTTAACACATGTTATAACTTTCAACTTAAGCAAATCTTCAAGGCATACTTCCCATGCATATTCAACTTAAGCAAATCCTCAAGCACATACATTCCATGCATATAATGAAATCATGCATTTTGTCAACATGTAGAAAATCATTTAGGTCGGCATAATAATTGAAAAATCAATCACAAAGTATCAAATAACATCATTTAGTTCAATACATACTAATACAAGCATTTATACAAACACATGCACTACACACTTAGGTCTACATATAGCATGTCGACCCAAAGTGTGCAGTAGGCGAATCTCTTCGCCAAACTAATTATGCACGCATTCCTAACTTCCTAATGCGACAACAAACCATGTCAATCACATCAGCAAAATATGAATGCAAACAGTACTTCCTACAAATGACTAAAATGCCCTAAATCTCATATTCTTCGTTAGCTTACGAAACGGGAAACGGAGAGCATTTTGTACATGTCAAACGGCGATGCCGTCAAGAATCTACTATTAAACGACATTGAAAGGATTGGGAACCGTCAATCCAAGCGTCTAAAATCCTCACCTAGTGTCTTGTAGACTCGGGAATTGAAGCGGAGTGTATATGCTTCGTCTACGGCGAGTAAGGAGCCTAATACATAAGATCCATAAGCTACATCGCCATGGAAACAAGAAAAACTCAAATCACCAACTATTTAGGGTTTTTACTTACCTAGGATTGCGGTGGAATCGCCGGGAAAGCGGTAGAGAAGTGTCGCTTAAGCATGTGCAACACGTAGCACAAGTGGCGGGAAGAACTCTCCCACTCTCTCACAATCTCTCACTCTTTTTCTCTCTCCCAAGCTAGGGCTTCTCTCAAATTCGGATGGGAGAGAGGAGTGAGGGTTTCAACCCCTTTTATAGCCTAAAACATTCCCAAAATAGGCTTGGGAACAATGTTTACTTGGTGCCTAACCAAATCGGGGCCGTTTCGGTCCAAAAGGGCATTTCTGGAGGTCCCCAGGCCAAATGCGGTCGGACTTAAGCTCATGCATACTGGATCTAGCACACATCCAGTTTTCAGACCGGTTGGGTTCCCAGATCGCACGTGGCGGCCCAGTTTCAGTTTAACGGTCACCGCACCAAGATCAGGCCTATAAGTCTCGTGATATATAATAGATATTTTTCCTGATCCAAGGGTGTGATTTGGCTGTATCCTGACGGTCAGAATGCTTAATACTGATGCGTCAAATTTGTGTGCCAGATTTGAATTTGAAATTCCAACTATGTCCCTATTCACACTCTCTTCGGTCCGGGCTCAATGAAATAGCCTGTAATAATCGGTTTGACTTGATTTTTGGAATGAGTGTCAAGCCCAGCTAGACGGTCCTAACGGTCTAAGATAGGAGGTATCGGACTTTCAACGTGCGGTCTAGATCCAATACAAAGATTCAAAGTGGTCCAGAGAACAAACCGGCTTAGAGTTTGATCCGAGGCTTTAGAGCATTATAGCACCCTTAGTTCCACTCGCTTCGGGCCTTGTAGAACGTATTTAAAGTGATCGGGGACCATTTCCCAGCTATTCTAACGTTGCACTAGCTAACCTAGTCAAATTTTCCAAAGGAATGAATTCTACGCAAATTCGGGTCGAGTTGGTACTCGAGCCCAAGGATGGATTTTTCACGGGCGTTACATCCCTGTTCATCCAAACCAATCCCAGTCGAGCCTATTGTACTCCTCTCAAATTGGATCATCCGGTGGACGGATCAGATCGTCTGAATGGGGCCCACCTCGATGGTAGAATTCAAAAATGTATCTTATATATAAATAAATTTGTCGCTATTGCAGCGTCTAGAGGGTGGGCGGACACCCACCAGGGCGTGGAGTGAGGGCCACTCGTGGGATCTGACATAGTGCATGTATTTCATCCATGTCGTCCATCTATTTTGCCAAATCATTTTAGGCTAGGAGCCCAAAAACGTGGCCAATCCAAATCTCAGGTGGGTCGTACCATAGGAAACAATGAGGGCAATGATATCTATTGTTAAAAGCTTCCTTAGGTATCTCTTATATTTATTTCCCAGCCCACCAGGGGCTGCAGAAGCTATTTTAGTATCCCACCTGGGGGGATGTGTTGTCTACCCTACCATCCATGTTGGTAGGGGTGTGGGGCTTGGATTTAAGTGCGCCACATCATGAAAACGGAGTGGTTGAGTGACTGCCATTGAAAATCTTCTTAGGATTACTGTAATAGTTAATTGTTATCTAACCTGACTGAGGGACCCACCATAGTTCCACCTTGATATATATGTTCCATGCAAACTGTACATCTATTTTGTCATCTCCTTTATGTGTGTAGGCCCAAGTATGGGGCCAATTCTAGTCTTAAGTGGGTCATGCCATATAGACCTTTACATTTCTAGTGGGGCATGTTGTTCGAGTCTCGTTCTCTCTATATAATGTGCTAATTAAGGCCGATTATCACCTGATATGTCTAATAATATGCTAGTGTACTTGGCCTAATAGTACACAAAAATAACATGCTTTGTGTAATGATATCATGCCCACTTATATGCACATACACATCATTTGTATGCATATTGTGGATGGCGATGGATCATAGCATATGCCTTTCAGCTTAAGATACTCATGGGACCCCATATGAGATAGGGTTGCCCCACATGATCGCATGGTACATGCGGGTTTAGTGCATGACTTGGATGGTATGATTCATGTATTTCACATCTTGTATGTCACGATCAAATTACACCCTAGCAACATTAGGATTGTGGCCTCCACAGGCATATCGTGCATGGCCGGATTGGATACTGAAAATATTTGTTCTAGTATTAGGGCGCTATGGATGTCCTTGGGTGAAAGTATTTAAACCTTTGTGGTAATAGTAGTATGCTTCAATGTCGAGACCGAGTGGATAACATGAGCGCCCGAGTATCAAATACCGACAAGTCACGTCTCCCATTGTGTGGTGATCAGTTGAAAAGGGGTGTGACCTTATCCGCTCAAGGGCATGGAGTTGTAAGCTAGGTTGAATTTGACAAGCTCATAAATAAGTCCGCTATCAATGAGCCAGGTGGGCATTGAAATACCACTAGCAAGGCAAATAGTGAAGTCTCTTCCACTCACTTGGTCATGTACGCGATAGGACGGCGGCCAATGTTGGAATGTACTAGACCCCGGTGATGTTTCCAGATGTGAATTGTACTGATATGTGGACTAATTGAGGATTGGCATATTTTGTGGTACGTCCCTAATATATGACATTAAGACACGTAGGCCTTGCATTGCATAGCCTTGGTATGGCTAACAATATTCATGGACTTGCTAGTTTAGCCCTTCATTATCTTTTGCATACTCTGATATCTGTATTTGTCATATGCATTGTGCATGCACACACACTCTACTGAGCTTCGTAGAAAGCTTATCCGCGTTTTGTTTACGCTGCAAGTGATGCTAGGGCATATCAACAGTATTGAGCCCAAAGTATGAGCCTATTCTTTTGAATTTTGATTACATCTTGTATTTTCCCTTCCAGCATTGTACTCAAAGATTATATCAGTGGATTTGTATCTTGGGTATACTTGTGGTTATGCTCCTTTAAAAAAAATGACCCTGAAAATCATCATTGTAGGATCCTAGGATTGGAACTTAGCGTATGGGAGCTGGGACTTGAGAATGGGATGCTATGGAAGTTATCGGCATCCAATTCAGCGGCTGAAAATTTTGTAAGCCCAGTTCCCGAGTTTGGGGTGTGACACCTGTACCACCAGACCAGCCAATGCCACGGACACTTCCTTTTTGAAAAAATACACCACCTATTCCTATCTTGGGTCCAATTCAACATGTGTGAAATTTACCGATACCGGTAGATTTTAGACGTCCTAAACGTATTTATGTTCAGGACGTCCGAAATTCACCACCACTGGTAGATTTAAGGCATCCTGAACGTGTGAATAGGAATGTAATTCTTGAAGTAATGAATTAAGAGATGCCTGGGGGGCAACCTTTTCTTAAAAATCAACCATATAATGAATAATAATATCAGGATGGTCCAAACATGCCTCTGATAGCCTCACAACAATACTGAGAGTGTAACCAAATTGTTCAACTAGTTCAGGAGATAACAAGCTAAGTTCTTGCACGAACTACTACTCCAATTTATCATAAGCCATTTACTGATTGGATCTACCAACAATATCCATTGTCAATGAATTATTGAATTGATTTTACGCTATTAATAGGTGATATAGGTCAATCGACCATGGAACACATATGCCGATGGGAGAGTTGGCCATTAATGAGTATAATAAATTACAATTATTTGGTCATTGCCTCACTGGGGTGGATTTCACTTAGTATTCCAATTTGTTTCCAAATTTCAAACAAAATTATTAAGAAATGTGAGAAAAGTTTCATGCTTAATTCTTTTATAAGGATAAAGAAATTTTTATGGCCACTCGCTTGTTTTTTGTAGTTGTCAAGAAAATTAGTCAAAAATTATATTGTTTAGTTTAAGAGAATGAAAAGCCAATGCAAGGTAGTCACGACTGAAGCAGAATTTATCTAATTAGCTCAAGATGGTCTAGAATTTAAGATTCAAAAGAAATTTTTCGAGACAGAATTCACAAATCTTTATAATTTGACCAAGAGGTGTCTCCATATGAGACTCTGCTTCAAGAGCCAATGCGACAAAAGAATTCATCAACAGGAGCATATTATTATTTCACTTATTATGACATTGTCGTGGCTGAAGTAGTGGCTAAGCAGCCACTCAGGTGCTCAACTTTAGTTAAAGCAAAGGCAACAACACCATTTAATCAGAAAATTCAAAGAACATATACCTTTGATATTTCTCACGCTGACGAAATCTTTGATATCATCTTAAGCAACAAATTTATTAAAATTTTAGTTAATCATAAGATTTCAATAATTGAATAATTGAAGAAAATTAATTATTGCATATGGCATGGAACTCAGTTACATTTCACTAACAAATGTGTTGCTTTCAAGAATGTTATTAAGGACAACATTGATAATGAGTTGGTGAAGTTTCCTGAAAAATAAAAAGAAAAATGTTGATCTTATAACCACCATTAATCCTCAAAGACTGGTTCGGTCACCAAAAAATATTGATCTTGAAGTTAAAATAGGTCAACCCCAGTAGAAAAATGGTAAGAGGAGTTTGAGGCCTAAGCACTAAAGCACATCCGGAGTCAATACTGTCAAATTATCAACACCATTGTAAGAACTGTGTGAGGCCAACTCGATCAAACGGGAGATTTTATCGAACCGAAATATCAAGCACGACATTAATCAATCGAAACTATAAGAAAAGAAACTCCTTTTACCCACATAAGGGAAAACATGTTAACGATCACCCTGGGTTTGTCCGAGGGCCAAGGATGGTTAAACCTCGGCCTCTGTCGAGAAAGTGCTAGAAAAGGTTGAATCATCCAAATTTTCTAGAAATGCCAAAAGAGATGACTTATACTCAGAAGTGACGTTAGCAAAGGCAGCAGGGAGCAAAGAGAAGATAGTTAGTCATTGTTTACAATCAATCTTAGATGTACTTGCCAACCCGATCGAGACTTGAGAGGCCAAAGTTAGAAGGAGAAGAATAGATATTTTTCAATACGATCGAACTTCATGTGGGGCATGACTCGGTCAAAAATCAAAATAATGATAAGAGAGGGATGGATGTGAATGGATCAACCAAACTTCATGAGGGGCATGACTCGGTTGAAAATTGAAATTACAATTAGTAGGAAGGGATATGGAAGGATCGACCGAATATTTAAGCAATGAAGCGTTTTCGAATGATCCTCTGATTGAAAAATTTCTTGCGTTAGAATCACCATTTTCTAAACCGAATGAAAAAAATCAAGAATGAAGTTACACATGAAGTAGATAAGCAACCGAATTCGAAAAAACCTGGGGAGCAATGTCCGAATTCGAACATTCAGTTTAGCTTGTTTCCACCGATTACATTAGATTGTAATATAGTGCTGACACCATCACTAAGTTATCAAGATTGTCACGCCCCAAACTCGGAAACCGGGCTCACAAAATTTTCGATCGCCGATTCCGGCGCCGACAGCCTCCGTAGAACCCCATTCTCAGCTCCTAGCTCTCATTCCCCAGGTTCCGATCCTGGGATGCTACGAGGAGGATTTTCAACATCAGTTTGATTCGTAATAAGCATAACCAAAGGCATAACCCACAAACAACAGCCAAGAACTCCATTACATTTTCACTATGATCAAAAACTTTACAAGTACAATGAGCATAAAGGGAAATACAGTGGTGTAGAACAAAAACTCCAAAACACTCTGCAACGTGCTCCTGCCTCAGCGCTGCTGCGATCCAACGTCACCTGCACGCAACAGTCGTGCATAAGCTTACAGAAAGCTTAGCGGGTGGTGAAAGTGTGTGCGCAAAGTAGTAATATGAACATACAATGTCAGAGTAAAGCGGAATATGCAGATGGATCTATAATATCATGAGTCGTACCAAGGCTTATGCGATGCAAGACATGAATGGTATCGGCCATCCCAAGGCCATGCGATGTGCAATGCAGCTCAAGCATACAGATCCTCATTTATGTCCACATATCAATACAGCTCAAAATATAGAATATCACCGGGGTCTAGTACACTTAAAACCAGATTGCCGCCACATCGCGCGCAATAAAGTAAGTGGAAGAGACCACACTATCCGTCTGCCAATATCGGGCGCGACTCGTCGATAGCGGACCCATTCCTCGAGCTGGTTAAACTCAGCATAGCTTTGCCCCCTACTCTCGGACGGGTAAGGCCGCACCCCCTTCCAACCGACCACGACACAGTGGAGAGCATAATCGTCTGGTAATCGGCACTCAACGCTCATCTACCTACTCGGTCTAGACGTTGGAGCAACCTCTTGGTACCATAAGAGTTTAGAGACTTTCACCCAGGGATATCTATAGTACCCCATGTAGAACAAGATTTTCGGTATCCAATCCTGCCAACCACGATGCGTCTGTGGAGGCTATGGCCCTGATGTCGTTAGGGCATATAATAAACATGTCACACAAATGCGAAATGCATGATTCACGTTATCCAGTCATGCAACAAATCCAGCACATATCGTGCGCTCATGTAGGGTAACTCCGCCTAACCGGGAGCCCATAAACAACCTATCCGAAGGCATATGCTATGATCAGTCAATCCCCATATCAAGCATACATATGATGCGTATGATCATGAGTCATGAAACTATACTAACATGTAAATGAGTGATGAACCATCCTTACAACGCAGATGGGCCTGGACGGTCGAAATACAACAAGTACGGCCCAGTAATGGGCCCTAAGGAGAGTCGTAATGTGGACATCCAACCAACATTACACTCGCAATGTGGACGTCAAACCAACATTGCTCCCAAGGCACGATCTTCTTAAACTTCGCTACGTAATCGGTATGGGATTACACATTGCAATGGACCTTAGGTTCACCCCATTGGGCTTTTCATATATATATCAAATGGCCATATCCTATGGGCCTTTTATTCATCAGATGGGCCACAAAAATGGGCCACACCAATGGGTCATATGTGCATTGCAATGGGTCAAACCCGTGGGCCTAGGATTACATCAAATGAGCTTAGTCTCATGCGTCTAACATGTGACCAATGGGTCACACCAATTGGGCCCCACATGTAGATCAAGTGGGCCTCAACCCATAGACCTAACATGAGTCAGATGGGCCTAAATCCCTAGGCCTTAATCAAATAAAATGGGCCTAACTCATGGGTCTCAAATAAGTCCAGTGGGCCTAATCCCATTGACCCTTTTTATAATCAAATGGGTTCACTCCCATGGGCTTTAAATTTCAACAAAAAGGGTCCAATTACATGGGCCTTGAAGTACATCAAATGGGCCTAAGTCCATAGGCCTTACATGAATCAAATGGGCCTAGCCCATAAGCATTTTATAAATCAAATGGGCCTAGCCCATAGCCCTTTTGAAATTAAATGGGTCCCAACTCATGGGCCTTACAAAACATTTATTTCCATCCAAACTATTCATAGGGACACATGGTCTAGGGCCCACTACAATTTTCATATTATAAAATATACATTTAAACTATATAGCATACATAAATATATATAACATAAAATATATAATATATAATATATAATATATAATATAATATATATATATATATGTAATGGTGGGACCCACAGAACTCGCTGGCGTCAGATGACAGTGGACCCCACCATCAAAACAGATGGACGGCATGGCCCGGAACACATACATGATGTGGGGTCCACAGCCTACTAACGCCAGAGAGAGAGAGACAGAGAGAGAGATATAGAGGGAGAGAGAAATATAGAGGGAGAGAGAGATGTAGAGAGAGGAGGGCACGTGGCCCTTGCTTTTATTTTTTATTTTTTATGTTTTTCTTTCTTTTTTCTTTCCTTTCTTTTTCTTCTCTGACCAAACAGAGGTGGGTCCCACGTAGGGCCCACCACCAGAGCAATATATAATATATATACATAATATAATAATATATCTATATATAAGAGACGTCCAGGCCGTGGCCTGGACGGTTACGTACATCGGGATTGGGCCCCACACATGGGTGTGTCCCACCGTCAGATGGACGGTGGGCCCAATACATGCATCACAGTAGGACCATCTTAAACAGATGGACGGCGTGTGATCACGCCAAGGTGGGCCCCACACGGCCGTACACACTTCACTGTAAGCCACTCCCTGCTAGGAATCCAATGCATCAATCGTTTGCAAGGAGGTGTCTCCATTCAGTCTGCCAGTTGAACGGTGGCGCTGGGTGTGTGATCACTCCAAGGTGGGCCCCACACGTGGGATGGAGGGTGGGGATGGGTCCCATGGATCCCCCACGGTCAGCACACACCCCCTGTCAGTGCACCCGTGCTAGTGCACACACATGTCAGCCACCCACCACAGGGACCGGTACCAGGGCCTCAAGTGTTGAAACTAGGCATCTTTCACTCAGTCTGCCCGTTGAGCAATGGAGCTAGGTGTAGAAGTGGGCCCCTCAGGGACATGGCCCACCGTACAAAATGGTGGACGGTTTGGATAAGGCACATACCTCAGGGTGTGGTCCATTAAGATGGGTGGAGGACGGGAGTGAGTCCCATGGACCCCACTGTTACTTTCTACCCATTGCAACACCCCTACTCTAGTTCACACTCCACTGTTAACACGTCCAGCGTCCCAGGGACGTTGGACAGGGTGGATATAACACAAGCCTCGTGGTGTGTTCCACGGGGGTCTAGCCCACCTAACCTTTAGATCCGGCTAATATTGTGTGTTTCCCTTTCATCCGGGTGGCCCACTATTTGGATGGCCCGTACCAAGAACAACAACAAAGAAATCAAGGTGGCCCACTATATGGATGATATGAATGAGATACATACATCAAGTGGGCCACAAGCCATCACACACAAAGGAAAAGGAAGAGAGAGAAAGACCGGTGAGGATGGAGGGGCCCCGCCACTATGGGCCCCTCTTGCATACAAATATACATCAAGGTGGGTCCCACATATATGGATCCTTAATCAAACAAAATAAATAAAAGACAAAAATCTAAGATCACTCACCGTCCGATCTTCTTGCTCCTAGGGGTTCCTTGGCACCTTAGTTTCAACTTCAATGAATGAGATGAAGAATGGAGGGTTGAGATGGGAGATTTTGGGGTAGGAAGGTGGGCCACTTGGAGCTTAGGAGGGTTTGAGAAATTCCATACGTATGGAGTTTTTGAAAATCTTTTGTTGCTTGGGATTTTTGAAATGAGAAAGAGAGAAAGAGAGAGAGTGATGTAAGGGAGAGAGAGAGAGTGATGGATGGATGGGTGAGTGATGGTTGTGTAAGAAAAGCTTGACTTTTGAGGCTTTTGTGTAAGAAAGGTATGGGTGGTAAAGACTTTTGTGACTTTTTATGTAAGAGAGGTATGGGAGATGAAGACTTTTGTGGTTGCTTGGGAAAAGGGATGGAAGTGATGTGTACTTGACATGTGATGGATTGATGGGTGATTGATTGATGGGATTGATGTGATTGATGTGACACATCGTAGAGATTCCCTTAGTTTTCGCAACGCGCGGCGTTTTCTCGCACCGAACGTTGGCCTATATCTCTTGACCAGGGTATCGCCTCGGCGCGCGAGTCGCGGTATCGGAACCGCAACGATGGCGCGGTCGCTATGGTATTGGTCTCGGGTTGAGTCGACTCGGGTTGTCGGCACATGAATCAGGGTCGCACGTCGATATCGATTAAGGGTCGAAGGTCGCCGAAATTCGACCGGTAAGACCGTGAAAGTGTACGGAAAGGTACGGACCAAGATACGGGTCTTACAAAGATAAACCATCTCAACCAAATATGATGGAAGGAAATATAGAAGTGTTAGACCCTTTGATAATCATACAACATTAATCATTTGATTCCGAGGAAGATAAAAAGATATCGACTGTGACAGTTAAACTAGGGTCCCCCTTTAAAAACATAAGTATTGAAAGAACGACTCTCACAATAACCCAATATTTGAAGCCATTGTATATCTTCGTTTACCTGGAAGGGTGTCTGACCACTCGGATTCTGGTCGATAACGAAGAAGTTGTTAACATTCTCCCCGCTAGAATGATGACTAAATTGGAAAAGACTCAAGATGACCTTATCCCGATCGAGGTCATAATGAGTAATTTTACTGGAGGAATAACGCAAACGCATTGTGTTTTACTGATTGAATTAATGATAGGAACCAAGAATGTGCTGACTAATTTCTTTATGGTTGATGCTTCATCAAATTACAATGCTTTGCTTGGACTATATGGGATTCATTTGTTCTCGTGCATTCCATCATCATTATATCAATTCGTGATCTTTTGGAATCAAGATAAAGTAGAATTGGTTTTGGCTAATAACAAACCGTTCCTAGCCATGTCTAATGCAGTTAAGGCTTATTTCTACGGAAATGAGATCGAATTGATATGATTTTCAAAATGAGACAAGAATGGTAAGCCAACTAAAATTGATGTCAGACCCAATCCTTATAATGTCGTACTTGATATTACTACTATGATTCGATTAAATAAAAAATTGTTAAAGACTATAATTCCCTTCCATGTGACTACAAGGTGTATGATTGAAGAAATCACATGATGGACCGATCGTCAGTTAAGGCCAAGTTCATGGCTAGAGTATGACAGCTCAAGGAGAGTTTGGGAGATCATGATAATGAATATTTTATTGATATTTTCGAAATAGTGATACTAACTGATTAGCTAATCAAAGATGGTACTGAAATAAAGGATTTGATAGCAGCTCCAGAGAAAATAGAGAATTCTTAAGCTCGGGTTCAAGATCATCTAGTTGAGGCAAACTTGGGAACAGAACAACATCCTAAGACTATTTTTATTTGTGAATTATTATATTCCCAAATACAAGCCGAACTCATTAACATGCTTAAAGAGTATGTTGATTGCTTTGCTTGGGACTATCATGAGTTACTTGGATTAGACTGACATCTGGTTGAACATAGGTTATCCATGAAAGAAGGTTATCGACCACATAAACAGCCACTTAGGCGGATGGTAGCCGAAGTGACGCAAAAGACAAATGAAGAAATAAAAAAAAAAAAAAGCTTTTAAAAGCATATTTTATTAAACTCATTAAATATGTCAAATAAATTTTGAACATAGTATATGCTATCAAGAAGAATAGTAAACTCAGAGTATGCATTAATTTTTTGAATTTAAATCGAGTCGCACCTAAGGATGGGTACCTTATGTTTATGGCTGATCAGTTGATCGATCAGGCTGCTAGACATCAAATGGTATCCTTTATGGATAGTCATTCAAGACATAATCAAATAAACATTAGAGTGGAAGATGTCCCAAAGACAACTTTCAAATGTCAAGGTCCTTTAATTATGAACGTCATTTTCCATGATATCATTTGGATGGGAGGCAAAGCATCAATTGTCTTTTGATAGCATTAAAGAGTATTTGTCTAATACACCAGTGTTGATGCCACCAGTAAAGGATCGACCGTTGAAGTTATATATTACAGCTTCTACAGAATCGATTGGATCTTTGTTAGCACAAAACAACAATGAGCGAAAAGAATATGTAGTCTATTATCTTAGTGAAACATTGTTAGATATCGAGAGACAATATTCTGCCATAAAAAAATTATGTTTATTATTTTATTTCGCGACTACAAAATTACGACAATATTTGTTGGCCTGAATAATTAATGTAATTACAATAAGTGATTTAATAAAATGCATGTTAAATTAGTTGAATTTGAATGGCCAAATTGATAAATGAATTTTTGCTTTATCTGAGTTTGATTTAGTTTATGTGTCACAAAAGGCTATGAAAGGACATGTCACAGTAGATTTTCTATTTGATCATCCTTCAGACATAGAAAGTTAACTTTCTTTGGAGGCCTTTGACTTATATGTAGTTTATCAGTCACCTTGCAGGCTGATATTTGACGGCTCAAGGACCAACAAAGGATCGGGGAGCGGGGATTGTTCTGATCAATCCAGCTGGTAGGAAATAAGAATTTATATTCCAACTTGAGTTTGATTACACCAATAATCAAGTCGAATGTGAAGCCTTTATAATCAGTCTAGAACTATTAATCAATTTAGGAGCAAAAGATGTATTGGTTATGAGTGATTCCTTATTAGTGATAAATCGGTTAATTGTTTGTTTAATTGTATAACTACATCTCTACAATTATATCATCTTTTGGTGACACAGTTTCTAAGTAGATTTGATGAAGTCGAGTTAAAATATATAACTCGAGAAAATAATATTGATATAAATGAAATAACACAGTTAGCATCAGGGCTTCAAATCACTCAAGGATTTGAAGAGAGAATGATGACTATTCAAAGGAAGTCATTACCATCATTTTTTAAAAGGGAGTTGACCGACAAGATTTAACAAGTCGAGATGAGCTATGACGATTGGAGAGCTTCAATCATAAAATATCTTCGGTCTTTACAGATGAATGTCAACCGAGACATTAGGAGAACGATTATAAAGTATGTGTTAATCGATAAGAAGCTATATGAAAAAGGGACCAATAGGGTGTTGTTATGAAGTTAGAGTAAAAATGAGTTTATACTAACTATGGGTGAAGCGCATAAAGGAATTTGTGGAACACACTAGGTTAGAAGAAAAATAAGGCTCACACTTCAATATTATGAATATTTCTAGCTGAACGTATCTGCTGATTGTAACCAAAATGCTGAAGGCTATGAAGCATGTCAGAAACATTGGCCGATATAGCATGTGCCAACAACCAAATTGCATCCTATTGTCAAACATTTGCAATGTCAAAAGATAGGTTATGTATTTGATAGGGAAAACTTATCCTCTATCATATAAGGGGCACAATTTTATTATTATGGCGACCGATTACTTCACCAAATGGGTAGAAGCAAAGCCTATATCGGGAACAAATCATCAAGAAATTATTAAGTTCATTGAGACTTACATAATTCATCAATTTGAAATTCCTTAATCAATTGTTATGGACTGAGGAGCAGCATTTTCATCCAAGCAGGTCAAGATAATGGCCGATTAGTATAAAATCAAGTTAACGCATTCATCACTTTAATATGCTCAATCAAATAGTCAAGTCGAGGCTAGCAACAAAGTCATCAAGAATATTTTATAATAAAAAAAAAATGATTGATGGGAATCCTAGACAATTGCATGTTAAGTGGTCAGAAACTCTTTGAGCTTATCGCAACTCATTTCGAACAAGCACGGGGATGAGTTAGTTCTAATTAGTATACAGACATGATGTTGTGTTACCATGATTGTGCCATCATTAACCTCAGGCAAGTTCAGAAAGGCTAGCTGGTTAAACTTGAGGACTCAAACGTAATTCAACTAAGAGCCTTAAATTCCATTATGACAAACAAGGCTCGAGTTACCCAAGCATACAATTTTTCTTTTTTTCTTTTTTTGTTTTTAAAAAGAAAGCTTTCAATGAAGGCAATATGGTTTGGAAAGTCATATTGCCTCTCGGGACTAAGGATGTTGAATTTCGTAAATAGTCGCCTACATGGGATAGGTCATATACAGTGATAAAGGTTCTCCATGGAGGAGCTTATATCCTTTATGATATTGATGGAAAGATAGCGAAAAAACTGATAAATTGTTGATTTCTAAAACCATATCATCTCAATTTATGGGAGATATGAAAAGATCAAGACAAGAGATGGTTAGAATCACTACAAATTAGATACAAATATCGAAATCGTTCGAAAAATAAAAGTAAGCATAAATATAAAATATTGTCTTATAAGGTCGAGAGTAGTAAAATGCGACTAACAAGCCGATTACATTTGTATAAAAATAAGAAAATGAGAAAAGGGCTTGACCATAATGCCCACTAGGCATAAGCAGTCTCCTTCTCATTAAATTCTTCGGTAGCACATTCTCGGATGAGTTCAACTGTTTGACTTTAAGCCTTCCAGGACTCTGCTTTCCAGAATTCAGTCGACAAAGCACATGATTTGGTCGATGCAACAACCGATGACATTGGCTAACGAATGGGTATATGTTATATTAAAGGGTAGAGTGAGGGAAAGCCTCGATATTCGAGGAAATGATTTCCTTTAAAAACCTCTGAGCCCGATCAATAACAGACATGGGTGCCACATTCATTGGAAAGAGAGTTAAAGTGCCGAATAACCCTTTATATAGCCATTCAGAGTAGATAGTTACTCCTAAAGACGAGGCATCGTGATTGTTAAAGTGCCCCATTAATTGCATAAAACGTTCATTAAACGAATGGGCACACGAATTTTTGTGCATGTGCCATGTCATTAATACAGTTATGAACGCAGAAAAAGCTAAGTACTTAAGATAATACAAGACATGTGGAAAGAAAGCCTTCCGGTCGATTATATTGAAGATAAAGAAATTACAGACTGACATCAAACAAGTACAAAGCAATCAGAATTCGTAAGAGAAAAAAGAGACAATTGCTTCTTGAAGCTTCAACTGCTTGCTTTCTGCTGATGGAGAGCATTTTTATAGCAGTTTTGGTTTTAGATTATGACCATACCATCTTACTAATCAATGGAGTGTGTTTTTGTATGACAGCAACCAATTGATTGATTCTAGCCTTCTGACCATGTCTGCGCTTGATTAAGGATTTTTCTTCTTTCAACAATCTCAGTTTATCTTCCATGGTCGAGATTTGAGCTTTCAGATCAATCAAGGTTGCATCTAATTCCTTCAGGTTGTTGTATAAACAACAAGTTATTCACTAGAAGTTACAATCTTAGTCAGTTTGAGAGAGACGGTTAAAAGCTCAACTTAAAATTTATCAACCACAGCAATTGTATCTTGATGCTCCTGAATCAAGCTCAAAAATTCATTGAGTGTGGGCAATTTAGCCGACATGGACTCATCCGATCAAGTAAGAGTTTGATATCGACGAATGAGAAAGTTAAGTCTTTTGATCGATACCAATGTAATGACGTCAGCAACACCACAGTGAATGAGAACTCGTAATTCTTCCTACAATTGTCGAATTTTCGATAAAGGTGCAGGAGATTCAACCATAAGGACGTCAGGAGGGAAGGCTTGATCAAAGGAGGATAGATGTCTTTTACGAGAAGCAGCTCCTCAAAGGAAGAAGACAAGGCATGAGAAATATCAATTGACGGGGCTAGAGGGGTAGGGACGTCGACCGTAAGAACTTTTGTACCTCAACTAGGAGAAGCTTCAGCTGGACAAGATGCTTCTTCTTCCAATACTTCTGATTTATCTCAAGGAACAATCCTAAGTTCATTGACTAGGGCAAGGGCTACTTGATCAATTGGTTCTGTAGATGAAGCAGATTGAATGGAAGATAATGTTATCAGCACGATCGATTCCATGATTCCTTGATCCCGGCCAGGCATGACCGATGCGATTATAGATTGTAAAAAAAGACTAAAGGACACCACAGGCTGGTATGTTATTACCTCATCTTGAGCTTCTGTCTGATTCTCCGATCGACGAATGTCGCTTATGATCTCTTTTACGTCGTTTATGATCTCCGATCGACGTTATTAAGGAGGATTGCAAGATTTATTTTTTTTAAGAGCAAATTGTTGAAATAATATCCACCTAAATCTAACCGAACAACAATAGTGGTAAATTGGTCAACCGATCATGAAAGCTTGGTGGAATCAATGACCAAAGCTAGAGCTCAGTTGAAACGAGGGAAAGGAGGATTATAACAATATGGCTTGAGAAATCGGTCAAAAGGAATATTAGGATCATTTAATCTTTTCTTTTCGTTCTGCCATTTATTAAAGGCCCTATTGAAGTGAGTATTTTATATCTCTTATGCGCTTTTTCTCTCCCAAGAATATTTTGTAGGTAAAATAGTCGGCTAAAATATATGTTTGTAATATGTTTCAAAGTCTGAGATAGCTTTGGCGGAAGAAGAAATAAGTGAAGCAGATTGGCCAGAAGCTGCAGGGAGTGTAGGGCAAGGAGCCGAGAGAGGCACGAGCTAAAAAATCCTTAAGATAGTTGAAGGAGTTGTAAGCGCTGGGATTGAAGTAGTAGCTTGATCCACTTTAGTTGGACCTGCCATTGTGGCTTTCCAACATTTCAACACATGTTGCGCTAGCTCAATCATTTATTAATTGTGAAAGAAGACTTGACTGTCTTTATTGGTGTTAGGGATAGGACAATCGATGTAATCGAGGTTTTCTTCATTAATCGTGTCTTCCTCTAGGAAGGGGACACGGCCGACTGAGGTGCATCGACCTCTTAGTGCCTTCTTTATTTATCTTCTTCTTCTCGATCATAGGTTTCTCCACTTCAGATGAAAAAGAAAGCCGGTTAATGATCAATTCATGGGACCAACTAATCAAAGTCTCATAGTAGTTTTTCCGCCAAAAGTGGAATGACTTTAGCTATTGCAGATGGTTGGTAAAGAGGGGGAGTGTGAAAGAAGAGCTAATGGAATCAAACCCATCTATGAAGAGTCTGAAAGGTAATGACTGAATATGCAACTAGTCGATGAGTTGGACATTGGTTGTAAGTTCGGTGGATGAATGGAAAGGGAATGCCTTGAGCCATGCCAAATTGATAAACAAGAAGATTGGGTAGTATTGTTCAATACCAGCCTTGACATTAACACCCTTATCTATTGTGTCGCCATATGGAAGGTCTAAACAGATTAAATAGCTTTTCCAAGCCGCATCCCTAAGGCTTTCCATCTTGGTATCAGTCGACTCGTAATCTTTAGTGAACAAGGTCGGACCGAACTTTTATCTTTAAAGGAATAGAAAGAACGGCTTGACTTCTCAAGGATAAACGAAAGATTTTTTATTTAAAAAAAAAAAAAAAAAACTCATATATTCAGCAAAAGAATAATTAATTTTGGAACTAAGGATGTTACGGTAACCGAATAGAGTAAAATTCATATCTGTTGGAATATATTTAACGAATTTTGCTCCAAAATATTCATAGAACCACATATGAACAAACCAAATAGGCCCACCAGAGTGGTAAAATCCCTTTTATAGTTGCTTTAAACATGTTACAGTAAAGGTGGATGAGCACGAAAGGGGCAAGAGCAAGCTGACGTCCTTAAGTGAGTGCCTCGACTGGATGGATATATTCCTTGGTAATTTGCAAAAAACTTATGCACAGTAGGAATTGGCAAAATCACATCAAAAAAAAGTCATGTGTTCATGCCCACTCACTTGATCCTGAGATTTGCGTTGTACAACTATGAAGGTAGAATACGTCTTACTAATCTTATTCTGAAGAATGAAGAGATGTTGATTCTTCAAACAGAAGCTCGGATAGACAGGCTCCCCAAAGGGCAGAAGGTGGGTGAATGCACATACATCTATAATCGTTGGACCCATTGGGCCGCTCCAAAATGGAATTGTATTGGTCGACCAACTTCAGAAAGTTGATACCACAGTAAGAAAGAAGATATTAGCTAGATATTCGTACAATGAAAGCTTGATGCATTCATAGATTCTTACCTGACTGCATATGTCATCGTGTTGTACTTCAACATGAGTGAACCATTCAGCCCATCCATTGATCAATTTTGGTCATGCTCATAAAGATTTAAACGCATTAGAAGGATCCAGGAAATTGTCAGATTGGATGAACAAAACTTCGTTAGGACACTTTGGAAAGCTCGGTTCGATCTCACAAGTTGTTCGTGAGTGACAATAAGATGGAAGGTTGGACCGAGTGTCAATAATGACTTATCAAGTTTGATCGGAGTATTGAACAAGAGATCATTAACTACTCCTGACGACATAACATCTAGATATTTGATGAATGATTCTAGATGGAAAGTTGGAGTAGAAGAAGAGGAAGGTATAACCATGATAATTGAGAGGAGAAAACTGGAAAATGGGATTTGACACAAAAGAGAAAAAGTAAAGAATGAAGGAAGAGAAGAACTTCCTCAAAGTTTGTTTATATATCGGCTGCAATATGTGCACATCAGTTAAAGCAATAATAATGATTTCTTGTATGATACAATTTGATGCAACATGTCACATGGATAGCCTAGATGAGTAGGAAATGATATCTTTTAGTCAAGTAGAATCAATGGGGAAACAACACGTGGACTAACGACCAATTGCATTTATTGTATCGAGCAATGGAACAACGTCGCTTTCACCTTTTTTTCAAAGGTAGACCAACATGGAGGGGCAATGTTGTACCCTATTTCTAGTTATTTTGGGTTAAGTCAATAGGAGGGTAACATATGGCATTGTATAAGAAATAGGAGGTGGATGAAAATATCATTTTTTATGAAATCATAGCTGACGAAAATTTAATTTTACACGTCAATAGATGGTCGACGGTGTGATTTAGTCAAGTTACTCAAAAGTCTAACAAGCAAAGAGAGAAATGCAATTGAGCAGTTTAAGTTACAACAAGTGGTTGAGATGAACAAATTTGGTTGATAGAATAAGAACAGTCACAAAAAGGAAATGTAATGAGAGAATGATATAGAAAAGGTTTTGGGACTACTATAACCATTGCAATAACAGAAAAGCATATGAAAGAATAAGCTGTAGGTGAAATCTGTAAATAGGAGAAGAAATTTATAGAGCAAAAAAAAAAAAAAAAAAAAAACAATTGATCTACAATCCAAGAACAATAAATAAATAAAAAAAATTTTTAAAAAACAATTAATCTGTCAATTTATCTTTTATCTAAGCTTATCCTAGTTGTAACAGTTCTTTCAAAATGCACATTCTTGTAATTGCTCCTAGTGACCGATTGTGAGTTTTTCTTTTTATTTGGCACAAAGCAATTCATCTTCGGAAGAAGAACTTTACCCTTCGATTATTGCATGATTGTTATAAAATCCTACAAATGGTTGAGTAAGCAATAGATCTTCTCACATTCTGATCATATACGTTCATATTAAACGAATCTATTTATTTTGGCACTTGAGGTCAAAGTTGATCGATTTAGATCAAGCTGCTTTATCGATTCTAGCACGCCCACACACACTACACACCACACGTGACAAAAAACGAATCAAGCGCCAACACAAGCATCACAATTTACTAGTATGAAATAACTCCACTATGCCAAACTGATACGCTTTAATCCTCCATCCATCACAATATCACAAGTAACTAAGTACCAGTTTGTTACCTTTTTCATAATTCCTACCATATGTAACTAGAATTGGCAAGAGCAAAACTTGCATGTATCTATTCTCTGAATTGTTCAATGTATCTCTTTCACCCAATACTTCAAACAGTACAGTTCAGCTTTTTTTTTTTTAAACAGTACAGCCCTAAACAGTACAGTTCAGCTTTTAAAAAAAAAAAAAAAAAAGAACCGTAATTACTAAAGAACTGTTGAAGTGGGTTGTACCGATGTATACAAGCTTTGGCAATTATTTATACAATTTTCTGCTGCCACGCTTGGGGCCCATTTGCATGCCACCTAATAAGTTACTTTTTCTACTTACAGTAACTTATTTCAAATAAGTAAGTTTGGTTTATGATTAATTATAAGTGATTTTTTTAACATAAAATTACTTAATCACTTTGGTTAATTTTTTTACATTTTTTACTTTTCACATGTTAGGACCAGGAGAGACGACAGAGAGGAGATGCTGATAAGTAAGTTGTTTACCAAATATACTTATATGCTTAATAAGTAAAAACTTAAGATAAGCTACTTGAAGCCCCTTAGTGTGATTGGGAAGGTTGCTCCCATGGGCTGCCATACAAATAGACTAGATCAAAAAATGCCGTGATTGAAGTTGTCCTCTTGACTGGTTCGACTTGCCCCCACTGAAATTCTACCATTTTTTTTCTTAATTCCTCCGACCATTTACATGCACTAATATAACAGTAATGACCGTCCCAATCAGCCTTGATGTTTGAGCTAGGACTGACTTGAACGATGACATTGCCCACTGGACTGGTCTCAAAGAAGCTATATGGTCCTGCTCAGCAGCTAATGTACAGTTTGCTGATGTTAACTATCCAGCAAGATTCTGAGCATGTGGAGCCCATAGACCCACTAACAAAACTGCTGGCTTTTACAGTCCACACCATGGATGAGGATTGACAGAAAGAGTTAACCAGATCAAAACGTTACAACCCTTTGATAATGGCCATATTTTGCCAACCAGAACAAAGGCATCGATTGCCAAACTGTAGTTGAACACGTTATGGAATGTAGGCCCCAGTAAATCCAAACTGAATGCACAAGCATTCACAAACAACAGATACGCATTCCATGGAATTTGTAACATGTTTCTTTCCTGCTTCCAGATGAGCCATCAAAGAATCGACATTTCATCATATCAGATTAATCCAAACAACGCACAGCACAGCAATCTCATCACCTAGTTTCCCAGCACCAAATACCTGTGGCCCAATGGTCTGTGATCTCAACCAACCCTACAGTACAAAAGCATTTTTCCTGTTAAAAGCTGCCTGTAGCCAACATTCTTCTTTTCTACATCCATCTATAAATCACAGATCAGACGGTTTTAAATCCATCTAATCAAGAAGATTATTCTTCTTTACCGTGTTACTGTTGGTCCAGCCTAATCAAATGTCCAGATCATTAAATAGTGGGCATCATCATTTGATTGCAGCAAACCAGAAGAAACTGGCAGGCCACATTCGGTTTAGATTAGCCATTTCATCATCTCTTGAGCAAGAACAATAACAGAAATTGATAGTGAACAGATATCTAGATTTGGAGGGCTCTCAAAAATCAATAGTCAGTACAACAATCTCTGAGCAAATCCACTCCAGTGCAACAGTAAAATGGAGCGGGAGGATTAAAATGAAATGCCCGGTATGAATAGCAACAGGCTACGGCTGTACAAAAGAGGAGTTGCTGCAGCCTGCTCCCCAAAATGGAGAACATAAAGATGCTACCACTGTATTACCCTTACCTTAATAGGTCATGTTAGGGGATTCCAAGTTAACCCACTAAAAGGAGATCTGATACAGATGACCTAACCCCATTAGCATCTGGCTTTGAAGGGCATCAGACATTTCCTTGTAAGACAAGCTTCTTCTTTTTTCCACCTTAAAATCATCTCCTCCTCCTCCCCTGCAAGAACAAGATCACTTGATCAATATCACTTGCAACAACCTCAACTTAGGGCCATTTATTTTTCAGTGTATAATCCCATCAAAGTTCCACCACATAGCAGCAGGCTCCCGCAAACCACATAAACAAGGTTTAAAAATGGCATATCCAGTATCAAATCTTTCACCATCAATACGGCTCCATATCGCCCTGTATTGGGCTGTTCCAGACCAATATAGCCATATTGTTCATGGACAATGCAGGACCATATTGGGCAATAAGGACCGGTTTCAGCTGATACTTAAAACCTTGGTTATAAGAGGAATTATAAGATCATTGGCTGCGGATATGTATGGTCCCTCAGGTCCTTGTTTTGTAGTAGGCCATGGTTTGATGATCCTGACATTGGCCTGATGAAGCCCGCAGTGGATTGACTCCTGAAACAAACTAGATGCGAAAATAGGCAATCAAGAAATAAAACATGACAATGGTCTGGACTAAGCAGACAAATGCCAAGAGGATCCAGTTATAAAATCTTCCAAGATCCCAAATGGTTCAACAGTGGCAGGGCCATCTGTTAAACTACATACCATGGGACCCACATGTGAAAGCTGAGAACACAATGATATTATGCATGTCTTTGGGTCAAAGGATTATATGATTACAAACCAAAACAGTTGGGTATTTTATGAAAGAATGATCACAACACAAAAATATAGATGTATGGATTTCTACTGTGCATAGAAAAAACTAGAACTCACCGAGCTCAGAAAGTCATCCATAACCAATTGCTTCCGTTTCTTTAAAGAACCAGACACAGGGACCTCCATGGCTGGTGATCTCGTCATCCCACGCTTCGATGGTGTCAGATTCTGAAAGATCCATAAACAACAAAACATGAGGAACAGCATCTTCATGACGAAAAATTTATAGAATACAAGTGTTGCACAATTGAACAATAACGAAACAGTCACCCATGTAATAATACTTCTCAGTCATGGCCATCCAAGGAGAAAAAATGAAACAACAATAACGACACCAAGTAATAGTTCCAACCTTGGCAAGTTTCTTATCTTTCCGTGCTTGTCTCTCCCTCTCATCAAACTCTTGATTTTCTCTCTCCACCAAGCGAATGAGAGTATCACAACGCCTAGCAAGTTCTTGCGTAGTGCGCGACTTCACAAACCAATCGAAACGAAACAAGGGAGATGTGCGGAAGGCAGCCTTGAGCTCATCCCAATTCCCATATCCAAGCTTGTGGACCATGCACAACTATGAAGGGAAGTTAATTCAAAATGGTTAGATATGTTGTGAGAATTAATTAGAAGCCACACATCAAAAAAGGCAATGGTTGTAGTCAAATTCTGATATATCTAGAAATCGCACCATGAAACGGTCACATTCTTCATTGTACAACTTCCCTTTGTTTTGACCATATTGAATCTTTAGCTCTAACCACGGATTCTTGTAGCGATCCAGTTTCTTCCCAATGGCTTTCATTATCTCATCTTTCCGTGAGATTCTTGCCTCTCCTCTCTCAATATTCTTGATTATCCTGTCATAATCTGGAAAAACCCAAGCAGAGAAACACATGAAGCTTCATAACCCAACAATGATACAGATTCATATACATGGAAGTCAATTGAAATGAGTCCAACTTTTACTGGATCCAAGACAAAACAAGCAAGCAACTAATTTAATGAAGGGATAGTTTGATTATAAAGAAAAATGAACAAGAAATTAGCAAAAAGAAAAGGTTTCTCTAGTTTATCATGTATTCTTTTCACTTTGAATGGTAATTCTTTAGTTTATGCTCTTGAAAACATAAATATAGAACTTACCATTTAATTCTTTGTATCTTTCTCTGAAAACTTTTGCATATCTTTCAACTTCTGCTTCTTTTTTTCCTTCCATTTCAGAAGCAATGCCCTTTATGTCATTTCGACCATATTTCTCACATGCTCGGATGAACGTGTTGAAGTCTCTCCTAGTCCATGATGAGAAGCCCTGCAATTCACTGAATCAGGTATGAAAGTATCTAAAAAGGAGTCATTGCAATAATCAAACAAACCACTCACCTCCTCTAGTAACAGCTCCCTTTCTTCCTGTTCCTCTGCAGTCAGTGGGTCCCCTAATTCTAAATAATCAAATATCAATCATCAGTTCAAGTGAATTAAATGAATAACCAAATAACTAAAAGTCAAGCCTCTGAAGCAAGATAAATACCTTCAGGTTCCTCCCCCTCTCCAATCGTGTCTTTTAGTTGATTCTTTTGATGAATTTGCTGAAGATTAAATGAAATCAGGAAGCAATTAAAAACCTCACAATTCAGAATTGTATTAGATAAAACATGCACAAGTACATTCTAAAAAATTCAAAGCTAGGAATCCTTTGGTATTGAGAAGATCGCATAGCCTGACATCTGCTTTCTAAGTAGCAGGAACCTATCCCATTAAGAAAGGGAGGCTGTGAATCCAACTGCCAGGATAGGGGCAAATATTCCTAGGCAGAATCAAGAAGCAGAGAGGAGATCAGTATGGACAGAAAAGAGATTTAGCTAACACTCACCATTAGATAGCGTACTTCCTTCTCATATAGCTCATTCAGTCTTTGTGTGTTAAAAAACTGGAAATCATGCCTGAAAAGAATGTAAATGCAAATCACCCCATTAACAACTGCCAACCATGGGCAAGCAAATACATAGCATCAAAAGATACTTACAACTGAGGCATGCGAGGAATTCTTGGCTCCCTTTGCTTTGCTTGACCGCCCTGGCGCATTGCTTGCTTGAAATAATCAGATTCCGAATAGCTAAACTCGAGAAGAAAAGAAAGGAAACCGAGTTTAGAAAGGAATAAAAGAGGATATGATGCATCATCAATTGAGGAGCATCTACCAAGAAGTCAGCCTTACTTGCGCTTCCGTTCCCTTCTTGATGGTTCAACCCAGTTCTCACTAACAAGTTTCTTAAAGTCAAACTTGCTATCATCCTTCAAAAAAATTAAAAGAATAAGTAGTCTGAAGGCAATAAATCAGTAAACAGAACTTATGAAAGAATTTAATACATCAGCAGCAACTCATAGTGCCCATCTTCAAATATCAAAATTAGGGAAATCAACATGTACCTTCTCATCATCAAAGTCATACAATTCAGCAGCTGCAAAAAGCCAGGAAAAGAATTATCATGACATACAAGGTATGCTTCGTTAATAGGAAAAACAAAGAAAAACAGTAATCTTTATGCTCATGTCAATTAAAACATAAGCACAAAGGATGATATGAAAATTATGAATACACGTACTGTCATCCATTTTGAATTTGATGGCATCTTCTGTAAATTTCTTCATTTTTGCATCGAGCTCAGCAGTTGCCTCTTCTCCTTTAGCAATGATTCTATCAATATCTTCATCTGTAATAGTGCTGTCCTTGGAACTGAAAACCATCTCAGCACCAAATCTCACCATTTGCAATAGTTCATCTTTATTAACAGCTGCACCAAAAGAAGTGTAAATGGAAGTACCTGAGTCTCTAAAACCAACTTGCATCAAAAGGGGCAAAAACACCCCAAAAGAATTCCAAGACGACTTACTTTTCTGCTCTGCCAATCGACCTTGTTGAATGACTAAAGCATCAAGGGCAAGCTTTTTATATGCCCTTTCAATCACTTTTTCCTCTATGGTATACTGCAATTACAAGAAATAAGAGTTTAAAATGATCTAATTGATGGTATACCAAAATTTATATAGTGCCCTTGAAATAGCTCATTAAATCAAACAAAACCTCTGTACAAAAACGGAAAACTTGAACTTCTTTCTTTTGGCCAATCCTATGGGCACGGTCCTGTGCTTGCAAATCCATCTGTGGGTTCCTGGTATACAAAAGAGAGATGAAGCCCTGACCATCACAAATACCAATTTAAAATGCCACCAGCAAAGCAGAATGTAAAACGTACCAATCACTATCATAAATAATGACAACATCTGCAGTGGCAAGGTTGATACCCAGACCACCTGCTCTAGTTGAAAGCAAGAAGATGAACTTGTCACTTCCTGGTTGGTTAAAGGTTTCAATGGAAGCATCACGGTCCTCTCCGCCAGTATTCCCATCAATCCGGCAGTACAGGTACCCACGGAACATTAAATAGTCCTCCAGAATGTCAAGCAGTCTAGTCATCTGAACTCAGAAATAGATGGACACAAACAAGAAAATCACTAAATGTTAAAGGGATAATGCAGGGGCTGACAGAATAGAACAAGACAATGCAGATCCTGAAAATCGGACAGTGCCCGAGGCAGTTTCTAAACACTGGTCGTTTTCTTGTTTAATGGTAGTAATGCAGGGGCATTTTCAGACCGGGCTTGAGTGGGGTCGCCTGTGGGATGCAGGGGCACACTCAGGGTAGACAGCCCATGTGAGGCGGAACCCATGTGATGTGGGGCCCACAATGGGAGTTCGACCAAGGACCTAACCCATGGGATGTGGGGCCTGGGCTATGAGATAAAGGGATTGATTCTCCAAGCTCTATAAGTTCAAGCTTTTAAAGCAAGTGGCTAGTTGTCTTGCATCAGGTAGGTTTAAAACTGAACCTCTACAAGCAGCTATTGTTTGCAATTGAGCGAAACTGTTTGCTTTTAATAGTACAAACTTTACTGGCATATCCAGTGGGAACAAATCAGCAACACAGCATTGGGTGCCAGACAACATCTTTCACTAAGGTGCTGGCCAAAAATTTAGCTTCACTTCTAAAACATTTAACCTATACACTTAGTCTCTAATTTTATCAAAGACAAACAATTCTCTAGGCACATGCATTGCTAGCAAGTCCCATTTGTAAACAAGCTAAGGCATACAAGTACATCTTTCTTTTCTTCTTTTTTTTTAACGTTCTTGTTCCAAATCCTTTCATTTGAGGCCCTGCAAAATTACAAAATTAATTCCCAAAACCAGTTAACTGCAAGTTTGTTTGAGATGATGCATAACAGACAAATTGGCCCTTAATTCCACTAAGAAGGTAGCAAAGTTTAAGATGGTGCGTACTCTTCAAAAAAAAGCTATGATGGTGTGCAATGTACAAAACTCAGTAACTGTTGAGGGTGCTAAATTTGAGAAAATGGAAATCAGCAGTTAAGCACCCATTGTAAACAAACACCCTAATTTGAAAGTGATGTTGACCTGCGAAAATATTAGAACTCTGGAATCACGTTCTTTTAGCTTCGGAAGCAACTTATCCAAAAGAACCATCTTGCCTGCACAGAGATGAGGATAATATGGTCACAAATAATAGTTAGCAAGCATCAATGAAGTACAAGCCCTATGAGGGGCAGAACATACCAGCATTTGTTACAAGGTGATCTCCAGTTGTATACGGAGGACCAGGTTCAGCACCTTGGAACAGATATGGATGATTGCAACATTTACGTAGCTGCATGGCAATATTTAAAAGACGCTTCCGCTCCCCACCAGCATTAACAACCTCTAGATCTTTCTGAAGTAGAGCCCTGTAATATTGCTTCTGCATTTGGGACATTCCTACCTTAAGTATTGTCTCCTTCTTTGGAGGTAAGCCTTTCTCAACATCAGACTTTAACCTTCGGAGGAGAAATGGACGGAGCACCTTCAAGAACCAGATAAAAAGGTTATATTTAGAAGTACAATTAGTCAAAAGAATGCCCAGAGAAAAAGCAGGTGGAAGTTTTCTAGTTTACCTTATGAAGCTGTTGAACAACCTCGTGCTGATCATTATCAGCAGATATTTGGAACCATTCATCAAAGGTTTCAGCAGAACTAAATATCTCTGGAAGTAGAAAATTAAGAAGAGACCATAGCTCATGGAGATTGTTCTGCACGTGGTAAGCATAGAAAAAAAAAATTAATCAAGCAGACAATTAGTCCAAAACCACTGACCATTTACAACTCAGAAAATGATAAACTCTGACATATTATTTTTCCAACTTATGTCTTGCAAGGTTATAGTTAGAAGTCCCATAAAAAGAGGAAATGTCACCAAAATAAAAAATGCAGGAAACGCCTTATTTTGCAATATCTGTTGTAGAAATTGTTGCATGAAGGGAAACCAGGCAGGAAGTGATAATATCTGAAAGGACACTCGGTTTCTCCAGTAACTACATGGAAGAGAAGGCTTGACAGAGGATATGGTCCTTGATAGAGTGGGAACAGGATTAATGTAGCTGACCCTGATTAGTAGGGATAAGACTTTGATGATGATGATGACAACGACATGCAAGAAAGTTCAGAGAATCCAGAGTATGCAATATTGCAATGTTGTGTAGTTATAATCTATTAAGATAAAGTATGACTCCAAAAGTTGTCTAGAAGGAAAAGGCAGCAAGGAAACAAAAGAAAACAATTTTTGGGCAATTGGCCTCTAAAAATGAGGTTACTTTACTAACTACAGTAGTCACTGCATGTAGCATCAAAATGACACAGGTAAGGTATCGATCTATCCAACTTATCACAGTATTCCACTCAGTAGCACAACTGAGTCGGGCAGCCCAATGTAGTCATTGCTTAGATAACATGCCAAAGTTTGCCCAATGCTGCTTGTTAGACATCTTCCAAGTTAATGAACGGAAGAGGGGGGGGAAAAAAAAGTCACAAGCTGATAACCATCTTTGCTCATTTAAATGCAAAAGACGAATAACAAGGATGGTGCCAAAGAAGACATGCCTGAAGAGGTGTCCCAGTGATAAGAAGTCGGTAATTGGTGTTGTAGAGTCTCATAGTTTTTGAAAGGAGAGAATTTTCATTTTTTATCCGATGGGCCTCATCAATAATAACATAGCGCCAGCTGAAGCGGCGTAGTGTAGTTTTTTCTTTGATAGCCATTTCATAACTAGTTACACATACATCGAACTTCCCAGCAACCAATTGTTTGTCACGTATAACTTTCTGCATACGAAGGTAACAAACATTTCAGGATACAGTATCTGACAAGAAAATTTGAGAAAAAACAAACTGTTTAAAATCTAAAGCAATGACTAACCCTTTCTTCTGGATTTCCGAGAAACTTTACAGCACGCAAAACTGGACAAAAGCGCCTAATCTCCCTCATCCAGTTGCCAAGAGTAGATTTTGGTGCCACCACCATATGGGGACCAGTAATTCCTCTGAACTCACGCAAATAACCCAGTAGGGAGATGGTTTGCAATGTTTTTCCAAGCCCCTGGACAGTAATTATACCAAGTTATCAGCAATATAGGTTGAATAAGAAGAAAACAAAAACTACTCCATACTATATAATACAGAAAGGCTAGCTACGCATGTCACTAACACTGCCAAATAAGTTGAAATAACAGCTCGAATTACATAATTTGAGACACGTCCAGTAACAAAAATATAATCAAATACCAGATCAATTCCATTGCTAAATAGAAGCAAGAGGGACAGAAACAGAGAATACAAATTACTAGAGGATAGACATGGCATACAGAACAAAGCAGAAATGGGTTTTAATGCATACCATCTCATCGGCAAGAATTCCATTAATGCCATTTTCATACAAACGTATCAGCCAGTTCAATCCAGCTAGTTGGTAATCCCTCATCTTCCCCTGTATACCTGCAAGGCAAACATAACAGAACAATCAAAACTTCTGAATTCAGTGATGTCCAAATCAAACAAAAACATTTCATAACAGATTTCAGACTAAAATCACAGATGTTTCATTAGTACTCGCCATTAATTGAGCACACAGGAAAAACAACATATCGTGTCACTTCTTCACAGAGGTTTCATTAACATTTGCGATTAGTTGAGCACACAGGAAACCAGTAAAATATGTTACTTCTTCAGCAAGCACACAGCAAATATTTTCCATGTCAACTTTCTCAATACAAATAAAAGAAAACCAGAAATCTTCCTCTCTAAAGATATCAACATCCACAATTTCCTAAATTACCAGAGGACATTGATATCAATTAACCATCATTAGACGGATTTTTCACTTGATAATGACAGCAGACAAATTTAAGATGCAACAGTCTATTGGCAAGAATGCAACACCACAGATTTGCCATTTTCTATGCCTAGAAATGCACTGAATCTTGTCCCTGTGGCAGCCATGGATATAAAAGTCAGCCCAATGCACCAAAAGCAGAATTTTGTATAGGTAAACTATGTGCAAACCTTAGGTCTCATTGTTTAGACACACTGTCTAAACATTCATCCCTAGACATGAATCCTTAAGAAAAATAGTTACTTGTGACCAAGTTGCAACTTTTTAAGTGTCCTTGTTGCAAGGTTTTAAAGTTGACAGAAAGCCTCCAGTGTCAATTTACTACAGTTGCCCATTACCAAAAACCTCTCCACATCAGTAACCACAATGCTAGTTGTTCTGTTGTTAAAGGATGAGTCTTTCATGGGTTTTACAGCAATCAGCTCAGTGCAAGCAACTTGGCTACAAAGAAAAATGCAGAGAAAGAAGAGGGGACAGCAAAGGACTAACGGGATTAGGAAATAATTCTTAAATTTTAAAAAAGATGAAACTACGGAGGACAAACCACAGTAGCTTCCTTATCAAACAAAGCCAAGTGCCATGTTTGGAAGGTCTATGGAACCAATGGTCTTACTCAAACTATGAATGATTAGGAGAGTGTCCTCGATCTTTGGAAGATTACTGAAAACCTGGTGAATTTAAATTTTAAAGAGAACAGTCAAAAAGGTTATAGGTCTCAAGGTTTCCTAATTTCAATCTTTTGGTATTTTGAAGTTGTAATCTTTCCACCAAATTTCACACTAGAGAAAAGGTCAATACCGGCAAAATTCCCACTTTCCTAAAGGCAGTGCCAATAGAGCAGTCATCTCATGGATTTGAGCAGATTAAGATATCATGGGCATAGAATTCGAGCTGTGGGTGGAAGAAATGGAGATGTGCCACTGGAGTTTTATGTGATCCACAGAGCACTCAAAGTGAAAGGGAAATTTTATAGGACAGCTATAAGACCAGCAAAATGCTTTATGGAACAGAAGGTTGGGCAGCCAAAGAACAACATGTTCATAGGATGATTGTAGCTCAAATGAGGGTGTTGAGATGGATGAGGAAGGATAAAATTTGAAATGAATGCATAATGCATTCAAGGGAACTTAGGAGTAGCACCAACAGGTAATAAGATGAGGGAAGATAGATGGCCTGGTCATGTGTAACGGAGACCAAGAACTACACCCGTTAAGAGCAAGTTGGCACAAGTTGAAAGCTCTGAAAGGGAAGGGGGTGGGTGGGAAGGGGGGGAGCCCAAAAGTACATGGCTGAAGCTAGTAAGAAAAGACTTGATGACCTATGGTTTAACAGAAGTTATGGTCCTTGATACAGTGGAATGGTGGAACAAGATTCATGTAGCCAACCCCAATTAGTTGGGATAAAGCTTGATGATGATTAGGATATCATAGGCAAGCATATTAAAGATCACAAGGGACCTTTTGAACAAATCCAGAGGTGACGGCCTTGTCATTTCTCCTTCTCGAGGAGCCTTTGTGCAAGGCCAACAAGTTCTTGAACTTACTTTTTTTGCCCATGATGTCTTGATTCAACCATGCATATGCATCCAGCAACTACTTATTCAATCTGATGGATGATTTTTTTACCTGGTCCCAAGGAACATGTTCCAAAATATAGGTCAATGTTTTAGCTTACTATTTATGCATTTCTTTTTCTTTTTTCTTTTTTTAAAAAGGTTACAAGATTTATTCATAAAACAATGCCAAAAGAGGCCAGCAAAAGCAGAAAGAATTATACAGGCGACTATACAGACAAATATATATATAAATATATATATATATATATATATATATAAGAAAAATAAGAAACACACAGGTAGACTACCTACACCCAAGGCCTAAAGCCTTTACAAGTCTAGAAAAAAACAGAAAACTGAAGTTACAAGCAGGGTTTTAAATATCGATGATATCAGCTGATATATCCCACGATATATTTTGTATCCCACTTGTGCGACACAAAATGCATAGGTAGTGCCAATATATCCCACCTATTCGATCCAGTGAGCATTTTCAATTTTCGATCTATGTTTTTGTTGTATATCACGTTAAACCAGTGTCAAATGGTTACAAATCTATGATTCTTCAACTTTTCCATGAAAAATGATTGATTTGGAACTTCAATTTTGAGATTTTGGGGACATGGGTCAAATTGCAAAAAATTAAGAAAAATCAAAATTTCTCAATTTCTCGCAAATCAATTACAATCTTTGTATCCAAACACAAAATTAAACATGTATATAAATTGATCTAGTGATTCTTCTTTTGCTTTTGAATGTATTGCTTGTGTTTCCATACATGTTTATTAATATGGGCCGGTGCGCAATCATCATTATGAGGTCTTTTTTTATTTTTGCACTATTCCTTTTTATTTTTGGCCTTTTTAATGTTGTTTTTTTTCCTTTTTCTTTTTACAAAAGGACAGAGCGTTTTAAACTCCGGTAACACTACAAGCTTGTAACATATATTCACACACAAGAATGCAATGTTTTTTGCATTAACTGATTTACACAACCTTAAGGGTCCATTTGGATGACAGTGAAAAACCATTCAAACTGATTTTGGCTGACAAGCACAAAAAAGGTCCAGATCATGTAGACATGTCCCATGTTTGTAGTTTTGAATCATGAATAGTTTTTGACATGTTTACCATTTTCATGAGGGAATTGACATATACACTCTTGTTAATAGATACGACCTCTTCTTTCTACTTCTGGTAATAGTGGTACAATATTGTACTACTTGGAGTTGTTAATATTCTTTCTATTACATTAAAGCCTAATAACAGTTTGTTTGCTGCTAACACCAAATCAAGTCCATACAAAACCAACCTCATGTAAACATTGGTACATCCATTGAATTAACAAAATTGGACTACAGAGTGGTTTTAAATATCATTACAATACGTAACTGTATCGGTCACCCCCATTACAAATACAAGAGTGAATTGGCTGGTTATGAAGAACCGGGCCTCAGTGGCCCACATTGACCAACACTAGCCATATTGGGGACAATACATGCCCATACAGGCATAAAGGCCCTACTTTGAAATTTCTTATTTTCAACTTCTCTCTCTTTTCTACCTTCACTAACCATGGAGGAAAGTTGGAAGCTAATTTCGAACTAGATCTACGCCTATTTTGAGCATCAAAACACAAGATTTGAGTGAGATTCAACAAATCAAAGCAGAATGGACCATTTCAAGTAATATTGGAAGGGGTAAACCACCACTTCTTTGTTTAGTTTTCATCTTCTTTTCGTTGTGTATATGTGTAATTGGCTCTAATCCACCAAAGCATGCTTCATTTGTGTTCAATTAGGGCCTATTTGCTTGACGTTCAGCAGGTTAACTGAACAGGCAGCATTCATATCAAAGAATGGTTTGATACACCATTAAAATACATGTTAAGACACCAAATAAATAAATAAATAAATAAAATGGTGCTTTACATTTTTCCTATTTTCCCAATAATTTTTAAAGATTTTTTGTGCAAAAATAAAATTTCATCCAACGGTGGCCCGTATCATCCGATACACAGTCCAATAAGTCTCTTATCATATCATTTTTAGGAGTAGCCTATTTGCCCACTGATACCTTTATTCAAAACATTGCTGCAAATACATTGCTAAATAATAATAATAATCTCAGTTTTGTTGTGTATCAGGGTGTCATCAATTGTTAACTCGGGGAAACATGAAATACACCATAAAAAATCAGCAACCAAAGATAACTAATGCATTACATCTACTCAAATATATCAGATGAGACTTGTCAAAAAATAAAAATAAAAATGTGTAGTTGGATCAGAACATATCCACTACCAAGTAATCAATAAATCTATTAGACAGACAGCATAACATTAGTTTTTAGCTAGGTAAGGCAAGACAATTGATAATTGGAAATAATCAAAAAGTTGAGAACATTAACAAGCAAAAATAAGCCAAGATACTATCATCCACAAAATGTAGCCTGCATCATAAGCTTGAGAAGACACTGATATCCTAACAATGAAGATCCATACAAGATGGCTGTGTCAACAGTCTTGTACTTCCCGCAGCAGAAAAACCATCTTCTTCCTCCTTGAGGCATTCTTCATCTTCTTCCTCCTCAGTTAGTTTGGATGCATGACGACCCCTACAAACATTTGCATAGAGAAATTAATCATCCAGCTCAAGTATGAATTGAAATATATCATATCATTAAACATTATAACAAAGCCATAGCCATAGTGAAGATGTTGGCATGCTACTAGTCAATTTCGGTTCTCTCAAAAAAAAGTGTAAATGCTATATCAAATGGATCGAGGTGAAAAGATTTTGAGATTACATTACTTTAGTCCTAAAAATTTGAGAAGAAAAATGCTACAGTGATTTGGAATCACAACAAAGATAAATGAAACAATTTGATATCTATCAAAACAAAACAAACCTTTGGATTAACTCAAAAGCCAAAGGATTAGATATATCATGCACATGAAAAATCCATTTTCCTAACTTACAAATTTAAAATAGAGATTGTCAACAACCTTATTTTCAACAATAGAAGATAAGACCCCTACTTTTTTAGGAACATAATAGTACAACTACTGCAAGGGCATTTTCACACCAGGCTCGAGTGGGGTGGCCTATGGGATGCAGGGGCACACTTGGGGTGAGCAGCCCGTGTGAAGCAGGTGACTCATGTGAGGTGGGCCCCACCCATATGAGGTAGGTGGCTCATGTGAGGCAATACTATGTGAAGTGGGGCCCACAAGGGAGGTTCAGCCGAGGTCCTAACCCATGGGATGTGGAGCTTGGGCTATATGATAAAGGGATTAATTCGTCATGCTCTATCAGTTCGAGCTTTTAAAGCAAGTGGTTAATTGTCCTGCATCAAGGTGATATCAAAGCAAGGAGTCTCGTGTCTGAGACTCCTCACCGAGGGTGATTAATACAAAAGCATTTTCACACCGGGCTCGAGTGGGGTGGCCTGTGTGAATGCAGGGACACACTCAGGATGGGCGGCCCACACTCGTGTGAGGCAGGTAGCTCGTGTGAGGCGATACCTATGTGAAGTAGGGCCCACGAGGGGAGTTCAACCAAGGTCCAAACCCATGGGATGTGGAGGTTATGTTACAAGATAAAGGGATTAATTCGCCATGCTCTATCTATTCGAGCTTTTAGAGCAAGTGGTTAATCGTCATGCATCAATAACTCTAAAAGGTGAGGTTTTTAGACTTACGGGGATGAAAAAATACAATGAAACTTCTCAAAGAATTTTTGAGAAAAAAAATAGAAAAAGGTGAAAATATCATTTAGACTGACATAAAGGGATGTTAAAGTTATTTCAAATCCTTTTTTTTCTTTTCTAAAAGGATTCAAAATAATAAAATTTCATATCATTTTCCCTAAAAATGCAGAAGGCTAATATTATTTTCAAAATAACACAAACTACCAACTATAGTCATACCCTTTCCATTTCAACAGCACTACTGAGGAAGTGACCACCTGATAACTACAATTGAATCCATCCATATCAGAGGTTCAGTCACATTACCGCAAGCATGCTTTAATTCAGGTAAAAGCAGAGACATAAGCATCCAAATAATACTGCATACGCCCAATCAAGAAAGAAAAAAAATCTACAAGTGCATACCATCTGCATAACAATCACACACTCAGCTCAATGCTCTTGAACAAACACAACAGGTGTGTAAATAGATTTTTCAAGTTCCCTCGTGCTTAAGCTCTTATGAAAAAATGTGAAATTAACTAAAATCTGGAATTACAGTTTCCCATGATGATTTAAAGACCAGTTTCATTCTTATATTTGAGAAACAAAACATGTATTTCTTAAACATGTACTTCATTGACAAACTTGCATGGAAAACTCTTTTTTCATATCATATCACAATTAGGCCTTGATATAAACTTCCAAAATTCTCCTTTTATAGAATAATAAATAAAGTTGAATCAGCAACCAGCTATGAACATGCCAATGACTGTCATCATCTCATACTCTTGAGGTATTAAAGCCCAAGTGGTAAAGGTAGGGAGTCCTTGAAGCAACAAACTATACTAGGACTAAAGAATGCTAAATGATTGTGAGAAATAAGCTCAAATAAATCATAACATCCTGAGTGCCCTTAATCATGCATCCATGTGCAGTTGAAATAAAGGTCCTTAAGCATGGTTTGAAGCTTTGTTGAGTCTCACACCATAAATCATCTTTGATTGAATGAATAATACCAATACAAGTTTAGTGAACTAGACACGATTGTAATCCATCCCATGAAGAACTGAACACACTACAAAATACTGAACCTCATGTGGAAGATGGAGATCATGTCAATGTCTAGTAGTCATAGGAAAGAGCCAAGAATTAGATTATCTAGAATAAAGATGAAGCATTGCCAGTGAGGTATTTGGTTGCAATGCCCAAGCAAGTTTGTTAATCATTCATGTCCCAAAGCCAAAACTTGACAAATCATGAAACACTCAAAAGTAATCTGAAGCAATTAAATCAAATTGCAATTGATGTCCACAATTCTATATCATAAGCCAAATAATAAACAACAAGTGTTATGTAGGTGTGGTAACTTCAGTTAGCAATAATATTAAAAAACCAACTTCACATCAAATGTAACCACGAAAAGGACCAGTGCATGTTATAAAATTTTAAGAATCTAGAAGGAAAGAATGACAATTCAAGGCCACTGATCAAAATAAGCATCTTAGAATATCCAGACCATTGAGAATTCTAGTAAACATGGGCATCACAAAAAGGAAAAAAAATCCACAAAGCATATTAGCAATTCTTTTCTACAGTCCCATCCCTTTTTTAAAGGATTCCACCTACAGTGTAATCCATGTTAACAATACAATACATCTCCTTCCACATGGAACACATGATAGAAACAAGTGATGTTACCTTCCCCTTGGTTTCTTCTCCTTTGCAGAATTATCACCTTTAGCAAAATGAGCAAATATCTCGGTCTGTTGCAAGAGATAGTTCAAACGCCCCTTGCCTTTGTTGTTCTGGCAATGAAACAGCAATCGATCATTCTTGCAATCACGTCTGAGAAATACCAAAACAAAATAACATACACATTTGCTTATGTTCAAGTTCATCCATGGGATACACGTACCATGTCAGCATCGATGGTAGCGTTTTGTGCATCCAAGATTTCCTGGATTTTTTGTTTCTTCAGCCTCTGCATTTCCTTCAGCCGAGCCTTTTCACGCTTTCCAACTTGACGCACTGATGGGTTTTCAGACTGGAAAAATAAAGAAGACAATGTCAACACAGACAACATGTTGCAGAATGCAATTACTTCTCATGTGATTCATGTCTGCTGTTACAAAATCCAAATGGAGAAGGGTTTAAACAAATAACAGAAAAGGATAAAATGAAACAAATCATGAGCTTCTGTTATTGAGAAATCTCAACAGCATCAGTACAAAATCCAAATGGAGAAGGGTTTAAACAGTATAACAGGCAACTATAAAACGAAACAAATCGTGAGCTTCTGTTGTTGAGAAATCTCAGCAGCATGACCAAGTACAAACAACAGAGAAATACATTTCAATGTGCAAATGTATCACAATCAAATCCCTTGAACAGACAAATATTCCAAATACACATACACGTATATATGACAGAGAAAGATCACACTGAATCCTCTGTGAAAAATGAGTTGAATCATACCAAGTAGAAAATTAGAAAGTGCGTCCATGTGCAATGAAATTCTCACCAGAATTGGAATTATCACTCAATCATAAGCCTAAATCTGCATGTTCTTGGTAATGATCCGGGAAGGAACTTTCAGTAATGATGCATCAACTTTCCCTTACAATGTCCTTTTGTGCTCCCCTTCGCAGTGTTCTTCTTTGAAATAAAATTCATTCATCCTTCCAAAAAAAAAAAAAAAGGCTGCAGGAAAGAGCTTAGCTGGCAAGTGTGTGGGATCTGAGATATTCATCGTAAAGGCCTGACTGCATGTGGAATGGTGCGTGTGGCCCACCTGATGACCAGACCAACCACAGGACATGGAGGGTGGGAGCTGCTGCCCCGCCTCCAGTACTCATCTGGACAGCCATACTTGTGCATGGAATGTGGAATGGTGCATGTGGCCCACCCAATGACCAGACCAACCATGAGACGTTGTGTGGGATCCGCTGCCCTGTCTCCAGCACCCTTGTGGAGATTCAAACTCAGTGTCCAGTTTCAAAGGCAATTTCCGCATTTCCCCACAGGGAGATGGAGACTCAGATAGGAAGGTGCAACTGACATGGCTCTGGATGATTGAATCGGCGGGACCTCCACTAATTCCACCTATACATTACACGGTCCCATAATTTCATGAAATGCCCCACCAATAATCTATATGGGACCCACCATTTTTAGACTCCGAATTCACGCCATGAAAACCCTAATCCAGCAAGGAAAAAATCAAGAAAATGATTTGAAAACCGCATGTCATTGGATGAATCACAAAAACAACAGGAGAACTACCAAGTTACACGCACGATCCTAAGAAGCAAACCCTAATTCACCCACTGAACAGAATTCTGAGGGAACCCATCCAAAGAAAAAGAAAGAATAGAGGGAAAAAAGAAGGAAATAAAAAAAAAAAAAAAACAGCAGATTCACCTCATCTTCATCTTCATCGTCCTCATCGCTTTTCGCACCACCTTCAGCATCATCGTCATCGGCTGACACCGAATCCTCCGCGGCTTCGTCTTCATCGGATCCCGCCGACCTCGCGACGGCTTCCAGTTCCTCATCGTCCTCCGGATTCATGTCACCGTTCCTCTGCTCCTCGTCGGACGAGATCGAACCGTTGGATGGGACTTCGTCAGATGAACGGTCGGAATTCGCCGCTTTCGCCATAGCGCAGAGAGAGAGAGAGAGAGAGAGAGAGAGAGAGAGGCTTTTGGGAGAGGAAATGGAATGCGTTGGAAAGATCGGGTGGGTATTTATATCGACGGTTGAAACGGTGTGTGTGCGTGTGTAGAATGGGGGGAAATCTCTCCCGCCAATTATTCAGTTAGGGCAGAGTTTCCCGCTCTTGAGTGATTAAAAGGATGGTCAGTGAGATGGGTCCGAACCATGCCCCAGCGGTTCAATCTGTTTTTTGTAACGTTCGTTTGGTGGGTTTTGGTCTATCTTTTATGGCCGTTTGGGTAAGGGGTCCTACATAATTGGAGCCCCGCGTTAGCGATGTGAGATCCGTTGCTCTTAAGCCCCATTATCCTCAACTTAATTGTAATTATTGGTGTGTTTTATTTTATTTTTTTCACTTCAAACTTTGTAATTATGCAGAGGAAAATGACTATTTAAATAAAGTCATGTGACACCGAGTAGTCTTGGGCTTGGTACTGAATTTTCCGTTTCAGCTGGTTAGTGGAATTATACCATATGTGACCCACATCTTTGCACAGTGTGCATGGTTTTCTAGTTGCATTCAGTGAGGCCTGTGGTTTGATTGCCCATAGGCCAGACTTGAGACCATTTGTGAGCTATGTCCTGTCACTAATAGACTAGCTAAAGCATCTTGACCATCATAATCTTTCTACCGGAATTAGGAATCATGCACGTTCAATTGAAATAGGAGGGTTATAGTGCTTGTCAGATGGAATTGTAGTTTTGTTTAATGTGTATGCATTTTCACTTCATAGTAGGAATCAAAGAAGCAATGGTCTAGATCACTGAACCTTGGGTCTTGTTTGCGAGAACTTTAAGTTAGTCAAAATTTTGCAGCAATATCAACAACCCCCCTGAAAATAGATATTATGAATGACAATGAGAGTACACCCTTGACTTCCTCCACTCTCACTTTTTTCTTTGTTTTTAATGATAGAATGTAATGTGAAGTCATTTATGATAATACATATAATTTAGAGTCATCACTAACCAATAAATCGTACAATCCACAATCCTTTAAAAACTATAAATTCACTTAAAGGTTGTAGAATTGTAAAATTTTTGAACTCAAGTGACTCATACAATTTATATTATGAAACCAATTATGATAATATACACAATTTAGAGTCATCGCTAGCCAATAAAACTTATAATATATAGCCAACTAAGGCCTTGTTTGATTTTCTAATTATAAAGGTAATTATAGGTAAATGGGTAATAATTATTTATCTACATGTTTCCGGTTGAATTTCCAAGGTGATTTGACCCGTCACCTTTCATTTATAGCACTCTTCACGTCACTCGAGAAAAAAAAATGTTAAATTGTGGAGGCTACCTTGATGTTTGTGTATTATCCACACTGTCCATCCTTTTAGCCAACTCATTTTAGGACATGAGCCAAAAAAAGAGACAGATTCAAAGATCAACTGGGCCACACTATTGGAAACAATGGAAATCGAACTCTTACCATTAAAAGCTTCTTGAAGACCCTGGAAGTTTTGGATTAAATTGATTCTTTTTTTCCACTTGATCCATGATGGATGACCTGATTAACGGGTTGGATGACAAATAAACATCACTATGGGGCCTAGGGAGAAAAGAACTTTCAACCATTGACGTTTTAATGATTCTTATTTCCTAAGGTGTGGGTCCACTTGAGCTTTTGATTTTCCTCATTTTTGGGTTCATGCCTTAAAATGTATTTTTTAAAAGGATGGATGGTGTGGATAACTCATATATATCATGGTGGGGCCCACATATTTAAATTAGTAATAAAAACGTTTGTATGAATCGATTTTTGAAACATAATTCCCAGGCGACTTCCAAACAAGTGTAATAAGTAATAATCAGGTAATTCTATGTATTTATATGTGGAATTTAAAAATCAAACAACCCCTGAAAGTAATAGATTCACTTAAGGGTTGAAAAATGATAAAATTTTCGAACTCAAGTAACCTGTGTAATTGATTTATAGCCATAAATTTTAAGCAAGAGTGTTGGTAATGGAAAATGAAGGAATTGACTTTTTTCCTTTTTTGAAAAGGAAAAGAGTTAGATACATATAATGCTCAACATCAATCTAATCATTAAAAAAAATGAGAAAAAAACACAATAATAAAATATATGAGATGGAATGTGTGGAGTGAAATGTGAGCTTGAGATGATATGCAAGGAGGAAATATTAGATACCTTTTTTTTTTGTAAAGAGATAATCAGGTATCCCAACTTCAATGTTATTCTTGGTCTTCTAAATAACTTCAACGTTACTCTTGGTCTTCTAAATAACTCTTAGTATACCTTTTTTTTTGAAAGTTTATCTCTTTTCTTTTGAATATGTCAGCCTTCCAACTTAGTATAGGGAGATTGCTTTAAAAATACCTCTTAAATTTATGTTTTCACCACTGTAGAGCCTTTAAGGCTTCCTCAACTCTTTCAAACCCATCCTCAACGATAGCAAATGAGTAAAATGAGCCAAATTTCACGTACTAGACCGACAAAAATGAATTCCCAGCATTTCTTGGGTTTTTTGATTTAACGTTTTTTGATGAACTTCAGGTGATAGGAGTTGTTCATGTTGATAAAAGACCTTTTTACACTGGCAGGAATCAAATTCCCACCAATCTTTCTTACACATTTTTCAAGCATGTTGGCCACCTCATTAGTCCATCTGATTTCCCGTCCAAATCTCGTGATCCTAACCCTCTCTATACCTTATACTCGCGAATCTATTTTTTGCATCCCTTCTCATAACAAGTTTAGTCAAGTGAGTGATGAAGCGAAATTGAATCCTTACTTCTCTAACGTTAAATGATTTCCAGGCTCAGGACAAGCACGTATTTTAGGTGGAAGCTTGTGGAGAAGTTGGGCTTGGACCTTAGGAGTTTGAACACTTTCTAACCATTGGAAATTGGATTCACGCTAATGCCTTTTAACAAATCTGGACCATTGATGGGCTGAGGAGGTCCTTGGGATGCTCTTCATCCGAACTGTTTAGGTTTGTGATGCTTATTTAAGTAAAGCCAATTTTAAAGTTCAACTTAATTCTTGTGAAGAAGTCTCTTTTATCCTCAATGCAATGTCCAAATATACCATATAATCTTGTTAAGAAGTCTCTTTCTTCCTCAATGCAATGTCTATAGATACCATATAATCAACAACTGAACATGTGATGTGAAGGTTTTCAAGTAACTTAAAAGGCCTCATGGTGATCAAGATTGTGCCGTAACCTGCTAATAATAATAATAATAATAATAATAATAATAATAATAATAATAATAACAAGGCCCTTTTATCGCCGCAACTCTAAAAAATTGCCACCTCTCTACCAAAGGAAACCACTTTTTACAACATTTCTCATGCTACAACCACTCCGTTCTCAATGAACATCACATTGCTAGTTCTCCATTTGATTGCACATCAAACTTGGATCCATTGCGGTACTCAAATGACTTCATTGTTAAACTAATTGATTGCAAGTTTCTATATTTGCACCATCCGAAGGAAAATTTTCCAATCTATCTATTCTTAATTTGGAAAGGGTTGAGGAAACTTTTTTGATATATATATTTATTTATTTGTGCCGAATGCCAATTGTACTATGCAATTCTTTTTTCTTTTCTTTTTTTTTAAAAAAAATTTAAAGACACTGCCTGTTCCACCGTTTTTAGAGGCAAGACTATTTCTTACTGACATACACAATCACTCACAACCACATGTATCAAGTAATGCTAAGGAGGAGAATCAAACCCACACCTATGGGGAGTGATTTATAATTGATAATTCTTACAAGGGACATGAGCCTCTCTAGCCATGATTGGTCAATGGTGGTATCGACTCACTTTTTCCATGTTGCTGGGTCCACCAAATGACCAATGCTGTTCATCAGGTGTCGTGCCTCTGTTCTCCCTTGACAAGAAGGTGCCACCTAACTTGTTTGTAGTAGGCTTCATGGTCGCTGCCAGATCAAAAGCTTTCTTGCCTTGTTTATTATTATTATTATTATTTTGTTATAGTTGTTGGAGGGTCAAGCCACAGTCGTGCCAAGAGAGACTAGGCAACTAATCTAACCTGCCTCGTGACATGGTTTTTTATTATGTGATCTTTGCCATGAGAATGTCCATTGACCAATGAGGTCCTCTCGGTAGGAAGTGTAGTTTGGCAATCCATCCTTGTTGGTCTTACGGGTCCCATGGTTCATGGTGGATGAACACAATGACAATCTCCACGAATTTCCAACCTTGGGAAATTCTCGAGATACTTTCAAATTATGTGTTTTTTCATGTATATTGTTGGGAAATTCTTGCTAAAATAAAGACTTAAATGTTTATTTTAAATGAGTAATCTGAAATTTTTCAATGCATAGTCATATAACAATTTTAAAATAATTTGCATTTAGAATTTTAAGGCGGTCACCGAATTCAAACACAAGACATTCCTCTCTAATACCATGTCAAACAACTAATTACTCTAAAAGGTCCAGCTGTTAGAGAATGGTATGTCAATGTATATTATGGGACTTTAACAGTGTAACTCTTCCATTTACAGTGACCTCCTCTACATGTATTGATGGTGCATCTGTAAAATGGGTTGGGCTTGACCGCTGGGTTTTTTGGGTCTTGTCTGTTTGGCTGGTATAACCGGGCCAAAAAATTAAAAGCATGTTTCTTAATTGGGCAAGAATCGATTCACGTTTAGAAGCCCCTGAGTCCATTCCAGCCGGTTTAGGAATTTGAAGGGCATTTCCACGACTCCCCTGTCCGTACGTGCACGGTGCAGGGAAACGAAGCATTAACGTGAAGAGGTCCTTTTTTATTTTTTCTTTCTTTCCTGTGTTTTGGGCATTTCAATTGCAAGCCCAAGTCAACATCAATCTATTGATTTTTTGGATTGGCCCATCCGAGGTAAGGGCCACCGTGGTGCCATTTCATCAGTTTGGATCATTAAAATGCCCCCGTTGAATAGCTTAATAATAGTACCGTTATTGAATGTGGACCTTTGATCTTTGTTCCTTCATAGTGTGCGGCCTACCATGGTGCACACCAATTGAACAGCTAAGATCAGAAGCTGCTGAATGAGATGGACTTGGGCTGGACATATTCTTCTTGGGCCGGCCTATCAATCGCCTCACTGGGCTCGGCCCTAGATTTTACTGGGAGCGGATTTGGTGTGGCCATTGCCACGGGGCCTACCTTGATGTATGTATCCTATATTGGTGCCGTCCGTCTGTTTGGCCAGATCATTTTAGGGCATGAGCCCAAAAACGAAGCATATCCAATTCTCAAGTGGACCATGTCATAAAAAAATTTGATGATTGATAATTAATGAGCCACATAAGTTTTTGGTCAAACTGATATTTGTTTTTCACTTCACCAATATTTATGTGTCCTTCTCAACAGGTTGGATCACAAATAAACACTACTAAACATTAGGGCAAGCCCCAGCAAGTTTTTAATGGCAGGGTGTTCCATTGCCAATGGACTTGAGATTAAGATCTTCTTTATTTGTGGGTTCATGCCTTAAGATGATTTGAAAAAACTAATGGACAGCATGGATATAAAGTACATGCATTAAGCAGGGCCCACAGTAATGGCTGCCCTGTCTTGGGCCACGCCTAGCAAGTTTTCAATGGTAGGGCCAGTCCACCCGAGATTAGGATCTTCTTTATTTTTGGGTTCATGCCTTAAAATGATTCGAAAAAAAAAAAAAAAAGAAACAGATGTACAGTATGGATATAAAGTAGACACATTAAGGGGGCCACAGTAAGGGCGACCCAGGCCGTGCCTAATCCACTCCTGATTTTACTTTGAATTTCCACCATTAAAAACTTCTTAGGGGCCACCGTAATGTTTATTTGCCTCCAACCTGTTGATAAGGTCACAAAAGACCTAAATGATAGGACCACACAGAAATATCAGCCTAATCTAAAACTTTTGTGGCCCGTGAAAAGTTTTTTATGGTCAAATAGAACTGTTTTTCTGTTGCATGGTTTATTGAAGATTTGGATCTGCTTTATTTTTTTGAGCAATGCTCTAAAATAATTTGTCAAAATGAATCGACGGAGGCAGATACATCACAGTGGGCCCACAGTCAAGGATCCACTGAAGCCATGTCCCTTAGAGCGAGGGCACACCTCTTTTCCTACCACTCAAGTGGCCCTTAGAATTTGGGGGCATTAAGGTGACATAGACAGTTCAATTATCAAGTATTGTAATGTTACGCTGGAAAATATAGCAAGTGTCTATGGTTAACAGATTTGGGAAAGCTGTAGGTTGGAATGACGAGGGTTTTAATATTTCGAAAAAAATGGTATGATCACTTATCTAGACCATCACTTAGAAAAATTACTTCTGTTTGGTTGATCCTCGGTGTCTGATAACAATAGATGTTCCATAATAATCATACTACAAACAACTTAGTTATTAATCTAAACCATCCATTATGGGCATCTCACCTTTGATTTCCTATTATTATAAAAATGGCTTTTGTTGGATATTGTAGCCACCCATTTAATACTTTGAGAAATGGACAGCTCGTCATGTTACAAATGGCTAAATTACTGATCTGGACGGTCCATCACGAATCGCACCATTGATTGTCGATCACTAGAATCACTTTTGAAAGTGGACAACTCATGTTACAAATGGCCAAATCACTGATCTGGACCGTCCATCATGTAGTCCCAACCTCAACTTTCCATCATTGTGAAAAAAAAAAAATCTTTGTCGGATGATCATAGCCGTCAATTTATGATCATAACCGTGCATAACGAGTTACACTATTTATGTTTAGAGACCTTGACCACCCATATTGGTCATGCTACAAATTATTTGATCACTGACCTAGACCATTCATCATGTAGTCCCAACCTCAACTTCCCGTCACTATGAAAAATTCATCTTTGTTGGATGATCATAGCCGTCAATTTATGGTCAAGGAAACAGATGATCCATATTGATCACACCAAAGATGATCTGATCAATGATGTAGACCATCCATCATGTGGGTTCCACACTCGATTATTCATCCATGTGAAAGGATCAATTTCCCCTGCGATTCTAATTGTCCGTTCAATAGTCAGGAGAACGGATAGTCCACATCGATCATACTATGAATGGTTTGATCATTGATCTAGACCACCAATCTTGTGAGTCACATGCTTGATTCCCAATCTTCTGAACAAATAACTTATGTCGATAAGCCTAACATTTTGTTCAGTGTCTATTGAAATACATGGTCCATGTTAGTCACCCAGACGATGCCATCTTTAATATAAACCCTTCATTTGTGTGTCATTTTTTATTGCCCATCCCTTTCATCATATCACTTTGGTCAAATGATCTTATATTTCTCTTATTCTTTTTCCTCAGTTCACATCCCTCTTCGGATAAAGTAATTGCCAGTAAAATACGAAAATCCTAATCTCATCAATTTGGGTCCCACTTATCTTTACTCTTTTATCACCGTCAATTTAAAGGTCATCGTTTAGATGGCTGGGATCAGGTAATTTATGCGCATCTTGAATTAATTCACATCCACAATTCCCTACCAGATGGACATGGTTGGAAATAACCTTGCCTCGTATGGTGTAGAAATATGGTACTAGCACATTCATGTCTTCTAGCCAGTTCTATGGCATCGTCTCCCTTAATTTGGTCAATATGAGTCAATTGTAACTATTGTGGCTGCCCCGTTGTCATCCCATATTTAATTTGTTAGGTGTTGGGTTGTCCCTCAATCAATGGGCATGTACTGTGCACTTTCCATGAGCCCATGTGCTCTTTTTTTTTTTTTCTTTTCTTTTTCTTCTCTTTTCTTGAAAATTTGGGCATGACCAACATCAAACTGGGCGAGGAAAAGTTAAAACCAATAGATGCGGCCTAGGCTTGAGCCTTCTCCATTTAGCAGGGCATTTAGTATATGTAAGCCTTCTCCATTTAGCAGGGCATTTAGTATATGTAAATGGAAGTACCGTAAATTTTGTCAATTTTAAATTTTCAATAATAAATTTATCCCGAATACATAATCATGACTGTCCTCTTCGCTACACTAATGCGAACGAAAGCTTACTAGAAATGTTGATTCCCAACCACATGACGGAAGAAAACGCTATTCATTTATTAGAGATGTCGATTCCCAATCTCACCAGAAAAGAGAACACTATATACACTATGAGATTTGTAGATTAAGTATATTAGGGCTTTTAATAGGGAAATGATTTATCCAGAGTCAAGGCTTTAGAGGACAAAAAAGAGTGTCTCATATAAAAATCCTACGCTCATATTTATAGACTCCATTATGAAGAAATTTTAAGTACAAACTCTGATATGTCTCATGCAATAGTGGTAATGAGGTGTGCCGAATTACAATGCTCTCCCTAATATCAAAATATGATCTACACCTTCCAATCAACTAGGTATAGTTTGAGGCCTTTGATGCCATAATCCTCTCTACTTTATGACATCTCACCAGATTTACAAGTGGACAAAAAACTACTCATCTCAATCTCCCACCACTTGTCATTGATCGTTAATTTGACCATACTCAATCGGGTACATTGACTCTATGTGTACGCAGGCATAAATCAAAATATTTAAAAGTGACACACGCTAATTAATTACTTTAAAGATTTGAATGGATTTTATCTTTGCAAACATAATCAATAAAAAGTTCGTTAAAGATATTAATATAATAACATACACACACACACACACACACACACACACACACACACACATATATATATATATATATATATATATATATATATTCCAAAAACACTTTGCAATAAAATCCAATCATCCATTCGATCCAATGCCTTGTATAAGACTCGTGTACATCATATTCAATCATCATCCAACCCATATTCATGATTTAATCATAATTCGAACGCTTTCCTAGTGTGCTTTTAACACAATCGAATTTGTATAAATGGCCTTAATGATGTACACCAAAGTGGTATTATCTCATCATTATCTTTCCACATATTGCAGATCAATAACAACACAAGAGTCACCTATGGAACTAGCATACTTGCACACTATTTTATTAGAATCGTGTCACTTGTAAGTAATTTGTCTCGCAACGATGTATGACTCAATTCATGCATCGTGAATGATCAAGCGTTCGTTGTCACACGATCATAACGTGAGATCCATCACATCAACCAATGATTTATCCCTAATGTTATACAATCTATGTATGGAGTTGTCTTCATTAAACTCTATGAAATCTCATCCTGATAATCTCATAAATTATGATGTATGTCATGCTCCGAAATTTGTAACTTAAGTAAAATGACCCTAATCTCAAGTTTCAGGGTGTAAATTAATTTTTCATGCATCATTTTTCACTTCCACATTCAACACACTGTATTCACATTCAATACATCACATTCACAATTCAACACATTGCATGTTTAAACCAAACTAACTACTAAATCTTCCAATATAAAATATCAAACTTAAAATTTTAATTATAAATTTTGAATGTAAACTCTATTTTAATACTACCATAACCAAATCTTACTTAAAAATCTCTCCACTGGTCATAATATACTTATTCAAAAGAAAATTAAAAGAAAACTAAACTAAAGAAGTCTCCTTGGTAGGAACAGTCATCTAAGGCTTCTTTTGCTTTCTCATCCTCTCAAAAATGTGTAAGAGTTATCATAATTGGTGGGCTAAAAGCTCAGTGAGATTATATTCACTACAATTGAATTCCAATATATTCATGACATAAACTAATTCAATAATTTATAGAACTGGATAGGTGTAGACGCTGAGATCTTGGGCCGAAATCGACTCGAGGTAGCTTTTCCACGGTTGCCTTTTTTAAGGGCTCTGCGCCGTGATTGATTGATTGTGTTTGATCAGAGTCGTCTTTAATCAATTTCTTAGTTTCTATAGTCGGTTAAGCCATATATAAAAGTTAGAGTATGGAGTCGAAGAGTTCTTGCCCTACAATGACTCTTTGGTTCTGCAAATAAATATTCTGAGTATGGGATTGCAGTTACAGAGAAAGGTGTTAGGTATCTGCTATGCCCGTACAAATGTGCAGTCTCTACTTCACAAAATCTGACTATTCTTAGGGTTAAGATTCAGTTCTCGTATATGAGTATGTGTAGTGCTTGTGAGAAAATATGAAGTAATTGGTAGGTTTTCAGTTAGATAGGGTCCGATTAAATTGGCAATCCTCAGAGCATACTTCCGAGATAATTTGGTGCAAAGTGTGTTAAATGATGAGATGAATGTTGTGTTATGCAGATCCTATGGGTAGATGAAGCTTGACCGAAAATATTTGGGTGGACGGTAGTGTCACAAAGATCATATCGATTGGCTTGGATTGAACTTGAGTCGGCTTAAGAGGCTAGTGTTAGGGTTGGACCTAGGCTAAGCTCTCTTCCTTACTCGTATTCTCTTTGGTGGGGATGGCTAAGGGGTTTAGGATGGTTCTGGATTAATAAGAAATGCTCTTGAAATGTGAAGGAAATAGGGTATTTATAGCAATTCAATTTGGTTTTCTAGTAATTTTAGCAAAGCTTGATGTTAAAAAGGGCTTGGATGGTTAATATTTAAGATTGCCATATGACAAAATCTCATGTATTGGTTTAGATGGCATAATGTGTAATTTTGGCTCAAGTGAGGGGTATCAGAGTAATTTTAAAGTTTTACACATACACAAATTAGGTATAGAGTACAGTTACACACGAGCGAGTAGCTGACCAAAGTACGACCAGTGCCACATGGTGAGCAGTATCCTAGGTGTCGCTCGTCTTTCCTTTTTGCTTTAGCTTCAGAGTGAGGCTTCTCTTGTATATGTGGACAATTTTGCTCCTTCAAAGCTTCTTTGTTGTCTCCTCTTTCCTCCTATTTGGGCTTTTGAATGTGCTTGGGTCAAAATGAGTTTATGGACTTGACTTGACAAGGTGAGTTGACTGGGTAGGCTATATGGGCTGATCAGGTGAGTTGACTTAATGGATTGACTCTATAGGTTAGGTTTTTTTAAAAGTTTGGATTCGATACCATGTTTAAGGTTTTGTCGGGTTAATATGACTGGGTTAAGTGGGTTTGGTTGGTTTTTAGGGCTAGACGTGGATTAATGTTTAGATTATGATTTAAGGTTTGGATTCAGATTTGGTTTATGGTTAATGATATGGATTAGGATTTCTGTTCAATCAAGCTTATTGGCCCGATGTGCGGTGTTTACAATGAAATATTAACAAAATAACGTAAGTGATGAAATTCAAACAAAATATTATCAATGAACCATGATGTCATGATGTTATAAATGCGATAGTATGTTCAATTAACTGGATGCCCACGAACTTGCATGGATTTTATACTAAAAACATGTCGTAAATTAATCATGCTCACTTAACTAGTCCAATGAGTATAGGAACCTATCACAAATCAATCACGCTCACTTAATCAGTCCAACGAGACGACAAATCAATGATGCACTCTAGTGAGCAAATCAACCATGCATCGTTGATCCAACCAATCAAAGCAACATTGCTCAATAAATTATTGGAGCATCGAGATCTTGTGTGGCTCTAACATTAAGAACATGTCGTAAATCATCCATACTCACTTAAACAATCCAACAGGGCAACAAATTAACCATGCACGCTTGTGGACAAATCAACCATGCATCAGCGATCTGTTATCTGTCCAAAAGTAATTCCAAACAAAATAATGGTATGAATTTTATAGAGATAAAAACAATTCTCAAGCACTTGTGGTGCAATCCATAGTTCAAATTCAAGCACGTCATGATCATGATGTATGCAATGTCTATGAATAGACAATTCAACAATTTATATTAAATTAACAAGAATTTAAATGAATAATTAATGAAAAAATACAAAGAGAGACAAATGTTGAACATTCAAGTTATTTAATAAATGGACTATTCCAAGTGAAAATAAATAATACAAGGAACATATCTAGTTCTATAAAAATCAAGTGAAAGTAGTTAATGAAAATCCTCAAGTCAATAAAGATGAAAATAATGTTTTTCCAAAAGTAAAAATACTAGACTTAGAGCAAAATGTAGGTGTGAATAATAAAAATTTATTACAAGAGTTGAGAATTAGAACATTAAAGACCCCTTGCCCATTGCCCAAGATCTTATTTCACATAAGAGGATGTCAGAAACTAAAAAGTAAGAAGAAATTTTGAGAATGAACCTTAATCTAGTAATAGATCAAGTCAGGAATTTAATGTGTAGAACTAAGTGGAAGGAGTTCAATGCCAATAATCACTAACCTTTTGAAGCACCAACCCGAACTTGACTGAATCAACCTGAATTGACTAGACTCATATGACTCGGTGATTTGACTCATCTCTCTCTCCCTCTCTCCCTCTCCCTCTCTCTCTTCCTCTTATTTGCCTTCTTCTGTTCCCTCCTTCCCCTCATCTCTTTTTCTTTCAGTCTTCTTGTTAATCCACGTCCAACAATGGACACTAGACTTTAACCCAACTCGACTTGACTCGGTGGAGTTAGTGAGTCAATGACTCAGTTTTCTCCCCCCCCCCCCCCCCCCCCCCCCCCTCTCTCTTTCTCGTTTATTCTCTTGTTGTACTCTTTCTCACCAGCATGAGGTTTTATAACCTCTCTCTTATGTTTTCTGAATGTTCTAAAAATTAGAGTTGCAGATGAAGTTGTTGATCGATTTGTGCAAACAAATTTCTAGCATTCTCTCCTAATGCTGACTTCATTTGTTGGCTGATTACACACATTACATTGATCCTGGCTAGGTTATCAGGGATCTTGCAGTGATAAGATGGACTTCACAACAGACAACATGAATTTGAGATTGAGGTTAATATAGTGATCAACTGTGGCAGTTTCTTATTAGGAAATGAAGGCAGAGTTAATGGAAAATTTCTCCCTGAGGGATTTTTTGAAATTCCGTTTTGCATGTATGGTTTAGATGGATGCCAGGAAAGCTTGTGAGCCCCACTTTTCAAAAGTCCGATGACGTTTGACTAGTTGTTCAACGATTTTAATGTTTTAGTTTGTCGACGCAAGTTACTGAGAAAAAAATGGGATTTCAGTGTTGGAAATCCGACTTCTTTGGTTGGTTGTCTATATTTGAAAAGTAATAATGGGTCCCACATGGAGATCCTGGGTTTCTAGAGAGTGAACGCGAAAATCATGGAGCTGATTGTCAGTTTTGATCATTGGAGCTTCGAGACAAATTCCTTGAATGAGTGCAACTTACTGGATATAATCAAAAGATCATTTTGTTCAAATGGGCAATCCAGATCATCTAGAGAAAGCCCACATGGATTGTAGGTTGAACAGTTTTCAAAACAAGAAAATTGAAAAAGAAGAGGTTTCATTGTTGTTTTTTTCACCAATTAGGAGGGAGTTATCTCCAGTTCATGCACGTGCGCAAAGGTTTAGAGTTCGGGTTTACACATGGAAACAACTTGGGCTTAGTTTTGCATGTTAATTTTGAGTCATAGCCTTAGTGGCACACCAGTCATACAACTCGAATTTTCAAATAACTATTCCCAATGGTTGTTCTTTCAATCGGGTGGCTATCAGTTTTGGCTTCAAAACCAACGCTTCGCTTAGAGTTGGGCATCGGATCAAGTCGAATTGGATTGGGCCCAACTCGATCAGATCCGAGTTCTGCATGGTCTAACCCGAACTCGGTCAGAACCAGGACCGAGTCCCAGTCCTCCAACCTAATCCGATCCTAACCCATGTGGCCCTAGACCGATCCGAGTCTGACTCGGTCAGGAAAATTGAGTCAGATCGGATTGGCCCAGGTTCGGATCCGATCCAAGAAAAAAAGAAGAAGAGGGGAGAGAGAGAGAGAGAGAGAGAGAGAGAGAGAGAGAGAGAGAGAGAGAGAGAGAGAGAGAGATTTTGTACCTTGATATGACATCGCTTCTTCTTGTTGAATCTGAGGAAGAGAGAGGGCCATTGCAGCTCTTCTTTTCTTCTTCTTTTTCTCCTCCAAGCACTGACCTGCAATTACTCTAATGAGAGATGTAACATTGTTCCCAAGAAATTCTTTACACCTTAGAGATGACTGGCAAGAAAGGAGAAGAAGAAAAATAGAACCGATCAGTTATAGAATACCACTTCATTAAAATTATCTTTCGAAAAGAATTTAAATCACAGTTTGATGCATTATTCACCAAAAAGTATATCACGTGAGTTGCATATCATTATTCAACCAGCAACTGCTAATCCAAATGTCCAATACTATCGGCATTATATATAATAGGGATTAAGAAGTGTGATCAAAATGCTTTAACATAACAATCAACAAGGTATGTTAACTGTATAGGTACAATCTTCAGTTATTTTATTTTTGTGGGGAATTTGAATTTTAGAGTAAAATTCTTTACAAATATGAATCTTACTGAATAAAGCCTTCAAAAACAAAAATTACACGATACTGCTTTTCGGCGAGAGAAACTACCTAAACACCATTGTTTTAGTTTTTCTTTTTTTTCTAAAAAGTAGTTAATCAAGAATTGTGGAGCTCACGAGATATATGTCTGACATCCAACCCTCCAATAGATCCACCACACCATAATTAAAAGCATCAAAATCTAGCATATTAAATGATGAGATGGGCCAAACAATAATACTAATATACACCATTCGAAAACATCCAGATAAATGCATAGGTCTTCTAACAATTCGATCACCTAATTTTTTTATTGGTGCGAATGCCCATTTAGTGATTTGGTTGGAGCGTAAACACCATAGTAGGTTTTGCATGTTAAACAGATTGGAGGTTATGCACATAGCTCATGGGCTTCCAATTCTCAAGTTCACTACCTTTTAGAGAAAATAGAAGTAAATGAGAGCATTTTGAAACTTTCACTCCTTGAAAAGCATCTCAGAACAGACAGGCGCAATGAGAGGCCAACCATGAAGAATGGGTCTATGATCTATGGTGTCCAACCATGAGAAAAGAGATGAGAGGCCACCATGATGTATGGGTTTGTCACTGCTGTCCATCCATTTTTCCAAAATCACAACAATCAGACATCCTAGCAATGATAGGTGACCAGAAAAACAACATTTCAAATGAAAATTGGCAATTGCCCATATATAGCAGAAAATTAAAACAGTTGCAATCATCTAATCTTCGACTTTTGGGAATCCAAAGTGGTGACCACAATGTGAAATATCTTGATCATCACATGTCTAGACATGTGAAGTGAAGATGGCACCACAAGATAAAATTTCTCTTATTCATAACCATTTCCATAATCAATCAAATCAGTCGATGGCCACAATATGAACTTCTTACAGAACTTAACAAACTCAAAATCTACGAGAGATCGAATGTTGCTTCTTACACAAAATAGCGATAGTATTTTGAAATCTTCATCTAATAACCCACCAGAAAAATATCAGAAAGACAATAAATAAATAAAAAGAAAATAAATTGAAGTAAAACATTGTTTGTAAAAAAAAAGGCCATAAATTTTCCTAAAAGCATTCAGTCCCTTGCCTTGTCAAATTGCATTGTTATTAACAAATAGATGAAGGATCAAACAGGATACATGATGAAAGAGAAATACCTTTTAACCTGTGTTTGGTTGCACTATCGTAGTGAATTTCAATTTGATGTAGAGCGGGTCACGGACAGTTTAATAGGTACTGTTTTGAGGATGTCAATGCCAAACTGAAATAGTGGGGCATAGCCAGATACCGAAACTAATTAATGATCATAGCCATCTTATTTCATTCGTTAAATTTAGACTATTGAACAATTTCTTCATCTGTAAGAATCCATTTGATAGGAAGCTATAGGATGGTGCTCAATTTGAAATGTTCCATCCACAACCAACCCCACAATTTGGACAATTTAAATTTAAGTGCATGAAAAAAATAAAAATAAAATAAAGGGTGTGTGTTCCACTTGCCTGATCAGTCAACAAATGTAGGGAAGTGTTTGCATTTTTGTGACTAATATTAGAACCAAGTCAATCCAAATCAAGGAGAACCTTGCTCAAAGTCAATGCTACAAGAGTTGAAGTTTGACATGAGAAAAAGGAGAATCTTATAGCTCCCTTTAGGAATAAATAGAGTACAAGAAAGGACAAAACAAACTTACCTAAGCAAGAGAACACTAGAACACTCCATTCAATCACATTTTCTAAGAAGAAAAATATCTTGAAAGCTGATGGTGGCTACCTTAAAAATTACCATCAATAGCCCACAAAACAAAAGTTATTGAGACAATGTGTTAGATTGCACCATTATTTCATGAAAATATCATGATATTTTGTGCCACATTAGACATGATATTTAATGCAACCAAGATGTTAAGAAGTTGTATGGATAAAAAATTGGTATGGTTGGCAAATACCATGAAATTTCATGACTAATCAGTCTAATTTGGTGTAGATTTTCATGAAATTTGGTACCAAACACACTTTAAGCTAAAATTTTAAAAATAATAAAGAAAGAAAGAAAAAGAAAAAGATTAGGTAACATGCACATACTGACATAAACCATGTCCGACATCATGTCCAAAATTAAAAGTTAAAAAACCTAACATGAATATACTGACATATATATTAGGTAAAACTTTCATACATTCAATACCTTCTATATGATGAATGCCTTTGTGGCATGTAACTATATGAACCTTATCCGTAATAGTAACCCCCTCTTCCACCTCCACCTTCGTTGCTAGATTCATCCTTCAGTTCTCTTTTTACAGATTCAACTGCAGGAGAACTCTTGGGCGACTCCGAGTTAGATGTGTCCAACAAATGGTTGTTCACCTTTGCTGAATCGGATGGTAGGGATCTCTTCCCATTGTCCTCATTCATAGATGTAATAACTTTTTTCAGACGCTTTTTATGATCCGATTTGTACGGGATTCCCAATAGCTTATAAAATATTACAAGACTTTTAACAAACTTTGATGGTTTACTTGTGCCTGCTTTAACATCATGTTATCTCAGAGGTGGATGTTATTGTCTGGTACTTCTTGATCTATATGCCATTTGCATGCTTTCTTTGATGGCCTCTTTAAAATCTCGTTCTTCTTCCTCCCTTAAAATTCTCTCTTGTTCTTCTTCTCTACTAATTATAGTTGTGGAAGGCCTGAAATTAGAGCTAGAGGCAGTTGCAGTTCCTCTGCTAAACACTTCTTCATTTATAATAGGCTTACTTATATATATTCTTTGGTTAGTTATATTGGTTGTAGTTGCAGGGAGAGGGGTGTGAGAAGTCTTTGTATTAGAATCGAGAATGACTCTAAATAAATCTCGGACCTCCTGAGAAGCTTTGCTACAAGGTGCAGTGTCTCCTCCCTGATAAGCCAAATGTAATTTGAGTCAATTTATTTTGTTGACAAAATTTTTTCCACACAGCTTACATTTCAACTTTATCTTTCTATCTTGGGAGTAGGTTTGGATTCCATAATCCCAAATATCCAGTGATGCATCATCTTTCGATGACATATCTAGTGTATATCTGGTTAGCTTAGGACAAAAAAAAAAGAAATTAAAGTTATGAATGAATGTAAGTACCTAACAATATAATAAGAGAATTAAATAACATTATCTAATTGAATATTACTAATGAAAAAAGAGAAATATTTATCCACCCATAAAACATAACGATAAAACTTCAATGTAACTGTTTTAACAAAATTACAAATAACATGATATAATAAAATTAGAAGACATCAAAATCATATTGCAGCTGTAGGCATTGTCTCTTCAATCTTGTCACTCTTCTCTTCATCGAACTCCTCATCAATAGAGGCCTCTTTCCCCCACATCGGACGCAGCCAATCCTGGGTACAAATGAGCGCTTCAACCGATTCAGGTGTAGGTGAGCTTCTATACTTACTTACAACCCTACTCCCCGTACTGAAAGTGGATTCTGAAGCCACGGTTAAAATTGAAATTGATAATATATCGCATGCCATTAACGAGAGCACAGGGTACTGCAACTTACCAGATCTCGACCTCCACCACTCGAAAAGATTAAAATCTTCACCTTTGTTTAGAATTAAAATATCTTCCTTGAGATACTCTTCAAGTTCTAATCTATGCATCTGTACTTGAGTCCCTTTCAGCTGTGTATAGTAAGACATGAAATCATCCATCGTGTCTTCTTGCAATTCATTAACAGCAGAACTAGAACCCACAGGAGGAAATTATTCTTTTACGACACATGCATACAAATTATACCATTCACTGGCTGCACTAGAAATCTTTTCAGCCTCAGCAACACCCATCACACCATACAACCTATTACATATGAAGCCAACCATAAACATCTTGTACCAGGGATCAAGAAAGACCGCAACACCTATTACCAGACTACACTTAGACCAATACTTATCAAACTTTACTTACATACCTATGGTCATGAATTGTAAAAAGTCTTGTCCACAACTATTTTTGTGCAAGGCATCTTTTACCTTCCAAAGTTCAGGTAAAAATATATTTGCTGTTGGATACTTGCAGCTCAAAAATTTCTTCGTGCAGTTGTAAAAAATAGAAAGGAACTTACGAACTGATAAAGCTATTGACCAATCATCTTCAGAAGGCATCCAAATATACACACTATCACGCTCCGCATAGTGGGAGAAGGTAGGTCTCAAATCTATCGCTGAATCCAACATTTCAAAAGTTGAATTCCAACGTGTCGTGACATCCAACTTCATCATTCTCTGAGTTGAAAAATTCAACCGCTTCACGATCTCATTCTATGCATGTAATCGTGAAGGTGACCCCCGTATGTACTTCACACTCTCTCTTATATTTTCGATCGTGGGATCGATTGTTTTAAGGCCTTCTTGTACAATCAAGTTTTGTCACGCCCCAAACCCGAAAATCTGATTCACATGAATCCCAATTGTCAAATTCGGTGCCGATAGCCTCCATAGTGCTCTATTCTCTGGTCCTGACAATCAAATGCCAGATTCCGATCCTGGGATCATACAAGGAGGATTTTCAGAATGAATTTTTTTTTGTAATGGAGCATAACCACAAGCATAACCAAGTCACAAAACAACATCACCACATATCCATTATATCAAAAATTTTAAGTACAATGCGGAAAGGAAAATACAAGGTGATCAAAAAGCTGCAAAAGGTCCTGATACGTGCTCCTGTCTCAGCGCTGCTACTGTCCAATGCTACCTGCGCATAACTATCGTGCATAAGCTTACAAAAGCTTAGAGGGTGGTGTAAGTGTGTGTGCAAGGAAAACGCTGAGTGTATAATATCAGGTAATGCGGAAGTATGTGGTAAGTCCATGAATAAAATCAACCATACCAAGGCTATGTAATGCAAGGCATGAATGCTATCAGCCATACCAAGGTCATACGATGCAAGATATGAATGTCATCGGTCACACCGATGCAATGCAAGGCCTACATAGCCGAATGTCATATGCGAAATGCAATCCAAGCAAGTCGGTACTCATCAAGTACATATATCAGTACAGTTCCTCTCTGGATATCACCGGGGTCTAATACACTTCGCAGTGACTGCCACCTCCCTAGCTGTACAGTCAAGCAAGCGGAATAGACCTCACTATTCGCCTGACCAGTAGTCTGCCAATACCTACCCGGCTCGTCGATAGTGGACTCATTTACGAGCTGGTCAAACTCAGCCTAGCTTATAGCCCCCTCACTCAGGCGGATAAGGCCACACCCCCTTCCAACCGACCACGACATAGTGGGAGATATGGCCTACTGGTATTCGGCACTCGGGCGCTCGTGTATCCACTCGGTCTAGACGTTGGAGCATCTCCTGGTACCAAAAAGGTTCTGAAACTTTCACCCAAGGACATCCTAAGTGCCCACAGTACTAGAACCAAGTATTTTCGGTATCCGATACGGCCATCTACGATGTACGTGTGGAGCCACGACCCCGATGTCACTAGGGCATGCAGTGATTGAGTCACACATATGCGAGATGCATGAATCACACGTCAAATCATACAGAAATTCAGCGCGTACTGCGTGATCATGTAGGGCACTCTGTCTTATAACAAGTCCCGAAAATGGTCTGTCCAATGACGTATGCTATGATCAGTCACTACTCTTATTAAGCATACATATGATGCGTATGGGCATGAGTCATGGGATTATACTAAGCATGTTATAAAGGGATGAATATAAACGAGTATGGGCCTATCAATGGGCCCTAAGGAGAGTTACAATACGGACATTTAGCCAACATTGTACTTACAATGTGGACGTCAAACCAACATTGTTCCTTAGGCATGGCCCGCCATAAATATCTTTACATGAACCATGAAAAATCACACATTGCAATGGACCCTAAGGACATCCGTTGGGCCTCGATCCATGGGCCTTAGATACATCAAATGGGCCGAACCACATGGGCCTTGCATTCATCAAATGGTCTGTGTTAATGGGCCTTACCAATGAGCCTTATGTACATTGCAATGGGCCATAACCCATGGGCCTTTTAATACATCGAAATGAGCCTCATAATATGAGCCTTACAGCTATCAAAGTGGGCCTCAACAATGGGCCAGAATTATGACAAGATGGGCCCAATCACTTGGGCCTTATATATATACCAAGCTGAGCCTCAATGGACGGCCACAAACTAATCAAGATGGGGTCCATTTGAACTTTAAATCTGCCCCATTCTTTAGCTCATCAACTAAAATGATCTAACAAAATGGTCGGGGAAAATAGGATGCAGCTCATGCATCATGGTGGGTTCCACTATCCAAACAGTGGATAGTGTGAGTAAAATACATACATCATGAAGGGTCCATTAGGCTGGGAAGACTAGATGGGATTAGATGACAAATAAACATCACGGTGGGGCCCGTCCAAAGGGTGGACGGTGTGGATAAAACCATACATCTGAGTGGGCTCCACCGTCCAAAGATGGTGTGAATAAAACACATGCTTTACTGTGGGTCCCAAGTGGGGGCCTACCATGATGTTACTAAGCCATCCAAACCGTTGATAAGGTCACACAGACCTGGATGAGGAGGAAAACAAATTTCAGCTTAATTCAAAACTTCCGTGGGCCCAGAGATGGTTTCAATGGTAGGCTTTAAGTCACCACAGTTTCCTCTGATGTGGGCCGCCTGAGCCTTGGATGGGCCTAAATTTTTGGTGAGGCCTGCTTCAAGTAGGGGTCCATCATGTGGATGGTTTAGATGTTAGATAAACATCAAGGTGGGGCCCACGGCTGGAGCCGTGGGTTTGTCTCAGTACGCCCACCAGCTGCTGGATGGCATGGTAAAAATACCCACATTACAGTAGGTCCCCACCGTCCGCCTGGACGGTGGGATGGAGCACGTACATCACCATGGGCTCCATGTGAGGGCCCACCATAATGTGTATATGCCATCCAATCCATCCATAAGGTCACGCAGACCTAGATGAAGAGTAAAAACAAATTTCAACTTGATCTAAAACTTCTGTGGACCCAAACAGGGGTTCAATGGCAGACGGTTAGCCTCACTGTTTCCTGTGATGTGGGCTACCTGAGCTATAGATGGAGATGGTTTTTGGTGGGGGCCCACAGACCTAAGAGGCCCACAGAATGGATGGAGTGGATACAAAATATACATCATGGTGGGGTCCACGTGCAGGGCCGTGGGACCCTGGCCACCGCCCGTCCGCCCATGGCACAGGACGCCTGGGCGTCCTCTCTCCTGACAGCAATTATTGCTGTTGTTGTTGTTTATTTATTTATTTATTTTTTTAAAATTAATTTTTTTAAGGTTTCTCTTACGTGGGGCCTGTTTTAGCCAAATCCATCCCGACCACTAGTTTCCACAGCCTAATACGGACCAAACAAGTCTAATATCAGATATTGTTTTGGGGCGAAGAAAGATCTAGATATGTTTTAATGGTGAAAACCATTGTTTTCTAAGTTGTGGCCCACCAGAAGGTCGGATCGAGTCCATTTTTCAGCCCAAAGTCTAAATTGAGCCAGGGAATAGAATGGACGGCTTGGATTATAAACATCAATGTGGGGCCTCTATGAGTGGGCCACCCCAAGGCCCTAAAATAAGTTAATATTTGTGTTTTCCTTTTTGACGTCCAACGTCTGGACGCTGAACATTTTGGGTGCGCACAAGCATTGAGTTGGGTCCCGCTTATGTGGGCCACCAATTGATGGATGGTGTGGGTACAACACATATAGAGTGGGCCCAACCCTTAGACGGCTTGGGTAAAGTACTTCATGGTGGGGCCTATTTAAGTGGGTCACACGGCCACATCAACACACAAAGAAAAATAATGAAAAAGAGAAGGAGAAAGATATAGAAGGAGAGTGGGACACGCGTGATGGAGGGACCCCGACACTATGGGCCCTCTATTTCAACCATCCAATCATACATTAATGGGTCCCATTGCGTATGGGCCTTCCAAATGAAAGATCAACGGTGGAGATCCCTCTTCACTAAAAATGGACGGTCTAGATGACCTCTTTAATGCAAGGAAAGTAAACATCATGATGGAGTCCATGGAGAATGGCCCCATCATGGGATGATATGGATGATCGAGATGGGCTATCGGCCACATCTTGGGGTCCCAAGTGAGATCCATACCATTGATCGGTAGGCCTCACTTGGCCCATCTTAAAGACATGAAAAATTAGCCTATAGAAGCACCCACCTTATGATCTACTCGGTCCGTTGGAACGCCTATCTCCTAGAGCTTCACTTTGATGGTGGAGATGGGAGATGGATGGCTAGGATAGAGGTTTTGGAAGGAGAAAGTGGGCCTCACAAATGCTCTTTTCTCTCATGGAAAGCCTTGGACGTGGGAGTGCTCCCTTGCTTGGGTTTGGTGTGTTGAGAAATGAGAGGGAGAGAGAGAGTTGTAAGAGTGATGGAGTGATGTGAAGCGAGTGATGGTAAGGTGAGTGATGGGTGAAGTGAGAGGTTAGTTGACTTTGGTGGTTGCTTGACTTGTGGAAAAAGGAAGCATGAGTGCTTGTACTTGACATAAAGTGATTGATGGGTGATTGATTGATGGGATTGATTTGATAATTTGTAGAGATTCTCTTGGAATTTGCAACGCGCGGTGTTTTTTCTCGAACTGAACGCGGGTCCGCATCTCATCGTCTGGGTATCGGATCGGTGCGTGAGTTGCGGCGTTGGAACTACGGTGATGATGCGGTCGCAATGATACAAGTCTTGGATTAAGCTGACTCAAATATATAGGATACGACTTACGGTCATGCGCAACATCGATTATTGGTCGCAGGTTGCCGAAATTCGACGGGAAGGATCGTGGAAGTTGATGGAACAATTCAGTTTAGGATATGGGTCTTACAAGTTTAGGATGTGGGCACAACACTTAACATGAATATCTTTTCACCAAAATATAAGTCACCGGTGGCCTTAAACTGGTTGCACAAATTTATTATCACGTTATCATTTGCGGACGCATTGTCTAATATAATTGTCGAGATCTTCTTCTCAATTCCCCCCTCCATTAAACATCTGTGTATACAGTCTGAAATCATTAAACCACTAAGAGGAGGCGCAAGATAATGGAAGTTTATTATTCTCTTACAAAGCCTCCATTTGACATCAATGTAGTGAGCAGTTAGGGACATATACCCCTTTCATTAATTGGTTGTCGTCCACAAATCTGATACCAGGCTAATTCAGGAAATCGTGGCCAACTCTCCTTTTAACTTGACTTTCTCGCCTTCATACATCTTCATACATACCCTTTTAATTGTTGTACGAGAGACATTCTCGTATTTAAGGTTAAAGCATTTGGCTAGTCCAACAAAAGCAGGACTCTCTACCATCTGAAATGGTCTTTCATCTGAAATAATTAACTTGGCCATCCACTCATTCACCAACTCTTTGTCATACTTGTAGATGGACACTGACGGACTCCCCGCAGATTGTGAAAATAAAAGTGTTTGTTGCCTTAGCCCACTTCTCAATTTTTAAAGACACTTTGCTGGATGTTTCTTTAATGTTGTAGTTGAACCATCTGCTTGCTTAGCGTACTGACTCTTGCAGTGCTTGCATTGTATCTTTACTTGGCTATTTTTCAGGGTTACTTCTTCAAAATCTTCCCATGCTGCCGATCTCTTTTTCTTATTTCCCGCAACATGTGACTGTGTGGTACTAGTATCAACCACGTCGACGGGCACCTCTCTATGTTCAACACCTAATCCTTCATCTTTAACGATCACCGGTGATGTAATTGATCGACCACCAGGGGCTGGGGACAGGGTATTAGAAAGACCCTCGCTTTCCATCTGATAGTTGAAATATATTAAATTATATTAGCATTAACAATCTAATGCTAACAGAGTTATAATAAATTCTAAATTAGTTACCCATCCAAGGTTGGATAGATTATAATACTTTCATATTCTCATTTAAACGTCCACGCCGAAAATTCAGCAGTATCTCCCCATGCATCTCCAAATAAGCTGATCTTACGTTACATTCCGATGCCAAATATCAAAAGCAATGTAAAGATATTTGACATTGGATACGAAACGAAAGAAACATATCCAGAGAGAAATGAGGAGATGTACCGCGAATCAGGCATGAACATTTAAATAGATTATATGAAAGCATCCTATCCATCTAACATTGAACTGTTAAAAAAGGGCAATTTGAGCGATTTCTATGCCACCAAAAACATACTATATCTATATATGACTACATAGAAATTCTCAAACAGGTAACTAATTATCTAACTTACAAGTAACAATTAAATCCTAAATTAGTTATCCATCCAAGGTTTGATAGATTGTAATACTTTATATTCCCATTTAAACGTCCACGTTGAAAATCCCGCAGCATTTCCCCATGCCTCTCCAGATAAATTAATCTTACGTTATATTCCGATGCTAAATATTTAAAGTAATGTAAAGATATTTAGCATTGGATACAAAATGAAAGAAACATATCCAGAGAGAAACGGGGAGATGGACCGCGGATTAGGTATGAACATTTAAATAGGTTATATGAAAGCATACCATCCATCTAACCTTGAACTGTCTAAAAAGGGACAATTTGAGTGATTTCTATGCCACCAAAAATACACTATATCTATGTATGGTCACATAGAAATTCTCAAACGGATAACTAATTATCTAACTTACAAGTAACAATCACAAATCACAACTATAAACTAACAAGTCAAAATAATAATTTAAGAAGAAAAAATGTAATACATATTAAGCTAACTATATCATCCATGCCATCTATCCACCATGATACATGTGTTTCATCCATGCCATCTATCCATTTTTTTTTCATATCATTTTATAGTACTAACCCAAAAATAAAGTAGATCTAAATCTCAAGTGGACCACATCAGAAAAAACAATGTTTATTGAACACCCACCATTAGGAACTTCTTGAGGGTGAGGGCTGGAAAAGTTTTGGGATGGATATGATATTTATTTTTTTCCCCTTCATCCATGTTTGTATGACCTAATCAATAGGTTGGATTTCAAATAAACATTATAGTGGGTCTTATGGTGTGGTCCACTTGAGATTTAGATCCGCCTCATTTTTTTATATAAAGCCCTAAAATGTTAGGGAAAAATGGATGAACCACCACTGTTTGCTGTGGTGTGGTCCACTCGAGATTTGGACATGCCTCATTTTAGGGGAGCTCAGCATGGTAACTGCATGTGAAACTCAATATAACTAACAAAAATCTGCAAGATAATCAACTAAGCATCTCTACATATGCAACTGGCATATTCATCAAAAGCAGAAGAAAATTCAACGTATATAACGAGAAAGAAATTAAAATTTTCATACAACCAAACTCTGTAATTGAATATGCATAACTACAACACATCAAAAAATAAATGGTGTATTTCCTATTTATGGAAAGTTGTCCTTAAAACCGTTGGTGCTGAGGGTCGATCGGAGAAAATGGATAGGATCACCAAACCCTGGGATGCGTACAGATTATAGATCGATACAATACATATCCTGGTGAAGAACATATAATTCCTCACAAAGATTATAAATGTTGAGTCAACAATGGTTTTACTCATTTGTCCTGGATGTTGCTTTATGTTGTGATACAAAGAGAATCTATTGGGTTTAAAGCCTTAGCAGAGTTTCAGTTTGCTGAGGGTATCAATTCAATACATGTGGAGCTGATGATTCTGTATCCATGCCATTGATTTGATGGGCAATACCATGGACAAGAGAAGCCCAAAGATCTCCAAGATTGAAACATCCTCTTCCTCCAATGATGGGCTGCAAAATCATTAAGAGAACTATGTTCCACAGTAGAAAAAAGATGTCAAAGATTAAGGAGAAAAGATCTTCCCATCTGAGAGGGTATTGGGGTACCCTAATCCAAGGAGGGTTGCCACCGGATCAAAAGTACAGGTCACTGTCCACATACAAAACTGAAAGCCTTAGCAAACTTCACATTTGTGGACCCTCTAATTCCTTCTAACTGAAGGACCCATGTGATAAACAAGGCTATCCAAGTTGAATAACTGTTTCATGTATGATAGATACCGACTAATCTATCAAATACCAAGTAATTTATTATGCAAAAAATCTTACAAACTGTTAATTGTTCAAGCAGTTGGCATGAAAGAAAAATCAGAAACAATGATGGTGATGAGGAATGATGAAAAGCCATAGATTACAAACAAAATGCAATCCAGGCACCCAATAAAAAGAAGCAGAGATCTGCATACATGCAATCATGCAAGATTTGTTTTTATGGGCAACAAAATCAGGCCAGCCCATTGTTCCACCCAAAAAAAATGTTGATAGAAATCCGTGAATCAAAATTCTGACTACAACGTGATTGTTATGGATCAAAGACTATGCTGATCGACTCAACTCAGTCAGATCACATGCATCAGATTCACTCCACAGTCAGGGATTCATTACAATTAGAAATAAGAAGAGGATTTATAAGAACTTAGAAGAAACTATCAAAGATTTAAAATAGAATCCTCACTAAAACCTAATTCAATCACGAAGAAGGAGAGGAGACAGGAGGCTGGTGTCGGGCGACGGGCAGGCAGCAGAACAATCGAACAGGTGTCGACTGTTGAAGAAGAAGAAGAGGAGAATGGAGAGGAAAAAGGTCGTCCGTAGCCATCGGGCAGGCAACAGAACGTCGGGCAGTGCTCGTCCGTCGTTCGGGTAGGGTTAGGGTAAGAAAAGAGGGGAAAGGGAGGGTCAGGTAAGAAAACAGAGGGTAAGAAATGTTAGGGTAAAAGTAAAAAAAATCTTTTATACTACCCGCCCGCCGTTCGGGTCGGGTCTGTCCAGGTCGGGTCGGTTCCATTCGGTTTGGGTATACGGGTCGAGTCGGTCCGGATATAGGTCTATCTGGACTCGACCCGAAAAAAATTGGATCTGAAAAATCAAACCCGATCAGGCCTCATCTTGGTCATCGGTTCTGTTCGAAACGGGTCGGATTGGGTCGGATCTGTCGAATCGGGTCCATTTTGCCCACCTCTAGCTCCGCTCTCATTAAAAATGCAACTTTAGTGTCTCATGAGATTCTTTAAGGTGCCTAGGTGTAGTTGTATAGACAATCACCTTAATCGTTTATCAAATTATGGTCTATTATGCTAACATGCGCAACATGGGGTAACATGTATTTACCAAACCCCTTATGGGTTTAATAAAGGTAGAATTCATAGAATTCTTCCCCAATAGGCCGAAGACCTCCAAAACTAGGTCCATACATGTCCTAATGTGAGAAGTGAATTGATAACTTCAATAGGAATCGTTTGTATATCGTAACGGTAGTTTCTGGCTAATTTTCAGTGGGTCATCTAGCAGATATGATAAGAATTTCATTAAACAATAGATCTTGAAAATCAAATGTCGAGATTGAAAGTGTGCGGTTCAATTGGGTTAAATAAACATGGGTTAAATTTTCATCACAATCAATCTTTCAAAAATAGATTTTTTTAGAATTAGTGTTGGAGAAGAACATGTATACCATAGAAAATTTTAGTCGATCAATGGCGCATAAGTAGCCATTGGATTTAGACTTTGATAGTGTAAATTATTCCTTAATGCATCGGGATTAAGATGAAATGCTTATAATCAAGGATTATTAGAAGTAAATGTGTAAGACCCGTGTCATAAACCGTACCGTTTCGTATTCTTCCACGGCCCTTCAGGTCGAATTTCGATAACCTTCGACTTGTATTCGACGTTTACGTGCGAACCTAAGCCGAGTCCCGCATATCAGAGTCGACTCGAAGAAAACACCGTACGTTGCGAACTACGAGGGAATCTCTATGAGATGTCCCATCATCAAGTACACATCACACATCAAGTCAAGTACAACTAACCCATGCCATGCCCATACCTATCTCTTACACAAGCAACCCAAAGTCAACTTTCACATCACTTTCATCACTCCACCCAACCACCCCATCACCCCATCAGCTCTTATCAACCCATCACTTCTCTCTCTCTCTCTCTCTCTCTCTCTCTCTCTCTCATTTTTCAAAAAAATCTCTCCCAAGCAAAAAATCCATACGTCCAAGCTCTCTCCCTCTCCCAAGCACCAAGTGTGGCCTACCCTCTCATCTCTTATCCTCACCATCAAAAGTCCATCATCCACCGTTAAAAGTATAAGCAAGGAGTTAAGGAGGCTAAGGAAGCAAGGTGAAGACCAAGAGGTGGCTGATCATCCTTCATTTTAATTTTTAAGGGCCCACTTTTTGTGGGACCCACTCGATGTATGTGTTGTAACTATGGAGGGCCCATAGTGGTGGGGACCCTCCCCTCTTATCTCACCGTGTATCTCTCTCTCTATTTATCTCTCTCTTTCTTTCTTTATCTTTCCCTAAAAAGTAGTGGGCCCCACTAATTGTGTAAAATCTACTCTATCCATCCATCAAACGGTGCGGCCCACCGCATTTTGGGAGAAACCCATCATCCTATATAACATATTATAATAATATAATGTACGTATATGTATATCCATGGTGGGCCACGTCCTTGTGGGACCCACCATGATACCTGTGTTGAAGGACCCACGCTGATGCATGTACAACCAACTGTTCAGCGTTCAAGGGACGCTGGACGTTGTGGGGCTGCTAACAGTGAAGTGTGAATTGACATGGATATGTGCTAACGTTAGTAAAGGGAAATTTTTAAGGTGGACCTCACATAAAGGCCCCACCCTGATATATTTATATAATCTAAGCCGTTCCCCCTCATTCTCAGAACATTTTAGGCGTTGAGCCGAAAACTGAAGGTGATCCGATAATCGAGTGGGCCTTACGATAGGAAACAGTGGTGTTTGCCTTAAAAACTTGAGAAAATGATCGCTGGGGTCCATATGAAGGTTGGACCCACCTGAAATTTGGTTTGGACCCCTAATTTTGTGGGACACATACAATGGACGGGGTAGATCTGGTTAATGTAGGTCCCACCTAGGATAATAAAAAAAATACATATGATAAAAAGGTGGCAAGCACCTTGCTGTCATGACGTACATGTAAAAAAGGAGTGGGTCCCCATTGGCCCTAGTTGTGGACCCCACCATGATGTGTGTTCTAAATCCCTGCCATCCATTTGTTGGGACCCCTTCGTTGAGGCATTGGTTCCAAAAAAAATCAACCATGAATAGTTCTCAGATGGCCCACATCGCCATCGTTTATACGAAGGTATGTTAAACCACTCGGAAATGATTTCTGGGGTTCACATGAAGCTTGGACCCACTTAAAATTTGGTTTGGACCCTTAATTTTGTGGGGCACACATAATGGACGGGTTGGATTGTAAATAAACACTTTGGTGGGCCCTACATGGGACCCACTGTGGTATGTGTGGCTTACCACACCGTCCACAACAGTGGGTGGTGACACCCACTGTGATGCAAGTGTTTCACTCACGCCATCCGTCCACGGCAGTGGACGGTGGCCCCCACCATGATGTACGTGTTCTATCCATTCCATCCTGCCAGTGATCAGGTGACCACGTCACAGGAAACAGTGTGGGAGTGAACGTCAACCGTTGAAACCCCCCCCCCCCCCCCCCCTTTTTGGGGATAACAGAAGTTTGGATCAATATGAAATTGTTTTCCATCCAGGCCTGTGTGACGTTATCAACAGGTGGGATGTAAAATAAACATTTTGGTGGGCCCCTTGCCACATGGCCTTATCAACAGGTTGGATGTAAAATAAACATTATAGTGGAGCCCTTGCTCACGTGGTCTTGCCAACAGGTTGGGCGGCAAAGAAGCATTTCAGTGGGCCCAGGATTGGATGGGAAAATAAACATTATGGCGGGCCTCACATGAGGCCCACTTGGATGCATATGGGCTGATGTGTTTAGGCCCATCTTGACGTATTTTTAGGCCTCCTATTGAAGCCCACTTTGGAATATATGGGCTCATGTATTTAGGCCCACCTCGGCGTGTATATAGACCTAATGTTAAGGCTCGCTTTGACATATATGGGCCCATGTATGTAGGCCATCTTGATGTGTTTATAGGCCCATTATTGGGGCCTACCTTGATATATATATATATATATATATATATATATATATATATATATATATGTATATATATATATATATATATATATATATATATATATATATATATATATATATATATATATATATATATATATATATATATATGACCATGTTATGAGGCCCATTTGATGTATTTGTGGCCCATTGTTGAAGCCCACTTTGATATATATAAGGCTTATGTGATTAGGCCCATTTGACGCACATAAAGCTCATGCGGTTGGGCTCATTTTAATACATTCTAAGGCCCATGGGTGATGGCCCATTGTAAAGTACCTAAGGCCCATTGGTGAGGCTCATTGAGGTGGCCCACTTGATGAATATAAGGCCCATGAGATACGGCCCATTTGATGTATTCGAGGCCCAATGGAATGTACCTAAGGCACATTGCAATGTGTGATTCCTCCATGATTTATTTAATGATATTTAAGACGAGCCGAGCCTTGGGAATAATGATGGTTAGATGCCCACATTGTTAGGATGATGTCGGTTAAATGTCCGCATTGTCACTCTCCCTGAAGCCCATTGGTAGGCCCATACTTGTAGTGAGTAGGCCGTTTAGGCCTATCTTTGTTATACACAAAGCCCATCTTTATATACATGTTTAGTGTAGATCCATGATTCATGATCATACACATCATATGTATGACTGATATGTGGAGTGACTGATCATAGCATATACCTTCGGCGGAATGTTTATGGGCTTCATGATAGGCGAAGTTGCCCTACATGAGTGCATGGTAAACGTAGGACTGTTGCATGACTGGTAGTATGACTCATGCACTTGCAAATGTATGATTGTGATTATTGTATGCCCTAGTGACATCAGGGCCATAGCCTCCATAGACGCATCGTGGGTGGCTGGATTGGATACCAATCCCTGGGTGAAAATTCCTAAACCCGATGGTAATAGAGGATGACTCCAACGTTGAGATCGAGTGGATACACGAGTACGCGAGGGCCGTATACCAGTAGGTCGTGTCTCTCACTGTGTCATGGTCAGTTAGAAAGGGGTGTGACCTTACCCGCCTGAGTGAGGGGGCAATTGCTAGGTTGAGTTTGACCAGCTTGAGGAATCGGTCCGCTATCGACGAGGCGGACCCGATATTGGCAGGCGGATAGTGAGGTCTCTTCCACCCTTCCAGTTGTGCGCCCGGATAGGGGCGACAAGCTGGCGTAGAGTGTACTTGACCCCGGTGATTATCCAAACTGAGAATTGTACTAACTTGATGCTCTAGTGATGAGCTGTATTAATATATGGATGAGGATTGACATGTTTGACTTGCATTTTACACCGCATAGCCTTGGTACGGCTGATTGTATTCATGTATTCATCAGCATACTTTCACATTACTCTAACCTTGCATACTAAGCACGCTTATATTGCGCACACACTTACACCACCCTCTAAGCTTTTTATAAGCTTATGCACGATTGATGTATGCAGGTGACGCCAGGACGTAGCCGTAGTATAGTAGTAACAGGAGCGTGCGGCCGAGCTTTTTGAGTTTCCGTATTTGTATTATCTTATATTTTCTTTCAGACGTATTGTACTCAAGTTTTTTATCATAGTGAATTTTGTGATGGTGTTCTTGTGGCTATTGTTTGTGGGTTATGCTTATGTTATGATCATTACGAATCAAATGGATATTAGAAATCCTCCTTGTAGCATCCCAGGATCAGAACCTGTTATATGCGTGCCGGGAACCGAAAATGGGGTACTACGGAGGCTGTCAGCGCCGGATTCGATGATAAAAAATTTTATGTGCCCGGTTTCTGAGTTTGGGGTGTGACAGAAGTTGGTATCATAGCATAACTTGAGAATAATCGAGAACAACATCACATGTTTGCTATGAGTTTAGGATAATTAGGTTCCAAGTGCGAAACCTTATGATTTAGATCCCTAACGCAAGATTCTTAAGATTGATTGGCATTATTGTTCTTTCCTATAGGACATGCCGCCCAGGAGAGCGACCCGAGCGCACCCTGATCCACCACCCGAGGCTCCAGCTCTACCACCCGCGCCTCTCGTTCCACCGCCAGAGATCCCTACTCTCTTGCCTGAGGATGACATTCCTCCACCTGAGGCCGATTCGGAGCCGACTGTACATGTGAGTGCTTCTCAGTTACAGCAGATATTACAGGCTGTGATAGCCACACTTCAGGGATAAGGCAGGCGCCCAGTTGTTTCACCAGCTCAGGCAGAGCAGGAGCGCGCGAGCGCCCTTCTTCGTGAGTTCAGACAGCTCGATCCTCTGTATTTTCAAGGCGAACCAGATCCGACAGCAGCTGAGAGGTGGCACTTCGATGTGGAGAAGATTTTTGATACTATGTCATGTACGATCGAGTAGTGAGTCTGGTTAACAGTATTCCTTCTCCAGGGTGAGGTAGCGCATTGGTGGACCTCTGTTACCTGTGTTGTAGGGCTAAAGTATGTCTGAATATGAGAGGATTTCATTGATCGATTTGAGGAGCAGTACTTCCCTGACCATATTCGACGTCAGAGAGCACTGGAGTTTGAGACTCTGGTGCAGGGGGACATGACCGTGGCGCAGTACGCGGCCCGTTTCGTGGCGCTATCGAGGTTTGTGACATATATGGTTGATGATGAGAGGCAGAAGGCTTGTCGTTTTGAGAATGACTTACATTACGGTCTTTTAGACCGTGTCATTGGGCATGAGCTCCCGACTTTTCAGGCAGTAGTGCGGAGGGCTCAGATTTATGAGACTGAGTGGGCCGACTCGCAGGCCGACCGTGATCAGAGGAGTGACTAGAAGAGGCATCCCCCTCCAGTAGCTCACAGCAGCATCAACGACAACAGAGATACAGGAGCCACTCATCCACCAGAGCACCAATAGCACCGTCGGCACCCCTAGTGGAACCACCTCAGAGACAGCTTTCTGACACCTATTATGGATGCGGTGGGATATGACACCGTAGGTGGGAGTGTCCTCGACCTCGGCAGCAGCAGCCGAGAGTACCACAGTAGCCCCCACGGCAACAGCCGAGAGTATCGCAGTAGCCTCCACAGAAGCAGCGACAGCAGATTCCACCACCGAGGCCCCCTCAGCAGCAGCAGCAGCACCAGCCTCCGAGGCCAGAACATCATAGACAGCAGTTTCAAGCACCTCAGAGACAACAACAGCACTAGGGACCTCAGAGGGGACAGACACATCCCCAGCCAGCTCAGGCTAGATTTTATACAGCTCAGCAGGACCCACAGACCTCTGGAGGAGTCGTAGAGGGTATGCTTCCAGTCTCTTCATGCATCGCATATGTACTGTTTGATTCTGGTGCTTCATACTCATTCATGTCTGAGGATTTCTGCCGATCGACTGGATTACCGACAGAGTCTGCTAGTGAGGGATTGATCGTATCAACGCCCTTAGGGAAGACCTTAGTATTGGGCCGTTATTGTTGATCTTACCTTGTTCTGGTCGAGTGATATTTTCTTGCCCGCCGACCTGTACGTGCTGCCGATGTCAGACTTTGACATTATTTTGGGCATGGATTGACTTGCCGAGTACTACGCCATCTTGGATTGTTCCACGAGGACAGTCACATTCTACATACTAGGCTTGCCGCAGTTTCAGTTTTTTATCGAGCCCAGAGGAGAGCCATTGTCATGCTTGATGTCATGCGTCGTTGAGGAGCCTATTGTAGCATGTATTGACCAGTTGCCGGTTGTCTGTGACTTCCCCGACGTGTTCCAGGAGATTTCGGGGTTACCGCCTCGCTGTCATATAGAGTTTCAGATAGAACTAGTGCCCGGTACGACGCCTATCTGGAAGGCCCCGTACCGTATGGCACCGATGGAGTTGCGTGAGCTGCAGCGACAGTTGGACGAGTTACGTGAGTTGAGATTTATTCGTCCGAGCAGTTCACCTTAGGGAGCGTCGGTACTCTTCGTCAGGAAGAAGGATGGCTCGTTGAGGCTCTGTGTAGATTATCGCGAGCTCAACCGGGTCACGATCAAGAACAAGTACCCGCTTATGAGGATAGATGATTTGTTTGACCAGCTACAGGGTGCACAGTTCTTTTCGAAGATTGACCTACGTTCCGGTTATCATCAGATTCGAGTCCGACAAGAGAACATCCTGAAGACAGCTTTCAGGACGCGTTATGGTCATTTTGAGTTTCAGGTCATGTCCTTCGGACTGACCAATGCACCTGCGGTCTTCATGCAGTTGATGAACGAGGTCTTCCGTCCATATCTCGATCAGTTTGTGGTGGTCTTCATCGACGACATTCTGATATATTCGAGGACCCGTGAGGACCATATGCAGCATCTGGAGATTGCATTGCAGACCCTCCGTGTCCACCAGCTATATGCGAAGCTGGAGAAGTGCGAGTTCTGGCAGGAGGAGGTGAGGTTCCTCGGTCACGTAGTGACGAGGGAGGGTGTTGCAGTGGACCCCTCGAAGGTTGAGGCAGTGCGTCAGTGGGGCCAGCCCACTACTGCATCTGAGATCCACAGCTTCCTTAGCTTAGCGGGATATTATCGACGTTTCATTGAGGGCTTCTCCCGTATTGCTACCCCGATGACCAAGTTAACTGGGAAGGGTGTAGACTTTGTTTGGACTGATGCATGTGAGCGTGCATTCGTGGAGCTGAAGGACTGTCTGACGTCCGCTCCTGTCCCCACTCTTCCCTCTGGGAGTGATGGATTTGTTGTATTTACCGATGCCTCACGTATTGGATTGGGTGCTGTCTTGATACAGGATGGCAAACCCGTAGCCTTCGCGTCTCGTCAGCTCAAGGTTCATGAACTGAACTACCCCACACATGATTTGGAGCTGGCAGCTGTTGTCTTCACACTAAAGGTGTGAAGGCACTACCTCTATAGGGTTAGGTTCGAGCTTTTCTCCGACCACAAGAGCTTGAAGTATTTATTCTCCCAATCTGAACTGAACACGAGGCAGAGACGCTGGATGGAGCTTCTGAAGGATTATGATTTTGACCTACAGTACCACCCAGGCAAGGCGAACGTGGTGGCAGATGCCCTCAGCCGTCAGCCACGAGGCCTAGTGGCACATATGATGATTCAAGAGTAGAGGATGCTCGAGGATATAGCAGAGTACGACTTTGATTTTGGTCTGCAGTCTTCTATCGTCCAGCTATTGAGCCTGTCGATTCAACTCTCTCTTGTCGCAAGGGTGATCAAGGCTCAACAAACAGATGAATCGTTACAGGATTACCGAGCAGAGGCAGCATCTGAGAGCCAGAAAGATTGGCAGATTGTTCTGATGGTGGACTTCGCTTCAGAGGTCGATTATGTGTTTCGGATATTCCTGAGTTGCGTAGAGATCTTATGACCGAGGCACATCGATCGTGATTTTCTATCCACCCTGGTTTGACGAAGATGTATCAGGATATGAGGAGACAGTATTTTTGGGCGGAGATGAAGCACCAGATCGCCAGTTTTGTGGTCGAGTGTGACACATGTCAGCGTGTCAAGGCCGATCATCAGAGACCGCTTAGTTTGTTGCAGCCGTTGAGTGTCCCGATGTGAAAGTGAGAGCACGTATCTACCGATTTTGTCATGGGTTTGCCGAGGACTCGGCGTGGTCATGACGATGTCTGGGTTGTCGTGGATCGCCTGATGAAGTCGGCACATTTTCTTACGATCCATAAGACTTGGTATACGGACCGGCTCTCCAGGTTATTTGTTGAGGAGATAGTGAGACTGCACGGTGTTCCAGTCTCGATCGTTTCTGACCGAGACCCGAGGTTCACGTCTCAGTTTTTGAGGAGCTTTTAGAGTGCGATGGGCACTGATTTGCAGCTCAGTACCGCGTATCACCTGCAGACCGATGGCCAGGCTGAGAGGGTTAATCAGATACTTGAGGATATGCTTCGGGCCTGCGTGATTGATTTCAGGGGTAGCTGGGATGAGCATCTGTGATTAGCTAAGTTCGCATACAATAACATCTATCAGGCGACCATTGGCATGGCTCCTTTTGAGGCATTGTATGGCAGACCGTGCAGATCTCTGAGTTGTTGGACCGAGGTAGGAGAGCGGCGTCTCCTGGGTCCCAAGCTTGTGCAGCAGACATCCGAGGCTATCGATATCATCAGGTAAAGGATGCGCACAGCTCAGAGTCGGCAGAAGAGTTTTGTTGATTGCCGATGTCAACCTTTGGAGTTTGTTGTAGGAGACCATGTGTATCTCAAGGTCTCACCCATGAAGGGCGTGATTCGATTTGGAGCGAGGGGCAAGCTTACCCCAAGATTTATAAGACCTTTTGAGATCACTGGGCATGTTGGCGCCGTGGCCTATCGTCTTACCTTACCATCTCAGTTGTCTGGCGTCCACAACATTTTTCACGTCTCTATGTTGAGAAAGTGTGGGTCAGATGTAGTTCCTGTTATTGATTGGAAGCCGTTAGAGGTTCGTGAGTATGCTTCTTACATTGAGCAGCCAGTTCGTATCCTTGATCGCAAGGAGCAGGTCCTTCGGACCAAGGTCATTCCCCTAGTGAAGGTTCATTGGGGTTACCATTTTGTTGATGACGCATCTTGGGAGCGCGTGACTGAGATTCGAGAGCGCTATCCCCATCTCTTTGATGATTGATTGTATGTTGTATTTTGTAAACTGTCTTCGATTTCTTATGATGATGCAATGTTCTTTCTTCTATTATGAATTATGTTTTGATGGTCTAAATTTTGAGGACGAAATTTTTAATTGGAGGGTAGAGTTGTAAGACCCGTGTCCTAAACCGTACCGTTTTGTATTCTTCCGCAGCCCTTCCGGTCGAATTCCGACAACCTTCGACCTGTATTTGACGTTTACGTGCGAACCTAGACCGAGTCCCATATATCAGAGTCGACTCAACCCGAAACCTGTATCATAGCGACCGCGCCGTCGCCGCAGTTCTAACGCCGCGACTCACGCTCTGACCCGATACCCGGGGTAGGAGATGTAGGCCCACATTCAATTCGAAGAAAATACCACGCGTTGCGAACTACGAGGAAATCTTTACGAGATGTCCCATCAATCAAGTAAACATCATACATCAAGTCAAGTACAACTAACCCATGCCATGCCCATACCTATCTCTTACACAAGCAACCCAAGTCAACTTTCACATCACTTCCATCACTCCACCCAACCACCACATCACCCCATCACCTCTTATCAACCCATCACTTCTCTCTCTCTCTCTCTCATTTCTCAAAAAAATCTCTCCCAAGAAAAAAATCCATACGTCCAAGCTCTTTCCCTGTCCCAAGCACTAAGTGTGGCCCACCCTCTCATCTCTCATCCCCACCATCAAAAGTCCATCATCCACCGTTAAAAGTATAGGAAAGGAGCTAAGGAGGCTAAGGAAGCAAGGTGAAGACCAAGAGGTGGGTGATCATCCTTCATTTCAATTTTTAAGGGCCCACTTATTGTGTGACCCACTCGATGTATGTGTTGTAACTATGGAGGGCCCATAGTGGTGGGGACCCTCCCCTCTTATCTCATCGTGTATCTCTCTCTCTCTCTCTCTCTCTCTCTTTATTTCTTTATCTTTCCCTAAAAAGTAGTGGGCCCCACCAATTGTGTAAAATCTACTCTATCCATCCATCAAACAGTGTGGCCCACCACATTTTGGGAGAAACCCATCATCCTATACAACATATTATAATAATATAATGTACGTATATGTATATCCATGGTGGGCCACGTCCATGTGGGACCCACCATGATACCTATGTTGAAGGACCCACCCTGATGCATGTGCAACCAACTGTCCAGCGTTCAAGGGACGCTGGACATTGTGGGGCTGCTAACGGTGAAGTGTGAACTGACATGGGTATGTGCTAACGTCAGTAAAGGGAAATTTTTGAGGTGGACTTCACATACAGGCCCCACCTTGATGTATTTATATAATCCAAGCCATTCCCCCTCCTCAGAACATTTTAGGCGTTGAGCCGAAAACTGAAGGTGATCCGATAATCGAGTGGGCCTTACCATAGGAAACAATGGAGTTTGCCGTTAAAACTTGGAAAAATGATCGCTAGATTCCATATGAAGGTTGGACCCATTTGAAATTTGGTTTGGACCCCTAATTTTATGGGACACATACAATGGACGGGGTAGATCTGGTTAATGTGGGTCCCACCTAGGATAACAAAAAAAAATACATATGACAAAAAGGTGGCAAGCACCTTGCTGTCATGGCGTACACGTAAAAAAGGGGTGGGTCCCCATTGGCCCTAGTTGTGGACCCCATCGTGATGTGTGTTCTAAATCCCTGCCGTCCATTTGTTGGGACCCCTTCGTTGAGGCATTGGTTCCAAGAAAAAATAGCCATGAATAGTTTTCAGATGACCTACATCACCACCGTTTATACGAAGTATGTTAAACCACTCGGAAATGATTGCTGGGGTCCACATGAAGCTTGGACCCACTTGAAATTTGGTTTGGACCCTTAATTTTGTGGGGCACACATAATGGACGGGTTGGATTGCAAATAAACACTTTGGCAGGCCCTACATGGGACCCACTGTGGTGTGTGTGGCTTACCACACCATCCATAACAGTGGGTGGTGACACCCACTGTGATGCAAGTGTTTCACTCACGTCGTCCATCCACGGCAGTGGACGGTGGCCCCCACCATGATGTACGTGTTCTATCCAGTCCATCCCGCCAGTGATTAGGTGACCACGTCACAGGAAACAGTGTGGGATTGAACGTCAACCGTTGAACCCCCCCCCCCCCCCCCCCCCCTTCCCTTTTTGGGGATAACAGAAGTTTGGATCAATATGAAATTGTTTTCCATCCAGGCCTGTGTGACGTTATCAACAGGTGGGATGTAAAATAAACATTTTAGTGGGCCCCTTGCCACATGGGCTTATCAACAGTTTGGATGTAAAATAAACATTATAGTGGAGCCCTTGCTCATGTGGTCTTACCAACAGGTTGGATGGCAAAGAAGCATTTCAGTGGCCCCAGGATTGGATGGGAAAATAAACATTATGGCGAGCCTCACATGAGGCCCACTTGGATGCATATGGGCTGATGTGTTTAGGCCCATCTTGACGTATTTTTAGGCCCCCTATTGAGGCCCACTTTGGCATATATGAGCCCATGTATTTAGGCCCACCTCGGCGTGTATATAGACCCAATGTTGAGGCTCACTTTGACATATATGGGCCCATGTATGTTGGCCATCTTGATGTGTTTATAGGCCCGTTGTTGGGGCCTACCTTGATATATATATAGGACCATGTTATGAGGCCCATTTGATGTATTTGTGGCCCATTGTTGAAGCCCACTTTGATATATATATAAGGCCTATGTGATTAGGCCCATTTGAAGCACACAAAGCTCATGCGGTTGGGCTCATTTTAATGCATTCTAAGGCCTATGGGTGATGGCCCATTGCAAAGTACCTAAGGCCTATTGGTGAGGCTCATTGAGGTGGCCCACTTGATGAATATAAGGCCCATGAGATACGACCCATTTGATGTATTCGAGGCCCAATGGGATGTACCTAAGGCACATTGCAATGTGTGATTCCGCCATGATTTATTTAATGATATTTAAAGCGAGTCGAGCCTTGGGAATAATGATGGTTAGATGCCCACATTGTTAGGATGATGTCGGTTAAATTCCGCATTGTCACTCTCCCTGAGGCCCATTAGTAGGCCCATACTTATAGTGAGTAGGCCGTTTAGGCCCATCTTTGTTATACACAAAGCCCATCTTTATATACATGTTTAGTGTAGATCTATGATTCATGATCATATGCATCATATGTATGACTGATATGTGGAGTGGCTGATCATAGCATATACCTTCGGCGGAATGTTTATGGGCTCCCAGATAGGCGGAGTTGCCCTACATGAGTGCATGGTACATGTAGGACTGTTGCATGACTGATAATATGACTCATGCACTTGCAAATGTATGATTATGATTATTGTATGCCCTAGCGACATTAGGGCCATTACCTCCACAGACGCATCGTGGGTGGCTGGATTGGATACCGGAAATGTTTGATTCTAGCATACGGGCGCCATAGATGTCCTTGGGTGAAAATCCATAAACCCGATGGTACGAGAGGATGACTCCAATGTCGAGACCGAGTGGATACAATAGCACGCGAGGGCCGTTTACCAGTAGGCTACGTCTCCCACTGTGTCGTGGTCGGTTGGAAAGGGGGGTGACCTTACCCGCTTGAGTGAGGGGGTAATTGCTAGGTTGAGTTTGACCAGCTTAAGGAATCGGTCCACTATCGACGAGCCGGGCCCGATATTGGCAGGTGGATAGTGAGGTCTCTTCCACCCTCCCAGTTATGCGCCCGGATAGGGCGGCAAGCTAACGTAGAGTGTACTTGACCTCGGTGATTATCCAGACTGGGAACTGTACTGACTTGATGCTCTAGTAAGGAGCTGTATTGATATATGGATGAGGATTGACATGCTTGACTTGCATTTTGCACCGCATAGCCTTGGTACGGCTGATTGCATTCATGTATTTATCAGCATAATTTCGCATTACTCTGACCTTGCATACTGAACACGCTTATATTGCGCATACACTTATACCACCCTCTAAGCTTTCAATAAGCTTATGCACGATTGATGAGTGCAGGTGACGCCAGGACGCTGCCGTAGTATAGTAGCAGCAGGAGCGTGCAGCTGAGCTTTTGGAGTTTCCGTATTTGTATTATCTTGTATTTCCCTTCAGACGCATTGTACTCAAAAGTTTTTGATCATAATGGATTTTGTGATGGTGTTCTAGTGGTTATTGTTCGTGGGTTATTCTTATGTTATGCTCATTACGAATCAAATGGATATTAGAAATCCTCCTTGTACCATCTCAGGATCGGAACCTGGTATATGGGTGCTGGGAGCCGAAAATGGGGTACTACGGAGGCTGTCAGTGCCGGATTCGGCGATCAGAAATTTTATGAGCCCGGTTTTCGAGTTTGGGGCGTGACAAAATGACTTATAAAGATTTTTAAAATCTATTTCATGATAATGTAAGGGTTCTGAAAATAAATAGTTAAATAGAATGATCTAACACTAAAGAGTATTCTCAACTGTTGGGTTGGTGATTGATCAAGTGAGTTATAAAATATAAGCTCGGGATGTGCAGAAGTATGTACATGTGTATGTACACATGAGTAAAATCCTTAGATCATGATTTTGACAATAGGTTAAGTATATACATGGATGGTGAACAAGATGAACGGGTGAGATTATGGATGGATACAGTGATCTTGTGATCGATTTACTACGATCGGTTGGTTTAAAAGCAAAGTAGACGATTGGATATCTTAATCTAGTGATGAGTGGCTCTTTTAAGCGTGGATTTGATGAACCATCATGTGTACGAAAATATTTGAGGGTTATGAAAGTTATCTTAAGGTGTGTTTATACGTGTATACATGTGCGCTCATCTCTACATCTTAAAAAAAATAAAATAAAATTCTAATTGCTAAAATACACACATGGAAGAACACTCATGTGCGGAAATTTTTAGGTTATTATAATAAAGATACATCTCATGTATGCATGCACTTAATATGTATCATTTATTTTATGTATACCATTATAATTATCTACAACATGCAAAAAAGCAGACCCAACATTCAATTGACGAATGTTAGCCATATCTCGTCATGATGCCCACTTTAAATATTTGTTTGTACACATTATTATAGATCAATCACATCTATACATCTAAATGTAAATATTGAAAAATCTCAATATAATCTAAAGGATAAATATGTTCACATGTCAATAATGTCTAATGTTTACATGAAGTCTAACAATAGCGAACTCACTAAACAAGCCATGGGATGAGCCAATTCCTTTAAAGGTTTTGGAAGTGTGTGTGTGTGTATATATATATATATATATGAGGTTGACCTCATGGGCACTTCCCTTGAGGTTGAGCTATGTGGGCCCCACTGTGATGTGTGTTGAACTTCTACCCATGGTGGGTCATGAGCTTAAAAATCAAGTCAATCTATGAGTTGGGTGGGCCACACCACATACAATGGATGGGAGGGGTTATCATCCCATTAAAACATTCATAACCAGTTATTGGGTCCAGAAAGATGTGGTTCACAAATCCAGCCCATTCACTATGTGTGTCTCACTTGGATGAGAGGTTAGACCAAGTTTCAGCAACATCCAAAACTCATGTGGGTCGCACCAAGTGCTTTTATATGTTTTAGGCATGTCTTCACATGATTTTAGATGGTATGGCTCACCTGAGTTCCGTATACGCTGATTTTTGAGAATCCTATATCCTAAAGGGAACCCATCAAATGCAAGGTGTTGATGTTCGACACACATCATGGTGGGGCCCACACAACTCGACCATATGGAAAGTTCTCGTGAGGTTGACCTCATAGTGTGTGTGTGTGTGTGTGCGCGCGTGCGTGTATGTTTATTTATTTATTTGGAAAAGGTTCCGTGCGGTTGAGCTCATGGGAACTTCCCATGAGGTCGAGCTGTGTGGGCCCCACCGTGATGTGCGTCGAACATCTGCTCCATTAGTTAGATGCAACATTCCATGGTAGGCCTATTGTTTAAAAATCAAGTCAATCCATGACTTGTGTGGCCTACACCACATACAAAAGTTGAGTGGCTACCCTTCATTAAAACATTCATAATCATTTGTTGGGCCCACTGAGATGTGTTTCACAAATCTAGCCCATCCATTATGTGTGTCCCACTTGGATGAGGGGTCAGACCAAGTTTGTGACGCATCCAAATTTCAGGTGGGCCCCACCAAGTGCTTTTTATATATTTTAGGCATGTCTTCACATGATTTTGGATGGTATGGCTCACCTGAGTTCCTTATACGGCTGATTTTTGGGATGTCCCATAATTTAAAGGGGACCTATCAAATGCATGGTGTTGATGTTCGATACACATCATAGTGGGGCCCACACAACTCGACCTCATGGGAAGTTCCCATGAGCTCGACCGCATGGAACCTTCCCCCCCCCCCCCCCCCCCCCCCCCCCACACACACATATATATGAAATTTGCGACTATATGACCCATTTACGAGACGAAGCCCACCTTATTTTACCTTGCAAAAATAAGCCCCAGTTGTACAAACGACTTGCCAAAGGCCGAAAATGCCCCTGCTTTTTCCTTCAAGCAGATCGAAAGACGAGCGTTGATGCTCCTCGAACTTCGAGTTGTACGAACAGTTCAAAATAGATCAACCTTACATGGGCCCCACAGTTATGTATTTATTATATCCACAACGTTCATCCATATTTCGAGATCATTTTGGAGCATTACCCAAAAAAAATCATATCCAAAGATCAACTGGACCACACCACAAAGAGCAGCAGAAAATTAATTTTCACCGTTGAAACTTTTGTAGGGCCCACCATAACATTTATTTTCCATCCAACCTATTCAGAAGGTCACAAAGACCTGGATGAAGAGGAAACACAAATTTTGTAATGATCCAAAACTTCCGTGACCCCTGAAAGGGTTTCAACGGTAGACATTCAAAGCAGAATGGTAAAGTCATTTGCTACGGTCAGACCTATGGCTACGGATTATAACTGTAGCCATAGATAACTAATCCGTAGCAATAGGGTCTATTCGGGGTGGGCGCGCTGAACTAGCGGCCCCCTGCGCCACTTGCTGGCCTATCCGGCGGGGCCATGCCAATCTGGCAGGGCCATGCCCATATGGTGGCCCCTATGGCTATGGATAATAACTGTAGTTATACATTTTTTTTTTTGTACATGGAGAACTTTATTTTACCTATAATTTTCTTTAACACTTATTTATATAAATATGTATATACAAGTGTATAAAATTTTTCTCTCATTTTCCATTTCTTTCTTTATTCATTTAACAAGAATATCTTCTAAACTAAAATTAGTTACTTGATGTACCCTATATGATTTTGGGGTAGGAGAAGCTACTTTAAGCAACCAACCTGGTTATTTTCTAAGATTCCATCAGGTCGATGATCAAAAATCCATTTCATTCACTTAGCGGTCAATATCGTTCATTTCATTTACTTCGTGATCAATTCCATGCATTTCACGGTCTATCGTGACGATTCTGTTTTGATTCACGGTCATTTCCATGCATTTCATGGTCAATTCCCTTCACTTCACGGTCATTTTTATGCATTTCACGGTCATTTCCCTACACTTCACGATCATTTCCATGCATTTCATGGTCATTCCCGACGATTGCCTTTTGATTCACGGTCATTTCCATGCATTTCACGGTCAATTCCCTTCACGGTCATTTTCGCGCATTTCACGGTCCAATCGCCTCACTTCACCGTCATTTTCATGCATATCACGGTCATCCCACCTATTTCGTGTTGATTCACAGTCATTTCGACACATTTCACAATCATGCCCCTTCACTTCACGGTCCTTTTCGCGCATTTCACGGTCCAATCGCTGCACTTCACCGTGAAATGCTTCGAAATGATTGTGAATCAACACGAAATAGGCGGGAATGATCGTGAAATGCATGGAAATGACCATGAAGTGAAGCAAATTGATCGTGAAATGTGCCAAAATGACCGTGAAGTGAAGGGGCATGACCGTGAAATGTGTTGAAATGACCCTGAATCAACACGAAATAGGCGGGAATGACCATGGTATGCATGGAAATCACAGTCATTCCCGCTTATTCCGTGTTGATTCATGGTCATTTTGACGCATTTCACAGTCATGCCCCTTCACTTCATGGTCATTTCCGCGCATTTTATAGTCCAATCGCCTCACTTCACGGTCATTTCCATGCATATCACGTTCATTCCCACCTATTCCGTGTTGATTCATGGTCATTTCGACGCATTTCACGGTCATGCCTCTTCACTTTACAGTCATTTCCGTGCATTTCACGGTCCAAACGCTACACTTCACCGTGAAATGCGTCGAAATGGCCGTGAATCAACACAGAATAGGTAGGAATGACCGTGAAGTGAAGTGAATTGACCGTGAAATGCGTGGAAATGACCGTGAAGTGAAGGCGCATGACTGTGAAATGTGTCGAAATGACCGTGAATCAACACAATAGGTGGGAATGACCATGATATGCATGGAAATCACGGTCATTCCCGTCTATTCCGTGTTAATTCATGGTCATTTCGACGCATTTCACGGTCAATTCCTTTCACTTCATTGTCATTTCCATGCATTTCACGGTCAATGTGCTTCACTTCACGGTCATTTCTATGCATTTCACGGTCATTCCTACCTATTTCGTGTTGATTCATGGTCATTTTGACGCATTTCACGGTCATGCCCCTTCACTTCACAGTCATTTCCGTGCATTTCTCGGTCCAAATGCTACACTTCACCATGAAATGTGTCGAAATGACTGTGAATCAACACGGAATAGGCGGGAATGACCGCGAAATGCATGGAAATGTCCGTGAAGTGAAGCGAAGCGAATTGACCGTGAAATGCACGGAAATGATCGTGAAATGAAGGGGCATAATTGTGAAATGTGTCAAAATGACCGTGAATCAACACAGAATAGGCGGAAATGACCATGATATGCATGGAAATGACGGTCATTCCCGTCTATTCTGTGTTAATTCACGGTCATTTCGATGCATTTCGTGGTCAATTCCCTTCACTTCCTGGTCATTTCCATGCATTTCACGATCAATTCGCTTCACTTTACAGTCATTTCCATACATTTCACTGTCATTCCCGCCTATTCTGTGTTGATTCACGGTCATTTCGGTGCATTTCACAGTCATGCCCCTTCACTTCATGGTCATTTTCGCGCATTTCATGGTCCAATCACTACACTTCACCGTGAAATGTGTCAAAATGATCGTGAATTAACACGGAATATGCGGCAAGGACCGTGTAATGCATGGAAATGATCGTGAAGTGAAGCGAATTAACCGTGAAATACGCGGAAATGACCGTAAAGTAAAGGGGCATGACCGTGAAATGCATTAAAATGATTGTGAATCAACACAGAATAGGCGGGAATGACCGTGATATGCATGAAAATGACGGTCATTCCTGTCTATTCTGTGTTAATTCACGGTCATTTCAACGCATTTTACGGTCAATTCCCTTCACTTCATGGTCATTTCCATGCATTTCACGATCAATTCGCTTCACTTCACTGTTATTTCCATGCATTTCACGATCATTCCCACCTATTCCATGTTGATTCACGGTCATTTCGGCGCATTTCACGGTCATGCCCCTTCACTTCTCGATCATTTTCACGCATTTCACGGTCCAATCGCTACACTTCATCATGAAATGCGTCGAAATGACCGTGAATCAACACGGAATATGTGGGAATGACTTTGAAATGTATGAAAATGATCGTGAAGTGAAACGAATTAACAGTGAAAGACGCGGAAATGACTGTGAAGTGAAGGGGCATGACCATGAAATGCGTCGAAATGATCGTGAATCAACACGGAATAGGCCAGAATGACCGTGATATGCATGGAAATGACGGTCATTCCCGTCTATTCCGTGTTAATTCACAGTCACTTCGACACAGTTCACTGTCAATTCCCTTCACTTTATGGTCATTTCCATGCATTTCACGATCAATTCACTTCACCTCATGGTCATTTCCATGCATTTCACGGTCATTCCCGCATATTTCGTGTTTATTCATGGTCATTTCGAGACATTTGACGGTCATGCCCCTTCACTTCACGGTCATTTCTGCGTATTTCACGGTTAATTCGCTTCACTTCACGATCATTTCCATGCATTTCACGGTCATTCCCGCATATTCCGTGTTGATTCACGGTCATTTCGATGCATTTCACGGTGAAGTGTAGCGATTGGAACGTGAAATGTGCGAAAATGATCGTGAAATGCATCGAAATGACCGTGAATCAACACAGAATAGGCGGGAATGATCGTGAAATGCATGGAAATGACCGTGAAGTGAAGCAAAGCGAATTAATCATGAAATGCATGAAAATGACCATGAAGTGAAGGGAATTGACCGTGAAAAGTGTCGAAATGACCGTGAATTAACACAGAATATACGAGAATGACTGTCATTTCCATGCATATCACAGTCATTCCCGCCTATTCCGTGTTGATTCACGGTCATTTTGACGCATTTCACGGTCATGCCCCTTCACTTCACGGTCATTTTCGGGCATTTCACGGTCAATTCACTTCACTTCACTTCACTTCACGGTCATTTTCATACATTTCACGGTCATTCCTGCCTATTCCGTGTTGATTCACAGTCATTTCGACACATTTCACAGTGAAGTGTAGTGTTTGGACCGTGAAATGCATGGAAATGACCGTGAAGTGAAGGGGCATGACCATGAAATGCGCCGACATGACCGTGAATCAACATGGAATAGGTGGGAATGACCGTGAAATGCATAGAAATGACTGTGAAGTGAAGTGCATTTGACCGTGAAATGCATGGAATTAACAGTGAAGTGAAGGGAATTGACCGTGAAATGCGTCGAAATGACCGTAAATTAACATAGAATAAATGGGAATGACCGTTATTTCCATGCATATCACAGTCATTCCCGCCTATTCCGTGTTAATTCTTGGTCATTTCGACGCATTTCACGGTCATGTCCCTTCACTTCATGGTCATTTCCATGCATTTCATGGTCATTCACGCCTATTCCGTGTTGATTCACGGTCATTTTGACGCATTTCACGGTGAAGTGTAACGTTTGGACTGTGAAATGCACGGAAATGACTGTGAAGTGAAGGGGCATGACCGTGAAATGCGCCGAAATGACGGTGAATCAACACGGAATATGCGGGAATGACTGTGAAGTAAGGCGATTGGACCGTGAAATGTGCGAAAATGACCGTGCAGTGAAGGGGTATGACTGTGAAATGAACATGAATCAACACGGAATAGGTGGGAATGACCGTGATTTTCATGCATATCACAGTCATTCTCGCCTATTCCGTGTTGATTCACGGTCATTTCGACATATTTCGCGGTCATGCCCCTTCACTTCACGGTCATTTCCGCGCTTTTCACGGTCAATTCGCTTCACTTCATGGTCATTTCCATGCATTTCACGGTCATTCCCGCCTATTCCGTGTTGATTCACGGTCATTTCGACGCATTTCACGGTGAAGTGTAGCGATTGGACCGTGAAATGTGCGGAAATGACTGTGAAGTGAAGGGGCATGACCGTGAAATGCACTGAAATGACTGTGAATCAACACGAAATAGGCGGGAATGACCGTGATATGCATGGAAATGATCGTGAAGTGAGGTGATTGGATCGTGAAATGCGTGGAAATGACCGTGAATTAACATGGAATCGTCGGGAATGACTGTGAAATGCATGAAAATGACCATGAAGTGAAGCGAATTGACCGTGAAATGCGTGGAAATGACTGTGAAGTGAAGGGAATTGACCGTGAAATGCATGAAAATAACTGTGGATCAAAACAGAATCGCCGGGAATGATCGTGAAATGTATGGAAATGATCGTGAAGTGCATGAAAATGACCATGGAGTGAAGGGAATTGACCGTGAAATATATGGAATTGATCACAAAGTAAATGAAATGAGTGAAATTGACCACTAAGTGAATGAAATGGATCTTCGATCATCGACCTGATAGAATCTTGGAAAATAACTAAGTTGGTTGGTTAAAGTAGCTTCTCCTACCTCAAAATCATATAGGGTACATCAAGTAACTAATTTTAGTTTAGAAGATATTCTTGTTAAATGAATAAAGAAAGAAATGAAAAAAGAGAAAAAAAATTTATATGCTCATATATACATTTTTATATAAATATGTGTTAGAGAAAATTATAGATAAAATAAAGTTCTCCACGTATATATAAAAAAAAATCTATAGTTACGAATTTTAGCTATGGTTATTATCATAACCATAGGACCACCCTATGGGCGTGGTCTCGCCGGACGGGTGAGCAAGTGATGCAGATCTCGGATGGACCCTATTGCTATGAATTAGCTTATCCATGGCTACTTTTATAATACCATAGGCCTGACTCTAGCTAATAACTTTACCATTTTTCTTTCAACGTCTGCTTGAAATCCTTTCAGGCATAATAGAAGTTTTGGATAAATTTGTTTTTCCAGGTACTTGGGATCTCATGAATAGATTGGATGGAAAATAAATGTTACGGTAGGCCCTACAAAAGTTTCAACGGTGAAAATCAATTTTCTGCTGCCCTATGTGGCGTGCTCTAGTTGATCTTTTTATATGTTTTTTTTTTAATTTTTGATAATGCTCCCAGATGATCTCGAAATATGGATGAACGTCGTGGATATAATAAATACATAACCGTCGGCCAAATGTAACGTTGATCTCTTTTGAACCGTTCGTAGAACTCGGACTTCGAGGAGCGTCAGCGCTCGTCTTCGTGTAGCGGCCGATCCGCTTAAAGGAAAAAGCAGGGGCATTTTCGACCTTTGGGAAGGCGTCCGTGCAGCTGGGGCTTATTCATGCAAGGGAAAATGAGGTGGGCTTCGTCTCGTAAATAGGCCATAAACGGGTCGTACAGTCGCATATTTCTCTATATATACCTATTCAATAATCTCACTTATTTATACGTTGGATTACAAAACAACAACAATAATAATAACAATATGCTCAAGCCCTGTTTGGATGCAAAATGAGTTTTTGCAAATCCTTTTTTTCATCCATTTCCATTTTTTTCAATGCATTAGAAACCAATTGGATTGCTTTTCCATGACCATATTTTTCCATGCACATAACCAAACAAATTTGGCTCAAAACTGTATTTAGCCCATCAAAGGGCTCCCTCATAAACTTTTAATAATCACAAGGTTGATAATATATTTCAATCCTTTTTTTCCTTCCTTATCTCCCATCCAAGTTAAATCACACCGTACATGACCTTGTTGGGTAAATGCCTAAAATTGAGTTGATCTTATTTTAATCAATGATCCTTATGCGTAAGAGATCTTAATTTAAAATATATAATCACTAGGGCTATCAATGGGTGATCTGGTCGGTTGGGCTCTTGGGCTTGACCTACTTTGGGTTGGACTTAGGCCAATGAATGGGGCCTGAGAGACAAGCCCATGCCTAAAAGTGAAGCCATTTATTAATTGGGTTTGGCTTGGATTGTGTACAAAAACTGAAAAGTCCATTGGCCCAAATCCAACCCTACCTGGCCCATTTATGGTTTCTAAGTATATATATACAAGAGTTTTGCCTCTCTCTTTTTTTCAGTGTATTTTTAAAAATATTTAGTGGTTGATATAAATTATAAAACTTATTAATAACAGTTAACATGATTTTAGATAAATATTTCAATTATAATAGCAATAAATACTATTATAAATGACCATTTCACTTCCAAAGATGGTGAATTGGTTTAGGCTTGGGCTGGGCTCATCAGTCACTGACACAGCTAGAGATGGTAAGTAGATGGCTTGTGCAAGCCAGGTTCGGACCAACTCGAGTTGAGTCTGAACTTGACAAGTTGGCAGCCTTAATAATCGCTGTTAACATAAACTTCTCATGTATTATATATTAAGATTTCTAGTTCATAATTACTACTAACTAAAACATGATCAACCCAATATTAGATGGTTGCCAAACTGGGTCAAAAGGTCACTCAAACCTAGATAAAGGAAAAAGTAAATAAATATTAGATTGATCCAAAACTTCTTTGACCCCGATCAGGTTTCAATAGCAGGTGTTCAATCTCCGTTACTTTTTGCAGTGTGGTTTACTATAGCTTTGGATCTATCTTATTTTTTAGCTCAAGCCTTAAAAGCACCTCTCTAAATGGAGAGGCAGTTTGGATATAACACATATATCATGGTGGGGTGCACTGAACTTGATGTTGTGTACACACCGGGATGTTAGTGGTGCGTGGCATACCATGTAATTTGCATGGTGTGCCGCACACCACACCAATTAAGAATTTTGGATGCAAAAAAATATTTTAATTAGGTTGAAATACATATCAAATACGTTGTTCTTAAAGTGTGATTTGCCTGATCTACTCTTCGATCAGAGATCGCTTGTAGGTTGCTGGTGAATTACTTTCAAGATACAACAAGTCTTATTTAATCATGTGTGTAATAATCATGAATGGATCATTGTATGAACTCGGCTAATATAGTCATTGTCTTTGGCAGACTCCGTGAGTAATTAGATTATGGACTCAATGAGTTCGATGACTCCATATGTTACTTGTTGAGAGAGAGAGAGAGAGAGAGAGAGAGTTGTTATTTTGAAAAGATTAATTAGATTTTTGATGCTTTATCTAGACTTGGGGTTCAGTTTATATAAATGGCACGAATGGACCGTTGATCATAAGGTCATCAATTATCGGAATGTTTGTGAAAATGTTTGGCCATTGGCTTATTAAACCAAGCGTTTCAGATCATTAGATCATTAATCCAAACATTTTAGAGCTTTGGATTAATGATATCATCGTTTAGATCACCGAATGGTTATCAGTTTTCAGATCATTGGTATTTAACCATCGTCAGACTGTTTCATATAAACTATATATGCCGGTCCTTCGGTTGCACCATCTCGCAAAGGTTCATGTCAAGTCAAGAATGAGCAATACAATGCGTATGTACAAAGTATAAAGTGTGCCACTAATATCTCTAAGTCACGCAACCTCAAACTCTCTCTCTTCTTCTTTTTCAAATAAGTAACTTAGATGAAAATTTATAAATAAATAAAAAAAAATCATTCTTTAAGTGAGGCGGAAATAAATGAAAAATAACGACTTTTTACTGATTTCAAATTATTTCTAGAGGAAAAATCAAGAAATTAAAATTTTCAAACCAATTTCACATTTTAATTTTTGATTTAAAAATAATAATTTCAAAATACCGTTATTCATTTTAACCGGAAGGAATTCTAAACACCACCAACTCTAACCTAAGTGATGTGTTGACGTCACCAAGTTTTGTAGGCCCATCATGCTGTATGGCTTATATCCACACCGTCCAGCTATTTTGAGAGATCATTTTAGGGCCTAGTCCCATGAATGAGTCAGGTCAAAAGCTTAAGTAGGCCAACACCACATAATGCAGTGGGGATTGAATGCCTATCATTGAAAACTTTTGGAGGAGCAGAAGTTTTGTATCAAGCTGATATCCGCGTTCTCTTTTCATCAAGATCTCTATAACCTTATGAAGGGTGGGCCTTAAGAAGCTTTCAACAATGGTCGTCACTGTCCCATTGCATTATGTGGTGTGGGCCACTTCAGCTTTGGATCTACCTCATTGTTGGGCTCATGGCCTAAAATGATATCCAGAATGGATGCACAGTGTGCATATAACACATACATCGTTATGGGGCCACAGGACTTGGTGACATTAACACACCACCGAGGTTGCTGGTGTGTGGAACACCACATAATTCGCCTTCTCTTTCACCAGGAGGCAGTAAAAAAGAAAAAGAGAAAGAAAGGTGCATTCATTTATTTGCTCGTACGCAAGACTGGAAGGAGAGGTTTAAGCTTTCTCGGCTTCTTCGCGCACACCTTTACACGCAGCACAAAGCGCCGGCTTAACACGTCACCAGGAGTGCATAAGTGGCCTCCCACCGTTAAGACGAACATAGGCAATTAAGATGGTCCACTCATCAGGTGGGCCACAAATATATGATGAGTGTCGACATCTACAAGTTCTTCCAAACCGTCCATTCTGTTTGCGAGGGAAAATGCACCTGACGAGTGGACCAGCCCTTCGTTTTGACTGCGAGAACCGCCTTATGCATCACTCAGATATCCCATGCACTGGCATGTTTACACGTGTGATGCGTGTAAATATGCGTGTGCACCGCTGAGAAGGTGTGTTTGAGGGGACTACGCAATAAAAGCGATATTCTTGCGTGTACCGACAATTTTGTATTCCACGAGCGAGGTATTCTCAAATACGTCGTGACTTATTGCCATACGATACGTCGGGACTTTAGCTTTGAATATTGGTCATCTTCCAATGATCCAGGCTGTTTATATTATACGTCTCATTCTTCATGGTAGAAAGGCAACAGGTTTGATAATTTGGTTCTTTTTCTTTGAAGGTGAATGGTCATCACAATCTTTACATATTCGATGGTTTGAAATGTTTGATCCGAAATTATCTTTAGACATACACGATCCAAGGGGATAGCAATCAAACAAACGGTTGGGGTCATTAGAAAGGCCGAAATTCAATGCATGGAGTCCAGACGTACTCTGTTGCAACACATTGGGATGTATTCTAACAACCTCTTCCACGAGCAACCAACAATTCTGGGATGATTAATAACGATCCACACGTATAGATTTCATAAAGTTCGCTATTCCACGAGCATGAGAAACCAAGAATTCTGGGATGAGTATAACGATCCACACGTATCGATTTCATAAACTGTTATGGAAGTTCGCTATTCCACAAGCGTGTGAAACCCATCCACACGCAGAACACATGCAAATACAGAACACGTGTGGAAGATCCGAGCCTTCCATTGTCGAAATAGGAAATAGGGCTTTCCAAAGCACGTCTGCTTGGATGGGACAAGGTTAAGATCTTGGTGATGATAACCATCTTTAATTTTAACCCTTCATTCCACCCATCCGACGATCAGGATAGATTGAAGTAGACAATGTGGTTATGAGCATGCATACATAATATGCATAAATCAACCGTACACACGGTATGGTGGCTCAAATCAATGCAGACCATCTGAAAGCCCTGGCCCAGCCCATAAATCGGTGTGATCGGAACACCTACGATCTTATTAAAACCCATTATATATTCAGTCAAGGTGGACAAACCAACAATAAAAATTTAGCTGATGAGTCAGCTGGTTCGGATATTCCCTGTAGAAAGCATTTTTGGTCAATGCCGTATTCAGGTGGCCCACCTTTGTGAACGTAGACCCACACCCCACGCAAAGCAAATTGGACGTTAGGTGGTGACGGTGTAATTCCGTTCCAGATGTTTGCTGACTTCACAAACGTACGAGAGCCGCACACATGCACGCTGGAGCGCATGTCCCACAGCGTCGTGAGGGTGTGAAATCTGAATTTTTCATCAGATGAGATACTACCATTCGCATGAATTTCCTGCGCTGGGATGCTGGTTGGGCCCACCATGATGTTTGTGAGAAATCAATTCCAACCATTTGTTCTGTGAACTCATTTTAGAACCTGTTACTAAAATTGAGGTGGATCCAAAACTCAAGTGGGCCACACCAGAGGAAATAGTGGGGATTCAATGACCACTGTTGAAACAGTTTTTGTCCATAAAAGTTTCATATAAACGGTATGGATGGCATTAAAACAACAAGTGGAGCCTAAGAAAGTTTCAACGGTACGACACTCTTTCCTGGTCCACTCCAATTTCGATTGCATGTCCTAAAATGGACTTGTAAAATGAATGGACAGTGTAAATTTCTCACAAACATCGCTGTGCCGCAACTAGCATCCAGCACAGGAAATGCCTTCGAAAGGCTTTCGTAGTAAATCCGCGTCGTAGTATGGCATCAAAACAAATGAACGGCTGAAAAAGAATTTAACTATCGATTGACCTTGTATGTTGTGGCCCACTTGAAGATTGAAGATTATTTATTTTTTAGAAGCGAAAAGTTCATATCTCATACACGTTTTTCCGGCACGTGGATTGTACGGCTCTACAGGCTCGTGGAATTAGCAAACTCTCATCCCCATCCCTGCCAGGCCAGCACTGAAAAGGACAGAAGATACCATCTCATTTAGCACTCAAATTACCAAAATCTCCTTATGAATTGACAAAGATACGACTATCAATGATATTCACCAATTACTTGAGTCATCAGTCGGTAATCCAGACCGTTGGCTTCACCATTAATGGACCATACCCCAAAATCCTCTCGATGGGTGAATTCCGACCACTCAACTAGTGACCCGAAAATAGGCGGTCAAGCAAAGTACAACAACGGTCGATATTCAATTGAAGAGGCTCGAGTTTGGTGGCTAGGATTTTCCAATCAGGGGATTTTTAAACAGTGGACCATCAAAGGTGGGTCACATTGGACGAACGATGTTGATCAGTGGATCACAGGCCCCACTCATAACACTAAGGACCTGATTAGATGAGTAGATGACCACATAATTCGGACGAAGATTGGGTACTTCCCCGCCTGTCTCCAGCTCGGGACAGGCTGGGCTCTGAGGGGCCACTGTGATTTATGGGTTTTATCCAAACCGTCCATCCAATTTTCCATAGAACTTTAGGATTTTTCCCAAAAATTGTGGCATATCCGATGCTAAAATAGACCACAAAATGAGAATTAAATTCTTACCATTGAAAATTTCTCGAGGGCCACGGAAGTTTTAGATAAAGCTTTTATTAGTGCTTTCCCTTCATCCATGTCTCTATAACCTTACCAACCGTTTGCTTGGAAAATAAACATCATGGTGGGCCCTAGGAAGGTTTCAACAGTAGATGCTTCCTGCGGTGTGATCCACTTGAACCTTAGATCAGAATCTTTTTTTTGGGATCATAATCTAAAATGACATGAAAATACATGGACGGTGTGGATTAAATCCATACATCAAGGTGGTCCCTCATACCCTCAGCCTGTCCAGTGCTCGGGATTGGCAGGGAAGTACCCAATCCGCAGCGTACGTATAATTCAGATATTTGTCTCGGTTCCGGGCAGGAATCCTGGAATATTCGGAAATTCCTTCGCCCAAAGATATTAACGATTGAGGATTGTTTTGTCGCACGCGATTTGAGTGTAATTCGTGTTACACGGAGCCCCTGTAACCCATTGCCATGTCTGCGTGATATCCACTCCGTCCATCAGTTTCGCCCAATCATGCTAGTTGTGATTCCAAAAGTGAGTGAGATGTGAAACTCAAGTGGGCCACACCACTAGAAAGAGTGGGAATGGAAATACTGACCATTGAAATCTTCTTAGGGCCTGCTGTGATCTTTATACACAATCTATCCCATTCATAGGGTCATTCCTTGTAGGATCTAAGGAAAAACTAATGTAATCCTGATCCAAAACTTCCTGCGGGCCCTAATAAGATTCCAATGGTGGGTGCTCAATCCTCGCTGTTCTTATTTTTGTCCGCTTAAATTTTGGTTTCGATGGATGGAGTAGATTTTACATTGGCACCACTGCGGGCCCATAAAGCTGTTTTTTGGTTAACACGGGTTACACACCCCACATCATGTGTCGGCCATGCTTTGGCCAGACATTCTCCGAGGCAGATTTGGTTTTGGCTTTATAGCGCCCACTGTCCCCTGATCGTAACCGTTAATGTTGTAGAACTTGGTATGAATATATATATATATATATATATATATATATATATATATATATATATATATATTCAAGCTCCGTCTATAGGAACCTGAGACTAAAGGTTAGGTTCTCATTTTTCTTAAGCAATGACGAGAAAGAAGAAAGCTGCAGTGGTGCAGCCGCAATCTAATGAGCAGACTCGGTTGTTATCGCCGCTTCATGCCGAGTCCGCATCAGGACCTTCCCAATGTTCGCACAATCAGTCGAGTAAGTATCGCGCCATGTAGAACGAGATCAAGGCCCTGCGAGACGAGATAAACTGAATGAAGCAGCAGAGAGAGCTAGAGCTACGCCCGACTCAGGAACAACCCGTTCTCGAGCCGGTGGGATTGTTCGTGGAGACTCGCTCTGTACCGAGGAGTGTGAGACCTAAAGCCCCCCAGCACTCGAGGGAGCCGCATTCGAGTCAAAATCCTCCTGCGGTACACACCGATGGATCCGCGCGGAATGCCACCACTCGGGCCCCCATAACCATTCATTCAGCGACATCTGCCCTGCCACCCACGGACCTCTATCATCAGTTAGAATGGAGGAGAGAAAGGAGAACGCCGGAGATTGAGGATGTCCCAGAGGTCGTCGCGGAAAATAGGGATCCATGGAAGGCACGATTTGCGGAGCTAAAAGACTGGTTCCTGACATTGGATAAAAAACAGCAACAAACGATAGTTTCATCCACGATCCAAGCGATGATGGAAGAGACTGAGCCTCCCTTCACCCCAGCCATCATGACTGAAGTGATGCCGCAGAGGTTTCGGATGCCTCCTGTCATCCAGTATTCAAGATTTGGGGACCCATCTGAACACCTGGAGTCCTACCGGTCGTGGATGCAGATCCAGACTGTAACGGAAGTAATGATGTGTAGAGAATTTTCTATCACCCTCACAGGGTCTGCTCGGATTTGGTATCGCCAGCTCAAACCCAATTCCGTGGGCTCTTTTGCGGAACTGAGTCGACTATTCTTTACGCAATTTATAAGTGGTAAGAGAAGTCGAAAACCCAACACTCACTTGCTCACCATCAAGCAGACCCCGAAAGAGTCGCTAAAAGATTACATCGCCCGCTTTAACAAAGAAGCATTGCATGTCTAGGATTACGATGATAAGATGGCTCTCGCTGCCATTCTGAGCGGACTGAAGGAAGGAAAGTTCGCCTTCTCTATCGGAAAGAATCCACCAAAGACGCTAGCGGACTTCATGGCGAAAGCCCAGAAGTATACCAACGCCGAAGAGTTCACTAACGCTCGAAAAGGCACACAAGTGATCGACTAGGCGAACAAAGGAAAGAGACCTAGGAACGAAGACTCTCAGCCGACTGGCAAGAGGACGGACGACTGCGCTTCTCGCGATCGTCGACCGAGCCGCAGGCCGGAAGGAAAATTCTATTCCTATACCCCTCTTAATACGTCCGCCGAGCAGATTATGCAGGATATCTGAGGAGACAGGCTACTTAATTGACCAGTCTGCATGAGAGTTGACCCAGAGCACCGGGACAAGCGAAAATTCTGCTACTTCCACCGGGACCATGGTCATAACACAGACGACTGCGTGGACCTGAAAGACGAGATCGAGTCCCTCATCCGTAAGGGATATCTACGTCGTTATACAAAAAAAGAAAAGTACGCTCGGAGCGAGGAACGACCGCGAGAACAACCGAACAACCCCCCAGAAGAACCCCTCGAAATTCAAACCATCTTCGGGAGTTCAGCTGAGGGAGGGGATTCGAACAGGGTTCAGAAAGCCCACTCTTGGAGATCCGAGCCGGAGCACCACGTTCACCTGGCGTAACGTCCCGGCAAGGAACTCTGAGTCACCCCGTGCGGCATGAATTTCACGGAAGATGATGCGCGCGGGATCCAGCATCCGTACGATGACGCGCTAGTGGTTACCATGACCATAATAAATTACAAGGTGTACCGCATCTTGGTCGACACCGGGAGTTCGGCTGATGTTATGTATTCTGAAGCATTCGAAAAGATGAGAATTCTCCGGTCGCGGCTCCGACCCGTGAAGACCCCCTTGCACGGCTTTGCCGGAGAGAGAGTCATCTCCGAAGGAGCTATCTCTCTCCCAGTAACAGCAGGAGAATGACAACATCAAGTCGCACTTTTGGTGAAATATTTGGTTGTCAATGTTCCATTTGTCCACAACGTGATCCTGTGCCGACCCTCCCTCAACGCAAGGAGAGCGGTCGTCTTAACTTACCCTCTGATGATGAAGTTCTCAGCTGAAGGTAGGATTGGTTATCTCCGAGGCGACCAACGCGAGGCCCGAAGGTGTTATGTGATAGCCGTGAGAAAAGGAGCTGCTAAACAGGCGCTCGTCGTAGACGCCTTAGATCCTTGATGACCGACAGAAAGCTCCTCAGTTGAAGATCTGGAGAGAGTGCCGCTCGACAAATCGGACCCGAGCAAAACTGTTCATCTCGGATTATCACTGAATCCCGAGCGGAGGAACGAGTTATTGGCCTTCTTGAAGCGGCACCGAGACATCTTCGCATGGTAGCATGCAGATATGTCAGGGATCTCACCTGATGTGCTGGTCCATAGGTTGAACGTGGACCCAGATCACCGACCAGTTAAGCAAAAAAGGAGACCGTTCGACGCCGAATGATATGAAGCCATTGCCGAAGAGGTCTCTGTCCTACTCGATGCGGGTTTCATAGAAGAAGTATACTATCCTGACTGGATAACAAATGTTGTGCTCGTCAGGAAATCAAACAGAAAATGGCGGGTCTGTGTAAACTACTCCGATCTGAATAAGGTATGTCCCAAAGACAGCTTCCCGTTACCTCGGATCGACCAACTAGTGGACAGCACAGTCGGACATGAGTTACTCTCATTTCTGGACGCTTATTCCGGGTATAACCAGATCGCCATGTATCCCCTAGACAGGCAAAAGACTACCTTTGTCACGGACAAAGGGCTCTACTGTTACTGGGTCATGCCATTCGGCCTGAAAAATTCTGGGGCAACGTACCAGAGGCTGGTGAATCAAATGTTTGCCAAACAGATTGGGCACACCATGGAGGTGTACGTGGACGACATGCTAGTAAAAAGTACCAGGGCCTCCGACTACCTTGCTGACCTCGGAGAAACGTTCAATGTCCTCCGAGAATACCTGATGAAGCTGAATCCCGCCAAGTGTGCATTCGGAGTCGAGTCAGGGAAGTTCCTTGGCTTCCAAGTCAATCAGCGAGGGATTGAGGCCAACCCGGACAAGATCAAAGCTCTTATCGACATGAACTGGCCTCGGACTCTTAAGGAGATACAACGTCTCACAGGAAGAGTTACAGCCCTCTGACGTTTCATATCTAGGGCTATAGATAAATGCCTTCCCTTCTTCCAGCAGCTGAAGGGCCACAAGAGGGCGGAGTGGACGCCAGAGTGCGAGCAAGCCTTCCAGCAATTAAAACAGTATTTAGGTTCACCGCCTCTCTTGTCCAAGCCTGAAGAAGGGGAGCCCTTGTTCCTCTACCTTGCAGTCTCGGCTTCAGCTATCAGTTCGACTCTGATCAGAGAAGTTGGAAGTAAGCAGTATCCCGTGTACTATGTAAGTAAAGCCATGGTACCAGCTGAAACAAGATATCAGTCCTTGAAAAAATTGGCTCTCTGCCTCGTCGTCTCGGCCAGAAGACTGCGGCCGTACTTCCAGGCCCACTCCATAGTTGTGCTAACTGACTCTCCTCTGAGGCAGGTCTTCTAGAGACCTGAAGTGTCGAGTTGGATGACCAAGTGAACCGTAGAGCTCGGAGAGTTTGACATTCAATTTTGCCCCAGGATGGCACTTAAGGGTCAAGCTGTAGCTGACTTCATCGCTGAGTTTACAACTCCGAATGAAGAGCAAGTCAGTAAGGAAGTCGAGATGACACCACCCGTCCCGTTGAGTGACCAAGAAGTAGAGTCGGATCCAAGATGGGTCCTTTATGTTGATGGGTCTTCCAACATTAAAGGAACAGGAGCCGGTGTTGCCCTAGTTGCACCTGATTCAACGACAATTCAATACGCAATCAAACTCGGATTCAAAGCTTCAAACAACGAGGCCGAGTACGAAGCGTTGTTAGCTGGGCTCAGGCTGGCAGCGAGCCTAGGCGTTCAGACCCTACAAGTCCGTTGCAACTGGCAGCTGTTAGTGAACCACATCTCTTCGGAGTACGAAGCTAAAGAAGTTAGAATGATCGCTTACCTTGAAGAGGTAAGAAAATTGATCGAAAAATTTTAGAGTTGCACCATCCGACAAATCCCAGAGCCGAGAACTCATGGGCCGATGCCTTAACAAGACTCGCTTCGGCCTCTGAGGGAAAGATTTCACATTTTCTTCCTGTCAAGTTCATTGAACACCCGAGTATCGGCCAGTCGGAGAAAGTCAATCCCGTCCAGACCATTCCTAGTTGGATGGACCCGATCTTTAATTATCTGTCATCCAGCGAAACCCCCTCGGACAAACTAGAGGCGAGGCGACTAAGGGTCAGAGTGGCCCGGTACGCTATATTGGACAGAGTGTTGTACAAGAAGGGGTATTCTCAGCCTTACCTTAGATGCCTCTGATCGGACGAAGCCGACTACGTGATTCGGGAGATTCACGAGGGAATCTACGGGAACCATTCCAACAGTCACGCCCTGTCCATGAAGATACTTCGTTAAGGGTATTTGTGGCTGACTCTTAAGCAGGACTTGAAAGACTTCATTCGAAAGTGCGACAAGTGTCAGCGTTTTGCAGCTGTGTCGAGGCAACCAGCGGAAGAGATGACTCCCATGAGTGGGCTATGGCCGTTCGCCCAATAGGGGATCGACATCATTGGTCCTTTGCCCACAGGGAAGGGACATGTCAAGTTTACCATAGTTGCGGTTGACTATTTCACTAAGTGGGCCGAGGCCGAGCCAGTCGCGAAGATCACTGAGCAGAAAATAATCGACTTTGTGTGGAAAAATATCATCTACCGGTTCGGAATCCCACGAACCATCGTTTCTGATAATGGCCGCCAATTCAATAATGACAAGTTCCGTAATATGTGTCAAGGGCTTGGTATTATGAATGCTCACTCATCACCTCGGCACCCGCAGTCTAATGGGCAGGTAGAGGCGGTCAACAAGATCATCAAGCACCATCTCAAGATAAAGCTGGAAAAAGTGAAGGGAAATTGGGCCGAAGAACTCCCCTTCATCCTCTGGGCTTACAAGACCACAGCACAGACTTCAACGGGTGAAACCCCATTTTCGTTATCCCATGGCTCGGAGGCAATGGTGCCAGTGGAAATCGGACTCCTAACGGTGTGCGTAAGGAGCTTCGAAGAAAATCAAAACTCTGAGCAAATCGCTGCTAACCTGGATTTGCTCGAGGAACTCAGAGATGTTTCCAAGCTCTGAACAGCGGCTCGGCATCAGCAGGTAGTACGTTTCTACAATTCGAAGGTCAAAGTTAGGCGCTTCCACCTAGGGGACTTAGTCCTTCAACGGGTGTTCCAAAACACGGCTGAGCCAGGAGTAGGAGCACTCGGACCCAACTGGGAAGGACCATATCGTGTGGTCATATCCGCCAAACCGGGCTCATACCATTTGGAGGACCTCAAAGGCCATCAGCTCCCTCATCTTTGGAACGCAGAGCACCTGAAGGTATACTACCCATGAGGAATTAGCCTTTTAAGGTTCATAATAAAATATACGCCTCCGAGCGACTAGCCTTTGAGGCTCTTAATAAAAGTTCAACTTTGGATGCCTGCCTGATTGTCTTATCAATATAAGCATGAATTAAACGGTCCGATCCTTAGATCGGAACCTAATCCTACGAAGGATCGACAAGGCATCCGCTCGAGGAAAAAAGCCTGATAATGACCTGACTCTCCATTGGAGTACTCGACTTGACATACGACAGAATGAAGGGATCTCGCCAGACAAGCGATGACCTGAGTATCCAAAAGGATCGGATCCAACTACAACTCGGGCCGAGCGAGCTCGGAAAACCGACTAAGCGGCTATCAAGGGGCCAGACCCGTAAAGAGGTCGGCTCGATAACATCCCAGAACGAGTCAACATAATTTCAAAGAAACATTTTTCATTAAATCTCTACGGAGGGGCAAAAAATACATTAACAGTTTTTTTTTTAAAATGATGATAAAATTTCTTCACGCTGGAGGAGGAGCCTGGGCGTCAGGGGCTTGATCCGAGCGAACAACTTTAGTAGGAGCATCTTCGGAGTAGTCAGGCAGAAGAGGGTCAAGATCGAGGTCTGGGTATAAACCCAGGACTGCCTTGAGACAAGCATCGAAGTCGCGGTTGTAGAATGTCGCAGCTTTGACATCCCTCTCCTTGGAGGTCTTGAAATCTTCAATTACGACGGCAACCACTGCGGCCAGAGAGGCCTCGTCTTTGGCCCGCTGAGCCTCCACGACCTGATTCACGGCTCGGGTCCGCTCTTCAATCGCCTCGGCCTTGGCGCGTTTCAGGGCTTCACCTAGTCGAGTAGTCTCCATGGCTAAAGAATCCGCATGAGCCCTGGCGTGGGTCAGCTTGGGGTTCGCTGCATCGCCGTTGGCCTTGAGATTATCCGCCCTCTCCTGCAGCCGAAGCTCCTTGGCCTCCAGGTCGACGACGACTCCCTTTAGTCGGCTCACTCTGGCCCTCTCACCTGAAAGCTGTCGGCGCAGTTCACTCTGCTCGGACTTCGAGAGGGTAGATTCATCTCGTAAAGCCGCTGTCTCAGCCTGGAGAGCCTCGAACTCCATCTCCCTCCTCTGGTGCTCCCGTATTTTCTTTCGAATTGAAAACAACATTGGGACAGCCTGAACAGGAAACAAGGATCAGAATCTGAGAACATATACAATAATAATACAAAGGAAATAATGAATCTTCTTAGAGACGTACCGTATAACACACAGCTGCTAAGTCGTTCAGAAAGCCACCCTCCGACCTGCCTATATTCCGAGCAATGTCCTCCTCGGGGGCGTGCTTGGCGGCCCACGGAGCCAAGCAGGCCATATGGTAGCCCGGCTCAAACCTCTCACCGCTCGTCCCCACCCCACCTGGGGCAAGACTACAGCCTCCTGAGCCCCTACCCCCTACTAGCCGAGTTTTGTCCCTCGGCGCGGACATCTCCCCCGACCGTTTGGAGGAAGAAGGGATAACAATGGGGGGCTCGGGGACTGTGATAGGAGCCTCCGTGGTGGGGGGGACGGCGATAGAAGGAGCGTAAGGAACAAAAGGGCTAGGAACGATTGGGGTGTCGGCCGCAGTCGTTCGGACGAGGCCAGGAGGAGGAGGTACCATTGGTTGCAAAACTGCCGGAGGAGCCACGGCAGTACTAGGGCCCGCCAGGGTCGGCACCGAGGGAGCAAAGCCGGCCGGTCTCGGAGCAGGGGCTGCTGGGGTCGGCGCGGTGGAAGATTCCCCCATACGAGGAAAGACTGGCTTCTTCCGAGTGATCTTCACTCGGGGGGCTTCCTTCAGCAGCTCCGCCGCTGTCGGAGCCGCTTTTCTCTTTCGGGCACTAGATGCCTCGGCCATGCCTGCGAAAGAAAAGACAGTGTCAGCTACTAAGTAATCGAAACTGAGCTCGTCAGAAATATTGGGGAAACTTACTAAGGACGTGGGCAAAGGCTGGGACTTTTAGAGCCCGGACCAGTGAAGATTGTCCACGGTGATCAGATCAGCCCAGGAGCGAAGCGTCTCTGATCGCACTCTGGCCTTCGCAATACGATTCTTCTGGGCTGGGTCGAGGAGCAACAACCCCTTCGAAAAAGCTGTAAAAGGAAATGAAGATACATTACTTCAATTGAAACTAGTGAAAGCAAAGGTAGTAATTCAGATACTAGATGAAGTCCGACCTGGTTTCGTAAAACGGGTCGAAATCTGAGCCGTTGAGGTTCCGAGTTCAGCTGCTGGCGCCTCCCATTCGCCTACTGCCCAGAACCACTTATTTTTTCAATCTTTGTTGGAAGACGGCAGATTCATCACCGGCCCCGACCCCTTGCTCCCTCGAGTCATAAAATAGTACCATGGATCGTTGCTGTCATGCTTGACCAGGTATAGACTCAGCAGTTCTTCTGGGGTCAGCTCGTAGTTTCCAACTTCTCTCCAGATAATGTAAGTAGAAATCATCACCTTCCAGGCGTTCGGAATAAATTGCCCGGGAGCCAACCCAAGGTAAGCTACAACCTTCCTGATGAAGGGGTGGAGTGGGAGCCGGACCCCACACTGTAGCGCACAAAGGAAGACAACAACTTCCCCCTCGGAAGGAGCGCTAGCTACTTCCATAGGCCCAGGGGCCCTTATCTGAACGGAGTTAGGGATTTGAAACTTCGAATGGATCCACTACCTCCGCAGTGCGCAAACTCGCGGGTATTTTGGTGGCGACAGTGGTCTCGACTCGGCGGGCTTGGGTAGCCCTCTTCTTGATGGGTTACTTGGTCTTAGAGCCCAACATCTTTTGCCTCCGAGGCGGGGGGTATGGGAGTGTGATTTCGAAAGGGCCTTCGGAAGCCCCACTTCCACTTTCAGAACTCCTCAGCTCGGAGTCATCGGCATATTCACATACCATCTCGAGGTCGAAAGACATGGTAGAAACAAGGATGAAGATCAACGGGACTCACCGGGTGACTGTCGGAGATTGCCTTCTACCGAAAACTTTGAATTCGGTCAGAATCGCCTCGTTGAAAATCACCTCCTCCGGTATGCTCTTTTGATTCAGAATGTAAAGTGACGAAAAAAAATTCGGGGTGCCTTATATAGGCAACGAAGAAATTCTGCATTAATGGGGAGCCTTAATGGCTGGAGCCGAATCGGCCCGAGGTGATCTCCGAACACACATGGCCGTACTGCATTGGAGGAATACTGAACCGTCAGTACGGCTCTGACATCGGACAGTGTACCTCGATATGCGAAGCGATGCCCCAACAGTCAGAGCCGTCACGTACACGCCTCCTTAGGCCTGTGTGGCAACCTCTCATAGGCTGAGAGGAGATTCGAGATCATAATCCTCACCACGTGTTAACCAAAGCGACCAGCATGCGCGCAATTCGAAACCCATAATCATTGCAGTAAGGGCGGGAGATTTCTTACGTGAGTACTCTCTGAGCCTGCAAGCAAACTCAAAGAGTAGGGGGCTTCTGTTATGGGGAGATCCAAGCCCATGAAAGAACATCAATCTGACTGTAAGTCTGAGCTGACTTGATGCCGTTACGTCCGAGGCACCTGAGGCACGACCCATTTGACCTGATTCCTGTATCACAACAACGACACGCTAGTCTTTGGGTGCGATTCAACTCGGAGGTGCCTCAACGATCCGATCGGATAAGCCAACCATGATATACCCAAGGCCGGCCGCATCCGATCCAACTCTACGGGTCGGGTCAGACGCCGTTTAACTTGGAGATTGTCCTTTACTCTGAGGTTGGACGAGCTGAGAAGAGTCAAGCAGATAATCAGGGACGTGTATCCCATTTTCTAAACATAGAAACTGCCATAACCGAACGTAACTGGTAACTTCGCTCACAGATACGCACTATTCGTTGGATACGCTACATGATCAATAGATTGCGGGTGGTATCTCCACGATCCGAGAATCCCCCTGATCGTGTCGAGATTATCGGGACCAGACCACCCCACAGGCAAGTATAAATATTATCCGACGCCATATCTACAGGTACGCGATATCAAGCTCTCTCTCTCCTCTACTCTCTACCTAGACCCCGATTCCCCTGTCCTGACTTAGGCATCGGAGGGTCCCCCGGCTTAGCATGGGTCACCTTTGCCCGTTTTCTTAGTGTAGGCTTTAGGGACAATATGTAGAGGGCGAAGTGGAGAGAGGGCCGACCAGATTTTGACCTCAACATTATGAGTCCCGGTCTCCTGCGCGACGTCCCGCATAGAGCTTGGACATGAGTTCCTATGAGAGCCGTTAGATACCAAATAGCCGCTGGGATTCATCCGTCGTTAGGAGACTCTCTCCGGATAGAATACTCGTGCGACATTTTTTTCGGACGCACGTGGGTCCTTCTCAGCTAACGTAACCAAGTTCTATGGGCCATACCGTGATGTGTGTTTTGTATCTACACCTTTCATCTATTTGAGGACACCATATTACCGCATGATCAAAAAATGAATCAGATCCAAAACAAAATAAACCTTGCATACCGTTCAGACATCTTGATGACGAACGATCAGCCCTTGGGAATCTTTTGGACGGTCCAGATGGACTGTCCGATCATCGCCGTGATTGTGCAACGGATGGAAGTCCGGTCTTCTCTCGGAAACTGCCGCTCTTAACGCAGGGAGCTGCGCTGATGCTCGGTCGGGCCCACTTCAGCTGACGTTTGAAAAATCCATGCCGCCCACCAGGTTAAGCTTGAAAAACCAGTCGGAATTGACTAGTTTTGAGTTAGATTCGGTGTGGCCCATGTGGTTTTCTGCTCTGCCGTCTGTCTTATGTTTGGACGGTTAAAAACCAATCTATGCTGTCATTTGAAATGCCGCCAGCTAGGCGATGGTAATATGGGCCATTATGGTCTAATGGACGGTCCGGATTGGACTTTCGAATTGTGATGGTGGCCCACAACAGAGGACCACAAGTCCCTGTTCGTTTTTGGTTTTGAATTGGAGCCAGCGTCGAGTCAGCGTAAGTATTTTTTCCATGCTCGGACGGTAGGGCTCTGTGGGGCCCACCGTGATGTAAGTGTTTTATCCACGCCGTTCATCATTTTTTTCATATCATTTTAAGGCATGATCGTTAAAATAAAGCAGATCCACAGCTGTAGTGGAGCACAAAGTGGGTATTGAACGTCCATCTTTAAAAACTTCTTCGGAGCACATTGCTTTTTGGTTTTGAATTGGAGCTAGCATCGGGTCATTGGTTTTAGTTTTCCATCTTCACTATAGGGATGGGGCCATGCCCATCCCATGATGGAGCCTTACAGATAATACTGTCCCAGGTTACTTACAAGTTGGGTCCCACACCTGTTTCGCTGCATTAAAAATGCTGTCTCTACACTGAACATAACGGTCCATGATCTAAACCATTCATTTCGTGGGCCCCATAGAATTTACCTTGATAGTAATAGATAAGATTGTAATCATCCCATTGGTAACCTACAAATGGGTGGTATAAGATAATGGTAGTAACAGCACCATTAAAAAGTAAATAGCACAACTCATCCAATCCATATGGTTTGCTACATGGCAGACAGAAATATGCCCTTGGTCATATCATGGCACCTACGGTCACCTTTCACACATTGGCCAATAGCCATCAAAACCCACTTTTAAGGTCCCATGAAATGGCATCTCAAGAGTATCAATAGATTGTCCTCTCATTAATCAATCCTCAGGAGTATAGCATCAAAGCCTTTCAAAAATAAAATAATCACTATAGAGCTTTACTTGGCCCACACAGCCAGTACAAAGCTGCTCATTATACATGCATTTTCCCCAGGAATCAGGTCAGTCCAACCATTAGGTGGGCCACATTTTACAAAACAAATTTATGGATCAATAAGTACTTTGCCAAAGGTGGTTTTTTTTTATTTATAAAACATCTTTCTGACATTGTAGCCCACCCTGTGAATGGACCAGATTTTTTTTTTTTTTTTGGGATGCAACATCTAATATTTGCACCTGTCAGCCACGCTGGCACTACAAGTAGATACAGAGAGAGGCTATCGACAAGGTAGGAATATGAATAAAAACCATTAGATTTCCTCCTCTTTTTTCCATATCATAGGCAGACAGTATATGGACTACAAGTTTTCAGTGCATTGACCATCAGCCATATACTATTCTGTTTCAAGTTTCGAGTAACAGAGAGAAGAATACTCCAGAGAGTAGGGCACAGTTATTCAATACACACTTTCAAGACAGTGAGTCATACACTGGTTTGCAGTTTTACTAAGTGCCAAGATGACAACACATGCAAGATCCTTTTTGTGAATCAGTGCTGGGTTTGATCAAATATACACTGATATTCTGGAAATGGATTCAATTTTCATGGGATCTAACTTCTCTACTGTTTATGAAAAAAGTTAAAGTATGGGAATCTGTTTTCAATTCCCTAAAAAATTGTGGAAATCAATTTCCAAGGTTATGAGAGATAGCTCTCGCCCCTCGACCACTGATCTTTTAACATATTCATAGAAGAAGCACGATTTCATTCCTTCCATGGGGTTTCCATTTCAATGTTGTAGATTCTTTCAATCCAAACAGGACCATAATACCCATTTATTTTTTCATTCAAATAATCATCAACTACTCTTGTGTTTCATATGCATGGTTTTTTGTAGTCATAGTTACATAATTACCAAGTAAATGGGTAAATTAAAAAATTGCTATTGATTACATTATTAAGATAGTGGTGTGTCATGACCTAATGTCTCCACCTCATCATCTAATGTTTCTTCATGCCAACCTCGTCATTCGATGGTTCTTCATGCATATCAACCTCATCATCCGATGGTTCTTTATGCATATCAACCTCATCATCTGATGGTTCTTCACGCATATTAACTTCATTCATTGATGGTTCTTGGCATGTGGGAGATCTTATTTTGCAAACAAATCATTTTAAAGAATGAAGAAAATATGGATATAATAATTTAACAAACAAAATTAAAGAATCAATCAAATATAAATGAATAAAATGAATTAAACACTTACAGTTTTTTCCATATTGGACAATTACGTTTGTCATGGCCAGGACTCCACTTCCCACATTCATTGCATCTTCTTTTATCTTTCTTACGAGCAACCTTTTCCCTTTCAGAAATTAATCTTTTTCCACTTCCTTTAGTTTTAGCACGCACCGGGTCTTTAATGATTACTTTATTAATTTTCTTTATTTGTTTCTTATTTTTAGGCACCAATGTCTCACCAGCAAGCAACTTATGATCTTGAACTCGTTTGAGAATATCTTGTAGCCCTTCTTTACACATATGATATGTCTCTTTAAAATTAGCGCTTTCTTTGGCAAGATTTCTAGAAATGTCTAACAAATTGCTATATCGAAGAGCATACGATTCATGTTTCTCTCTATTTAACTCCACACCACTTGCATCATAAACAAAATCCAGTTTACCATCCCTTGTCCATCTTTTCAAAATATAGTGGTCTGACAAATTGGGTATCCGAGATTGTCGTAGTACACATAATATGTGCTTACATGGTATGCTCTCAAATTCAAACTTCAAGCAACTACATTTTGCTTGTGTAGATTCCATCTCGATTTCAACTAGCCGTTCAGGAGATGTTCCTTCACATACTCCAATATTGTAAATGTAAAGGCCTTCCATCTTTTGTAAAAGAATTGCAGTATAAATGGTGCTTTCATACAACTCTTCTTGAAATTTATAAAAAATAGATCGAGTATAAGTCTCTCTAAGCTTTCTCTCCATGGCGAATAAAGGTTTTAACTTCGGCTTGCTACTAATCGTTTCATGATCGGCGACTAACTCATTGTGTCTCTATCGTGCTACTCCACGATCAAAACGAATTATGAAATCCATTAACGAGTTATTCTTTAACACATATTTACGAAAAAATACATTCGTGCTTTCACTTCATTGGCTACTAGACATACCCGTAAAAAAAATATGTCTTAAATATGCTGGTACCCATTTGTGATGAATGTTGAATAAAGAGGCAAGCCAATCATTACGATCCAACTCATTTTCTTTAATAACTTTGCTCCATTTTACTTTAAAATCTTCGGACTTTTCAGAATTCCATATGCTATCATAAAAAGGTACTTTAAATTCATCTTTGAAAGCTATGTGACCTAACTTTTCAGGGACTTTCTGCGAAATATGCCAAATACAATAACGATGAAAAGCATTCGGAAATACAATAGCAATGGCTTTTGTCATTGCTGGATCTTGATCTGTTATGATCGCTTTCGGTGGGTCCCTTGGCATTGCTTTACACCATTTCTCAAACAACCAGATAAAAGATTCAGTGGTCTCATTATGGATAAAATCACAACCCAGTATAATTGATTGCCCATGTTGATTAACCCATATAAAGGGTGCAAATATTAACTCATAATGGTTTGTATTGTACATGGTGTCAAATACTATAACATCACCAAAGTGATGATAAGCGTTATGTGAAATCGGGTCAGCCTAAAAACAATGTGTTAATCTGCCCTCCACATCAACCTTCACATTATATATGAACGATGGATCCAATTCCTTCATTTCAGAAAAATGTTCATACAATAGTTAAGCATCATGGTCCTTGGTTTTTTTTCTTTTATCTCTGTCATAATTTCTCACGTCTTGTTCAATGCATCCGATATTTTCGTAACCACCTGATTCAATTGCTAAAACATTCATAGTTTGTGAAATGCCTATGCTTGATTGAGTGAATGTATTTTCTAAATTCTTCTGCGCATTACAAACCTCACGATGTGATCGAAGAAGATGTTTCTTTCGAGGAGTTGCTAACTCATGATTGTGCTCCTCAACAAACATTTTCACTATATAGTTTGGTCCACCACCCTCTTTTATAATTGTCATGCGAGCTTTACAACTTTCTCGAGTAATACTCCGTCGCCTCTTTACTACACCATACTTCATTTGTACCTTGTTATCTGTCGTCCCCTCCTTCGAACATATAAACATCTTCCATATCTCTTCTTGATTCTTATTGTATTTATTTGATCCTCTACGAACACTGAAGCCTGCCTTCTTTGCATAATGGTTGTAAAAGTTAAACGCCACATCAACTGAAGAGAAAGTAGTCTTTTCAATTATTGGTTTCAACTCCTCTTCTACTTCTGGAATCCAACGATGGATAGAAGTTGTGCCAACTTGTGCCATTAAATTCTCGTGCATTTCTATAACTCATAACAAAAATAAGTTTTGATATAGTTTATCATGAAATTGTATAAAAGTTAGTAAATGAACACAACTCATAACAAAAATCAATATTTCTATTTTAGATTTATGAAAAAATTAAACGGTCCAAAGTCAACAATAACAAGACAATTATAAATTATCAATTTCCAAATTAATATGCCCAGTTAAAAAGACATGAGCCCAACAATGACACCCACCATCAAAAATTTTGTAAGGCCACTATGACATTGATTAGCCATTCAACCTACTCATAAGGTCACATAGACCTGAGTAAAGAAAAATGCAAATACAAGGACTCAAAACTCAAGTGGGCCACGTATCAGAAAATAGTGGATGATATCAGGTGGACGTCACAACAAACATGCCATGGCCCATCTAATGATGGTCCACACGTGTATTTTGAAACTTAAGATACTGGACAACTTTTCCTACTCTCCCATTTTCTTGTACACGTGGGGCCAATGATAAGTGGGCCGGCTTAATGTATGTGCAAGCTGTGGACCACCTGATGAATGGTATTTATCTATTACACTTCTCAAGAAAGATACCAAAGGTAGGAACCAGGGGCTTGTTGATTTAAAACGAGAACCAATAGCGGAGATCTATTCTATAGAGAAGGATAAGGAAAGAAACCAAAAGCAGGGCTGAGATGGCTTGGTCCCCACATGAATCGAGCTTTTTCTAAAGCCTCGAGTCCCATCAATTAGCTATGCCATTTCAATTCAGAAAGCGAGCCTAAAAATAGGAAGAGCGAAAAGCTAAAGGAGGTCACACACACCAATGGAAATTTCTTTAAGCCCAATCTCTTCCTGATGTCGTTCTCACAAAGACGTGGTCGAAAGATGGACCGATTGGACCCTCACTCCATATGTTATGTTGGAAAACAAATAATATCGGTAAAAAATAATAATAATAATAATAATAATAATAATAATAATAATAATAATCATCCATTCACTAGTTCTAGAGATGGCAACCCACATTAGAAATAGACCCACCTATTTTTTGGGCCAGGGAATCTACAAGGTGGGGTCCACTTATAAAGCAATTGACTCTCAGTCCACGTGTTATGTTGGTAACCATTAGGAGATGGAGCCGATTGGGACATAAAAGAAGTGTGGGATTAGCAAACAAACCTCGAATTGATATGCAACAGCACGAGGAAAGAATAAATCCATGAATGGAAGCCTGGGCAACATGCCTGCCCATTAATTAGGCCAATCCTCTCATTAGGTGGGCCACGCTTGTAAAAGAAAAACAGACGACAAAAGAAAATCACCAGCGACCATTACTCATCATACACACATACAGCCAACAAGATCTATGGAAAGTCCTACATTATGGAGCAACGCATTGAATCCCACCTGATACAAGGCTGTGGTCTTGAACACGCGTGTACAATGCAATATCAAACAATACCTTCCGATTTCTTCAATTTCCTGTATTTATCGTTCTTCCCCTCTCAATTACTAGGGTCTCTAAGAAGAATCTTAACATAAATGACAAATCACAAAAAAAAAATAAAAAAATACCGATTTAAACCCTAGAAATTTGGGGAAAACGAAAAGAATCAAGCATGAAAAACAACAGTAAAATAAATAGAATCAAAATGTATCTACAACGGAAACCATATAAATTGAGGAAAAACGAAAACAATCAAACAAATCAGGAAAAAATACATCAAAAATCAACTATAGAATTCAACTAACGTTAAAGGAAAATGTACTCACAGAGATGAAATTCGTGACGAGAGATTTGCAGAGATCCTTCGAATGAAATTGCAATGCCTAGAAATTGAGGAATTTTGATTGAAAAAGGGAAACTGCGATTTGTGAAAATTGTAGGAGAGGCCGAAGTTTATATAGAGAAAGGGATAAGACGTGTATGATCTGTGGCCCGAGTATAGTAAACTGTACACGGGTTTTGAATTCTAACTTGTGAGGCCCACTTTTCTACGATCCAACAATGTGCTCCGAAGAAGTTTTTAAAGATGGACGTTCAATACCCACTTTGTGCTCCACTGCAGCTGTGGATCTGCTTTATTTTAACGATCATGCCTTAAAATGATATGAAAAAAGTGATGAACGGCGTGGATAAAACACTTACATCACGGTGGGCCCCACAGAGCCCTACTGTCCGGGTGTGGAAAAAACACTTACGCTGACCCGACGCTAGCTCCAATTCAAAACCAAAAACGAACAGGGACTTGTCGTCCTCTGTTGTGGGCCACCATCACAATTCAAAAGTCCAATCTGGACTGTCCATTAGACCATAATGGCCCATATTACCATCGCCTAGGTGGCGGCATTTCAAATGACAGCATAGATTGGTTTTTAACCGTCCAAACGTAAGACAGACGGCAGAGCAGAAAACTACGTGGGCCACACCGAATCTAACTCAAAACCAGTCAATTCCAACTGGTTTTTCGAGCTTAACCTGGTGTACGACATGGATTTTTCAAATGTTAGTTGAAGTGGGCCCGACCGAGCATCAGCACAGCTCCTTGCGTTAAGAGCGGCAGTTTCCTAGAGAAGACCGGACTTCCGTCCGTTGCACGATCATGACGATGATCGGACAGTCCATCTGGACCGTCCAAAAGATTCCCAGGGGAACACACATCACGGTATGGCCCACAGAACTTGGTTACGTCAGCTGAGAAGGACCCGCGTGCGTCTGAAAAAAATGCCGCGGGAGTCTTCTATCCGGAGAGAGTCTCCTAACGGCGGATGAATCCCAGCGGCTATTTGGTATCTAACGGCTCTCATAGGAGCTCGCATCCAAGATCCGTGCGGGACGTCGTGCAGGAGACCGGGACTCTATATATATATATATATATATAGACACACACGTGATGAAAGATTTGTTTGAAAAACTTGCTTGTGTTTATATATGGGGTGGGAGTACCTTATCATTTGCTCCGTTCATATGTGGAGTACCAGGACTTGCGTGTCCCCCATGTGTGCATGGGCACGGTGTCAGACTTGTGCGAAGGTGTGGGTATGCAAAGCAGTGTGGTTGTAGAGGCGCTAGTCACACACTTTGTACTTCACATGTGTCACTCCTTTGCAACCTTACATGAACCGGTTTTAATTATGTTGCGACAGAAAATATGGGTTAGGTGGCTGGAGTGGGCGAGTGGTTTGAATGAGACCAGTGTAGCTTTTATAGAGGTTAAAAACTAGCAGTTAGAGAAAGGTTTAACTGCATATACAACATTAAATCTGACCATGCAGAAACTACTGTAGATGGTTAGCCCAACAGTCATAAAACGGTTAGCCAATGAGTCTAAACGGTTAGCATGCAACGGTTGGTCGTCCCACATGCATAACGCTAAAAAACTCTCAATAATGGCTAGTTTCTCACCAACAGCCATATAATGGTTATATTGAGTTATGACCCTGGACTAAAACGGTTCGCAACCATGGCCTATATAAACAGTGCCGAATGGTTCATTGGACCATAACCAACACTGGAACCATTCTCACTTACAACCCAACAAAAAAAGGAACAGTATACTCTGATCAGCCGGCAAGGTTCGTACGAACCTTAGCCAAAAGACCTCAAGAAATGGACCCAAACAGTTGTCTAAAATTTTCTAATCTTCTTTCTGAATCTGGATTTTTTTTTCTTTTATTTATCTGCCAAACAAAATTGTGTATGTAGAGTTCCATTCGTGGTTCTTCATATTTGCTGAACGCAGAACTACAACCAGGCTCGTCGCATCCTAGAAACAATTTTCCTGCAACTTATAACATTCTCAATTAATTTGAGAATGGGTGAATAACGCTTTAAGGACAACATGATCACACTTGCTTCAAGATATCCTTCATTTTTTTGGTTTCTTTATTATTTTACAGAATTATAAATATGTAATTTATTTTAACAATCTTAAAGCCTTATCTGAATGGAAACCGGAGGTGTATCTTCCATCAAGGTGATGAATTAGGATTTGATTTGTCTTGATCGGTTTGATGAAATCAATTTTACAAGGTGGCAAGACAAGTTAAAGTTTTTCCTGACGGCCTTAAAGATCTACTACATTTTATATCTAAATTTACAATCACTGCCCGAAGCAACCGATGGGCAGATTGTTGGTTGCAACAAACAAGTTGAAGATGAACTTCTGTGCTATGGACACATACTGAATGTACTCTCTGACCGACTGCACGATCTATATACACAAACGTTGTCTACAAAAGAAATTTGGACCGCCCTAAAGTTCAAATATAAGACCGAAGAAGAAGGTACTAATAAATTCCTGATATCCAGGTACTTTGACTATGATATGGTAGATAATAAACCATTGCTGCCCTTAATCCAAGAATTGCAGCTAATAGTAAATAAAATCAAAGCTATTAAAATTGATCTTCTTGAATCATTCCAAGTTAGGACTATTATCGTAAAATTGTCCCTGATGTGTAAAGGCCATATAAAGAAGTTGTTGTATAAGACTGAGGACTACACACTGGAACAAATCCAGAAACATCTTCAGATTAAGGAAGAATCCCGCAACCACGATAATAAGAAAATGAGAATTCATCGTCCAAAGTATATACAGTAGAAAACACTAATAACAAGAATTTCGAGAAGGATGATTCTCTTAAACCCAATAAAGGAAAATTCAAGAAAACACAGAAGAAGAACGAAAAGTTTAAAGGCCCTTGTCATGTCCGTGAAAAAACTGGACACTTTGCTCGTGTTTGACGATATCACAAATCCCAAAAAGAAGCAAGTGCAGTAGATGGAGATATAGTGACAATGATCACTAAAGTTAACACAATCCAAGGAAAAGCTCCCGGTTGGTGGTATGATACTGCAGTTACGGTACATATCTGCTATGACATATCAATCTTTAAAACCTATGAGGATATGATCAATGGTTAAGAAGTTCAAATGGGTAATGAAATTCGATTGAAGGTCATCGGCAAAGGAACCGTGAAATTAATGTTTACTTCTGGAAAGAAAGAGATCTTGACAAATGTTCTCCACGTCCCAGACGTGAAGCGAAACTTAGTTTCTGGGGATCGTATGGAAAAACCTGAAATACGAGTGGTGTACGAGTCAGGAAAATTGATTCTGTCAAAGAATGTAATTTTTTTCGGAAATGGATATGCTTGTAAGGGTATGCTAAAGTTTTCGTTAAATGAAAGTTGCACTATTAGGTATATGGTTGAATCTATTAGACTATGACAGTTAGATTAGCACATATTGGATATAGTACCTTAAAATTTATGACCAAGAATGGTTTAATCTCATACACGAATAATGAGAACGATAAATGTGAAGTGTGCAGATAATTCAAAATGACAAAGAAACTATTTCCTAGTGTCGAGAGATCATCTCAAGTATTGGATCTTGTGCACAGTGATATTTGTGAGTTGAATGACATACTTACTCGTGGAGGTAGAAGATATTTTATACCCTTTATTGACGATTGCTCTAGATAGGTTCATGTATACCTATTAAAGAGTAAAAATGAATTACTAAACCTGTTTAAAGTATATAAGATAGAAGTAGAAAATTGTTGAGACTCAAATATTGCATACATAAGCCCTCAATTACATTAGTTTTCCTGGAATTTAATTGATAATTTGATTTAATTATATACATTTTTACCATGTGAGCTGATTTAGAAACTTACGACAAATATATGCTTAAAAGGATGGATTCGGAGTTCAAAAGATGATGAAAAATTGGAGATTCAGAAGTCATTAATGAAGAATTCACATGCCAAAATCTAAGGAAATCGAGTGAGGAATGAAGAGAGTCGAATAGTTGAGTGAAGAAAATAAATCCTGAAAAAAGATGTCACACTCCAAACTCAGAAATTGGGCTCATAAAATTGCTCGATCACCGAATCCAGTGCTGACAGCCTCCGTAATACCCTATTCTCGGCTTCTAGCGCTCATACACCATATTTTGATCCTAGGATCCTACAAGGAGGATTTTCAACGTACATTTATCTCGTAAGAAGCATAACCACAAGTTTACCTAAATCACAAAGGCAACAACATCATCTCATATCCACTAATATAAATATTTGAATACAATGCTAAAATGAAAATATACATATATCAAAATTCAAAGCTCCAAAAAATCGCTGCACGCTCCAAGCTCAATGCTGCTGCAACCTAATATCACGTACACGCATCTATCATACATAAGCTTATATAAAGCTTAGAGGGCAGTGTAAGTGTGTGCACAAGATAAGTGTCAAGTATTCAATACAACACCATAATCATACAATGTCGAAAATATTGAGAAGATCATAAATCATACGATAACAGAATATGCGAAAATACTGACAAGTCCATGAGTTATACAATATCAGAGTACGCAATACCGATCCGCTATGTAAATGAGGAGTTATAAAGAACCAAATATTAGATGCCGAGGGTACAATGCAATATGTAAATCCTGCTAAGTCCGTCTAGGCCATATAAGTACAAAAAGTAAAACAATCCAAAATATCATATGCCTGCGGATGTAATATGCGATGCGAATGAAATGACTAAGCTGGAGTGTGAGGTCGAGATGATAATACGTAGTATCGCAGACTACGGGGTCCATCATAAGGGACTTCTATCCAAACCAGTCTCATACCTAAATTTGGATAGTCAGACTCAATGTGGTGAACTCCTGATCTCAAGTCAGTCGCGTGCCCAACTTAAATCCTGACCATGTGAAAGTACATATAACAAATAGTTATGCATCACCAGCCCGAGTGGATAATGAATAAATGAATGAATGAGTATACAATTCCTACTCATTAAGTCCACATATCAGTACGGTTCCTCTCTGGGGAATCACCGGGCTCTATTACACTCCAAACCAGATTGACGCCCCATCACGCGTAACAAGGTGGGTGGAAGAGACCTCGCTATCTGCCTGCTAATATCAGGCCTGACTCATCGCTAGTGGACCTATTCCTCGAGCTGGTTAGACTTAGCCTGACATTGCCCCCTCTTCTCTGACAGGTAAGGTTGTACCCTCTTCCAACCGACTACGACACAGTAGGAGATGAGGCCTAACGATATACGCCATCATGCACTCATGCATCCACTCGGTCTAGACGTTGGAGCAACCTTTGGAACCAAAAGGGTTTTGAGACTTTCACCCAGAGATATCTATAGCACCTCATGTAAAATAAATTTTTGGTGTCTCATCTGGCCATCCATAATATGCTTGTGGAGGCTATGACCTTGATGTCGCTAGGGCGTACGGTGGTCATATCACAAAATACGAGATGCATGAGTCATACCATCCATTCATGCATCAAACCTGCGCATACTGCATGCTCATGTGGGGCAACTACACCTATCAGGGAGTCCCATAAACAACTTGCCCTATGACATATGCAATGATCAACCACACCTCATAACAAACTACAGATGATGCGTATATGCATGTATCATGATGCTATACTGTCAAATACTCATAATTGGTATCGATAATTGGCTTTAATAATCAGCCTATACAATTGGCCTCGATAATTGGAATCGGCTTTGACAAACGGAATCGGCCTCAATAATCGGAATTAGCCTTGACAAAGAAATTGGCCTCGATAATCGGAATCGGCCTGGACAAACGGAATCGGCCTCGACAATCGGAATTGACCTCGACAATCGGAATCAGCTTCGACAAACAGAATCGGTCTCGACAAATAGAATCGGCCTCGATAATCGGAATCAACCTTGACAAATCGGCCTCGACAAACGGAAGAAGTCTCGATAATCGGAATCAGCTTCGATAATTAGAATTGGTCGAGACAATCAGAATTGGCCTCGTCAAATGAATCGATCTCAACAAATGGAATCAGCCTTGATAATCAGAATCGACCTCGATAATTGGATCAGCCTTGATAATCAGAACAGACTAGCCAATTGAAATTGGCCTGGTAATTGGAATCAGCCTCAACAAATGGAATTGGCCTTGACAATCGAAATCAGCCTCGATAGATGGAATCGATCTCGATAAATGGAATTGGCCTCGACAATCAGAATCGGCCTTGACAAACAGAATTGGCTTCGACAAACGGAATCGGTCTCGACAACTGGAATCGGCCACGACAAACAAAATTGGTCTGGACAAACGGAATCGACCTCGATAATCGAAATTGACCTCGACAATTGAAATCGACCTCGACAAATGGAATCAGCCTCGATAATCAAAATCAGCCTCGACAAATAGAATCGGTCTCGACAAACGAAATCAGCCTTGATAATCAGAAACGGCCTCGACAATCGGAATCGAACTCAACAATCAGAATCGGCCTCGACAAATGGAATCAGCCTCTATAATCAGAATTGGCCTCGACAATCTGAATAGGTCTCGATAAACAGAATCGGTCTCAACAAACTGAATCGGCTTTGATAATTGAAATTAGCCTCGACAATCGGAATCAACCTCGATAATAAGAATCAGTCTCGACAATTGAAATTTATCTCGACAATTGGAATCAGCCTAAGCAAGAATAGGCCTAACATGATGTAAGGGAAGGTCACAATGTGGACATTCAACCATCATTATCCATCAATGTGGACATTTAACCATCATTACTCCCAACAAGTGGCGCCCATAGACCCAAACGTATAATAGGCCCATGGCCTCATACAGGGACCTAATACACATCACTATGGGTCTCACTCATGGGATAAATACTCATCACAGTGGGCCTCGGCACATGGGCCATGATTACATCACATCGGGCATCGTCATATAGGCATCACATACATCATAATAGGCCGCAATACATGGATCTCATATACATCAAATGATTTGCACTATATGGGCCAATATACATCAAGTGGGCCGTATCAATGGGCCGCACCAACGGGCCTCATATACATTAAGTGGGCCACATCACATGGGCCTAATACAATCAAGTAGGCCTCACACCTAGGCCTCATGTACATTAAAGTGGGCTGCTTCTCATGGGCCATATATACATCACATGGGCCTCATCATATGGGCCGAAAATACATCATAATGGGCCACAACTCAAGGGCCTCGAATACAACAAGTGGGCCGCATCAATGGACCTACTATACATAATAGGTGGCCTCAAATACATCTAATCGGTCCCACTATTCTAGGTGAGATATCTACACCATACATCTATTTAACATATCATTTTAGAACGTTACCAAAATGAACCATATCAGAAGGTCATCTAGACCATATCACAAATAACAGTGGAGATAATGATTTTCACTGTTAGATTAATCACAGGGCTCACCATAGAGTTTATTCTCCATCTAATCTGATCACAAGGTCACATAGACCTGGATTAAGAGGGTAAACAAATATCATATTGATCCAAAAGCCTCTGTGACCCAAAAAGGGGTTCAATGGTGGGCGCTCAATCTCCATTATTTTTGGTAGTGTGGTCCATTGATAAATAGATCTGCCTCATTTGTCTTAAGCCTTAAAACGAGCTTACCGTTTGGATGGACTGTTTGGATGTAACACATACATCAAGTTGGCCCACCATCCAAGCAATGGACGATGGATACAACACCTACATCATGCAGAACGGGGCCCACAGAACTTGTTGGTGTCATGTACCAGCTACATGCTGCTAGAGTGATCCAGCCAATCCACTTCCAAAAAGGTGGGTCCCACGTGGGGCCTACCATAATATTATATTAATATATTAATATTATATATATACACATATATATACATAGAGGTGGGTCACACCATCCAAGAGGCTGGACGATGTGGATCAATGCACAAACATCAAGTAGCCCACGTCCATGCAATGGATGGTGTGAATAAAACCCATACATCAGTGAGTGGGGTCCACGTCCTCTTACTGGATGGACGGTTTTGATATAACCCATACATCATAAGATAGGGCCACAGAAGTTGTTGTTGTCAATCACAGCAACTGCTGCATACCCCCAGGAGATGAACAATTTAGATATACAATATCGACATCTGGTGGGTCCACGCATGTGGGACCCACCAGCAATGGATGGATGGTTTTAGATATAATAAATGCCACGGTGGGGCCCACGACATCTTCTCACAATGTCCAGCATCATCCAAAGCATCGGACGGTGTGGATAAAATTACATAAATCATGGTGGATCTCACCATCACTGAAGGATGGTGAGGATACAACAAATGCATCAGGGTTGGGTCCCATTAAACGTGGCCCACCAGCTGGACAGATGGTACTTGTCTAGCTGCTACTGTCCAGGGTAGCAATTACTGCCTGCTGCATGGGACCCAACAGATGAATGGTTTAGATATAACATACCTCATGATGGTCCCACACGGCTGCTGTCCAAGCAGATGGGTGATTGGGATTTAACACATACATCAGAGGTGGGCCACACTAACGTGGCACCACCGTTCTAGGATCAAGTTTATATTTGTAGTTTTCCTCCTATTGGGTAGCAAGACAGTCCAGCTGATGGACAGTGGGCACCCCACTATTTGGACAGTTGTGGTCCCACTAGATGGATAGTGTGGATCATACATCAAGGCGGGCCATGATTCATAAGAAGAAAAAAGAGAGAGAGAGAAAGATCGATTATGGGAGGGGCCCCACCACTATGGGCTCCTCTTTACATACAAAATATACATCAAGATGGGTCCCACCATATGTTGGCCCTCTAATCATCAAATCCAAACAAAAATCACCCATCTTTTATCTTCTTGGACTTCTTCTCCCATCAACGCATCCTATAGCTCCAAGGGATGCATTTCAATGGTGGAGATGATCCTTGGATGGTGAGATTGAGTGGTAGGGAGGTGGGCTACACTAGCTTCTCCTCTCTCCCATGAAAATGTTGGACGTGAGTTGCTTAGAGAATAAGGGAGAGAGATGAGAGAGAGAGGGTTGTAAGAGAGAAAGTGAGTTGACTTTGGGATTGCTTAGGGATGAGGTATGTACTTGACATATGAGGTGATGTGGTACTTGATTGATGGGATGTGATGTGATTGATTTGAAAGATTATCTTGGGTTTGTAAATGCACGGCGTTTCCTTGAACTGAATGCGGGCCCGTATTTTCTGTCCTGGGTATCGCCTCGGCGCGCGAGACGTGACATCAGAACTGCGGAGATGACGTGGTCACTAGGGTACAAGTCTCAGGTTGAGTCAATTCTGTAATACGGGATACGACTCAGGGTTATGTGAAAATGCTAATAACAGATCGTGGGTTATCAAAATTCAACTTGGAGGACTGTAAGACCCGTATCCTAATTCGTACTGTTCCATCAACTCTAGGGATCCTTCCTATCGAATTCCGGCAACCTGCGACTGATAATCGATGTTTGTGCGTGAACCTTAGCCGTATCCTATAGAATTGAGTAGGCTTGATCTGAGACTTGTACCATTACGATCGCACAGTCGCCGCGGTTCCAACGCCGCGACTCATGTACCGATCCGATACCTTAACTAAGAGATGTGAGCCGGCATTTATTTCGAGAAAATGCCTCCCGTTTATAATCCCAAGAGAATCTCTACAACATGTTCCATCAATCCCATCAATCACCTCTCATGTTAAGTACCAAACACCCATGCTTTCTTTCTCCACAAGTCAAGCAAACCCAAAGTCAACCAATCCATCACCTCACCCATCACTCACCTCACATCCATCACTCACATCTCTCTTACAACCACCACATCTCTCTCTTTCCCTTCACATTTTCCAACCATCCCCTAAGCAACAAGAGAGCTCACGTTCAAGCCCTTCTCAAGGGAGAAAAGAGTTTGTGTGGCCCACCTTCCCATCCCAAATCTCTCATCCTAGCCATCCATTCTTCATCTTCCACCATCAAAGTGAAGCGTAAGGAGATAGGAGTTTCAACGGACCAAGAAGAACAAATGGTGGGTGCTTCTATAGGTGTAGATTTTTTGTTTTGATGATGGACCAAGTGAGGCCTACCGATCAATGGTATGGATCTCATTTTGGACCCTAAATGTGGCCAATGGCCCACTTCGATTTCAAGATCAATCCATGATGGGGCCATTCTCCATGGACCCCATCATGATGTTTAATTTCTTTGCATAAATGGTTATTTAGACCGTCCATTTCGGTGGAGAAAGGATCTCCACCGTTGATTTTGACCGGTGGGCCCATATGAAATGGGACCCACTTAATGTATGTTGTAGACCATGCAATGGAGGGCCCATAGTGCCGGGGTCCCTCCATCACACGTGTCCCTCTCAATCTCTCTCTCTATTTTATTTATTTATTTATTTATTCTATATGTGATGATATGGCCGTGTAGTCCACTTGGATGGACCCCACCATGAAGCATGTATTTTATCCAAGTTATCTATAGGTGGGGCCCACTTATATGTATTGTTTTTGCACCATTCATCATTTGGTGGCCCACCAGAGCGGGGCCCACCTTCCATACTTGGAATGCCCAAACCGTCCAGCGTCCTTGGACGCTGGACGTCAATTGAAAACACAAATTTTGGCTTCGTTCAAGGCTTTTGGGAAGGGCCACTTGTGTAGGCCCCACCTTGATGTATAAATTAAATCCACGCCATTCATCCAATTTCCCAACTCATTTTAGGCTTTGAGCCGAAAAATGAAGCTAATCCGAATCCCAGGTGGGCCATACCACAAATGCTAAGGGATTGGGCTACCCATGTCATTTCTTACCTTTTTGCATGGGAGGTTTGAAGTGAGTTTTCACTCATGGGACCCATGTCAATGTATTTTTTAGATCCACACCATACATTCATTCTCTAGAATAGTTTAACCGTGGAGCCCAAAACTCTACTAGATCCAACCATCAGGTGGACCACACCACAACCGATGGTGGTTGTGGGAGCACTCCCTCACGTCAACCATGCAGACGTGGGTGGGGGCGTCCCAGCCATGGACCCCACCTTGATGTAATTGTTTAATCCATGCCGTCCACCACCTTCCTCATATAGTTTTAAGCTATTAGTCAAAAAATGAGACAAATCTTAGTTCTTAGTGGACCGCACCGAGGGAAACAAAGTCCCACTGTTGGAACCTTATAATACCTACTCTTGTGTGTATAAGTGGTGAACCTATTCATCATTAGGCTCTTTTGCTATGTAGAAAGCTGGTTGATATAATAGACGGAATGGATTACCTACTAGTGGGCCCCATATAATAGAATAAAATTAAAAAAAATAAAGGAAGAAAGAGAAGAAAAAAAAAGAGTACGTCCCTGAACGTTTTTGTCCAGGGACGGTGAGGGTGGAAGCGTTACTGGGCTGCCACCACACGTGGACCCCATCATGACGAATTTGTTTGATCCACACCGTCCACCATCTTCTCTGTATAATTTTAGGCTATGTGCCAAATTTTGAGGCAAAATTGAATCTCGAGTGGTCCGTACTAAGGGTATAAATACCCATCTGTTGAAACACTCTAGGGCCCTCTTTGGAGTCCCTTGTCATCCAAATCAGTCCTAATCAGAGTCTATTTGACCTCATTCGAGGTGGCCAAGAAGGTGAACAGATTAGATTATTCACTTGGGGTGTCCCACCATAAATTATTTTGTGAGGCCCAAAATAGTGTGTGTTTTATTCACACCGTCCACGGCTGTGGATGGTGGAACCCACCATGGTATGTGTTTCATTCATCATGAGGTGGAACCCACCACGATATATATGTGTTTTATCTACTCCATCCATTGATTTTAGAATGAAAAATCATTCGAAAAGGATTTTTTTTGGAGTGAAATCTGTGCAGTCCATGGGTTTGTCTACTTCGTCATCCATCTTGTATTTAACGGCTAGGATGTTGCAACAGCCCACATGGTTTCAGAATGCCACTTTGGAAAGGATTAAATCTTCCTTCTGAACACAATGGATAGTACGGATCGATGATTTAAATGTGGAGTAGGCCGTTCTAAAAAAATTTTAAATGCACAGTGTGTTTACGAAAATGAGAAAATGTCATGCATGTATATGCATGATGTGCATGGAATGTACATATAGGTCCATGGTGATGATCGTGAGAAATCTGCTCCGTCCATCCACATTGTCAGCTCATTTAAAGTGTTGAGACTGAATTTGAAGCTTATCCAGATATCAGGCGGGCTCCAAATCATGATTTCAGGGGCTGATCTATTAGTTTAGTCATTTTCAGAAGGATCCATGAGCTGAAATTTGACGTGTACGACTAATTTGTGGTCCCAAGGTTGCATATAAAGTTTTGAGCTGATTGGATAGTGGCAACCCTATAATCTTACACTCTGGATGGGTTTTTAGGCCCGTTTAACAAGACTCCTTAGGAATTTTAATGGTGGAAATCATTACCACTACTTATCTATTGGTGTGACCCATTTGATATGCATATGGCCCATGTGATGTGGCCCACTTACCATGTTTAAGGCCCGTTGTTGAGGCCCACCTTTGGTGTGTGATGGCCCATGGGTTGAGGCCCATTGTAATGAATTTGGGGTCATGGGTTGAGGCCCATCGTGATGTATTAGGCCCATGGGTTGAGGCCCATTGTGATGTATTCTAGGGCCCATGGGTTAAGGCCCATTGTGATGTATTCTAGGGCCCATGGGTTAAGGCCCATTGCGATGCATTAGGGCCCATGAGTTGAGACCCATTGTGATGTATAAAGGCCCGTGGGTTGAGACCCACTGTGATGTGTATAGGGCCTATAGTTTGAGGCCCAGTGTGATGTATTTAGAACCCATGGGTTGAGGCCCATTATAGTATGATTCCACCATGGGTTATGTAATGACATTTATGGCGGGCCATGCCTTGGGAGCAATGTTGGTTTGACGTGCACAGTGTAAGAATAATGTTGGTTAAATGTTCGCATTATAACTCTCCCTAGGGCCCATTGATAGGCCCATACTAGTTGTGTGTAGATCATCCAAGCCCATCTGCATTGTAAAGATAGTTCATCACTTTATTACATGCCTAGTATAACTCCATGATTCATGAACATATGCATCATATGTATGCTTGATATGAGTAGTGACTGATCATAGCATATGCCATTGGGCAGACCATTTGCGGGACTCGTTATGAGACGGAGTGCCCCACATCATCGCGTTGTATGCACTAGATTGCTGCATGACTTGACGGTGTGATTCATGCATCTCGCATTTGTATATCATGATCACTGCACGCCCTAGCGACATCAGAGCTATGACCTCCACAGGCACATCGTGGATGGCTAGATGGGACACCAGAAATATTTGGTTTCAGCACTATGGGGCACGTAGGATGTCCTTGGGTGAAAATCCCAGAACCTTCGAGACCATGAGTAGCCCTAACGTATAGACCGAGTGGAACATGAGTGCTCGAGTGCCGAATACCAGTAGGCCGCATCTCCCACTGTATCGTGGTCAGTTGGGAGGGGGTGTGGCCTTACCCGCCTGAGGGAGGAGGCTATAAGCTAGGCTGAGTATGACCAGCTCGTAAATGGGTCTGCTATCGACGATCCGGGTAAGTATTGACAGACTATTGGCTAGGCAGATAGTGAGGTCTCTTTCACTCATAGGGCTGTGCAGCCAGGGAGGAGGCAGTCGGTGTGGAGTGTAATAGACCCCTGTGATGATCCTAGAGAGTAACCGTACTGATATGCGGACTTGATATGAGGACTGACATGATAGTATGATACCCCATCACTGTTGCACATGTGGGCGGGCGCACGTGGGCGGATGCTGATGTGGGCGGGTGTGATGTGGGCGGGGCTGAGGCCTGGGCGAGCTACCGACGGTTGGCAGGTTACTGTGCTGATAGGCTACTAAGGAGGAGTTGCGCACTCATTCATTCATCCATTCACTATCCACTCGGGCTGGTGGTGCGTAACTATTTATTACGTGTACCTTCGCATAGCCAAGATTTTGGTTAGGCGCGTGACTAACCTGAGATCAGGAGTTTATCATATTGTGTCTGACTATCCAAATTTAGGTATGAGAATGGTTTGGATAGAATTCCCTTGTTATAGACCCCATAGCTTGCAATACTTCGTACTATCATCTCGACTTCACATTTCAGCATAGTCATTTCATTCGCATCGCATATTACATTGTATTCACAGTACTTAGTATTATGGGTTATGATGTTTTGCACTTATATGGCCTGGATGAGATTGATGATATTTATGGCTCACCTGGATTTGCATATTGCATTTCATCCTCAGCATCTGTTATTGTCTTATAAGTTTTGTATTGTATGGCCTTGGTATGGCCGATAGCATTCATGCCTTGCATCACATAGCTTTGGTACAGCTGATTGTATTCATGGACTCACCGTATATTTCCGCATCACTTTGATATTGTATGAGTCATGATCTGGCCAGTATTTCGCTTATTCTGATTTTGTATGATTTATCAGCTTTAGGGTATACTTGACACTTATCTTGTACACACACTTTCACCACCCTCTAAGCTTTCTATAAGCTTATGCATGATAGATGCGTGCAGGTAGTGTTAGGTTGCAGCAACATTGAGCTTGGAGCGTGCAGCTGTCTTCTGGAGCTTTGATTTCGATATATGTATTTCTCTTTCAGCATTGTATTCAAATGATTATATTAGTGGATATATGATGATGATGTTGCCTTTATGAATTGGGTATACTTGCAGTTATGCTCCATTACAAAATAAAAATAAAAAAATTCATACTGAAAATCCTCCTTGTAGGATCCCAGGATCGAAATCTAGCATGCGAGTGCCGGGATCCGAGAATGAGGCACTACGGAGGCTATCAGCGCCAGATTCGGCTATCGGGATTCCTGTGAATTTGATTTTAGGGTTTGGGGCGTGACAAGGACCGCTGAATCCTACGGAATGGTATGGGCTAGGATACGGGCCTTACAAAAGATATTATGAAATTCCAGGGTCAGAAAAACATAGTTATGAAAAGTTTCAGAATAGACTTCGATTCCATCGAAGTGCCATTGAAGGTGCAATCGAAGCTAGTTCGATCAATCGAGAATTTCAATATTTCTCAAGCCAAACTCACTGGACAGTTCTGGAAAATCTTTAATGAGATTGAAGACACTTCAATGGCATCAATGATTCCATTGAAGAATTAATTAATGGCTATTCATGGCATCAAAGGCATACGTGGATTTTACGCGAGTGCGTAAATTTGAGGTAATTTCTGAATTTTTCTAACTCGGTGCGAAAGTTGGAGTTCGAAAACTATAAATAAGAGTCATTAGGATGCTCCAAAGCATCTTCTAGAGTTTGGAAAGGGAAAGAAGGACAGTTCTGGACAATCTTCGATGAGATCGAAGACACTTCAATGGCATTGAAGATTCCATTGAGGATTTAATTGAAGGCTATTCAGGGCATCAAAGGCGTACATGGATTTTACTTGAGTGTATAAATTTGAGGCAATTTCTGAATTTTTCTAACTCGGTGTAAAAGTTGGAGTTCCAAAACTATAAATAAGAGTCCTTAGGATGCTCCAAAGCATCTTCTAGAGTTTGAAAAGGGAGACAAGGCATAGGTGGAGTGTTAAAAACATTCTTCTACTTTGATTTCTTCATGGTTCTAGTAGATCTTTCTAGTTTTTCTTTTATTTTTCTTTTAGGATGTTAGTCTTCTCAGGTTAATCTCTTTGTTAAGGTTAAGGGATGAAGCCTATACTTTATTTTGATGTTTAGTTTACTTTGATTTAAGTTTATGTTGAACTTCTATTAAGTTTTGGTTTGAATTAAGATATATTTTCTGTTTTCTATGATTTATTGTGACTGAAATTGCAGTAGATGTTGTGAAGGCTTTTGATATAATCTTATTGACTTTGGAATTGTGTGATGTGTAGAAGTCGTTGTTCACCATCGTCTCCTGGGCATGGTAGGATGATTAAATCTCCTACCATCATTACAATTAGATAGATATTTGAGAACCAAATTAATGGAAATTTTAAATTTTATTTTGAATACTCCATCATTCGATTGGATATGATAGGACTTCGAGTTCAATTAAGTTACCATTGAATCAAGGAGATTAATGTTGAGATTGCTATAGGTGGATTCATGGATCCTTAGATTTTTTATCTTTATTATTTCAAAACCTTTTTCTAAATCGCTGGATTAAAAAATTAGACCAACCAAATTAGATTACTTATTGACCGTATTCCCCATTCCCTGTGGATTCGAACTCAGTCTTACCTAGTTATTATTAAATCGTGACCTTACACTTAGGGTTATGAACAAAAATCAAGTAAAGAAGAAAAAAAAATTCTCCACAATGATAGAGGGGGAGAATACTTCTGGAATGAATTCTATAACTTATGTGATGAACATAAATTAATACACCAATGTACTATACCATACACACCGTAACAAAATGGTATAATAGAAAGGAAGAATAAGATGCTAGTAGAAATGGTTAATTCAATGCTCATACAAGCAAAGTTGCACTGTGTCTATGAGGTGAGGCATTGCTTATAGCGTGTCGAATTCTAAATAGAATTCCTTCTAAGAAACATAAAACATCACCGTATTGGATATGGAAAGGTAGAAAACCTAGCCTAGAATATCTTAAAGTGTGGGGGTGTCTCGCTTATTATAGGACTCCTGATTAGAGGTGGGCATCGAGTCGAGTCGGATCGGATTAGGTCCAACTCGGATCGATCCGAAATTTTAAGTAACTGATTTGAACTCGATCTGATCCGGGATTGAGTCTAGGTCAGTTGACTTGATCCAATCCGATGCACTGCTAAGCTACCCAAACCGAGTTTGACTCAGTCAGGGAAACCGAATTGGGTACCATTCGGATCGAGAGAGAGAAATGGTTGATACGAAACTATAACAGCCCGGCCCTAACAGTGAGATATTGTCCGCTTTACTCGAGGGCACATGAATTTGTTCTTAGGGCTAGCCCATGGCTCACCCCAAAACACGTCTTACCATTGAAGGCCGAAGCCCCACTTATAGCCCAAATAGACAGGCGTTCCCTTTCTTATGTGGGACAAGCGCGCTACCCCCGACAAGCTGGAGCACTATTTTTGAAGCTCGACCGATCCACATACAGGGACTCGGATGACAACCCACACTCGAACCACAGCCCGGCTGGGCAAGCACCCATCCCCTCTAGAGATAGAGCGTCCCCACTCTGATACCATCTGTAACAGCCCAACCCCAACAGTAAGATATTGTCCACTTTTCCTGAGGGTGCACAGATTTGTTCTCAAGGCTAGCCCATGCTCACCTAAAAATGCGTCTTACCATTGAAGGTTGAAGCCTCATTTATAGCCCACATCAACAGGCGTTCCATTTCTGATGTGGGATGAGCGCGCTACCCCCAACCAGCTGGAGCGCTATTTTCGAAGCCCGATCGATCCACATACAGGGACCCGTATGACAACCCACGCTCAGACCACAGCTCGACTGGGAAGGTACCTAACCCCCTCAAGAGATAGAGCGCCCTCGCTCTAATACCATCTATAATAGCCCGACCCCAACAGTAAGATATTGTCCACTTTGCCCAAGGGTACATGGATTTATTCTCAGGGCTAGCCCATGGCTCGCCCCAAAACGCGTCTTACCATTGAAGGCTGAAGCCCCACTTATAGCCCAGATCAACAGGTGTTCCCTTTTCGATGCGGGATGAGTGCGTTACCCCCAACCAGTTGGAGCGCTATTTTCGAAGACCGATCGATCCACATACAGGGACCTAGATGACAACCCACGTTAGGACCACTACCCGATTAGGTAGGAACTCACCCCCCCTCAGGAGACAGCGCCCCCGCTCTGATACCATCTGTAATAGCCTGGCCCCAATAGTAAGATATTATCCGCTTTGCCTGAGGGCTCATGGATTTGTTCTTAGGGCTAGCCCATGGCTCACCCCAAAATGCGTCTTACCATTGAAGGTTGAAGCCCCACTTATAGCCTGGATCAACAGGCGTTCCCTTTTCGATTTGGGATAAGCGCGCTGCTCGGGGCGAGCCATGGGTTAACCCTAAGAACAAATTCGTGCGACCTCAGGCAAAGAGGACAATATCTTACTGTTGTGGTCGGGCTGTTACAAATGGTATCAGAGTGGGGGTGCTCTGTCTCCCGAGGGGGGGTAGGTGCCTGCCCAGCCGGGCTGTGGTCCGAGCATGGGTTGTTATCCAGGTCCCTGTATGTGGATCGGTCGGGCTTCAAAAATAGCACTCCAGCTAGTCGGGGGTAGCGCGCTCGTCCTGCATCGGAAAGGGAACTCCTGTCGATCTGGGCTATAAGTGGGGCTTCGGCCTTCAATGGTAAGATGCATTTTGGGGCGAGCCATGGGCTAGCCTTGAGAATAAATCTGTGCACCCTTAGGTAAAGTGGATAATATCTTATTGTTGGGGTCGAGCTGTTACAAAAATCGAAGCGGATTGACTGGTGGTGTATTGACATCAACAAATTCTTTGGGTCAAACTATGAGGTATATGTTATATCCAAACCGTCCATCCATTTTTCAAGCTTGTCTTAAGGCTTGAGCTGAAAAATAAGATAGTTCTAAAGATCATTTGGACCACACTGAAAAAAATAGTGGGGGATTGAACGTTTACCATTAAAACCCTTTTGGAGATCACAGAAGTTTCAGATCAATATGAAAAATTTTTCCACTTCATCCATATATTTTTAACATTATTAACAAATTAGATGGAAAATAAACGTTATGATGGGGCCCATGTAACTTTGATCTCATTTGAGCCATTTGTACAACTCGGAGCTCAAGGCGCGTATGCGCTTATCTTCGCAGGACCCGTATCTACACTAACCATTCCGTTCGTACAACTCGGAGCTCGAGGCACCTACGCATGTAGGACACATATCTGCACCAGCTGTTGTTGCATGTGATACAAGAAATCAAGAGCACCAAGTTTTGTGGGCCCATCATTATGTATGTTCTATATCCACGCCTTCCATCCATTTGGAGAGATCATTTTAGGGCAATACCCAAAGAATGAGTTAAATCCAAAGCTCCAGTGGACCCCAACACAAAAAACAGTGGGGACAGTGACGCCCACCATTAAAAACTTGGCTCATGCCCTAAAATGATATCTCCCTCCTTCTTTGGCTCATGCCCTAAAATGATATCTCAAAATGGATGGACGGTGTGCATACGACACATACATCATAGTGGGGTCCACAGAACTTGGTGACGTCACTTCAGTAGCAGACTAACTACTCAACCTGTTAGTATCTAATTCGCGTCCATCAATAGGATGCAAGTTACATGTGAATGCATGTGGTTGATCCACATAGTCCATTCATTTTTCTATATCATTTTAGGGGTTGAACCCAAAATTTATGCATATCCAAAGCTCAAGTGGACCATACCATCAGAAAAAATAGAAGTACTGATTTCCACCATTTAAAACTTTATGCATATCTAAAACTTCATACTACATGACCATCCAAAACTTCATACTACATGACCAGATTGGATCAGATTCTGGATTGGATCGGTTCGAATTGACCACGATCCGAACTCGATCCGATGAATGATCGGATCTGATTGGCCCTACTCAAACCGCATAGATCCAGGCCTTCGGTTCAGTTCAGATTGGATCAGATCCATTGGATCGGGTCAAAAATGCCCAGCTCTACTCCTGATCCCAAAAGAACCAAGTCAGGGCTTAGAGCTATAAAGAGCACCTTCGTAGGGTATGCACAAAATAGCAAAGCTTATAAACTCCTAGAATTAGAGTCTAACACTATTATAGAATCAATAGACGTTGAGTTCTTTGAGAACTTACCATCCTTGGAGTCAAAGGATAATGAAGTAAAAACTCCTAATAGAGTGCTGGTGAGTATAACTCCACAAAAAGTGGAAGTTCCAAAAGAACCTTGTAGGAGCCAGATGTAAGAATAGAAAAGAGTCTTGACGCTGATCAGATACTTTTAGCACATCTTTTTCCATCTGGTAGAAGGGGATAGAGAAAATGTTATCAGAAAAATACTTATAGTAATGGCTATAGAAGATGACCCTAAAACATACAATGAGGCTATGTCTTCTAGAGACTCAAGTTTTTGGAAGGAAGCCATTAACGATGAAATAAAATCTATAGTCTCAAATCAAACATAAGAACTAGTGAACTTACCTCCAGATTCTAGGCCAATAGAATGTAAATGGGTATTTATGAAGAAATATTACACTGATGGGACTATTCAAACCTTTAAAGCTAGATTAGTGGCTAAGGGGTTCAGACAAAAAAAGGGATAGATTAATTTGAGACATATTCTCCAGTGGTTAAGATAACATCCATTAAGATTTTATTTACGCTAGCATCCATACGTCATCTTCACATCCACCAAATGAATGTAAAGACTGTCTCCTGAATGGTGACCTCAATGGGGATGCATATATGGAATAACCTGAGGGTTCGTTCTGCCAAAAAATGAGAATAAAGTTTGTAGACTGATTAAATCTTTGTATGGATTAAAACAAACACTTAAACAATGACATGAGAAGTTTGATTTAAAAATGCCATCACATAGTTTCATGCATGATGTATCTGACAAATGCATATATTTTAAAGTTGATGGTAACTGTGCAATCATTATTTGTTTGTATGTATGTTGATGACATGTTAATAATGAACTCACGCAGCTCTGACATTAAGAACCTTTTACTATCCTGACATGCTCACCTAACTAGTCTGGCAAGGCGTGTACTTGAATTCAATTAACTTTTCAAGATCCCACCTAGCTCTAATATTAGGAAAGTTTTGCAATCCTTACATGCTCACCTAATCAGTCCAGCGAAGTGGCAATCCTTACATACACTAAGATGAGCAATCTTTACATGTTCATTAATATGTCGTTTAGCCAAAATCAAATTTTAAGTATTCATAGTTTTCAATTTCAAATATGCAAATTAATTTCCAATTATGTCATGTATTCCATGATGGATGCAATCAAATCAATTCTCATGCAATCATATGCAATCAACAATCAAGTTCAAGCACACTGTAATCATGATGCATGCAATATTCATGAATGAACAATGTAATAGGAAATCCATGCTCAACAATAATTTAAGAGAGATTAAAAATGTAATAAATTGAAAAAATATGGGATTATAATATAGTTCAGGAAAGCAAACATGTAACAGCTTGTATTTCATATCGGGCTGTGATTTGTGGATATGGCCCACTTGAGTTTTGAATTTGCCTCACCTTTGGTCAAGTGACCTAATGGGACATGTAAAATCACGTGGACAGTGTGGATTGTGCCATATATCACCGTGGACCCCACCATTGGTGGTGTGTGCACATAATATGGGTGCAATTGTGTTACACCAAACCAAGAGTCAGGTCAAACCAGCTTTGACCCGATGAATTGTTGAAATAAGAGAGTTTTCTCTCTCTTTCTTCGGTTTCCTGCCGAACGGGCGTTTAAATGGATACTTCCATGTTTTGTGATAGGTGGCCCGCCATTGACATCTATTCGAGAAATTCAAACCATCTATCTTGTAGATGGGACAAAATCAACCAAACCTTGACTATTTTCACATGTATCCGTACACGTGTGTGTGCACAAAGATAGACACAAGTAGAGCTATGCGTGTGGCATTTTGCTAAAAATGAAAAATGCTGCTCCTAGCGGCCAGCCTGGCAATCCGCATGTAGAATGTCCTCTCAATTCTAACCCTTTGTGCAGGGATATCTCAACCCTCCATTTTCACCTTGACTCTAGGGCTTTCTTTGCAACAAGAGAGCCGCCGCCGCAACCCAAAAATATCAGAACCCAGTGAGATGTTGTCCATCCTTACGCAAATGGTGGGTCCCATAAGGTCCTTTTGACCCATCCGAACCATCCAAACGTTGTGATCATTAGATAAACCATCCATAGGATATCCACCATTAACAGTAGAGCCATCTTCACCGTTTATCGAAAAAAACCCATCACACTCTAGTGAGTTTCATTCACTGATCTAAGATATTCATCATGTGGCCCAGAGTCCTAGAAGCCCATCCATGTCGTATGATCATAGCCATGCAAGCATAATCTGCTCATATCTTTACAAAATGGCACGGACCAAACAACTAAAGATCGTAGCTAATCCTCTGATTAGTTACGATTCGAACCCTCTAGAATGGATTAGTAAAGCCTTATAAAAGGGTTGCCTTTTAGGGCAACCCTTTCCAGAAAAGGAAAGCCAAAGAGAGAGAGAGAGAGAGAGAGAGAGAGAGAGAGAGAGAGAGATTTTGAGCTGAGGCACCGCACTAAGTCGAGTCGACTTGGTCTGAGTTGCTATGAGTCAGGTTGAGTCCAGTGTCCCATCTGGGGCTTTCCATTAGGGAGAGCAAGGAAGAAAAGAAAGGAGAAGAAGGAGAGAAAGAACGAGAAGAAGAGATGGAATGAAGAGAGAGAGAAAGAGCAAGGCGTGCCGCTGCTGAGTCAAGTTGCCTCGACTTGGTTTGAGTTAAGAGTATGTTCCAAGTTGGGCTTGGGTTTGGTATGAGAGATGCTGAAATCCCTGTGGAAAGAGAGAGAGAAAGAGAAGAGTAGAAAGGATGGTAAAAGAGGAAGATCAGAGAGAAAGGAGAGAAGAGAGTTGCTGCTGAGTTCGCTCAAGCAAGTTGGGTTTCTGAGTCTTGGATCTGGTTCAAATTTGGGCCTGGTGCAGGTCGTTTAGATAGAGGAGATGTAGAAGATGGAAGAAGTAAGTGAAGAAGAAAGAAATTGGGGTACCGAGTCAGCGACTCACCCCTGAGTTGACTCAATTTATCTCACCAAATTTTTATCAAGTTGACTCAATTGTTCCAGGGAATTCAGTCTTGATAAGGTCTGGTCATTGGGTTCAGCAACCAGAGTGTGCTTTAGGTCTCTCCTCATCCATCTTCCTTAGAGGTGATCACTCTATCATCTTCTTCATTGTTTGTAGAAGTCGAGTTTGATTATCTTAATCCGAGTCAGCTTCCTAAGTTGTAGTTGGCTTGACTTTCTTTGAGTTTGGCTTGTCTAGGGTTGTAATCAAATAAGTAATTGTGGTTCAACCACTGAGTCAGTTAAACTCGGTTGAAACTGTGTTGTTGGGAGTTATTTTTGCATCTTAATCATCAACTAGTCACTGAGTCGATGACTCAGTGCATGGAGGATGTGTTTGGTTTGAAATCAAATTTAGATGAACCTTATTTAGGATCAAATTTCGATATGGGCTTGCAATTGAGCACTGAGTTAGTCTGAGTTAGCAACAAGGTGAGTTTACCTTTTGATTTCCTGTTTTTCCTAAATCAATTAGTATTTGAATTTGGACTTATTCCCACTTTTGGGGTCGTTTGATTATAGGAATTTATTTTTTCCCAAAGTCGGATTTCCCTCTCTAATTGAACTTGGTTGAGTCAAGGTGTGGATCTTCTTGATTCTAGTGGATTAGAGTCAAGTCATGTTCGTTTGGAATCGAATTATCTTGGATTTCAAGGTTTGAACTTGATCTCAAGATAGTACATGCACTTGAACCATATTTGAAGAGAGCCCATACCCTAAGGTGATGATTCACCCTTCAAGCTTACTTTCATTATAATAGTTAATTTAATTCTCTTCGAATTAATTGCCTAATAATGTTTATGACTAATTCACATGTATGATCAAGTTATGAATTATTGATCTTCATTTTAAGATGATTCACATTTATATGTGCACATTTTCTTATAATTAGGAACCATATAAGTACATTTGTTGATTTGTAAAGATTAATGATCTAAATCCTATAGAGTATGATTTATTAGAATTATTTCCTCTAGTTTAGCTTCGATGTGTACTTACATGTGCATTTGTTTGATAATGTATATTGAATTGATTGTAGATTAGTTTGATACTTGATGATGCATATTGAATTGATTGTAGTTTAGTTTAACACTTAATTATTTTAAGTTGTAATTGGAATTTAATGTTACATGTTACTGAATATGCATATTGGAGTTTTCTTGAGTTAGTGGCCGGTCGTGAATGAATTAAATATTATGTGGTCATAGACTTACCTTTCCATGGATTATTTGTGTTTATGTGGTTTGTGGATTGTATTATTTGGTGGTGTCCTTGAAGAACTTGGTGCCAATGTGGCTTATTGGGAAGACTCTTGTTGTGGGGAGTATATCTGGACTTGTGTGTACGTGTCGAATCATAAGTGGCCACTAGTTGTAGAGATTCTTGTAAATGGAATGTCTTAGATTTTTTATTTTACAAATATCATTTGTAATCATTTGGGGTGTATTAGAATATTACTTGTTTAAGTCTCATGAGTCGGGGATGGTGGAATGGGACACTATGCCTAAGATGTCAGCCCATGCTAGGTTGCGTGCCCCCCCATCGTGACTTTTGAGCTTCTCTGATATTCTATTTATAAATTGGATTAATAATGGTTGGGTTAATCATGCATACATGGCACGTGAGCATTATTGGGTGCCTAGTCGACTATTTAAAAGATCAGTGTATTGTTCGAACGACCCTTTTTGCATTTTGAATGGGTCCACTATTTGAAAGACCCAATATCATGTATGAATGAGCCAACTATTTGAACGGTCTATTCATTTGTTCAGCTGGATATTCATCCCCAGGCTGATTACATCCATGCATTCATTCATTAATTAAGATTAAGTTGGCAATTGAATATTGTGCGTGAAGTGGATTGTATCTTCTTATATTATACATTAAATTGTAGTTTAGATGTTATAACAATTTGTTTTATATTTATGAAAAATGGATTGTATCTATTCATGTTATACTTTGAATTCTAGATGGATATGTAGTTGGTGTTATACTTGTGAGTGGTGATTGTAATTTGGATATTATATTTTCTTAAATTGTTACTTGAAAATGTAAGTTGTATCTTCTTCTAAATTGCATGTGGTATCTTCCTGTATGTCACTTGTGAAACATAAATTGTTTATTCTTGTATTTTACTTATGAAGTTTACATTGGATATTGTATTCTCTTGAGTATATTTAAATTACATTCTTGACTATTGTAATGCTTGGTAATCTTAGAGGGTATACCTCACTGGGATAGCCATTGATGCTATCAAACCGTATTCAGTTGATGCAGGTTATTTAGATAATGCACCAATCGACATTGGTGTGGGGCATAGAAAGTTGGATGTTCTTACGATTCTATATTATAGTTTTCTTTCAGTATTATGCTGTCCCATTTTTATATTTGAGTCATTAGTTTGTATAAGCCCTATGGGCAACCATTTGTATAAGTTGATATATATTTTAGACACTTCTTCCATGTGTGGTTTGTTTTGCTTCCGTTGCGATTGATCACTTATAAAAAAGAAAAAAAAATTACTGTGAAATGCGGGCTATCCCTGTAAGTTAACTCTCAGGATTTTTGAAAACGAGTACGAAACTCGGGTTATGAAATTCGGGCGTTACAAAATAGGAGCCAAGGTTCAAAAGAAAATAACACAAACATTTAATATTCAAGTTATTCAACAAAAGAGCTACTTTAAGAAAATTAAACAATGTAATAAACAAATCCAAAACTCTGAAAATCAAGTAAAGATAGTTAAGAAAAAGCCCCCGAGTTAAGAAAGAAAATAAGATACCTTTTTTTGAAGCGAGAGAGCTAAACCTAAAATAAAAGGGTTAAAATCGAGCAAAAGGTGAATTAAATGTATATTAAAATAGAACTCATGAGAGTAAGTAAATATTCCTTACTTGAGATCTAAGGTTTCAAATTTAGAAGTAAAAAAAGAAAAAAAAAACTTACAACTAAACAAATAAGAGAAAACTAAGATTGAAATGAGTAAAAATTCAATAAATGAGGGAATCTAATGAGTAGAATCACTAATCTTGAATGTAAAGAGAAACTCTATACGTCAACACTCACAACAACATTGGACTCCTTTTTATAATACCCCATTTGACACCTTAGATTTGGTGTTAAATAGGTGTATTTCAAATTCAAATGGCCATTTTTTGTGTTTGACAACCTTGCATTTGGAGGTAAATGGAATCGAAGGTATTTCAAACCTACTACCTTTTATTGTGTTTTGAAATTTCAGCAAATTACTGAGATTCAAGTGTAATCGAAAGGAAATGCCTTTTTTGCCTCTTTTTTAAGGATTGTGAGTCGCACATGGAACAAAGGTCTCTCCAAGCAACTAATCTACTAGACACATGGCACACTGGTGACACCCAAAACAATTCAATTATCGACTACAACACTAAAATCACATTAATAAAATGATATGAACCATCCAAATGTTGGACATCTAAATGGATAGTTAAAAAAGATTGGTAAGTTGCTTGTTTGTGATCCTTGCATTTGTGGCCCACCCAAGGCTTGAAATTTACACTTTTTTAGTCATAATACATGTTATGGGTGAAAATGGACTGAACAAAGACGATGTTATGATAAAATATAAGAGAACCAAAGGAAAGCGGCTCGGCTCTAGTGCTCGGGCACAACCCCTACATTAAGATCGACAACTTGACCACGAGCTAGGAATTCGACAAATCACCGTGGACTTCTTGTTATACAAATTGAATCATTCTAAATATCGAAAGACTCAACCACAGCCTACTAAACACTCAACTCGGGATGATCATCCTTGTGTCACGCCCTAAACTCGGAAACCGGGCTCACAAAATTTTCGATCACAGAATCCGGCACCGACAACCTCCGTAGTACCTCATTCTCGGCTCTTAGTGCCCATTCACCAGGTTCCGATCCTGCGATGCTACGGGGAGGATTTTCAACATCAGTTTGATTCCTAAGATGCATAACCAAAGATATAACCCACAAACAACAACCAAAAACTCCATCACATTTCCACTATGATTAAAAACTTTATAAGTACAATGAACATAAAGGGAAATACAATGATGATGAACAAAAAGCTCAAAGATGATATGCTATGCGCTCCTGCCTTAGCGCTGCTGCGGTTCAACATCACCTGCATGCAATGGTCGTGCATAAGCTTATGAAAAGCTTAGAAGGTGGTGAAGTGTGTGCATAAGGTAGTAATATAATTATGCAGTATCAGAGTAATGCGGAATATGCTGATGAATCCATGAATACTATTAGTTGTCCAAGGCAATGCGATGCAAGGAATGAATGATGTTGGCCATACTAAGGCCGTGCAATGTGAGATGAAATTCAAGCACACGAATGCTCATCTAAGTCCTCATATCAATACAGCTCAACTCTGAAATATCACCGGGGTCTAGTATACTCCAAGCCAGATTGCCGCCCCATTGCGCGTAACAAGGTGAGTGAAAGAGACCTCACTATCCGTCTGCCAATATCGGACCCGACTCGTCGATAGCGGACCCATTCCTCAAGCTAGTCAAACTTAGCCTAGCTTTTCTCACTCCTTTCGGGTTGGTAAGGCCGCACCCCCTTCCAACCGATCATGACATAGTGGAGAGCATGGCCTCCTGGTATTCGGCTCCCTGTGCTCATGCACCCACTCAGTCTAGATGTTGGAGTAGCCTCCTCATACCATAAGGGTTTAGGGACTTTCACCCAGGGATATCTATAGCACCCCATGTAGAATAAGATTTTTGGTATCCAATACTGCCAACCACGATATGCCTGTTACGGCTATGGCCCTGATGTCGCTAGGGAATATAGTATATATGTCACACAATGCGAGATGCATGAATCACGCAATCCAGTCATATAATAATTATGCGCGTATCGCATGCTCATGTGGGCATCTCCCTTTTTCAGGGAGTCTCATAATAATATGCCCAATAACATGTGCTATGATCAATCACGCATCTCATCACAAGCATGCAGATGATGCGTATGGGCACATATTATAATGTTATGTTGTCATATACTCATAATCAGTATCGATAATCACCATCGATAATCGACACCGATAATCAGGGTCGCTAATCGGTGTCGGCCTCAACAATCGGCACCGATAATCAGCATCGTTAATCAAGGTCAATAGTCGACGTCAGTCTTGACAATCGGCACTGATAATCAGCAGATAAACAAAGTGAGGTCCATAGATGATCAGTCGATCAACCATAGTATAAAGATCAACACCCAACTGTGGTTATATCAAATCTAATAGCACAGAGTCATCCATCTACGGTGAATGAGGCCCACTTATTTGGGTTAACCCACTAAGGGAATGATGAGAATGGGCCTAACAAGGCCTAAGGGAAGGTTATAATGTGGACATCCAACCATTATTGCCCATCAATGTGGACATATAACCAACATTGCTCCCGAGGATTGGCCTACATAAGGAATTCATACACAATGTAACGGCCACACATACATCACGTTGGGCCTTGCTCATGGGCCTCACATATATCGCACTGGGCCGATTCGAATGGGCCGACCAAGTGGGCCGAATCAAAATGGGCCGAATCAAAATGGGCCAATTCAAATGGGCTGATCAAATGGGCCAAATCAATTGGCCGAGTTAAATGGGTCGAGTCGATGGACCAAATCGATTGAGCCAAGTCGATGGGCCTCATGAATATCAAATTAGGCCCACCCTTATGTATTTTGAGATCCGATCTATTCATAAGTTAGCATAAAATAAGTGAAAACCAAATATCAGCTTGGGTGGGAACCACTATGGCACCTAAGAAGTTTTAAATGGTGGATGCCATTGTACCCCATTACTATTGCAAATGGTGAGATCCATTTAAACTTTAGATCTCACTCATTTACCCCATGCCATAAAATGATCTCACAAATGATTGGACGGTTTGGATACAACACATGTATCATGGTGGGTCCCATAGATAGATAGTGTGGATGGAACAGGTGGGACCCATGGAACTTGCTGCCCCGTACAACAGCTGGTGGTGGGGTCCACTTACTACCGTGAACAGCAGCTAGTCCTCAGACCTACTGACGCCTAGTAGGCAACTATATAGTTGTCGTACATGCAGCTTGGCTACTTTTAAGAAAGCAGAGGTGGGTCCCATGTAAGGCCCACCCTTATATATTTTGTATATAATATGATATATATACGTATATATAGCATGGTACAGGCAGCTTTTGTTGGTATTTAAGAGAAGCATAGTTGGGTCCCACATAGGGCCCACCGTCATAAATGTATATAATATATATAACATATATATATATATATATTATAATATATAATATATTATATTATGTATTAATATAATATAATATATTAATATTATATATAAATATCACCACGTTTAGGCCTGGACGGCCTGGACATACATGTGCATCATGGTACCCCACACATGAGGTGGGTCCCACCGTCCAGGGACTGTGGAGACCTCACACGCACCATGGTAGGGCCCTGACTAAATGGATGGACGGTGTGCACACTTCACTGATAGCCACCTGAACTAGGGCATCGCGTAAAGACCTCAACGTTGTAACGAGGTATCTTTCACTCAGCCCACCACAGAAGCTATGGGTCTGGGTGTGGTCAGCGCATCAAGGAGGGCCCCACACGGACGTGGGTCCCACCGTCCAAGGCAGTGAACGGTTTGGATAAAACACATACACCATGGTGTGGCCTGTTGAAAGGGACAGAGGGCATGGATTGGTCCCATAGACCCCACTGTCAGCACACACTCCACTGTTAGCTACTCCCACTGTCAGCTACACTATACTGTTAGCTACTCCCACTGACAACCCCATCTAGCATCCCTAGACGCTGGACAGTTTATATACAACATAGGCATCACGGTGGGTCTCACATGGACGTGGCCCACCGGGTTTAGATCACCCTAATATTTATGTTTTTCCTACATCCAGGCCCACCCCAAGGTGGTCGGTAAAGTGGGCCCTACAGATGGGACGACATGGATCATACATCATAGTGGGGTCCATAATACATGAGAGAGAGAGAGAGAGATCGGTGAGGGTGGAGGGGCCCCGCCACTATGGGCTCCCCTTTGATACAAAGCCTACATCAAGATGAGTCCCACCATAAGTGGGCCCTTACATCACAAAAAGATAAATAAATGGAGATCCAAGATCACTCATCATTCCTTCTTACTCCCTTGGCTTCATTTACTCCTTAGCTTCGATCCTAATGGAGGAGATGAAGTTCGGATGGTTGAGATGGGAGATGAGGGGGTAGGAAGTGGGCCACACACAAGGTTCTCATGGAGGGTAGAATTGCTTGGACGTGTGATATTTTCTTGCTTGGGAAAGGTGATTTTGAGAAATGAGAGAGAGAGGGTTGTAAAGAGAGATAGGTGATGGAGTGATGGGTGTAAGAACTTTTTTACTTTTGAGGTAATTTCTGTAAGAAAGGTATGGGCTTGTGTAAGAACTTTTTGACTTTGGGGTTGCTTGAAAATAGGTGAAAGGTGATGTGTACTTGACATGATGGGATTGATTGATGGATTTAGGTGACACGTTGTAGAGATTCTCTTGGGTTTTTCAATGCACAGTATTTTTCTTAAACTGAACGCGGGGCCATATCTCCTGGCCAGGGTATAGCCTCGGCGCGGGAGTCGCGGCGACAGTGCGGTCACTAGGGTACAAGTCTTAGGTCGAGCTGACTCTGATTGACGGTATGCGTCTCAGGGTCATGCGCAAACGTCGGACAAAGGTTGAAGGTAGTCAAAATTTGACCGGGAAGACTGCGAAGGCCTACAGAATGGTACGGTCTAGGATACGAGGCTTACACCTAGCTTCTAGATCCTAAGGTCAGTTTGAATGGTCGACCTCGAACACTGGTCCCTTTTGCGCGATGATCATCCCTAGATTTTAGATCCCAAGGTTAGTTCGGATGGTCAACCTCAGATGTCAGTCCTTTATGTTTCCAGGTCACAACAATCTGACCTTATCACTTAAAATTATTCCCGAGAATTTTGGGAAACAGCCGAGAGACGGCCATAATGCACGCATGTGATTTAAGGAGCATTTTTATCCATATAACCAATTCTAGGCCCATAAATAGAGGCCCCACCTATAGTAAAAGGTACGCATTATGTTGAGGCTCAAATATCGCATATTGGATCCCATTTATATCTTAGTTTTATAAACATGATACTGCTTAATGTCCTAGTTTACTTATGTTTGTGTAGCAAGGTGAATTTGAGATCTTAGATTGGAAAAATTGTTAAAAGTATGGATTTGACGCTTAAAGGTCACCAAGGAAAAGAATGGATCTTAGGAGACAAAGATTGAAGATTTCAAGGTCCCAAGATTCAAGAAAACTAAGTGGAGAAGGAACGAAGCCAAAAGAATAGGTGCATAATACACAATTACGGTGTCATCGAACAGTTCATTGACATCGAGGACACGTTTGATAATATCGAACACGGGTCAATGACATCGAATTTATGAAGAAGAATCAAGTTGGTCTTTGGACAAATTAAAGACATTTTTTGATGACTCAAGAACTTGTTTGATAACTCGAAGCTTTGCTCAATGACATCAAAGACCTACTCGATGACATTGAATTTTCTGTGGAATTTTGGCAAAACTTGTTGGACATATTAGACACCATTTTTTATTACTCGAAGAACTCCTTGATGAAATCAAAGATCTGCTCGATGACATCGAAGGTCTCTTCGATGACATCAAATTTCTTAAAGAAATTGGAATAACTCTCTGGATGATTTTGGACACATTATCGATTCCTCGAATAATACTCGATGACATCGAAGGTAAGTTTGATGACATAAAAGGTTACAGAGTCTGGATAAAGCTACAAAAGTACAGAAAATGTATGTATAAAAGACACCTTCGATGACATTGAAGCCTGTTCAATGTCATTCAATGAATCGCGCAAAGTTACACTGAGTGCATAAATTTGAGGCAGTTTTTGAATTTTTCCGAGGTGTGGCACAACTATAAATATGAGTCCCCATGGCATCCCTGGGCATAATCTAGGGTTTGAGGAGTGGAGCAAAAGGGTGGAAAGCTGCCGTCAAGAGTCTTTCTTCCTCTTTCTTAGTTATTTTTTGTTATTTTTCATCTTTTCTTCTAAGGTTTTAGTTCTAATCATGATTATGGTTGGATAAACCTCTTAGCTAGGGCTAAGAGGAGAAGCTTGTAGCATGATGAGATGTTTTCTATTACTTTAATTCATGTTTATGTTGAACTCTCTTTTGTTCTAGTTTGATTCTTAAGGAATACTTTCAGTTTTTAATGGTTTATTGTGACTCAAACTACAGTAGATCTGCAATGACTTTGAGTATCTTCTGTTCATCAATTGAGATTGTGAAATTAAGAAATCCTGTTGTTCACCATCATCCATGGGTATGGTTGGATGATGGAATCCCTTTTAATCTTCATGATTCTCTTATGTTTGGTTATGAGATTGATATATCCTATTGTGAGCTATTGTCTCCTGGGCATGCTTTTGTGATGGAATCACTTCCAGTTCTCACAATTCTCATCCATTAAGAATTAGGTCAAAGGAAGTTCATATTTAGTTTTACTGAGATATCTTCCAATTGGATAAGATGAGACTCTGATTCCAGTCTTATCTTTGAATTAAGCATAGATCTCCCTGATCTTTACAAGTGGATCCTTGGAAACCCTTGTTCCCACCTTTAATTTCTTAAGTTTCTAATTCCATACAACACAATTACTCCCTTTATTTCTAGATTTAGATTTGTATCTTTTTCTAGCTCTACTTCTAGTTGTTTTCAAAATTATTCACGAGATTAGTGCCTGTGGATTCGACCTCAGTCTCATTGAGATTATTACTACATTGTGACCCTACACTTGGGGTTGTGAACACATTAGTTACCTTAAATCGACTAGACCCAAATTCATCAAGGGTGCTAACTTAGGCATCAGAGGTTCCCTTTGCCATAGTCATGGTCCCCTTTGCCCTCTTTGTGTTGTAAGTACCTAAAGATCTCACAAGGGTTACCCAGATTTCAGCATTAAGAGTTTGGCGCCGTCTGTGGGAAATGACATCAAGTCCATTGCCTTCTTACAAAGAGTTCTATAATGGAGAAAAGAAGGAAGAAAGCCCCGGTTGGCACTGCTGCAACAACTCCCTCACCAGCAAAACACTCTGCAGACTAAGGCGACCCACCTTCCCAGCAGCGGATTGATTATGCTCCTGCAGTGCCTAGGCTAAGGTCCCAGAATCCGCCGAGGGGCGGGGGGCTTGTCTCTTTGGAGAATTAAGTTGAGGCTCTGAATAACAATATGCGTCGACTTATGCAAATCCTAAAAAGGCAAAATCCACCCCGACCCTGAAGTAGAAAGTGGCACTACCATGGAACAGTCCCGACATCCACAGGATCCACCGTATCCCCTCGGAATAGGATTGCGGTCGACATAGCCCACCTAGGTGCCTACTCGAGCTGCAAGAATGGCTACTCTCACCGACTCTGATCTGTGCCATACATTGGAAGTAGGAGAGAACGAAGTCCCATGGGAAGAAGAGCTTAAAGAGTTGAGGGGCGAGATTGGAGATATTCGCCATGCTTACTACATACAAGTTCCGACCTCTATAGAAGCCATGATGGAGGTGAATGAGCCACCACTCACCGATGACATCATTGGGGCTCAACTCCCGTCCAAATTCTGGATGCCCCATATCGCCCCTTACTCCGAGCACCTGGTATCGTTTAAGGCATGGATGAAGTTTCATGGTGCTTCAACATCAGTCATGTGTAGAGCATTCTCCCTGACCTTAATAGGGGTAGCGCCTTAATGGTTCTGACAACTCAAACCCAAATCCATCAGTTCCTTCATGCAGCTCAGTAAGACCTTCATCACTCAATTTATCAAAGGGAAAGACAGGTGAAAGTCGGTAACCCACCCCCTCACTATTACTTAGAAGGAAGACGAACTGCTGAAGGATTATATTGCATGCTTCAACCAAGAAGCCATGCAAGGGCAGGGCTATTCAGATCAGATAGCCCTAGCTTCCATGATGGCTGGTTTGAAGGAGGGAAGATTCCTCTTCTCCATCGGTAAGAATCCTTTAACAACATTGGCTGACCTTGTCTCTCTAAAGAATTAAGTCGAGGCTTTGAATAACAATATGCATCGACTTATGTAAATCCTGGAAAGGCAAAATCCACCCCCCGACCCTGAATTAGAAGGTGCCGTTGCCATGGAACAGTCCCGACCTCCATAGGATCCACAGCATCCCCTTGGAATGGGATTGTAGTCAGCATAGCCCAGCTAGGTGCCAGCCCGAACCGCAAGAATGGTTGCTCTCATCGACTCCGATCTGTGCCATACGTTGGAAAATTGAAGGCATGGAAAAGATCCTGATGCGGTAGGAGAGAGCGAAGTCCCTTGGGAAGCAGAGCTTAAAGAGTTGAGGGGCAAGATTGGAGATATTCGTCAAGCTTACTGCGTATAAGTTCCAACCTCTATAAAAGCCATGGTGGAAGAGAATGAGCCACCACTCACTGATGACATTATTGGGGCTCAACTCTCGTCCAGATTCTGGATGCCCCATATCGCCCCTGACTCTGAATTTGGCGACTCAGCCGAGCACCTGGTATCATTCAGGGCATGGATGGAGTTTCATGGTGCTTCAATATCAGTGATGTGTAGAGCATTCTTCCTGACCTTAACAGGGGCAACAATGAAATGGTTCTGATAACTCAAACTCAAATCCATCAGTTCCTTCATGCAGCTCAGTAAGACCTTCATCACCCATTTTATCGAAGGGAAAGACAAGCGAAAGTCGGCAACCCACCTCCTCACTATTACTCAGAAGGAAGACAAACTGCTGAAGGATTATATTGCATGCTTCAACTAAGAAGCCATGCAAGTAGAGGGCTATTCAGATCAGATAGCACTGACTTCCATGATGGCTAGTCCGAAGGAGGGAAGATTCCTCTTCTCAATCGGTAAGAGTCCTCTAACAACATTGACTGACCTTCTCAACTGAGCTAAAAAATATTGCAATGCCGATGAAGTTTTTAGCTCTCGAAAAGCCACTCAGAGTGCTTGGAACTCGGCTAAAGACAAGAGACATAGAGAGGAGCAACCATCGACTGTCAGCAATAAGAGAAGAAGAGACGATGACTCGACTAAGAGTCACTACCCAAACCGGCAACTAGAAAGCCGATTCAGATCCTATACTTCCTTGAACGCTAGCCCTGAACAGGTTCTTATGGAGGTATGTGATAAAAGACTCTTAAGGTAGCCGAACATGATGGAAATCGATGCTGACAAGTGGGACAAGCGGAAGTATTACTACTTCCATCGCGACCACGACCATGATACCAGAGATTGTTTCAATCTCAAGGAAGAAGTTAAAACCCTTTTCCACAATGGACGATTGTGGGAGTATGTTAATGTAAGACCCATATCTTGGTCCGTACATTTCCGTAGACTTCCGCGGTCTTACTGGTCGAATTTCGGCGACCTTCGACCCTTAACCGATATCGACGCGTGACCCTGATTCATATACCGACGATCCGAGTCGACTCAACCCGAGATCAATACCATAGCGACCCCGCCATCGCCGCGGTTCCGATACCACGACTCGCGCGTCGAGGCGATACCCTGGTCAAGAAATGTGGGTCAACGTTCGGTACGAGAAAACGTCGCGCGTTGCGAAACCCAAGGGAATCTCTACGAAGTGTCACATCAATCACATCAATCCCATCAATCAATCAATCCATCAAGCCATCACATGTCAAGTACACACTACTTTCACCCTTTTTCCCAAGCAACCATAAAAGTCTTCCAAAACCATACCTCTCTTACACAAAAAGCCACAAAAGTCAAGCTTTTCTTACACCTCCCATACTTCTCTTACACAAAAGCCTCAAAAGTCAAGTTTTTCTTACACAATCATCACTCACCACATCCATCCATCACTCTCTCTCTCTCCCTTTACAACTCTCTCTCTCTTTCTCTCTTTCTCATTTCAAAAATCCCAAAGCCAAAGAGATCCCACGTATGGAATTTTGCAAGAACTCCTAAGCTCCAAGTGGCCCACCTTCCTACCCCAAAATCTCCCATCTCAACCCTCCATTCCTCATCTTAACCGTTGAAAATCAAGCTAAGGTGCCAAGGAACCCCTAAGAGCGAGAAGATCAGACGGTGGGTGCCTCTATAGGGTAGTTTTTCTTATTTTTATGGTGGACCAAGTGAGGCCCACCGATCAATGGTGTGGATCTCACTTGGGACCCTAAGTTGAGGCCGATGGCCTACTTGGATCATCATGATCATTCCATGATGGGGCCATTCTCCATGGACCCCATCATGATGTTTATTTTCTTTAGAAAGGTCATCTAGACCATCCATATTGGTGGGGAAAGGATCCCCACCGTTGATCTTCAGTTTTGATGGTCACATGTGCAAATTGACCCACTTGATGTATGATTTCATGTAAGGGAAGGCCCATAATGTCGGGGTCCCTCCATCACAAGCCGTGTCCCACTCTCCATGTCTCTCTCCCTTTTATCTATTTTCTTTTATTTTTTATTATTATTATTGCAATAGGGTGTGGCCTATTTAAGTGGACCCCACCACAAGACCGTTATTTTTTTAAAATCACCAATGTGGCCCACTTTAGGTGTGGAATATCCACAATATTTTCCATGTGGTGGCCCACCTAATTAGGCCCACCACAATACTTGTAGGAGTCCACCGTCCAGCGTCTGGGACGCTGGACGTCCCTGTACAAAAAAAAAAGAAAAAGAGTGAAACTTTTAGGTGGTCCACTTGCTTAGGCCTCACTGTGATGTATTTACACAATCCAAGCCATCCATCCTTTTACCTATAGCATTTTAGCCGTTGGGTAGAAGTTTGGGGCTGATTGGAAGACCTGGTGGGCCATGGCGTCAAAGAACGCATCATTACCATTCAAGATCATTATCTTGTCTTATTTCACTTTCCAAGCATAAAAAAAAATTCAAACTTTGGACTCTTTTTGTCTGTTGCAAGCTGTAGAACACCATGGCTGGAGTGGATTTCCAGGTAGCGGGCCCCAAGCTTGAGTTTTGGCAAAAATCGAAATTTAGGAGAGAGAGAGGAGGAGGCTTGCCTCTGCCACTGTCAGCGGCAGCACGCTGCACGCGGCAGCGTACAGCGCCCGGGCGGGCGGGCGTCCAGCAGGCCACCCACGGCTGCTGTCGTGGGCCCCACCTTGATTATTATATGCCATCCACACCGTCCATGAGGTGGGTCCCATCCTCAGGTGGGCCCCCTCCAAATTTCAGGTAGATCAAAAACTCAGGTGGCCCACACCACGTGAAACAGTGTGGATTGAATTCTACCATTGAAAGATTTTTGGGGCCCACAGAAGTTTTTGATCAAGATGAAATTTATGTTTTCCCTTCATCCAGGTCCGGGTGACCTTATGAACGGTTCGGATGGCATTTAAGCCCTGTGGTGGGCCACATTTGTGGGACCCATGATAATGTGTATTTTATTCTCACCATCCATAGCCCGTGGACGGTGAGACTCACCATGGTATATTTGTTTCACCCACCGTCCAGCGGACGGTGGGGCCCTATTGCACATATTTTACACACGCCGTCCACCTGCATTTGATGATGGGGCCCACTGTCAGCTGCCCATAGTGATCTCTGTGGGTCCCTTGAGACCAAATAAGATTCATCTAATATCAAGAGGACCACACTGCAGAAAACAGTGTTGAGAGGGCGTCCACCATTGAAATCCTTTTTGAATGGGGTCACAGCCATTCTGGGTCAATTTGAAAGTTATTTTTCATCTTGATTCAGGTCATGTCTGTGTGACCTTATGAACAAATTGTATGGGGAATTAGATGATATGGTGGGCCTTGATATTTCCAAACGATGGGAATCATTATCACCACGGTAAGTTGGAGTGTGGTCCATGTGATTTAGATATCCCTTTGAATACTCTAAAATGATCCTTAAGAATAAATGAACAGTGTAATTGGTGCAACCACTTGATAAAGGATAGACCCATTGGTGTGGTCGAATTGAGTTTTGTTTGGCCCAATTGGTGTGGCCCATTGGTCACATATTAGACTCATGAGACTAAGCTCATTTGATGCAATCCAAGGCCCACGGGTTTGACCCATTGCAATGCACTTAAGACCCATTGGTGTGGCCCATTTATGTGGCCCATCTGATGAATAAAAGGCCCATAGGATATGGCCCATTTGATATATATGTAAGGTCCAATGGGGATAACCTACGGTCTATTGTAATGTGTAAATCCATTACAGACTAAGTACTGATGTTTACAAAGATCGTGCCTTGGGAGCAATGTTGGTTTGACGTCCACATTGCGAGTGTAATGTTGGTTGGATGTCCACATTACGACTCTCCTTAGGGCCCATTACTGGGCCGTACTTATCGTGTCTAGGCCGTCCAGGTCCATCTGCATTATAAGATAGTTCATTTTATTATAACATGTTTAGTACGGTTTCATGACTCATGATCATACGCATCATATGTATGCTTGACGTGAGAATTGTCTGATCATAGCATTTGCCTTCGGGCAGGTTGTTTATGGGCTCCCGGTTAGGCGGTGTTGACCTACATGAGCGCACGATACGCGCAGGATTTGATGCATGACTGGATAGCGTGAATCATGCATATCGCATTTGTATGACATGGATATTGTACGCCCTAGCGACATCGGGGTCGTAACTTCTACAGATGTATCGTGGTTAGCAGGATTGGATACCGAAAATCTTATTCTACATGAGGTACTATAGATATCCCTGGGTGAAAGTCCCTAAACCCTTATGGTACCAAGAGGTTGCTCCAACGTATAGACCGAGTGGGTAGATGAGCGCTAAGTGCCGAATACCAGTTGGCTGTGATCTCTGCTGTGTCGTGGTCGGTTGGAAGGGGGTACGGCCTTACCCGCCCGAGAGTAGGGGGCAACGCTAGGCTGAGTTTGACCAGCTCGAGGAATGGGTCCGCTATCGACGAGTCGCGCCCGATATTGGCAGACGGATAGTGTGGTCTCTTCCACTTACCTTATTGCGCACGATGTGGCGACAATCTGGTTTAAAGTGTACTAGACCCCTGTGATATTCCATATTTTGAGCTGTATTAATGTGTGGACATAGATGAAGATCTGTATGCTTGAGTTGCATTGTACATCGCATGGCTTGGGAATGGCCGATACCATTCATGTCTTGCATCGCATAAGCCTTGGTACGACTCATGATATTATAGATCCATCTGCATATTCCGCCTTACTCTGACATTGCATGTTCATATTACTACCTTGCGCACACACTTTCACCACCCTCTAAGCTTTCTATAAGCTTATGCATGACCGTTGCGTGCAGATGACGTTGGTTCGTAGCAGCGCTGAGGCAGGAGCACGTTGCAGAGCGTTTTGGAGTTTTTATTCTTTACCACTATATTTCCCTTTATGCTCATTGTACTTGTAAAGTTTTTGATCATAGTGGAAATGTAATGGAGTACTTGGTTGTTGTTTGTGGGTTATGCCTTTGGTTATGCTTATTACGAATCAAACTGATATTGAAAATCCTCCTCGTAGCATCCTAGGATCGGAACCTGGTGAATGAGAGATAGGAGCCGAGAATGGGGTTCTACGGAGACTGTCGGCGTCGGATTCGGCAATTGGAAATTTTGTGAGCCCGATTTCTGAGTTTGGGGCGTGACAGTTAAAAGGAGAGAGGAACATCTAGATCGAAGGAACGAACAACATGACAACGGGAATGGTAAAGAAGACATGAGAGAAATCTACACCATATTTGGTGGTCTTGCAGGGGGAGGAGATTTGAACTAAGCTCGCAAAGCCTACACCAGAAGTTTAAGTAATAGCATCTTAGAACATTATATCGACCTCACCTATAGACCCTTGAAAGAGAAAAATGTGGTTTCTTGCGACCTGACCTTCGCTGAAGAAGACGCCCATAGAATTCTCCACCCCCACGACGACACTCTGGTGGTAGCCATGACTATGACTACTTGTAAAGTATATTACATCTTCGTGGACACTGACAGCTCAACCGACATTCTCTTTGCAACTACAAAAAAATGGGGATATGAAGATATTGACTTCGACCTGTTAAAACTCCCCTACCAGGGTTCGCAGGAGAAAATGTCACTTTCGATGGATCTATACAGCTCCCAGTGACCATGGGTGAAAGATAAAATCAGATCACAATGATGATCAACTTTTTAGTGGTTGATTGCCCATCTATTTACAATGCGATCCTCGGACGACCATCCCTTAATGCCATGCGAGCAGTGGTTTCAACTTACCATCTCATGATGAAGTTTCCAATCGAGTATGACGTCGGGCATGTTAGGGGATACCAGCGTAATGCTCGCCAATGCTACTCCACAGCCTTGATAATAGGAGCACAGTATCGTGCAATGACCATTACTTCCTTGACCCTCGAGAGGAGTCACTTGAGAGAGGGTCTACCATGGAAGACTTTATAGCTTCCCCCTCCCGAGAATAGACCAATTGGTCGATAACACGACAAGACATGAGCTCTTGAGCTTTATGGATGCATATTCGGGCTATAAACAGATTGTCATGCACTCCCGTGACAAATAGAAGATGTAACACCCTGAAAATCGGGGGTCGTGTATAAACTCAACTCCCGAGTTCCAGACCGTCACTTATGCAACAAAAATGGTTATGATTCAATGTTGTCTGATTTAAAGCATTCACATGAGTAAAAGTATACCAAAACTGCAATTCATACTTCAGATCCAGTGATAAAAGCAAGCGGAAGACTAAACAATGTATATATCACTGTATGGAAAAACAAAGTAATCTCATTTGTCTCCAAAGTATGACTACATCTCTGAGTCTCATTTACATATACATAACAAAAGAATAATGTTCAAAAGAAAGTCCCACTGAGGTCCCCTCGATCCAGGTCACCTACGGGAAGCCGTCATGATACTGCATATACGAGAACTCATCCTGGTCCTCGTCGATCTCTGGCTCCACCTCCTGGATCTCGTCCTCACCTGCAGCTACAACAGGGTCTGGTGGGTGTTGCAAACACCATCCCGTAACGTAGGAATGAGTGATCAACTCAGTGGAATCATAGAGCAAAGATTAACATGTTCACAATTCAATCACGTGATAATAGTAAAGCAGTAAATCAGACAATCCTAATACTGTTATTAATGCAAGATGATATGACGTGATGTATGCCCTCACCAACGATCACCCTTATGCAGCAACATCTTACGACCGCGGCGTGCCACACTCCCTAGAGTGCTCCACATCTTCTAGGCACATGTAATGCTATGGTGATATGATTTCCAAGTTGTTATTAGTCCATTCAAACAGCAGGATTGGGAAACTAAGGTACTTCCCTTGTATCAATCCCAACACAGATCTTGTCTAAGGTCGTCACTCCTAGAAATCTCATACGATGTATATTTCGTAGGTTACTGCAAGGGCTGCCAGGGCTGTTGCTCGCACTCGTTGCACCGCTCCCCCATCACCTTATCAATACAGGCCTACCGTACTCTACTGCAACGGAAGGGTCGTTGCCTCCCGTGGACTCAGAATACGCTCGCGGTCACTACAAAGGGCTCGTCGCCTGATCAGTGTAGGCCGACAGCTAGAATATAGTGTCCCATACCACCATAATCTGCTCACGAGTTTAGGTGCTCACTGGTCACTACGGGGAGGTTTGTGGCCCCAGCGTAGGCCGACAGCTCGACCACGGTGTCCCATACCACCATGCCCGGCTCATGAGTCTTCGTGGATCAAGGTACCACGGTTAACAGGGTTTACAATGGTAAGTTCAGTACCCTAGGTTCAAGCAGTTATGACACATACAAGGTGAACATACATCGGCCAGTCGGGTTACTTGACGGGCTCGACTAGCGCGATCGCATCTCAAGTCGAACGACATGAAGTGCGTAAAACACTTCGCGTAGCCTAACCACTGCCGCCAACTCTCAACACGAATCACGTTCATCGACGCGTCGTTCGTGGCTATGACCAGTCAGCCACGAATTCGCTCGGTTACCGACTGCCTGGACTAAGTCTAGTCCCACACATCTATGGAATCCTATCAGCACTATACGCAAAGGTATTGGAATTGAAATACATCATGTGAGCATGTTAACACATGTTATAACATTCAACTTAAGCAAATCTTCAAGGCATACTTTCTATGCATGTAATGCAATCATGCATAAGGTAAACATGTAGGAAATCATTTAGGTCAGCATATTAATCATGAAATCAATCTCAAACTACTACATAACATTATTTAATTCAATACATACTAATACAAGCATTTATACAAACACATACACTACACACTTAAGTCCACATATAGTATGTCGACCCAAAGCGCGCAACTTGGCGAATCTCTTCACCAAACTGATTATGCAAGCATTCCTAACTCTCTAATGCGGCGACAAACCATGTCAATCACGTCAGCAAAATATGCATGTAGACCGTACTTCCTACAAATGACTAAAATGCCCTAAATCCCATATTCTTCGTTAATTTACGAAACAGGAAACGGAGAGCATGTTGTACATGTCAAACGGCGATGCCGTCGATAATCTACTATTAAACGACATTGAAAGCGTTGTAAACCGTCAATCAAAGCGTCTAAAATCCTCACCTAGTCTCTTACGGTTGCAGGATTTTGAACGGAGCGTGTACGCTTCGTCTACGGCTGTAGGAGAACCTGATTTATGGAATACGTTAGCTAACATGCCATGAATCTACGTAAACCCTAAATCAGCAAGTTTTTGGGATTATTCTATACCTGAAAAAGGGAGAAATCACCAGCCAGGTAATTGGAAGGAAGTGCTGAAGCAGCAACTGTCGGTAGCTCGGAAGCGGGAAAAATCCCTTCTTCTCTTTCTCTCAAACTCTCTCTCTTTTTTTCTCTAGGGTTACAAATTTCGGATGGAAGGGAGAAATGAGGGTTTCAACCCCTTTTATAAGCTTAAAATTGTCGAAAATAGGCTCCGGGACGAAGTTTACTTAGTGCCTATCCATTTCGGGGCTGTTTCGGTCCAAAAACTGCTTTCTGGTGGTCCCCTGGTCGATTGCGATCAGACTTAAGCTCATGGGTACCAGATGTACCTCGTATTAAGTTTTCAGTCTGGCAGGGTTCGCAGATCGCACGTGGCGGACCAGTTTCAGTTCAGCGGTCACCGCACATAGATCAGGGCTGAAAGTCTCATGATAATAAATAGAAATTTTTCCTGATCCGAGGGTGTAATCTGGATGAATTCTGACGGTCAGAACGCTTAATACTGACGCGTCAAGTCGTGTGCCAGATTTGAATTTGAAATTCCAAATTCGTCCCTATTCGCGGTCGCTTCAGTCCGGGTTCAACGAAATCGTCTGTGGTTATCGGTTTGACTTGATTTTCGAGATGATTGTCAAGTCCAGCTGGGCGGTTCTAACGGTCTAAGATAGGAGGTATCGGACCTTCGACGCGCAGTCTAAATCCAATACAAAATTTCAATATGGTCCAGAGAACAAACCTGCTTAGAGTTTGATCCGAGGTTATAGAGTATTGTAGAGTTGTCTGTTCTACTCGATTTGGGTCTTGTAGAACGTATTTAAAGTGATCAGGTACTATTTCCCAGCTACTCTAGCGTTGCGCTAGCTAACTTACGCTTAATTTCCATGGAAATTATTTCTACGCGATTTCGGGTCAAATCGGTACTCGAACTCAAGTACGGATTTTTCATGGGCGTTACAATCTGCCCCCCTTAACAAATAATTTCGTCCTCGAAATTTGTACCTTTTCGTACTCCTCGAGAAGCTGTGGGTAGTTCTTTCTGATCTCGGCTTCTGTCTCACAAGTAGCCTCCTCCTCAGTATGATGCGTCCATAATACCTTCACAAGGGGAATCACCTTGCTACGCAGTACCTGCTCCTTCCTGTCTAAGATGCGTGTCGGTCGCAGGATATAAGTAACATCCTCTCCTAACTGCACCTGCTCCCATCTGATGATATGGGAAGGATCAGCAACGTACTTCTTCAGCATAGAAACATGAAATACGTTGTGGACACTCGCGAGGGGCGTGGGTAAAGCCAATCGGTAAGCCACTGCTCCCACACGATCGAGGATCTAGAATGGACCAATGAATCGCGGTGCCAGCTTCCCCTTCTTCCTGAACCGAAGGACTCCCTTCATAGGGGAAACTCGCAAAAACACGTGATCCCCGACTGTGAACTCAAGTGGTCTCCGTCTCGTATCGGCATAGCTCTTCTGTCTGCTCTGCGCTGTAAGAAGCCGACGTCGAATAATATCGATCTTCTCTGACGTCGCCTGCACTAACTCTGGGCCGATCAAGCTACGCTCACCGACCTCTAACCAGCAATGCGGTGCGCGACAAGGTCGCCCATACAGCGCCTCATAAGGTGCCATGCCGATACTCGCCTGGAAGCTATTATTGTACGCAAACTCCGCATATGCAAGACAGTCATCCCAACTGTCCTTGAAGTTCAATGCGCAAGCTCGCAACATGTCCTCCAGGATCTGGTTCACTCGCTCTGTCTGTCCGTCCGTCTGTGGGTGGAAGGCAGTACTGAACTTCAACTTCACACCCATAGCCTCCTGAATGCGAGTCCAGAAAATAGAAGTGAACCGCGTGTCTCTGTCCGACACGATCTCTAACGGAACTCCATGCAGACGCACAATCTCTCGGATGTACAATCTAGCCAGCTCGTCTGCAGAGTTCGTAACTCTGATCGGTAGGAAGTGCGCCGACTTCGTCAATCGGTCGACGATCACCCAAATGGAATCATGCCCCTTCCTCATCTTCGGCAACCCAGAAATGAAGTCCATGGAAATGAAATCCCACTTCCACTCTGCAATCGGCATAGGCTGCAAAAGTCCAGATGGTCGGTGATGCTCTGCCTTCACCTGCTGACAAGTGAGACAACGGGACACGAACTCAGCTATGTGGGTCTTCATACCTTCCCACCAATACGTCCTCTTCACATCACGATACATCTTCGTGCTGCCTGGATGCATCGCGAGTCTAGTAGAATGTGCAGCCTCGAGAATCTCTCGTCTCAAGTCAGGGACATCTGGGACGCATAGGCGGCCACGGTAACGTAAGCCCCCATCCATACCAACTCGCCAGTCGGCGTCAGCATCATCACCGGCCTGCTCTCGAAGCTCAGTAAGATGAGCGTCGTCCCTCTGCGCTTCGATGACTCGGTCATCGATCTGGGATCGCACCTGTACGTGTGCGATGAACTCGAATGGCTCCTTTACGGTGAGTTTCTGCTCAAAGTCTCGCAAAAACTCCACCATATCCCACTCGGCAACCATCAGCGGAGCCGCAAACTCTATCGCCTTCTTGCGGCTCAACGCATCAGCCACAAGGTTCGCCTTCTCAGGATGGTAAGAGACTTCAAACTTGAAGTCCTTCAGCGTCTTCATCCATCGCCGCTGCCTCATATTCAAGTCTCGCTGCGTGAATATGTACTTGAGGCTCTTGTGGTCGCAAAAGAGCTCGAACTCCTCTCCGTAGAGGTAATGTCTCCAGAGTCTCAGTGCGAATATCACGGCTGCCAACTCTAGGTAGTGTGTAGGGTAATTCTCCTCGTGCTTCCTTAATTGTCTCGAGGCATACGAAATTACCCTGTCCCTCTGCATAAGGACACAACCCAAACCAACGCTAGACGCGTCAGTGTATATAGTGTATCTAACCCCTTGCTCTGGCAATACTAGCACAGGGGCGGACGTAAGTCTGTCCTTCAGCTCCTGAAAAGCTGACTCCGCCTTATCATTCCAGGCGAACTTCACGTCCTTCCGTGTCAACTGAGATAAGGGTCTCGCGATCTTCGAGAAGTCCTGAATGAAGCGCCGATAGGAGCCAGCGAGTCCCAAGAAACTCCTCACCTTAGTGACAGAACCAGGCTGCTCCCAGTCCTGTACCGCAGCTACCTTAGACAGGTCAACTGCCATGCCATCTTTGGACACCACGTGTCCCAGAAACTTCACCTCCTGCTTCCAGAAGTCGCACTTCTTATACTGTGCGAACAACTGATGTCGTCTGAGCGTATCAAGGACCAAACGTAAGTGCTCCTCATGCTCCTCTCGACTCCTAGAGTACACCAAAATGTCGTCGATGAAGACAACGACGAATCGATAAAGGAAAGGCTGAAATATCCGGTTCATCAGATCCATGAATACGGCCGGCGCGTTCGTAAGACCGAACGACATCACGAGGAACTCGTAGTGGCCAAAACTGGTCCTGAATGCTGTCTTCTGCACGTCCTCATCCCTGACGCGCAGCTGATGATAACCTGACTGAAGATCAATCTTCGAGAAGTACTGCGCTCCTCTCAACTGATCAAACAACTCATCGATCCTGGGCAAAGGGTACTTGTTCTTCACCGTGAGCTGGTTCAGCCTGCGATAATCAATACACAATCGCAGCGAACCATCCTTCTTCTTCACGAACAAGACCGGTGCTCCCCAAGGAGACACACTAGGCCGTATAAAGCCAAGCTCTAGCAGACCATCAATCTGCGTCCTCAACTCCTCCATCTCACATGGTGCCATGCGATACCTCGGCAGTGAGACGGGTGTAGAACCGGGAATCAGATCGATAGTGAAATCGATCTCACGTCGGGGCGGCAAACCACGGATCTTACTGAACAGATCCCCGAACTCAGAAACAACTGGTGTCTGCTCAAGTACCTGGGCACCAGCGTCGCGCAATAGAGTGGCGTAGCTAAGAATGCGGAAAGGAAGATTTACCCGCACTGAAAATGTGAAGGATGCACCCTCAGGCTCGTACGCTGTGACTATACGAGTCTCGCAGTCAATCTCGGCTCTCGCTGCAGTCAACCAATCCATGCCAAGAATGACGTCGAGATAAACGAGCGAGGGATCGACGACCAGATCAAGAGTCATCGTCCTGCCTCCCAGATCAACCAAACAACCCTCACACATCTGGGTGACATCCGAAAAATCTCCATGAGCTGCAAAGACTCGCACGCTATCCATAGTGACAGTCTGTAACCCAAGACGCCTGACTACGGCACGCGATATCAAAGAAATCGTGGAACCAGTGTCCACCATGACAAGAACGGGAGTACCTCCGACATGGGCCGTGACCTCGAAGGCTGAATGCTGAAAAGTCGGCGTCGTAGCTGCCTCAGCGGTCAATGCATGAACTCGAGCCTGCTGTGGCCGGTTCGGCTGCTGTGTCAAGGGCCGTGGAGGCTGTCGAATCTGCGATACTGTGGGTCTGAAAGAAGGATGCGCAGGAGCTGACCGTATAGGCGGCGCTGATATCGCCTGTGGACATACACGATCAATCTTCTGCGGCGGCGAGAACCCACTGTCCCGCATCCTCGAAAAGCAACCTGCGCTAAGTGGCCCGTCCTCCCACAGTATGTGCATGATAAATCAGGGCACCGAAACGGTGGTACAGGCGCCGTGGTCCTGGTAGGAGGATCAAAGCGAGGCCTCTTTCCCGCGAAGGGCCTGTCTGGTAAATCCGGTCGCGGCCTAGAAGTAGTCGGGCCTCGAGATCGCGCAAGTCGATCTACGTCCTGCTCTGCCCGCATGGACATGTGAACCAACTCCGCATAGGAAGGAAAACTGACACAGCACATCTTCGACCGAATATCCGGTCGCAAGCCCTCCAAAAAGCGCCGTATGCGCATCTACTCATCAGCTAGAATCGTCGGGACGTACCTGCCCAACTCTGTGAACCGATGCTCATACTCGGTAACTGTCATCGCTGCCTGCCTGAGACGGAGAAACTCATTCTCCCTCTCGTGCCTGTAGGTCTGGGGATAATACTTCTCATGGAAGCGGAACTCAAATGCTGCCCACGTCCATACGAAATCTGCGGCAACAGTCCGCAATATGCTATCCCACCACATACTGGCCTCTCTCTCAAACAGGAAGGTAGCCAGCTCTACCTGCTCAGCCTCGGTACAGTGCAACATCCGCAGAATCTTCGACACTGGGTCGAGCCAGAACTCAGCCTCCTCGGGTCTGTGAGAACCCGTGAAAGTAGGAGGCCGCAAGTGCTGAAATCGCTCCAGAAGGCCCCGCGTGTCGGCAGGATTCCCCGCAGGGAAAGCAGGCTGCGCAGGATGTGCTATGCCCTCATCCTGGGCGTAAGTATAGGCATCCTCAGCTGGATGCGCAGGTGGTGCAGGTGGAGTAGATGTAGTCGCACCCCCACCCTGGGCTAAAGTCCCCACTATGGTGGTCAGGAGCTGCTGCTGCTGTAGCATCATAGCCATCATCTGCTGGAATCTATCAGGGGGTGGAGCAGGCTGTGGCGGATGAGGTGCGAAAGTAGATGCGCGCTGTGGCTCTCTAACTGATGGTGTAAATGGCGGTGGTCCATCTGTAGGACCAACAGCAGGCTGAGACGATCGAACCGTCTCAGGAATCGGGCCCACAGCAGGGTCCGGACGAGTGCCAGACTGAGAGGGAGTCTGATCCATCTGCTCTGACAATGAAAGCCGAACCGCGCTCCTCGTAGTCTTAGGTGGCATTCCCTATATTCAAAATAGGGTGCAACCTTGTCAGTCTCAATTGTACAAATACACCACAATCATTCACTTAAAGAGTCAAAGGCATTCCATGCATTTCAATTAATCAAAATTGTCACAATACAAGGGATATATCCTTACAAGCATCATGACTAGAATTACATGGAAACTAAGACAGTTAAGCAACAGCAACATAAGCAAAGCACTAGCCCTAATAGGCTTTACACACATAAAACAGGAAATGACTAACTACTGATAAAAACATCAAAGATCGCATCGCTAGTCGGAGTCTGGTGACGGAGGAGGAGCACCCTTATCCTGTAAGCAACACAGGATTGCCTTCAAGGTGCGAGTCACCTTGCCAAACTTCTTCTTTGTAACGGCCTTGGCATCAGCGACCTCTGCTCGAAGTTCTTGGACTTCCCTTCGCAAAGCGGTCTGACTCTCCTCCATCCGAGCAATGCGATCGTCGATAGTAGTCTGCGCAGAAGGAGGAGGGCTCTCATCAGTATCCTGAGCCTCCTCTTCTGCTTCTTCCTGAACTTCTTCCTGAACCTCTGCTCTAGGTTCTTCTTCGCTTTGGTCTTCCTCTTCATCAAAGTCATCCCCACTATCCCTTTCAAGTTGATTTTCACGGTATTGTGACCCAATCTTCATCTTAACCATTGTCGACTCGTCGATGGTGTGAATCGATACCGGCAATTCGGCCCCAAGTCTATAGGCAAACTCAAGTGCAATCTTGCAAATAAGTCGGCCAAAGGGAAGTAATTCGGATGTTCTCCTCGACCTGGCTATGAGAACTATCTGCCGTAAGATGAAAGTGGCCATACATACGTTCTCTCCCTGGGCCACCAGAAATAAGAAATCGACAATAAGACGTGTACATTCAATGCGGTTCGTCGACCTGGGATAGACATTGAACGTACAGATATGGTGCAGCAGGCGCAAATCCTCAGACATATACGTCGCCTTGAGGCTATTATTAGGCTGCCATGGAACCAACTTACTGCACAGAAACCTGGTGCGGTGATCTCGTTCACGTCTAGTCTTCAAATTCTTCTCACTGGGATGCACATCACCTAAAGGCACGTTGAGAAGTCGCGCAATCAACCGGACGTCGATCGTAGCCATCCGATCTCTACCAAACGGGATTTTGAACTGCAAAGGCTCCAAGGTAGGGTTCTGGATGCTAGCATAGAAGGCACGAACGGTGCTCACATTAGCACGAGCGCGAGCTTCAAAGATCGGTCCCCAGTGCGCAGCTTCAATGCGTTCGAACAACAGATATTCGCCGAACAATCGTCCATCTACGTCCGCCTCAAATAACACTCTACGATCAGTGTATTCGCCATGAGGCATCTCTGATAAAATGGTTCGTCCAAGGTGTGCATGGGGATCCAAATCCCGCTTTGTACGGCACTCCAGGACTACAGCTGGACCTGCGGCGGTGCTTGAACTTGCGGCATCACCCCGCGATCTTCTCGATCGAGCAGGGCGGCTCGGCCCAGCCTCGTCTGTCACAGTTTTCCTCTTACCCATCAAAGATATGATGGATGAGAGTGACAGAAGGCCCAAAATGGCTTCCACAAAAGTCATGAAAAATACCGAAAATGCGGAGAAATGGCTGCCCAATCTGAGAAAAGGAAATCTAGGCGTCGTAGAGGGTTGCTTCAAGCTTCCCAAGGCTGTACTTTCAGGAAAAAATACAAACAAAAAGATGGGATGGAGTACCTCACGATTTTAGCTATATTTGAGGGATTTTGGAGCTCCAAATGGTGGAATCTTCAAGGAAAGAGGTTGTCAACACCCAATAAATGATGGGTGGTGGTCGGTTTTGGCCAAGGAGGGTCCTAGAAGTGGTTTGGGACGCTGGGGTTTGGAGTGGGTTGCTGAAAATTGAAACTAGGGCTATGTAGAGGGCTGTTTGTGAAGGAAGGGTAAGATTTGGGGGTTTTTATGAGGTGGGAGGTATATAGGGATGGTGTGGACCCCATTTAAGGGCGTGCGCCCGAAGGACGGCTCAAATGAACACCGCCGGCCGGCGATGGCATCGCCGGCCAACTTTCATGTTGGCCGGTGGGACCCCATGGGTCTGGTCCCCCATAGTCCCAAGGTCCCAAAAAGTTAAGTCCCACCCCCTAGTTCATAGTAATTTGGTCTGTATGAGCCCAAACATGTGTTCGGAACTTTTTGGGTCCACATTACAATCCCGAATACCAAACCATATGATGCAGCATATGAATTTGGGGTAGCAGGAGCCAGTACACCTATCTAGATCCTTAGTTGCTAAAGAAAGTGAAGTTAGAATGGCCTTATGGCCATTTTTCATGAAATTTTACTATTCACTGTAAAATTTGGTGAATGTACTAATTTGTGTTATGTTCACATTAGGTTTGATGCCTAATATGAAATGGATAAGAAGGAAATAAAGATTGGAGTGTTTAGAGGAGGAATTTTGAAGATTTTTGGTGAAACGGGGTTTTTAAGCCCTGACGATTGATTACTGGAGTCGTGGTCATCCCACAGCCCAAGGATTCACCTTTTTTTTTTGCGGTTTAAAACCGCTCATAGGATGTCTCCACCCGACTTCCTAAAGCTTAGAAGTGATTCGGGTTGCTTTACGCGACCCGAGATGCGTTACAGACTCGATCTTGCGATCGATCCTAATAGACTTCGCCTATCGGCGAATCTGTGATCCTAGAAGTGTTTCTAGACCCTTCTCGCACCCACCTAAGTCAAAGGAAGTGACAGCGTACGTCGCAAGACCATAACCCAGGCCCAGTATACTCTCATTCATGCTCTGATACCAACTTGTAACACCCTGAAAATCGGGGGTCGTGTATAAACTCAACTCCCGAGTTCCAGACCGTCACTTATGCAACAAAAATGGTTATGATTCAATGTTGTCTGATTTAAAGCATTCACATGAGTAAAAGTATACCAAAACTGCAATTCATACTTCAGATCCAGTGAAAAAAGCAAGCGGAAGACTAAACAATGTATATATCACTGTATGGAAAAACAAAGTAATCTCATTTGTCTCCAAAGTATGACTACATCTCTGAGTCTCATTTACATATACATAACAAAAGAATAATGTTCAAAAGAAAGTCCCACTGAGGTCCCCTCGATCCAGGTCACCTACGGGAAGCCGTCATGATACTGCATATACGAGAACTCATCCTGGTCCTCGTCGATCTCTGGCTCCACCTCCTGGATCTCGTCCTCACCTGCAGTTACAACAGGGTCTGGTGGGTGTTGCAAACACCATCCCGTAACGTGGGAATGAGTGATCAACTCAGTGGAATCATAGAGCAAAGATTAGCATGTTCACAATTCAATCACGCGATAATAGTAAAGCAGTAAATCAGACAATCCTAATACTGTTATTAATGTAAGATGATATGACGTGATGTATGCCCTCACCAACGATCACCCTCATGCGGCAACATCTTACGACCGCGGCATGCCACACTCCCTAGAGTGCTCCACATCTTCCAGGCACATGCAATGCTATGGTGATATGATTTTCAAGTTGTTATTAGTCCATTCAAACAGCAGGATTGGGAAACTAAGGTACTTCCCTTGTATCAATCCCAACACAGATCCTGTCTAGGGTCGTCACTCCTAGAAATCTCATACGATGTATATTTCGTAGGTCACTGCAAAGGCTGCCAGGGCTGTTGCTCGCACTCGTTGCACCGCTCCCCCATCACCTTATCAATACAGGCCTACCGTACTCTACTACAACGGAAGGGTCGTCGCCTCCCGTGGACTCAGAATATGCTCGCGGTCACTACAAAGGGCTCGTCGCCTGATCAGTGTAGGCCGACAGCTAGAATATAGTGTCCCATACCACCATAATCTGCTCACGAGTTTAGGTGCTCACTGGTCACTACGGGGAGGTTTGTGGCCCCAGCGTAGGCCGACAGCTCGACCACGGTGTCCCATACCACCATGCCCGGCTCATGAGTCTTCGTGGATCAAGGTACCACGGTTAACAGGGTTTACAATGGTAAGTTCAGTACCCTAGGTTCAAGCAGTTATGACACATACAAGGTGAACATACATCGGCCAGTCGGGTTACTTGACGGGCTCGACTAGCGCGATCGCATCTCAAGTCGAACGACATGAAGTGCGTAAAACACTTCGCGTAGCCTAACCACTGCCGCCAACTCTCAACACGAATCACGTTCATCGACGCGTCGTTCGTGGCTATGACCAGTTAGCCACGAATTCGCTCGGTTACCGACTGCCTGGACTAAGTCTAGTCCCACACATCTATGGAATCCTATCAGCACTATACGCAAAGGTATTGGAATTGAAATACATCATGTGAGCATGTTAACACATGTTATAACATTCAACTTAAGCAAATCTTCAAGGCATACTTTCTATGCATGTAATGCAATCATGCATAAGGTAAACATGTAGGAAATCATTTAGGTCAGCATATTAATCATGAAATCAATCTCAAACTACTACATAACATTATTTAATTCAATACATACTAATACAAGCATTTATACAAACACATACACTACACACTTAAGTCCACATATAGTATGTCGACCCAAAGCGCGCAACTTGGCGAATCTCTTCACCAAACTGATTATGCAAGCATTCCTAACTCTCTAATGCGGCGACAAACCATGTCAATCACGTCAGCAAAATATGCATGTAGACCGTACTTCCTACAAATGACTAAAATGCCCTAAATCCCATATTCTTCGTTAATTTACGAAACAGGAAACGGAGAGCATGTTGTACATGTCAAACGGCGATGCCGTCGATAATCTACTATTAAACGACATTGAAAGCGTTGTAAACCGTCAATCGTCAATCAAAGCGTCTAAAATCCTCACCTAGTCTCTTACGGTTGCAGGATTTTGAACGGAGCGTGTACGCTTCGTCTACGGCTGTAGGAGAACCTGATTTATGGAATACGTTAGCTAACATGCCATGAATCTACGTAAACCCTAAATCAGCAAGTTTTTGGGGTTATTCTATACCTGAAAAAGGGAAAAATCACCAGCCAGGTGATTGGAAGGAAGTGCTGAAGCAGCAACTGTCGGTAGCTCGGAAGCGGGAAAAATCCCTTCTTCTCTTTCTCTCAAACTCTCTCTCTTTTTTTCTCTAGGGTTACAAATTTCGGATGGAAGGGAGAAATGAGGGTTTCAACCCCTTTTATAAGCTTAAAATTGTCGAAAATAGGCTCCGGGACGAAGTTTACTTAGTGCCTATCCATTTCGGGGCTGTTTCGGTCCAAAAACTGCTTTCTGGTGGTCCCCTGGTCGATTGCGATCAGACTTAAGCTCATGGGTACCAGATGTACCTCGTATTAAGTTTTCAGTCTGGCAGGGTTCGCAGATCGCACGTGGCGGACCAGTTTCAGTTCAACGGTCACCGCACATAGATCAGGGCTGAAAGTCTCATGATAATAAATAGAAATTTTTCCTGATCCGAGGGTGTAATCTGGATGAATTCTGACGGTCAGAACGCTTAATACTGACGCGTCAAGTCGTGTGCCAGATTTGAATTTGAAATTCCAAATTCGTCCCTATTCGCGGTCGCTTCAGTCCGGGTTCAACGAAATCGTCTGTGGTTATCGGTTTGACTTAATTTTCGAGATGATTGTCAAGTCCAGCTGGGCGGTTCTAACGGTCTAAGATAGGAGGTATCGGACCTTCGACGCGCGGTCTAAATCCAATACAAAATTTCAATATGGTCCAGAGAACAAACCTGCTTAGAGTTTGATCCGAGGTTATAGAGTATTGTAGAGTTGTCTGTTCTACTCGATTTGGGTCTTGTAGAACGTATTTAAAGTGATCAGGTACTATTTCCCAGCTACTCTAGCGTTGCGCTAGCTAACTTACGCTTAATTTCCATGGAAATTATTTCTACGCGATTTCGGGTCAAATCGGTACTCGAACTCAAGTACGGATTTTTCATGGGCGTTACAGAAGATGACCTCCATCATTGATAAGAGACTCTATTGTTACAATGTTATACTCTTCGGGTTGAAGAATGCTGAAGCCACGTTTTGGTAACTCGTCAACAAAATATTCACTGAACAGATCGACCGTTCCATGGAAGTATTCGTCGACGATATTCTTGTCAAGAGAATTAAAGTCGCAGGTCATGCGGCCGACGTTGAAGAGATGTTCGTGATCGTGAGAAAATACTAAATGAAGTTGAACCCAAATAAATGTGCATTCGGTGTCAACTTAGGCAAATTTCTCGGCTTTTTAGTCAATCAGAGGGGGGATTGAAGTAAATCCTAACAAGCTACATGCCCTATTGAATATGAGCTTGCATAGAAATTCAAAGAAAATTCAGTGCCTAACGGGCAGAGTTGCCGCCCTCAATCGGTTCGTTTCCAGAGCTACTGACAAGTGCCTCCCTTTCTTTCAACAGTTAAATGGTAAGAAAAAATAGAATGGATCGAGAACTATGAGCAAGTGTTTCAACAACTCAAGCAATACTTGAGTTCGCCTCAAGTGTTTCAACAGCTCAAGCAATACTTGAGTTCACCTCCACTGCTTTCCAAACCCAAGAAAGGAGAACAATTGCTTCTCTATCTGGTAGTCTCCGCTGCAGCGATCAACTCAGCACTCATCCGAGAACCAAAGGGCAAGCAACTCCCAGTGTATTACATCAGCAAAGCACTGGTTCCAGCTGAGACTAGATGCCCTAACATTGAAAAGCTTGCCCTAGCTTTAGTAGTGTGATCTCGACGCATCCGCCCTTACTTTTAGGCCCACATGATCATAGTACCAACTAATCAACCTCTTCACTAGGTACTTCAAAACCTTGAAGTATCGAAAAGGCTCACAACATGGGTAACTAAACTCAGTGAGTGCGACATCAAATATCTGCCTCGGACTACCATCAAAGGTCAAGCGGTGGCTAACCTAATCACGGAATTCAACAACTTACAGAACCCAAAAGTTTCAACAGACCTGAACAGAGAAGCCTACTAGAAGGTTTGGACATTGTATGTTGATGGCTCATCCAACTCCAAAGGCAATGGAGCTAAGATCATCCTCAAAGCACCCAACCAGACCTTCACCCAATATGCCTTAAGGTTCGAATTCCAAACGTTAAACAATGTGGCCGAATATGAAGTACTACTTGTCGGACTCAAGCTGGCAGCTACAATGGGAGCTCTGACTCGCAAGGTATATAGTGGCTTACAACTCATCGTTAATCAGGTCGCCAATGAATATCAGGCTAAAGAAGAGAAGATGATCACCTATCTACATAAAGCCCGAGAGCTCATCGGGAAGTTCTGCAAATGTGAGATTACCTTGGATCCCAGGTCAGAAAACTCTTGATCGGATGCGCTGGAGAATTAGCCACGACGACCGAAAATGACATTCCAAAGTCAATCTCAATCGAGTTTTTGGCCAACCCCAGCATTAGTGAACTCAACTTGGAAACAATTCTTCTCGTCATCTTAATTTCAATTTGTATGGACCTGATTGCTGAATATCTTTGGGAGGGTAAGTTACCCGAAGATAAACTCGAAGCACGGAGGATTCGGGCCAGGTCGCCTCAATATATTATGATGGGAGATATCCTTTACAAGAAAGGGTTTTCCTTACCCTACTTAAGATGCCTTCGGCCTGAAGAGGCCGAGTACATCCTGAAAGAAGTCCACGAAGGAATATGCAGTAACCACTCTAGAGGTCGCACCCTAGCCCACAAGATCATTTGATAAGGATATTTTTTGTTGACCATTCAAAAAGATGCCGAGCAGTATACTCGGAATATACAACAAGTGTCAGACGTTCGTGACAATACCATGTCAACTGCCTGAACAGCTAACCCCCATGATCGAACTATGGCCATTCGCACAATGGGGAATCTACATCATCGACCCACTGCCAATGGGTAAAGGTCAGACCAAGTTCGCTATCGTCACGATTGATTACTTTACTAAATGGGTTGAAGCCGAACCACTGGCCAAAATCATTGAGCAAAAGATCACTGATTTCATTTAGAAAAATATTATCTGTAAATACGGGATCTCACACACTATCATCTCAGACAACGGCAAGCCGTTCGATAACGAGTGATTCCGAGGCACGTGTGAGAGACTAGGAGTTCATAATGCCTTCTCGTCACCTTAACATCCTCAAGTTAATAGCCAAGTCGAGGCAACCAACAAGATCATTAAGAATCACCTTGGAACTAAGCTTGAGAAATCTAAAGGGGCCTGGGCCGAGGAGCTCCAGCACGTGGGCCTATCGAACTACAGCTCGAACATCAACTAGAGAGACCCCTTTTTCCCTCGCCTTCAGAGTAGAAGTCATTGTGCCGGTGGAGATAGGACTCCTACCTCCTGGGTTAACTCATACAATGAGGACCAAAATGTCGAGCAAATGACATTGAGCTTAGATTTACTAAAGAGGAAAGAGAGTAAGCCCAAATGAGGACTGCAACTAATCAATAATAGCTCGCCCGATACTACAACTGTAATACCCCGGATTTTGGCCAATCTGGGATTTGATGTCCTTAGGCAGTGGGTCAACTAAAACAACTGAAAAATCGCTCAGAACCCAATTCCATAGCCAAAGAAACCACTTAGGATTAATTCCTATGAAAATTAAGCGTAAGTTAGCTAGCACAACGTTAGAGTAGCTGGAAAATAGTCCCTGATCACTTTAAATACGTTCTACAAGACCCAAATCAAGTAGAACCAATGGCTCTATAATACTCTATAACCTCGGATTAAACTCTAAGCAGGTTTGTTCTCTGGACCACTTTGAAATTTTGTATTGGATCTAGACCGCGCGTCGAAAGTCCGATACCTCCTAGCTTAGACCGTTAGAACCGCCTAGCTGGACTTGACAATCATTTCGAAAATCAAGTCCAACCGATAATCACAGGCTATTTCATTGAGCCCGGACTGAAGCGAGTGCGAATAGGGACATAATTGGAATTTAAAATTCAAATCTGGCACACGACTTGACGTGTCAGTATTAAGCGTTCTGACCGTTAGAATTCAGCCAGATTACACCCTCGGATCAGGAAAAATTTCTATTTTATATCATGAGACTTTCAGCCCTGATCTACGTGCGGTGACCGCTGAACTGAAACTGGTCCGCCACGTGCGATCTGCGAACCCTGCCAGACTGAAAACTTAATACGTGCTATATATGGTACGCATGAGCTTAAGTCTGATCGCATTCGACCAGGGGACCACCAGAAAGCATCTTCTGGACCGAAACAGCCCCGAATTGGATATGCACTAAGTAAACTTCGTTTCGGAGCCTATTTTCGGCATTTTTAAGCTTATAAAAGGGGTTGAAACCCTCATTCCTCTCTCCCATCCGAAATTGCAAAATCCTAGATTTGGGAGAGAGAAAAGGTGAGAGTTTGAGACAGAGAGTAGAGGGATTTTTTCCCGCTTTCGTGCCGCTAGTTGCACGTGCTTCAGCAGCTTATCCCAATCACCTGGCCAGTGATTCTTCCACTTTTTTAGGTATGAAACAACCCTAGAAGTTGCTGATTTAAGGTCTACTTAGATTCATAGAGTGTTAGCTAACGTAACTCGTAAATCAGGTTCTCTTACTACCGTAGACGAAGCGTATACGCTCCGTTCGAAATCACGAGTCTACAAGAGATTAGGTGAGGATTTTAGACACTTTGATTGACGGTTTACAACACTTTCAATGTCGTTTAATAGTAGATTATCGACGGCATCGCCGTTTGACATGTACAACATGCTCTCTGTTTCCTGTTTCGTAAATTAACGAAGAATATGAGATTTAGGGCATTTTAGTCATTTGTAGGAAGTACAGATTACGTTCATATTTTGCTGATGTGATTGACATGGTTTGTTGTCGCATTAGGAAGTTAGGAATACGTGCATAATTAGTTTGGCGAAGAGATTCGCCTAGTTGCACACTTCAGGTCGACATACTATATGTAGACTTAAGTGTGTAGTGTATGTGTTTGTATAAATGCTTGTATTAGTATGTATTGAATTAAATGATGTTATGAATTAGTTTGAGATGGATTTCTCAATTAATATGCTGACCTAAATGATTTCCTACATGTTGACTATATGCATGATTTCATTACATGCATGAAATATATGTGTTTGAAGATTTACTTAAGTTGAATGTTATAACATGTGTTAACGTGCTCACATGATTGTATTTCAATTCTAATATTCTTATATAAATTTCTGATGTGATTCCATAATTGTTTGGGACTATACTTAGTCCAGGCAGTCGGTAACCGATCGAATTCGTGGCTGGCTGGTCTTGGCCACGAACGACGCGTCGATGAACGCGAGTCGTATTTGGAGTTGGCGGCAGTGGTTTGGCCACGCGAAGTGTTTTACGCACTTCATGTCGTTCGACTTGAGATGCGATCGCGCTAGTCGAGCCCGTCAAGTAACCCGACTGGCCGATGTTTGTTCACCCTATATGAGTCATAACTGCTTGAACCTAGGGTACTGAACTTACCATTGTAAACCCTGTTAACCATGGTACCTTGATCCACGAAGACTCATGAGCCGGGCATGGTGGTATGGGACACCGTGGTCGAGCTGTTGGCCTACGCTGGGGCCACAAACCTCCCCGTAATGACCAGTGAGCACCTAGTCTCGTGAGCAGATTATGGTGGTATGGGACACTATATTCTAGCTGTCGGCCTACACTGATCAGGCGACGAGTCCTTTGTAGTGACCGCGAGCGTATTCTGAGTCTACGGAAGGCAACGACCCTTCAGTAGCAGTAGAGTACAGTAGGCCTATATTGATAAGGTGATGGGGGAGCAGTACAACGAGTGCGTGCACAGCCCTGACAGCCCTTGCAGCGACCTACAAAATATACTTCGTATGAGATTACTAGGAGTGACGACCCTAGACAGGATCTATGTTGGGATTGATATAAGGGAAGTACCTTAGTTTCCCAATTCTGCTGTTTGAATGGACTAATAACAACTCAAAAATCATATCACCATAATATTGCATGTGCTTGGAAGATGTGGAGCACTTGAGGGACGATTGCATGCCGCGGTCGTAAGATGGTGCCATATGAGGGAGATCGTCAGTGAGGGCATACATCACGTCATGTCATCTTGCATTCACAACAGTATTAGGATTGTCTGATTTACTGCTTTACTATTATCGCATGATTGAATTGTGAATATGTTAATCTTTGCTCTATGATTCTACTGAGTTAGCTACTCATTCCCACGTTACGGGATGGTGTTTGCAACACCCACCAGACCCTATTGTAGATGCAGGTGATGCTGAGATCCAGGAGGCAGAGCCAGACATCGACGAGGACCAGGACGAGTTCTCGTACATGCAGTATCATGATGACTTTGCGTAGGTGACCTGGGTTGATGGGACTTCAGTGGGATTATTTTGAACATTTTAATTTTGTTCGTGTATATGTTTATGAGACTCAGAGATGTATTCATACTTTAAAGACAGATGAGATCTACTTTGTTTTTCCATACAGTGATATATATATTGTTTAGTCTTCCGCTTGCTTTTATCACTGGATTTGAAGTATGAATTGCAGTTTTGGTATACTTCTACTCATGTGAATGCTCTAAATCAGACAACATTGAATCATAATCATTTTTGTTGCATAAGTGACGGTCTGGAACTCGGGAGTTGAGTTTATACACGACTCCCGATTTTCAGGGTGTTACAACAACCCCCGAGTCAACGTAAGAAAATTTCGGCTAGGACACTTGGTCCTTTGTGAAACCTTCTAGAACACCAAAGAGCTCGATTCGGGAACTTTGGGATTGAACTAGGAAGGGCCCTATAGGATAACAAGCATCATGCGGCCTGGGACGTATCGACTTGAGGATATGAATGGATAATCTCTGCCACATCCGTTGAACACTAAGCACTTAAAAATCTACTACCCATGAAAATAACTGATCTATTCGGTCAGAACGACATGTCTATCCATGAAATCTACAATAAAAGAACTTATCGGGGTCGGGAAATTGAATTCCTTTTTACTATTTTAACTACTGAAGCTATATGGTCAACTATGAGGATTTTCCTTAGTGCAAGGGAGGCTAGTCCTCTTATCAAACTAACTGACTCACTAATAAGTGGTTGGCATAATTATTATTATATTTTTTTTTTACGGATTCTATAAGGATCGAACTCCCCCTAAATAGTTGTCCTTAACTATCGACCGTTAGGATGGCCTGACCGACCTACTTGTACAATTATGAATGACTTATTGATTAGCATATTATCGGATCTACTAAAAATAACAAAATACGCAAGGAAAAAATTACTATTTTATTAATAAAGAAAATTTGTTACATTGTGAGGAATACAGGTGTAAAGGGGGTTGGCGAGGCTAATTTCCCTGAGGGGATGCTCGGCTTCTTTTGGGGTCGAGTCCTCAACATCATTGTCTTCCAGGCTGCTCAAGTCAAGCTCAGGGTATTTCCCTTTGACGTCTTCGAGGCATTTATCATAACTACAACTATTATACACATTAATTTCATCCGCTTGCTCCTTTGAAGCTTTAAACTCCTCCATAGTCATTGCTCGAGCTGTCAAGATGGATGTCTAAACCTCAGCCAACTTCGCTGCCGAGCTAACCTTCAACTCGGCTAGTTTGGCCTTCAGCTCTTCCACCTTAGCCTTTACACCATTGAGGTGTGACCGCACCCCTTCAAGCTTGACCCTCACTTGGGCCTCCCCCTTCTGAGCTTCCTCCAGTTGGATCTTTAAAGCTGCTTGCTCCTCCCCATATTTCTCCAACGCAAGTCAAAGCCAATCGGGTTCAACAGTCTTGGTTTGGAGTTGCGCCTCTATCTCCTCGCATTCCTCCCCCACGCATATCATTGCTCACCGGTGGATAAAATGACAGGGGCAAACTGAGGAAAAATATAAAGACATGCATTAGACGACAATAACTAAGAAATACAAGCATGATACAAGGAAAGATCTCTACCTTATAAAAATTCGCGACCACCTGGCCTAGGAAGGTGACCAGATGAGTCCTGATTAAAGCCATGATGTTGGCCTTAGGAACGCCGAGCCGTCCAAGCGGCAAGGCCTTACATATAGTACCCCGATGGAAGAGGGGCTAACTCCTGGGCTTCACCTGCCTGCTGACTAGACGAGCTACCCCCCTGAGCCTAAGCCATGGGGGGGCTGAGACTCGGTGGTAGGAGTGACCTCTCGAGTCGGAGACGGTTCCAAATCCACCACCTCCGGAGCGGTTAGAGGATTTACGGGGGTAAGAGTGTCCCCAACCCCCCCCCCCAAGTGGCAGCCGAGCTCGACTGCCCTACCATGGGCTGACAGCTCCCGATTCCAACCGTCCTTTTACAGCTTTGGAAGAACTCGTACCCTTGGCGGAAGGTATGACTACCCTCCTCTTCACTGTTGATTTTTCTAAGCCATCTCGGCTTTAGAACGGATGCGAGCCCTTTTGTTAGGGTGAAGGAATTCAGCCATTCCCGCACAGTGAAAAATGTTGATCAGAAAAAAAAAAAAAAAAAGCTACATATGTTCAGCAAAAATCACTTAATTTGTTAACTACATCCTGAGATGGATAGGGTGAGGTCGGATGAGTGAAGAAACTCTGGAGTAATCAACTTCTTCCAAGACCTTTCAGAAGCCTCCACTAGCCTTGCGCGGTCGATTCGACAACGCTCTAACTCAGATATCAGAGCAGGCTTCTTGGGTAGAACTAGAGAAGAATACTTCTACCAATAGCAAGCGAGAAGAGCATAACAAATACTAAATTACGAGGTCTATAGTTCGGGTATATCTGACTTGGGTTAGCAAACCGGGTGGGGAGCCAAAGTCATGGCCTGGCCACATAAGCCGTCAGAGCTTCCCAATCTCCAAATGCCCAAAACCATTTGTCCTTCCAATTTTTGTTGGAGGACGGGTTATCTGTAATAAGGGCCTAACCCTTATTTGGCTCGGCCAAGAAATAATATTAACCCGTATAGGGTTGGCCTTCTTCTGATAGAGGTGGAGGAATTCATTGACGATTAGCTCGATATTTCCAAACTAAAACTATAAAATGTAGGCCCCTAGCAGGGCCCTCTAGGCATTTAGAATTATCTGACCAGGGGCTAGCCTTAAACGAGATGTAACCTCCTTAACGATATGGTGAATAGGGAGTCTGAGGCCACACTGTAAGGCGAATAGATATACATCCACCTTGCCCTTACCAAGATCTCCTGGAATCTCACCAAGTCCAGGGGCTCAGAGTACCACAGAGTCAGGAATGCGATACTCCGACCTGATATGAACCATGTAAAATTCCATAAGTCTTGACCCGAATGGGCCTATTTCTGTGGGCTGTTCTGCAGAAGATCGATTTATCGCTCTCTCTGCGAAGGCGAACTCTACCTTGACATCTATAGGCTGTTCCGCAGAGGATCGGACTATCGCCCTCTCTGTCGGGGCAAACATAGTCTCACTATCACACCGTAGCGGAATCGGAGACGGTGGATCGCAGGGGGACCCCAGACGTGAATCCTCACTTTCCAGCCCTGAATCACCCTGGAAAGCCACAGGTCCAACCCATTCATTTGAAGCATCCGACATTTAGGGCCGAAAAATCGAAACAAAGGAGAAAAATAGAGAGAAAAGGAAAAACAGAGAAAATCTAAAAGAACAGAGCCTGTTGGAGAAGAAGACTTCTAGCTTATGGAAATTGCTAAGTTTGGGAAGTACGAGAAAGGCTGCAGAGGCAAATGGTTAGGATTGCTAGGGTTCCCCCTTTTTATAAGGAACCACAGCCACAGACATTAACTGCCTACATTTAATGTCGCAGCCGAAGAGATGCCACCTCGCGGAAACCTTGCCATGTGGCAACTTCCCATTGATGGGCGACTCGATTTTCGAAGCCACACCACTTATCTGCGCCCTGTAGACCAAAAATTGAAAAGATGCCTTGTTAACACATGCCACCTTCACCATCATCATCATCGCAGATCCCCCTCGGTCTTTGCGCATGCCTCCCTTCTCCAGAATAATGACAGGATACCATGAGTCAGTCCACTGTATACCGACTTACTTTTCGAGCTTACAGAGTGAGCTCGGAAGTAGGTGGTTACTATTATGGGTGAAAATGGATTGACCAAAGATGACTAGTATGATAGAATATAAGAGAACCCAAGGAAAGCATGCCAACTCTAGTGCTCGGGCACAACCCCTACATAAAGATCGATGACCTGACCATGAGCTGGGAATTCAACAAATCACCGAGGACTTGTTGTTATACGAATCAAATCATTTTACATATCGGAAGAAGATCTGACCACAGCCTATTAAACACTCAGCTCGGGATGATCATCCCTAGGTTCTAGATCTTAAGGTCAGTTTGAATGGTTGGCCTCAAACACCTGTCCCTTATGCGGGATGATCATCCAAGTATTTTAGATGTAACACCTCGAACTTTCCAATACTTGAGTATTGAAAGTTCTCGAGTGTTATCAGAAAATTTAACTTAATATGTATATGTGTACGATACCAATCTAACTATCCTAACCTTACATCTATTCTTCAATGTGCATATGACCGTTAAGAACGATCGTCGTCCATGGATCAAGATATCCGACCATTGATTTTAAGGCAGGACCATCATATACCTAAGTATCCTCACCTGCTCATCATAAGCAATCGCTCGGTCTAATATGCACTATTAGATAAAGACATCTAAGCGTCCACTTTGATTTTAGACCACCCGATCGTAGTAAACTAGCTACTCGATCTCTATATCCATTCATATACTCATCAAGTTGAGATTCTGATCCGTTCATCTTATTCATCACCTATGAATATGCTTAACCCACCATCAGAACTACAATCTGAGAAACTTATACATGTGAACAAGACACTCAAATTTAACGATACACATGTTCTACCCCTTAATCACTCAAGAAACACACTTTATATCTATCCATTTACGGAACTGACCATATATCCACCTACATACATGGTCAAAGTGCTAACCATTAAGTTTCCTTATTTTTAACAAGTCATTCGACTGTCCGTCAGGTTTGGATCCACCAAACGGGCCACATAAATATTGTGGTAAACCGTTCATCAAGAAGATCTTAGGGTATAGGTCCAAACCACCTGGTAAATCATCAATTAGGTATGTACAAACATTGTTTTGGAATTTTGAAGCGTGTTAGCTATTAAAAGAACATCTTAGTTATCCTTAAGAGGTCAGGGCCCAAACCAAGACATTAGAAAGAGCGTGAAAAATAACAAACAGTGGTGAAGTTTTATCACATTTGGATGGTCCAGTTAGTATATAAGGATGGCAAAAGTTATGACTATGGAAAATGACAAAATTATAATTTAAAACCCAAAATCAAAACTAACGTGAACAATGCATCTTAGAGTTTTTACGTGAGAGTGAAACTCACACATTTTTGCAACATGTGGCCCACCCACATCTCAAATCTAGTTCATATTTGGGCCCGTGGCCCAACACGACTGGATTAAGCTAATGAATGACCTGGATTTCATAACAAAACATCAAAGTGGACCACACATGATCATTGCTTCCACAATCATCCAAATAAACTTGTAACTCAGTACAATGCATGTGAAATCATTTAATCAGGAAACACTTTTGATTCTGGAAAAAAAAAACTCGTCCGCAATCAAGGACAACCTTGATAGTAAGATCAGAGTCATTCATTGGAAAGCCCTGGCTGCTTAATCCTAAATGACCAACCGCATATCTCACCGAGTTAGCGTGTGAACTGCTACACCTAACATATGTAAGAGTGAAACTCTTTTACGGTGAGTACCATCCCACATTTGGTGATCATGCAGGCCACCCCAAATGTCGAATCTACCTCATACTTGGGGCCATGGGCCAACATGGTGTGCTGGAGCCAATGAAGGGTGTGGATACCCCGAAAGAAAATTGCAAGTGGACCCCACAGACTCCAGTGAGTTTTTCCAAATTCGGCATTCATTCCCACTTGCTATAACAGAACCGAGCAACCCACGCTCGTGGGAATCTCGGCATAGGAGCTTCCAGTTTACGGAACCCTCCACTGATCCGAGCCGTTCAAACCTTGAAGGAGGAGATTCCGGCGTCCTTGATAGAATCACCAATGACTCAGAAGTACAACACTCCTCCACTCCTTCCGGGAGACCCTACCTCGACATGTGGAAGAACACCACTCGAACGTTGATGGTGATTCCAACAAAAACAATCTGGGACCTTCATCACAAGCTCGCCTAAGCTCCGCTCGATCCATCCTACCCACCTGGAAGGAGTAACGTGAAAGAATATGGGATGGAGAGTGAATCGCCATTGACGCAGGGACCTTCTTCCTCATTACATGATGACCATCCAAAGATCTAATCCATCCATCTAACAGCCACTTGAGTAGACAGTTCCCTCCGATCCAACACGTTAAAGAAAATAGAATCCCAAATAGAACCTAAGATCTATATTGACATCTAATGCCAAGGAACAAACTCTTGTGTGCAAGAAAACCAGCGCAAGGCCCTGTTGTATAGAACAAGGACTCTTCCTCTCGCCGTTCAAAGGCTTATAAAAGCCAGCGTGTGGTAGCCAGTCAGCTATCCCTTCAATGATGGGAGAATGAGTGATAGAGAGAGAGAGAGAGAGAGAGAGAGAGAGAGAGAGAGAGAGAGAAGTTGGAACTCGTCCAACAACCGTCAAAGTACCAAGTTCGAATAATAAGAGTAATTGTTCTTTGTTCTTTCTCTTCTTCCTGTTCTGACAACAAAGGTATAGAATTTTACTGTGTTGAGCTGAGTCGACTCGGTGAAAGAATACACCAAAACCTCTGAGTGTTCTAAAATCGAAACACATGAGGTACATGTCACATCCAAGCTATGCCTCAACCAAGGTTCCTTTCAAATTCATTCATTCAATTAGATCTAACACCATCCTAAAATGGGACCAAGCTTAGTCTAAACCATTCAAAGCTCATTTATTAGGGTGAAGCTTGACCATAACATGTGTCCTTGGACATTTAACCTTGATAGTGGGCCATCAGACAACCAAAGGTGAGGGTTTTTCCTTTACGCTTACATTAATTTAAGTTGAAATAAATTATTTTACCTTTTATATGCTTTCATGATATTATGATTCTCTCCTTGCAGTTGTTAATTTACTACCAACAATTATTTATCCTTGAAAATTATGGTATAATGCTAATTATGAGTGATCTTCATTATTTTTATAGGGTGATGGATATAAGCCTTGCCATTTCCTTTACCAATTTTGTTAAGTTAGCCCTTGTTACTCCCCTCTTTGTTGAGTTGGTCATTGTCACTCTCCTCTTTGTCTAGTTAGTTATTACTACTCTCCTCTTTGTTGATTTGGCCATTATCACTCTCATCTCTGTTAAATTAGTCATTGCCACTTTTCTCCTTATTTTACTAGCTGTGTGCTATTTAACTTTATGACTTGGGCTTGTGCCTTGGAATTCCAAAACCCTCATAATTTGAATTATCTCTTTATTTATGCAAGTGATGTGTTAGAGGTATTACAACTAGTGATTCAAATATTTATCGTGGATGAATGCGTTGCGGGTAGTGGCCCTCTTGGTCTGCACGTAATTCTATGGGTTGGTTGGAGTGGTGAACAATCAAAGTAAATCGCCATGCGTGTTACATCACTTTTTGGGATTGAATGTCGCAAATAGTCGCTCCATAAACACATCATGTTACGTAAATCCCTCAATCGTATTGATGTGTCGCCTTGAGATGTTCGTATAAATTCATATTAACGTTGGACACGCCGGTGAATCCCTATAGTTATGGGATGCGGGGCATGTAACATCCCGAATTTTTCACTATTTTGGATCTCTAAAAATCCTTAAATTATTATTATTATTATTATTTTTAATTAGTTTATAACATCACTTAATGACCATTAGTACTCAATATTAGTTTATGCAGGGGGCGGTACCAGCAAAGAACCGCGCAAGTCCGATTAATCAACCGTATGAAGTCAACGAATTCACCAGATCGCTTGAACATCAGGTGTAGCCCCATAATTTACTCGCATAGGACCCAAATCTAACCGACCCGTCGTTAACTAATCAAGACAAGCATAACTAAATTAAAAGGTCTAACCTAAGCCGAGTCAGATGAGGCCCGGATATTAACTAATAAACTAAATCAACCCTTGTAACATCCCGTCCAACCAGCATAGTGTCCTGGGGCGTTCACATAGGATTTACCCCAGGGCCATTTGTTTAAGCCACTTGTGGTAGGATAACACAAGTTGATTAACCTACGATTAGCCCATTAGAGTATACCAGACAGGTCATGGTAGGGCCTAGTGCGAGCTGCCAAGCCAGATGACTGTTTACATTTAGCATCAGCCTGTACGGGCTATACCGCGGCGCAGAAAGGTCAGAAAATTATAAAAATTTAAGAAAATATATATCTCACTGGGCTTGTGGTCCATCGCGGACTGCAGAGTCATTGGACACCTAGAATCTAAGTATTTGAGCCGTTACTACAGCACATGTTAACCTACCCAAGGCCAAAGTCAAAATCTGGCATGGGATAATGAAACTAGGACACCAGGCCTTCCAGCCGTCGAATTTCTTTAAAATTTTCGATGAAGGTGTAATGTGGTGTCCCTCACCCATCCACAGAATCTGGAACCCGATCATGGCACGGTAATGGTTGATCGTAAATCGGACCTGTACGATCAAACCAAATATCCGATCGTCCCTAAATTTTACATGACCCTTCATCGGGCCATGGTCCACCTATCCTATAAATTTTATGGCCAGGGGACCACCAGAACCTCTCCAATCACTAGAATAGACCCCACAGGGCCACTTAAGGATCGAGACCATATGGTCAAACCCATATCCGATGGTTCTCAAATCTTGCGAGCACTTATCCTGTAGTGTGTATCGATATGTACACCCCATAGTGGGCCCTAGATCTTAGAAAGACCCTCCCATAGGTCTAGTATGGTAAAAACTTAGCCCTTAGGGCCATTTACAACAATTTTGACATTATAAAAGGTCTTCTCTTGAGCACCCCTCTCCCCATACGATTTTTGTCCTAGGGAAAGAAAGAAAGAAAAATAGAGGAAGAAAGAGAGAAAGAGAGAGAGTGAAGGAGAGTGAAGGTGGACCTTGGATCAAGGTGGGGCCCAAGAAGAGCAACCCCCACAACTTCCTACCTCTCCTCCAAGAAGAAACCCTCATCCAAGGCCGTTCTTTCGTTCCGTTGAGCATTTAGGTAAGGTCCAACACCTATTTTTCTTGAAACCCTTATGATGAAGGAGATTTACATGGAAACCTAACCTGCAAATGTTACTTTAGGGATTCCGACCAATCAACCCCCGAAATTCACATCCCTTAGATCGTCTCCAAGCCTCCAACGAATCCGAAGGTGCGGACTATTGCTCTTAGATGGCCTAACACCAATTTTAGTATGAAATTAATGATTTTGATTGTTTGGATGCTATATTTGGAGAATCTAGAGAAATTCCTAGGAATTGCATGTTTGTTGAAATTGTATGGAATTGTGTGTTTGGATCTCATGAGGTTGTTCTTAGTTCTTGCATGATATTATGTATGGATGATTCTATGCCCATGCCTTGTTGATTCATTTTCATGTATTCTTGCTTCATAATACGTATGATTTCAATACTATTATACATATGATTTCTTATGATGGAGGAAGTGCTTAACTTCCTCACACCCACACACACTCACATACTCACATGCACTTGTTTCTTGATACGGTTAGTCTTGCATACTATTAGAATCTGAATTGTGTGTCGTGGAGTGTGAGAACATGATGTTGTTTATTCTAGTAATGCATTGGTAGTCGGCGTGCTATAAACCACTATCGTACCCTTGGGTTGACAAGAACCATGAGGAGAGCGAAGGTGGTCCCGTTGGTAGGACCGCCTCAAGACTAAACCTATGGATCTGGGCGGGTGTGTTCAGGTGACTGTAGTTCGACTACATGGGTCTCTTGTGCCTGATGTCACCTGTCTCACACTCGCCTGACTCTTGCGGTTTAGTCTATTGTCTGACCGACTCTGTTTGTTAACCCTGTATGCTCACATATGTATGGAACCTGAACTACCCTACAACCATTGTAGCCCATTAATAACTCACTTGAAATTGGTCCACAGCCTCGTGAGCCGGGCATAGTGGAATGAGACATTGTGTCTGAGCTGTCGGCTTACGCTGGGGTAACACCCTTCCCCGTAGTGACCGCGAGCGATCCCTTTCTCTTGGCACTCCTCATGTGCTTGAAGTCGGGGATGAGGAACCCGACGGGATCATGGACCGCTAGGTCTCAGCCTCACGCATTGGGGGGTCTTGACCTCGCAACCCGTTTAGGGCATTGATACGTGGGGTGCATCAGATTCCCCAACCTATCGGATGAATGGACTTAATTAATAACTCGGTTAAAACGACTGCATTGCATCGCATTAGTTAAGATGGTGACTCGAAAGTCGAGGTCGCAATGAGGGAGTATTGACATACGCGATCGTTAGATGGAGTCGCTCGAGGGAGCGTTGTGGCGAGTGCATGCATCATATCATTCCGTATTCATGCATTTAAATAAGAGTTAATAGGAATTGATGATTGTCTGAATTTCATTAAATTTATTTTATAATTGATGCCTATTGTAACTTAAGACTAATAGCACCCACTTAGTTGATCACTCACCCCCACTCTGGGACGGTGTTTTAAAACACCAACCAGACCCGTGCTTAGATGCAAATGAAGCAGGGCAAGAGGAGCCTGGCGATGCGAGCCCCGAGGAAGACAACGAGTTCTTCTACTTTCAGTTGATGAGCGGTTCTCCAATGCCCTAGTTAGAGGATTTTGGATTGTTGGGTGTTGGACTCGGCATGTTATTCTTTTTGGACGTCATTCTTTTGTGATTGTTGGGCATCGCCTTGTGCAACCCATTTATATTCTTTTAAACTTATATATGTTTAACCTCTTCCATTCTAGTAAACGTGTTATGGTTGTGACTTATGTTTCAAGAAATTCCATGCTACGCAATTGAATTGGATTTAAGCGCATATTAATGAAAATCGGATTATAAGTGACCCCGGGAACTCGGGAGTCGAGTGTATGCACGACCCCCGATTTTCAGGGCGTTACAAGGCAAGTTGGGTTTTTCCATAAATTGTATTTCAAATTGTAATGATCACTGCGTATGATGAGTTGCACCTACTTTGCTAGGCATGCATTCATATATATTGGTTGTACATGCTGATACCTCTTGTAGTGGTGGAGTATAAGACGTATCAAAACCTTTATATTACTTTTATGAATCTTTTGAATTATTGTTAATCTTAAAGGATAACTATCACTATGAGTAGGGCATTGACCCTCTCCAACAGTACAAATGATGCAAGTGATGGATAGATTGAAGAGCTCGAGGACCATCTCCTTACGGAAGATTATACTAAATGAATAAGAAGATAGTTTTATGATTTAGTTTTATATTTTCACTGCAAACTCGATAATGTAATAAGCTCTCATTGAGAGGGCATTTGAAAATTTGTTAAATTCTTTTACTCAAATGAAATAATAAATACAGTCGATTTTATAATTATGAATATTACTTTCATGAATGTAATTGAATGTGATCTAAAAGAAAAAAAAATGGTGTGATTTTTTTAAAGCATCCAATTTATACATTACTAACACCCAGAAGTCTCGGGCACGAGTATGTATTCGGGCCGCAGAAATTTCGAGATGTTATATTAGATCCTGAGGTCAGTTCGGATGGTCAACCTCGGACGTCGGTCTCTTATGTTTCCAGGTCACGACCATCCGACCTTATCACCGAAAACTATTCTCGAGGATCTTGGGAAATGGCTGAGAGACGGCTATAACGCATGCCTGTGATTCAGGGAGTGTTTCTATCCATGTAACCAACTCTAGGCCTATAAATAGAGGCCCCACCTACATTGAAAGGTACACATTAGTTACCCTTAAATCAACTAGACCCAAATTCATCAAGGGTGCTAACTTAGGCATCAGAGGATCCCTCTTTGATAGTCATGGCCCCCTTTGCCATCTTTGTGTTGCATGTACATAAAGATCTCGCAAGGACTACCTGGATATCAACTTCAACAGTACATATTTTAATGGCTTATTACAATCATTCTATCAAATATCATGCACACACATACATATACTAATTTAGGATATGAAAGTTGATTTAGTTAATCAAATCCAAGTCCTATGAATGTACCGAAGAATTCCATTGCCTTCCAAATTCAAGCTTCCAAACAAAATATTTGGATTCCAGTGTATTTCAATCAAATACAAATGAGGATTCAAAATTACCTTACTTCCAAATAGGCCCTAAAGGAGTCCCACCAACGTACTCTCTCTTTATGTAAACTTGTAAGTGTCTATGGGCATTGCCCCTTCACTATTTCCTTATTTTCTTTTCTTTTTCTTTTTTTCCTTTTTTGTGTGTAAAAATTCCACTGACCCAACACCTTTTGTCCTTCTGTATGCTTTTTCCCTTTATTTATTTTTTCCTTCTCTATGGGTGATGTACTGTATTTTCGGCCAATCAGAACAAAGTCAACAAGGGAATATCATGTGACATTACATAAATGGTAGGAGGTGTCTAAAAAGTTTTTCTGAGAGATATAATACGATTTTTATGGAATCATAACTGACACTAATTTGGTGTTACACGTCATTTGAGGACAAGATGTAATCAACAAGATATTGCAATCGAGATAAATAAAAACTTGGAGTACGATTGAGAAGGAAAATATGAACGAGAAGGCAGTAAGGAGTTTGGTCGAGAGAAGAGGAATAATCGAAAACGGAACACACACAGAAGAGTGATCTAGATAGTGACTCTTGCTATAATTAACAAGTTAAAGAGGGAAATGTACAAAGAAAAATTGTAACATAGGTTTATAAATAATAGGAAGAATCAGTGAAGAAAACCAACAAACAATCAAATCAAAACAAATATATCTTTTTTCTCAATTTATCCTAGGAGTAGAGATAATTTAGTAGCTTTTAGTTGTAATGCAGATCTATACTCATACATTGGACTTGATCGTTATCTAATATTATGCAATTATTTTAAGAGATGCATTCTTACAATTGCTCTTAATGACCGATTGTGAGTTTTTCCTTTTGTCTTAATACATTAGTATACTAAAAAGTTTTTTTCTTGTGAAAGGCAAAGTACAATTTACTTTGGGATGAAGACGTCACCCCTCGATTATCATTTAATAATTACAAAATTCTACAAGTAGCTAAGTAAGTGACCAATCTCCTTATATTCTCGTCATATACATTCATATATTGGCTTATTTTAACACTTGAGGTTAAAGTTGATCGATTTGAATCTAGCCGCTATATTGATTTTGGCACCCCTGTACACCACACGTGACACGAAATAAACCAAGCGCAAACGGTTGTTTTTTATACCTAAGTTTAGACGTTTAATCTCCACTATGTGGTCCACTTGGACATTGGATCTGCCTCACTTTTGAGCTTTTACATAAAATGACATGAAAAAATGAATATAGGGTGTGGATAAAACCAACACATCACGGTGGCCCGTTACAGCCCCAGCCTAAGCCGAGCTCAGGAGAGGCAGGGGCAACGCCTAATCTGCCTCCCAATCAGCGCATCCACGATCATTCCAACAGCTTACGGCATCACCAATTACATACCTCGACTTCACCGCGCACTATCGCTGATGGTGGTTGCTGTTGGTCGTGGATTGGGTACCACCCCGCCTATCCCAAACCCCACACAGGCTGGGGCTGACGGGCCACCGTTGTGTATTGGTTTTATCCGCACATGCTGGGGCTCTGACGGGCCAACGTGGTACATGGGTTTTATCCACACCGTCTATTCAGTTTGCCATATTATTTTAGACTACAAGGCTAATAATGAAGCAGATCCAAGGCTCAAGTGGACCACACAGATGAGATTGAATACCTACCACCTAAAACTTCTTAGAGGCCACTGAAGTTTTCGATAAAGCTGATACCTGTGTTTTCCCTTCACGCAGGTCAACGCAACCTGATTTATTATCACCGCTGATTCTTTTGGTGTGGTCCACTTTAGCATTGGATCTGTCTGTTTTGACTACTAGCCTAAAATAATATCACAAAACAGATGGACGGTGGGGATACAACACATACATCACGGTTGCCTGTCAGAGATCATAATGTACCGAGCTCGGGACGGGCGGGGTAGTGCCCCATCCGCGTACGCCCTGACTAACTAATCCGCGTCCGCGTCTTTATCAAGCTCTCGACTCCAACCTTAAAAGGGCACCATTCCGTAATATCCCTCCTTCCTCCTGCGTCTCTCCATCGCTATTTCTGTCTACTGCCGTCGATTACAAAACCAGCAAAAGATAAAAAAAGAAAAAAGAAAAAAAGAAAAGAAAAAGAAAAAGTAAAAAAAAGAGGGGTTGAGGAGGACCGAATTGTCAGACCTTTCCCTCCTCCTCCTCCTCCTCCTCCTCTCGCCGGAAAAAAAGACAAATCCTTTGCTGGAATCTAACGACATAGACGCTGCAACGTCTTTTTTATCAACCTAAAAGTCACAAGGAATTCCACAGGCATCCTTCATTCCTCTCCCCCCTCCTTCCTTTTCCACTCCAAGAAAACGATAATTTATATGAATTCTGCCCTAATTCTTCTTGATTTTGAATAGAGTTGAGAATTTGATTCTGGGCCTGTTGCGTTTGGATGCTCAATCGAATCCAATCGGAATAGAAGTTGAGAGTAAATCAAAAGGAAAGAGGGGCAAAAGATTTTCATATTTCAATTTTTTTTCTGCATCTCATATGTTGATATTTCGTAGGTTATGGAACTTCTCCGTTGGCTGAAGGTGGCATTTCTTTTCTGTTTACTCGCGCTTTCTGGTGGGCGAGGTAAGCCGATCTGTTTTTGCTGAGACTCTCTCTCTCTCTCCCTTAATTTTGTTTTGTTAATGCTGATCGCATGTCATTGAAGATTCTTGGCAATGCTTAGACAGTAAAGGGCTTGTTCATTTTTGAAATGGTGGTGGCTTATCCGCTGCACAAGTGGTGTACGTGTTCGGGAATCCGGACCGTTCAAATTGTTGGAATTATGGTGGATGGAGCATAGCCTGAAAATCACTTTAATTGGATGGAGCATAGTCCTTCAATCTTAATAAGGACTTCTAAAAATGATATTAGTTATGCAATTTCACCAGTTGAATTTGGATCATTGACCATTTCCAGTTTTAATAACCAACAACTGGATGGCTTGAATCACTTGATATTGGGTTTTGGGTTACTTATGGTCATCCATAATTGGGCTTCAGGATTTGTATAGTTGGATTCCTTTGCATATATGTGTCCTTTATGGTGGATGATCTGAAACCATTGAGAAATTGCGATGAAGTCATGTCCAAGATTATATGGTAATGGGAGCTAATCCAATGCCTCTTCATGCCTGGTACGTGGATGAGATCTGGACCTGGACTGTACATTTAGCAGAATCAGACCCTGGGGCAATGCTAATCTTTTAACACATAAAAGATGTGTTTCACATTCAGCAAGAATAAAGTTCATTGGTTGAACGATTAGAATTTTCCAATCAAGGAAATTTCTAGTTTGCATCCAATCAATGGTGGAGCAAAAGTGATGAGCTGTTAAGACTTAGATCTCGTCCATGCCAATTACATGTGTGATGTGGAGGCACAAGATATCCTTGCCACCTAGGAATTTATGGTTTTAGTGTCCTTAACTGTAGCCCATACTTTTAACCCTTATGAAGCAGAAAGATTGATAATGATTACACTAGACCGTTCTGTTTCGGGTTCTTGGGATGGAATTCACGAAGGGAAATGCTCATTCTTTTTGTCTTTTCAAACACCTAGATTTGATAGCGGAGAGACGAGCGAGTTTCCAATTACCTTAAGCTTAAGCTTACACTAGGGATCAACATTGAGCCCTTATCCTTTTGCATTGGTTATGAACGAGTTAAAGTGGTGTTTACAAGGAGAGGTCTTGTGGTGTATAGTGTATGCAGAGGGCATGCTTTTGATTGGTGAGACAAGGGAGGGCATAAACACAAAGCTAAAGCTATGGAGGGATGCCTAGGAATCTAAGGTTTTAAAATGAGTAGAACCAAAACAGTGTATATTGAATGCAATTTATAAAGTTGAGATAGCTGAGTTAGTTTAAGGTGCCAGGTTAAGGTTATGGTATGAAAGCGTGTGGGCTCAAAAGTCAAATCCCACTCTCAGCATTTAGTTATCCTTTCAAAAAAGAAGAAGAAGCAGCAGCAATTTTTTGAGATGTTGGGCAATTAAGGAATAAAATGCTCATAAATGAGTGTAGCTGAAATGAGGATATTGAGATGGATGAGTGGTGAGCCGAGGAAGTATATAATTAGAAATGAATGCATTTGAGGAAACTTAGGAGTAGGCCTAATAGGTAATAAGACGAAGGAACGTGGACTTAGATTGTACAATCGATACCAAGAATTGCACTGGTTAGGAGTGAGTTGGCTCAAGTTGAAGGCTCTAATAGAGCGAGGGGAAGGCCCAAAAGGACAAAAGGACATGGGTGGATATAGTAAGAAAAAACTTGAGGACTTATGGTTTAACAGGATATGGTCCGTGATGGAGTGGAATGACGAAGCAAGATTCGTGTAGCTGACCCTAATCAGTTGGGATAAGTCTTAGATGATGGTGTTGATATTCCCATAAGTTAAAAATGCCTCGAGCAAGGTAAACCTCAGCTAAAATTTGGGCCTGGTTTCATCCAACTTTGCAAAAGTAAAATGGGAATTTAATAATAGGATTTTTGGCAAAGATGAGACTGTCTTTGTAACAAGTGGGATCAGGCGCCTAAGGGTATTATTGTCCAACCAGCATATAATCGGCACTATAAAGTTAGTACATTTGTACAAACAGTTTATACAACTGCTAATCTGATAGAAAGTACCCGTGTGGCTACTGGAGGGAGGGTATTACAGCATATAATAGCTAACATATCAAGTTTGTATGTTGTACTACAAATAGTTTACAACTGAGGGTCTAATGAAAAGTACATGTGCCACCTGAGTGCGTTTGTGTGTTTTCTGTTGATGTTAGAAACTTTGAATCAGGCTCAGAGCTAATTATGAGCAGGGAATCCTTTAGATCATGTTCGTTTGCATAATAGTTTTCTCTGATCTGTAAGTACATAGCTTTGTTATGAATTATCTTTCTTTTGTTGCAAAAGTCAAAACGAGTAAAGTTGATTCTGGTGCTAATTACTGAGCGTTTCCACTGACACATTTCTTCATGATTACAGAACTCAAGGTCAAGCATGCTGGGGATGTCCCTGTTTACAATCATACCCTTGCCACAATACTCGTGGAGTATGCTTCTGCGGTGAGGTTCATCTGAAATGATTACCTAACAAGTCAAGAGTGTTTGAATTTTAATTTAAAATCTAGTAGTGGAGAACTCTTGAGACCTTGTTTTATATTGACCTGTCTTGGATTATTCCTGCTTATACTGAAGTGGTTGATATTTCAGTTTCAGACTTCAGTGGCATGTGCTGGTTGATTAAGTATATGCTGTTTGCATTTTAGTAGTATATCTGGTTACCGTTATGATGTCCTCCAAATTGATTTTGGTCGGATATCCTCCAGGAATGGATCCTTATCCATTCTGCCACGCTTTTGGGTAGCCTCTAGCAGCGGAGTTTCAGTGTGTGACCATGCCCTGAGTTCCGTCCCAAAGTGTGTCTGACCCATTTTAGTTGCACTACAAATCCATTTCGTTGGAAGTGAAGTGTTTGCACAAGTGCCCATGGGTACATCCAACCATAGCTTTAGTTGGTGTGAAATTTCTCTGCAGTAACAGGGAATCTTGAACCTGTTGATGGTGATTAGTGACCTCCTTCTGCATCTTGCAGGTGTACATGTCAGATCTAACTGCACTAATTACTTGGACGTGCGAAAGGTGCAGTGATATGATTGAGGTATTCAGGCATCACAATGCTTATTGGGCTCCCATTTCATTTTACTTAGGGCTATTGGGAAAATATGGCATTCCTCCTTAATGGCTGGCAAGCTGATAATTGTTCTTTGATATTGAACAGGGGTTTGAGATAATAGAGTTGATAGTTGATGTGCAGTACTGCTTACAGGTGCGCTCTCATTTACAATTGTGTATAAAAGAACCTTGTTGAGTCATTGATATATTTTATAGCTACCAGAAATCTCTAAGCCTTCTGTATAGTGCCATTTTGTTTAAATTCTACTCCTTCATTGTCTTAACTCAAACACCTTATTAAACTATTTATGCAGGCATTTGTTGGGGTGGCTCAAGATCCTAATGCCATTATCATTGCTTTTAGGGGCACCCAGGAACACAGGCATGAACTTTGCAGTGGCCTGCTTATTCATGTTATATCTCATGCATACTGTGTTTTAGTCAACTTGAGAAAAAGATATGGTTGGAACTATTTTTACCAATTGGTACTATGTTTTAAGCTAAGTTTTAAGTGTAATCCTAACTGCAGTTGATTGATTTGCACTCATGTGTCCATGGGGAAACATGGAAGACATGTACTAGTCCTAACCACTCATCCAGCAGATCTCCAATATATGGTGGCCCCAAATCCTGGCCTATTTGATCCTAACTGCTTGATGTAACAGGGCATGAAAAATGGATGGTCATAATTTCTTTCCTCAAATTGAGTGCTTAAGATGATCTAGCCAGCCTGATTTTTGAGCTGTGGCCCATAGATGGTGCTTCTCTTTGATGAGTGATCTGGTCATCGTGCATGCTTTCCATTTGTCCCCTTGGGAGCTCATGTGCAAAATTTCGTTTGCATCCTCAAGTGGTAATGCATTAGTGGTGGTTCTATATGGTTTACCATTTACACTTTACAGAGCTTCGGGAGGCATGCATGGCTTCTATTTTATTTTATTTTTTAATTTTTAAGGTTGGTTATTTTGGAGCCATAGCTTTCCATCTACATGGAATCAGGCTTAAGCATGAACATCTCACTTATGCTTCATTTCCTCAAATAATGTTTTGTCAGGAGTTTCTGTTGCCAAAGAACAATTAGGATTTGTAAATTATATACTCTTTTCCTGAATGCATTGAAGAAAACAAATTCACTTAGGGCCTGTTTGGATTCGAGAATTCTTCCAGAAAAGAAATCAAAAGTGCAATGATTATGATGCATGACCGATGTATGAACTAAGTAGCATCTGAGATCAAATAATTGAATTAAGATATTTAACAAAAAAACACAAACGTCGCTATATTCATCACGAATATCATGAAAATCAAAAGAAAATCATGCATAATCTTGACCTAAGCTACCAACATCGTAACACATGATCATTAAATAAAAAAGAAACTAGGATCTAATGGATGTAGGGACATTTAATTAGCATAGGGTATAGTCTATTTCAAAATAGAAAACCTAATACAACCTAGGGTGAAAATTAGGGTTTGAGTAATTTGAGAAAGTAGAAAAATTGTGAAATTTAGATTTAGGGTTAGGGTTTCGGAGATGGAAGAAAGAGATTTTGATAATGATTGTGGGAAACCAAAAAGGGTAGGTGGGATTCACATGTGTGGTCATACGGTCACACGTGTGGCGTGAGAGGATGGGTTTAGGTTGGTTAGGGTTTAGATCGTGGATGGGTATGAGAAAGTTGAGTTTGGGAGAAAACGAAGATTTGAAATGGGAGAATTAAAAATCTGAAGAAAATACCTGAATGCGGGAGAAAAGAGAAGATGGTGTGGGGATAGTTGGAGACCTCGCACCTTTGTTGATGAAGATTAGTCTCGCATCAACCTTCCTTCCAAATCCCGGGAGAGTATCTTCAAATCGCATGAAGACGGGAGAAGAAAGCAAGACCTCTCTCTCTCTCTCTCTCTCTCTCTCTCTCTCTAAATCACAAAATCCAATGGGAGAGAGGTCACGCGCCCCCCTCTTTTTATAGATTCAAGAAGTTTCAAAAATTATAAAAATCTCCATCTTATGAATTTTAACGAAAATAGTTATAGTCTAAATAAAATTAATCAAAACACTCATAATGTGTCTAAATATAAAATAATCAAAAACTAAATCCTAAAATATGATGAAGTCTAAAACTGATGCGGACGATCAACGATCAATTGCCCGATCATGAAATCCATGTGATCCAATGGCTCGATCTTCCCGTCCCTCCAATCCAATGGTGTGGATCACTCCATAAAGTAGCCCATGTGCATCTTCCCAGTGTGGTGTCTTCCAGATGCTCGCACATGCACATGGGGTTTTCAACACGATCACAGGTACTCGCCTAGCCATAGGGAAATCGGCGCGGCCTGCCTCCTCTTCTTAGAAGAGATGTGCCTCTGCATTATGCATAAGTTGAGGTAGAATCCGTACGGTGGTGACCCACCCATCATGCACGATTGATTCACAGGGCTTTATTTTCCAGACGTGTGGGATTGTTTCTGTGGCCCATCTTTCCTAGGCGATCACGGGTACTCGCCTAGCCATAGGAAAATTGGCGCGGCCCGCCTCCTCTTCTTAGAAGAGATTTGCCTCTGCATTATGCATAAGTTGAGGCAGAATCTGTATGGTGGTGACCCACCCATCATGCACGATTAATTCATAGGGCTTTATTTTCCAGACATGTGGGATTGTTTTTGTGGCCCATCTTTCCTAGGGTTAGGAAAGTACAGAAGTGGGATACTGTAGATGGAGGAAGATTGGGAAAAATTAACCACTGCACTGTGAGTTATGTGCATGGTTGTAAGGTGGGGTTTATCTGATTCAAAAAAGTTAGGAAAAGCATTTTGATTGGGAAAGAAGCAGATAAAAAAAGGAAAATATATGGGGAAAGCATTGGGGAGAAGACAACACATGAGTGTTACAGGGATTGCAAAATTTTCCACCGTCATGCCTATAATGCTTAGATCTACTCGATTTTAGAGGCCAGTAACACATGTATAGGGCAAATGTGTGGGAACAAATAAATAATGGTATAGAGAAGAAGAACAGGAGGAGAGAGAGAGGAGGAGACGGAGATAGAGAGGGAGGGAGGGAGGGAGTAGGGTATAGAATAGGCCACCTATGCATGCCGAGGTCAGATCTCGGTACCATTCCTTCTCCGAAAGAGGATGACGATGGCATTTCCATCTTCCTTTCGATTTATATCCGGGAAGCATGCATGATGTCTGAGACTAAGGTTGGGAGAGACACCTCTCTGAATCGGCGATGTGGTAGCCTGTCGTCTCCTCTTTTGTTGTCATAGATGGTCCTACAGGACACTGTAGCAGCTTGCAGATGAGGAAGACGATGCTGCAAGGGGCCTCCATCAAGACCTAACTTATAAACCTTTGCAATGGAGGGTGGAGTACGAGAACTCCCAATGCTCTTACTGCCTATGGAAGGGCTCGAACGGTCGCATTGCTGGGGATTTCCTTTGAAAATCATAGGATTTTGACTAACAATGAGTAAGTCGATGGCAGCTTGAATATGGCTAGATGACCGGTACAATACAAATGCATGCCATTTGTAATGATGGCACTTTTGATTTCTTTTCCAGGGGAAAAGTCTTAATCCAAACAGGCCCCTAAGTACTTCGTTCAAACTGATATGAAGTTCCAATTGGATCTAACTAGAAGTCTTTTTGGTCTGACTGGACATACAGCATACAGAATTGGATTGAAGACCTATTCTGGAAACAGCTTGACATAAACTACCCAGGCATGTCTGATGCGATGGTAACTCAAAGAGGTTCTTAATTATATGCTTTTGAACAAACGTCTGAATGAATATTCATTACCGACGTTCATGTACTGTTTGTGGTTCCAGGTGCACCATGGATTTTATTCTGCATACCATAACACAACTATACGTTCTGGGGTTCTGCATGCAGTTAAAAAAACAAAGAAGTTTTACGGGGATTTAGACATCATTGTTACAGGGCATTCGATGGGAGGAGCTATAGCTTCCTTTTGTGCCCTTGATCTCACTGTAAGTACTAAGGAACTTTGCTCAACATATGTAGAAAATGCATCCTTATATCGCCTTGCTTGATATGTTGCATGCCAACTTCAATGGTTTTTTTTTTTTTTTTAATTATTATATTGTGGTGCTATGGAAAACCTTGACAAGGTTGAACTGGTACAAGTGTTCCTAGTTTTGAAGACTGATAGAATGCGATGGCAATGTGTTAAGAATACATTTTGGTGTTCCTGATTTGCAAGGCCAAGAACATGGAACTGCCACCAAATCAAAACTGAGGAAAGAACGGCACCCAAATGAGAGAAGTTTCATAAGCACAGGTCCTGTCCAATTCATCGGGAAAAGCATATACAGCTGGAAAGAGAAGCCCTCTTGACATGGTTTCCATTTTCCACGCTGCCCCAAACACCAAGCATGTTAAGTATACCATGGAAACTCCACCAGGCATGATTTAGTAGCGCACCCAAATGTAAACAAACAGAAGAAAGAAAGAAAGAAAGAAAAAAGAATCATTTTGGTTTCACATTTAACTGGTGTGTCTATGGGTCCAATTTGTGGCCAAATCTGTAGTCCTCAGTAGTCACTATCATCTTAAGCTTGTAAGGAAGTTCTACATTTGTGACAGTAGAAGCTAATAACAAATCAGGTAGGGCATATGCAATAAGTGTTAATGAGAAGGTACCTCCATTTCCATCTCCTCTTCAATGGTGAAGCTTGAAAGTAAGTGAAAAACCTTCTCATTGTTTTTCACCTAGTCATAAGATGCACATGTTGCAGCCTAACTATCTGTGCGGATACAGTCTCTTAGAACACGTCTCCATTACCATTTTTCAATGGCTTGTTACTTCCAAGTTTTCCACATGGAGTAATTTTCAATTAGAAGTTGCATTAGTAATTTATGGGTTCATAAGCTCTTTTAGCCATAGAGTGGGTTATTGTTGTGGTCATTGTCTTGCCATGGATGTCTATTCTTACTTACTTTTTCAGATGTTTTTCGTTGATGATCAGGAAATTTCCTGATCTCTAAATTGTCCAAAAAAGTGGCAGTAATATTGTATAAATAGTCGGTATCAATGTTATTGTTCTTCATTTTCCAGGTTAATCATGGAGCACAAGATGTTCGGCTTATGACTTTTGGACAGCCACGCATCGGCAATTCTGCTTTTGCATCTTACTTTAGCAAACACGTGCCAAATGCATTTCGTGTTACCAATGAGCATGACATAGTGCCACACTTACCTCCATACTATTCTTATTTCCCTCAAAAGACTTACCATCACTTCCCAAGAGAGGTAAAGTGTGTCTAGGATTATAGTTTTTTCTATATATCTTATGCTTCGCATTCTCCTTCGTCAGACATGAAATCAGAAAGAACACTTTGTTTCTATAGGCTGAAATAATATGGATAGGATTGTTTGTTTTTCTTGGATGACTTGGATTTTAACTTCCTAGTCGAAATTTTTTGGCCTGTCTGTCTAATATTTCGGATTGCACTTTCTTTATGTTATCAAATTGTCTTTTATTAAAAAGGTTTATCATTTCTTATGATTTCTGTAGTAGTGTGCTAGCTGCAATTGTACTCACACACACGCACGCACACTCACGCATGCACACACAGTTCATTCTATAGGACTCACGGGAGCATGCTGTCACAAATCATTCAATAGTACTAATGGGAGCAAGCTGTCACAATTCATTCAATAGTGCTAATGGGAGCAAGCTGTGGTGTAAAAATCACACTGAGTGGATGATCCCTAACCCTTTGAATGGGACCAATTTGTTACAGCTGTCTGTTGTTTCCAAGCCACATATCACATGGTTAGAATCATCAAAATTATAATTCGGAATCATAAGCAAAGCAAAGTGGAGCTATTTTGTTTCTTCTCTCATTCTTGGCTGTACAATTTCTATGCTATTCGGACACTTAGGATCATCTGGTTGGTATGATTTTTACACCATGGCTGGCTTCTAGTTGTATGGATAAATAAACAATTCATATCGATGATGGGTCAACCCATGTTCCATTCAAAAGTTTCGGGGACGTTGCTAACAGCTCCATAAAGATGGGGATGTTAGCAACACACACACATGAGAAACTCTCAAGTTCAATCAATTGGGTGTCCAACTAGCTTTAGAAATTAGGGATTAGTTATTGTCAATAAATATATGGAGGAGCTATTTCACATCAATTTCAGAAAGGTGTCGGCAGCTTGGATGGGCCCCACCGTGGTGTTAATGTGAAATCCAACCTAGCCATTAGGTGTTCCACCCCATGTTAGGCTGACTACACGATTGGAAATAGGGTACATGGCAAAGCTCACCCCTTCAAACTGTTTCCCTTGGTGTAGGTCATTTGAATCCCAGATGGGCCTGATTTTTGGGCCTTGGGCCTAAGTTTTAGTGTGACATCTAATGTTTGCAGTGGATTTCATATAATCATCACGGTGGGCCTTGTAAAAATGAAGGGTGGACGTCTCTCTGCCAATTGTTCCCTTGGTGTCCACTTGATTCATAGGTCAGTCTGATTTTTTTTTGGGGCTCTAGGCCTATCATGGAATTACACATGAAATGGTTTCAGTGGATTTCACATACACATCATGGTGGGCACCTATTCCTAGCAAACAATGATATATTCTCAACCGGTTGGCCCCACCATGAGGATCGCCTGGTCATTCCTATCTACACATCTAGTGGGCCACACCATATAAAACAATGTCAATGAGAAACATAAGTGTGGTCCACTCAATGAGTGGCTGTTGCAGAGTTTTCCAAAAGGTGATGCTCATGATGGGGACACCTATTAGATGGGTTGGATGTCGTATGCACAGTTAAGGGTGGAAGTTATTTGCTAGTTGGGCCTTAACATATAGTCCAACCTGTTGGACTTGAGACCTCATAAAAGCCTTCGGGGCCCACTGTGATGTGAATGTGAGATTCACTTCGATGGTTAGATGTGTAATCCCATGTTAGGCCCAAAGCAAGGGAAACAGTGGTTCACCTGACTTGTGATTCAGGTGAGCCACACCAAGGGAAACAGTTGGGCGAGAGATGTCCACCCTTGAGTTTTATAGGGTCCACTGTGATGATTATTTGCAATCCACTCCAACCATTAGATGCCACACTAAAACTTAGGCGTAGGGGCCAAAAATCAGGTCCATTTGTGATTTAGGTGGGCCACACCAAGAGAAACAGTTTGGAGGGTGAGATTTGCCCTTTATACTGTTTCTGATCGTGTGGTCTTGAATCACAGATGGGGCTGATTTTTGGGCCTTGGCATAACATAAGGTGACACACTTGATGGTTGGGGTGGATTTCACATAAACACCATGGTGGTGCCCACACGAGCTACCACCCCTTTTCCAAAGTAAGGTGAAATAATCTTCTCTGGTAAATATATATTTATTAACGTTAATTAATCCCCATTGAGGGTCTCTCTCTCTCTCTCATATATATATATATATATATATATATATATATATATATATAACTCATTCCTTGATGGTAGACTCACGAGAGTTTCAACAGGATGTGGGTTCGAGTACCCATTGTAGTGAAATCCCACCGTGGTGTGAGTGCGTGTAAAAAAAATGTGTGTGTGTTTCCTCACAATGAAAACAATTTATAGCCATTGATAAATAGAAAATAATGTGTGTGGTCCACTTGATGAGTGGATAGGGCTGATTTTTGCATAGTGTTCCTCATGGTGGAGCCTATTTATTGAGCGGGTTGGATGGCCCATGCACTTAATAAGTTAGAAGTTATCTGTTGGTTGGGCCATAGCCTGTGGTCCAACCACTTGGACTTGAGAGTGCGTCATATTTTTCTATTTATCAATGTCTATACACTGTTTTCTATGGTGTGGCTCACTTGATGAGTGAATAGGGCTAATTTTTGGACAGAGTTCCTCATGGTGGGGCCAATCTATTGAACGGGTTGTATGTCCCATGCAATTAACAGGTTGGAAGTTATCCACTGGGTGGACTGTAAACTATGGTCCAACTGGTTGGACTTGAGACCTCTCTCTCTCTTTCCCTGTGTATGTGTATGTGTGTGTGTGTGGAATACAACGATACTCCATTATTGTCATTATCGTTGTCACCATCACCATCATCCGGGCCTCTCTCCCAGGCACTTGGGGTCAGCTTTTAAAAGCTGGATCAACAAAAAAGTTTTACGATCGGCTGCCCACCAGACATCAACCTTTCCTCTTTTGCCGGGGCTCACAATAAAATACAATAAGGTCAGAATTTCGCATTACATCGCTTTGGTAGAAGGCTTGGGCTGAGGGAATTTCATCATCTTATGGAAGGTTTTGTAGTATCACTAGTTAGCAGTTAACAATGAAACTGTTGATATGGAAGATTTTGTAATATCACTAGTTAGCAGTTAACAATAGAACTGTTGATATGTATCAATGGTTTCTTGTTATATTGTTTGTTGTTCTCTGAAAGTGATTCATTTTGCTGCAAGATCTGCCATCTCATTCCCCTACAATTTCAGGTGTGGCTTCACCACATTGGTTTGGGAAGCCTGGTGTATACACTTGAGAAGGTTTGCGACAGTTCTGGCGAAGACCCATCTTGTAGCAGGCATGCATCTCTCATTTCTTCCCCATGTTTCCATCATGCAATGTCACTCTGTGCTCTCATGTGTTGTCTTTTGTAGGTCTGTGTCTGGGAACAGCGTCTCAGACCATATGGAGTACTTCGGTGTTAGGCTCTGTGCAGATACGTGGGGGTCGTGCCAAATCATAATGGATAGGAGTATGATAAGGAATAGCACAGATCTCAATGGCAGCTTTGTCTTGTCAAGGGATCCATTCTCTCCCGTCTTAAAACTAAATACGCAAATGGAAAGCAGTCACAGCTCTGTTTAAGATCTAACGGCCAATAGCTATATTCTATTACAGGTGATATTTCAGGTGTTGGATTCTTCATTTGAATGCATGCAGAAGAGAACCTATTGAAAATCCTTTGAGGGGATTTTAGGGAAGAAACCTGTGTATAGTCAAATGCATTAATTATCTCCCTTCGTGTGAATATGAATCTGAGATTGGGAGGGACAAATGTAAAATTCACTTGAAATTTCAGGTTTGCTTTCCCTATGGTGTTGACCAAACCGTTTGTAAATAATAAGTACCGGATTTGGAAATTCATTTTCTAATATCTATTAAACAGGAGTTAAATGGAATCCTTCCCCACATCTCTCCATCTTCTCCTCTCATCTTCATCGCTGGCAAAAGCTTTTCTTATTCTCGTTTGTGTATGCCTTTTGGCCACCAAGAATGCAGAATCTATTGAGGTAACCAATGTGGTATGACCAAGTCTAAAACTCCGTGGCTTGACTTGAAATTTGACTGAGTTTACTCGATGAGATTTGAGCTGAGTCATAGTGAAACTCGCTATAGATCAGACTCAGTTCTGAATCGCTTAGGCTCATTGAGTTGACTCGTCAACTTGGCTGACTCTAACCGATTCTCTTGCTGTTTGAATGGCTTTGTTCATTAAAAAAAAATGGCTTTATTCATTAAAAAACTGAATGTGCGACCTTGCAAGCATTGTTACCACCTAGCTATGCACGCCATCTGTTGCTAAGTTAGAGGTTTATTTATTTTTTATTTTTATAATGCTAATCATCCATACTTCAAATATCAATTATGAATGTAGACACTTTAACGTAGTTACTAATATTGAGTTGTCTTGGAGTAAATCCGGGCAGTTTGGAAAGATGACTCAACCCAAGGTGTTTGGATATCAGTTGAGTGAGTTTTTCGGGTTTTTGAACAATGGGTACAAAGCATCCATGACAGCGCCCATTGGAGGAATTGATGGGAACCTGTGGAAGTGTCTCACATGCGTGAATATATTGATGAGAAATCGTAGTCCTAATACGTTAGTATTCCAAGTTGTTAAAGTGGGATCCGTGGTCCAGACCATGATCTGAGCTGCTGGAGGAATCCCTCAAAATCTCCTAGGCTGAAGATCCACTAGGCTTATTAAACCGGTTTGTGAAAAGATGCAAAAAAGAGGCTAAAGATGACTTATGACACAAGATGCAGGACGGGACGGTCAGGAAAAGATGCCAAAGATGACTTAAGATGACTTAGTATGTCTTAATCGGGAAGATTCTATTAAGATTTCTGATTAATAAGAAATAAAATTTTGAATTGTTCAACCAACTTAAGATATAAGAAAAATAAATTTGATTCATTTAATAAAATGGTGAGATGGGCGAGTTGGTCTAAGGCGCCAGATTAAGGTTCTGGTCCGAAAGGGCGTGGGTTCAAATCCCACTCTCGCCAGATCATATTTTTTTATATCAATTTTTATTTACTGACTTGGTGAGATTTTAAGTAAAATCAATACTAACTTGGTGAGATTTCTAAGTACATTCAATACTAACATGGTGAGATTACAATCAAATTAAATTATTTACTAACTTGGTGAGGTTTCTAAGTAAAATCAAATTAATTTATTTACTAACGTGGTGAGATTAAAATCAAATTAAATTATTTACTAATGTGGTGAGATTAAAATCAAATTAAATTATTTACTAACTTGGTGAGATACATGGTGAGATTAATATCAAATTAAATTATTTCCTAACTTGGTGAGATACGTGGTGAGATTAAAATCAAATTAAATTATTTATTAATTTAGTGAGATGGCCAAGTTGATATAAATTGTAATATTAAGGTTTCTTTTCAAAAGGGCTTGGGTTCAAATCCCACTCTTGACAAAAATCATTGTCAATATGGTGAGATGGTGGCACCAATTAAGGTTTTGGTCACTTTCAGATCAGTGATAGATCCTTATGTTAGTTTGTTTTAAGGAGCCACAAATAAACATTTGATTGGTTCAAAAGTAGCAACAAATAAATGAGAGATCGTCAAGTTAGTTTGGTTTAAGGAGTTACAAATAAAGGTTTTGATTGGTCCAAAAGGAACAACAAATAATGTCAAATTATATTATTTGTCAATATGGTGAGATGACCAAGTTGGTATAAGGCACCAATTAAGGTTTTGGCCACTTTCAATATCATTGAGAGATTGCCAAGTTAGTTTGTTTTAATGAGCCACAAATAAAGGTTCTGATTGGTCCGAAAGAAGCCACAAATAAAGGTTCTGATTGGCCCGAAAGAAGCCACAAATAAATGTCAAATTAAAATATTTGTCAATATGATGAGATGGCCAAGTTCGTTACTTTTAGATCACTGAGATATGGCTAAGTTAGTTGGAAAGGAGCCACAAATAAATGTTGGTTCAAATCCTATTTTCTTGTTGCAATAAAATTTCATTCTTTTATTCTCTTTTTTTTTTTTTTATCGAAATAAAATAAATTGCATTCTAAGTAAAATCAAATTAAGTTATCAACTAACATGGTGAGATGGCTGAGTTGGTTGTTCAAATCTCACTCTAGCTATATATATATATATATATATATATATATATATATATATAAGAGAAATGCTCACACACAACTAGCTGTTGAGAGAGTGTGTGAGAGATATGACTTTGTTTATTTTACCTTTCAAAGGGGTGTTTTAAAATGGTCATTGATTTGGGTGGGCCTTATTGTGGAGATAATGTAAAATCCATGGATAGGGTTGATTTTCGGTTCCTAGATCTAACATGGGTGACACACGTGATGGTTAAGGTGGATTTTACATTAACATCACAATGGGGCCCAATCAAGCCCAAGATTTTACATTAACACGACAATGGGGCCCAATCAAGCCCAAGATTTTACATTAACACGACAATGGGGCCCAATCAAGCCCAAGATTTTGCATTAACACCACAATGGTGCCCACTCGAGCCCATGATTTTACATTAACACCACAATGGGCCCACCCAATGCTCACACACAGCTAGTTGGACATTACATTTTCGTCCAACTAGCTATGCTTTTAAGGAAAACTTTCTTATTAATTAAGGTAAGTAAATGCTTACACTGCACACTAATTTTATTTTAGCATTGAAAAGTGGCTACGGCTTGGGTGAGTCCCATCATGGTGTTAATGTAAAATCAACCCCGACCATCACATATGTCACTCCACCTTAGATCAAGTTCTCAAAATTTATCCCCATCGGTAGTTCAAGACCTCCACACGATTGGAATTAGTGTACAGGGAAAGCTTCACCCTCCGAACATTTCCGTGGCTCATATGAATCATATATGAGCCTGATTTTTGGAACATAGGCTTACTTTTGAGTGACATCTAATCGTTGGAATAGATTTCACAGTTTGATCATGATGGTCCCTGTAAAAACCAAGGGTGGATGTCTATCTCTTAATTATTTTCATTGGTGTGGCCCATCTGAATCACGGGTTATTCTTATTTATTGGCTTAGGCTTATTACTTGATTACACATCTAATGGTCAGAGAGGATCTCACACACATCAGAATGGGCCCCAAAAAAATCAGGAGTGGGATTCGATGTGATACTTGTTTCGAAAACACCCAAAACACTGCTATCAGGCGTAATTTAAGGTGGCAGTTAATGCTCATAATGCTGGGGTCGTGGATTAGCTACTGAACCCGACAGCAACTCGCTAATGAAGTGATATAACCACGTTCTGTGGGCCCGCCATAATGTATGTGTTGTATCCATACCGTTCATCCATTTGGAAAGATCCTTTTAGGGCATGAGCCAAAGGATGAGGTAGATCCAAAGGTCAAGTGAATCACACCACATAAAACAGTGGGGACAATGACGCCCGCTGTTGAAACCTTCATGGCCCACCATGATGTCTATTTGAGATCCAACCTGTTTATAAGTTAACAAAAACATAGAATAAGGGATAACACAAATATCAACTTGATCGAGAGCTTCTATGGCCTCAAGATGTTTTTAAGGGTAGGAGTTCAATCCCCACTTTTTTACCATGGTGGGGTCTACTTGAGCTTTGGATCTAAATCATTCTTTGTCTAGTGCCATAAAATGATCTCTCCAAATGGATGGACGGTGTGGATAAAACGCATACATCATGGTTGGGCTCACAAAACGTAGTGACATCACTAGCTAATCCGCGTCCAATGGCACCGGAGAAGCTTATTTTAAAAGGTCGTAATTAACCCTCGTAATGCTGGCATTATACACATATGTTGTGGACCAAACCACTGTAAACAGTGGTCATTGTTAGGACGGGCCAAAAAATAAGGTAGATCCACTGCTAATATGGGCTGTGCGCCAGGAAAAAGTGGTCATGGAAAAGCCTACGTTTGAAACCTCTTTAAAAACAAAGATATTAGTTTGATCCAAAACTTTTGTGGCCCCACCAGTGTTTCAACAAAAGACGTTCAATCTATAGTTTTTCTTATTGTGTGGCCGCTAGAGTTTTGAATCAGTTTTATTTTTGGGCCCATGTCCTAACATAACCTAAAAAAATTGATGAACAGGATAGATTTATAACATATATTATAGTAGCCCTGGTAGCTCCTATGGCAGGAAGTTGCAAGAAGGCTAAGAGGCAATTGATGTCCGTTTCCCAGCGGGCAAGGAGGAAAAAGAGCATCAAATGTAAAAAGAGGGAGAGGAAGGATGAATAAGTTCGGTTGTTTTTTATTTTTTTAATAAAAAAAGTGAGATAACCATGGAAGGTGTGCACGTGTGATGGGTTTGGATAATGTATCAGATGTTTAAAAAATCCTATCTGTTAATCAAATAGAATTCTTTGTACATATATGGAAGGTATAAAATATTTTTTTAAAATCAATGATACATTATTTTTATACAAGAAAAGTGGGCTGCCAGAAACCCATTCCAATAATCTAATTTCAACTTACATATGTGGATTCAAAGATAAAGTCCATTTACTAATTTTTACCTGATATAATGTAATTAGCGAGCCATGTTTGATAAACAAGCTAGATCTTTGATACGTGTTCCCAACATATCATGTGATACTCAATATCACCTGGCCTTTCATAAATAGGCATTATATGCATTATATGTAAATTAAAAAAGATATTTCTTATAATTTAATGAACAGATAGTTGGACCAATTTGAATGGTCCTATTAGTTGTATGTGAGCATTTCTCACACAACTAGTTAGACAAATTAAATTGGTATAACTAGCTTTGTATTAAATAGCAAAAAATTATTATTCCACATGAAGTAATATAACACATGTGAGTATTCATAACATCATTTATGTGAGTACGATAGAAATTATATGTCAAAGATCTAGCCTATCCATCAAATAGTGCATACTAATTATATTTTATCTGCTAAAATTAATGAACTATTATCATCACTGAAGCTACGCATATACATTGAATATGTACAGCTAGAATGGATTTTTAATAGCCCCGTTTTCTTGTAAATGAATATCATACCATTAATCATTTTAAAACAAAATTTTATGTTCTTCACATATTTGAAAATATCATATCTAATTAATGGATCAGATTTCTTATACGTTTAGTGCACCGCACCGTACAAATACATCACATGTGCATGTGCAGCTTCCAAGGTTATCCCATTTTCTTGACACCTATTGCCAAATTTATATATCAACTAATGATAATAAATGCTCTCCTTCTTAAGTAAACTGCTCCACGTTACTCTCGGCAAAATGAGTACTTAGATTGGGTGTGCCCCGCCGTGGTGTTAAAGTGAAATCCACCCCAACCATCACGTGAGTCACCTCATGTTTGAGCTAGGGTCAAAAAATCTGCTAATTAGGGCTGTTCACGAGTCGAGCTAGCTCGAAAACTCGCCGGACTTGGCTCAAGTCAGCTTGGATTGACTCGGCTTGAATGGCTGATTCAAACCGAGCCAAGCTAATTATTTGAAGCTCGAGTTGAGTTCAAGCCAAGTTCGACCAGGGGCCATTTCAACTCGACTCGAGCTTGACTCGGCTCGATTAATAAATATATTAAATATTAAATATTATATTTTTAAGTTTAAACTTTCAAAAAAAAACCGTAGTCTCTATCCGACCGCATGCACTTCCTTTCTCTTTTTCTTTTTTTCTCTTTCTCTACCCACTGCCAGCCGCACGCCCACCCGAACCACCACCACCAGTTTTCATTTCAGCTCCACAATAGTATGATTTCAATCTCTTGAGATCTACTTCTTGGGGGAGAAATCCGAGATGAGTTCTTTTCAGATTTGTTAGAGCTTCAAGGAAATCCAATGATCTAATTGGCTAGAGCTCTTTACTTGAATTTCTAATCTGTGTTTTGCTCTATTTCTTTTCTAGTACTTAGATTTCTGCTGGTGGAAGAAGATCAAGAACAGATCGGTTTTTACAGGTTTCCTCATCCGATTCGAAGCTTTGTTTAGTTTTTTCATTGGGTTTTGTTTTGATTCTCTTATGATTTTTGAATTTTTCATCAATGGAGGAAGATCAAGAACAGAATCCAGTATGCTCTCACCCAACAATCTCGAGCTTGACTCGTGGTAAACTTGACTTGACACGAATCACTAGCTCAACTCGAACTCGATTCGACAGCTTTGGCAAACAAGCCAAGTTTCAATGTTAAGCTCGAGGCTAAGCTCGAACTCAAGTACATCATGGACAAATCGAGCCGAGCTTGGCCTACCTCGACTCGACTCGACTCGGCTCGATGCCCACCTCTACTACTGATCTTTGTTTCAGTTGGGCCACACGATTCAAAAATTTTTATGAGAAAATCTCACCCTCTACACTGCTCCCTAAAAGTGACCCACTTGAATCCCATGTTGGCTTGTTTTTTTTAGTCTTTAAGGATATCTTTTAGTTTCGCATCTAATGGGTGTAATGGATTTTACATACACATTATGGTAGGCCCTATAAAAATTGAGGGTGGACGTCTCTCTCAATTATTTTCCTTGGTTTGCCTCAATTGAATAACTGGTCATCCTGATTTTTTGGTTACTAGCCTACTAGGGGATTACATATATAATGGTTGGAGTTGATCTCACATACACATCAAGGATTAGTCCAGTAAAATATCACTGCCGGTGTCCCTCCCGCGCTGGTTCCTAGAAATAGTGCCAAGAAATGATCGATTCGTTCCAGGAAAAGAACAATGTCTTTCGGAACGGACTTAGATTGTGTAGCATACCAGGCAGCATTGGCTTGTATAGATGCAAAGAACTTTGGGCCTCACTATGATGTATGTGTTCTATCCACGCCGTCCATCCATTTTCTCATATTATTTGAAGGTATGGCTCCAAAACCGAGGCTGATCCAAAGCTCAAGTGAACCTCACCAAAAGAAAAAGTGGGAACAATGATGCTAGGCCTGGGGTCCACCATGATGTTTAATTGCCATCCAACCTGCTCATAAGGTCATACAGACCTGGATAAAGAAGGGGAAACACAAATATCAACTTGATCCAAAACTTCTGTGAATCCCAAGAATTTTATGAAAGTTGGCCTTCAATTCTACTGTTTCTTGTGGTGTGGTCTGTTTGAGCATTGGATTTGCTTCATTTTTGGGATCATGCTATAAAATGATTTGAAAATATGTAAGGACGGCGTTGATAAAACTTATAAATCATGTTGGGGCTGAATTTCAGTCCCTTGATCTAACATTGGGTGACCACTTGACGGTGGAAATGGATTTCAAATTAACACTACAGTATGGCCCATCTGAATCTCCAACCCTTTGTGACCTGAAATCACTCATCCCTCATGCTACTCAGAGATCCAAGAGAAGTTCCACTCCATCATATTTTCACATATGCAGTACGATGTCCTCCTAAGACTTTAATTTTGAAGAAGGATAAAAGAGCTCAAAATTCAAGAAGATGGTAACGAGTGTAAGTAAGATTCACTCCCATCAGTAGATGAGTGATTCCATTCCGGACGTGGAGCTAAAAAATCATGCTAACCTTTGATTCAACTTAGTCAGAGGAATGGAAATAATAAGGGTCAGTTTGGGCAGTGGGATTAGAAGGGAATAGGTGGGATGGGATTCATCCGGTCGTGTGCCAATTCCACTCCATGTTTGGGGAAGAATGGAAAAGCTTGGAATTACATTAAATGGAATTACATTGATATGTGCTAATTTCACTCAATGTTTGGGAAGTTGTGTAGGTCCTAGCATGATGTGTTGGTTATATCCACACCGTCCACCCATTTATTGAGATTATTTTAGAACATGGGCCAAAAATTCAGATAAATCTAAAGCTCAAATGGACCCCACCATAGAAAGCAACAGGGATTGAATTCTTACCGTTGAAAACTTCTTTGGGACTACATAAGTGTTGGATCTACCTCATTTTTAGGCCCATGCTATACAATGAGGTTACAAAACAAATGAATGGTTTAGATATAACACATGTGTGTTATTCACTGTAATTTTAAATGATGGTGGGTATGTCCATTCAATATACCACCGTATTATCAACAAAGCAGGGCATTAATTTTATCCCATGGCAACGGGGACAGTACCTGCCATGTGTAATAATTATGTTTTTCTGAATCCCATCCCACCCAATCCCTTCTAATCCCACCGCACAAACTGGCCCTAAGGAGAGACGTCTACCCTTGATATTTACCAAGCTCAACGTAACAAGCATGAGAAATCCACTCCAACCATTAATATGACATTAGAAATCTATGGCTTATGTGCAAAAATCAGGGGTATACGTGATTCAGGTGGGCCAAACCAATGAAAATAGTTTGGAGGGTGAGCTTTCCCCGTATACTGTTTTCAATCATGTGGTCCACTTGAACCATGGATGAGGCATATTTTTTTATACATGGTTCTAATATGGAGTGACTCACCTGATGGTTGAGGAGGATTTCATATTAGCTACTTTTCCTCTTAGAATAACTTTTCTCCGTATTGTTATTAAGTAGCATTAATTAGTCCTTGAATTAATCAACTAGTTGGTTGGTTGTGTGAGCATTTCTCATATATACATGTACACATGTTGATGTCAAAATTTGGACCACCCTTTACTCAATGTTGAGGACTCGGAATGAACTCTTAACCTGCGTAGAAAGGTGAGCAAAAGAGACCTTGACTTAAACAGGGGACCCTCCAATACCTAAGTCAGGCTAGGGAATATAGGTTTAAGTTGCGTAATGTAGAGAGACAGTGTAAGATCTTATGTACCTGTTGTAATGGGTTTCTCTAGTAATTATACTCATGAGGTGATGAGATCATGACCATCAATGTTGACACGATTTTCTCAATCAAGCGGATGTCCCGCGTGCGAAGATGTCGGACGCTATTTTTGGATTGTGCGTTGGTTCACTCTCTCGTATGCCTTAACGGGGCGTATCTACGGGCGTGATCTTCGGCCACGTCCATACTGGGGTTGGTTCAGGAACCCAATCTCCTGAGCCATCGAGATATGAGTAGGGCTCGACTTGGCCGATCCAGGGCCATAGTTCTTCAGATAAGGACTCCAGACAAGATCTCGGATTGACTGATCCAAGGCCGTAGTTCTTCGGATGAGGGCTCCAGACAAGAGCTCAACTCGGCTGATCCAGGGCTGTCGCTATTCGGATGAGGGCTCTAGACAAGAGCTCGGCCCGGCTGATCCAGGGCTGTAATTCCTCGGATGAGGGTTGCAGACAAGAGCTTAGCTCAGCCGATTCAGGGCCATAGTTCTTCGGATGAGAGCCCCAGATGAGGGCTCGTCTCGGATTGCCCCTCTGTCTCTCCCAAGTAACCATAGTTTTGGAATCATAGTTTGGAATCAAGGCCGGACTTGTCGCGATGTTCTCTTTTTGAGGCCCTGCTGATTGATTAGGTTTGCTTGAGTCGGTCCTTATTGGGTTGCTCACATTTTCCCATAACAGACACCCCATACTCTCTTGGTCCGAGCTTGGACTTAGAGAATAAATTCCTGGAGAAATGAAGCGCCGCCTCCACTCATGATGACAGGTCGGGGTAATCGAAGGGCAATTGTCGCGATGATTATGCTTCAGGATACGTGTGTTGTACAATGACCATAGTCCTTCAACTTCTAACCTCTGGATGAGGGACGCGTGATATACGCTTACAGATTGCAATTAATGGAGCAGGCGAAATGATGCCGCGTTCTTATGGAGGGAGGCGAGAAGTTGTCTGCGCCGTAATGACATTTAATGCTGAGGGTACTCGGACCAGGGCACATGGGTTTAGACGTATAACTTCCTTCCATGTGTCCCATTAAGCTCGGGTCCGAGCCATTTCGGCTTCGGAGACAACTGTCTGTAATGATGACGTTCAGCTGACAGAGGTTATATAAACCCTTTAGCATCCTCATTTGAATCCTCGTGCCTTTGAATTCTCTCTCCCCTGCTCTTCATTTTTTCTGCCTTTCTCGAATCGCTCTCTGCCGGGAAGGGGTTTTTTTTGTTGGATAAAGGGATTCCGTTAGCTAGAGAAGAGGTCTTGCTTGGAAGAAATTGCCGGAGTAAAGATAATATCTGGCGGAGTAAATAGCCTACAGCGCTGTGAGTCCTCCACTGCTTTAGCTCTTTCTTCCATTATGTCAAGTAATTTGGACGAAGTCCAAGGGGTCAGAGGGACGTTTGTGGACTCTAAGCCAGAGGCCTCAGACTCGTAACTTGGGGACTCCGAGGGTCCTCTGGAAGCTATATCGTTGTGCTCGCCGACTAAGAAGACTGCGAGCCCACAAGCCAAGAATCAAGGCGCGAGGCCGAAGAAGTCGCCTTGGGACCTGGTGGGAAGGTCCCAGGCCGACCCTTTAAGAGGTAAACCCAAAGCGGCAGTCCCCAGGGGCTCGATTTTCATTGAGTCTTAGATGGCTCGGAACCGCCCCGACATCAAATTCCTGACTCGGTGCATATCCGAGCTCCCTCTCTTCTATATCATCTGGGTGCCCCTACTGAGGGGGAGATTACCATATTCATCTGCACCCTTCAATGTGGACTTCAATTTCCCACACATCCGTTTGTGCGTCAGGTATCCGCAAAACTGAAGCTGGCCCCGAGTCAGTTTTCTATGAACGCTTGACGATTTTTAGTTTCTACTTTCATTCAGATGAAAAGTCAGCACCTGATGCCGGACGAGTTTCTGTACTTATACATGGCCAAATACAACATGTCTAAGCCGGCTTGGTATTATTTTTTGGCTAGACCCCAGTGTACCCCGGGTCTTATAATCTGTCTTCCTTCCTCCAACAAAGATTGGAAAGGTAAGTGGTTTTGGGCCTTGGGGGAATGGGAAGTACCCGCCGTTAAGCTCGATAGCCTGCAGGTTTGAGTTCCCACTTAATGCTGATGACTTGGAACGAACCTTGGACCTATGTAGAAAGGAAAGCAAAAGAGACCTTAGCTTAAACAATATATATATATATATATATATATATATATATATATATATATATATATATATAGCTGATGATGGTATCCACACATTTGAAATCGGGAGTTGGGAGATGTTGTAGGGTCAATATTCTAGTGTCCAATTTTTGTATTTGGATGCTGAGAAGAGTTGCTAGGAAAAGACAAGATTTTTATCTTTTCTAAAATATGACATGATTGTTGGAAGGGAATCCATTTCCCTGTGTTTTGGGATCTGTTCAGGGTGCAAATTCATGGAGGTTCGAAAGAAATTCATTCCCACCTTTTGCTAGGAGCAAGAAATACATTCAACCATTCGCTAATGAAGTTGCTTTCTAAGGGATTAATTCCCCGAATCCAAGCAACCCCTTTTGGGTGTTGTACCTGGTACTTGTACATATTTCTGGTCATTTACTAGAAACGGTTCATTGAAATGGAACATCCATTATGTACGGCTCGCCCTTAATAATCCACTGGATAGATTCACTTTCATCTAGTAATCTTAACCACTGTACAGGAAGAATATAATTTTAATGTATGTTTATCAAATATGTGTAAGTGCATATATTTGTCAATCACATAGGTTGTGCTAGTGAGTCCTTTGAAAATTGAAAGCTGAAGATATATGAAGACTTAAAGCATTAAGGAGTGAAGAAACAGATAAATCGAGATGCCTTGGTGTAACCTAACCCTTATAATTATGTAGGTAAAAAATAACATAGCATCTAGATGCTTCACAACAATAGGAAGACATTGAGACATCATCCCAAGTCTTATGAGTCTTATTTAAATATGATAAGATAGGCTTTACGAGGCTCAGAGCTGTTGATAAACATATAACCCAAATAAGAAGATTTTGAGTGGAGCTCAATCAAATTGACAGTCCATCGATTGGACTTGATTCGATCGAAAGTCCCCCCTTTATTAGATCTAAAATAGCCAAATCAGGCTAGTGACAAAACTACCTATATTGAGAGTTTTTTTAATCCAATCGAAGGCTTATTCAATCCTATCGAAGGAACCGTTTTTGCCCATTTTATACCTGTTCCAAACCTTTATATATATATATATATATATATATATATATATATATTTGGCATTCGGTTCTTTGGCTTATGAATGAGTTTTTAGTAGAATTTGAGGCCAGGTGTTTCCACACTTCATATCCCTCTCCTTGACTTCATACCAAAAGTTTCATGTTATCTTTCATGTGATTAATTACTCTAATGAGTATTCCAAGCTCCATTGTGAAGGTGTGCATGAACTCCTTCATTCTTTAGAGATTAGACACCAAAACTTATAGATAAAACCTTGTCTATGTCCTCTAGAATACTCATCTAGGCAAATCCCTAATTGAAAAATAACTACTCCAATAGTTGTTGGAGATTCAACCATTTTTCCATTGACTTGGTAGCCTCATAGGTACATCATACGCAAAGTAGTCGATTATAGGAGCTAAAGCATCCACATCAAATATCAATGGAGCACAAGAGAAGTTGATTCAAGAAGAGAAGGAACATCTCAAGAAGGCACAATTAATGTGGCCCAATCTAATCAAGTATGGGTTTAAGTTTAGAGTCCATTGAGTTTGAGATCCCAACTCAAATACATCCTTCTTAGCATCGCCACCGGACACAGGTGTATACATGTTAGTCTTTATGGGAGCCTCCAGTGGGAGTGTATGCAGGTCCTTAGATTAGGACCATAGGGGTTATTGGTGAACCAATAGAAAACCAATTAAGTTTTCATGGGAGCCACCCACATGGGTGGAAACATGGTCCACTAACACGGGTGTGTATGCATTTCACCAACACGAGTGCATACGTGTAGGTTCTTATGTAGGATCAAAGGGTTGAGGTGAACCTATTAAAACCACTGTAAAGGTTAGTGGTAAACCTATTAAAAACCATAAAGATAATGAAATTCATTACACTTGAGGAGAGTGCATACGCTAGTAGTGGAGTAGGTATTTAACTGAATCACATTATATCGTTGTGTTTGTGATTGTTGCGTGGATGCCGTTATATTGTGCTTATGATTGAATTGTTCATTATGGATGCATGAATAGATTGTATGTTACACACTTAATTTTTAATACACACAATTGACAATTTCACATCTCACCTCATAGATTAGTTGCTCAAATTATTATATATTTATAGTCTGTGATCTTAGACCAAATTAGCCTAATGGCTTAATTATTTTAATTGGTAAATAATTTAAAATTGTCATATTCACCATTCTCTGGGACTAAGTCATAATTCTAAACTTCAAAAGCTTTCACATGCCTTGATATCGTGTTAGATAATCCACTCAATTTCAATTGGTATCAAAGAGTGTTGCTCTTCAAGGACTTAACCATTTATAGTAAGATCCGTAGGAGCTTTAGAATGATTTCTATCCATGAGGGGAGTGCCATCTCATAACCAAATTATTTTGATGGGTCTAACTATGCCTATTGGAAGGCCATGATATGGTATTCTTAAGAACTCTTGACCCTATGATTTAGGCTATTGTTGAATAAGGTTGACATATGCTCATAGAACAAGTCATGATAAACGGTGTATCCATCTCCACTCCCAAAGATAAATTCAAATGGAGTGTTAATGAGATAGTTAGATATAATTGTTACAGGAAAAAATGGATTGACCAGATGTACAGACTCGAAGACTATGGATTGCTTGAGAGCTGAAAAATCACCTCGGCCTCGGATACCAACCTTGGCCTCTGGTACAACCTCGGCCTTGGAGGTCAGCCTCGGGTACCGAACTCAGCCTAGGAGGTTGGGCTCGGATATTGACCACCACTTCAGAATACAAATACACTTACAATATATTAATCTCGAATTATCCTTCGAGATATTCACCGTGGATATCAGGAAATCAATCACGACACGTTTGGAGGAAGATATCTTCTATAATATGCAATCACCATCCAAGAGACATTACCATATACACCTCTGAGACCAAAGGATATAAATAAGGGTCTCCTCTATAGTAAAAGATACATATAACAAATATCCTAATTCTTCTACTTCTTCTGGTAAAACTACCTGACTTATGCATCCGAGGGTCCCTGGCCTTAACTGGCGGCCCCAATGTCTTCTCTTATTTTTCAATAAATCATAAATACTACAGCTAGTAGGAGGTGAGGCAAGATCTACCGGATTTTTGCATTAACAGTTTGGCACCGTCTATGGAAACGACATCAAAGCCATTCTTGTCTTCTATAGTGATTCTACAATGGCAAAAAACAAGAAAAGGGCCCATGCCATGATCGCAACAGCTGCTCCCCCACTAGGGGAGTAGTCTACAGACCACGAAGACTCGCCCTAATAACTTTAGGTTGATTCCACACCCGCAGGCCCTGCACAGCAGTCCCAAAATTGATGAGGTCAGCTCATCTCTTTCGGACATCAAGTCGAAGCATTGACTGGTAACATGAACTAGATAATGCGGATCTTGGAGAGATAAAACCCACCTCTCGACCAGGGGATAGGTGCATAGGCAGCTATCGAGGTCTCTACACCACCTCAAGCACCGATCGACTCATAGAAAACCAAGAAACATCCTAAGTAGTCAAGCCACGCGCCCTCCCACACCTTGAGAACTGCCATGCTTATTGACTCTGACTCGCATCACACATTGGAGAAGAAGAGGTGTGGAAAGGCTCCCTAAGCGATAGCCAAGAACAAGGGCCCTTAGAAGGTAGAACTTAGGAAACTAGGAGGCCAGATTGGTGATATCTGCCAAGCATACCACACCCAAATACCAACCTCCATTGAGGCTATGTTGGAGGAGACCGAGCTGCCATTTACCCACGACATTACGGGAGCTCAACTCCCGCCTAAATTACGAATGTCGCAAATCGCCCCTACTCTAAGTCTGGCAACCCAGCTGAGCATTTAGAATCGTTTGAGGCATGGATGGAGCTCCACGACAAGTCGATCTCAATTATGTGTCGAGCCTTCTCCCTGACTTTGTCGGGGACTGTACGAAAATGGTACTAGCAATTAAAGTTGAAGTTCATCAGCTCCTTCACTCAATGTAGCAAGGCCTTCATCATGCAGTTTATCTGTGGGAAAGATAAAAGAAAGCTATCAACTCATTTTCTCATAATCACTCAGAGGGAGGACAAGCTGCTAAAAGACTACATCGTCCTTCTTAATGTTGAAGCTATCCAGGTTGATGATTATTCCGAGCAGATAGCTCTGGCCGCCATGGTAGCCAACCATAAATGAGGAAAGTTCTCCTTATCTATTGGTAAGAACCTCCCGATTACTCTCACCAACCTACTTAATCGAGCTCACAAATATTCCAATACCGATGAGTTCTTTAGTTCACGAAGAGCTGTTCGAGAAGAAAACAACTCGGATAAGGATTGGAAGCGAAGGGAGGAAGGGGAGACCTCTTCCATTAACGTCAAAAGACAGGAGGACGACCAAGACCATCGTACCAACCGACATCCAAAAAGTCACTTCCGTCGGCATATTCCCTTGAACACTAAGCGGAGCAGGTACTTAAGGAAGCTAGGATGGTCAAGGAATCCTGATGACTAAGCTGGACCAATTAACTGAACTTGGTAATAAGACCCGTTGACCAACCTGACCTACTTGACTAAGAGGGATGTTATATTGCATATTATCCCCGATTTATATCTTGGTTTTATGATCATGATAATGCTTAATGCTATATTTTATACATGTTTATGTTACAAGGTGAATCTGAGAGCTTAGATTTAAAAGAATGCTAAAAGCATGGATTTAATGCTCAAGAATCACCAAAGTAAATGATGGATCTTAGGAGACCAAGAACGGAGAATTCTCATGCCAAAGATTCTAGGAAACCAAGTACAAAGGGTGGAGAAAAGATTGGCAAAAATACAAGTTAAACAACAGAAAAACAAGACAGTTCAGTGCTACCTAAGCTAACTCTGGTAGTTATTGCACAAAACAATCTAACAAGAAAATAACTTAATTTGGTGCTACCTAAGCTTAATTCGGTACCACTGAAGTTAGCTTCGATAGCTACCTAAGTCAATTTCAGTAGCTACCTAGGTACTCTGCACATACAATTTCAGATGTGATAAATTTCAAATACAACTTCGATGCTACCGAACCAGTTTCGATGCTACCGAAATCACGCAGAGTTGTTATACAGGGCCAACACGGATTACGTAAATTGAGGCCTTTCGCAAGTGGTTTGCAAAAATTTCAAGGCGGTGCGTAAGAGGGGGATACACAACTATAAATAGGAGTCCCTAGGATGTTTCTAGGCATCATTTAAGGTTTGAAGAGTAGAGCAAAAGAGAGGAGAGATGCCGATAAGAGTCTATCTTCTCTTCCTTAGTTGTTTTTATGCTTTTCTTAAGAGATTTTAGTTCAATCATGTCTATGGTTAGTTAAACCTCTTAGCTAGGGCTAAGAGGTGAAGCTTGTAGCATGATTGAAATGTTTACTTTGCTTTAATTCATGTTTATGTTTAAATTTTATTGAATTCTAGTTAATTTTAAGGAATATTTTTGATTTTTAATGGTTTATTGTGACTCAAATTATAATAGATCTATAATGGATCTCAATATCTTCTTTTCTATTTAAAATTATGGATTTGTAAATTCCGTTGTTTGCCATCGTCTCCTGGGCATGGTTGGCTGATGAAATTTCTTCTAAATTACCACAATTCTCTGTCATTGAGGCTAGATCAATGAGAAGTTTAGAGATTTAACCATCTCTTCTTCCAGCTAGATAGGATAGGACTCAGATTCTAGTTGGACCTTTTGAATTAAGCAAGGTAGCATCTCAATTGCGAAAAGTAGATCCTTGGCACCGTAGTTTCCACCTTTAAATTTACAAAGTTTTAATTACATCCTCCACAATTACTCTTCAAAATTCTTCAGATTTATATTTACATCTTCTTCTAATTTTACTTCCAGTTACTTTCAGAAATGTACGAGATTAGTCCCTGTGGATTAGACCTCGGTCTCACTGAGATTATTACTGAATCTCGACCTTACACTTGGGGTTGTGAACAAGTTTTTGGCGCCATTGCCGGGGAACTAACAGTTGCATTTTTCTGAGGTTAACTAGTTTTAGAATTAGGTTAAGATTATGATTTATTTACTTTCTATTTTTAGGTTAGAGTTTTTCTGATTTATTTTTAGAAACTAATTTATTTTCTATTTCTAGGATTAGAAACTTTCCTAATTTGTTTTCAGAAACTAGGTTGGTTTCTTTTTTTTTTTTTGAAACTAATTTGTTTTCCTTTTTCTTCTGTAGGATCCCAATATAGTAACTTCTAATTTGGTAACTTCTTTCTAATTCTCTCTCTTTCTTTTTCTAGATCTCTTACTGCTTTAGGTTTCTTTTTAGGTTTAGGTTAGATTCTGAAATTGAGGGTTAAGTATGTTTCATACCTAATTGGGTCCGTGATAACACTCGACGTCTCTTGAGTGAATTAAGATTAGTTGAGGGTTTATCTATCCATCATAGGATTGGACACCACTCGAGATCCTCGGTGTTAATTAAAGTGATGGCTGCAAATCAATTGGCCAATTAACCTGGGATCCAACCTCAACCTCAGGTTAAGAAAATTCAGTATGAGAATGGGGTGCATCAAACACCCCTGCCTTGTACTTTATGAGACTATTTACAACCGGCGAGGGTAAGCACACCTTCATGCATGATTTTTCTAAAAAATATGGGACATATGGATATCAAACCAGGGGTGATCCAACTCTTTCCAAAATTTTATGGACTTGAATATGAAAATCCATATTTACACTTGAAAGGTTTGATGAGATTATAACCACTTTATATTTTCCTAACGTGTCCGATGACACGGTCAGGCTGAAACTCTTTCCCTTTTCTTTGAAAGAGAAAGCAAAGATGTGGTTACATTTGCTACATCCTCGATCTATTGGTAGATGGTACGATATGACAAGGGAGTTCATAAAGAAAATTTTCCCACACCATAAAATGAACACCCTCAGAAAGTTAATCATGAACTTTACCCAAAAGGAAGATGAAACATTCTTTTAATGTTGGGAGCGGTTCAAGGATCTTGTCAGTTCATGCCCACAACATGATTTTGAAACGTGGTGCATTACACACTTTTTCTATGATGGACTAACATCTTTCATGCGCTAATTGGTCGAGATAATGTGCAATGGGGCATTCATGAACAAAAATGTCGATGATGTGTGGGATTATATGGACAGACTTACTGAAAATGCACAATAATGAGACACCTCTCCAAAATCAAGCACCACTTCTAGGCCCACTCAATCAAAGGAAATGGGTGAAATATACTTTCTAAAAGAGGATAATGATATCAATGCTAAAGTGGCTAATCTCATAAGAAAATTTTAGGCCATAGAATTAAAGAAGGATAATGTTAAGGAAACTGTTTGCGGTATTTGTGCTTGCAACATTTACACAACTGAAAATTTTCTAACAATACCTTCTTTTCAAGAGGTACTGAATGAGTAATCTAATGCCGTGAATAATTACCAAAGACCTTTCAATGGATCCACCTCAAATACATACAATCCTAGTTAGAGAAATCATCATAACTTTAGTTGGAGGAATAGACAAACTGCTACTCCTCAAGGATTCTTTAATCAAATTCCAAATCAAGAAAAACCTCAAGAGGATCCAGTTCTAAATCATCTTCAAAATCAAGAGTTTTTTAATCAGGGTATGCTACAAGCCTTTCATGACCTTACAAATATAAGGGCTTGAGACAAAGAATGCGATTGGGAATAAGGGAACCCTTCCAGCTCAACCTCTTCCCAATCCAAAACCGCAATACGAGGTCAGTGACACAAGCTCTTCAAATCAAATGGAGCAAGCTAAATCTATTACCACTCATAGGAGTGGGAAGACCATTGACAAATCTATTCCGGTAAGGGCTAAAAAGTCTGAGGACCTAAAAATAGATGAAACTGATAGACCTAGCAACACTCCACATGAATTAGAATTGGAACTTCAAGGCAAGTCAATTGCACCATTCCCCCAATGGTTAATTGTACCAAAATCTCTCTTTAACTCTTAGGACATTCTAGAGGTGCTAAAACAAATGAAGGCCAACATCCCTCTACTGGATGCTATTAAACAAATACCTTTATATGCTAAAATTTTAAAAGACTTGTGCATGACCAAAAGATGACAAAATATTCAAAAGAAAATCTTTTTAATTGTAAAAGTGAGTGTTATCCTAAAGCAATATGTGCCACAAAATTACAAAGATCCTAGTAACCTAACCATCGCTTGTATAATTGGGAACTATCGAATTGAGCATGCACTTCTTGACTTAGGAGGGAGCAAAAATTTGATTCCTTACTCAATCTATGAACAACTAGGTTTGGGTGAATTAAAACCTATCTGAACTACATTACAACTTGCTGATCGCTTAGTTTGTATACCGAGAGGGATAATTGAGGATGTGTTGGTTTTGGGTTGACAAATTCTACTACCCGATAGATTTTATCATCCTGGATACTCAACCCATCGTGAACATGAGCACTCAAATACCTGTCATTCTTGGTCACCCATTAATTGTCACATCAAATGCAATAATTAATTGTAAGAATGGAGTTATGAGTTTATCTTTTGAAAATCTGACATTGGAGTTGAATCTCTTTTTCAATACGAGCAAATAGTTAGAGGATGATGACGATTACCACGACATTAACATGATTGACTCTTTTGTGGAAGATAGAATACTTTTGACCTTATCCTCTGACCCTCTAGAAACGTGTCTGACCCACTCTCATAATTTTGATGATGATATGATTAGGGAGATGGGGAGCATTCTGGATATCGTGCTGGTACTTGAAGTTAATCGGTGGAGGCCACAATTTGAAAAATTACCCCAAACTGATGTAATGCCTCTATTGTCTAACCTCAAGGCATCGAAGCTTGACATAAAACCTTTTTCCTCTGATTTGAAATATGTCTAATTATATAAAGATGAGACATACGCGGTAAGTAGGAACATGAGAGTATGCTCATCTCTACTCTCATTAAGCATAAGGGAGCCCTTTGATGGTCAATTACAGACCTCAAGGAAATTGACCCTTCAATTTGTACTCATTGCATTTATCTAGAGGATAATGCAAAGACCTCCCAACAACCATAATGTAGATTAAATCTAAACATGAAGGAAGTGGTTAAAGCCGAGGTTCTTAAGCTATTAGTTATGGGTATCATATACCCCATATCCGATAGCCAATGGGTGAGTCCAATTCAGGTGGTTCCTAAGAAGTTTAGAATCACCATCGTAGTTAATGTTAACAATGAACTTGTGCCAAATAGAGTTACTACTTAGTTGAAGAATGTGCAATGACTATAAGAAGTTGAATACTATCACTAGAAAGGACCACTTTCCTTTTAGCTTTATTGATCAAATCTTGGAAAGGCTAGCTGGTCACTCGTATTATTACTTCTTTAATGGGTATTTGGGCTACAATCAGATAGAGATAAAACTTGAAGATCAGGAAAAGATCATATTCACATTTCTCTCTGACACCTTTGCTTACTGAAGGATGCCATTTGGACTGTATAATGCCTTCGTCACTTTTCAGCGATGCATGTTGAGTATTTTTTCTGACATTATGGGACAATATCTAGAGGTCTTCATGGATGACTTCTTTGTCTTTGGTCCATCCTTCAGTGATTGCTTGAAAAATCTTATATGTGTGCTGAAGCGATGTGAAGAAAAGAATTTAGTACTCAATTGGGAGAAGTGTCATTTCATAGTTCGTAAGGAAATTGTTCTTGAACATATCATCTCGTCGAAGGGAATTGAGGTGGATAAAGTTAAAATTGATCTTATCTTTACCCTACCTCCACTTAAAAGTATACAAGACATGCGATTCTTCGTAGGACATGCTGGGTTTTACAGAAGATTCATAAAGGACTTTAGTCACATTTTTCATCCTTTATGTAATCTACTTCAAAAGGATGTTCTATATGAGTGGACTGAGCAATGCCAAGAAGCTTTCTCTAAGCTCAAGGGCATGTTGATTGCTGCACCTGTCATGCGGCCACCTGATTAGAACATTCCTTTTAAACCTATGTGTGATGCGTCTGACTATGCTATTGGGCGGTGTTAGGCCAGATAAAGGAAAAGAAGTCCTACATTATTCAATATGCAAGTAAGACTCTAAATTCAGCCCAAGTGAATTACTCTATTACTGAAAAGGAACTCTTCACCGTGGTATTCGGTTTGGACAAATTTAGATCTTACTTGATTGGATCTAAGATCATCATCTACATCAATCATGCGGTGCTCAAGTACCTTCTTTCTAAGAATGATGCTAAGCTCCACTTAATAAGATGGATCCTCCTACTCCAAGAATTTAATTTAAAAATAAAAGATAAAAAAGGAGTAAAAAACATAATGGCTGACCAACTTTCATGACTTGACCTCCTTGATTCCCTTGAGACGACACCCATAAACGACATGTTCTTTGACGAACAATTGTTTAAAGTCTCCCACTCACCTTGGTTTGCTGATATTGTTAATTATCTTATCATAGGTTTCACGCCGACACACTGGACTGCACAAGATAAGAAATTTTTTTTACCGAGGTACGCGAATTCTTCTGAGATGATCCATATTTCTTTAGGTATTGCCCAGATCATATTCTAAGGAGATGTGTGACAGATAATGAACATCAAAGTGTCATCTCCTTCTGTCACACTCAGGCCTATAATGGTCACTTTTTTGTTAAAAAGACCACAGTCAAAATTCTAAATTGTGGCTTTTATTAGCCCACTATGTTCAATGCTACTCATGAGTTTTATAGAGCTTGTGAGCATTTTTAAAAATTGGGAGCATTGTCCTGTCGAAATATGATGCTTCTAAACCCCATTCTTATCATTGAAGCATTTGATTGCTGGGGCATCGATTTCATGGGACCATTCCCCCAATCTTTTAGGAATTTATACATTTTGATAGCTGTAGACTATGTCACTAAAAGAGTCGAAGTGATCCCGTGCCGAAATAATGACCATCAGACGGTTATTAAGTTTTTAAAAGAGAACATCCTTTCCCGGTTCAGAATGCCTTATGTCATCATTAGTGATGGAGGTTCATATTTTTGTAATAGGCCATTTGCAAACTTAATGAAGAAGTATGACATCTCTCACAAGGTGAGCACTCCATACCACCCATAAATAAGTGGGTAAGCTGATATTTCCAACAGGAAGATTAAACACATTTTAGAGAAAACGGTTAGCCCTTATTGTAAGGATTGGTTAATCCGCTTGACCGATGCTTTATGGGCTTACTGTACTTCATTTAAGACCCCTAGGATTGTCTCCCTTTAGACTTGTATATGGGAAAGCTTGCCACTTACCTGTGGAGCTGGAACATAGAGCCTATTAGGCTATTAAAAATCTAAACTTTAATTTGGACAACGTGGGCTCGCTACACAAACTTCAGTTGAATGAACTAGAAGAAATTCAGAAACGATGCATATGAGAACTCGAGAATTTACAAGGATGGGATGAAGGTGTTCCATGATAAGAACATCCTTCAGAAATCATTCTTGGTCGGTTAAAAAGTTCTCTTGAACAATTCTCAATTACATCTTTTTCCAGAAAAGCTCCGATCTCGTTGGACCAGCCCTTTCACAATTACTAATGTCTATCCTCATGGGGCCATCATGATAGAGAATCCAACCAATGGCAATGCTTTTAAAGGAAATAGAAATTGGTTGAAACCATTTGTTGAGAAATTCAATTCAGAGGATACATCCATACCTTTGATTGATCCTGTGTACCAAGATTGATCTCCTAGTTTGATGAAGGTATAGTTAGGTTTATCACTTTCATATGATTTAGGACTAGGATAGTTTGCTCATACTCTATTGAGTTTTATTTTGTGCTAACCCATTTTATACTGAGATTCGTGAAAAAGCTTCGAATTTCCTTCCTCCAGGTACTATCTTTCCATCACTATTCCCTTTCTTTTCGTTGCCTCATATGCATTACATGCTTATTTCTTTTACATTGAGGACAATGTAGATTTTAGGTTGGGGACGGGGGATTAGGTAAACTAATTAGTGTTTTCTTAATTTTGATCAAATTTTTTTTAAAAAAAAATTTAATGTTTCAAGTTGGAATCTATTTGAAAACAAAAGTTTGTGTACTTAAGAATGCTTTAAGTAGGATAATAAGATCAAAATTTGACCTTGAATTGTTGGAGTTTGATCACCTGAGTGAAACATCACCTAGGATTCTTGAATGATTAAGAAGAAATTTGTATATCGTGTTAATTTAAATTACAAAACACATTTGCTTCCTTAGGATGTGCTAGGATTGCTAATGCTTAGTATGTGAATCATTGATAAATGTTAAGAATTGAGCCTGAAGAATTTTATCTACCTTAAAAGATTTTTAAAAACTGGTTAAAAAATAGAGATCAACAAAAAGGCCATGAAAAGAATGAAAAATGACAACATCTCTAAGTAGAATGTAAAAGATCTCTGAAAAGGATGAATTGTTCAAAAAAGAATTAATAAGAGTAGTCGTCGATACAAAATAAAAAAACTGAAAAAAGAAGAAAAATGGGAAGTTCTAAATCAGTACTTGAGTTTCAAACTAATTTAGATATGGTAAACATGGCTAACATGATGAATTGATAGTATTCGTATAGGGAGTAAGTTGATCTTCACTGAGCACATTGAAAAACTTGATATGCAAACTATGCTCTAATTTAATAGATAAAGAACTTATTTCATTGGTTTCTTATGTGATTTGACTCTAGGTTTCCAAAATCTCACTTTTGTATCTTAATTCTACTCATTCATACTTGAGTGCACAAAAGATTGTTTTCCTAAAGAGGTTTTGAATATTGAGCATTGAGGTATATTTCACATATACTTTGCTCGGGACTAGTAAAATGCTGGTTGGGGATTGTGTTGAGGGTCAAATATTGCATATTATCCCCCATTTATATCTTAGTTTTATGAACATGATAATGCTTAAGGTTATATTTTATACATGTTTGTGTTGCAAGGTGAATTTGAGAGCTTGGATTGAAAAGAATGCCAAAAGCATAGATTTAATGCTCAAGAATCACCAAGGCAAAAGAGGGATATTAGGAGACTAAGAATGGATAATTCTCATGCAAAAGATCCTAGGAAACCAAGTACAAAAGGTAGAGAAAGGATTGACAAAAATACAAGTTAAACGGCAGAAAAACAGGACAGATCGGTGCTACCTAAGCCAACTCTGGTAGCTACTGTACAAAACAATCCAATAAGAAAACAACTTAATTCGGTGCTGCCTAAGCTTAATTCGGTATTACTGAAGTTAGCTTCGATAGCTACCTAAGCCAATTTCGGTAGCTACCTAGGCACTCTGCACATACAATTTCAGATGCAATAAATTTCAGATATAACTTTGATGCTACCGAACCAGCTTCAATGCCACTGAAATTGCATAGATTTATGCAGGGCCAACACGGATTACCAAAATTGAGGCCTTTCGTAAGTGGTTTGTGGAAATTTCAAGTCGGTGCGTAAGAGGGGGATGCATAACTATAAATAGGAGTCCCTAGGATATTCTTAAGCATCATTTAGGGTTTGAGGAGTCGAGGAAAAGTGTGGAGAGTCGCTGCCAAGAGTCTATCTTCTCTTCCTTAGTTGTTTTTATTTATTTTTATGCTTTTCTTAAGAGATTTTAGTTCAATCATGTCTATGGTTGGTTAAACCTCTTAGCTAGGGCTAAGAGGTGAAGCTTATATCATGATTGAGATGTTTACTTTGCTTTGATTCATGTTTATGTTTGAATTTTATTGAATTTTAGTTAATTTTAAGGAATATTTTCAGTTTTTAATGGTTTATTGTGACTCAAATTACAATAGATCTACAATGGATCTAAATATCTTCTTTTCTATTTAAGATTGTAGATTTGGTAAATCCCGTTGTTTGCCATCGTCTCCTGGGCATGGTTGGCTGATGGAATCCCTTCCAAATCACCACAATTCTCCTTCATTGAGACTAGATCAATGAGAAGTTCAGAGATTTAACCGTCTCTTCTTCCAGCTAAATAGGATAAGACTTAGATTCTAGTTGGATCTTTTGAATTAAGCAAGGTAACATCTCAATTTCTACAAGTGGATCCTTGGAACCCTAGTTCCCATCTTTAAATTTACAAAGTTTCAATTATATCCATCACAATTACTCTTCAAAATTCTTCAAATTTAGATTTACATCTTCTTCTAGTTTTACTTTTAGTTACTTTCAGAAATGTACAAGATTAGTCCTTGTGGATTCAACCTTGGTCTCACTGAGATTATTAATACATCGCGACCCTACACTTGGGGTTGTGAATAAGGGACCTCCCTTTTTAAAAGGGAAAAAGGTGCTCGTGATTCTACTATTGTGTTTTCTAATGTTTAATGCGTTCTATAATAAAAGAACTTCCACAATATCGGGGAAGAAAGTTATTTAAATGATTTCTCGACTATTCGAACTACACGACTAACTACGAGTGCTTCCCTTAGTGCAAAGGAAGAAAGTCCTCCATTATAAATTCTTTTATGAAAGATCCTCCCTAGGTCAAGGGTGGATAATTTCTTTCAAATTCCTACTATCTAAGTTACACGATCGATGGCTGGGACTTCCCTCAGTTGAAGGGAAGAAAAGTCCTTCTTATTAGTTCTACATCGCTCGACCTACTCGTTCAACTTCGATTGGCCAACGACTGAGACTTCTCTCAGTTGAAGGGAAAAAAAAGTTCCTCCTATTAATTATATCGTCTGTGATCTACCACTAAACAATCGATTTATCGATCTTACGATTGTTCAGCCCATTAGCTCTACTCTGTCTAACCTCTCAACCTCCCGTCCTCTTCGGCGTAAGTCATCATACAGTGCTAGTCCACACTAACTTACTTCTTGAGCTCCTGAAGAACGCTTGGAAGTAGGGGGGCTACTGTTATGGGTAAAAATGGACTAACCATATGTACAGACTCAAAGGTTATGGATTGCTTGAGGGTAGAAAAATCACCTTGGTCTTGAATACCATCCTCGGCCTCAGGTATCAACTTCAGCCTCAGAGGTTGGCCTCAGGTACCGAACTCGACCTCGGAGGTTGGCCTTAGATATCGACCACCACATTGGAATACAATTACATTTATAATATATTAAGATATGATTATCCTCTGAGATATTTGTCGAGGATATCGGGAAATAAATCAAGACGCAATTACCATCCAAGAGGCATTGCCATATACATCTTTGAGACCAAAGGATATAAATAAGGGCCTCCTCTATAGGAAAAGGTATACATAACAAATATCCTGATTCTTTTAATCCTCCTGTAAAACTACCTGACTTATGCATCGGAGGGTCCCCGGCCTTAACTGGTGCCTCTAATGTCTTCTCCTATTTTTTAATAAGTCACAGGTACTCTGAATAATAGGAGGTGAGGTAGGATTGACTAGATTTTGGCATCAACAATAGTTATGATGCCAAAGATCTCAGTGCGATTTACTATGTCATGTTCCCCAATGAATTTAAACACATTTGTACATGTGAAATAAGAAAGGAAGTATGGTATATTTCAGAAACCACCTACAAGGGAACTAATATAGTAAAGTGCTTTAAACTTTAGCTATTGGCTACCTAATTCGAAAACATTTAGATAGAAGAATTTCAAACATTTATAGAGTTTTACTCTAAAGTGAATGATATTTATAAATCCATGTGGGGTTTAGGAGAGAAGCTTAGGTGGCTGAATATGTAGGAAAATATTTGGATCCCTTCTAGATAAATTCACTTCCAAGATAACCTCAATAGAAGATTATATAGACATAGATGTGATGAAAGAAGAAGAATTTATATGTTCCCTACAAACATTTGAATTAAACTTTAGAGGAATACTTTCTAAGAAGAAGCACACTGTACTAAAGACTTCACATCAACATAAGAAAAATATTGAATATGAAGATGATAGTGATGAAGATAATGAGATGGGAAAGAAGTGGTGAAAATCACTAAAGACTTCATGAAATTATTCAGAAACAATAGAGGAAGAATTGTAACAAAAAGGATAAGTTTCTTGAGTTTAAGCATATATGTAAATCTTTTAAAAAATTGAAAGAAATATGATATCACAATTATGAGGGTTATGGACATGTTGCCTTCAAATTCACTAGCAAAGTAATTTCAAAAGGCAAAGCTATGGAAACAACATGGGATGATACTGAGGAGTACAATTCAGATTATGAGGACTCCCATAGAGATGAAGACCTTATATCTCTTAGAGTTTTGATGGCCTCCATGACTACTTCTCTCCCTAAAGATTTGAGTGGAGAATCCGACCATAACACTTCAAAAGAAGAAGAAAATACATCATCCACATCCAAAAAATAATGTCTAATTACAAGAGGCCTACAATCAATTTTTCGCTAAAAGTATGAAAATAATAAAAAATTTGGGTTTGGTAAAGGCCAAGAGGAATTAATTGACTGACGAATTAAAAAAGAAAAATTTGAGAATTTCTCCTTAATACAAGAAAAGAAAAATCTTTAGTGTGATCTAAATGAGACTTTGGAGAGATATGTATGTCTTGAAGCTAAGCTTGAAACAGTTAAATCTATAAATCAAGGTCTGAGACAAGAAGTTAACTAACTTGATACCAATGCCAAGGTTTCCCAAAAAGAACAAATGGGTAAATCTATTAGCATGGATAAGCCTTCAGGGGATAATAGAGGTTTTGAAATTAATAAGAAAACTAATGTTACACCTTTACTCTCTTGTAATCCAAAAGGACTCGTCTGCTTTAGGAAATAGATTAAGAGCCTCTGACGTGTGCCACAATTGTAGATATGTGGGCCATTTGATATTTAAATGCCTTATCTCTACCTCAATTCCTTCTCTAATCAGGTTAAGCAACTACAAATTCAAAGCATCTGATGTAACTGGAGTTCACAACAGATATAGAAACAAATAACTCAAAGCTTACAAAGTATAATTCAAACCTAATTTAATTAAATAATCATCATAAAATTCAATGTATAAATCTAATAAACTAGAACATTGAAATTAACTACAAACTTCACCCCTTAGCCATAACTAAGAGATTAACTAGATATAGTTATCTAAAAAAGAAAAGAAAATAGAAAACAAATAGAACCAAAGCTTGAGGAAGGAAGACCGATGCTGAAGAAGCTTCATCTTCACTCTCTCTCTCTCTAAACCCTAGAGTGATGCTTAGAAACGTATAAAAGCCGTTTTTAAATAAGAAAACTTGCACTGACTTTACACCACCTTGAAAAATTTGTGAACTTACGTAGTTATGCGCACTGTCGATCGATCGCTTCGTTCGATCGATCGATAGAAGATACCTAAAACCGTCCAACGAGTAAATTTAAAAATTCGGTGCAATATCGATCTATCGAACTCTCACCTTTGATCGATCGAATGTGGTAAAAAGTGTCCAAAGAGTTTAGCTTGATATTTTGAATTTGCTCGACACTTTACTCGACAATCGAGATCCCTTAAAGATTTGTCGATCGATCGATCCCTCTACTCGATCGCTTAAACTTTGCTATTTTCTTCCAATTCAAGAGTACTTGATCTTCTGGTTAGTACTTGGTTTCCTCAGATCTTTGATACGTCAGGTCTTCACTTTAATCCTCATTCTTTAATTCCTCCATCTTAATTTTCAGGCTTTAATTCGACACCTTTATGCACGTATTTAACTTAGACTTTAAAATCATCCTACATGTTTCCGCCGTAGGAAATTTAAACGGACGTTATTATGACCATTCATGGCCCACTAGCATGGCCCAGATGAACAATCTGACTCGTCCATCAGATGCGGACGAAGCTTTCGACTAAACCCAAGCGAGCACTTGACCAGAAAGAAACCAAAAGAGAGCCCCCATCCATCCAAACGCTTGAGCAATCACGTCAGGAACAACCCCATTGGGCCACCCAAACCAAATCCAGACCACACCCTCTTGGGCCAAGATTTCAAGAAAAACCTAATGGAAGGAGTGGATTTTTTCGATATCCATGATCATGGGCCCCACCAACTAACGTAGATCGATCCACTTTTGCAAGTAAACACGATCAGCGAGAAAAATGCCGTGTTTTCAAGGCTTACACACGACTGAACTGGGGGATCAAATACAGATCGAAGACGTCCATATCACATCAATGGGGGATCCGACTACTTCCACATCGGCAAAAGTGATCGAAAACGGAACTGTGAAGCCATCATGCTGTTTCAATCCTTACTGCGCAGAAAACATGGCTGCGTAAAGTGGTGTATTTGTTCCCTTACTGCGCAATACACTACGTAAAGATTTCACAGGAAAGAATCTAGAAAACTCTCCCCGCCACTGGGAAAGGAAGAAAATATAACAAAGAGAGAGAGAGGAAGGGAGAAAGGAGGAGAGAAGTCCAGATGAAAAGAAAATCTGGTCCGTCCTGACCAGATGTCCGTCTAGTAAGAAGAGGAGAGGAAAGAAAGAAATGAGAGAGGGAGAAAGAGAGAGAAAACAAAGGAAAGAAAGAAAAGGAGGAGGCTGACTCTGAAGTTATCAATGGAGCACTACGGCCATCGGACCAGCCGGCCCGATAAAAGTGAAGAAGTCATCCCTTTCAATCTTCCACGAGAACTAAGTCCTGTGTTTTGCTTATTCCATTCAAGTTACGTCAAACTTTCTCTCTTACAATCATAGTAAACGTTAGATTTAAACCTTAGTCTAGCACTAGATTAACCCGATCATATGATATAATTTACAACCTAAGAAACATGTTAATCATGATATTGCAGATCTGACAACATTAGAGTGGGATCGAACTAAGAAGTGTGGGTTTTATCCTTTAAGTTTACATTAATTTAAGTTTGAATTCTCCCTGTAATTATATGGTTTACCATCAATTATTTGTCCTTTTGGGTTACAATATAATGTTGATTACAAGTGATCTTTATAAATTTATGTGGGGCCATAGATACAAGCCTTGCCCTTACTTTTATCAATGTATTGGGTTGGCCCTTGCCACTCTCCTCTTTATTGAGATGGTCATTACCACTCTCCTTATTATTGAGTTGGCCATTGACTCGTCTATTTGTTGAGTTAGCCATTGCTACTCTTCTTATTTTGAGTTGACCATTGTCTCTCTCCTCTTTATTATATTTCCATTGCTACTTTATCTTTGTTGATTTGACCATTATCACTCTTCTCTTTATTATATTGGCCTCATGCTATTTATCTTTAAGGCTTGAGCATATGTCTTGATATTACAGAACCCCCATGATTCAGTTTATATTCTCTATAGGTGCAAGTGATGTTTTAAGATGTATCACAACTAGTGATTTAAATAATCTATCATGGACGTAATGTACTCTCAGTAGAGACCATCTTGGTCATCACGTAATTCCATGGATTTTTGGGTGGTGGTGTACAAATCAATTGTGTAATTTGCAAATGCAGTGTCACATCACTTTCATGATTGGATGTTGCAAATAGTCACTCCATGAACAAATCGTATCACGTAATTTATTTGGCCGATGTGTTGTGTGCCTTGAGGTGTTCACGTAAATCCACTGTAGCGTTGGCCATGTTGGCGAATATCCGTAGTTATGGGATGCGGGTTGAGTCAGATTTTTTATGAACCATATTCTACATTGTGATGATCACTATGTATGATGAGCTGCACATACTTTGCTAAGCATGCATCTCATGTAGGTTGTTTGCGCATGCTGATTCCCTCGTAATAGTGTTGTATGGGACGTATCAGACTCTTACATTACTTTTATGAATCTCTTGAATTAATGCTAATTTTAAAGGATAACCATCACTATGAGTAGGGGGTTAACTCTCTCCAACAGTATAAATGATGCAGGTGATGTACAGATTGAAGACATAGAGGACAATCTTCATATGAAAGAAGAATAAGAAGATAGTTTTAGCCTTAGTTTCATACTTCCGCTACAAACTCTGATAATGTAATAAGCTCCCATTGAATGGGCATTTAATTATTTACTGAATTCTTTTACTCTGATGAGATAATTAATGCAGTCAATCTTATTCTTATGAATGTTACCTTCATGAATGTATCTGGATGTGATTATAATGAAAAAAAGGGCATAAATTTTAAAGCATCCGATTTATACATCATTAACTCCCGATTTTCTCGGGCACGAGTATAAACTCTAGCTGTGAAAATCTAGGATGTTACACCACATTTTCTGCATTGAGTGAAAACACCATGTAGGAAGGAGTACTCGCCCTCGTAGGTTGTCGATAATCACGTAAGGTTTTAGGTAGGGGAGTCCGATGTATGTAACGCCCTGAAAATAGGGGGTCGAGCATAACTTAGCTCTCGAGTTCCAAAACATCACTTATGCAACATTTTCAATGATGGATGAATGTTGATCGTATTAGTGCATAAAACATGAAATAAATTAAGCCACATCAGCAAAACATAATCCAGGGACAATTGTAATACACAAGCGGAAGACTAGAAGAAATATATATACCAATATAAGTCCCCAAGATATGTATGCTCTGCCAGGTCATAATTACATGTATTATCTCAAAATATAAATATCAAAATGTGATAGATCACTACAAACATAGCCTTGAATCCCCGTCAATTAGGACATGGCTCACATGAACTCCCCTGAGAACTGCATGTAGGAGAACGCCTCCTCATCATCCTCATACTCCTGCTCTGCCTAGTGGGTCACATCATCATCTACAACTAAGACAGAGGCTGGTTGGTGTTTAAAACCATCTCAGAATGTGGGAGTGAGTGATCAACTCAATGGAGCTATACAATAGAGGTTAACATGTTATTAATTCAATCAAATAGTAATGATAAAGCAGTACAATCAAACATGTCGTAGATACTCTTGTTAATGCAAGGATGTATGTAAAAATGATGCATGCCCTCGCCTGCACTCCCTCTTGTGACAACATCTAACAATCGTGGCATGAATTACTACCACTGTGCTCTACACCAACGCCAACAACACATGCAGTGTGATGTTATGAGCATGATTACCAAGTTCTTATTAGTCCTTTTCATACAGTAGGATTGAGAAGCTAAGGTACCTCCCTTATATCAATTCCCAATCAATGATCCATTTTAAGGTCGTTAGTCCTAGACAATCTCATATAATTTTATGGTTCTAGGTCGCTGTAAAGGGCTAGTCACCAATTAATGCATGCCTAGTTATACCCTAGTTACTACAATAAGGCTCGTCGCCTCAATAAAGTTTCAAGGTATGCTTGAGGTCACTACAAAGGGCTTGTCACCAATTAATGTAAGCCGACAGCACGAATACAGTGTCCCATACCACCGTATTTGGCTCACGAGTCTAGGTTGCTCATTGGTCACTACGGGGAGGCTTGTCGCCCCAGCTTAGGCTGACAGCTCGACCACGGTGTCCCATACCACCATGTCCGGCTCATGAGTCTTAGGGGATCGTGGTACCAAGGTTAACGGGATCTCACTGGTAAGTTTGGTACCCTAGATTCAAACAGTAGTGTCCAAACAAGGTGAACATGCATCGGTCAATCGAGTTAATTGATAAGCTCGACTAGGACAATCGCACATTGAGTTGAACGACATGAAATGCATAAGCACTTCGTGTGGCCTAACCACTGTCGAACATCCTAAGTATGACTCGGATTCGTCGAACACATCCTGCATGGAAACAACCTCAACCACCAGTTTGAGGACTATTACCGATTACCTGGACTGTGATATAGTCTCAATCACGTACATTCGTCACAAGTAAGCATATGAGATATTCAGAGCAGTAATAAACACTTAAGTAAATTCCTACAATCATGTGAGCATATTATGGAACGCATACATGGAGGAAATCATTCACATAGTTAACATGGATAAGTAAGCTAAACAGTTCATGGAGGAAATCATACACACAAGCAAGGTAGTTGGGATTTCATATCTCAACTCCCTCATAAATTGCACTTTACTAACTACTAACTTATTCAGACATTTTTACAATCACTTAGACTACACTTTTCAGCATACATCACGTATGTCAGCCATATTACATATTAGGGAAAATCGTTTTGCCAAGGAGTTGTCGCATACATAACAATCATGTTCCTATGACAATTAATCATGGCAATCACAACATCAGATTTCAAATGTATACAAACATTTCAACAAAAATAAGAAACAACCCATACACAACATAGTTCATACGTATACGTAAAATGAAACTGATATCGCATTTGGCATGTGAAATGGCACCCACGTCAGTAATAAATCCTTATCTTACATTAAAAGCATTGAAAACCATAACCTAAACGTATATAGTTTGCACCTTAAACTGATAAATGAGTAACGAATTTGATTTAGACGCTAAGTCTTCGTCAACGACGGATTTACAATGTAGAACATGAAGTAGGTTAGATACATCAACACTTAGACTATTGAAAATCATAGAACAGATTAGGATTAGGATTTCTTACCTAAATATGGATTTAGAATCACCGGGATAACGATTCAGATAGGTGGATTAGGCACGTAGAGAGACTGGGAAGAATCCCTGGAAGAAACTCCAATTTCTCTCTCACTTTCTCACTCTCTCTTAGCTAGGGTTTGAGAATTCGTATGAAATTCATGAGAGAGGGTTTAAGGTCCTTATATAGGCCCAAAACTGACGAAATTAGTCCCTGGGCCATGGTATACTTAGGTTATAACCAAATCGGGCTTGTTCCGATCTAACGGAGCATTTTTAGAGGTCTTTTTACTGAATGCGGTCGGACTTAAGCTTACAGATATTGGATCTTGATCAAGTTAAGTTTTTAGTCAAATCGGGTTTCCAGATTGACCGTGATGGACCAGTTTCAGTTCAGCGGTCACCGATACTCGATCAGGGCCACAAGTATATTGACATGTGTGGGACATTTCCCCTGATCCGAGGGTAAATTTGGGTCAGATTCCAACGATCAGAATGCTTATAATTGGCCCGCAAGTGACACTACTCAGATTACTTAAATTCATATTTAATTTCTAAATATATTCACTTTTCTCACACTCTTCGCTCCGGACTCAAGTAAATCGTCTCAGGACATCATTTGGACTTGATTTTTGAGGTGATTGTCATGTCCAACTAAGCAGTCATAATTATCTAAGTTTATCAGTATTAAACTTTCGATGTGCATTCCAGGTCCGATATGGAATTTCTGAATGCTCTCGAGAGCAACTGGGTTTAGATTTTGATCCTAGTTTTCAGGGTAATGTAGCGTTAATGATTCTACAAGTTTTGGGTCTTGCAGATCGTATTTAAAGTGATTAGTGTTAATTTCACAGGTAATCAAGTTTAATACTAGTTAATTCTCGTTAAATTTCTAAAGGATTTGGTTCTAAGTGATTTCTGCTTGAGGTGGTACTCAGGTTTTCGTACGGATTTTTTTAGGACGTTACAATCTACCTGCTTTAACGAAAAATTGCATCCTCCAAATTTGTACCTTCTCGTACTCCTCGAGGATTTGAGGGTAGTTCTTTCTGACTTCAGCTTCAATCTCCCAAGTAGCCTCTTCTTCACTGTGATGCATCCACAGTACCTTCATAAGTGGGATGACCTTGCTACGCAGTACCTGCTTCTTCCTACGCAGTACCTGCTTCTTCCTATCCACTGCCTCCACTCAATCAAGTATCTAAAATGAACTAATGAATCTCGGTGTGAGCTTCTCTTTCTTACTAAACTGAAGGACTCCCTTCATGGGGAAAACCTTAAGGAATACATGGTCCCCAATCTCAAACTCAAGCGGTCGCGGTCTCTGCCTGCTCTGTGCTGATAGAAGTCGACGTCTAATAATGTCGATCTTCTCTGAGGTCGCCTGAACCAACTTTGGGCCAATCAGACTCTTCTCGCCCACTTCTGCCCAGCAATGCAGTGCTCTACACGGGCGACCATACAGTGCCTCAAGGGAGCCAAGCTGATACTCGCCTGAAAGCTGTTGTTATACGCGAACTCTGCATAAGTAAGACAGTCATCCCAACTGTCCTTGAAATCCAACACAAAAGCTCACAACATATCTTCTAGCACCTGATTAACTCGTTTTGTCTACCCATCTGTCTATGGATGGAACGCGGTGCTGAACTTCAATTTCACACCCATCGCTTCTTGGATACGAGTTCAGAAGATAGATGTGAATCGCGTGTCTCGGTCCGACACGATCTCCAAGGGAACTCCATGTAGACGTACAATCTCCTTGATGTACAACCTAGCCAACTCGTCTACAGAGTTCGTAACTCTGATCGGTAAGAAATGAGCCGATTTCGTCAATCGATCAATGATCACCCAAATGGAGTCATGTCCCTTCCTCGTCTTCGGTAGCCCTAATATGAAATCCATAGAGATAAAATCCCACTTTCACTCAGCCATGGGCATGGGCTGAAGCAGTCCAGGAGGTCGGCGATGCTCTGCCTTGACCTGCTGGCACCTGAGACAACGGGACACAAACTCTGTAATGTGAACCTTCATGTTATCCCACCAATACGATCTCTTCATGTCTTGATACATCTTCGTGCTATGGGCTGCCTTTAAAACCTCCCATCTCAAGTCATGATGTCTGGGACGCATAGGCAGCCACGATAACATAAGCCCCCATCTGAACCGACACTTCACTCAGAGTCCTCATCTGTACAAACCCGCTCTCTCATCTTTGTTAATAGCTCATCGCTTGCCTGAGCTGCAATAATCATGCCATCAATGAGGGGTTGTACTCGAATATGTGCGATAACTCATACGGCTCTTCTAGAGGTAATGTCTCCAGAGCTTCAGTGTGAAAATGACAACTGCCAACTCCAGGTCATGTGTAGGGTAATTCTCCTCGTGTTTCCCCAACTGTCTCGAGGCGTATGCAATCACCCTGTCCTTCTGCATAAGGACATAACCCAGACCAACGTGAGAGGTGTCGGTATATATCGTATACTTAACCCCTTGCTCTGATAATATTAACACAGGGGTGGACGTCAACTTGTCCTTCAGCTCCTGAAAAGTTGCTTCAGTCTTCTCATTCAAGGCAAACTTCAGATCTTTCCGTGTCAACTGAGATAGCAGTCTGGTTATCTTGGAGAAGTCTCGAATGAATCGACGGTAGTACTCTGCCTGACCAAGGAAACTCCTCACCTCAGTAACTAAACCGGGCTGCTTCCAGTCTTGAACCGCAGCTACCTTAGCGAGGTCAACTGCTATCCCTTTCTTGGACACCACATGTCATAGGAACTTGACTTCCTCTTTCCAAAAGTCACACTTCCTGTACTGTGCAAAAAGCTGATTCTTCCTAAAAGTATCCAAGACCGCTCTTAGGTGCTCCTCGTACTCTTCCCGACTCATGGAGTATATCAAAATGTCATCAATAAATACGATGACAAATCGGTATAGAAACGGTCGAAATACCCTGTTCATCAGGTCCATGAACACGGCCGGTGCGTTCGTAAGGACGAATGACATCACAAGGAACTCGTAATAGCCAAAGCTGGTCCTGAATGCCATCTTCTGTATGTCTTCATCCCTGACACGCAACTGACAATAACCTGACTGTAGATCGATCTTCGAGAAGTATCGTGCCTCCTTCAACTGATCAAACAGATCATATATCCTGGGCAAAGGATACTTGTTCTTTACCGTCACCTGGTTCAACCTACGATAATCAATACATAACCACAGGGAACCGTCTTTCTTCTTCGCAAATAAGACTGGTGCTCCCCAAGGAGACACACTAGGTCGTATAAAACCTGTATCCAACAGATCATCGATCTGTTTCCTCAGCTCCTTCATCTCGCATGGAGGCATGCGATATGTTGGCAACGAGATAGGTGTCGCGCCAGGCATCAGATCGATAGTAAAAGTAATCTCACGCCGCGAAGGTAAACCAGGTATCTTGCTGAACATATCCTCGAAATCTCGAACTACAGGCATAGCTCCAAGTGTTAGGCCTTCCACATTCTTCAACAAGGGCATGTAACAACATAAACGACAGGGTATACTGACCTGAACTAGAAAAGTAAAGGTTGTGCCCTCAGGTCTGTAGGCTATCACCACCCTAGTCTCGCAGTCGAACTCCGCTCGCATCTCCATAAGCCAGTCCATACCGAGAATCACATCGTAATGCCATACCTGGGCAACAATCAGGTCGACACGAACTGTCCTGCCTCCTAAGTCTACAAAGTAATCCTTACATATCTTGGTAATATCCAAAAAAGCTCCTATGGCTGTAAGGAGTCTCACCCCCTTTATAGGACTAGTTTCCAACCCCAGACGCTTGACTGTAGCACAGGACACTATAGAGGTAGTGGAACTAGTGTCCACTAATAAAAAGACCGATATACCTTGGATGTACGCCATGACTTTGAAAGCTAGCAGTACCGTAAGTGCTGCCTCGAATGCCTTAGCTGTAAGCGCGTGAACTTAAGTCTGCTGTGGGTGGTTCAGTGGTGGTACCATAGGCCGTTGTGGTGGCCTGAAGCGAGGAGCAGATGGCCGAAAGGATGAGTGCGCTAGTGCAGACCTCAGTGGTGGTGCTGATATGGCCTGAGGGAACTAGCGGTTGATCCTCTTGGGTGGCGAGAATCCACTATCCCTCATCTTAGTGAAACAAATCATCTTAGTGTGGCCCAGTCTCTTGTAGTAGTTACACTACATGTCTGGTCATCTCAGGTGAGTCGGTGGAGCCGCAAGCCTCGGCGGAGAATCTGCCTGTGGCCTCTTGCCGAGGAATGGCTTGTTTGGAAGATCAGGTCTCGGCCTGGGAGCTATAGGTGCTAGTATACGGGACAACCTGTCCCCATCCTGCTTAGCTTGCAGGGACATGCTCACCAACTCAGCATAAGAAGTTATGCTAGCGTAGCACATCTTTGATCGAATCTCAGGTTTCAGCCCCTCAAAAAAGCGCCGGATCCGCATCGACTGATCACCCAGAAGCAAAGGAGCATACCTGTCCAGCTTCGTAAACCTGTTCTCATACTCTTTTACTGACATCCCTCCCTGACGGAGGTGAAGGAACTCACTCTCCTTCTCGTGTCGGTAGGTGACTGGGAAATACTTCTCATGGAAGCGAGTCTCAAACACCTCCCATGTCCACAGAAATCTCTCCGCTACAGTGTGGAGAATTCTATCCCACCACAGACTAGCCTCCTTCTCAAACATGAAGGTGGCAAGCTCGACCTGCTCCGTCTCAGAACAGTGTAGCGGTCTCAGCATCTTAGAGATGTGGTCAATCCAGTACTCAGCCTCCTTGGGTCTATGAGTACCCATGAATGTGGGAGGACGTAAGCACTAGAATCGCTCAAATGTGCTGCTAGCACTAGCATTCCCAGATGGGTGCATAAGAGAGGCAGGTGGAGTCGCTCCCATCGCCTGAGGAAAGATACCAGCCATGGTGGTAAAAAACTGATGCTGCTGCTGCTGCTAGATCTGCTGTTGTTGCATCAACAACATCATCTGCTCTAGCTTATCAGGAGGCAGAGCGGACTATGATGCTGAGGCATCGACGTATACGCATGATTTTGCTCAGGAACCGAAGGTGTGATAAGTGGTACCATAGATGGTGCCACAGGCGTCGGCCCAGCAGCAGGGCCAGAAGCCGGCTGAAAATCTGGCATAAAATCAGGATGAGACGGGCTCGAACGGGGGTCTGTATAGTTATCGCTCAGGGGAAGGGCCCCGTCAAGCAACTCACCTAAAGAGAGATAGGTCAAAGTCCTCGAGCCCTTAGGTGGCATACCCTACATTCAAAAGAGGGTGCAACCAGTAAGATTAAGCATACTCACAATCCATCCACACAACATTCACATCACAACTTAAAGAAACAACATGCATTTCATTTAACAAAATTGTCGCAATACATGAAGTGCAGCATTACATGGATCGCAACAGAGAATGCATGTGAGCTAATACAACTAAGCTTCAGATACTAAAACAACTATCACACTACTACGCCCATAAGGCTACACACAAGAACAAGTAACAAATAAAATAAATGACAACTATATACACGACTATTCGTTGGAATTTGGTGATGGAGGAGCGGCACCCTTATCCTGCAGACAACACAGGATAGACTTCAAAGTGTGAGTTACTTTCTTGAACTTGTGCTTCACGAGGCCCCGCAGATCGATAATATCCTGTCATAGGGTGGCCTGGCCCTCCTCAACTCTAACTAAACGGGGTTCCCTATCAGCCCGATCAGTGTCATGCTCTCGAGTCGCTGAAGGAGGGCTCTCATCCGTATCCTGGACCTCCTCTTCTTCTTCGTTCTGCTCTGCTCTTCTTCTATTTCAGCTCCACCTTCTTCATCACTCTCAGTCTCATCCTCACTCTCCTCGAGTAGGGCTTGTCGTTGCCGTGGCCCGATATCCATCTGATTCAGAGTAGTCTCGGTGATGTAATAGATCGGCGCCAGCAATTCCACCCCAAGTCTGTAGCCAAACTCGAGTGTAATCCTGCATATGAGTCGGCCAAATGGGAGTGATTCAATCCTTCTATTCGAACATGCAATAAGGACTATTTGTCGCAAGAAATACGTAGGCACACACAACTTCTCTCCCTGCCCCACCTGATATAGGAAGTTTGCCATCAGGTGCGTGCACTCACTGCGGTTGCTCCACCTAGAATAGACGTTGAACGTGTAGAAGTCGTCCGTCATATTGGTCGCTAAAAGGCTTTTGTTAGGCTGCCATTCAACCAGACGACCACAAAGGAACCATGTGCGGCGATCCCTTTCAAGCGCACTAGTCAGATTCTTCTCACTTACATGAACTTCGCCAATTGGCACATTCAGAAGCCAAGATATGAAAGCAACGTCGATTGTGGCCTCCCGATCTCTTCCAAATAGAATCTTAAATGCAAGGGCTCGAATGTGGGCTCTCGAATGTGGGCATAGAAAGCTCAGAATGTACCCACATTTACACGATGCTCACTCTCAAATAGCGGACCCCACTTGGCTTCTACGAGGTGCTCGAATAACAAAAATTGTCCAAATAGCCGCGCATCTACATGAGCATAAAAAAGGACCCTACAGCCCTCATAAACTTCATGAGACAACTCTACCAATAAAGCCCTTCCTATGGGAGCATGGGGATCTAGATCTCGCTTCGTCTGTAACTCTCGAGCGGCGCTTGAACTCGCGGTGACACCTCTCGGCCTCCTTGAGCGGGTTGGACGACTAGGCCCAGCTTCATCTACAGAAGCTCTCTTCTTTTTCATAAAAGAGAGAATGGTGAAAATGAAAAATATGACCGTGACAAGCTCGAATAGGGCCATGGAAAAGGAAATAAAAGAGAGAAATGGAAGGAGTGATGGAGTTTCCACAAATTTGAGACTCAAAGTAGGGATTTAAGTCCTCAAATGGAAAAAAAAGAAAGAGAAATTAGCGATGGAGGTGGGTTTTGAAATGGGTAGAGAGAGGGTGCATGAAAATGGAAGAAGAAAGGGTTTGGAGAGGGATTTTTGTGGAATTTTTTAGGGTTTCTTTAGAAAAGGAAAGCTAGGGAGGGTGATTTGTAAAGGAAGGACACTATAGAAGGGGTTTTATTCACCCAACCATGCACCAGCGGGCCATACAAGGCCCTAAAACTATCGACCTGATCGACCCAGCCCGTCCGGTCCCACTAGGCGGCGAGGCCCTCGCCGGTCTCTGGACTGTCCGGTGATGGCTCACCAGTGGGGCCAGATCCTCCCCCCCTAAGGTCTAAAAACAAGTGGGTCCCACCCTAGGTCCCCTGGAAGTGCCTCGATTGGGCCCCTACTCCGTTTCGACTTGTTTCGGGTCATTTCTAATAGAATCTGATGTATATTCACATTAACCAATTTTTAAACGGCTGGGATTAGATGAAACACGATCTAAACCCGTCGATTGATGGTCTAGAAGTGGATTAGGATCATTTTGCATGATCACGGGTGCGAACGGACCCGATCTCGGCGATCGATTACAATAATCCTTCACCAATTAGTGAAACTGGGAACTTCTAGATTTTTCTCGCACCCTCCTACGTTATATTACCGTCAATGTATGTCATTTAAGCATAACCCAGGTCCGATTTAATTCAAATCATGCTTTGATACCAACTTGCAACGCCATAAAAATTGCGGGTCGAGCATAACTCAGCTCCCGAGTTCTAAAACATCACTTATGTAACATTTTCAATGATGGATGAATGTTGACTATATTAGTGGATAAAATATGAAGTAGATTAAGCCAAATCAACAAAACGTAATTTAGGGATAGTTGTAATACGCAAGCGGAAGACTAAAAGAAATATATATACTAATATAAGTCCCCAAGTTATGTATGCTCTGCCAGGTCATAATTACATGTATTGTCTCAAATTATAAACATCAAAATGTGATAGATCACTACAAACATAGCCCTAAATCCCCGTCAATCAGGACATGGCTCACATGAACCTGCCTGAGAACTGCATGTAGGAGAACGCCTCCTCATCATCCTCATACTCCTGATCTACCTCGTGGGTCGCATCATCATCTGTAACTAAGACAGAGTCTGGTTGGTGTTTAACACCATCCCAGAATATGGGAGTGAGTGATCAACTCAGTGGAGCTATACAGCAAAGGTTAACAGGTTATTAATTCAATCAAGCCGTAATAATAAAGCGGTATAATCAAACATGTCCTAGATACTCTTGTTAATGCAAGGATGTATGTAAAAATGATGCATGCCCTCGCCTGCACTCCCTCTTGCGACAACATCTAATGATCGCGGCATGAATCACTACCACTGTACTCTACACCAATGCCAACGGCACAGCAGTGTGATGCTATGAGCATGATTATCAAGTTCTTATTAGTCCTTTTCATACAATAGGATTGGAAAGTTAAGGTACCTCCCTTATATCAATTCCCAATCAATGATCCATTTTAGGGTCGTCAGTCCTAGACAATCTCATACGATGTTATGGTTCTAAGTCGCTGCAAAGGGCTCGTCATCAATTAATGCATGCCTAGTTATACCCTAGTTACTACAATAAGGCTCGTCACCTCAATACAATTTCAAGGTATGCTCAAGGTCACTACAAAGGGCTCATCACCAATAAATGTCGGCCGACAACACGAATACAGTGTCTCATACTACCGTATTCGGCTCACGAGTCTAGGTTGCTCACTGGTCACTACGGGGAGGCTTGTCGCCCCAACGTAGGCTGACAGCTCGACCACGGTATCTCATACCACCATGTCCGGCTCATGAGTCTTAGGGGATCGTGGTACCAAGGTTAACAGGATCTCACTGGTAAGTTTTGGTACCCTAGATTCAAGCAGTAGCATCCAAACAAGGTGAACATGCATCGGTCAATCGGGTTAATTGATAAGCTCGACTAGGATGATCGCACATTGAGTTAAACGATATGAAATGCATAAGCACTTCGTGTGGCCTAACCACTGTCGAACATCCCAAGGACGGCTTGGATTCGTCGAACACATCTTGCGTGACGAAAACAACCTCTGCCACCAGTTTGAGGACTGTTACCGATTACCTGGACTGTGATGTAGTCCCAATCACGTACATTCATCACAAGTAAGCATATGAGATATTCAAAGAAGTAATAAACACTTAAGTAAATTCTTACAATCATGTGAGCACATAATGGAATGCATACAGAGGAAATCATACACATAATTAACATGGATAAGTAGGCTAAACAGTTCATGGAGGGAATCATACACACAAGAAAGGTAGTTGGGATTTCATATCTCAACTCCCTCATAAATCATACTTTACTAACTACTAACTTATTCAGACATTTTTACAAACACTTAGACTATACTTTTCAACATACATCACGGATGTCGGCCATATTACATATTAGGGCAAATCCTTTTGCCTAGGAGTTATTGCATACATAATAATCATGTTCCTACGACAATTAATCATGGTAATACAACATCAGATTTCAAATGTATACAAACAGTTCAACAAAAATAAGAAACAACCTATACACAACATAGTTCATACGTATACGTAAAATGAAACTGATATCGCATTTGGCATGTGAAATGACACCCAATGCGTAACTCTGTTGTGAAAATTTGAGACAGTTTTAAAGTCAGTCCAAGCAAAGGCTATAAATATGGGTTCTTTGAGGACTTCTAAGTACGAATTATGGTTCAAGGAGTAGAGTCAAAAGGTGGATTAGCCTCTTAAGAGTTTTTCTTCCTCTTCCTTAGTTTATTTTCATGTTTTTTTTAAGAGATTTGGTTTTAATCATGTCGATGGTTAACTAAACCTCTTAGCTAGAGCTAAGAGGTGAAGCTTGTAGTATGTTAGGATGTTTATTTTTCTTTGATTCTTGTTTAAGTTAAACTTCATTGATTTCTAGTTTGAATTTAAGAAATATTTTTAGCTTTTTATGGTTTATTGTGACTTAAATTACAATTGACGCTGCATAGCTTTAAATATCTTCTTTTCCATTCCGAGAGTGTGAGATCGGTAAATCCTGTTATTCACCATCGTCTCCTAGGCATGGTAGGATGATGGATTCCCTTTCAATCATCACAATACTCCCTCATGTGTAAACTAATTCAATGAAAAGTTTAAATTATGCTTCAATTATTTTATCTTCTAATTAGATAGGATAAGACTTTGATTCCAGTTGTGTTTATTAAATCAAGTGAGATAGCATCCTCATAGCTACAAGTGGATCCTTGGTGCTTTAGTTCCCTTTTGATTATTGATAGTTTATTCACAATTACTTTTAACTATTCCAGATTTCGATTTAGATCTTATTCTAGTTCTAGTTATAGTTACTTTTAGAATACATATAAGTTTAGTCCCTGTGGATTCAACCTCAGTCTTACCGAGTTATTACTACATCGTGACCCTGCACTTGGGGTTGTGAACAATAATGTACCAGGTTGACCTAGATCGGAGTCTACGCGCATCGAGTCAATCCTCGGGTAGCTTCCCTTCCTGAAGGTAGTCGACTATTAGGTTCATCCAACACGATGTTGAATCCATCTGCAGAATCATATCTAAAATGGAATACCTAATGCTCGGCTTGGCGAGAAACCCAATTGGGATCGACTTTGGCCGCCGTGGTCAGCTTTGTTAGTGCATCCACTTTGGAGTTTTCTGCCTTGGGGATCAGGCCGATGTCGCACTTGGAGAATTTGCTAATGAGTTCTCGGGCTCTTTCTAAATCAGATATCATTCTCTCTTCCTTCGCCAGGTACTCGTTTGTTATCTGGTTGATGACTAGCTGTGAATCACTATGGACTTTCAAGTTATGGGCTCCTATTGTCGATACTAACCAAAGTCTGATGAGTAAGGCTTCGTATTCTACTGCGTTGTTCAATGTTTAAAATCCAAATCTTAAGGCATATTGTGTGCAGGTCTGATCATGAGCCTCTAGGACTACCTCAGCCCCGCTACCTTTAGAATTGGATGTGTCATTGACGTACAATGTCTAGGTCAGCAAGTCTAGTTCGGCCGCCTGACTTACAGGCCAATCGGTCACGTTGCTCGAACTAATTTCCAGGTCATTTCTACATGCAAGCTAGACAATAAAATTAGCCACTACTTGGCCTTTGATGGCAGTTTGGAGCTTATATTTAATGTTAAACTCACTGAGTTTGATCACCCATTTTGTGAGTCTTCCTGACACTTTAAGTTTCTAGAGTACCTAGCGGAGGGGTTGGTTGGTCAGGACTATGATAGTATGGGTTTGGAAGTAAGGTTGGAGACAGCAGGATGAGATGACCAGAGTCATATCGAGCTTCTTGATCTCTAGATACTTGGTCTCGGCTAGGACCAGGGCTTTGCCGACCTAGTACACTAGTAGTTATTTCCCTTCTTATTCACGGATGAGGGTCGAGCTGACCGCTGCAGTCGAAATTGCTAAGTATAATGGGAGGGGTTCTCCTCGCTCGGGCTTTAAAAGTAGGGGTGGTGAACACAAGTATTACTTGAGCTGTTGGACGGCTAGCTTGTAGTCCTTAGTCCACTCTATATTTTATTTTTCTTCCAGCTATTTGAAGAAGGGGAGACACTTATCGGTGGCTTGGGAGACGAACTGGTTAAGGGCAGCTACTCTCCCTGTGAGGCACTAAATTTACTTTGTTGCCCTGGGTGAGCTCATGTCTAGAAGAGCTCAGATCTTGTCAGGGTTTGGCTTGATCCCCCTTTGGCTAATTAGGAAACTAAGAAATTTTTTTGAGCTAATGTCAAAGGCACATTTACTCGAATTTAGTTTCATCTGATACCTTCGAAAGATTTCAAACATCTCCTCGAGGTTAGCGATGTGGCCTATAGCTTTGATGCTTTTGATGAGCATATTGTCAACATAAACTTCCATGGAGCTTTCGATTTGTTCGATGAACATTTGGTTGATGAGCCGCTGGTATGTGGCTCCAACGTTTTTCATCCCGAAGGGCATGACCCTGTAATAGTAGAGTCCTTTGTCGGTGATAAAGGTCATCTTCTGCTTGATGTAGGGATGCATGATGATCTAATTATATCCCGAGTAAGCATCCATGAAGCTTAGGAGTTCGTGCCCAATAGTGCTGTTGATCAGCTGGTCGATCTATGGGAGGAAAAAACTGTCGTTGGGGTAGGCTTTGTTCAGGTCACTATAATCGACATAGACTTGCCATTTTCCATTGAATTTTTTCACTAAAACAATGTTGGTGATACAATCTAGATAGTAGATTTCTTCGATGAAACTCGCTTCGAGGAGCTTGCTGACCTCTTCCCCGATGATGGCGTTTCGCTCTAGCTCGAATGCTCATCGCTTCTGTCTCACTGGTCGGTGGTCTGGGTCTACATTTAATTTGTGAACCATTACTTTTGGGTTGATGCAGGGCATGTCCAGATGAGACTAAAAAAACACATCAGTGTGCCGTTAGAGGAGATCCATGATCTCATCCCACAGGGCTAGACTCAGTTAAAAGGATGAGCTATAGATGTCCTAGAGGGGGTGAATATGACTATGTAAAATATTTCAATATAATGTGGAATAATAAATTAAATAAAATCTATTTCTTAGAGTATTGAATTCTTGATATTAAATAATTCGTATGACAACTTTCACCTAAAGGATTTAGACAAGACAACCCTATTTCACAACATCTTTGAAATCAAAATATCAAACTTTAGTAAGAGCAAATGAAACATAAGATAGGCATACAAATAATAAAAACAATCACCACAATGCACAAAGGAATTATAGTGATTCGGTGCATAAACGTAAACCTACTCTACTCCCAAAATTACTACACTCATAATTTTGGCTTTCACTATCTCAAGGTTTTGTTAGGAACCTTAACATCCTGATACAGTTATTATGATTTTTATGAGCTATCATAATAGAACCCACTTTGTGATTCTCACAGGATCATCACAAACAAACCTGCTGAGATTTTTGGGCTATCTCAGAAAAACTCAAACCGAAATAAAAGTAAATCGGTACTTATCTTCGATTAGCGAGTCGAAGTCATACCTGTAACTTCAATGCAATGATCTTCTTCCTGGGATATTGATGAAGTTGTGTATGAGTTCAACCTAAAAGAATATAGGGATTTATAAAGTATTCAATATAAAATAAGTACCCTAGGTGCTACAAATTCAATTCTCTAGATCTTAAGTAGAGTTTGGATTACTCTATAAAAATAGTTAAAGCAACTTGAGAAGGAGAATTAAAATAAGGTAAAACAAAAGATTAGAATTATGCTCAAAAAGTTTAAGAGGAGCCTGACTTTCTCACTTGAAAAGATGAACTTTACCACTAACTTTCGTTGTAAAAATGAATGAGAGAAGCCCTCTATTTATAGTTAAAGGATTTGAAAATTTGGCTAACCGAGTGTCCTTTCGGCTAGCCAGATTCCTGCGATTTCGTTACAACGGATCTTCGAATTTCACGGGATAATATCTTTTAAAAATTTAGCTGGCCCAAGCCTAAGTTCGGTTGGCCCAATGTAACTCCCCGTGCTTTCTAGTACTCAGGTGTTACTGTATAGCCTAACTTAATATGTATACTAACCTAACTAAGTTGAATCTTCACCTACATTATAGCCTAGATTGGACCATCTAATTGACGAATAAGCCTCTACCATCCATCTAAACCAAAGTAAAAGCCCTTAAGATTGTCAAAAAAAAATCGAACACAAATTTATCTGACTGTTGGATCCGCAGAAATCCATAAATGAGACCCAAGACTTGGAAGTATGACCCACTTGAGCATTAGATCATCCCCATTCTTGGACTCATGGCCTTACATAGGTCAATGAATTGAATGGCCAGAGTAGATTCGTTAAATAGATCATAGTGGGCCCCACATTGTTGCGCATGTACACTGGTTCTAAAGCATCCGCGGTGCACTGGGCGACATAGCTTGGTCAACGCTGCTTTGATCGAGAGTTCTAAAGAATGAAACCTCCTTCTTTCCTTTTCACTTCTCGCTAGCGTCCGTTTCAAATGGACTGCTTCTGTTTGATAGAGATGGGGCCCACCTCCACTGTCCATATGGATGATCTGAACCGTCCATCATGACGAGAAGCCAAAACTCACAAAAATCATGTTGATCGTGCAAATCTATGCACATGTGCGTGCTCAAAGTGACAGGTGCAAGTGGCCTAGTGTGCAAGCGGATGTGTGCTTTCAGTCTCTCCAAAACTAATCCATTATGATCAAGGTGGGCCACTTAGAACCAGTCCAAATTGTTCACCTTGTAGATCCCTCAAACAAGACCAAAACCCCGTTGGTCCCACACCATGAAGCTCACGTACGCGGTTGCAATAACTAGCACAAACAGGCATGTGTGAAGCGTTTTCCAAAAATGGTAACCTTTTGTTTCCTCCCTGCCTCACTCGCGATCCACGTGAGGCAAAATCCTCGCATCTCAACCCTTCAATTAGGATAATCCTAACCTCCCATTTCATTCCGTTTAGGGCTCTTTTTGTAGCCAATGAAAACTTGGGAGGAATCTTTCCTTTAAAGGGAAGTGTTGCCCTAAGAACAATCCAGACCATTCGTTCTTTATCCGACGGTTCTAGGAGGTCTAGGGTTTTAAAAAGAAAGGGATCCTATATAGCAAGAGGATTCTCCATTCCTTGTAGCTGCACTTGAGAAAAAAAAAATGGTTGTTTCTTCCCAAACTCGAACCCACCAACGAAATGCCTCTAGAGCTTCGATCTAGAGCTTTCACAAGCTCTTATAGGTGAACACAAATCGTCCAAAAGAAGTGGAATCAAGAAAGACCCACTGAATTTTGGTTCACCATTAGAGCCGTAAGCTTCTACTTTCGAACCCACCAGGGAAATCATGTTCGAGCTTCATCCTCTCCATTCCCTAAGTTTCATGCGAGGAATCCACATAGTTCGGATGCTTTAGAGCAAAGAAGGAGTGGTCAGATTTGAGTGCACTATTAAAGTTGCCAGTTATCTTCCTCAATTGGCTAGTGAACGCCAACGCATTTTAGTGAGTGCATTCGAGTTCTGAAGCTGAGTCTAGGCAAGTCCGTACTCTATTGGCCACGTCAAAGGAAAAATAGGAAAGAAGAACAAAAAATAATAGACGAGGTGAGAGAGAGAAGAAGAAGAATCGTTGGGTGGGTAGCGCAACTGCTGAGTAAACGCCACTCAGCTACGATTGATTCGAGTCGGATTGTACCCAGTCGTCCAGTGGTGCTAGAACTCCAGCAGATGGAAATGAAGAAAGAGAAGATAGAGAGTGTGTGTTTGTGCATGTTGTACCAAACTTGACCCAACCGAGTCACGGGTGCAACTGCCTGAGTTGTTGGGTTAAGTCAGCTAGGTTGGGTTTGGTTTTGGTTGAGCCCTGGCCTCATCTGGTCCAGTAGGAGAGAGAAAGAAAGAAGAGGGAAAGAGAGAAACGAGAGAGAAAGGAGAAGGTTGAGTCATAGTTGCTACCGAGTCAACTCAGCTGAGGCTGAGTCTAGCTAGGTTGGGTTAAGCCTGGTCTGATCTAGGTTATCCTAGGAAAGGAGGAATGAAAGAAAAGGAACATAGGAAGGAGAGGAGATGAGTTAGAGCGAGGTTGTCATCATATCGGCACTGAGTCAACTCGGTTCAAACTCAAACCGAGTTTGGTCAAGTCTAGGTTGAGTACGACAGAGTCCGTGGTGGCTGGACATCATTGTTAGTGGGTCCTAGTAGCTAAGAGAGAAGAAAAGATTAGAAGAGAGAGAGAGAGAGAGAGAGAGAGAGAGAGAGAGAGAGATTGGGTGAGGGAGTACTAGTTATTGACCTGCCCAACATTGGCTGGGTCAATTCAATCTGGTTGAATCAAGTTGGGTTTCTTCTAGTTGAAACCTGACTTGTTGTTGAGTTAGCGAGATGGCCAAAGTTAATTCAACTAAGTTCAGCAAATATTAGCCAAGTCTAGCTGGGTCAAACTACCAAGCCGACTAATAATTTGATCATAAGGGTGAACGCTCTCCATAACGACATTGTAAGCGATTTAACACATAAGGTGATGACTTCTTCCCCTTAAGCTTTCTATTTCTAAATTAGTTTAAGTAATAGTCTTTTTTAGGAATCACAATTGTTATCTCATAGCATGCAACCTCTTACACTAGTTTTGAATTCTTAAGACATGATTTATGTCTAATTTATAGTTGATAGTTGTGAACCATGATTTCATGCGATAGTTACTTACATGATAATTCTCATTTTAATCGATAGTTCACATCATGACCCATTGTGATTATTATGCTTAACATATGTCTGTCATGCTATAGCTATATACTTTTACATGAATTGTTGTAAGTCACTTATGGATCTATATTCACTACACTTAGTAGTGAGTAATCCCTCTTGTGTATGTGAATCCATACTTAGGATGTAACAAGATAGAGTGTAGTAAGAAATGGACCCTCAATTTGGAGGTTATACGAGACATGGAACATCAATGTGGGATTTACCATCCATATGCCATATGCCTTGAGTAGCTTAGAAATGACCTCTTTAACTGCTCTGATTTAACCTTGCCTGACCTCTTTGCCGTCTTGATTTAATGTTTCAAGCACCCTTTTACCACCGCGATTTAATATATGTCTCATGTTTTGATGTTTGCCCTACGTGGCTTCGATGGCCTATAACCATGCGATGGTAATCCCTACTTATTGAATTTGATTGGTCACTGGTCGACGGACATCCATTAAACATCCTAAGATGAAAAAATCTCATAAGCTAGGGATGATGGGAATGGGATACTATGCTAGAGCTGTCGGCCTACACTGGGTGACAAGCCACCCATAGTGACCATTGAGTTACTTAAATTGGCTGGTTGTAATTAGAATAATAATGGTTTGGCTAATCATGCATTCATAACATACTTTTGATGATGGGTAGCTAATTCTGGATGCTATAACATATGCCCTTAGGTTTAGTAGGTATCATTTCGCTAGCTCCCAGACCATCGACTATCGACCTACGTATGTGATGTACGATGGCTTGGTCATTATGTTGTACGTGATGTGCTGCGCTGATAACTAGTTGTATGGATGGGTGACGAGCCCAAGTCCGAATGGATGAGCCTCCCCAGGTCAATGTGCATTCATGCATCCATACATTTAAATAAGGCAACATCATGTATTGTTTTGAATGTCTTATTATTTTAAACTATACTTAGCTAAGGTGGTGGCGTGTAAAATTGAGGAAATTCACATTGAGCTGGTCACTCATTCATTAAATATATAACCTTACAGGTAGTATAGGTGGTTTAAATGATATGCATGTTCAAACTCGATGATGAGTAGGGTACAAGCGTTAGGGATGCATGGTTGTATCTGTCAAAAGAAGCTGCGCTATCTTGCGGCTCAAATTTATATGCATTTTATTATTTCGCATGCATAAATTATGTAATTCTTGTATTTGTTAATATGAAGACATTAGTTTGTATAAGTCATTATGGGCAGCCGCTCATATATTCTAAATGCAAATAAAATTTTCATTTATGTTTGATTTGTCCATCTTTCTCTAAACTACTAACTCTGAAAGAAAAAGAAAAGAACAAAAACTACCTGAATTTGGCTATTATAAAAGGTTAACACTCAGGTTTTTGGAGAACGAGTCATATACTCGGGTTTCAAAAACTCGAGGCATTATACCCAATGTGCCTGAAATCTGAAAACATGCCTTTGTTGAAAACTTGACCGAACAAGTCCGGGCTGGCCGAACGGTGATGTTCGGTTGGTTGAACCCAAGGTTGGGCTAGCCGAACATGTTACGAAAAATCTTGTTTAATCTTTTAACTTGCCCGAAACCTATAGGGTTAGTCGAAGACAGTTAGGCTAGTCGAACCAAATGTTGGACTGGCTTAACTTGAGTGTATTTTAACATAAAAGATGATTATTAAGACGCTATGAAAAATACACCTAACCTATGGTCAATTTAAGGTTATACCACCCGATAGTTGACTCATACGGAGTGTTCCGATCTTCGAACCATGTAATTTCATAACTTGAGATGTTGAGTCTTTCCTGAAACGCTTGATCGAGTCAATGATATATCTTCATGAGTTGTTGAAGAGAATCTTCATGAGAGCTTGCGAACTTTTTAAGACTACAAAATTTGACAACTAAATTGTGCTTGAGTATAAGCACTTACAATATAAATATGGATAAATATGTGGATATGATCACGAGCACACATCTCTCTTACATTGAATAACACATGAGTACCTACACTTGCATGCATAAATTCTATGAGATTATATATATTTTTTGTTGCATGTGATATATGTGACTAAGTGCTCAAGGGGAGTTTCATACGCATGATCTAAGGGGGAGTAACAAGATCCAAGTTATCTCTGGTGGTGGTCAAATGTTCCTTTGAATCATAGATCATATGTATATAATGTGTTATTGAGATGTTGTAATATATTGTGATGAGCTGTATATTTGTATGAGTGAGTTTTGTCATGAAATTGAGAAAGGGGGAGATTGTAAGTGCTTATACTCATGCACAATTTAGTTGTCAGATTTCATTGTCTTGAAAGGATCGTAAGCTCTCATAAAGATTCTCTTCAACAACTCATAAAGATATATCATCGACTCAATCAAGAGTCTCAGGACTCAAGTTATGAAAGTACATGGTTCGAAGTTTGAATTTCATCTTATTCGACCATTTAAGGATTCGTTTGTCCCGAACTTTCATGAGAACCTGTTTAGGCGTCGCATTAAGAGAGTGTACAAAGTGAACTTGATCTCAAGCCGTTTGTTCGGGCGCTGACTTCTAGTTGACTCGTCTTCCTTTCTCTGTTTGTTGCTGTTGGTCGGGGTTTGTTCATCCTTAAGTTGCTTTTCCCTAGATGAGCTTCCTTTGTTTCGAGCAGCTTTTCACGAGCTGAAAAGCTCCTCGGCGTTAGAATATTTCTAAGCTCGATTGAGGAGATTGGCCAATGTTATCGGTGGGTTCTTTCCGAGTGAGAAGAGGAACCTCCCCTCCCTTAAGCCTCCCATCATGGCAGCCAAAGCGATCTCTTCTGAGTGCCCCTCTACTTACATTGCCTCCAAGTTGAAGAATTTGATGTAATCCTTTAATAACTCGTTCTCTTTCTAGATAATGGTGAGTAGATGTCTTGAGCCTTTTCCTTTCCTCTGATGAAGTTGGTGATGAATGCTTTGCTAAGCCATGTGAATGAGCTGATCAACTGTGGCTTCAATTGTCGGAACCACTTTCGAGCAGCTCTTGTTAAGGTCAGGGAAAATGCTTGGCACATGACAACAGTTGATATGCCATGAAGTTCCATCCAAGCCCTAAAAGATTCCAGGTGTTCAGCTGGGTCAGTGGTTTCGAAGTATTGGGCGATCTGAGGTGTTCGAAACTTAAGTGGGAGCTGGGGATACATGATGTTGGTAGTAAATGACAGCTCAGTTTCTTCTAGTATTGCTTCTACTGAGGTCGGAGCATGTGTGCAGTAAGCCTGCCTATGTCACCGATCTGGCCTCACAGTTCATTGAGCTTGGCTTCCCAAGGATCTTCGCTTTCAACCACTACCTCGGCCGCTGTTTCAGGAGCTTTGACGTGCTTTTCTTCTCCAATTCATGACGTAAGTCAGAAGCATCCAGCGTGGTAGTGCCCCAAAACATGGGAGGGCACCGGCCTAGATACTCCGATTTACTTGCTCCTTCGAGAGCCGGCAGGTGCTTCAGATGGTGTGGGAATTTCTGTGACCGCTTAAGCCGTTACTTCCCCAGTCCCCTGGATGGGGGGGGGGGGGGGGGGGGGGGGGGGGGGGGTTCTGTTGCTCTAACATTTGCTTTATCAAGTTGATATTATTATTCAGTACCTCAACTTACTTCGAGAGAGAGATAATCCATCCTCCCCAATTCCGGGATTGTTGGATAAGTCCTACGGGCATAAAGTCAGCCTGGAGTTGGGAAGATGAATCCCAGTGGTTAGCAGATTGCTCTGTTAGCGCAAGATCGGGTGCAGCAGTGGAGGTCTGAGCTTTCTTGCTCCCTTTCATCATTGTTGAACCTTGGTGGATTATAAGAATGGCTTTCGATGTTGTTCCCACAGACGACACCAAACTGTTGATGTAAAAATCTGGTTAGCCTTCACTGGAGCTTTAAATACCTGCACCAAGAACGGACAAAGGAGACCCTGGCTAATACAGGGAACCCTCCGATGCCTAAGTAAGGTAAGAAATCTGGATATGGTTGTAAGCAAAGTTTTACACTAGAGATTGCGCGTACCTTTCACCATTTGGGATGCTCCCATTTATAAGTGAGGAGTGGGTGGTGCCGTAGATTGTGATCTTCCCGTTTAGTAGGAGCGTATTGTAGAAGGATTTTGATCCCAAACATGTCATGGATATTGTCTAAGATCTTCGGTTGAGATCTCAGACTAATCTCTTTTATATGATCCGATTAGCTGGAATTAGAAGTAATATGTGGTAGAAGGTTGAGGCCGAGTAGAACGTTCACAATGGGCAGGGCAGCATCTCAAAGAATAGCGCATTGACCTAGCCTTCCTCCCGAGCCATGGCTGGGCTTTCCCTCAACATTGGGCAAATTGCCATCTTGCCGAGTGTTGGAGCATAAAAAGAAGAAGAAAATGAAGGAATGAGTAAAAAGAGAAGAAGATGGACTGATGTAGTAAGTGGTTGCGCAGACCGCGCAATCAAGAGTTAGTTGCGCGTGTCGTGCAAACCCCTTTTCCCTTTACGTGGGTCACGTAACTAAAGTTCAGAAATGGTTTGATGTAAGTGATTGGATCTAATGCAAGGTGTGCCCCATGACACAAAGATTGAGGGTTCGCACATGTGGAGGCTTATAAATACCACACTTCCCCTCTCATTTGGGGTTTAGAAGAATTTTGGAAGAAGGTCAGAGCTCCTGAAGAAGCTAAAGGTAGGGGAGAGAAGTTGCAAGGGGTTTGCGCGACCCGCACAACCCATATTGATTGCACAGGTCGCACAACCAGGCTGTTATACAGCTAATAAAAGAAAGGGGTCAAAATCATCAAGCCTGATCTTCACCATTTCAAAGTTCTCCTTTTGCATAAAGGATAAGCTCAAGAGGGGGGAGATCAGATGATCAAATCTGCACAATATTCCTCCTAAAGAGATGATCGGATTACAAGTCGAAATGCTACCAAATTTGATATCCAGATTCGACATTCGAACTTTGTTAATTCCTGTACTTTTTAAATAATTTATCTTAGAATCAAGGGACGTTCAAGGATGTAAACAAACTCAATATTAATAATACGATGATTGTTCTTGTCACGCCCCAAACCCAGAAATCAAATTCACAAGAATCTCGATCGCCGAATCCGATGCCGACAGCCTCCGTAGTACCCCATTCTCGGCTCCCAGCGCAACATACGCCAGATTTCGATCCTGGGATCCTACAAGGAGGATTTTTCGAATGTACACTTGTCTTGTAATAAGCATAACCACAAGTTTACCCAAATTATAAAGGAAACATCATCATCACATATCCACTAATATAATCATTTGAGTACAATGCTGAAAGGGAATACATAAATAAAGAAAAATCAAGCTCCAGAAGACCACTGCACGCTCCAAGCTCAACACTGCTGCAACCTAACATCACCTGCACGCATCTATCGTGCATAAGCTTATAGAAAGCTTAGAGGGTGGTGTAAGTGTGTGCACAAGGTAAGTATCAAATGTTCAATACAATACCATCATCATACAATACCGAAATTACTGGTAATTCATAAATCGTATATTATCGGAATAACCTGAAATACTGACAAGATCATAAATCATACAATGACAGAGTAAGCGAAAGTATGGAAAAGTTCATAAGTCAGTCAATTATCAGAAACGTAATATAAAACAGATATGCACTGAGGAGTCATAAAGAGTCAAATATCAGATGCCGAGGATGTAATGCAATATACAAATCCTGCTAAGTCTGTTTAGGCCATATAAGTACAGAAATATAGCAACCCAAAATGTCATATGCCTGCGGATGTAATGCAATATGCGATGCGAATGAAGTGACCATGCTGGGGTGTGAAGTCGGGATGATAGTACATACTATCGCAGGCTACGGGGTCCACCACAAGGACTTCTATCTAAACCAGTCCCATACCTAAATTTGGATAGTCAGACTCAATGTGGTAGACTCCTGATCTCAGGTTAGTCGCGCGCCCAACCGAAATTCTTACCATAACGAAGGTACATAACAATTAATTGCACACCACCAGCCCGAGTGGATAGTTAATGAACGAATGAATGAATGAACATGCAATTCCTACTCAATAAGTCCACATATTAGTACGGTTTCTCTCTGAAAAATCACCGGGGTCTATTACACTCCAAACCAGATTGCCGCCGCATCGCGCGCAACAAGGTGAGTGGAAGAGACCTCACTATTCGCCTGCCAATATCGGGCCCGGCTCGTCAATAGCGGACCCATTCCTCGAGCTGGTCAGACTCAGCCTAGCATTGCCCCCTCCTCTCGGGCAGGTAAGGCTACACCCCCTTCCAACCGACCGCGACACAGTGGAGAGCGCAGCCATCTGGTAATCAGCACTCGGCGCCCATCTACCCACTCGGTCTAGACGTTGGAGCATCCTCTGGAACCAAGAGGGTTTAGGGACTTTCACCCAGGGATATCTATAGCACCCCATGTAGAACAGATTTTCGGTGTCCCATCTGGCCATCCACGATATGCCTGCGGAGGCTACGACCCTGATGTCGCTAGGGCATACAGTAATCACAGCATACAATGCAAGATGCATGAGTCATACAATCCAATCATGCATCAATCCTACGCAAACCGTGCACTCATGTGAGACAATCTCTACCTATCAGGGAGTCTCGTAATAACCAGCACTATGACATATGCAATGGTCAATCATATCTTATAACATACATGCAGATGATGCGTATGGGCATGGATCATGATGCTATGCAGTCACATACTCATAATTGATATCAACAATCGGCCTCGACAATGTGGACATTTAACCATTATTGTCCCAAGGAATGGACCACATAGAGCCTAACATATAGTGGACCCATGGCCTCATACAAGGGCCAAATATACAACACCATGGGTCCCACTTAAGAGCTTAATACACACCACGATAGGTCTCTCACATGGGCCTCATACAAGGGTTACATATACATTATGACAGGCCTCACTATACAGGCTAAAAATACATCACTATGGGCCTTATCAACTGGGCCACAAATACATCACTATGGGCCGTTCACATGGGCCTAATATATATTTCATAGGTGGGCCCTGCGCATGGGCCTCATTCACATCAAGTGGGCTGCATCAATGGGCCGTACTAATATATCAAGATGGGCCATAAAAATATCATATTGGCCCTAACCACGAGCTGGATACACATCACAACGGGCCTCATACAAGGTCTAATATACATCATCATAGGTCATAATTACATCACATCGGGCCTCACTTGTGGGCTACATATACATCGCCATGGGCCTTGGCACAAGGGCCGTAAATGCATCTCATTGGGCTACTTCCACGGGCCTTAAATACAAAATAGGCGGGCCCTGCACATGGGCCTAATATACGTAATAGGTGGGCTTTGCTCAAAATGAAGATGGGCCTAAACGGCCTATAGACTACAATGTGGGCCTATCAGTGGTCCGTAGGGAGAGTGACAATGCGGACTTTGAACCAACATCATTCTTACAATGTGGACATCAAACCATCATTGCTCTCAAGGCACAACTTACCTTGAATATCATAATATAAATCATGGCGGGATATTGCGTAGGAATGGGCCTCATATATGTTAAATGGGTCAATCCAGTGGACCAATTAGGTGGGCCAATTCAAATGGGTCAAGTCATATGGGCCTCATGTATATCAATCGGACCTAGTCAAATGGGTCGAGTCATATGAGCCGACCGAATGGGCCTAATCACATAGGCCAAATCACTTGAGCCGATCAAATGGGCCGAGTTAATAGGCCAATACAAATTGGGTCGAGTCAATTGGGCCGGTCGAATGGGCCGAGTCGAATACATCATGCATTCATTGCAAGGGATCACTATGGTGTATAAAAAAAGAAGATGATTCATATCCAAAGGACCATATGGACCATGCCACAAATGACAATGGTGACAATGATTTCCATCGTTATATTTCTAGTAGGCCCACCATAGTATTTACTTTCCTTCCTTATGTTCATAAGGTCACAAGGACCTAAACAGGGAAGGAAAAATAAATATTATATTGAATCAAAACTTCTGTAACCCAAAGGGGTTTCAAGGGTGGGCATTCAACACCACTATTTCTATAAGATGGTCCACTTGGTATTAGATCTGTCTTATTTTTAGTCTCAAGCCCAAGGACGAGCTTACCAATTGTATAGACGGTTTGGATGAAACACATGTGGCATGGTGGGCCCATGTCCAATATAATGGGCGACTTGGATATGGACTACATACATCAAAAAGGGGGATCCACCATCCCACCATATGAACTATGTGGGTAAGACCCATACATCACGTGTGGCCCTTCAAAATTAGATGGACAGTTAAGATACAACACACACATCATGGTGAGGCCGCATGCACGTCAAATGGATGGACGACAAGGATACATCACGGTGGGCACCACCCGTAAGATGGATGGACAGCTCGTACGTCATGGCTGCTGCACCATCCAACAACTGAACGGTGCAGATGTAACATACATCATAGTGCAGTCCACCTTAACATATATAATATAATCTGACGTAAAGAAAAGCCACCGTCTAGAGAGTCTGATGATCTGGACGGTGCAGATCTGATGCTTATATCGTGGTGGGTCCACACGTGTGACCCATCTCTCATTCATATATACTATATTATATTATATAATATAATATACTACAACATCATATAATGTAATATAATATATTATAACATGTACAAGTGTTATGAAATGCCACCGTCCAGCCCCCTGCATGCTCTGGACGGTGCTGATCTTAGGCATAAATCACGGTGGGTCCACACGTGGGAGTGGCCCACCGTTGTATTTATTATTAATATAAATATTATATTATATGATAATATATATATATATATATATACACACACACACACACACACACACACGTTGGGTATCAACATCCAGCGTCCAGCTGGACCGGCAGTGTGATGAATGGGCGGTCTGGATGGGTTCCCATGACCCTGGCTGACATTAGCACGGCAGCTACATAGCTGCTGCCGTACACTGCAGCATTGAAAAAAAAAACAACAGAGGTGGGTCCCACGTAATGGGCTACCCACCCCGTGAGCTTATTATATTAATATATTAAAAATAATATTTTATTTTATTTTATTTTATTATTATTTTTTTTGGCTAGCTAGTACACCCGCTGTCTATTCACACTCCACCGTTAACCGTCTCCACTGGTGCATTCACTGGATGGACGGTGTGGATAAGCACCTCATCAAGGTGGGTCCCACATGGCCCACCTGCTTTGGATCCAAAACTTCTGTGAAATCCTTTTCAATGGCAAACATTTAGTCAACACTATTTGCTGTGACGTAGGCCACCTGAGTGTCGTGATAGGTTGATTTTTGGCATGTCTAAATAATAAAAGGAGGCCCATCAAATGGGCGGTGTTGATGTTCAAAACGCATCATGGTGGGACCCACAGCTAGGGCCACGAGTGCTAGCACGTCCGTCCGCCCGCTCACTGACGGCAGCAGCACATCTCCTTTTTTTTTCTTTTTTTTCTTTTTTTAAATTGAAAAATATCGTGGCTTTTGGTAGGTGGGGTCCACCTTAGGAAAATCGAACCCATTCATTGTATGTGTCCCACCAATTTAAGGGTCCAAACAGAGTTTCAGGTGGGTCTAAGCTGCATGTGAACCCCAGCATTTGATTTCATGTGGATTGGTATACCATTGTATGAATTGTGATGGTGAGGGCCATCCGAGAACTCTTTATGGATGATTTTTGGAACCAACGCATCATTAAAGAGGACCTATAAAATGAACGGCATGGATGTAGAACATACATCATAGTAAGGCCCACAACTAGAGCTAATGCGCCCACTTTTTTTTTTTTATGTTGGACATCCAACTCTCTGGACGTCAAGGCAACACATGCATGCAAGTATATATTTATTTCTTTTGTTCTCCTAGGTAGGACCCATATTAACAAGATCTATCCCATCCATTACATGTGTCCTATAAAATCAGAGGTCCAAAACAAGTTTCAGGTGGGTCCAAGCTTCTTGTGGACCCCAGAAATCATTTTCTCAAGTTTTAATGGAAAATACTATCATTCTTAATGCCACGGCCCGCCAGATAATTGGATCGGTCTCATTTTTCAACTCAACGTCTAAAATGATCTGAGGAAGTGAATAGACGGTGTGGATTAAGTTCATACCTCAAGGTAGGGCTTACATGTGCAGCACACCCAAAGCTTCTAAATCAAGCTAGTATTTTTATTTTTTTTTCATCCAGCAACGTCCCAACAACGTGCAGACATTACTGGATGGCCTGGACAGCAAACGTCCAGTAAGATCTGGATTGGCCCATCTGGCCATGTTTAGGCCCACCATAGTATTTATATTTTTCCATCATCTGGACCTTTCAAACAAAAATAGCATTGAGTTGGGTTGCTCCCCATGTTTGGACGGCCACGTGGTCCGTTGGATGGACGGTCTAGATGTCATATACACTTATCATATGAGTCACAAAATAAAAGAAGGAGAGAGAGAAGCACCCACATCATAAAAATGGAGAAATCTAACCTATAGATGCACCCACCTTCCTTCTTTTTCCTCCGTAGTGCTCCAAAGCTCCAATGAGGCTCCTTTAACGGTGGAGATGGGCTTCTAATGGTAAGATTGAAGGGGATCTAAGGTGAGAGGGTTGGAAATGGAGCTTGCTTGGGACGTCCATGGCTAGCAATGGAAGTGAAGAAGAAGAGAGAGAGAAAGAGAGATGAGAGAGAAGGTGAAAGGATGGGTTATAATGACTTGTAATAATGAGTGTTGAAAAAAAAAAAAAGAGAAAAGCATTTATGGGGTAGGCTAGGTAGGGGGGTAGGTTAGGTTGTAGAATAGGGTGATGTCATCCCTAGGATGACATCATCCTCATTATGATTATGGGGAAACGTGTACACCATAGTCCACAACGTGTGGTCCACCGCTATGATCGTGCACGGGTCATATCTTGGGATCTTGACATCGGATTGATGCACGAGACGCGGCATCGGAATCGTAGCGATGACATGGTCGCAATGGCATAGGTCTCGGGGTCGAACCAACTTAGGTGTATAGGGTGTGACTCAGGGTCGAGCGCAAATGAAATCTACAGGTCGTGGGTCGCCAGAATTCGACCGGGAGGACCGCGAAGATATACGGAACGGTAGGGGCTAGGATACGGGGCTTACAGTTCTTGATACACTCTCTCTATTATATTTGAATAAGATAATCTCCTAAATTGGATGTATTTGTTTCTTGTTCGAAAGAAAATGACGACTCTGCTAGGAACTTCTATCTTATTTAATGTTAACATTGAAAAGGTTACATGTAAGACCCGTATTCTAGTCTGTACTATTCCGTCGACTGCCGCGATTCTTCCCATCGAATTCTGACAATCCGCGACCAGTAATAGATGTTTGCGCATGACCCTAAGACGTATCCCGTAGATTTAAGTAGGCTTAATCTGAGACTTGTATCATTGCGACTACACTGTCGCCGTGGTTCCAATGTCGCGACTCACGTACCGATCTGATACCCAGACGAGGTGATGTGGACCCACGTTCAGTTCGAGAAAAAATACCGCGCATTGAAAATCTTGAGAGAATCTCTGCAACATGTCAAATCAATCCCATCAATCACCTCTCATGTCAAGTATAAAGCACTCATGCTTTCTTTCTCCACAAGTCAAGCAAACCCAAAGTCAACCAACCTCTCACCTCACCCATCACTCACCTCACATCCATCACTCACACCTCCTTACCACTCTCTCTCTCTCTCTCATTTTCCAACACATTCCCAAGCAAGCAAGAGGCTCCCATGTCCAAGCCTTCCCATGGAGAGAAAATACATGTGTGAGGCCCACTTCCCACTCCAAAACCCATCATCCTAGCCATCCATTTCTCATCTCCACCATCAAAGTGAAGCACAAGGAGACCGGCTCTCCAACGGACTAAGAAGATCAAGTGGTGGGTGTTTCCATAGCTTAGTTTTTCATATTTTTAAGATGGGCCAAGTGAGGCCTACCGATCAATGGTATGGATCTCACTTTGGACCCTAAGATGTGGCCGATGGCCTATCTTGATCATCAATATCATTCCATGATGGGGCCATTCTCCATGGACCCCATCATGATGTTTACCTTCCTAGCCTGTGTATGGGTCATCTAGACCGTCTATTTTCGTGGAGAAGGGATCTCCACTATTAGATTTCAATTTTTTTAGGGCCACATGTTATGGGACCCACTTAATTTATGATGTAGATCATAGAACGAAGGGCCTATAGTGTCGGGGTCCCTCCATCACACGTGTGTCCCACTCTATCTCTCTCTCCCTCTCTTTGCATTTATTTATTATATTTTTTTTGTGATGTAATGGCCGTGTGGCCCATTTGCATGGACCCCACCATTAGGTATGTATTGACCCAAGCCATCTAAAAGTGGGGCCCATCTTATAAGTATTGTACTCACACCATTCATCATATGGTGGCCCACCTAAATAGGGCTCACCTTGAATATGTTGATAAGCTCAAAAACGTCCAGCGTCTGGACGTTGCTGGACTTAAAACACAAAATGAGCTTGGCCTTCCAAGCATTGGAGAAGGGCCACTCACATAGGCCCCACCTTGATGTATGCATTCAATCAAAGCCGTCCATCCTCTTCCCCAACTCATTTTAGGTGTTGAGCCAAAAAATGAGGATGATTCGAGTATCTGGTGGGCCATAGTTTTAAAAATAGTATCATTACCGTTGAAATCTACCCAGATTTTTCTTACACGCTGAAAAAGGCCCAATATTGGTCTTAATAGGATTTGTATGGGTTGTGGAATCCAATGGCTGGGTCGGATTCCTCCGATGCGGGCCCCATACGTGAAAAATTGTGGGATTACGCGATTTCAAAAATATATATATATAACACAAATACAGCAGCAGTGCTACTATGTCAGAGGCGTAGGTTGCACCAGCAGCTGGCGGGCGGAAGGAGGCAGACTGTAACATCTCAAAAATCAGGGGTCGGGTAGAAACCCAACTCCTGAGTTTCAGAACGTCACTTATGCAACATAGATAATAATAAATGCATGTTGTCTGTAGAATGACATTAAACAATATTGAGACTAAGCCAAAACAGTATATCATACTCCAGAGACAGTTAAATTAGCAAGCAGAAGACCATAATAGATACATAAACTATATAATTAATTATAAGTCTCCAGAGTGTGAACATGTTACCAGGTTAATTAAATACATATATACTCCAAAAATGGAAAGAAAAGAATATACATGAGTGCTCCAAAAATATAAAATGACAAGTGTCAAGGCGTTTAATCAACCTCCTTGTAATTCCGTCGATCAGAACACGCATAAAGGAGGGATCCTCCTCATCATCATCAAGTCCGGCTCCGCTTCACAAGCAGCACCATCATCTGAAACTAAAATAGGGACTGGTGGGTGTCCGGAACACCATCCCGTAACGTGGGAATGAGTAATCAACTCAGTGAAATCATAGAGCAAAGATTAGCATGTTATCAAATCAATCACGCGATAATAGTAAAGCAAATAATCAAACATTCCTAGATACTGTTGTTAATGCATACATGAAATGACATGATGGATGTCCTCACCGACATACTCCCTCATACGGCACTATCTTACGCCCGCGGCATGCTTACGTTCCTCAGTGCTCCACATCTTCCAGGCACATGCAATGCAATATGGATAATGATTACCGAGTGGTTATTAGTCCTTTTCATACAGCCAGATTGGAAAACTAGGGTACCTTCCTTATATCAATCCCAACACAGATCCTGTCTAGGGTCGTCACTCCTAGTAATCTCATACGACGTTATATTTGTAGGTCGCTGCAAGGGCTGTCAAGGCTGTTGCTCGCACTCGTTGCATCGCTCCCCCATCACCTTATCAATACAGGCCTAATGTACTCTTGTCGCTACGGAAGGGTCATCGCCTCCCGTAGACTCAGAATACGCTCGCGGTCACTACAAAGTACTCGTCACCTGATCAGTGTAGGCCGACAGTAAGAATATAGTGTTCCATACCACCATAATCTGCTCCCGAGTCTGGGTTGCTCACTGGTCACCACGGGAAGGTTTGTGGCCCCAGCGTAGGCTGACATCTCGACCACGGTGTCCTATACTACTATGCCCGGCTCATGAGTCTTTATGGATCAAGGTACCATGGTTAACAAGATTTTCAATAGTAAGTTCAGTACTCTAGGTTCAAGCAGTTATGACTCATACAAGGTGAACAATCAACGGCCAGTCGGGTTACTTGACGGGCTCGACTAGTACGATCGCGCCTCAGGTTAAACGACATGAAGTGCATAAAACACTTCGCGAGGCCTAACCACTGCCACCAACCCAAAACAAGACTCGCGTTCATCGACGCATCCTTCGTGGCAAATAGAAGCCAACCACGAATTTGATCTATTACCGACTGCCTGGACTAGGTCATAGCCCCAAGCATTTGTAAATCAGCATCAGTAATCATATGAGAGTAATAGAAATGCAATACAACAATACAAGCATGTTGTTACATGTTATAACATACAACTTAAACAATTCATCCAATACATGCATTTCATACATATAATGAAATCCATACATATAGCCAACATGATGAAAATCATATACATCAACATGTTGATTGAGAATTAAATCTCAAAACTAATACACAACACCATTTACTTAATACATACTAATACAAACATTTATACAAACACTTAGTCTACACACTTTAGTCTACATAGCGTATGTTGACTCAAAGTGCGCATAAGGGTGAATCTCTTCGCCAAACCGATCATGTAAGCATTCCTAATATCCTAACACGACAAATAACCTTGGCAAACATTTCAGCAAAATGTGGATGTAAACAGTATTTCTTACAAATGACTAAAATGCCCTAAATCTCACATTTTCCTTACGTTTACGAAACGAAAAACGGACAGCATATTCTACATGTCAAACGGCGTTCTTTTCGATAATCTACTACTAAACGACATTGAAAGCTTTGAAATCAGTCAATCAAAGCGTCTAAAATCCACACCCTTTGTCCTAGTCGTGTATCGTTTTGAACGGAACGTATACACTTCGTCAGCGCCGTAAAGGCGACCTAATACACAAGTTACATAAGCTACATCGCTATTCGAATCGCAAGAAACCCAAAACAGCAAGTTGTTAGGGTTTTTCTTACCTAGAAGTGCGTTAGAATCACCAGGAAAGTGATTTGAATGCCGGGATTTAGCACGTGTAACAGCCGTAGTAAGTGGCAGAAAAACTCTCCCACACTCTCTCACAATCTCTCACTTTCTCTCTCTCTCAATCTAGGGTTTCAAGCAAATTCGGATGGGAGAGATATGAGAGGGTTTAAAGCCCTTATATAGGCTAAAAACTAACCTAAATAGACTTGGGAACAAAGTATACATGAGTTATAACCAAATCGGGACTTTTTCGATTCAAAAGAGCGTTTCGGGAGGTCCCCTGGCCAAACGCGGTCGGACTTAAGCTCATGTATATCGGATCTAGCACACATCAAGTTTTCAGACTGGTAGAGTTCCCAGATCGCACGTGGTGGACCAGTTTCAATTCAGCGGTCACGGAGACTTGATCGAGGATTCCAAGTACACTAACCTGAGTGAGAAATGTTCCCTGATCCGAGGGTGTATTTGGGTCAGACTCTGACGGTCTGAATGCTTATACTGATCCCGCAAGCGAAACGTGCCAGATTCATTTAAATCTCATTTAAATTTTTATGAATTTCACTCTTTCTCACACTCTCTGCTCCAGGCTCAATGAAATAGCCTCAAAGCATCGGTTGGGCTTGATTTTCGAAACGATTGTCAAGTCCAGCTAAGCGGTCATAACGGTTTAAGATTGTAAATGTCGGACTTTCAACGCGCGGTCTAAATTCAATACGAAGTTTCAAAGGGTTTCTGAGAGCAAACGGGTTTAGAGTTTGATCCTAGATTTCAGGGTATTGTAGCGTCATTGGTTGTACAAGTTTTGGGTCTTGCAGAACATATTTAAAGCGATCAGGGACAATTTCACAGCTAATCTAACGTAGCGCTAGTTAACTTACGCTTATTTTCTAAAGGAATTAGGTTCTACATGATTTCTTTGGCTTTAGAATTGGGTTCTGAGAGGTTACCAAGGTACTATGGTTGACCCATTGCCTAAGGACATCTAATCTCAGGTTGGCAAAAATCTGGGGTGTTACATAGACCCACGGCTCCAACCGTGGGCCCCACCCTGATGTTTATTTTCCATCTAAACCATTCATCTGGTGGGTCCCCTTCTCAGGTGGGTCCCCACTAAGTTTCAGCCACGTCTGAGACTCAGGTGGCCCACACCATTTGAAATAGTGTGATTGAATGTCTACCCTTGAAAACCTTTTTGGGGCCCATAGAAGTTTTGGATCAAGTTGAAATTTATTTTTCCTCTTTACCCAGGTCTGTGTGATCTTATCAACAGTTTGGATGTAAAATAAATGTTATGGTGGGCCCCACGTGGGAGCCACAATGATGTATGTGCCTTATTTCCACCGTCCGCCTGGACAGTGGAGCCCTCTGTGATGTATGTATTTTCCATACCGTCCAGCCATTTTCTTTGGCTGCTGGACGGCTGGTGGGACCCACCAATGATGCAAGTGCTGCATCCAAACCGTCCATCCACTTTGTGAGCTCATTGCATGGCATGAGCTAGAGGATGAGGCAGATCTAAAGATTAAGTGGTCCCCACCATTAAAGTACAGTCAATGACGTCCACCGTTCAAAATTTCTAAGGGGCCATAATAGTTCCCCATTAAGCTGATATTTGTTTCCACTAATTCGTCACGGTGTTACCTTATGAATAAGTTGGATGGGAAACATACGTTATGACAGGCCTTAGGAATTTAATGGGGGAAATTATTGCCACCACTTATGTTTGGGGACTAGGCCCATTTGATAAGCCCATGGGACTATGCCCATTTGATATATATATATATATATATATATATATATATATATATATATATATAAGGCCCATGGAATCAGGCCCATTTGACATATAAGGCCCATGAGATCAGGTCCATTTAACATATATAAGGCCCATAAGATCAGGCCCATTTGACATATATAAGGCCCATGGGATTAGGCCCATTTGATGTATTCCAAGGCAGTGGGTTAAGGCCCATTGTGATGTACTCTAAGGCCTGCAAGTTATGGACCATTGCAATGTATATAAGGCCCGTTGGTGAGGCCCATTAATGTGGCCCATTTTGATGAATGTAAGGCCCATGTGATACGGCCCATTCAATGTATCCAAGGCCCATGGGTCGAGGCCCAACGGGGTGTCCTCAGAGTCCATTCAAATGTGTGATTTCCTATGGTTCATGTAATGATATTTATGGCGGGTCGTGCCTAGGGAACAATGTTGGTTTAATGTCCATATTGTAAGTATAATGTTGGTTAAATGTCCACATTTTAACTCTCCTTAGGGCCCATTGATAGGCTCATACTCGTTAATATTCATCACTTTATAACATGCTTAGTATAATCCTATGACTCATGCCCATATGCATCATATGTATGCTTGATATGAGTAGTGACTGATCATAGCATACGCCATTGAACAAACTATTTATGGGACTCGTTATGAGACAGAGTGCCCACATGATCGCGTAGTATACGCTGGATTGCTGCATGATTTGACGATGTGATTCATACATCTCGCATATGTGTGACTTGATCACTGCACGCCCTAGCGACATCAGGGCCGAGACTCCACAGGTACATCGTGGATGACCGTATTGGATATCGAAAATACTTGGTTCTAGCACTGTGGGCACTTAGGATGTCCTTGGGTGAAAGTCTCAAAACTTTTTTGTTACCAGGAGATGCTCCAACATCTAGACCGAGTGGATACACGAGCGCCCGAGTGCCGAATACCAGTAGGCCGCGTCTCTCACTGTGTCATGGTCGGTTGGAAGGGGGTGTGGCCTTATCCGCCTGAGTGAGGGGGCTATAAGATAGGCTGAGTTTGACCAGCTCGTAAATGAGTCCGCTATCGACGAGCCGAGTAGGTATTGGCAGACTACTGGTCAGGCGGATAGTGAGGTCTATTCCACTTGCTTGACTGTACAGCTAGGGAGGTGACAGTCACTGCGAAGTGTATTAGACCCCGGTGATATTCAGAGGGAAACTGTACTGATATGTGTACTTGATGAGGACTGACATGTTTGCTTTGCATCTCGCATATGACATTTGGCTACATAGGTGTAACACCCCAGATTTTTACCTACCTGGAATTAGACGTCCTTAGGCAATGGGTCAACCATAACACCTTGGTAACCTCTCAAAACCCAATTCCAAAGCCAAAGAAATCATTTAGAACCTAATTCTTTAGAAATTTAACGTGTATTAACTAGCGTTACACTAGATTTCCTGTAAAATTAGCACCAACCACTTTAAATACGATCTGTAAGACCCAAAACTTCTAGAATTGTTAACGTTACGTTACCTGAAATCTAGGATCCAACTCTAACCCAATTGTTCCCGGGAATGCTTTGTAACTTTACATTGGTTCTAAACCACGCATCGAGAGTCTGATATCTACAAACTTAGACCATTACGACCGCTTAGTTGGACTTGGCAATCACCTAGAAAATCAAGCCCAACCGATGTCCTGAGACCATTTTATTGAGTCCGGAGTAAAGAGAGTAGGAAAAGAAAGATTTTTTAGAAAAATTAATTATAATTTAAAGGAATCTAGAATGATTCACTTACTCGTTATTTTTAAGCGTTCAGACCGTTAGAATTCGACCCAAATTCACCCTCGAATCAGGATAGGTGGCTCTTACTTGTCATAGTACTTGTAACTCTGATCGAGTTTCATTACTGTTGAACTGAAATCGGTCCGCCATGGTCGATCTGGAAACCCGACCAGAACGAAAACTTAGCTTGACCTAGATCTGATATTAGAGAGCTTAACTCCGACCGCATTTAGTAGCAGGACCTCCAGAAATGCTCCGTTGGATCAGAACAGACCCGATTTGGTTATAACCTAAGTATACCTTGGACTTAAGTCTATTTTTGTCAAATTTAGGCTTATAAATAGGGCTTAAAACCCTCATTCCAAATCCCATACGAATTTTCCAAACCTTAGAGATTTAAGAGAAAGAAAAGAGAGAGAAAGTGTGGGAGAACCAGGTGAAACTCCGTAGGATTCTTCCTAACCCATCTATACATTACACCAACTTTACTGAATCATTTTTCCGGCGAATCCGATTCCATTTTTAGGTAAGTTAAGCTAACCCTAACCTGTTTCGAAGCTTAGACTAACTGTAGTAGAGTTTTAGCTAACCTGTTTCTTGCCATAGGTAGTGTATCCGCCATTGACGAAGATACGTCGTCTGAATCATCTTAAATACGTCTTTTCTGGTTTAAGGTGCAGACTATATATGCTTAGGTTATGGTTTTCAACGCTTTCAATGTTACATAATGATTTATTCATGTTGTGCTTGTCGTTACACATGCCAAATATGCTATCCGTTTTGTCTTCCGCATATGTATACTTTGTACTATAAATACTGTATTTCATGTATATGTTAGAATACACGTATGCGTATGGAATCTGCTGATTTGCTTACCATGATAAATTGTCGTTGTGATATGCCTAATATGTATGCGAAAACTCCTTGGTGAGAGGACTTGCCCTAATATGCGACGATGTTGACATACTGATGTATGTTGAATAGTGTAAACTAAGTGTTTGTTTAAATGTCTAAATGAGATGGTAGTTAGTATAATGTGCATGCTAAGATGGTTGAGATATGGATCTCAACCATAGTGTTTGTGTGTATGATTCCCTCCATGACTCATGTAACTTAGGTTATCAATGCTAACTGAGTGTATGATTTCCTCCATGGCTTATGTGTTTAATTGAATCATGTTACATGTGTGAATGCTTTCCTGCATGTACTGTTTACATTTAAGTTATACTTCATGATTGTTCATATGAATGCAGAATATGAATCATATGCTAGTTATTAGCTTTGTATGTGAATGGGCCTGTACTACAGTCCAGGCAATCGAAAATCGTTCTGTAAATAGTGGTTGAGGTTACTTTCGCCACACACGATGAGTTTAGCGAATCTGAGTCGTGCTTGGGGTGTTCGGCAGTGGTTAGGTCACACGGAGTGGTTATGCATTCCATGTCGTTCAACTCAACGTGCACTTGGCCTAGTTGAGCTTATCAACTAACCCGATGGACCGATGTTTGTTCACCATATTTGGTCGCCACTGTTTGAATCTAAGGCACTGAGCTTACCAGTGAAACTCCCGTTAACCATGGTACCAAGGTCCCCTAAGACTCATGAGCCGGGCATGGTGGTATGGGACACCTTGGTCAAGCTGTCGGCCTACGCTGGGGCCACAAACCTCCCCGTAGTGACCAGTGAGCACCCTACTCTGAGCAGATTATGGTGGTATGGGATATTATATTCTTGCTGTCAGCCTACACTATTTGGTGATGGGGGAGTGGAGCAACGATTACACGCAACAGCCCTGACAGCCCTCTGTAGTGACCTTGAGTTTATCCTGACACTGCATAGGGGGCGACGAGTCATGTTGTAGTCTTAAGGATATAAATAGGCCTGTATTGATAAGGTGATGGGGGAGTGGAGCAACGATTGTGCACAACAGCCCTGACAACCCTTGAAGCGACCTAGAACCATAACATCGTATGAGATTCCTAGGACTAACGACCCTAGAATGGATCAACGTTGAGAAATGATACAACGGAGGTGTCTAACTTCCCAATCCTGCTGTATGAAAAGGACTAATAAGAACTTGGTAATCATATCCATGACATCACACTGCATGTGCCATTGACGTTGGTGTGAGAGCACAGTGGTAGTGATTCATGTCGCGATCGTTAGATGATGTCGCATGAGGGAGTTTGTGGTGAGGGCATGCATCATTATCTCATTCATTCTCGCATTAACAAGAGTAGCTAGGACATGTTTGCTTGTACTGCTTTATCATTATTGCTTGATTGAATTGATAACATGTTAACCTTTGTTATATAGTTTCCACTGAGTTAGCTACTCACTCCCATGTTACGGGACGGTGTTTGCAACACCAAACAATCCCTGTTTTAGTTTCAGATGATGGTGATGCTTGCGAAGTAGAGCCGGACTTTATGATGATGAGGAGGTTTTCCCCTATATGCAGGTTCTGATTGACAGGTTTACAGGGTTATTGATTAGATGTCAATACACTTGGTATTTTGCCTTTTATTTAAACACTCATGTATATTCTTTTCTTTCTATTTTTGGAGTATACATGTATTTAGTTAACCTGGTAACATGTTCACACTCTGGAGACTTACAATCAATTATACATTTTATATATTTATCATAGTCTTCCGCTTGAGAAACTTAACTGTCTCTGGAGTATGATATGCTGTTTTGGTATAATCTCACTCATGTTTTCTGCACTAATATGAACAACATTCATCTATCATTGAAAATATTGCATAAGTGATGTTCTAGAACTCGGGAGTGGAGTTTATGCTCGACCCCCGATTTTTGGGATGTTACAATGGGCCACACATCGCATGGCCCTGGTATGACTGATAGTATTCATGCCTTGCATCATATAGTTCTGGTACAGCTGATAGCATTCATGGACTTACCGCAAGTTTCCACATTACTCTGATATTATATACTTGACACTTGCCTTACACACACACTTACACCACCCTCTAAGCTTTTATAAGCTTATGCACTACCGTTGTATACAGGTGTCGTTGGACAGTAGTAGCGCTGAGGTAGGAGCGCGTATCAGGCCATTTTGGAGCTTTTTGATCACCTTGTATTTCCCTTTCCGCATTGTACTTAAAGTTTTTGATATAATGGATATGTGGTGATGTTGTTTTGTGACTTGGTTATGCTTGTGGTTATGCTCCATTACAAAAAAAAATCATTCTGAAAATTCTCTTTGTAGGATCCCAGGATCGGAATCTGGCATATGATTGTCAGGAGCCTATGATGGGGCACTATGGAGGCTGTTAGCACTAGATTTGACGATCGGGATTCCTGTGAATCCAATTTCTGGGTTTGGGGCGTGACATTACAGGACTTTCATCATAGTTTGGCGTCTTTCTAACACCAAAATGGCGACTCTCAGTGGGAACATCCTCCCCTTAATCTCTCAAATAGATTACATTACTATTCAAAAAATAATTGTGATTTCATTTTTATTTTAAGGTAAAAAGATAAAATTATAAACTACGATCAATGACAAACTCAATGAGAAAGATGAACTTTTATTTCACTGTGACTGGATTCATAGTGGAATATGCACCGGATCAGCCTCCAAGGCGCGAAACCCAGTCTCCCGTAAGTAAAAATGACTTAACCCAAACAATGATTGGATTCGTGTCTGCTTTGCCTCAAGCACTAGATTGTAATGACATCTCGAAGGATGAGAGCTCAAAATGTAAGAAGCTTCAGAACAGGTTTACCTTCGCCAAGAGCCAGGGGACTAATAACATAGAACGCTGCCAAAAAGAGTTCCAAATTAGCCCCTCCTGCAATATATCTCAGGCAAACAGTTTTGCAGTTAGCACCACGTGACTTCCTGGCTTTGATTGCTCCAAGAGTTTGTTGGACGAAAGAGCAAAAAGGAAAGGCACTACTCATAGGATCACCTATATCTGTATCACCTTGATCAATCAATTGCAGCAGAAGTACATGAAAATCAAATGAGACTCCCCTCTTCATAAGTCCCATCATATCAACATATTCCCATCCTACTCTGGCTACAACTTCATCAGGAAGTGGGGCAGCTACAGTACACATAATCGGAACAAATCAAGAAACCATGTCGACTGCAGAAGACCGTATGAATGAAATGACACAAGCACAGAGAGCACTGATGAAAGAGTGTAGAAATCTCAGAGAGGCTTTGACAACTCTCACGCATAATGTGGCCCAAATAGCGGCTCCTCCAATGATGGGCACGATGAATGGACAGGAACATTAACCTGATAGCTTTCAGCCACCGAGGGCAGGATCACTTGAATCTGCTCTGACAGTGAAAACCATTACTCAAGAGGAAGTACGCCAAGTTGTTGAGAAAGCTATCATAATAGAAAGGAAGCATGAGAATGTCGGCTGATTCAGATATAGAACATGTAAGTGCTATGTTTTCTAGCTCGTACTATTGTCAAATTTTGTAATGCCAACACCTCTTGGAATCTGTGTCTTGTGTAGCGCATCTACAAATTCAAGACAGTGCATCTCATGTACAAGAACAAAGGTCTTTACTTCAAGAACTTCAAATGCAAGATTACATGTTCATGTTCAAGTATAACACCAAATGCGAATTCAATCTTTCAAGCTTCAATAGCTCAAGTTTTAAAAGCTTCGTCCAAGTTAAGACAAAGTTCTTTACTTGGAACCTCAAGCTCAAGCTTTAATGTTAGTCATATTCAAGCTTTAAAAGTCTTAAGTTCAAGCTTCCTCATTTCAAGCTTCTTGAACTTCGAATAACAACTATCAAAAGAAGATTAAATGTTCATACATCATATATAAGGTATGAATGACCCTAGATTGACTATAGGATATGTCATTTTGAATATATAATTTAATTGGGTCACTTTATAAGTGCATAGACTGTTTCTCGACTAGTCTTAAACTAAGTTCGACTAGTCCTAACAATAGCTCGACTAGTCCAAGAAATCTTCAACCAGTCCTAAGTTTGTTACTTATTTTTGAGATTTCTTATTATTTCCTCGACCAGTCCTGGAGACTGCTCAACTGGTCGTGTGAACAGTATTCGATCAGTCCTACAGGCTCGACTCAAAGTCCAGCAACTAAATTGAGTTCCATATGACCAGTCATGGACAGGACTCGATTGGTTGTGGAGGCCACTCGACCGGTCAAGTAGGCCCTTTAACCAGTCGTGGAACGGCCTTATCTTATTGTGCCCAAATTTTTAAATGTTTGTTGGTCATTGGACCAGTCGTGCCGACCTCAGAACCAGTTGAGAGTGCGATTTCTGCACTTATAAATAGAGAACGAACTTCAGAGTTTGATATTCAATTCAAACAAAATCAATACGCCACTCTTAGAGATAAGTTAGTGATATTCTTAAGCTATTTAGTTCTTATTTTATATTCTCTTTAATTAGCTTTTTGTATTTGATTTTGTATTTTGTATTCCAATTTTATTTGAAAGAGGGATTGAAGTATTCCCATTTCTTGGAATCAAAATTAAATCAAGCTAGCTCAAGGTGATTTAATTTAAAATCAATTTAGAACCTATAACCATTTCATAAGTGAATGTAGACATTGAACTTTTACGTTAAACTTCTACTCTGAATTGATTCTTCTGGGCTGCATCAAAAGGAGATATCCAAATAAGTATTTTACAGTTTTGTAAATTCATTGTTTTTTATTTTTGAGATTGTGCCAAGAAAATCTATGTTTTAGTTTATTTGAGGTGATCCAAAAAACTCAGAGTGTGGAGTTTTTTGAATTGTGTAAGCCCACTTAAAAGACACAATTGTGAGGGTTTTAGGTGAACTTTGAAAAATCTATTTTCATAGTGAACGCTAATATCCACTGTGTGAGGATATTAGGAGTGGAGTAGTTGTGTGGTTGTTTTTCTAAACAGTTAGTGTACACATAAGCAAACCACTATAATTTTCGATCTTGTGGAGATTGATTGAATATTTCATTTTGTGGATGTTATAATTTTCCTTTATGCATTTGCGAAGAATGTTGTAATTTCTTTTATGCAGGTGTAGGAATTTTGTAATAGCTTAGTTATTTCCTTTGCTATTTATTTCTTTGTTCCTCTACATCAGTTTGAGTTTTTGATACACAGACCATTCTAGGAATCAAGTTGTCCTACCATAAACCATTAGTTTTTGGTGTAAGGTTGTCCTTAGAACAACATGTGTATCAACCTCTCAATACTTGTACACTTGAGGTTGTTTTACATTTCTACATTATGGATTGTTTAATTGCTATCTTTTATTTATATTTGTTTAAATTTCACATTTAATTTTAATTTGGCATAGTCCTATTCACCCCTCCCCCCCCTCTATGACTTTAGCTCGGCCTTTTCAGAACACTGTATCTAAGAGAAGTGGAAGATGTCCCTTTTCCAGTTAACTTCAAGCATCCAGACATTAAGAATTTAATGAGGACAGATCGCCAGAGGAACATTTGATGCATTTCATTACCAGTATGAGAAATTTCTCCATGATACTACAATATTGCCTACGATTGTTTGGATCTTCTCTGACAAGTAAGGCATTCCGATGGTATTCTAGTTTGGCTTCAGGATCGAAACGCACTTGGAAACAAATGCAGGACGCTTTCATGTCAAATTTCTTCTCATTAGAACGTGACGTTAGCATTACGGAGTTAGCTTTAGTACGACAGAGAGAAGAGGAACCTGTGGAGAAATTCATAGACAGATGGAAGACATTGAGAGCTTCTTGCAGGCAGTTGCCAGAATAGAGAGCAGGTCAAGATGTGCTTGAATTTCATAGAGACGGGAATCACTTTTGGGCTTACTAGTGCCGATATCAAGACTTTCCATGATCTTGACACCAAAGCCCATGCCTTAGAGTTGATGACCCAAAAAATGCGAGCATTTCACTATGAAATGGCCAGGAGAGGACCCAATAGGTTGATCGCGAACGTCGTGGATCATGAGAAAAGAAGTCAGGAGACAAGAGACTCGAGAGAAAAAAGTATAGAACAAAAAGAGGAATCAAGCCGTCCTAGGAGCAGAGTCAGCGGAAAGAGGCCCAAATTACTTAATTCTCACGAAGGGTTCGCGTTCGATAAGGAAGTTGTCGTGCCCATGATAAACCAACTATTGAAAACTGGTACGATATAATTACCTGCATCCAAGCGCCCCCAAAGATGCAGCAAGAATGAGAGAAATGGACTTCTGCTGTTATCATCGTCTGGTTGGGCACCCGATAGAAAACTGCTACAGTTCTACACGTTGAAATGTATAATACAAAGAATGATAAACAGGGGAGAGATAGTGATCAGAAAAGAAAAAGAAAGAGAAGCAAAGGTGACAGTGAATGTATTAACGATTTAGGAAAGCACCCACGAAAGAGTAAGGAAAGAGAATCGTAAGATGACAGGAAAGGCCGTGGTAATCACACTACGGTCAGGGAAAAGAATGACATGTCCCTCAAGGCAGAAAGTTGGAACCACAAGAGTAGAAACTATCAAGGATCAACATGATGGTGATAAAAAGGAAGAGAAGAAGGAGGCAGTGAAAGTGACGTATGATGTATTAAGTCACTTGAAAGGCATACCGGCTCGGCTAAGTATGTATGACGCACTAAAGTTATCAGATGACTTTCAACAAAGTCTGATTCAAGCACTATCCGACCATGATGTCAGAGATCATCGATGGTTTTTTAGACACTAAAAGCCTATTTATTGTCAAGTAATGAACTGAGTGGGAATGGCGTTGGAACAAAAATTGGAGCGGCTCAAAACGTCGCTGACGTGATTTCGCTCCGATTTGTTATTCAAAATTTATACAGTGGCTTCAAAGTTAAGCCACTAGTACTAGCACCAGGCAGTTTCTATGATGCAAATTGGTTCAAAGAACTCATCGGCCGAACCCAACCCAATAAAATGGATGTAATTACCCATCACATATATAATCTCGGCCCAAGTATGGCAATTCTGAACAAAGCAATTTTTTTTAATCATCCACAAGTTTCAGCAACTTCATCAATCGAGAAATGTGATTGTTCCTTGTAGGAGTTGTATCATCAATGTCTAGATTGATGAATTTAAGTGGGAAGCTCAAGGGGTGAGTCCTCACCTGTGGGATTGTATTACTGTTCTTGATTCACATCCCCGTGTACACCTTGTGGCCGAAATCACCCAAACCATCTCCAAAGGCTATAGTCAAATATTCCCAAGGTTAATGCAGTGAAGTTGTGTGGGTTTGAAGGGTCCCATAAATAGGGCTATTTGGGCCTGCTTTAGAGTGACTAGGTCCACCAGATTTTTGTCCCTCAGATGGCCCAAATTAGGCCTGGAATTTTGCTCTAAACCAAGGCCTGAACTGGGCCTGGGTTGCGTTATACAAGCAAGGCCCAGAAGACTGAGTGGGTTGATTTATTTAGGCCCACCAGATTTTGTGGTGTGGTCCATGTGCGGCCTACTAGAACCTTTAGTCCCAGGTGCGTCCCACACAGTTAGTTGTGGTGCAGCGTGGCTGAACCCAGGCCCACCGTGTTTTAAGGTGAGACCCACCGTTATGTGGTGTGGCCCCAACTGAAATGTACAGGGCCCATTGCCCTTATGTGGTGCGGCCCACTGAGCTATAAACTCAGGTGCGGTCCACCCTTTTTTAATGTTGTGCGGCCCACCTGTTCTACAAGGTACGACCCACCTGCATTTTAAGGTGGGGCCCACAGAGTCTGATTTCGGCCCATTACTGGGCTGAAACTGTGTTTGACCTCAGCCTAGCTTGCTGCTCATGTAAGGCCCAACTGTATGGAGGTGTTTTCAGTGCATTGCACGACCCACATGCTTTGAGTCCAGATTGCGGCCCAGCTGATGGCTCGTTTTCAGCTCTTTGCATGGCCCATCTGAGGCCAATTTTTCAGCCTGATTCAAGGCCCATCTGAGGCCTACGTTTGGCTCAAATCAAGGCCCAATGGTGGGAAGTTTGCTGCCCAAATCAGGGGCCTGCTGATGGACATTTCCAGCCCAAACCAAGGCCTGATGAATGCCAGATTTCACTCCAATTTTCAGCCCAGCTGGAGGCTTGACTGAAGGTGTTTTTCAGCTCATCGTTTGGACTGTTCTCAGCCCAGAATCTCGGCCCATCTGAAGGCCATTTTCGGTTCAACTCATGGTCCAACCGAGGCTTATCTTTCAACTCAAATCAGGGCCTAGTTGGGACCTGATTTCAGCTTGAATCAAGGCCCAGTTGAGAGCTGTTTTTAGTTCCGTTGGAGGTTGTGGGTGGATATGTGAGCAGCGGTACCTGCTGTTGGACCCAACGGCGAGCTGGGTCACGATGTTACCCTCCTGCTTCTTCTCTCCCTTCCTTTCATTGAGGTCCCTCAGGCCTGAACTGACCAACTCGATCCGAGCTGGTCGGGTGGAGTTGGTGTAGTGCAGAGTCGGGTTCGCCACCTGCATTCCTTCTCCCTCTCTCTTTCTCCTCTCTTGCTCTCTACTTACTGTGTTTCTCTCTCTGATCTTCCCTCTCTCTTTTAGTGGTGACTACGGGCTGCACTAACCCGACTCGTCCTGACTCGATCAGTTCGACTCAGTGCAGTGCGGCACCAGGCTTACACCCAACCTTTCTTATTCTCTCTTGGCTTTGGTGGAGATCCCGAGACGGACGTGCCTATTTATAGGCATAGGGAGAGCCTGAACGGTCCACCAACGGTTAGGATAGGTGGCTGTATTCCCTTATTTTTCCTTGGTTTCCATGTCCATTGGGCCCATCCATCATGAGGGATGGATTACCACAGCTGTGACCCACCAGAAAAGTATTTTGGATCAGTCAGTGGGGTCATGCCATCCTAGTGGGTTTTGATTTAATAGGGAAGAGGGTGAGACCATTAATGGCGGGTTTTTGCCTGTGGAATATCGGGAGGATCTGGCCCATCTGAGGGGTTCGGATGGGGTCCTAGATCACTGCAGGGCCCACTTTTCGAGCCGCAAACGTGAGTTTCAATCCATCTCACGAGATTTTCCGATTTTCGTCACTTTCTCACAAGATGGAGCATCTCTCTCCATTAACTCGCACCACCTTTAAGGAAAGGCTAGGATCACTCCACGTGGCCGGGGGAACGGCGAGAGGCGTGCCAGTGCCTGTTTTGCAAAAGGGAAAGACTGCTTTTTGACCTTTCCTTGTCAGAGACGGTTGCCAGACCTTTTTTGGTAGCGAGAGAGCGTGCTCTCTAACGGCACGTGGATGGCTGGGATTGCTTGTGAAAACCGGCCCTAGATCCTTCTTGCGACCACACTTTGACCCACCATCAGAAGATCTTGACCATTCACGTTATTTTACCTGATTCTGATCTCGAAATTTTATCTGGATGCATGGATCTACAAGGCTATAGAGTTTTGGTTGGATGGGCCCCACGAGTCTGATAAACGGCTCGGATCATTCCGAAAGTGGCCAGGGTGGGCCACCCAAAGGCCAGACGTCCGTCAAATTTGAATTTGGCCACGAGTCCTCACATTGACTGATGTAGTAAGTGGATGTGCAGACTGCACAATGAAGAGCTGGTTGCGTGGGTCATGTAACTAAGTTTAGAAATAGTTTGATGGAAGTGATTGGATCTGATGTAAGGTGGGCCCATGATACAAAGATCATAGGTTCACACGAGTGGAGGCCTATAAATACCCTGCTTCTCCTCTCATTTGAGGATTGGAAGAATTTTAGAAGAAACTTAAAGCTCCTGAAGAAGCCGAAGATAGGGGAGAGAAGTTCTAAGGGGTTTGCACGACTCGTACAACCAGGCTGTTATATAGCCAATAAAAGAAAGAGGCCGAAATCGTCAAGCCTGATCTTCACCATTTCAAAGTTCTCCTTTTACATAAACGATAAGCTCAATATTCCTCCTAGAGAGATGATCGGATCACAAGTCGAAATGCTGCCGATTTTGATATTTAGATTCGACATTTGAACTTTGTTAATTCCTGTAATTTTTAAATAATTTATTTTAAAATCAAGGGATATTCGAGGATGTAAACAAACTCAATATTAATAATACGATGATTGTTCTTGATATATTCTTTCTGTTATATTTAAATTAGATAATCTTCCAAATTGAATATATTTGTTTCTTATTTGAAACATCGAGCTGAAGTAATGTCCGAGGCCGAGTAGGAAGTGTTCCTTTCCGTGGTCTCTTTCAATATTGCTCTTTAGTGTTAGGATTCTTCTGCAACCCTCCCGAGCAGGGCGTGATTGACTTTATGCAAGATCATACCTTGGGAGGTGTACCATCCTGGTGGAGTTCTGCACTATCCAAAGACGAGTGTTACTTTGGCCGTTCATAGCCGTCCTAGCCTTGAGTAGTACTGGTCGGATGCACAACTCATCATGGGCATTCGAGCCAACCTTGCATTTCTGTCCAATTCATTTAAACCCATTGAATGGTAAAAAATGGTCTTAGTTAGATAAAACAAGTGCCCAAGATTCAGAGGTTAAGATTGTTCAGCCTGTATGATTCTACTCTATAACTTAGAGACAAAGATTTCTATAATGTTACTCTATGTATGCCACATGCGCCACATTAACAATTTTTGGGAGCCTGCGTGTCAATGGTCATTAAGCTGCGAGTAACCAATAACACCCCCTTAAATTTTTTTATTTTTAATTTTTTAAAACTAGAAAGGCTTGTATAAACCCCAATCATGAAATTGGGGGCGTGAGTGGTCGCTGATATAGATGATAGAATTCATGTTGATGAGATCCAGACTGTCCATTACGTGCACCACCTTGTGTTTTAATTGGGTCCCAAAATTCAGGCCGATTCAAAACTCAAGTGGGCTACACAATGTGGAATAGTTGAGATATGAGTCCCACTATTAAAATCCTCCGAAATGTGTAGGGTCCATCTTGGTGCATGGATGCCATCTAATCCACTCTCTTAACCTGCCACATTTGGATTTAGGGATCCCAAAAAATTAGGAAATTCAAAATCGTATGTTGGCTAGACTATGTAAATTTAGAGGTTTTAGGTGTCGTTTTGTATTATTATTATTATTTTTTATTGTGTGGTCCACTTATCTTACCTGTACTGATTTTTTAAATACATAATAAAATAATTGACGACGCATGTAATGGACAGGGCAGATATCGGATTAGTTGTTACCCAACCTTTCCATGGGACATCCACGCCATTTTTCGGCCCATTTTACAACGCAGTCCCAAATTAAAGCAGATCCAAATCTACCGTGTACCAAACCACAGGAAACATTTGTGATTGAACTCTCACCGTTGAAAACTTACGATGGCTATCTGTAAGAAAATCTATAGTGTTTATTTTCCATCCGACCCGTTGATAAGGTCAAAGAGATCCAGATGAAGGGAAAATACAAATTTCAGAGTAATCCTAAATTTCTGGAGCCTACGAAAAGTTTTTATAGCCATTCACCGCTGTAAAAAACTTTTGGAGCCTGAAAAAGCTTTTAATAGTCATTCACCACGTTTTACGTTTGTGTGGTCCATATGATGCTTCTATTGTCTTAATATTTTAAGTAAAATAATGGAATGATATGAGAAAACGGATGGACGGCGTGGATATACAATACATTCATAAAGGTGGGCCCTGTACGGTAAGGTCAACACCCACTAAGGTGATACCGGCTAACAGCTGATCCGCTTCCCAGCACATGACTACGCGTGGTCAGAAAAGCGAAGTGTAAATAACGAAAGGAAATTTTTGGAAAGAGGGTATTCGAAAGCCCTAGCACTCAACCGAACATCTTTCCGTTTGATTCCCTTGATCGAGAGAACTGTTGGAGGATAAAATCTAGCTATCAATCAGCCCTATGAGAAGAAGAGTCGTCTGAATTCTCATCGGCGTTGGAGCACACGAGAAGATTGAGATTTCCCTTCTCACGTCCGCACGTATCTGGAGCTCAAGATTTCGAATTTTTGATTGATTTCAACCTAAATTGAGGTATTTTCTTATTCTTAATCTCAGTTAGTGACTTCTATTTCATTTTTTAATGTCGATTTATGAGGGTTTTTTTTTTTTTTTTTTTTTTTAAACCGGTGTATCGGATATCGTATTGTTCGCCACCGATACAACCCCGTATCGGGCTGTTTCATGGACGATACTGGTACGTTTAGGGCGATACGTACAGGGTTCTGATGCAATGTTGTAGAATAAGAATTTTCTACGACCCTTTGTTGTGTGGGGCCTGCTGTGGTGTGCGTATGGCATGACATCCAATACGTCCAGTCCATCACGTGGGCCACCATTCTACAGTCGTGGTTTTTGGGTGGCTGTGCATTTTTTTTTTCTACGGCATAGCCCACATAATGATTGGATAGGCCTGATTTGTATGGTGGCGGTACATGGATTACCTGCATCCGGTGGCTGCCGGATGATTTCTGCAGCCCTGACATGGCTCAATGAAAGAGCGTCATGAGTGCCATTTGGCAAGCACACATGGTGCTATGTGTTGCAGGCAATTGTTTTCTATGGCCTGGTCCGGTCCTGCAGTATTGGTCCAACCATCATGTGGCCACCACTCTGCAGTGGAGGTTTTCGGGTGGCCATCCATTGTTTTCTATGGTGTGGTCCACCTAATGATTGGATAGGCCTAATTTTTGGGGCATCCCATTGCTAGAGTTGGGCTTGCATGATGCGTGGGTTGGATGGCATACAGTCTCACACTTTTTGCTGTTTTTATATTTATTTATACTATTTGTCATGTTTTTCCTATTCATCATTATCATCTAAGCCATATCCCAATTAATTGGGGTCAGATACATGAATCCCACTACGCCTTTCCACTCTATCAAGGGCCAAACCTTTAGTTAGACCATAAATCATCAGGTCTTTCCTTACTACCTCCATTCACGCACTTTTAGACCTTTTCTTTGCCCTTTTAGAGCCTTCAACTTGTACCAACTCACTACTAACCGGTGGGGTTCTTGGTCTCCACTGCATATGACCAAACCATCTAAGTCTACTTTCCCCCATCTTTTTACCTGTTGGTGCTACTCTTAAATTCCCTTGAATGCATTTATTTCTAATTCTATCCTTTCTTGTCTCATTACTTGTCCATCTGAACATCCTCGTTCCAGCTATAGTCTTCCTTAACTGCCTGACATTCTGTTCAAATGATGGAAGTTATGGTTAAGTACGATGGTAGCTGCCAAACTGATGCAGCCCCCTTGTATCCGGGTTGGAGACCAACGCTGAGAGTGCAAAACTTGCACAGGTGCAATGTAATAGACTATTACATTACAATCAGGCACTTTCTAATAGTCTGTCACATAGGTTGATTACAATAAAGAAGTTTTTTCCTATTATTTTAATTAAAAAATTACAATACTGCAAGCCCCTTAGGTTGCGTTTGGGTGCACTGTTGAATCGTAAATTAGTTCAATGGAGAGGAGATGACTGAATTCCAGTTTCCCTTCTTTAGTATTCATAACGAGGACGTAGTCCTTAGATTTCAGGTCTGTTCCTTTCAAGATTGTCTTTTGTATTTTGGTCTATGTTTGTTTGTTTTGTCTCTTGAAAGGTTTCAAGCCCATCTTGAAAGTGACGAAATTGCAATTTTGAACATGTTCCCTCAATACAAATACTTGGTAAGGTGATTGCAGTTAGGGCTGTTAGTTGGTCGGATTTGGGTTGTGTCTTATAGTACCTGCACACAGGCTAACCTGTTTCAGGTGTTGCCGGGTCTGAGTCTCATTCTTGAAGACCTGGACCCCGATCTGATCAATTCCGAGTACCCATCAGGTCTTTAAATCTAGGTTTCTAGTTGGTTTGGGTCAAACAAGAGTGTTTTAACGTTTGGGCCCATTTGATGGATGGATCTAGATCACATGCGTGTGCTACTTTGACACGTGTTGTGTGTAAATGGGCTCCTTACATGCCTACGACTTGGGAAACCTTATTCCGTTTTTTTTTTTTTTTTTGAAATCACGATTGCATTACAAAAAAAAAAGAAGAGGAAAAAGATACAAAGTAGGCGCCAAGACGACAACCGAACTAAATACTTCAAAAAAGAAAATTCTAACCTTTCAAAGTAGGCGCCAGGGCCACCCATTCTACAATGAAACCCTTAGCCTTAGAAGCCACCACAGAAGAGGAAAAAGCGATGTCCCGAAAACATATGCTATTCCTCTCATTCCACACCGCCCCCCACACGGCAAGAATCACCATTCTCCACAGATGAGGTCTGCTTTTGTCAAGCTGAACTCCATGCCAGGCCTTGAGAAGGAGATCCGTTGAAGAAGGGAAACACCGACTGACATTAAAGCGAGAACAAAGCTCAGTCCAAATTGGGTAGACGAAGGGGCAGTGAATGAGGAGATGATCGACAGGCTCCGCGTTCCTCATGTAGCACATACTGATATTTGGCAGGGCCATCCCTCTTTTGCGTAGGTTATCCACAGTCAGAATTTTCTTATTTCCCACCAGCCAACCGAAGACGATGATTTTAGGAGGGGCCGAATACTTCCAAATCTGATTAAAGAGGGGCGCTTGAACAGAAACTTAGGTCTCCAGAGCCCTGTAGAGAGTTTTAACCGTGAATACACTGGTTTTGTCTAGGTTACACAGAATGGAGTTTGCGGCTAAGGGGTCCGGGGCTGCTTTCTAAACGTAGGCCAGGAGATTGGCATATTCGTGGATTTCCTGGTCTTGCAGATTGTGCTTGCACTCCACGTGCCACATTGTTTGATCACTTGAGATAGAATAAAAGTCAGCAACAAGGACGTTTTTGTTGGGAGCCAACCGAAAGATGTTCGGGAAACTGACTTTGAGGGGGTTGTCCTCTAGCCATGTGTCCTCCCAAAATCTGTTCCTATCACCTTTTCCGATCTGAAATCTGATCGCCGAGAGAACTTTTTCCTTCATGGAGAGGATCCCTCTCCGCAGGGCGGAAGACCGATATCGGGAGGACTCCTTCGTTTACCAGTCACAGACCGATCTGCAATATTTGCCCTTGATAAGGGCGTTCCAAAGGCTCCCGTCATCTGCCCCTAACCTCCAGATCCATTTCCCCAACGGCTCCTGATTCATAAGACGAAGATTTTTTACCCCCGCACCACCATGCGGAATCTGGTTGCAGACAATCTTCCAGTCCATTAGGTGAAATTTGGATCTCTCGTGATTCCCATGCCAGAGAAAATCCCTTCTCAGCTTGTCAATGGACTTGACGATTGAAGAGGGGTAGCGAAAAAGAGACATCATGTGGAGGGGGAGATTGGAGAGGGCTGCTTTTATGAGGGTGAGGCGACCCCCCAACGAGAGAAATCTACACTTCCATTTGGCCAAATATATACCAATTTTGAGTAAAACCTTCTCCCAGGTAGACTTAGGGGGAGCACCAATGCATAAGGGGAGGCCGACGAAGGAGGAGGGAAAGTTAGCAGCCGCGCATTGGAGAGAGGAGGCCCAACATTTAGATTCTTCTTGCTTCATGTTTATCCCAATGAGTTTAGACTTGACAAATTGATCGATTTGCCTGAAACTGCCTCGAAGCTGTGAAGAGTCGTGCGCAAGTTGTCCACATATTCCTGAGAAGCCACACTGAAAACAAGAGTATCGTCGGCGTAGTACTGAATGTGAGATATAGGGGTAGGGAGGCCTTTAGTGTCAATTCCTTTAAGAATACTTGCGCGCTGGCCCTGATGGAGCATCTTGGAAAGGGCCTCCCCAACTAGAAGGAACAAAAACGGGGATAGAGGGTCCCCATGCCTTAGTCCTCTAGAACTTTGGAAAAAACCCCTCGGCGAGCCATTGAGAAGGATTGACAGACGCATAAAACCAATACATTCCCCTATCCTCTGTCTCCATTTTTTGCTGAATCCCATCCTTTTCATCATGTACTGCAGGAATCCCCATTCAGCGTGGTCGTATGCTTTTTCCACATCTAGCTTGCAGAAAATATGTTTCAGGCCAGACAGATGGCTAGAATGCAGCACTTCGTTGGCGATTAAGGCGCAATCTGTGATCTGTTTCCTTGGGATGAACGCACTCTAATTAGTTGAGATGAGCTTGTTTATAACCTTTATCAGACGCGCCGAGAGGATCTTAGCAAGAATTTTATAAGGCGCTCCGAGTAGACATATCGGACGAAAATCTTTAAAGCCTGCAGCTCCAGAGAACTTGGGAATGAGGGTAAGGAAACACGAGCCTAGGCCTCTCGCGATCCGACCTCTCGCATGAAACTCGTTGATAAAAGCCATGACGTCCTCTTGCAACATCTTCTAGAACGATTGGAAGAAAAGAATCGGGAACCCGTCCGGCCTAGGAGCTTTATCTCCACCTAATCCACCCACAACTTCTTTCACTTCCTCCACTGAGAAAGGTGATTTGAGCAACAGAGCCTCTTCTTCAGTAATTGACTCAAAAGAAAGATTGTCTAGCTGAGGTCTGATCCAGCCATCTGTTTGAAGGAGAGACCGGAAGTGGGCAATTGCTTCTCCAGCTATCGCCTCTCTGTCTTCAATTCTGATTGTCTTCAATTCTGATTCCTTCCACCACTATGCTGTTGATCTTGTTGGCTCTAGCATTCATACTTGCAATGTTGTTTTTTGTCTCCCTCAACCAATTTTCCCGAGATTTTTGCTTCCAAGAAACCTCATCTTCGAGCACCCTGGAAGATAGAGATTGGATTAGTTGGATGCGCTTGGAGAGAATATCCAAAGAGACCCTCCCATCTTCAATGCCTGAGTCAATGTCTGAGCTTTGGGACACCAACACATCAAACTCAAGATGTCTTTTGGACAAGACCTCAGATTTCCACTGCTTTAACTTGTCGTTTAGCATTCTAAGTTTAGAGCTGAGTCTGAACTCGGCAAAACCTTCAACTTTGAAGCTAGCCCACCATCCAATAACCAGGATATGAAACCCTTCTATTTTAAGCCAGGAGAGATCAAACCGAAAGGTGGGTTTCGGACCCCAATTAGTTTCCTCCGCAGACAGGAGAATGGGACAATGATCGGATGTTGTGCGAGGCAGGGCAGATTGGGAGGCAGATGGGAAGGATTCGATCCATTCTGGAGTCAACAGGAATCTGTCCTGTCTGGATAGGCAAGGAGAAACTCTCCTGTTGGTCCAGGTGAATCGGGCACCCAGCAGCGGAAGGTTGAGGAGATCTTAATCGTCTATCTAGGAAGAAAACGTCCTCATTGAAGTCGTAGAAGTGTTGCCGTGGAATTTTTCCTCACAGGATTTGATCATGTTGAAGTCACCTGCTATACACAGAGGGCCCGAAAAACTCTGTCTGATCTCATTGAGCTCAGCTAAGAATTCTTGTTTTTTGGCTTCCACGATGGGACCGTAGACCGAGGTGATGAGGCACCGGAGATTGGAGGAAACTTGTTGCAGAGTTACTTACAGTCTTACACCGAATAGGATCCCACCCTGCTATCGATCAAGGACCATTTGGCCGAGTTCCAGGCCACTAGAACTCATCTGGAACTACCCAAAGCATCAAGGGCTGCCCATTTTGCATCTCTAACCTTCCACAGAATCCCCATAAGAACGTCGTTGAATTGACTAACTTTGGTTTCCTGTAAGCAGAGAACTTCGGGATTGTATCTTCCACATGAGAATTTGATCAGTCTCCTCTTCTGTTTCGACCCCACTCTTACATTCCATGAGAGAACCTTCATCAGAAAACCGATCTGCCCCGCTACCCTGATGTTTGTCCATTGGATGAGAATCTTGTATCATTGCGAGGATATCATTGTTATTTGCAGACTTGACCTTTCGATGGATGGGGGACCTCATAGTCGGAAGTGGACGGCCGCGCGATTCCATGCACTGGAACAAAGCGGTGAAGTCTTCTGAGTTGTCCCCAAAGGAGAGGCCCACCGATCTCCCAACGTGCCCTAGCGCATCTCGAATCCATTTTTTATTGTATATGGAATCGATAAGCTTTGTCTTGTCCAGCTCGTCTTTTGCTTCCAGAGCACTGTCTTCCTCCTGCTGTAAAGGTTGACCCCTTCGCATCTGCATCGGCTCTGCTACGATGATTTCTTCTCCAAAGCCATCCTGAAAAAGAGAAACAATCGATAGGTCTTGCCATTCCTGGTTAGAAAGTATGGAAGCAGAGGGGGAAGTAGGGGAAGGAGGATTCTCCGAAGACCATAACTGGTCTTCCAAGGCGAAGGCGGAGATCCCCACAGGAGGAGAGGGGAGGGAAAGAGTTCTGTCGAGACCATCTCTCTCTCTCGAGTGTTGACAGGGAAGGAGAGAGGTTGAGATAAGGGTGTGGGAGAAGGTAAAATACGCGTGGTTGAAGAAACTAGAGCAGGAATAAGGATGCTAAGGGATGGCTTGGTGATGGAGTCTGCGCCCGAGGCCTTCGACCAGCATACGTGTCATCAACTGAGGTTAGGACAACAACGGCCGCACGTGTCTTGGATAAGATAGTACCCGAACCCAACTCCGAACCAAAAGGGTATTGGCCAGACCTGCCACGTGCTAATAGCGAAATATCGCGGGTGGTGCCTTCTAGGGGGTTCGCATGAGGCGAGAGAGGAGCGACACTCGAGATGTTCACAAGGACAACAATGGCCGCACGTGTCTTGGATAAGATAGTACCCGAACCCCACTCCTCCGAACCAAAAGGGTATTGGCCGGACCTGCCACGTGCTAATAGCAAAATATCGCGGGCGGTGCCTTGTAGGGGGTTTGCACGAGGCGAGAGAGGAGCGACGCTTGAGATGTTCACAAGGAATCGACACACGTCGTGGAACGACGCTCGAGATTGTTTGGCATTGACACGCGTCGAAGTGCGGCGCTCGAGGCGGTCACTGGTTTGAGGGAGTTTGACGTGGCAACAGAGGATTTATCCAAACGGTCGAGAAGGGTTGAGGATGGCCGTCTATCCTCGAGACGAGAGGTGTCTCGGCACTCAAGGAAGTCTATTGGCTCGAGAATGGGCGACGTGTCATCAGGAGCTTCCTCCTGATCGTCGGAATGTTGCGTGGCGTGGATGACTGGGGTCGTAACAGCAGAGGCAGCGACACGCGTCTCTCTGGACAGTTGTAATCAGGCCTCTTTTTCGTGGCGGGACCTTTGTTGACACAAGACGATTAGAGGTAATCTGCGGGAGCATGAAATTGGTATACCTTCTTCCTCGTTCGGGGATGAGAGCAATGCTGAAGTTGTGGGGCGTGATTCCTTGGTTCGCCAGTAGTCTCCCCATCTGGGGAGGGGGTGTCCGACAGGCTCTAGCTAGACTAGGAGGTAGATCATCTTGCTGTCAATAGTGACGTTGATTTGAGAGGGGAGGGGATCCCCTTTCTTTCTTCGCACTCGTGCTCTGATGACGGCCATCTCTTCACCTATTTTCGTCTTTGTATCCAGTTCGAGTAGTGATCCGAGCTTTGTTGTGGCATCGATGAAGAATTCGTCGAACCGTAGATCAAGAGGGATGCCCCAGATGAGGACCCAAATGTTCTCCTTGCCAAAAATGGAGTATTCCTCCCACTTTTGGATTTTGAGGGCTGGCCCATCCAAATGTAAGATGCCTGCTATGAGCAACATGTCCGGAAGAAGGCCCGGGCATAGCTTGATCCATAGATCATTATACCCAATTGGCATGATGTTATATTTGGCCAGACTAATCCGGCAACACTCCAGAATCCACTGACGGACCTGAGAAATGGAGGATCCTTCTCTGGCCACTAGCGAGTCTTTCAGCTCGTTGCGGGATTGCTCCAGTAGATCTTGCTTTACTTGAACGATATCATCTTGTTGTTGCTCCACCGAGACATCTTCCTTTACCGCCTCCCAGGTCTTGTCGGTGTTCCGGCTGGAGCATGGGCCCTGGTGAGGGATCTGCATCTCTGTGGGGCCTCTAGAATGGAGTAGGACCTCCTTAAAGGAGGATCCCTTACTCTGGGGTGGCCGAGATTGAGAGGTCGTTGGGGCCCTTCCGGTTGTAGAAGAGGAACCCGGTTGGACATCTGATTTACATTTATGCTCCGGAGAATCTCGCTCATTGGACGAGCATTTTCAACCCTTCGAAGCTCTGACCATGGAGCATCTCAACCGCCCTAGCAAGATCTTCCTTTGATCTCATCCTCACGAGGGCGAAGCTCCTGTAGTGGCTGTTGAGACGATATCGTGGCATTACAACCTCCATTACAGCACCTGCTCTACCAAACACCCTAGATACATTAATCGAGAGCCATCCCGGAGGGTAGCCTCTGACAAACAGCATGGGAAAAGATGTTGTTTCCTTCCTTCTCTCAGCGTTGGCTGATTTTCCTTTCCTTGAACATACCCGAGCCCATGCTCCTCCATTATCGATGTGGCCATGAGTATCGGATTATGGGTGAGGTCCTAAGATGCCGTCGTTGCGCTTGCGTTCGGCTTTTGGGATATTGCCTTCGCTATCGGGAGGCATTGACCACCTTATTTCAGCGATGGAGTTTGTGAATATCATGAGTTTAGCCTCTCCTCTCCTGCAAGAGAAAATCCAACCTGGGAAACCTTATTCCATTGCTAGAATAAACAATGGAATAAATATAATATCACCATTAAAACTGATCGGATCTGACCAGACTAGACCTAAATGCAATTGGGTTCCAAAATCTGAGACTTGAGTCTGACTTTATTTAGGGGTGTACACCGAGTTGAACCGAGTCGAGCTAGCCTCAGCTCAACTCTGCTTGGCCATGAGCTGACCCTAGCTTGAACTCGGCTCAGCTCGGTCCTCAAGCCCAACTGGCCAGCTCAGCTCGGTTTGGTCAGCAGCTCGGGCCAGTTCGAGCCGAGTTCGAGACAAAATCGAGCTTCTGTGGCATTTTCACAAACACATGCAGTGCACTTTCAATTTCTCACTGTATGTAAAACAACAGTAGCTATTTACAAGTATTTCATCAAACACCTTATATGCATTATTAAAATCAAGGAAAAATGGTATTTGTTTCATATACATACCTTCCTTGCCACTAGCCGACACTTCGTTGAGTCATTTCCATCAAACGCTTGGTGAGCAACATCAATATCTAAGTAACCGAGTCACCGAACTAGTTCGATCCGAGTTCGATTCGAGTTGGGGTTTGATCCGAGTTGAGCTCAAGCAAGCTCGAACTCGGTTTGAAATTTTTTCGAGCTCAAAAAATCAGCTCGACTCGGGTCGAACTCAGCTTCAAACCGAGTCGAATTGAGCTTTTCGAGTTGAGTCGAGCGAGCTAACTGAGCTAACTCGGTTCGTGTACACCCCTAACTTTATTACTTGATGAGTCCAAACTAAAAGTACATGGGCCTGTTAAATTTCAGCTTCTTGAATTAGTAATTGCATTTCAGTTCATCGGTCTTCCAGGTGCAGACTTGAAGTTTCTTCAAGTGAGGGATAATTTGAAAGCTTTTGGAAAACGAAATAAATATTCAACCAATCCATACAGATTTGATTTTCTTAACTGGTCGTGGAGCTGATTGCTATCAAAGCTTGAATTTGATGTACTTTTCTTTATTTTGGGAACTGCTAGAATATTTATTGATGGTATTCAATTTCCTACATCTATCATTTTTAAAACCACATTCATGTCCTGAAGTTCTCATTCAATTGGTAATGCAAAACTTACCAGGTTGATTTATTTTGTTTTCTCTAGGGGGTCAATGGATCTGGCAACAGAGAATCGGCTAGCTGCATTACTGATGGAAGAAGCAACAAAATTGCGAATGCAAGCCGAAGAAGAAGGTGTTCATGTTTACCTCCGCCAACCCCAAGTAAGGGGTCGACCAAATTCACGGTTCCTTACTGCAACCGTTCTTGGGGTCCAACAAGGTTAGTTTTGAAATTTCGTAGAAACTTGAGGCGGGCCCGTTTCTTCCATATTCGTCTTCGGAGAACTTCCCGCAAATTATTATTATTATTATTATTATTTTTGGTTGAGTTACTCCTCGTTACATCCATTTTTCATGTAGGATTACTCTTTCCCATTCCGATTCTTCATCTCTCGGCAAGTTGGTGTCTGCACGTTTGATTGATTCTGAAGTCGTGTTTATTCTTTTCAGCGAATCGAACTGCGGAAGTCAATGAAATGTGGCGGGTGCGGAAGAAAGAGCTGGAGCTAGATGAGAAGCTGATGGGTATATCTAGAGATAAGGGCAGTGATCGGAGTAGTGGTCACCGTACTGATTACCCAGAAGGAAGCTCAAGGTGCAGGGCAGTGGATAAACATGCTACTGACTCCTGTGGATCAAGAAAACGGGCAAGTGAAGATTGCAACACTGATGAGGATAGCGGTCTGAGGGATGAGGAGGTTGAAGAATTCTTGCATTCGAGGTTAGAAACCAGCTTCTTTGTGTGTATGTGCGTGCTTGTGCTCATGAGGTTTATGTTTGTGTGACTTTGTGCTTGCATGTGTTCTGTGCTTTTAGAAGTTCTTAAGGATTGTTATGCTGGTGTCAGGGTGAAGAGAGGAAGAGGTGCTATAGGTTCAAGGATGGATGAGCCAGGCCCGTTTCTTCCATCTTCATCTTCGGATTCCAAGGGGAAGTTCTTGGCGAATCATGAGACGCGAGTGGTGGAAGAATGGGAACAACGTGTTCTTGGGCCAGAGAAGCCGTCGTTCCTGAAATCATGCGAAACAGTGGATGAAAGTGTGTTTGCTCATAATAGGAAGGATGTCCAGAAAATGGATGTAGTGAGCTCAAAGAAGGAACACACAAAGCACAAATCGAAGAAGGGCTCAAACAAGTTGCGAGATGAGAAGAGGAAAGAAAAGAGGTCTAAGCATTGTCGTCATAGTAGATGAAAACAATTATGTTGTAAGCAGGATGCATCCACTGCTCCTACAGATGACTGTAATCTTGAAACCTGAAAGGAAATCAATTATCTTCAAATAACATCTCTTATGACTTTTCTAGCATTTGCCCTTAATGTCTTGTAATTAGAGTTTTTTTTTTTTTTTTGAAAGATAACGGATTGTGTACTAAAAACAAAAACAAAATACAGAGGAGGGAGAGTCTGCTGAGAAAGCAAACTCTGCTAACCTCCTAGAAAGCGAAAATCATAATCCTTCATGGATGTTACATTAACAGCCCATTCTGTTAGAAGACACTTTGCCTTGGAAGCAATGACCTCAACAGAATTCGATGTATCCCTGAAACATCTCCCATTTCTTTCTTCCCACACAGACCACCAGACTGCCAGAATTGCCATCCTCCAATGCCTCGTCCTGGTCTTTCCTATATTGACCCCATGCCATGCTAAAAGAAGATTATCCATTGAACCAGCTAGACACCAACTGATATTGAAACACGAACAAAAATCAGACCAGATCTTACCAATAAAAGGACAATGAACGAGCAGATGATCTACTGATTCTTCATTCTTCATTCAACATGAGCAGATGTTGACTAATTGCATCCCCTTTTTTCTCAAATTATCAATCGTTTGGATTTTCTTTTTTCCAACCAGCCAAAAGAGGATATCTTTGGAGGAACCGAGTATTTCCATATGTTATTTATCATTTGATTATCCTTGACAGTTGGATTAATATGGAGCAGATTATATAGCGATTTGACTGAGAAATTATTGGACTTATCCAGTTTCCAATTAAGTTTGTCTGCACATAGATGATTCAGCAATGATCTCTGAATGCAAAGAAGAAGGTCCACATACTAATCTCCCAATATTGAAGACGTCTTCTACACTCCACATTCCAAACTATCTTTCCAGCAGAAACAGCATAACAATCAGCAACTGAAATAGCTTTGTTAGGGGCAAGAAGGAAGATATTCGGAAAGCCTATTTTCAAGGGCACCTCTCCCACCCATAAATCTTCCCAAAACCGAATGTCGTCTCCCTTTCCTAGCTCAAAACCAATACCTTTGAGAACTTCCCTTTTCATATGAAGAATGCCCCTCCATTGATATGAAGCCCTGTAGAGAGATAAATCTTTTATCCACCAGCCACCCTCTGATGCACCATATTTACTTTTGATTAGAATTTTCCAAAGGCTCTTTCCTTCTGTCCCTAATCTCCATATCCACTTTCCTAAAAGGCTCCTATTCATATTCTTCAAAATTTTTACCCCGGCACCGCCTTCTTGATAACGCTTGCACACCTCTTTCCAGTTAGCTAGGTTAAATTTCTTCTTTTCCTCATTTCCAAACCATAGAAAATCCCGTCTTAATTTTTCAATTCCAGCCAACACCGATGACGGACATCTATATAAAGACATAAAATATAGAGGCAAGTTAGAAAGAGCCGCCTTTATAAGAGTAAGACGACCTCCCAAAGATAGGTATCGGCACTTCCATCTTGCAAGGTATTTCTCAAACCTAATAATGACCTTATCCCATAAATTCTTTGGAGGCGAGCCTATACATAGGGGGAGAGCAACAAAGGTTGTTGGAAAAGAAGCCGAAGAACATTCGAAAAGCTCTGCCATTTTTATAATCTCTTCTTCATCCATGTTCACCCCAAACATCTTGAATTTATCCAAATTAGCTCTCAGCCCAGACATTACCTCAAAACAACGGATTGTAGTGAGCAAGTTTTCTGTCTTATCTTGGGAAGCTTTAGAAAATATCAAAGTATCATTTGCAAACTGGATATGCGAAGTCGGGTTTGGCATACCTGGCATTATAATATTGCGTAAGATGCCTTCTTCTTGGCCTTTATGTAACATTCTAGATAGAGCTTCCCCCACTGAGAAAAAGAAAGGGAGATGGAGGATCACCTTGCTGCAGACCTCCTGAACTTTTGAATAAACCTTTAGGGAAACTATTGAAAAGAATAGAGAAGTGAGCTGAACCAATACATTCTCCCATCCATCCTCTCCACTTGGAACTGAAACCCATCCATTTTAACATATATTAAAGAAAGCCTCTATCCACATGATCGTAGGCCTTCTCAATATCTAGCTTGCAAAAGATTGTCTTCGAACCTGATCTGTGACTAGAATGAAGACATTCATTCACTATGAGCGCACTATCAATAATCTGCCTGCCTCGGATAAATGCACTTTGATTGACTGAAATGATCTTCCTAATAACCTTTTTCAGACGAGAAGCTAAGACTTTAGCCAAGATTTTCTAAGGTCCCCCCAAAAGACTGGTCAGTCTGAAATCTTTAAATGAGGCCGTGCCTGGAAGTTTTGGAATGAGAGCAATGAAAGAGGCCCCTAGGCCTCTAGATAATCTGCCTCTGTCATGGAATTCATGAAAGAAGTCCATATCATTTGAATGAATAATCTCCCAAAAATTTTGAAAAAACAAAATGGGAAAGCCATCAAGTCTAGGAGAGTTATCTCCACCCAACGAATTTATAACCAACCTCGCTTCTTCCTCTGAAAAGGAGATTCAAGAGCTTCAACGTCTGCACCCTCTACGCTGTCCACATGAAGAAAATCCAACCTCGGTCTGCCCATTTTTCTACTGAAAGTAAAGAGCTGAAATGTGTGATGGCTTCTTCTGCTATCTGATCCTTATCTTCGATACGAATATCATTCACGATAATGCTGCTGATTTTGTTAATTCTGGTGTGCATATTGGCTATACTGTGAAAATATCTTGTATTTTTGTCACTCTCCATAATCCATTTAGCTCTAGATTTTTGTTTCCAAGATATTTCATTTTCTAGGACCCTAGCCGAAATAGATTGGATAAGCTGAATTCTTTTAACCAACAAATCTGTAGACGTCAGCCCTTCTTCTGTTTGTGCGTCAATCCTTTGTAGCTTTGAGAACATAGAATCCATTTCTAATTCCCTTTTACGAAGCTCCATGTTTTTCCACTGTTTAAGCTTTTCCTTTAGGAGTCTTGAGTTTGGAAGAAAGCCTATAACTTGCAAAACCTTCCACTTGAAAACCCGCCCACCAATCAACGATCAACTGTTTGAAGCTTCTATCTTAATTCAGGAAGAATCGAACCTGAATGGTTTGGGACCTCAATTTGTATCTTCCACCGTTAGAATCACCGGGCAATGATTAAACGTAGTTCTCAGGAGGGCTATCTGAGAGATGAATGGGAACGATTCCAGCCATTCCGGGGAAACCAGAAATATATCCAGTCTGGAAAGAATTGGATTTTCTCTCCCATTGGTCCAAGTAAATCTGAAGCCAAGCAGAGGAAGATCCACTAACTCTTGATCTTCAATCCAATGGGAGAAAGCTTTCATAGCTGAGGTAACCTTTCTTCAACGAGAATGTTCTTCCACATATCTGATGGTGTTAAAGTCCCCCAAGATGCGGCAAGGACCTGAAAAACTCTATCTTGAAGCAGACGGTTCATCCCAAAAATCTTTTCTGCTGGAGTCAAGAGAAGGACCGTAAACTGAGGAAATAAGAAGCCGAAAATCTGACGATTTATCTTGCAGGATGACCGAAACCGAGAATTGGCCGACCCAAGAAGTCTGTAATTCCCATTGAGCCGACTTCCATGCCATTAAAAGACCTCTAGCACTACTGTTTGCATCTAGAACCACCCATTTTGCATCTTTAGCCTTCCATAGGTATCCATCAATTTGTCGCTAAACTGATGAAACTTTGTTTCCTGAAAGCAAATCACATCAGGATTACATCTCCCACATGAATCTTTTAGGAGTCTTCTTTTCTGTTTAGACCCCATGCCTCTACATTTTAAGAAAAAATCTTCATTGAGGAACTGATCTACCCCGACTACCCTGCATTCCTTGGTCATCACTGAAGTCTTTCGACAAACCAAATCTCATCGCAAGCAGCTGTAACCCCCTATTACTAACAGACCTGGAGAGACTATGTTTAGGAGTTCTTGAAACTGGAAGAAGTCTTCCACGATTCTCAACACATTGAAATAAGACAATATAATCCTCCGGACAATCCCCGAAAGACATCCCTATGGCCCTTCCCACGTGACCAACAACATCTCAATTCCATTTCTTTCTCTGGATAGTGTCAATCAAATTTGCCCTGAATTCTACTTCTTCCATCTTCTTTTCATAAGCTTCCTCTTGGTTTGGCTCGACGTCTGCTCGAATCTGTAATGGTTCTGCTACTATTATGCAATCTTCAGTTTCGTCCTGGAAGAGAGTGATAGTGCCTAGATCTGACCAATCGTGAGAAGAAGACAAAGGGGAGCAGAGAGGAGAGACTGGAGAGGTCGAGTAGTCCGATTGCAGACAGAGATTCTCGCCTAATTCACCCTCAGTCGCCCTACCGCTTTTGTTGATCAAATGGATGAGATTGCTCGTATCTGCAGAACCGAAAGGATCCGAAACCTCCATCTGTTTAACTTGGATCGGCGATGAAATCTGCCATATCGCCTTGGATATGTCTAAGATATAGGACTCACCTACTATAGAAGAAACGTTTGGATTAGGATTTCTGTGAACGTTCACTACCGACACTAAGCTGTGCTCTGACGTGGCTTCAGAAACTAACGAAAGGTTGAGATTAAATGTAGTTGGGATCGTTGGACCTGAAACGGTACCTGGTAAACCTGAAGCGACTATTGTTGGACCAGACCCGAAGTCAGACTTCAAGTTAATGACCAAGCGATCGTGTCATTGATTGGCGCTAACACGTGTCTCTTGAGGCTGACCATTGAGACGATCCACTGTCTCCCTTGAATGCCGCGATGCAGCTCGATGACGGGGCATCATATCCTCCGTTCGCTTCGACACACTCTCGTCTCGAGATACAAAAATATCGGGATGAGGGCTGAGAGTTGCTGCATGACTGCCGCGTGTCTCAAGATGGGACTGTACCCTGGCCATGGTGTGCCAAAACAGTTACGTATCGGCCGTAACGGCCAATATGTAACGGTAACGGTGGGAACCGTTACGCGTTTCGGAGTCATATCGGCCATTACCCAATTTTGTACTCGTATCGGCCGTTATGCGGCGTAACGGCCGTTACAAGCCCGTAACGAGCCCGTATCGACCGAATAACAGAAACTTTTTTTTTTCTATTTTAAGCTCTGTTTTTACTTTTTTTTTTTTTGAAACTTCTTGCTTCTAAACTGTTTCTTACTCCTTCTACTACTAATTTCGATCAACCTTGGCTGGGTATTTGAGATAAAAACACATTATATTACAGATTTTCTTTAATCAAAGCTCGGTGGGGCCATTTTTCAGAAATTCGTCAAAAGTAGGTATTTATACTTTTTTTAATATGTTTTGCTATTTTAATCATACCATATGATGTGTTAATCATAGTAGAACATGTTAATGTGCATTTTACAGATTTGGGGTGCCATTTAATATTTTTTTTTATATTTTTTCTATTTACGCATGAATTTTGGCCCTTTATTTAAATTTTGAAAAATCAATTTTTAATGGTTGTTTTGCTGTTTTAATCATGCCATTTGATGTGTTAATCATAGTAGAACATATTAATGTGCATTTTACAGATTTGGGGTGTCATTTTATATATATTTTTATATTTTTTCTATTTACGCATTTATTTTAGCCCTTTTTTAAAAAATTTAAAAAATCATTTTTTAATGATTCTTTTGCTGTTTTAATGATGTCATATGATGTGTTAATCATAGTAGAACATGTTAATGTGCATTGGGTGCCATTTTATATTTTTTTAATATTTTTTTCTATTTACGCATGAATTTTGGCCCCTTTTTTTTTTTAAATTCGAAAAATCAATTTTTAATGGTTGTTTTATTGTTTTAATCATGCAAAATAATATGTTAATCATAGTAGAACATGTTAATGTACATTTTACAGATTTGGGGTGCCATTTTATATATTTTTTATATTTGTTTCTATTTACGCATTTATTTTGGCCCTTTTTTTGAAAATTTGAAAATTTATTTTTTAATGATTCTTTTGCTGTTTTAATGATGCCATATGATGTGTTAATCATAGTAGAACATGTTAATGTGCATTTTACAGATTTGGGGTGCCATTTTATATATTTTTTTCTATTTACGCATTTATTTTGGCCCTTTTTTTGAAAATTTGAAAAATCATTTTTTAATGATTCTTTTGCTGTTTTAATGATGCCATGTGATGTGTTAATCATAGTAGAACATGTTAATGTGCATTTTACATATTTGGGGTGCCATTTTATATATATATATATATATATATTATTATTATTTTTTATTATTATTATTTTTTTTCTATTTACGCATGAATTTTGGCCCTCAAAAATAATTACAAACACCTAAATGTGATTTTTTTTTATATTTTCATATTACATTGATTCTAATATATTTGTCATTGATAGTAGATAGTTAGAAAATTAAATATATGAATTTTGTAATCAAATTCAGTTTATCTGGTTCATAAATTCATCAGACAGTCCAATACAACTTCTCACCAAAGAGTGGACCGTTACACCTCCATAAACATGTTCCAATTTATAAATGAATACATATTTGGAATTCTTAGAATATTCTGGATTTAATCCATATTTTTTCATATTTTTTTGGTAAAAAAAAAAAATTTTGAGCCGTTATGAGCCGTTACGCCCCCGTATCCGTATCATTTTCGGATGGTGGCACCGTTACGCCAACCGATACCGATACGGGACACTTTGACCCTGACGCTCTTATCAAGAGGGGCAGCTGGAAAGGATGAAAAAGTGTTTAGTGCTCTCCGGGAGCACAAGGTTCGTGCACCTTCGTGTTCCATTGCCTTTGTACTTGAATCCAAATGGAATGCCGAGGATTCCTTGATCCTCCACAGATCACCCCACCTAGGGATGAGATTGTCTTTTGACTCCCTTTGCAGAGGTAGATTTATCTTTCTATTATCTGCCAGGATCCAGATATGGGACGGCAGCGGATCTCCCTTCTTCCTTCTAACCCGAACTCTAATAACAACCAGTTCCTCTCCGATCTTTATCTTGAGATCCAGCTCAATGGAGGATCCTAAAAGAGAAGCTGTTGAGATGAAGAACTCGTCGTACCAAAGTTCCATAGGAATACCCCAGATGAGAATCCACACATCTTCCATACCAAAGATGGAGAAATCATCCCATCTAAGCACTCTAGCTACCGGACCATTTGAATGTAAAGTTCTTGCCATAATCAAGATGTCCGGATTAAGACTCGGGCACATCTTAATCCACAACTCGTTATATGATGCAGGATATGAAAATTAAATGTGATATGTAAGATTTCAGGCTTAAGATCACGTTAGTTCAGAAACAATTACACAAATTCCATATCCCACATAAAAGTCCAAACATTCAATTAAGGGGAATCTATGCGGGTCCAGGCCTACACATGATAGGGCCGGATCAATAAAAATTATGAACCAAACGATACTCAAAGATAAGAAATAATCACCCACACATGCATAACAATCAGTCTCTAATCCAAGGGATTCAAAAATTCCAATTCGGGGAACCCTAGGGTAAGAAAATTGGCAAATAGCTTAGGAAAAACGTAATCTAGGGCTAGGATTCATGAAAAACAGCTATGAGAGGATAAAAAAAGATAAAAACCTGAACCGAAAGACACTTCCCGCGTGTGGACAGCAACAATGGCCCAGACGGACATACGTGTGATCCCGGCTGCACGTCTGTGGGGCCCACTATTCAGAAAAAGGCCACCTTGGCATTGGTCGGCCAGGGATGGACTCCAAAACCCCCAAATCTCAGCTCAATCCGATGTACGGTTTGTGCGTGGTGCTCTGCTGAAGTTTCAGCTCGCCTGCGGGCCGAAATCTGAAAATCTGCTGTAATGAAGAAATCTGATGCAACAAAAAGGATGAATTCGAAGTATGGATGGTGGTGGAAGATGGAAAAGAAAATGATGGAGGATGGGGGTGAATCGGGGTCGATGTGGCTTCGCACCACGGTAGTTAGCCCTTCGAAAAGGGAGGGCTTCGCACCCACTTTAAATTCTTACATAACTCACGAAGAGAGCAGAAAAATAAAGTAGAAATTTTTTTATTAACTTCAATTTATCAAAATAACTACAAGGGGTGCCTATTTATAGGAAAAATTCTATACCCCAAAACTCACATCATGTGCGTAACCTATTACTTGGCAATGAAGTAAACTAAAATAAAAATCAAACAGAGAAATCTAAAGCGTTCACAATATTCTAAATAATAACAATAAGCAAAATCTAAAATATGAAATCAATCCGACGAGTGAGCCACGATCATGAGATCCCATGATGGGCATTTTTTTGACTATCGGGCTCAATTTTTTTGAACCAAAAGTTGTCTTCTAACTAAGAGGCCCTCCCTGGACGTTGTCATCGAGCCAGATCGATGATGGGGCCCTCCTTTTACTTACGTACATGCGTAGAGGGTAGTGTGCTTGCACGTGTGCACATGATGTCCTCATCAATTCTCCCCGGCTGCGAAGATTTCGCCACTGGCGAAATAAAACTCCTGAACCGATCCAGGATGTCAGGTTCAAGTTTCTGAAGCTCCTCCTCAGTGAGCCATGTGCTGTCTGAAGCTTGGCGTAACTTCCATTTAACCAGGTACTTCTGAAACCCGCCGTCCGATGTTGAAACTATCTGATGGTCCAGGATATCTTTTATTTCCTCTTTGGGTGTGTGAAGGTTAGGCATAGGAGGTAAAAGCTGGGAAGAAAGGTCAGGAAGAGTAAGTATGAGAGGTAGAGGCTGGGAAAATAGGTCGAGACGGGTAGGTATGGGACGTAAAGGCTGAAAAAACGGGTTAGGAAGGGTAAGTATGGGAGGTAGAGGCTGGAAAATGGGTCTGGAGGGGGCCATGGATCAAGGAAAAGGTTTGGGGAATCAGGATGGTTAGGCGAAAGGCTGGATAATGCATTAATGACCCCTTGAAATGTAACTAGATCCTCCACATTGAATGTGGAACTAATTCCCATGGAGGGTGGAAGATTTGCCACATACGCATTGAGACCGTTTTGTTTTATAATTTTGAATGGTCCAACACTATACACGTGTAATTTTCGAACGGCTACCTGAGGGTACCGCTCTGGCTTAATGCGGATCATGACAGAGTCCCTTATATTGAATTCATTGAAACATTTATGTTGGTATGTAGAAAGTGAGTAATGTTCATTACTAGTCATGATCTTCTGCCTGATTTCTTGATGTCATGAATGAATGTGATGTACAAAAGACTCTGCAAGCTTTGACGACATATGGGACAGTGACATAGGGACAAGATCAATAGGTTTCCCTTGTTTATAACTAGTAACGATTTCATAAGGACTAAGACCCATGAACCTATCGATAGAACTATTAAACGCAAACTCGGCTATAGGTATTACGATGTCCCATGTTCTAGTGTACTCTATATCCCTCCTAGGGGAAGACTCATCTGGTAGATCATCAGGAACGACATCACGAAACTCATCCACTACCGGAATGGCCTTAATGGGTAACTCTACACTAGCCACTGGTGTACTCTCTCTAGCCACAAGGCCGCACATGTTGTTTCCCTCAAAATAGTGATCTTGATGTCCCTCATGGGGTGGGTGCACGGGTGCACGCCCATAACTGATTCCTTGGCCAACTCTATTCATTGGTCTATCCTTCTGGCCACCTACCTGAGATTGGACATTCACCCCAATGGTGGGGGTTGTCTTAGCAGAGGTCCCAAGTTGGGCAATGCGCACATCAAGTTGTTCAAAGCATTGGTCCTTCTCCAAGCGCTTAATCATAGACTCCAACTTCTGAGATAGCTTGTTTAGTGACTCTTGCAATTGTTCTATTTTTAGTGTAGGGTGTCAACCAAAATTCAGCAATATATATAAGGACTACGGTTTTCTAGCAGCTATATATGATGGACTGGATGCATGAAGGACTCAAACAAACTAAACCCTCAATATGTGGTGAATTCCCCTATAAGACCCTAGGCTCTGATACCAAATTTGATGCAGGACATGAAAATTAAATGTGATATGCAAGATTTCAGGCCTAAGATCACGTTAGTTCAGAAACAATTATACAAATTCCATATCCCACATAAAAGTCCAAACATTCAATTAAGGGGAATCTATGCGGGTCCAGGCCTACACATGATAGGGCCGGATCAATAAAAATTATGAACCAAACGATACTCAAAGATAAGAAATAATCACCCACACATGCATAGTAATCAGTCCCTAATCAAAGGGATTCAAAAATTTCAATTCGGGGAACCCTAGGGTAAGAAAATTGGCAAATAGCTTAGGAAAAACGTAATCTAGGGTTAGGATTCATGAAAAACAGCTATGAGAGGATAAAAGAAGATAAAAACCTGAACCAAAAGACGATCCCGTGTGTGGACAGTAATAATGGCCCAGACGGACGTACGTGTGATCCCGGCAGCACGTCTGTGGGGCCCACTATTCAGAAAAAGGCCACCTTGGCCCTGGTCGGCCAGGGATGGACTCCAAAACCCCCAAATATCAGCTCGATCCTATGTACGGTTTGTGCGTGGTGCTCCGCCGAAGTTTCAGCTCGCCTGCGGGCCGAAATCTGGAAGTCTGCTGTAATGAAGAAATCTGATGCAACAAAAGGGACGAATTCAAAGTATGGATGGTGGTGGAAGATGGAGGATGGGGGTGAATCGGGGTTGATGTGGCTTTGCACCACGGTAGTTAGCCTTTCGAAAAGGGAGGGCTTCGCACCCACTTTTGAATTCTTCCACAACTCACGAAGAGAGCAGAAAAATAAAATAGAAATTTTTTTATTAACTTCAATTCATCAAAAGAACTACAAGGGGTGCCTATTTACAGAAAAAATCCTATACCCCAAAACTCGTACCATGTGCGCAACCTATTACTTGGCGACGAAGTAAACTAAAATAAAAACCAAACAGAGAAATCTAAAGCGTTCACAATGTTCTAAATAATAACAATAAGCAAAATCTAAAATATGAAATCAATCCGACGAGTGGACCACGATCATGAGATCCCATGATGGGCATTTTTTTAACTATCGGGCCCACTTTTTTTGAACCAAAAGTTGTCTTCTAACTAAGAGGCCCTCCCTGGACATCGCCATTGTGCCAGATCGATGATGGGGCCCTCCTTTTGCTTACGTACATGCGTAGAGGGTAGTGTGCGTGCACGTGTGCACATGATGTCCTCATCATTATAACCAATTGGTTTGATGGTATATTTCTCTGGTTGGATTCCACAACATTCATCAATCCATTTCTTAACTTGTGAAATGGATGCCCCCTCTTTTGAAATCACCACTACCATATCCAACAGCTCCTTCCTCGACTGATCCAGACAAAGTTGATTGATGCATAGAAAGCAATCCAACCCTTTATCTTCTGTTTCTTCTTTGCTATCCTCCTTTTTCCTTGCTGATTCTTGATTGTTATGATTGCTGGGGATAGGAATCTGTTTCATCTTCAATGACCCTTCAGGATTTAGAAGGCCATCTTTGAATGAGAATCCATCGGACTGGATCGATTGATCTTGAGAATGCTCCATCTGAGTTTTCTTGTGTATCGCTGTTGTAGAAGGCTTTCCCTTTGAAAATTTACATTCCGGCCCATATCTCGCCCTTTGAACCAACATAGGAATCCCGGCGAATCTCTCGCCATGAAGCATCTGTACCGCTCTTGCTAGTTCTTCCAAACTCATCCTGATCAAAGCAAACCCATGATGATGACCATTTATCCTCTCTAAGCATAACTACGTCCATTACAGCACCTGCACAACCAAAAACTCTGGAAAGATTAATATGAAGCCAGCCATCTGGATATCCTCTTACAAATAAAGTAGGATAAGAGGCTGTTCTTCTACCCAATCTGTCCACTGATTTCCCTTTCCCATTTCTACGCGAAACCTCTTTCCACTCGCCCGATATCGTCCTCAGTGCATCTTGATCCAAATCTTCTTTATCGTTATCAACAATTTTAGATCCTCCGGAAACCATCCTCTACTTAGTCTGTTAATTAGAGTTTGATCAAACTATTTTGTTGAAAACTGAAGCAGATCACCATATTGGCCCGGTTCGACTGGAACCAGGTCTGCTAGCCTCCCAAAAGACCTGGCAGAATTGGCTTGTTTATTTTCCTGGCTGATGACAAGATTGGTTTCTAAACAGGGTGTATTAGTAGCTAATAAAACTGATCTAAGTGATTATCACTCTTCAATGTTGGGAATTGGGCCCCATTTTGTTCCACACCTCCTAAAGGTTATTGAGTGTGGCCCCTTTCCATCATTGGATCTGATCTTGATCCGAAAGTGATAACATTGGCCCCATGTTTCTTTGTGGATTGTGTTCCTTTCAAGTGATTTCAATTCATTTAACTAAAGTGATTCCATGTTATTCAGCTTTTTTCCTTTGGATATTCATCATTTTAATGAAGGGTCCAGGTGCACTATGGATTTTATTCTGTGCAACAACCACCACTATTGGTTCGGTGGGTTCTGCATGTGGTTCAAAAAGCAAAGAAGCTATATGGGGAGTTGGCCTCATTGCTATAGGAATTTGATGGGAGGAGCTGTACTTCCTTTTGTGCCCTTGATCTCGCTGCAAGTATGATGGAACTCTAATAAACATATGTAGAAAATGGATCCTTACGTTGCCTTGCTTGATACCTTGCATACCTTCTTCCAATATTTTTATTTTTACTTGTATTTTCTTATATTTGTAACTATATATATATATATATATATATATATATATATATATATATATATATATATATATATATATATATATATATATATATATATATATATATATATATAAAGAAATCTTATATTTGTGGAGCTTTGAGAAATCTTGACGAGGTCGAAATGCTGGTACAAGTGCTCCTTTTCAAGGCCGATAGAATGCATTAACAATGTGTTGAGACTCATTTTTGAGAAAAAAAACTCGTATAATGCATCAAACGTTTAAAACTGTATATTTTGAAAGATAGGTATACCATTTTTTCACGAAATTTCCATTCTCCAATTTTTTTGTTCTTTTGGCAATTGAAACTGAGTTTGACATGAACGTGTCTCATACCATTTTATTGTTGTTTGTCGTTTTGCTAACTATGATCACGACTGAGGGAAGAACAGGGCCCAAGCCATGAAGTTTCATTAGAAAGGTACCTGTCTAATGCTATGTGCCTGTTCAGATTTGCGCAAAGTTGTGTCATGACAGGCATTCTATGGCATGTTACAAGGCTAGCTGGTCATGGATATGCTGTTGCTGACTAGTTGTTTTTCCCTTTGTTTGTCAAACACCCTGGATCATGGACTGGACAGATTGTGGCATATGTGGGGAAATTAAAATTTGTTTGGTATAAATTTGCCTTGCACATTGGGCACATGTACACATTGACACATGCCACATTTTTGTGCTTGAAAATTGATGGTGGCATATATGCTCATGTGGAATGCTTGAACTTGGATGGTTGCACTCATGGCACATCGAAGCATATCATGCATGTGCACGGATAAATATGATCCTCATGCATGCCAAAACTATAATTTGTCACTGATAGGTTGTCCCACCTCTCCACTGCAGATGCCCAATTCATGGTCAAATGTTAACATGTCCATGACTACCAGACTAGTTCAAATGTGTATTGGTCCTCATTCACAAGGGGGTCGACACACCATGGACATGTATGGTTGGTTGTTCATGACTAGTGGTGACAACTTTGTCGAATCCAAACAGCCCACATCGGAAGACGGATAAAGCAGGAAAGAGAAGCCCTCATTGATATAGTTTCTGTTTTCCAGACTACCCCAAATGCCATGGAAGCTCCACCAACCATGATTTGGTAGTACACCCAAATGCACCAAGCAGAAGGGAATTCCAAATTTAGTTCTGGAACAGTCTTAGACCGTTCCAGATTTGGAACTGTTTTAGATCGTTCTAGAACCAAAGACCCTATTTTCCTCAACCATAACCCTAATCTCTCTCCCACTCCCTCACTCCCAAACCTCCCTCTGTCTCTCTCCTTCTCTCTGAAAAGGCATCTCTCACTCCCACAAAAAAAACCCTCCAACTTCAAATCTAAGAACCTACTCCCGCCAAATCCCAATCGTCGGATCCAAATCCCTTCATTTCAAACACACCCCAGAAGCCGATCCATCTCCCTCGACGAGCAAGAAACCACGGCCTTGCCCTTTCTGTGAAGGAAGTGAGGAAGTTCACTCAAGGCCTCTCGACAACAACCACGAGCTCTTCACATCAAACATGCACCGTTCGATCGATAGAGGATGCTGTCAATGCCGATTCGACTGTAGATCCTGTCCAGAAGATGCCAAAGGAAAAAGATGATATCAAGCTTCTTGAAAAGTGAGCCATTCTTCTATCCTAAAACATATTTTTTGGGGGTTTCTTCAATTTTAACAATTTCATTGGCTGAAAAGATACATATGATTTGGGCATCCTCTTATTCACTGGAAATTGTAGAATTTTTCTTGATTGGATGAATCATACTGTCCTTAGAACAGAATCCGTACAGGTATGGTCAATGTTTCGGTTAGCCATGTTGTTGATCTACTTGGTTCCACCATAGATTGCAGATGGCTAAAAAAATGATATGATCTTGAATATCGCAATGGTGATTCCAGGTCCCCAAAGAGTGTGTCGTGAATGTAGGAATGCGTTGGTAGGGAGGGTTTTAGGAGAGCATCCTATTGAACAGATATCTAAGCGATGCATTCGTATTGTACAAACACCAGAGGTTGATGTTACTGTCTGTGTTGTGTAGGTGGGCCACTCTATGCTTGCTAGCTACAAGAAATTTGCAGTATTTTTACATCAAATATAATTCAGTGGATGTAAAATGCACAGAAACGCCTCTAATGATATTACAAAGTCGAATTATAGAGTCCTGATGCAGTGATATATCATATACTATCCTGATGCATATAGCCCGTTCAACTTAGGCCTGTTTGTAGATCTGCTGAGCCTGGTTTTTGGTTGCTCTAATGGATGAGCCCATGTTCTTAATGTCTCATAGTTCTATACTTGCATCCATCTGCCTCAATTTGCTTTACCCAAAGGAAAGATGAAATTTCAACCAAAACAAAAAAACAAAAAACAAAAACAAAGGGGGGAAAAAAGCCTTTTTCAAATGCTATGCTGACAGTGGCTATAATCAAAATAAAATAGCTAGAGAATCCCATCAGATGAAGATCATGTGGTCAACCATAATTGCTGCAGTCACATTATTTGAGTCTTTCTTCTAAACATTTCAGAAGCTCATTTCATGTACTTTTGAATTGATCCAGTTGCCAATCCACAGTTGATTGACATTTTTCAACTCATTTAGAATCTTAGAAGTTCATGTTTGAGGGTGGCACCATTCTTTGGACATGGGGATGTTCCCCTGCATATTTGTACCTTTTCGTTTATGTTCTGAATATATATATATATATATATATATATATATATATATATATATATATATGGGCATTTTTTTATTTGATAATTCTTATCTTTAGCCTTGAATTTGAATTTCAGGGAAAAGCACTTTGGCATGTGCGTTGAGTCGAGGGTTGCACTATAGAGGAAAGCTAACATATGTTCTTGATGGTGATAATGTTAGGCATGGTCTAAATAGGGATCTTAGTTTCAAAGCAGAAGACCGTGCATAAAATATTCACAGGATAGGTTAGTTGCCATAAAGGCTATTTATATTGTTTTTCCTTGTTATCGATCATGCAGAAGTTGTATGACGAGTTGAACATGCTTGCCAAAATAGCCACTCATCTGATTTCTATCTCTTCATGACACTATTTTTACTTTGATCCGATTTTTCTAGAGACAAAGGTAAGTCTTTAAGTCTTTGGATGCCGTAATGAACTAAAATGCAATAATCAATTTGATAAAGAGTAACTTGTAGTTACCTTCTCCAGTATTTCAATCAAGGAGCCATGCTCCAAATTGATATTATGGGTGCATTCAAATTGGACTACTTCCTCATCATGAATATTGGGAAACTTCACTAGATGTTGGATGTTTCCTCTCCTTTGAATTTGTGACATCCCGAAAATCGGGGGTCGAGCATAAACTCCACTCCCAAGTTCCAGAATATCATTTATGCAACATTTTCAATGATGGATGAATGTTGTTCATGTTAGTGTAGAAAACATGAGTGAGATTAGACCAAAACAACATATCATACTCCAGAGACAGTTAAATTATGCGAGCAGAAGACTGTGATGGTACATATAATATGTATAATTGATTGTAAGTCTCCAGAGTGTGAACATATTACCAGGTTAACTAAATACATGTATACTCCAACATGGAAAGAGAAAAATATACATGGGTGTTTAAATAAAAGGAAAAATACCAAGTGTAGTGGCATCTAATCAATAACCTTGTAAACCCGTCGATCAGAACCTGCATATAGGAGAAATCCTCCTCAACATCATCAAGAAAGACCGACTCTGCCTCGCAAGCATCGTCGCCATCTGAAACTAAAACAGGGACTGGTTGGTGTGGCCAACACCGTCCCGTAACGTGGGAGTGAGTGATCAACTCAGTGGAAGCTATATACAGCAAAGGTTAACATGTTATCAATCCAATCAAGCAGTAATGATAAGGCAGTACAATCAAACAGGTCCTAGATACTCTTGTTAATGCAAGGATGATATGAAGAATGATGCATGCCCTCACCACAATCTCCTTTGCGACATCGTCTAACGATCGCGGCATGACTCACTTCCTCAGTGCTCTATCACCAACACTGTTAGCACATGCAATGCGGTGTTATGAATATGCTTACCAATTTTTTATTAGTCCTTTTTATACAGCAGGATTGGGAAGCTAAGGTACCTCCCTTGTATCATTACCCAAACGGTGATCCATTCTCGGGTTGTCAGTCCGAGATAATCTCATACGATGTTACGGTTCTAGGTCACTGCAAGGGCTACCAGGGCTATTACGCGCAATCATTGCTCCTCTCCCCCATTACCTTATCAATACAGGCCTAGTTATATCCCACATACTGCAACAAGACTCGTCGTCCTTATGCACTATCAGGATATACTCGAGGTCACTACAGAGGGCTCGTCACCAATCAATGTAGGCCGACAGCAAGAATATAGTGTCCCATACCACCATAATCTACTCACGAGTATAGGTGCTCACTGGTCACTACAAAGGGCTCGTCACCAATCAGAGTAGGCCGACAACAAGAATATAGTGTCCCATACCACCATAATCGGCTCATGAGTCTTAGCGGATCAAGGTACCAAGGTTAGAGGGAATTTTCTCTAGTAAGTTTGGTACCTTAGGTTCAAGCAGTAACGACCAAATATGGTGAACAAACATCGGTCAATCGGGTTAGTTGATAAGCTCAACTAGGCCAAGCGCACGTTGAGTTGAACGACATGGGATGCATAAGCACTCCGTGTGTCCTAACCACTGTCGAACATCCCAAGCACGACTCAGATTTGTTAAACTCATCCTGAGTGGCGACAACAACCTCAACCACTAATTACAGAACGGTTACCGATTACCTGGACTGTAGTACAGCCCCAAGCACGTACAATTTCAATAACAGGCATGAGATTCATATCCTACAATCATATGGACAGTTATGGAAATATAACTTAAATATAAATACAATACATGAAGGAAATCATACACGTAGTGGACATGGATAATCTAAGTTACACAAGTCATGGAGGAAATCATACACATAATTATCATGAATAATCTAGGTTACATAAGTCATGGAGGAATTCATACACATCATTGATGTAGTTGAGAATCATATCTCAACCAGCATACAGGGACATCTTACTAACTACTAACTCATTCAGACACTTTTACATACACTTATCCTACACATTACATCATACATATTATGTATTCATTAGCATACGTATTAGGGCAAATCCTTTCGTCAAAGGGTAGCCGCCCATACAACAATCATATATCCACGACAGATTGTCATGGCAAGCACGAATACAAAGTCTATACTCATTCAGTCATTTTCATATACACTTAGGCTACACATACTAAATACATATCATATGTTGGCATATCATGTATTTGGACTAAACCTTTAGCCCATGAGTTGTTACACATACATCTAGCATACATAGATGGCAGTTAATCATGACAAACACAAATCCGAATTTTATACGTATACGGTATTTTCTACAAATACAAGGAATACAGTATATTCAACATAGTTAGCGTATAACTGAAAAATAAAACGGACAACACTTTATACATGTGAAATAGCATCCTAAGCAAGAATAAATCATTACTTAACATTGAAAGTCTTGAAAACCATAACCTAAATGTATATAGTCCGCACCTTAAACCAGAAAAGACGGGTCTAGGATGATTCAGACGATATGTCTTTGTCAACGGCGGGTACGCTACCTATGGAATGAAACAGGTTAGCTAGAACTCTACCTCAGCCAGTCTAGGCTTCAAAATAGGTTAGGGTTAGATTAACTTACCCAAAAACGGAATCAGAATCGCAGGAAGAACGATTCAGAAATGCTGGTTCAAAGTATATATGGGTTAAGAAGAATCCTACGGAGTTTCACCTGCTTCTCTCATACTTTCTCTCTCTTTTCTTTCTCTCAAATCTCTAGGGTTTGGAAAATTCGTATGGGTTAGAAAGCTAAGGGTTTAAGGCCCTTTTATAAGCCCAAACATAACCAAAACAGACCTTAAGTTAAGGTATACTTAGGTTATACCCAAATCGGGTCTGTTCCGATCCAACAGAGCACTTCTGGAGGTCCTGTTACTAAATCCGGTCGAACTTAAGCTCTTTAATATCAGATCTAGGTCAAGCTAAGTTTTCATTCCGGTTGGGTTTCCAGATCGACCGTGGCGGACCAGTTTCAGTTCAGCGGTCACCGAAACTCGATCAGGGCCACAAGTGCTATGACATGTAAGGGCCACCTATCCTGATCCGAGGGTAAATTTGGGTCGAATTCTAACGGTCAGAACGCTTAAAACTAACGCGCAAGTGAAACGTTCCAGATTTCTTTAAAAATATAATTAATTTTCTAAAAATCTTCCTTTTCCTACTCTCTTCACTCCGGGCTCAATAAAATGGTCTCAGGACATCGGTTGGGCTTGATTTTCTAGGTGATTGTCAAGTTCAACTAGGCGGTCGTAACGGTCTAAGTTCATAGCTACCGGACTCTCGATGCGCGGTCTAGAACCAATACAAAGTTACAAAGCATTCCTGAGAGCAACTGGGTTTAGAGTTGGATCCTAGATTTCAGGGTAACGTAGCGTTAACAATTCTAGAGGTTTTGGGTCTTACAGATCGTATTTAAAGTGGTTGGTGCTAATTTGGCAGGAAATCTAGTTTAGCGTTGACTAATTCACGTTAAATTTCTAAAGAATTAGGTTCTAAATGATTTCTCTGGCTTTGGAATTGAGTTTTGAGAAGTTACTAAGGTGCTATGGTTGACCCATTGCCTAAAGACGCCTGACTCCAAGTTAGTAAAAATCCGGGGTGTTACAGAATTTGATGCCTACAATTCAATTCTCTTGTGCATCCACATGCATTTAACCCGGCTTCTAGGCTTCCTTTCTTAGTGTGGATATTTTATTCGTACTTTGTCGTAAAGTTTTAATCCAAACGTGGTCAATTACATGTTAGTGAACTGGATTATTTCTTGTAAAACCATTTCTTCTTTAATTAATGGGAAAGGTAAGGTGAATGATCTGTATTGGGCTGATCAAATACTCAATTGAATATTTAGTGCATTTCCTTTTCTGAAAATCCTTTGTGATATGTCATTTTCTGCGGACAAGACATTGAACGCACATGGCCAAACACCTCACTAGATTGACCCAAATGGTACACCTGAGCTTTCTCCTATCTTAGTAAGTGATGATGATATAGAAGGTTTGGCCCCAAGATCCAACAAGAATGGTGATGAGGTGTAGGACAATTAACCACTTTCTCTAAAAGCTCGAACAGTTAGAGTATGGCGAATCAATCCCATTATCTCATAGCCTAGGCCCCACATCTCATGGGTTAGGACCTCGGTCGAACCCCCCTCGTGGGCCCCAAATCACATGGGTACCGCCTTACACGAGCCACCCGAATCACACGGGTGGGGCCCGCCTCTCATGAGCCACCTGCCTCACACGGGCCACCCACCCCGAGTGTGCCCCTACATCCCACAGGCAACCCCACTCGAGCTCGGTGTGAAAATGCCCCTGCATTATGAGGCCGACGACGATCTAGAGTCGAAGCGCAGGTATCATGTTTATTTTACATTACTGATGTACTTCACATGTAAGCCGGTGCGTGCATGAACGCCCCAGTGTACTAAATCTAGGGGAAAAATCTGCAGAAAGATGGAGAATAGCGGTATAGATGTTACTACAGTGGGCAAACCTATTCCTCCATTCCACTCTAGTAGGGGACATCATGAATTTGGAAAATGCCATTTCTTAAATAAATAAATAAATATGCCATTTCAAACTACGTCCACAAACACCGCTAATTCTAACCATTTCTAATGATAGTTTTTTTTTTCTTAGGCCCATTGAAGTACTGTTTGATTGGTTCATGAAAACCTTGAGCTCCTCATGTACATATTTCAAAGCATCGATGTTGCTGATCAGTAAATTGTTACCATTAATCCATCCATGTAGCATGTGTATCCAATCTGGGTTGTCAAAATCGTGGGTCCCGCTGGATGAAAAGTCTGAACATGCTCCAACCAATTGGTATCCATCAATCAAATGGACAGCTAAAAGGAACAGGATCAAAGGTCCAAACTCAGTCAGTAAAATAGATGGTTAAGATTGCCAAATTAGTGTGATTTGAGAATGTGCTTCTAAACAATGGGGCTGAGGATCCGAATGGTTGGTTTACGATGGATGAGTTGCCCCAACCATAGTTCTAAAACTTGCTGACTCAACTTGAAACTCGGTCAACTTAAGTCGACTCGGCGAGATTTCGAGCCCACTGGAAAAATCAGTAATGGGATTGACGCTGCCTATACTTGGAGAGCCCCATCGAGTTTTCTCAAATGGCTCAGTTGACTTGACACGACTCTGCATGGCTCGAACTGAGTCACTCGACCTTAGCTAGTGAAGTATTGGTTATATCTATGTTACTTATACAAGATCTAATTATTTTGAGTATATATTAACATTTCTAATATTTTCATTTTATAATAATTAAATTCCGAGCCGAGTCTTCCAGCCAATCTGACTGAATGAGTCTTCGTGTTTTTGAACTATGGCCTAACCAAGCTATCACATCTAGCCCTTGTCAAATACATCACCAATCTCCATTTTCAAACCAAACAGTTACAGATAACTATTTTCTCCTCATCTGAATATGGACATCTCACACAGCATAGACAGGAGGCTTCCTCATAGCTCTACACCTTGCAGTTTGTGGTGTTAGTGTTGTTTAGGTGCTGTGGTGGGAATGACCACAATCCGATCTTTTTGTTAGCTATCACTGTCCATAACAACTACAACAGTTGTATGGAGCCTCCCCACTCGGATCTTTTTGTTAGCTATTGACAGATTTACTGATTGTGATTATACATTGAGTTCCAAGGCTTTGGGGTTAAAACATGATGTAATGGGCTTTGGTGCAGGCTATTGAATCAGAAAGCCAAGAATTAGGGCTAGATCTTTCAAGTCTAGGAGCTGTGAACACCATGTTTGCTGCCCTTTTTAGGTAAGTCAAGTTTCAGTAAATTTCTGAGTTTTAGTTGTAGAACTTCATGTGATGAAATTCCAGTGTGGTGTGAGTGCCTGTGTAAAAAAAGAAAGAAAAAAAAAAACAATACAACACAATACAATTGGCCATTTTCTCTGATTTGATAAAGTGAACTCATGAATTTGCTGCTGTAAAAAAAGAAATCTCAACTTGTGAATGTAGTGGTCTACAAAAGTAGGTTGCATCTGGCAGTGCCGACTAATTCAATTGCATTAATTACTCAGTGAAGTGAAAACAACCAAACTGTAGTTACAATTCAGTTGCTTGGGTGAGCGTTTGCAATTCCACTTAGTTTTCCAAATGCATCCTTGGGGAATCAGTGTGCTGAATTGAATTGATAGCAAACTAAACTCAGCAATTTAGTTACAATTCTGTCGTTTATTGATTGTGTTTGCAATTCAAATCACTTGCATATCCAAAGTTCCAAACACAGCCTTAGAGAATCAGTTCACTGAATTGAATCAACACTGAACTAACTAAGCAAATTTCATAGCAAGAGCAAAATGTTAAACAAAGCTATCCACAGCCAAACAATAAATACAATGGCTGATCAATTCCTTTTTTCCCTTTATATTTACAGATTTGCCAACTGAAGTTTGAAGTAGTGAAACCTTTTTCTGAGATGTGAATGTCATAAAGTAATTATTTTCTTTTTCTGACATCTTGGTGTTCATCTAGTTGGATTATTTTCTGTTATAGATTTGTCCGACCTGTTTTAGTTGTTTAAATAATTTTTGAAAAATATAGAGTTAATGCGTGTTTATCAGGGAGAGGCATTATTTTATACTTTGTTTGAATTGCTTGATTGTAATGCTTTTCTCTAATATTTATTTTCCCAATAAAAGACTGATTGGTCAGTTTAAGGTTGAACACTCTTTTACAAGGTAATTTCTATACCCCACATGCCATTTCATAGTCACATTCATACTTGAATACCGCTTCTTTCCGCCCCCAAATCGATGGATCACATTCCATTTACAACCATGGTTTGGCATTTGGCACTAGCACATCATGTTGGCCTCAGGAATCATGAACACCCAAACGCACCTTTCGTGATTTTCATCAGTATGGCATGGTAGATGTAGAAAAATCAATGTAGACTTGAAAATTCCCAATTGTTTTCAGGTAAGTTGGACAAAGGCATTGTCCTCAAAGCCATCTGTGTGGGTTTCCAAGAGACCACTCGGCCTGCCGTTTGTTTGACTGAAGGTCAGTAACGGTTTCCTAAGCATCTCTTTGTTCATCATAGCTTGTTGATCAACTCCTAATGTTCATTTTTCTTATTTGAAATAGTATAATAAACAGATATAGAAACGAATGAATGCTTGGAAAATAATGGTGGATGTTGGCTTGATAAGGCTGCTAATATTACTGCTTGCAAGGTATTCTGTTAGAGGTAGTAGCTGATGTTTGATTGAAAGAAGTGGTGACTTTTCTCAACTTCGAACCAACGATGGTATAAATGGGGCTTACCTTTTGGTAGGTATAAAGCTGTGGATCTGGTGGGCCTGGTCATGGGAATGAGCCCTGCCCGAATATCTCCCCTATCTCATGATCCCACCCACCATCAATGGAAGTGGACAAAAACTAGTGGTTTCACATTTAATGCAGGAGATTTTGGCTTAGCTCCTCCATTGTAGGGCCCGGCCCACCATATGAATGATCCAGACCACCAAAGGCAGGCTTCGCTTGTACAGTTCTTTGATCTGAGCAAATGCTCAGTCGAACATTATATATTGCCTCATTCTGTTAAGAATTCCTAACACAAGCTTTTCTTGTCCTTGCAAATTCCTATCAAGACTTTCCTTTTTGGCTTTCATTTTACAGCTCCAAAGGTGATGATGATGGTAACAAAATCCTATTACCTGTAAAGAAAAAGAGCAAAAGAAAAGGCACAAATCAGGTACCAAACAAGCTAAGAGAGTGTTTCAGTTAAGTGAGGCTTTATTTTTGTATAATCTCTTGTACATCTAGTGCGTGCTAATGGGCATTATTACTACAACTGTCAGTATGGTGTAAAAAAAATAAAAAAATCTATATGCATGTTTGATTCAACATAATTTAAGCATTGGATCATGTTGCTAAATTCAAGGGCTTATTTCAATTTTGATGATCCCTTGTAATGATCAGTATTTTTTATTTTATTTTATTTTTTTCCCATTCAGCAGTGGATAGATCTAATTGTAATGTGAAACATCATTTTTATTTGAGTAAGATACTGATGTCACTCTGCGAATCGTGAATCTGTTTTAGTAATCTGAGGCATGTTAAAGGTGTACCTGATTGGTAGACATCTAATTTTTATTTATCCAATGTCAGCCTTGTCTAATCAAATATGATTTTGGGTATCTGAGCAATATACAACAGGTTGAAGATGGAGATTTGACCTGATAACCTCTACTACCAAAGGCAGACGGCCTTCACAATTGTGCAAATTGTCTGACACTGTTAAATATAGACATTTTTTCTTTATGCTTATGTATATGAGTGTAACCATTTTAAATTTTGATTACTAACATCTATAAAATTTTAAATTTACTATGTAATATAAAGTAAATTTACCATGTATGCCACTTGGAATAGCTGGGTGCTTCCTGAGACTAGTCCTATTGTCGACAAGCTTGTTATCCCATACTGTTTCATACGTTTGTGCTGATGCTCTTCCCTAATCTAACTAAGAAGCTTGCAAGCTTTGTTGATAAGTTACTTTTTTTTGGGTGTATTCACTATATTTTTCACTAAGGTCAATTCCTTTGTCATGTAGTTCATGCTTTTGGTACATAATGCTTAGTTCTCTTGCTTGCATTTCTAGAAATTTGATGCATTAGCATGGTTAAAAATCACCTTGCATGAATGAGAATGGAGTCTCTCTCAAATGTATCATGTGAATTAATTTTACTGCAGCAGGAAAATTTAGTGGATTCTTTTGTTTCTTCCATTGAAACTGGACTTATTTTGTGCAGTATCCATGGCCAATGTGCGATCATCATGTTCGATGTCACAGCCTGATTAACATACAAAAATGTTCCTACGTGGCACTGTGATTTCTGCCAGTGCATTTTCTTTGAAGCCTCAACTAACTTTTTTAAAGCTTTTCCAGTTATTATCACCAACATGCTTTGATAGCACATTTGACATTGATGCACGGTTTGCAATCAGGGTTTGTGAGAACCTCCCTATTGTTCTATGTGGCAACAAGGTTGACGTCAAGAACAGGCAGGTGAAAGGAAAGCAGGTTACTTTCCACAGAAAGAAGAATCTCCAATATTATGAGATTTCTGCTAAGAGCAATTACAATTTCGAGAAGCCTTTCCTCTTATCTTGCTGGGAAGCTTGCAGGGTAATGAAGAAAAATCTATTCCTTTTGATTGAAGATCAGATATTTGCTTTTGATTCTGTAGTTGATTTGGAGTTTACCCAAGTTTGGAGCTCAGATCATACACAGTCAACTACAGTTCTGCATTTAGCTTTATACAAATTTAGACTATATTTAAATTTGAATTTGAATTTGTTTATGGATTCTTTTCTGGCAGGAAGATTTATTTATTTATTTATGCATGTCTACCATATATATCTTGGTTGTTGTCTTGTTAGAAAAATAAAGGCACCACATTGAAATGTATATTGTTAGCAGTGAACTATGCTGAGTTCTTTTTACTGAATTTGCATTATTTAAAACAAAAACATGATGTCTGCTATACAAATGGTGGTTGTTCATCACACCTGAATGGGAAAGTTGAACTGATTAGTAGCACAATCTCTTGGCCTTTTGAAGTTTCTATTGGTTTCATATTCTCTGGTTTATTTATTTGTGTGTGTGTGTGTGTATTTGCAGAACTGTTTTGTCTTTACCCCCGAATTATTAATGGTGCGCATTAAGAAATTACATGTATTTGCTTGTGTGACTGTTTTTCCTCTAACATATCGGATTTGCTTGTGTTGACATAGGCAATTATTTATTTATTTATTTTTTTTTTCTCCAGATATGCATCACTTCGGAGCTTACATGTATCTCATGGATGACAAGGACAAGGAAATGTTGAAGTGGCTTCATGTGTTCAAGTGAGTCTCGTTCTTACCCCTTTTTGGTGACCATCATCAGGGGATAAAATATCTGCATTAAAAGATGCTGGTTTTGTGGGACATATCTTCATCCTTCAACCTCCTTGCCGCTGTCTTGAAGACTCTACAATTTTGTCTGTGCCTCTGCCTGCAATTTTTACAAGGCCATTATGTTGATTGGGAAGGAGGGCAGTAAGGGCTATTGGAAAGGCTATCTAGCACAGGTGGTACACATAATTTTATATAGTGTCGTGCAGCTGTTTGCCTATGAATCTTACAAGTATTCAGTTTGTGATGTCCAAACATGTGATCTATCTTTTCCATGTTGAGATATAGAATATTTTAACAGGAAAGGATGGGGAGCTCTCTGTTGTTGTCTGACTGGGAGTAGGGGCTTGAGCTGGTGACCCACCATCAAGTCCAATTTCAATCTTTTTCTTTTCTTTTCTCATTGATAGGAGGAGGTGGCAACTGGAGAAAATGGGTTGGACCCGAGCCTGGATTTTGGACTGGTCAGGCCAGGCCTTCAGACTAGCGTTGTTCAAAATTTTGATTTTTCTAGTCCCTGGCATGGGCCCATTGGCCTGGCTTCTTGGCTCCACCATTATGATCCATTGCCAGAAAATCAATCTGGTCATCAAGTGGGTCACTTGTGTAATCAATGTGGACTGTTGGTCAATTTTCTATATATTCATTTTATCATAGAGTATGGCCCACCTGATGACCGGACCAACATATTTTCAGGCTATGGCACATTTACGTTGGAGCCCACCAGATCAACAACCAAGATCTTACCCACAAAGTGGGATTAAAAAATCTACTCTCCCAGTTACCTATAACGGTTCTCTTGTTTTGTTCTTGATTCTTAACATTCGTACCGTGCAGGGAAAAGATACCGATCTAAGAATCAAGCAGCTGGATTCAGACATTACATATCTTATTGCAAAGCAAGAATCAAAGTTAGCTTTGGGGGTAATATGCTTTTGCTGTTATATAACTATTAAAGTTACTCGACCTATTGAAACAACGGGTGCTTGCTTATTGTTTGAATCAGTGTAAATGTTGATGTGAGGCTTGATGGTCTTTTCAATCATGTCATTGGAAGTACCTTATCATTATTTATTTATTTATTATTTTATTTTTATTTTTATTATTATTATTTTAAAATGAACAGAATGGTTCTTTTTGGGAATATATGATGGAAAATCTCAACCTGAGGTTGGAGATAGGTAGCTGTATTGGCCAAGCTAGGAGTGGACAACATGGAGGATTTTTCTTTTAATGCATTCAAACAATTTTCAACTTACTGTTATGAATATTATATATTTTTATAGTAAAATTGTACAATATTTGTTTACCTTTTATTTTGAATTGTATTGCAACATTCTGTGGGTTTCAAATATTTTAAAAAATACAGGTTCCAATAGAAAATAAATTACCGACCTTTTCCAGTAGTTGCATAGCTTTTAGGAAAAAAAATATTGTTCCTAAACTTGTAAAGGTTACAAGTGTTGCGAAATTTTAAAATTTTCGACTCGCTAAATAACAATGAGACAGTTTCTACCCATTACTAAATTAAAATTTTCCCAAATTATTTGCAATGCCCTATTTACCCATGGTTGAAAACCGTTCTTAAACCATTTACGAATCAACCATTCCTAAATAGGAATTTTGGTGTAGTGAGGGAGCTTGAAAGTAAGTGAGATGTGCATGCTGCAGCCTAAGAATCTGTGCAAATACTCTCTCGGAACACTCTTCATTTTTCAATAGCTTGTTGCTTCCAAATTTTCTAAGTGGAGTTACCTTTCAATTAGATTATAAAAGTAATTTATGGTTCATAAGCCCTTGTATTCAAAGTTGGATATATCAATGGTTCCTTTTTATATTGATTTTTGTGCTCCGCATCTGATCCATTTTGCTGCAAGATCTGCTATCTCATTCCCCTATATTTTCAGGCGTAGCTTTACAATATGGGATTGGGAAGCCTGATGCATACATTGAAGAAGGTTTGTGATGGTACTGTTGAAGACCCATCTTTTAGCGGGCATGCATCTCTCTTTTCTTCCCCATGATTCCATCATACAATGCCGCTCTAGGCTTTCACTTTTTGTGTTTTGTATGTTCATGACTCAGAACAGTATTGTAGACCATTTGGACTACTTTGATATTCAGCTCTTGTGCGGAGACGTAGGGCTTATGCTGAGTTATAATGGAAGAAGTACTGTAATGGATTGCACAGATCTCAACGACAGCTTTGTCTTATTGACGGATCCTTCTCTTCCATCCTAAAACTAAATACACAAACTGAAAGCAGTCACATCTCTTTTAAGATTTATTCAGGGGTCAACAGCTATATTGTCTTACAGTTAGTATTTCAAACATATCTAGTTCTTCATTTAAATGCATATAGAAGAGAAATTGTGGAAAATTCCTTGAATGGGTTTTAGGAAGAAATCTTAGTCAAAGTCGTGCATTATCACCCTACATGTGAATATGAATCCAGATTGGGATGGACACCGTTAATTTCACCTGAATTTTCAAGTTTGCTTTTCTCATGTCATTGATTAAACTATTCTAACTGTATGTACGGATTTTGGAAATTCATATTCTAGGTATCCATCAAACAGGAGTGAAACAGAGTCAGCCTTCTCTCATCTTCGGCATTTTCAAGTAATTTCGGTTCCTCTTGTTTTTCAACATGCTTCATGTGCACCAAGAACGCGAAATGCTAATTCAACTGAGTTAACTCAGGGGTACAATGAAAATATGGTATGTTCTATTTGAATAACATGCATGGGTCTCACATGCCCAGATATATTGATGAGAAATTGTACTTGGATATTCCAATTTCTGAAAGTGGGGTCCATGATTGGTTATCCATTTCATGACCTGATGAGCACCTCTGTGGGATGCCCCCAAAATCTCCTACCATGACGATCCTAACCCTTCAATCAATTGGGCTACAAATAACCTGTCTGTGATACAGCCCTGCTTTAGAAAAGATGCCAAATAATGCCAGGATGGTTCTTAGCTGAAGAATTTTGGGGCATTCACATTTCACAGTGGGGGCCTTTCATATCAACAGTCTGGGTCTGCGGATCATTTGCCCTGTCCTGTTTGTGTTGAACAAAGACTCTGGCATTGTGATGGAGAATAAGCAAATTCTTAGAAATTAGTTAGAAACTACATATCTAGCTTATAAGTAATTCAAATTAAACTGGCCAAATTATTGGTCCTAATTTTGATGTATCAGAATCAAAAAGTATGTTTATTTGATTATTTCTGAATTGGATTGGTGGAAATTTATTGGACGGTTGAAAATGAAAGATATCCAATGGTCCCATTTCAAAAAATGGGTGTCAGAAGTTATGATTACTTAAAAAGTCTGATTTTGGGAAACTTACAGGTCGTTTGGCTCTCTGGAATCTTGAAAACAGATTCCTAGTGAAAGAGATTGCATCTTTGGTGGTTGGGAACTGGGAAAGCTGTTCTTATAAATTCAGCTCGTGTTTGGTGCTAGGAAAACTATTCTTATAAATCCAGTTTGTGTTTGGACACTGAGAAACAGTTGTTACTTGAGGACAACTTTTTTTTTTATCCGTTGAATATGGATGTATTTCCCAAAATTTTGGGACCCATCTTAAAGATATAAAGGTTCAAATTTTGGGAATTAAATTTCAATTCAAACCTAAATTTAGCCCCTCACTAATGGAATCCATTTCCATGGCGCTGGAATCACACCTGGGAAGTGGATAGTGCTTTACACAATTTAGTTGGTTCCATTTGAAATAATGTATGTCATGTGTATGCATATTCTCTGAGTGCGCACATATCATGCGTGGTTTCCTGCTAGAGTATGAAATAACTGCTCTTCTATGGAATGAGTGGATCAGGAACATGCAATTTCTCAAATATAGACTCTTTCAAAGACAAATGAATAAAATCAATTATCTTAAAATGACCTTCCAAAAACAAATCAAAACATGAACAACATAGGACTGAGTGCATTCACAGGCAATCTAAAACGCTTTTAAGGCGTATTTTCATTCTTCTAGGCCTGCTGGGTGTGGTACTGGCTTCAGTGCATTGAGGTATTGTATCCTTCTATTCTGCCTTTTGGAAGATGTCGATTTACATGATGCTGTCCCATGTTCTTTAATCCTCTACTTCTGACCTGTCCTATTTTCTTTAATCCCTTGCTTCTGAGCAGTCCCTTGTTCTTTTAGTTCACTTCTGATCGGATTTCAATAATGTACATCCATCATCACAAAGATTAGGAGATTGGCCCATCCCTGTGAATGGATCACTTGCGTCCTTGCCCGTTTCTTGTCCTTCCATTGGGTTCGTAGTGTGTGGATTTTTCATTTCACGCACTCCAATCTTACAAATGACTAATTCCAATTCTTCTTCAGCCTGCATGGTTATTATAAAACATGTAACCCTTGTATCATTATTTTTCATATGAGAGAAATGATATGATGGAATCAAATTTTTTGATCATTTAGATTATGTTAGAGATTCTCTTAGAAGAGAAAACCTTGTAAACACTCATTATAAATAAGGCATTGGCCCCATGGAATAAGACACAGTTTAATGATTTTTCTTTAAGCAAGTTCTCTTGTTTCTTTTAGGGGGATTTTTAGTATGAGATTAGAGGACTATTGAGTTTGCTTGCAATCAATGTTTTCCATATCATCATCGCCTAATATTGCACCTTAGGATATGAAAACATATGATATCGGTTATTGCACGGAATGTATTTGGTTGTATCGCGTAATTTATTGCTTTTGTTGGGAAACATTAGGAAATTGGTTTTTTTTTTTTTTTTTTCCAGTAAAACTTTAGGAATTGTTAAAAAGACACCAATACATAGGAATATAAAAAAATCACAAAAAATAAGTGCACATAGTAGGTTTCCTTTATATAGGGTCCTAGTTTATGCACTAACTGAACTGATGCAACTATATTCAAAGTCAATTAAAAAATTATAAATACAAGAAGGCGTGTATGGAAACTCAAGCAATATATTTAAAAGCAAAAGAAGAAGTATAAAACTAGAATATACTCATGGATTTCAAAAAAGAAATATTATTAACATTTTTAATAGTTTTTAATTTAAAAAATCACATTGCTAAGAATGTGTAAATCAGGTTATATACATGTTTAATTTCCAAACAACCTATTTGGAAAAAATATGGAGAAATTTTGATAATTTTCCATTTTTTCACAACTCGGTCAATTTTCCAAATTCTTGGACTTGAAGTTTTGAATTCATAATTTTTTCTTGCAAAACATGAAGAATTATAAATTCGTTACCATTTGACACTATTTACAACATATAAAAATGATAAAAAAAAATGAATTAAAACTAAAAACAAGCACTTTATAAAAGTCGGCCCTAAAAAGCTTCTTATCGCAATTTTGTAAAATTTGGCCCTAAAAAAAAATTTTGAAGATTTTTTTCCAACAAATTAGAATGAATTGGTCGAAATAACCTTAAATGTATTAGGAAGAAGTTTTTTTCTTTTTTCTTTTTTAAATTAAATTTTGTGATTTTTGGGGATTTTTTAAAAATAGAAAATAGCATCGGTTTCCTTTTATCTCTCTTGATATTGCACTCGATATGGACATATTGAATGATATGTTAAGAATTTATATAGGGAAAGTGTGAATAGATCGGATGATATCACGATATCCACGATATATCGCGATATTGTGCGATATATTGCATGATACCATGAAAAATATATATTAAAGCTAGTTTCGCATCGCCTAATTGGGATAATAAATATATCAATGATGTTACAAGATTGAAAACACTGCTCACAATCATTACATCCTTTTTCTTATGTGATTCAAACTTTCCATCTAATACATTGAACTTCACTGCAGTTGGTTTCTTCCCCCTGATGTAATTGCATTATTTTGGGTATCAGAACAAGTTTTGCTTTTCTGAGATTATTCTCTTTTAATTCTCCTCTTCCCCATATTTCTACAAATTTTGCTCCAATCTTCATCCCAAATCTACCATCAATTTCCTAAATTAGCCTATTATTTCAGATAACCTACATCTTACTTAAGCCATAAACCTTTGTTTATCATAAATAGTACAAAATCTTACTAGTTGAACTAATTTATCATATATCTAACCTTTCCAAAACCTCACACACACACAGAGATATGTGTGTGTGTGTGTGTGTGTGTGTGTGTGTGTGTGTGACATCTTACTAGTTGAACTAATTTATCATATATCCAACCATTCCAAAACCTCACACACACACAAATATATGTGTGTGTGTGTGTGTGTGTGTGTCACACACACACACACACACATATATCACACACACACATATATCAAGTGGTTGATTTAATAATGAAATGGTTGGATAATTTGAAGGGTTTTCATGATTAAAGATGATACTCGGGAGCAATGGGTTATTGTTCTTGAAGAAGCAAGAAAGAGAATTAATTCGAATTGTCAAACATTTATGGAAGGCCTTGAGAAGGGCTTGGAATTCAGGAATGTTGATTTAAGGCTTCTTTGCCAAAATGGTGACTTCCATAAGGAGTATGAGCTGAGCTATGGATCCAACAACATGGTTGTGCACAATCAAAAGCATGAAGAACAAACAACCCCCAATAAGGCTATTGAAATTATCCCGAAGGAGGGTGAAATGTTCACGTGGTAGATCTCGCCAAGCATGTCAAGGTTAAAATTTTGGATTATGATGGTACAAAGTGAAAGAAGCCATCGAACTACATTTTTTTACCAAGAAATTTAAGGACGCAACCCAAGATTGGTGGTACGCTATCAAAAAATACTTACAGTGATGTGAAATAAGGAGAGATTGAAGAAGAGGCTTCTGTTGTTGGATTATGAGACGACTTCCTTCTGAGAGCTCCTCACATTACGACAAAACACTATTGACTATGGAGGAATACACATAATGTTATTATGACTTGGTGATTCATTGTCGCCCAACGAAGACCAAAAACAACAAGTGGTAAGTCATTGTAGTGGACTACAATTTAATATTTAAATAAAACCTATGATGGCTCCATAACGTGGACAAAGCTTATTAGATGGCTCAAAAAGTACATGAGCAGAAGTTAGTGATAAGACATAGTGTAAGTGCTTGTATTTGAAGCACACTTGGAGTTGTCAAATTTTGAGACAAAAGGTTGAGTACACTCGACACCTCATGAAGATCGGCTCAACGTCGCAAGACAAGAAGACTTGGCAATGTTTCAAGATAAAGACCAAGTATATACCAACCACTAGGTTGTATGACCTTAGAAAAGACCCTATGTTAGGTGTTTTTCAAATATGTCTTTAAATGGCTTGTGTACAGTGTATATTCAATGAAATTCGAACAGCCTAACCTCGGGTTCGGCAAACCTAACAATATTCGGCCAAAAATACGGCAACTTAATAGAATTTTGTTGCAAGTTTGGTAAGCCCAACCTTGGGTTCGGCTAGCTGAACTTGAAATTAGGCCGAGTTTCCAGCAATGAAAATTTCAGAATTCAGTGGGATTTGGCCAACCAAACCCTATAATCGGCCAACTGAATTAGAGATCCGGCTAGCCGAATTTTGGCTCGGGCCAGTTGAATTTTTGATAAATCTTATCCTACGCAATCCGATAACCGTTGGAATCCAGCTAATCGAACCTATTCTTGGGCTGACCGAATTTTTAAATCCTTTGGCTATAAATAGGGGCTTTCTCTCATTCATTTCAACAATGAAATTAAGAGAAAATCCTCCTCAAAGTCAGAGAGAAACTCAAGCCCTCCTAAAGCTATTAGTGCGGTAATTCTAATTTTTGTTTAGCATATTCTACTCTTTTTCTCAAGAATGTTTTAAACATGATTAAGAGAGTAATCTATACTCTGATTGAGAAATACAGAATAGAATCTGTAGCAGTTGGGTTTTTCATTCTTTGAAATACTTTAGAATCCTATATTCTTTCTAGTTGTGCAATATACTACTGCATTGACACTCAAGAAAGAAGATCACTGTAAGAAACCTCGACTTTAACTCGACATACTGAAGATAAGCACTGTTTTAGTATTTGGATTTTTGAGATAGCTTGGAAATCTCTGTGGGTTTTATTGTGGTGAGCTCATGAAAATCACAATAGGGGTTTTGTTATGATAGCCCGTGAAAATCCCAAGAACTGTGAGAGGTTATTAAAGTGAACATGTGAAAACCTTGCTATAGTGGAAGCCAAAATTACGAGGATGGTAATTTTGAGAGTGGAGTAGCTGTGGTTTAAGCATTGAACCATTATAATTGTTTGTGCATTTGTGGTGATTGTATTATTTGGTTTTCTATCTCCTTTTCATTTTGAAAGATTGATTCCAAGGACGTCGTGAAATAAGGTTGTCCTGCCTAAATTAATAGGTGAAGGTTGTCCTACAAATTTATTGGAATTAAGGTTTCAATACATTGTGGAATTGAGATTTTTATTTCCGCATTTTACTTGAAATTTGGTGTTGTCCTATTCATCCCCCATATAGGACATTTATAGCTCGTCCTTTTACGTAGTAGCGCTCAAGTTGGAGGCTATACGTCCACACACCCTATTGTAAGTAGCTCTACATGTATCTACAACTTGTTGCACCCCATAATAATTTTCCTTGGGGATTACAAAATTAGCCAGAACTTTGCCTTTAAGCCTCTTTGCTAAAATGGTAATACAAAGTGAAAATCTATCATGACAACTTAGTTGAGGTACTAACATTTGTCTTAAATATGGTGGACATGGACATTATAGGATAGTGTGCTCCTCTTGCAATCTCTATTTTTACAAGAGACGAGGGTAGAGGTACAAAGAGAATTTCGTTGAAGATCAAGTGGGAGGTGAATATGAAAGCAAACCAAAAGATGAGGATCGAGAACTTGACGAAGGCATAGATGGCCTTAAGGAAAATAAGTTATCATTGGTGGTTAGGAGGATTTTGATGATGGCAAAAGAGGAGTTCCAAAAAAGATTGGTTGAGAATCAATATCTTCCATACATGAGTATTGTGTGGTGGAAAGGTTGTCTACGTCATTATTAACAAAAGCAACATTATTAATATGGCTTCATAAAGTATGGTAGACAAGTTGAAGTTGAAAACTCAAAAGCATTCCAAGTTGTAAAAGATTACGTGGGTGAATAACATGTTTATCCTTGTGGCCAACCGATGCTTTGAACTTTTCTTTAACCTTTCTTTAGGTTGTCACAAAGAATCATTTTGGTGTGATATCATTCCAATGAAAGTCACACACACATGCTTTCCATGAGTTCAAGCTTTATGGGCTACACTATGATGTGTGTTGGACATCCACATCATGCATTTGGTGGCTCCCCTCTAGGTTATGGGATATCCTAAAAATTATTTGTATTCGGAACTTAGGTGGGCCACAAATATAAAATCATATGAAATCATGGCTAAAAAATGTAAAATCACTTGGTGGGGCCACTTAAGTTTTAGAATAGCCTGAAATTTGGTTTGAATACTCGTCTAAGTGAGACGCATAATGGATGTGTTAGATGTTTGAACCACATCTCATAGGCCTTATAAATAATCAGGAAGGTTTCAATGGGAGGGCATCCATTCAACTGTTGTCCATGGTATGGCCTATCTAAGTCATGGATTGATTTAATTTTTAGGCCCATGGCCCATCATGAAGGGTGCATATAATTGATGGTGTGGATGTCCAATACACATCATGGTGGGGCCCTCATGGGAAGAGGTAAACCTGATAGTGCCTTTTCAGAGAGAGAGAGAGAGAGAGAGAGAGAGAGACGAATTCAAAGGGACAAAGCCGGTTTCCACAGTAAGAGTATGACACAATTCGGGGAGGAAAGTTGAGAATGAAGAATCATGAATGCTCTAATAGGATGTAAGACTGATCCAACTAGTGATGTTTCTATCTAACACCTAAGATTTGAGACACCTATCTGAATTTCAAGATTTGGTCCCCAATGAACCAAAATTTTCACTTATACATGCCATTCAACATGTAATTGGTTTGGTACCTGGAGCGTCATTACTAAATCTTCTAGCATACTGAATGAACTTGATAGAGCATGTGTAGAGCTTCATCGATGAGTGGGGGAATTGCTGGCAAGGGGATTCATTTGTAATAGCATATGCTCATGTTTTGTGAGAACATTGTTGACACCAACAAAGCATGACAGTTGATGGATGCGTGTTGACAACCAGGCCATCAACAAGATAACAATAAAATATTGTTTTCCAATTCTATGCTATGCTAAACATGATGGTGAATGCTACAATTTTTTTTTAAGATTGATTTGCGATGAGGGTATCACTAGATTAGATTTGTTTTGGAAATGAAGATTGCTTTTAAAACAAAGGATGGATTATATGAGTGGCCAGTTATGCCTTTTGCATGGCAAATGTACATGGTACATTCATGTGGGTGATAACGCAAATTCTATAGTTACTCATAGGCAAGTTTTCGTCATGTACTTTGACGACATTCTTATCTATAGCCGTTTAAGAGAAGGTTTTTTAATCCATCTTTATCAGGTGATGGGAGTATTACACCACGAGAAACTCTTCAATTTAAATAAGTGTACCTTTATGAATTTGAGTGTGGTTTTTCTGATGTATGTCATTTCAGTAGAAGGTGTGAAGGCTGATCCTGAAAAGATAAAGGTTATTGTCGATTGGCTTACTCTCACAAATATTTACAAAGTTTATAGTTTTCACGGGGTAGTAAGATTTTATTGAAGGATTATTTGGAACTTTAATTCCAACATGGCGCCTGCTACTGAATGTATGAAGGCCATTCCATTTGAATGGGATGAAAGCAACAACAAAGACATTTCAAATGATCAAGCAAAAGATGGCGGAAGCTCTAATTCTCAGACTTCCTAATTTTGAAAATGTATTCAAGGTTATCTATGGTGCATCCCACACGGGCATAAGAGGAGTCCTCGATCAAGAAGGACATTTTTCATTGAGTTTTACACTGTTATACATGCTTTGAAACATTAACGCTATCATCTAATTCATCAGGAGTTTATGCTATATCATGATCATAAGAGTTTATGCTATATTATGATCATGAGGCATTATGTTATTTTAATTCTAAAAAAAAGTTGAGTAGGCATGCCAAATGGAGTACTTATATTCTGGAGTTCACATTCAACTTAAAGCATTGGATCGGTATAAAAAAATAAGATAGCATATGTGCTCAGCTGAAATCACATTTATTATCTATATTATCAAGTCTCCATTGTTGGGTTCAAGGAACTTAAAAAGACCGCAACAAATGATGATTTTTGAAAAGGTATTGTCATGATATAACCCGCACAATGGATATATATTCTATGATATTAGGCTTTATCTTCCTAAAAGCTCCTTAGGAGAGCTTGTGATACAAGAGTTTCGTTTACTTCAGTGATAACTTTGGCATTGACAAAACAACAACCCTGGTCGAGGACTATTTATATCTGTCAAGTTTGAATGAAGATGTTATAATTATTATTCCGATGTGTTGAGCGTGTCAACTAGGCAAAGGTAGCAAGCATAATACCAATCTCTATAATCTATTATCTGTGTCAGATGCTTATTAGGAAGACATCAGCATGGATTTCATTTTACAATTGCCTACTACTCAACATGGCTATGAGTATTTGTGTTGTGGTCAATAGGTTTTCTAAAGATAGCTCATTTCATCCCTTGTAATAAGACATCAAATGCCCTACACATGGCCAATGTTTTCTTCAAAAAGGTAGTTTGTCTCTATGTTGCTCTCAAGATAATTGTATTTAATAGCGATATTAAGTTAATGAGCTACTTCTAACGCTTATGGTAAAAAATGGAAACTAAACTCCTAAAGTTCTTATCATTTATAAATAGATGGGTAGACTAAAGTTGTTAACCATTGTCTTGGGAATCTATTTCGATGTTTGGTTGGAATCATATTAATTCATAAGACATCATGTTATTATGACTAGAGCTGGACATGAACTGAGCTAACTCGGTTAACTCGCTCAGTTTGACTCGAAAATACTCGACTTGGCTCTTGAGTTGAATATTTGAGCACGAAAAAATTTGAGCCGAGTTCGAGTTGGCCCGAGCTCGACTCCACTTGGATTGGTCCATAACTCGAACTCGGCTCGGATCAGTCTAACTTGGCTCGCTCGATCAATTGATATAAATATCAACTTAAAAAAAAACCTACCCCCCTTTCTCTTCTTAGCTCGAATGAGCGCGCTTAACCCTTTTTCTTGCCTGGCTGTCCCCACTCACTGCCCTGCTTGCTCTCCCACCTTCCGCCGTCCGTCACTATCGTGCTCTGCTTGTCCCCATTCGTCATTGCCTTGTCCATCCGTCACCGCCTTGCTTGTCTGTCCGGTAAATAATCGAACCCGATCCATTGTCGTGCTCTACTCGCTCCCATCCGTCATATTGCCCTGCCCGTCCGTTCAGTAAACAATCGAACCCGATCCCCTTCTTCTCATGATTTTTGGGCGTTCATCTGGACGCTATCCATGGCTGCCCAATTAATATTTATATATGAATATATATTTATATATTATAATATATATTATATATAACATGTTACATATATTAAAAGATCAAACTTGGTTGCCCGCCCCACCATCTGGCAACCCGATCGTCGGTCGCTGATTGGTGCAAAAAAGTGTTAATATATATATATTATATATATATATATATATATATATATATATATATATATATATATATATATATATATTAAAAAATCCTAAAACCCTATAGAGATGGATGGATGGGAGGATGGTTGGATGGATAAATGGATGTATATTGTATAATCTAAATTACATATATTGTATAATAAATGTATTATAAAATATATTAATGTTAGATTGCTAATATTAGTTATGTGATACATAAATGTTAATGTTAAAATTTAAATTGTTAATGATTTAATGTTATTATTATTGGCTATTATTATAATATTATTGTTACTTATCTATTATGCGATTTTAAATGTTAAATTGTTAATGTTAATTTTTTATTATTTTTAATGTTAATGTTAAATTGATGTTATTGTTATTATTCTATTAGTTAGATTTTTATTTTTATTTTTATGTTTTATTGTTGTAGTGTAGGATAATTAGTTGTCCATTTAAGAATTTTTATGTTGTCATGCATAGATTTAGTGTGTTTTTTGGGATATGTAAATTCTTAAATTGTTTCATTTTTGGACAATTCAATATTGAATAGATAAGAATGCTTTTATTTATTTTAATTTAAATGTAAATGTATGTTTTGGTTTGTTTCTCATTTTCTCTCTCGATATATTTATTACATTTGTTTCCGTATTAAATATCCATAATTTGTGTGGATAATTGACGTGAGAATCAAATACATGATTAATATATCTGGAAAGATAAGGGAAGATGCTACCAAAATTTTAGCGTGCCATTTAAATTGAAAAATGAAAGTATTACAATCCATTCAACCTTCAATGGGTGACTGATTTAGACACTTAAGCAATTCTAGAAAATTTAGAGAGCATTTAAGTAAGCACTACTTTGTGTTAATAAGTGACTAAAAGTTAGTTTTCTATTTTTATATTTATAGATGTGTTAGTTAGGAAAGAAAAGATAAACTGTGTGGGATAACTTTGAAGAAATTTTAATTACTAGTGTTCTGAAGATTATATTTATGCACTACAAATCATTATACAGTAAGAATCTTGGAGGGTTAACTATTCATTTGAACAAACATATGCAAAGTTTTTCAAAGAGACTAAAAATCCAAATTCTAAGCCAACAGTTGCTTTAATTTAACAAGTTTGAAAGGGACGAGTTTCAAGGTAAACTTTCCACTCATAAGTTTGAAAATGAGAAGCTGAAAGAGTGGTATACAAGACTTGTGATCGTTGATGAAAAACTATTTAGAATAATATAGAGCAAAATTTTCATGTGATACAATACATTCCTTAATCCTCAAGTTGAGAAGGCTTTCTATGCTACTGTGAAGAGGGAGTGCGCGTACACAAGCGAGAAAATAAAGCTAAAAGCAGTTTTGACATCAGTCTCAAGATTAAGTTTGACTTCTGATTTGTGAATGAAGTCTAATCAAAGAAAATAATACATTTCATTGACTGCACATTATATTGATAAAGATTGAAGACTTTGAAAGAGAATTTTAAACTTATGCCACCTTCCTCGTCCTCATACTGGTTTGATTATTTCAGATTGGATTTATAACTATCTATGAGATTGAGGCATTAAAAATAAATTTTTTTTAATAAATTTAGATAATGCCTCAGCAAATGACAGTTTAATATCATTTTTACGTAAGTAATTCAATGTAACAAATAATTTTTTGAGAAAAAAATACTTCAAGTTAGGTGTTGTGCTCACATATTAAACTTAATTGTATAAGAACGGTTGAAAACAATTAATCTCATTATAGAGAATATAAGAGTGTAAAATATAAAAGGGGGTCCCTTCAAGATTGAGTATATGGAGTGATATAATCCAACGTTTGAATATGGAGACTAAAAAAACATCAAAGTTAGATGTATATACACGTTGGAATTTGACTTTTGAAATATTGAATTCGACTGTGTAATTGTAACTTGCATTTCCTAAATATGCGGCATGTGATAGAATGTATTTTTGATTGCCTATTGAAGATGATTGAAGCAAAGCAAAAGATATTCACAAGTTTTTTAAGGTTTTTTATGACTGCACGAAGATATTTTATGCAAATAAGTATCCCACAACAAATATGTTTTTTTTTTCATCTGTTTGGAAGACTAAGGAAGCCCTAAGAAAAAATGCCAGTGAGGGTCCAAATTTTCTACAACTGATGACACTTGATATGCAAATGAAGTTCAATAAATAATATGATGAATGTCGTTTGTTAATGGCGCTAGCAGTTGTTTTTGATCCTCGGTGCAAGATGAGTTATGTTAAAGTTCATTTTTATAAAGATTTATTCTGATCAAATGACGATAACCAAAACCTACAAGGTTCGTGATGTAATCGAAGAATTGTATACTGCGTGCACAACTACATCAGGTGTTAAAGAAGTTAGAGCTTCTACTATTTCTACAAATGATGACAATATGTTCTATGATGAATACATGTCTTTCTTAGCACAAAAAGATACAAATAAAGAGATGAAATAATCAGAGTTAGACTTGTATTTTAAAGAGCCAATGTAAGGCATTAGGATTTAGACTTCGATGTTTTGGAGTGGCAGAAGAAGAGGGCTAGTGAAGTAAAATACCTTACATTATCGATGATGGCACATGACATATTGTTAATTCCAATTTCAATGGTGGCATCAGAATCTGTTTTTAGCACATTGAGTATGGTCATGAGTAAGCATTGAAACTCTCTTTCACTAAAAAGAGTTGAAGCATTAATTTGTACATAAGATTAGTTACGTCTGATTTGAGGAGGTAATAGTTTTGATATTGAGGAGGATGAGGAGGAGAACGAGTCTCAAGACGAGACCACACATGCAACAACAACAACGTGAATGAAGTTAGGTTAAAAAGTATTGCTAATTTGTTGAAACTTGAAATCGATATAAAGTGTTATGTGTACTTGTATGTAATGTTGATGGATGTTATAAGTGCAATGCAGTGACTTTTATTTCATTTTCATATTATACTTTTGTTGATGTTATAATTCACATTTTATTATTGCTTTAATTTCTCCAACACATAAATTATAGATATTTCTTCAACTAAACCATCGACTGACGTTTGGGACTATAGTTCCTTAGTCCACTCCCCAAAGTCCAAAAAATGGAAGATTTTATTTCATTTGTGTGGGGCCAAGTTTGTTAACAAAACGAATCAACACAATTTATACTTATGATGTCAAGGTGGAGATGCAAAACTATCCTAAATCTTCAAAGGAGATCCAACTTTTTTTTTAGTCCCTTATTGATTTGAATAAAAAATCTTCCATCTACCATCCAAACTTTCCAAGGCAGAGGAGGAAGCCAAATTATTAATATTGGAAGAAGAACAATTCCAACTTGCCTTGAAATGTAGTATAGAAGAGACTTATAGACATCAATGATTTCCTCCAAGACAACATCATGCTGAAGGAAAATCAAGTTGCACGAATAAAAAGAAGAGTAATAAACCATCCAAGTTCCTCTCTAGTTTTGGTGCATTTTACAGGGTATCGGAAACTACATATAAATCCGTTCACAAAAAAAGTTTGAACAATCTAATTCAAGTTATATTAGAGTATGATGAACATCTTCTGATTCAGGAGAGACGAACGAGTACATATATGAAGAACTGGATAGCAGCTCAAGCTTGGCAAACAAATTCCCCCTCCTATAAGTAAATAACGATAGAAAAGAAACGCATGTAATATTGCTGTAAACTTGTAAGTTTATAATTATAATATTTTTACTTTTCAGTTTGTAAGTTTTTTTTTTTTTTTTCTTTCTTTCTAGTTTTACTATGTTATTGACTGAATGTTATATACAAGTACAACCTTAACTTGGAAGTTTGACTTATATTCGAACTCAACTCAAAAACTCGAACTTAAACTCTGCTAGAAATTTTAAGCTTAAAGCTCAAACTCGGCTCGATCTGGCCCGAGCTGCTGACCGAGCCGAGCTGGCCAAACGGGCTCGGTCACCGAGCTGAGCTAAACTCGAGCTGGGGGTGGCTGTTGATTAAACTAAGCCAAGCAGAGCCCAACTTGACTCAGTGTCGAGCTCTAATTACAACATGAGTTTGTCTATAACAAATTCATGAATCGTGCTATGAGACTGTCCTTTTAAAATTGTGATGGGTATGTGACTTCAACAACCTATCAATTTACTCTCACTTTCTATTGTGATTCGATCAAGCCAGGACGCTGAAACTTTTGTAGAACATATAAAGGAGATACATGAGAAAGTTACATGGAAGATTACCTTTATTAATGAAAATTAGAAGGGTTATATAGATGTTTTATGATGTTTTGATCAATTTCAAAAAGGGAATAGGGTTAGAGTGCTGTTCAAACCTGAGAAATTTTTAGTAAACTCTTACACCAAGCTTCACTCCAAAAAGGCAGGCCCTTATCATATTTTGAAGAAGTTATGTAATAATTTATAACTGGTTGAGCTTCCACTTGAAACGAAGTTCAGCTCCATTTTCAATATGAAGACTTTACAGTTTATCTTGGACATTATAAAGATAACAGCACAGAAGAACCAAACAGTTGAGGTACCACACTAATTTGAAGAAATTATCAAAGATGTGTTGAATGATTAGATAGTTTTCACATGCCAATGGTATTTGAAGTTTCTTGTCAAGTGGAATGGTTGACCGACATTCAATAGTACATGGATCTTAATAGATGATTTTAAGCATGTTAGCCTAGATCTCTACGAAGATGCATTTCCATTAACTCAATGGAGCTGAGTTTTTCCAAGCTGACAATAGGATGGAATCGTGCCACATCCCACACGTGCACACTCCACACACAAGAAACAACCCAATTTTTTGCATGTTTCAATTTCCTTTATATTTGCATATTAGGAAAAAATTATAAATCTTTTCTTACGTGATTTGAACTTTCAATCGAACTTCATTACAATTAGTTTCTTCTTTGATCTATTTGCATTTAGAGCTGGGCATGTTTGACCCGATCCAGTGGATCCGACCGGATTAGACCTAATCCGACCCGTTCCGAACCAAACCGACGGCCTGGATCGGTGCGGATCGAGTAGGGTCATTCAGATCCGACAGTTTTTTGGATTGAGATCGGGTGGTGGTCAATCCAGACTGATCTGTTCCGAAAAACCGATCCGAATGGATCCAGACCGATCTGATCCGACCCGATTCGGAGTAATTCTTATCAATACTTCTACTTTTTCCTGTGGTATGGTCCACTTGAGCTATGGATATGCATCAATTTTGGGTTCAACCACTAAAATGATATGGAAAAACGAATGGACAGCGCGGATAAACCACATGCATTCACGGTGGGCCCCAATAGAGTTTACTCAGTACAATAAAAGGGCCCTGCTATATAGCTGTTGTAGGTCCGTGTCGTGCGAAGACGGAAGACGAGTACTGACGCTCCTCGAGCTCCGAGTTGTACGGGTTCAAAGGAGATCAAAGTTATATGGGCCCCACAGTGATGTATTTATTATATCTACACCGTTCATATATTTTTAGAGATCATTATAGAGCATTATCCAAAAATTGGATCATATCCAAAGATCATCTGGACCACACCACAAATAGCAGCAAAGATAAAGATTTTCACCATTAAACAATTCGTAGGGCGCACCATAATGTTTATTTTCCATCCAATCTGTTCATAAGGTCACAAAGACCTGAATTAAGAGGAAAAACAAATTTCAAATTGATCCAAAACTTCTGTGACCCCAAAAAGGGTTTCAATGGTAGACGTTCAATCCCCCACTGCTTTTTTCAGTGTGGTCCGCTTGATAGTTAAATCTGTCTCATTTTTCGTCTCAAGCCTTAAGACAAGCTCGCCAAATGGATGGATGGTTTGGATATAACACATACCCCATGACCAGACCCACAAAACTTGTTGACGTCAATACAGAATGCACGTCAACTACACAGCTGCACTTTCGTCTTTCGTGCATAGCACATCAACACAGCTGTGTAGACACGTGTCGTGCAAAGACGAGCGGAGAGTGCCTCGAGCTCGTACGAATAGATCAAATGAGATCAAAATTACATGGGCCCCACAATGATGCATTTATTATATCCATAATGTTTATCCATTTTTTGTGATCATTTTAGAGTATTTGAAAAAAGAAAGAATTGTATCTTAAGCTCAAATGGACCACACTGAAAATAGCAGCGAGGATAATGATTTTTACCCTTAAAAAATTCAATCCGAATCGTATCCAACCTGATCCGACTTGGTTTCCCTGATCGAGTCAGACTCGGTTCGGGTTAGGCCAACCGTGCATCGGATCGGTTCGAGTTAGATGTCCCGGACTCGGTCCTGGATTGGATCGAGTTTGGGTCAGCCCATGTAGATTTCGAACCGAATCGAGTTGGACCCAATCCGATCCAACTCGGTTGGATGCCCATCTCCAGTTGCATTACTACTTGAAGATTGAGGTGGACCGCACCATAAGGAACAATTTCAAGTCATTCCAAGGCCTCTAAATTCACATGGTGCAACTCATGTGAGTTCTCGAGTGACCTGATTTTTGGTTTGTCCCTTGTCCTGGTGGGGCGTTTTTGATGAATGGATTGGATGGCATATACACAACATGGACTCCACAGACATTTTTGAAGGTTTTATTGGTTTGGTGTCCCTTCTCAGTTGTTCATTGTGTTGTGATCCACCTAAGTTTCTGATAAGGCTGATATGTGGCCCCATGGCCTCACAAAGAAGGGCACACTAATAGACAGGTGGATCTGATAGACACAAGACATATGCCCTATGTTAGCCTGGCACTTAATGGAGAAGGTGAATCTCGTGGACAAATGTCTAATAAGAGCTTATTTGCTTATTATGAAAAAAGTCTTCTTTTATTTTTTATTTTTTAAATTATAATAAATTGTTTGATAATGGTCTATTTCATATCTTATTTATTTAAGAGTTTATTTTTTCCTTTTTTGAAAAACTTATTTTGTTAAAGTGGGTAAACATTTTTGGACTAATTTTGGGACAAGTTTATCCCTAAAATTTCAAGTAATTTTGATCTCACCCTCTTCTCTTCTTTACCATCGCTTTCACAGGTGGAACCACATGATGAACGACCCATATTGAAGGTGAGGCTCCACGTGATGAATGGTCCACATCAAGGTGGGCCCACATAATGGACAGTTCGCATCAAATGTGGGCCCCACATGATTGATGACTCGCATCAAAGTGTGGCCCTGGATGATGGGCAATCCACATCAAAGTTGGGACCCACATGCTGAATGACCCATATTGAAGGTGGGGCCTGACATGATGAATGATCCACATCAAGTTAGGCCCTAATAATGCATGATTCACAACAAAGGAGGGCCCCACATGATGGATGGTCCACATCAAAGTGTGGCCCTGCATGATGGACAATCCACATAAAGTGGGCCCCATGACGGACTGCCACATTAAAGGTGGGACCCACTTATAGATTGATGGGTAGTTGACATCAAAGGTAGGCCCACATGATGAATGACCTATATTGAAGGGGGGAAAAGGGCGGGGGGGAGGGGGGGGGGGCACACATGATGAATGATCCATATCAAGATGGGCCCCACATAATTGAGAAGGGGCCTCGAGTGATGGATGGCCCACATCAAATTGTGGCCCCGCATCATGGTCCACATCATGTGGGCCCCACCTAATTGATAGTCCACATCCAAGGTCTCACATATGATGAATAGCCCATATCCAAAGTGGCGCAACATGACAGATGATCCACATAGAAGGTGAGCTCCACATGATAGACGGTGGACATCAAAAGTGGGCCCCACATGATGGATGACCCACATCAAGGTTGGCCCCACATGATGGGCGACCCACATCGAGTGACCCCACATGATGGATGACCCACATCAAGGTGGGCCTCACATAATGGACAATCCACATCAAAGGTGGCCCCCTAATGATGAATTGTCCACATTTAAGGGGCTTCACATGATGAACAACCCACTTTGGGCAGTGGACATTGAAATGCCCCATATGAAAGACAATTAACATTGATGGTGGGTGAGTCCCACGTGATGGATGGCCAATATTAAGGTCTGCTCCACATAATGGACAATCCAAAGGTGGGCTCAACATGATGGACCATCATCAACATCCAATGTTTGATATGATGGACGGCATGAAGGGGTATACTTGTTTGAGATAGTTGGTACAATTTTAAAAAATGACAGCAATACCCCTATAAAAAAAGCTCCAACTAAGTGCCAAAGGTGCTATTAACCATTCATTTTCTTAGCCAATGTTAGAATTAGAAAGTCAAAGTGGTCAACCAAAGGGTGGAGCCACGGACTTTTTCTTTACTGTATGCTGGTTAGGATAGCGTTAAAGTGCCTTTTTTTTTGTTTGTCAGGGCTCATTGATCAAAAGTCTCCGTACATGATAAACACTGCAGATCACTGATGTCCCTCCTATTTTAGGATAGTAAATGAGCACCCTCTACTTCCTATGAATCGAATTGGACATTTTGGATCATCAATTAAACTGGATCCCTTATCATGGATGGTCAGGATCATCCAATTGAAGTGATTTTAGAGGATCAAAGTTGGGCCCACATGATGGTGTTTAGTATTATTAATTGTAAAAAAATAAAATAAAAAAAGGACCATTCATTCCCTACCCATTGATTTGATGGTTAGGATCATCATGCTAGAGTTATTTAAGAGGATCCACAGTCAAAGGTATGTAAGGAAAGAATGAACGGGAGTCATGAAGCTTTACCATTTGATGAGGAAGGCTGTATTCTTCCATGATCCAGTTTGGTTCTTGGATTATCGAATTTATTTTGTTGGGCTGCTGCAATGGTGGCTCCTCCACGAAATCTAGCGTTCTCTTGATGCCTATAACCGCCCCTCTTTGAGGGTCGAAGATTTTCTCATCTCCTGAAATGACCCTCCAAAGCCCGCGTCCTTCAACAGTATAAGATTGGTCGGCCGCTTTTCTCTTTCTTGTGTAAAAGTATAGCTTTTTGCCACAGAGCCTCATATCTTCGGAGCCTGTAAGAGACGATGATGATGATGAGAGACGGTTTGATATAAGAGACATGGCCATGATATAAAAGCACTGTCGTCCAAACACCCGTAATGTATGGACACGAGTCTAGGTGACGTCTGACCAGGCGTGCTTAATGGGGTGGGCTTAGGTGCCCCTTACCCTTTAAAAGGTGATTCACCTTTACGTGTATTTTTAAAATTCATTCCAAACATTACAAGTTATTGGTGTATTTTTATGAGACGGTTCTCCGGGTTGGATATTCTCTCACCTGCACAATCAACAATATAATGGGGATCCTGATAAGAATCGGAAAACCTCCGATGCTTAAGTCAGTCTTCTGATCAATGGCAAAGAGTTTTCTGAGTTTTTGTATTGCATACCTACTTCTGTAAAGAGCTTGGATATTTATAGATCTTAGGAATCCTTATCGTACGAGGATTCTTCTCCTAATTATCTAGAGATTTAATCATCTTCACTGATTGCGCCCAATCCCGAGGATCTCATGATCGGACACCGGTATTCCTAGATTTCCGGAGCGGTATTTGCATTCACCCCGCCTTCTCTTGTCTCGGCTCGGTCGTTACCGACTCTAGGAGAGTCTCGGCCAGCTCAATAGCATAAGTTTTCTACCTTCTTACGGACGGAATAGTCTCGGTATTTATCTGTCATCCTTCTTTACTCCGTGACCGACAGAACCAACTCATTAGGTCGGTTTTATTTTATCATTCGGGTGGCTTATAACATGCTCGGCCTTTTGTGGGCTTACGCAGACGCAGTTAATTCTCCGACTGAGTAACTTTAGTCGTCTTATGCTTATGTCTCTTAGCCTTTCCATTATTCCATCGGCTCCGACCGTTGTCTCGGACTCTTCAGGCAGTGCCAGTGGAGCCGACCTACTCGAAATTCGAATCTCCGGACTTAACATATTTTTCCTCAACAGTGAGCCCCCCTTACTCCTTGTGTCGTTCATGACACCAAGGAGTAATGAGTTTTTAGGTCGGTTCGTACAAGAGTCTGAGGTCATGATAAAGCATTTAATGCCCTTTGTGTTGTCCCTAATGTGTGACGGTGCATCTCCGGACGCCGCACATGCGGCTGGCCGTCAGGTCTTTTCGCCCGCTTATGGGAGTCGGACGCGTGGCGAGGGAATTATTGTCGTCAATCAGAGCGTGCCACGTGTCGAGCGGGAGAGTCGAAAGAAGCGTCGTTTTGCTTTTTCATTAAATGCCCTACCACGTGGCTTGGCTATAAGAAGGTCGGGCGAAAAAAACGTACGAATTTTATTTTCACTTTCCTTCCTCCCGCCTCTGTATCCTCTTCCTGCCTCTCCTTCTTCCTTTCCTCCGCTATTGTTTCTTCCTCCGTCTACTCCTTTTGCATCCGCTGCTATCTTCCCTGGTGAGTTCTTTTCTTCCATTTCTATAAACGTTAATGGCCGCGCGTGGCTCCCAGAGCCCCCGGGAGGGGATGTCCGGAGATGAGGGTGTGTCCCAACATTTCTGGAATGTTGCGGAACCACCCTCTTTACTGACGGAGTTCGCCGTTGGCGCAGATGCCGCATTCCGACTTGTAAGGGGGTCTGATGACTCATCGGCTGAGCGTCCCGCTCAAGCCGGTCCTTCCAGTGGTGGAGTGTCTCTGGTAACCCGTCCAGGGAGACCTAATCTCGGGATGGATGAATTGGAGGAGGAAGAGGGAGAAGATGAAATAATTATAGCTGAGGGGGTGGCTGTCCTAGATCCTGTAAACCAAACTGTAGAAGCCTCTAAATCTTCTTCCAAGGGAGAAGGAGTCGAAGACGATCCGAGTGGTCTTGTTGCCTCGGTTTTGACTGAGTCCGACCTAAACCGAATCTGAGCTGGGTTTCATGTCCCAGACTCGGTCGTACTTCGTCTTCCTCGTTCAGAAGACTCGCCTGACCATCCCCCTGCGGGGATGGTCGCGATTTTCCAGGTCGCGATGCAATGTGCCTTGCACTTGCCACTCCAATCCATTGCTCGTGATTTCTTGTCCCGCGTCAAACCCGCTCCCAGTCAGATTGTTCCAAATGGATGGAGGAATTTATTTGGGTGCGCTGTGCTATGGGTCGAGCTAGAGCAGCCGCCACTAGCCGTTGACGAATTCCTCTATCTGTACCAAGTGAGACCAAACTCAAATTTTCCTGGCCTATACTTCCTGAGCGCATGGAGAGGCAAAGGCGGGTCTCTGATTACCGACCCGCCCACTTCTAACAAATACTGGAAGGAGAGGTGGTTTTGGGCATGCGGACAATGGGAGTCGGCTGATACGTGGCCGTACGAACCTCGAGTCTCTCGCTCATTCCGAAAACCAGGTGACTTGGTGACTCAGCTCTATAATCTTTATTCTTTCTCATTGTCTTGTGCTGATTCTGACCTCATGATGCTTTGCAGATATCTCAAAGAAAAGAAGAAAGCTCGGGTCCGGCGCTCTAGCTCGGATCAAAGAGCTAAAGAAGCTAAGTGCAGAAGACTGATCTTGGAAACTGCTGCTACAATCCGAACGTCTTCATCTCGCGGGTTTAGATTCATTTGTCTCAGGTAATTTTTTTCGCTTTGTTTCATTCTCTCGGTTTCCTGTCTAACCCTTATTTAATCTTCTTTTCAAACCTTCCCGAGGCCCGCCCATATCTCAAGTCGGCTTCTGATAGCATGGCCGAGTCTCGCCCGTCCCTGAAGCCAATATCCAAGGTCAAAGCCCCTCCGAGGTCGGCTCTCTTGTCGGGGTCTCGGCCTTCGAAGCAACAGAAGACCGCTGCAAAGGCCAAGGAGCCAGCTGTCCCGTCTGCTCCTGTCCCTTCCGCTCCTGTCCCTTCCGCCCCACAGGTAGTCGTACTTTCCGACCCATATGAGAGGGCGGAAGAAGCGGAGCCGAGTCTTCCCGTCTCTCAGTCGGTTCCCGAGCCAGGACCTGTTGTAGAAGAGATCCCGAGGCTGAGAGAGGTCCCAAGCGGGGAATCCTCGAGAGGGGAGATGACTCAACAGGATTCCCCCTTCTCTAAGGTCATCTTGGGGATAATCCCTTGGGCCATCGCTCACGGGAGCGAGAGAGATTTCACCGGCTTCTACAATGCCCCGACTCTGCAGACTCTCGGGCGTACGGCTAGGTTACTTTTTTAGGTAAAATCCTTTCTTTTCTCTTCTCTGTTACTCCCGACTGAATCTTTGCTTATTACTTACTGTCATCCGTTCGCAGTTGACCCTCTGCGTCGTTAAGGCCTGCTCAGAGCTGTCCGCCGCTCAAAAGCTCGCGGCAGAGATAGAGACAACGAATAGAGTTGTGGCCGAGGCAGAGGGTCGCAGAGAGATCACCGAGGGTCGCATCAGCATTATGACTGGCGATCTGTCAATCGCCAGGAAGGCAGCCGAAGATGTCAGGAAAGCTGCCGAGGATGCAAGGATGGTTCTTGAAGGAGCCAAAGCTGACAATGCCCATTTGACCTCACTTCTAAATGAGGCCGAGGAAAAGTATCAGCATCTTCTTCAAGTTCACAGTGCTTGCGAGAACACTCTCGCTCGGGCTAGGGCTGACGCTGCAGCCCTCATCCAGGAAGCTCAAGTGGAGGCCCGTCGAGCCAAGGAAGCACACGACCAGGCCGTAGACACCTTCCTTGAGTCTTCAGAATTTGAGGAAGAAAGGGACCGCCTCTATCAAGGTGGTTACAGGACCTGTGTTTTGGAGATGAAGGCTGCCTTTCCTAACCTTGACCTTTCCGCTTTTGAAGCCGATAGTCCTGAGGCTGAGGCTGTTGGCGTTGGCATTGACGTTGTCGACGGAGAAGCTCCTGCCGCGGACGCTGTTGCCGACGAGGCTGGTCCTTCTGGCTCAGTCTAGGGGGTGGTCCCCGACCGAGAGTGGCCATTCACTCTGCCAGAAGTTGTGTCATCCCTCTTTCTTGTAATTATACCATAGGCTGTAATCCGACGCTAAACACTTAGAAAAAATGGAACTTTTAGTTTTATTAAATTGACTTTAATTACATCTCTCTTCCATTATTCTTTAGCACCTTTTATTCTGCCTTACGGGTAATAGGTCTTAAGATGTTCGACATTCCAAGGGTGAGGCAACAGTTGCCCATTTAGGTCTTCCAACCGATACGTTCTTGGGCGGATGGTGCTCGAGACGACATAAGGACCTTCCCAATTGGGTCCCAATGTGCCCGCCCCAACTTCCTTTGTGTGTGAGAACGTCTTTCGGAGGACCATATCCCCGGCTCGGAATCGTTTGACTTTGACTCGGCTGTTGTAAAATTGAGATACTTGCCTTTGTCAAGCCATCATTCGTATTCGAGCTCTTTCTCTTCTCTCTTCCAACAAATCGAGCCCAAGTGATAGGAGTTCATCATTTTCTTGTTCATTGAACGTATTGACTCGGGCCGAGCTAATACCGATCTTAACCGGGGCAACTGCTTCCGAGCAATAACAAAGGAAGAAGGGAGTTTCTCCCGTGGCAGTCCTAGCTGTAGTTTGATAGGCCCACAATATATTTGAAAGTTCCTCTGCCCATGCTCCCTTTGCTTCATCGAGCTTCGTTCGGAGATGCTGCTTTATAATTTTGTTAACGGCCTCGACTTGTCCATTCGTCTGAGGATGATGAGGTGATGCGTACATGTTTCGGATCCCAAGGTTACTGAACATCTCATGAAATTGTTTGTTATCAAACTGCCTTCCGTTATCGGTAATAATAGTCCGAGGTATCCCGAACCAACACGATATTTTTCTAAACAAAGCCTGTGATTTTTTACTCGGTAATCTTTGCTAATGGCTCGGCTTCGGCCCACTTCGTGAAATAATCTACTGCAACCACAAAAAATTTAGTCTGACCCTTCCCTAGAGGGAAGGGTCCGATGATGTCGATCCTCCACTGTACAAAGGGCTGTGGTCTAGACATCGGAGTCAGCTCCTCGGAGGGGTTGCCTGGAGATAACCACAAATCGCTGACACTTGTCGCACCTCTGGACGAACCTCTTAGTATCATGTTGTATAGTCGGCTAGTAATACCCCTGCCGTAACACTTTGTTGGCGAGCGAACGTCCTCTTAAGTGGTTCCCACATATTCCTTCGTGTATCTCCAGTAAAACATAGTCGGCTTCATGGGAGTCCACGCATCTTAGTAAGGGAGCGTAAAACTCTTTCTTGTACAGTACCCCGTTCAAGATGGTGTAACGCGACGCTCGAACCTTTAGCCGCCGCGCCTCGGTATGGTCTTCCGGTAGTTCTCCATCATTGAGATAATGGACGATTGGATCCAACCAAGTAGGTTCCGAGTCGATAGGAAGTATGACTGAGTCTATCGGCTCATTTGTACTCGGTTTAGCTACGTATTCGATTGGAACCGACCGAGGTATGTCATCTTCGTTGGCTGAGGCGAGCTTTGCTAACAAGTCAGCTTTGACATTGTCGGTCCTGGGTATCCAAATTACTTCACATTTCTGAAATTCGCTGATTAATTCTTTGGCCTTTTCCATGTATGCCTTCGGTTGATCTTTCCGAGTTTGATAAACACCAGAGACTTGGTTAACGACCAGCTGCGAGTCACTGAAAATATTAAGATGAGTTGCACCTAAACTTGCGGTGAGTCGAAGGCCGAGTAACAAGGCCTTGTATTCTGCTGTATTGTTCGACGGTTGGAATCCAAGTCACAAGGCATACTGCATACAAGTTTGATCAGGAGTTTTCAATACTACCCCGGCCCCGCATGCCTTGGAGTTGGATGAGCCGTCGACGAATAACTTCCAAGGAGCTGGGTCAGGTAATGGGCCGAGAGAAGAAGAAGCCGCTGCTTCAGTAACTTCTTCAGAATTAGGCATTGTGTTATGTTTGGAGGTCACTTCAACAAGAAAATCGGCGACAGCTTGTCCTTTTATGGCTATCCTCGGCCTGTACTGTATGTCGAATTCGCTCAATTCAACAGCCCACTTTGTAAGTCGGCCGGAAGCCTCTGACTTTTGAAGAATTTGGCGCAAAGGTAAGTTGGTCACAACGATGATGGTGTGAGCTTGAAAGTATGGCCGGAATCGTCGCGAGGATACTACCAGAGTTAGGGCTACTTTCTCAAGCTGAGGATACCTTGTTTTTGCCGGTAGCAAGGCTTTGCTGACATAGTACACTGGTAATTGCCTCCCTTCGCTCTCTTGTATTAGGGCCAAGCTGACTGCTGCATCGGATACAGCCAGATATAACAATAAAGCTTCTCCTGGCTTGGGTTTAGACAATAGTAGTGGAGACCCGAGATAAGACTTCAGTTCTTGAAATACTTTTTCACACTCTTCTGTCCATTCCATCGTCTGTCGTCCCTTCAATTGCTTGAAGAAAGGAAAACATTTATCTGTGGCTCGAGACAGGAAGCGATTAAGCACAGCTATTCTCCCTGTCAGCCTCTGAATGTCTTTAATCATTTTCGGAGACTCCATATCGAGCAAAGCTTTGATTTTCTCAGGATTCGCTTCGATTCCTCGCTGACTAACGAGGAAACCGAAGAATTTTTTCGAGCTCACTCCAAAAGCACATTTGCTAGGATTCAACTTCATTTTATACTTACGTAAAGTCAGAAACATTTCTTCTAGGTCCACCACGTGGTCGGCTGCGTGTATACTTTTGACAAGCATATCATCTATATATACTTCCATAGTTTGGCCGATCTGCCGAGCGAACATTTTGTTCACTAACCTTTGATACGTTGCTCCGGAGTTCTTCAAACCAAATGGCATCACTCGGTAACAGTAAAGGCCTTTATCGGTGACAAATGTGGTTTTTGATTTATCAGTTTCATGCATTACAATTTGATTGTAGCCTGAATAGGCATTTATACAACTAAGTAATTCATGTCCTGCAGTACTGTCCACCAACTGATTAATGTGGGGAAGAGGGAAGCTGTCCTTTGGGCAGGCTTTGTTCAGATCTGTATAATCTATACAGATACGCCACTTCCCATTAGCTTTTCTCACGAGCACAACATTGGCTATCCACTCTGGATAATATATCTCTTCAACGAATTTGGCTTTAAGGAGCTTGCTGACTCCTCTTCGATGATAGCATACCTTTCTGGGTCGAGAGGACGCCTCTTCTGTCGGATGGGCCTGTAAGTCAGGTCGATGTTGAGTCGGTGCGTTATGTCCGAGGGATCGATTCCGGACATATCTTCGTGGCTCCAAGCGAATATATCGGCATACCGCCGAAGCAAGGCGATTAGTTCCTCTCTAAGAGGTGGAATCAGAGACGAGCCTATTTGCACCACTTTTGACTCGTCTGTCTCGGTTAAAGATTCTGAGACGAGTTCTTCCATCAGTTGCCCCTGTTCATGAGATCCGATTCGAGGGTCCAGCGATTCAATCATCGATATTTCCGTCGGCGCTTTGACTGCGGTCGCATAATATCGCTGGGAGTCCTGTTGATCTCCTTTGACAATTCCTACTCCCGACTCGGTCAAAAATTTCATGAAAAAGTGGTACGTAGATACCATAGCTTGAAGGAGGCTTAGGGATGGTCGACTGAATATAGCATTGTACACCGATGGTTGGTCCATGACCAGAAAGTCGACCATCGTAGTTGTCTGGTGAGGTGCAGTTCCGGCGGTGAGTAGTAGTGAAGCGATTCCCTCAGAAAGTACCTGTCCACCCGAGAATCCTATGAGTGGGGTTCGGACCGGTCGTAAGGCCGATCGTCCTATGCCCATTTTGTCGAATGCTTGGGTGAACAACACATTCGCCAATGACCCCGTGTCCACTAATATTTGGAACACTTTCCTATTTGCGATAGTGAGGGTGATTACGAGCGCATCATCATAAGGATGATAGATGCCTCGAGCGTCTTCCTCAGTGAAAGAGATGCAATATTTCTCTCTTTTCTTTTCTTTGGAAGGCCGGGACAACAGAAGAATCTCGGACTCTGGATGATTGATGCTTGTGGCGTGATTCTTTCGTGCATTGTTGGAATCTCCACCGCCCTGATGCCTCCGATAATCGTTCGAATTTCTTCTGTGGGCCGATCTTCACTCGGTCCTGCTGGAGCACCAGATCCTTCCATATGTTCTTAGTCGGCCTTCTTTAATTAGCCGCTCGATTTCATCTTTCAAGTGATAACAATCACTTGTGTTGTGACCATGGTCACAATGATAGTGACAGTACTTGTTCTTATTCCGTCGATTCGGATTCCCTCGGAGTTTTCCGGGCCAGTTGACGAAACCCTCGTTCTTGATTTCCATCAACACCTGTTCCTGAGACTTGTTCAGAGTGGTGTATGTAGAAAATATTCTGTCAGGTCGTTTGCTTGACCTGCCTTCATCTCGTGCCCGGTCATCTTTTCACTTTTTTCCTCCGGCCGAGTCGACTTCTTTCTTGGCCGACTCTTTAGCCGAGGGTTTTGTGTTCTGGACCTTCTCGCATAGGAGTCAGGTCTCTTCGGCATCGGCATATTTGTCTGAACGAACCATAAATTCGCCCAAAGTCTAGGGCGAATTCTTGTCTAGGGACGCCAAAAAGGGTTTATCTCTCACCCCTTGCATGAGAGCGTTAAGCGCTATCTCCTCTGAGTGTCTCCGAACCTGCAAAGATTCGAAGTTGAAATGCTTTATGTAATCTTTCAATAGCTCTCCTTCCTTCTAAACTATGTTGTTTAAATGTGTGGGCGACTTTAGCTTTTTCTTTCTGCCGATGAAATTGTTGAGGAAAGCGTCACTGAGTTCAGCAAATGACTTAATTGACTTTGGTTTTAATTGCTTGAACCAAAGCCGGGCTATGCCAGTTAGTGTGAGAGAGAAGACTCGACACATAACAACATCCGAGGCATCGTACAACTCCATATAGGTTCTGAAGCATTCAATATGCTCTGTCGGATCAATTTTTCCAGAAAAGGAAGTTATCTGAAGTAAGCGGAATCACTCCGGTAACCGTGCCTGCATTACTTCGTCTACAAATGGAGAAACTTTTTCCTCGGATTTGGTCGAGTTTGTGTTCCGACCGTGCTTCATGTCTGCCATCTCTTTTTCCATCTTTTCCCATACCTCATTCTTGAAGTCCTGTATATCGGCTTTCCAAGGTTCAGCACTCTCCTCCGTTTCTTCTATAGGAAGCCGACTTCGCCTCCTCTGATCTATTTTATGCAGCAAATCAGAGGGAGACAAAATGGCCGTTGCAGAACGAGCCGGCACTGGCTGACTCGGTCTTTGATGTTGACTTGGTTCTCGAGGAGACTGCGGAGCAGCAGACTGTGCTACAGATGGTGGCGGGAGAACCTGCGCTGACTCGTGACGCTGTTGCATCTGCTGATTACACAGTTGCTCCAACATGTATTTCATAACAGCCATCTTGGAACGCATCTCTTGGACTTCTCGATCCAACTGTGCGTTCCCTCGGTTCGGCTGGCTGGTAATCGGAGCAGATGTCGCAGGCGGTGCCACCGTAGGTATCGTTGGGGGAGCTCCCTGAGCTGTACTGGCAGCGGCCTCCCCCGTTTTATCTTGATCCACCCTCCTAGTTCTTGCCATTCAACAGATTGCAGAAAATGGATTTTTGATCATATTCCACAGACGATGCCAAACTGTTGGTGTATTTTTATGAGACGGCTCTCTAGGTCGGATCTTCTCCCACCTGTACAATCAACAATATAATGGGAACCCTGGCTAGAGCCGAGGAACTTCCGATGCTTAAGTCAGTCTTCTAATCAATGACAAAGGGTTTTCTGAGTTTTTGTATTGCGTACCTGCTTCTGTAAAGAGCTTAGATATTTATAGATCTTAGGAATCCTCATCGTATGAGGATTCTTCTCCTGATTATCCGAAGATTTAATCCTCTTCACTGATTGCGCTCGATCCTGAGGATCTCGGGATCGGATACCCATATTCCTGGATTTTTGAAGCGGTATTTGCATTCACACCGCCTTCTCTTGTCTAGGCTCGGTCGTTACCGACTCTAGGAGAGTCTCGGCCGGCTCAGGAGCATAAGTTTTCTACCTTCTTACGGACGGAATAGTCTCGGTGTTTATCCGTCATCCTTCCTTACTCCGTGGCCGACAGAACCAACTCATTAAGTCAGTTTTATTCTATCGGTCGGGTGGTTTATAACATGCTCGGCCTTTTGGGGGCTTACACAGACGCAGTTAACTCTCCGACCGAGTAACTTTAGTCGTCTTATGCTTATGTCTCTTTGCCTTTCCATTATTCTCTCGGCTCCGACCGTTGTCTCGGACTCTTCGGGCAGCGCCAGTGGAGCCAACTTACTCGAAATCCGAGTCTCCGAACTTAACATATTTTTCCCCAACACAAGTCACATTAAAATTGAGGTCCAGGACTAAAAATCAGCCCTATTTATAATTCATAATTAAGGTGAGTCACAAGAATGGAAGCAATTTAGTTTGGAGGGTAGCATTCCTTAACACTATTTTCACACATATGAGTCACTTAAATTAGGGCTACGCTTAATATGGACTAATACATCAGAGTGGAATTTCCATTAGGGGTAAAGCTTAAAAATCAAGTCAATTCATTTGTGGGCCACACTACATACAAAAGTTGAGAGGGGTTACCCTCCCATTAAAACATTCATAATAATTTGTTGGACCTACTGAGATGTGGTTCACAAATCCAACCCATCCATTATGTGTATCCCACTTGGATGAGGGCTCAGACCAACTTTCAGATGCATCTAAATTTCAGGTGGGCCCCATCGAGTGCTTTTTTTGTTTAGGCATGTCTTCACATGATTTTAGATGGTATGACCCACCTGAGTTCCATATACAGCTGACTTTTGTGATATCTTATGACTTGAAGGGGATCCATTAGATTCACAGTATTGATGTTTGACACACATCATGGTGGGGCCCACAGCTCGACCTAAACCATTTCTCATATATATATATATATATATGGGAAAAGGTACTATACGCTCGACCGTATTATACCTTCCATAAGGTTGAGTGCTGGTGACACATTATTTGGTTAGATGGTAAAATCTTTAAACAACAGGAGATTTTATAGGAAATCGAAGAAACACTTCCCCGATTATATACGATTATATAGTAAAATAGCTAAAAACGTTATTAAAGTGATGTCACCAAGTTCTGTGGGCCCCACCATGATGTATGTTTTATATCCACACCTTCCATCCATCTGCCGAGATCATTTTAGGGCAATATGCAAAGAATGAGTTAAATCCAAAGCTCCAGTGGACACATAGAAAACAGTGGGGATAATGAGACCTACCATTTAAAACTTCTAAAGTCCACAAAAGTTTTAGATCAAGCTGATATTTGTGTTTTCTCTTATTTCATGTCTTTTTTAACTTTTGAACAGATTGGATTTCAAATAAACATTATGGTGGGCCTTGGGATAGTTTCAATGGTGGGAATCACTTTCCCCATTGTTTTATGTGGTGGGTCCACTACAGATTTTTATCTGCCTCATTCTTTGATCATGCCCTAAAATGATATTTCAAAATAGATGGACGGTGTGGATACAACACATACATCATAGTCGGGCTCACAAAACTTGGTGCCGTAGCTTCAGTAGCCGACTCGGCTACTTAACTCTGCCTAGTTTAGCCACTGACTCGTTTTCGTAGCGCACCCTGTATTGACGTTAGTAAAGCTTTTTTTATCTAATCATGAGGTATGTGTTATATATATCCAAACCGTCCATCCATTTGGTGAGCTCGTTTTAAGGCTTTGGACAAAAAATAAGACAGATCTAACTATCAATTGGACCACACTGCAAAAGGCAGTATGAGATTGAACGTCTACCATTAAAACCCTTTTTGGGTTACCGATGTTTTGGATCAGTATGAAAATCTTTTTCTCTCTTCATTCAGGTCCTGTTGACCTTATGAACAGACTGGATAGAAAATAAACGTTATGGTAGGCCCTACAAAATTTTCAAAGGTGAAAATCATTATCTCCACTGCTATTTGTGGTGTGGTCCAGATGATCTTTGGATATGATTTATTTTTTGAACCAGGCTCTAAAATGATATCTAAAAATAGATGAACTGTGTAGTTATAATAAATACATTAGTGTGAGTTATGTAACTTTGATCTCCTTTAAAAGTACAACTTGGAGCCAGAGGTGCGTCAGCCAATCCCAACGCGAATTGCGTCCTATCACCTCCCGGACGGTAATCCGTCCGGGTAGGGCTCAACGTGATGTAAGTGTTTTATATCCACGCCGTTCAACAATTTTCTCAGATCATTTTAATATATGATCCCAAAAAATGAGGCAGGTCTAAAGCTTAAGTGGACCACAAGGTGGGGATTGAATGTCCACCATTAAAAACTTCTTACAAGCTAGAGAAGTTTAGGATCAAGTTGATATTTGTGTTTTCACTTCATCCACGTCTACATGACCTTATGAATAGGTTGGATGGTAAAAATTCAATAACAACTTATTTTTCCCTACATAACTATTATAGTGCGCCCTAGGAGTTTGTAACGGTAGAAATTCAATAACAACTGTTTTCCTTGGTGTGGTCTATCTGAGATTCAGATATAACTTATTTTTGGTATAAATTCCTTAGATTATATTTCAAAATGGATGGATGACATGGATAGAAAATATACATCATGGTGGGGTCCACACAACATCAATTTTATTTCTCCAGTTTTCCTGTAAAATTAATGCCGTGTTTATTAGTTTTCTTATAAAATCTCCCCATTGTTTAAAGTTTTTACCATCTGACCAATTATGTGCCGCCAACACTCAACCTTATGGAAAGTATAATACGGTCGAGCGTATAGTACCTTTTCCCTCTCTCTCTCTCTCTCTCTCTATATATATATATATATATATATATATATATATATATATATATATATATATATATATATATATATATATGGTTCTATGCCGTCAAGCTGTGTGGCCCCACCGTGATGTGTGTTGAAAATCTACCCCATTAGTCGGATGCACCATTCCATGGTGGGCTTCGGGCTTAAAAATCAAGTTAATCCATGACTTGTGTGGGCCACACCACATACAAAAGTTGAGAGGGGTTTCCCTCCCATTAAATCATTCACAATCATTTGTTGGGACCATCGAGATGTGGTTCACAAATTCAGTCCATCCATTATGTGTGTCCCACTTGGATGATAGGTCCGACCAAGTCCCAGATGTATCTAAACTTCAGGTGGGCCCCACCGAGTGCTTTTATATGTTTTAGGCATGTCTTCACATGATTTTAGATGGTATGACCCACCTGAGTTGCTGATTTTTGGGATATCCTATGAATTAAAGGGTACCCATCAAATTCACAGTGTTGATGTTCGACACGTGTCACGGTGGGGCCCACACAGCTTGACCTCAGCCATTAACTTCCCATGAGGTCGTGTGGGTCCCACCATGATGTGTGTTGAATATCTACTCCATCAGTCAGGGCCACCCTTTCATAGTGGGCCTATATATCTATGAAATGGTGGGTGAACCACGTGTATATACACACACACAGAGTGCCGCAGTAGACCATTGTGCGGGCCGAACTTGCATTGACGGAGAGGAGAGGTTGGGGGCTGGGCTTAGAATGGGTGGGCTCAACGTAATGCATATGTGAAGTCAACTCCAGCCATTAGATTCATGATGAAAATTCAGCCGTATGGTTCACAAACCAATCATATTCATGATTCATTTGGGCCACACCCCAAGGGAAACAATGGGAGAGGGGAGCTACCATTGAATTTTTGTAGGGATTAGCTTGATGTTTACGTGAAATCCACTTCATCCATTAGATGAGTAATAAAATTTATGCATGGTCTCAAAACCTACGACTTTTAGGTGGCCTACATTAAGGGAAATAGTTTGGAGGGTGAATAAAACCTTACACACTTTTCAATCGTACGGTCCACCTGAACTATGGATAGTGCTAGTTTGGAGGGGACCAACCAAATGCACAGATGTCTAAAAGAAATCTCGGTGGGGCCCACAGAGCTTCTCTATATAGAGAGACAGTTCCACCTGGGAGTTCCATTGGTGGAACCTAGAGCTTCCGTATGTGTAGAGAGAGAGAGAGAGAGAGAGAGAGAGAGAATTTGTAGGACCCGTATCTTAGCCCGTACTATTCCATATGCCTCTACGGTCCTCCCGGTCAAATTTTCGCAACCTTCGACCTTTTCTGACATTTACGCGTGATCCCGAGTCATATCTCGTATTTCAGAGTCGGCTCAACTCGAGACTTGTACCTTGACGACCGCATCGTCGCCACGGTTCCGATGCCGCGTCCCGCACGCCGAGGGGATACCTAGGCCAGGGATGTGGGCCCGCGTTCAGTTCGAGAAAAACGCCGCACATTTGTAAAATTCCAAGAGAATCTCTACAACCTTTCAAATCAATCCCATCAATCATGTCATATGTCAAGTACACATACCCCATCCCCAAGCAACCCTTAAAGTCAACACTCCCTTACACAAAGAACCCCCCATCACTCACTTTTCACCCATCACACACATACCTCTCTCCCATCACCCCTCTCTCATCACCTCTCTCTCTCTCATTCCCTCTCATTTCTCCTAAGCCCCATGAGAGCACTCAACGTCCATGGCTTCCATGGAGAGCAAGTGTGGCCCACTTTCCTATCTCCCATCTCCACCATCCTAAGTCGATCTCAACCGTTGAAGTGCATCCATTGGATCTCTGGCATACATTGATGGAAGCAAAAGTCCAAGAAGATCAAATGTGGGTGCTTCTCTCTCCCTCTCTCTCCCTCTCTCTCCATTGTGATGGGAATGGCCCACTAGATCCACACCGTCTAGACAGTTTCGATGGCGCTAGATAGTGTGGATGGTGTTGTGAAGGCCACACCATGATGTGTGTTTTGATCCACACCATCCAGTGGGTCTGGATGGTGGGGACCACCATGTGTTGTATGGGTTTTATTTACACCATCCACAGCGTGGACCCCATCATTGATATATGAATTTTATCCTATCTGTCCATCATCAGGACGTGGACCCCAACTTGATGTATCTGTCCACCCAAACTGTTCATTTGCTGGGTGCCATGCAGCAGGCAGCTGCTGCTGCCATGGACGCCAGCGAGCACCGTAGAACCACCATGATTTATATATTTTATCTAAACGTCCATTTGCAGCATACAACTGCTGAGTAGATGTCACCAAGCTCTGAGGGTCCCACCAGCAGGTACATGTTACATCTAGCCGTCCTGATGTGGGCCCACCCTGCACGTGTCACACGTGCAGGTGGTGGAACCCACATTAATGCATTGTTTTATTTGCACCGTCCAAGGTGCTGGACGGTACTGAGGACCTCACCATGATGCATGTGTTTTATCCCCTACGTCCATCCATTTGGCAAGCTCATCTTGAGGCTAGGGATAGGAAATGGAGTAGATCTAATGATCAGGTGGGCCACACCATAGAAAAACAGTGTAGAAAGTGAAAATCCACTGTTGAAACCATGGGATCCACCCGTTGCTGGGAGCATATTGGCTGGTCTATCACACCAGCTATAGAGCTGGTGTAATGACGTCACCAAACTCTGATGGCCTCACCACGTCTGGTATATCATCCAGACCGTTCATCTGGACGGTGGGCCCTGACGTATGTGGGCCACACTATGATGTATATGTTTACATCCATCCATCCATTTGTGGCCCCCACACGTTACACGTGTGCAACCTCCAAACCGTCCGTCAGGCATTTTTGGACGTTGGATTTTTTTTCTTTATGAAAGTGGTGGTCTGTGGAGCCCATCCACGTGACCTACCATCGTGCTCGGATGAAGAATCCTTGCCGCCCATATGTGTGGGACGCACTGTGATGTTGGTGTTTTATCACCGTGGTGTAGGCCACACGTGTGGGGCCTACTTGATGTGTGGCCTTATCTTGCACCGTCCAGCAGCTGCTGGACGGTGAGTCGTTGCTATGATGAAAGCCACCCCTATCCTTGCATGGGAGGTGGGGCCCACTTGACATCGTGCTAGTTGCACACGTGGCACCACACCACGATATATGTATTTTATATATGCTGCATGGCAGCTACGGGACCCACATGCATGTGGAGACTACCGTGATGTATCTGTATCCCACACCGTCCATCTGATTTCATACAGAAGATCCGTCTGATGGACGGTGGCCAGCACATGCAGCTGGTACTACAGACGTCAGCAGGCCAGGTGGGCCTTGACCATGATGTACGGTGTACATTCACGTCGCTCATATCACAGTGGGCCACACCAATGTATGTATTTTATCCAGCGGTCCATCTAACTGGACGCTGGTGGGATTTGTTTAAAATAATAATAATAACAATAATATAATATTATTATTAAATTATGGTGGCCCCATGTGGGACCACCTGTTAGAAACAGATTGGCTGGTGCACTTCACACCAACTACATGGCTACTGGTGAAACGTCACCAGATTCTGTGGGACCCACCGTATAGGTGTTTCATCTCACGGTCCATCTGGACGGTGGGAATCCACTGGGCCGCTGTTTTGACATCTACAAAATCTGTGGGTCCCCCATGATGTATATTTTGATCCACACCGTCCAGGATGTCTGGACGGTGCTGGACCACCTTTGGACAGTGCCGTGGACCCCACCTCAACGTATGTCTCATTCCACACCATCCAGAGTGTTTGGACGGTGTTGGACAATGTTTGGATAGTGCTAATTTACAAGGACAATGTTTAGACAGTGCTGATTCCATGGACAATGTTTGGGCGGTGATGATCATCACTGGTGCGTCATGTGCTCAATAGAGTAATAGTGTATAGTGATACACATGTTGCACCTGCCACTATTGAAATGATTTTAGATGTAATCCAAGCTCTCACCCACATTCTAGTGGGACCCATTGTGATGTGTATGTTATATAGGCCGTCCTTTGGCTGGACCGTTGGTAGGCCTAATTATGATGAGTAGGCCCACTTGCTGCATGTACAAGGCCCATTTGTGATGTATATTTGAGGCCTACCTATTGTGTATTTGAGGCCCGTGTAATGAGGCCTATACGATGTATTTGAGGCCCAGGTGCAGGGCCCACCTGTTGAGTATTCATGGCCCTTTTTGGCGTGGTCCATTGAGTTGTATTTGTGGCCCTTAGTGATGTATATTAGGCCCGTGTATGCGGCCCACCGTAATGTATATCTATGCCATCCATTCGTGCAGGCCCGCTGTGATGTATGTATTGTGTATCCATGTCGTCCATTTGATGGGGCCCAATGTGGTATATTTGCGGCCCATTGATGAGGCCCAAGGTGATGCATTCAACGCCCATGAGTAAAACCCATCGTGATTGTACTTGAGGCTATGGGCCCACTATATGTTTAATCCTATGTAGGCCACTCCTTAGGAGCAATGTTGGTTAAATGTCCATATTAATGGGGAATGATGGTTTAATGTCCACATTGTGACCTTCCATTAGGCCTTGTTCATCCAAGTGTTGAGTCGATTACCGATTCTAATGGCCGATTACCGATTATCGATTGAGACCGATTATCGATTCTGATTTGTCGAGGCCGACTGCCGATTATCGATCGAGGCTGATTACCGATTCTGATTTGTCGTGGCCGATTACCGATTATCGATCGAGGCTGATTACCGATTCTGATTTGTCGTGGCCGATTGCCGATTATCGATCGAGGCCGACTACCGATTCTGATGGCCGATTGCTGATTATCGATCAAGGCCGATTACCTATTTTGATTTGTCGAGGTCGATTGCCGATTATCGATCGAGGCTGATTATCGATCAAGGCCGATTACCTATTTTGCTTTGTCGTGGCCGATTGCCGATTATCGATCGAGGCCGACTACCGATTCTGATGGCCAATTGCTGATTATCGATCAAGGCTGATTATCGATTAAGGCCGATTACCTATTTTGATTTGTCGAGGCCGACTGCCGATTATCGATCGAGGCTGATTAACGATCAAGGCCGATTACCTATTTTGATTTGTCGTGGCCGATTGCCGATTATCGATCGAGGCTGATTACCGATTTTGATTTGTCGTGGCCGATTGCCGATTATCGATCGAGGCTGATTACCAATTCTGATTTGTCATGGCCGATTACCGATTATCGATCGAGGCCGACTACCGATTCTGATGGCCGATTGCTGATTATCGATCGAGGCTGATTATCGATCAAGGCCGATTACCTATTTTGATTTGTCGAGGCCGATTGCCGATTATCGATCGAGGCTGATTATCGATCAAGGCCGATTACCTATTTTGATTTGTCGTGGCCGATTGTCGATTATCGATCGAGGCTGATTACCGATTCTGATTTGTCGTGGCCGATTGCTGATTATCGATCGAGGCTGATTACCGATTCTGATTTGTCGTGGCTGATTGCCGATTATCAATCGAGGCCGACTACCGATTCTGATGGCTGATTGCTGATTATCGATCGAGGCCGATTACCTATTTTGATTTGTCGAGGCCGATTGCCGATTATCGATCGAGGCTGATTATCGATCAAGGCCAATTACCTATTTTGATTTGTCATGGCCGATTGCCGATTATCGATCGAGGCTGATTACCGATTCTGATTTGTCGTAGCCGATTGCCGATTATCGATCGAGGCTGATTACCGATTCTGATTTGTCGTGGCCGATTGCCGATTATCGATCGAGGCCGACTACCGATTCTGATGGCCGATTGCTCATTATCGATCGAGGCTGATTATCGATCAAGGCCGATTACCTATTTTGATTTGTCGTGGCCGATTGTCGATTATCGATCAAGGCCGATTACCGATTCTGATTTGTCGAGGCCCAATGTGATGAACATGCGACCCGTATTTGAGGCCCGACGTAATGTGTATTCAGCCCGTGTCTAAGGCCCAATGTGATGTATATTGAAGCCTAGGTGATGAGGCCCATTGTGATTCATTTGAGGGTCAGGCAAAGGAGCCCACTGTGATGTATGTTAGGCCCATGAGCAGGGCCCACTTGTTGTGTACATGTAACCCTTGAGTAAGGCCCATTGTGTTGTATATTAGGCCCTTGTGTGAGGCCGTGGGCCTAATATATGTTTGGATCTGTGAGGGTCACTCCTTGAGGCAATGTTGGTTAGATGTCTACATTGTCGAGGCCGATGATTGATGCCGGTTATTGATACCGATTATGAGTATGTGACTGCATAGCATCATGATCCATGCCCATACGCATCATCTGCATGTCTGTTATGAGATGTGATTGACCATTGCATATGTCATAATGCTGGTTGTTAAGAGACTCCCTGATAGGCGGAGATTATCTCACATGAGCGCATGATATACGCATGATTGATGCATGACTGGATTACATGACTCATGCATCTTGCATTGCATTGTGTTGTACTGTACGCCCTAGCGACATCAGGGTCGTAGCCTCCACAGGCATTTCGTGGATGGCCAGATGGGATACCGAAAATCTGTTCTATATGGGGTGCTATAGATATCCCTGGGTGAAAGTCCCTAAACCCTCTTGATTCCAGAGGTTGCTTCAACGTCTAGACCGAGTGGGTAGATGAGCGCCGAGTGCCGATTACCAGATGGCTGCGCTCTCCACTGTGTCGTGGTCGGTTGGAAGGGGGTGCGGCCTTACCTGCCTGAGAGGAGGGGGCAATGCTAGGCTGAGTCTGACCAGCTCGAGGAATGGGTCCGCTATTGACGAGTCGGACCCGATATTGGCAGGCGGATAGTGAGGTCTCTTTTACTCACCTTGTTGCGTGCGATGGGGCGGCAATCTGGTTTGGAGTGTAATAGACCCCGGTGATTTCCCAGAGATGAACCGTACTGATATGTGGACTGATTGAGTAGGAGATGCATGCTCATTCATTCATCCATTCACTATCCACTCGGGCTGGTGGTGCGCAACTAATTGTTGTGTACCTTTGTTATGGCATGGATTTCGGTTAGGCGCGCGACTAACCTAAGATCAGGAGTTTACCACGTTGAGTCTGACCATCCAAATTTAGGTATGAGACTGGTTTGGATAGAAGTCTCTTGTGGTGGACCCCAGAGCCTGCGATACTACGTATTATCATCCCGACTTCACACTCCAGCATAGTCATTTCATCTGCATCGCATATCACATTGCATTCGCAGGCATATGACATTTCGGGTTGCTATGTTTCTGTACTTACATGTCCTAGACAGACTTTACAGGATTTGTATATTGTATTGCATCCTCGGCATTTGATATATAGCCCTTTATGACTCCTCATCGCATAACTATTCTATATTGCGTATTCTGATATTGATTGACTCATAGACCCGTTCATACTTCTGCTTACTCTGATAATTCCTGCTCTTGTCAGTATTTCTGCGTATTCAGACATTGTATGGTTTATGGATTACCAATTTTTTCGGTATTGTATGATTGTAGCATTATATTGAATACTTGACATTTACCTTGTGCACACACTTACACCACCCTCTAAGCTTTCTATAAGCTTATGCACGATAGATGCGTGCAGGTGACGTTAGGTTGTAGCAGTGTTGAGCTTGGAGCGTGCAGTGGTCTTCTAGAAACTTGATTTTTATTTATGTATTTCCCTTTCAGTATTGTACTCAAATGATTCTATTAGTGGAGATGTGATGATGATGTTGCTTTTGTGATTTGGGTAATCTTGTGGTTATGCTTATTACAAGTTAAATGTACATTTCAAAAAAAAAAAATAATAATAAAAAAAAATCCTCCTTGTAGGATCCCAGGATCGAAATCTGGCGTGTGAATGCTATGAGCCGAGAATGGGGTACTATAGAGCTGTCGGCACCGGATTCAGCAATCGGAATTCTTATGAATCCGATTTCTGAATTTGGAACGTGACAGAAATGTACCTGGGAGTTCTATTGGTGGAACTCTATAGACGTTGAGTTCCGTGATATCCGTTGAGTTCCGTGATATCCGGGTGCGGAAGGAGTTCGCCGGAGGCCTTCTTCCTCAAGTAGTAGCCGAGCAGTTCTTCATCACTGGGCATGAATCGGAAGCCAGCGGGCAAATACATTTTCTCTTCTAAATTGAGAGTGCGTGTCACGTTTATACTACGAGAGGAGCTATATATAGGTGTTTCTGTTTGTACTTCAAATCAAATCCTACGCGGACTGGGATTCCTCTTTCCTTCGCACATTCTCGCGGACTCTAGTTGCCAAGTATAGCGCGCAGCACGGAAATCAGCCGTGTGCTGTTAGAAAAGCTATGTGGTCTAATGTATGTGTTTTATGCACACTGTCCATTCTTTTTTTTTTTTTTTTTTTTCCAGATCATTTTAAGTAGTGAGCCAAATAATGAGTCAGATCCAAATCTTCGATGGACAATACACCATGGGAAATAATGGTGATTCAATGCCTACCATTAATTTCTTTCTGGGTACAAAAGTTTTGGATCAAGCTTATATGTGTGTTTTCCCTTTATCTTATTATGTGTGACCTAATCAATAGTTTGGATGGTGAATAAACATTAAAGTTATCTTTAAAATATTTTTAATGGTCTGTGTTCAATCACCACTATTTCCTTAATGTGGACCACTTGATTATTGGATCTGCCTCTTTTTAGCCGAGGCACTGAAATTAGATGAAAATAAATGGATGAACAGCATGGATAAAAAACACACATTATGGTGGGCCTCTTTATGTGCTTTGACAGCACAAGGCGGTGCCGTGTGCTATACTAGGCAATACGAGTCATTACATCGTAAGAAGTACGACTAGGATTGCCTGCAAAAAGGCCTTGCAAAAGTCACTGCGGTGAGAAGGTTTGTGTTGCCACCGATATATCTGTGAAGAATTTATCCATCTATTCATTTTGGCTAATCATGTTCGTTCAAGAAGAAGGACCAAAAAAAAAAAAAAAAAAAAAACTACTCGAAGTAGTTGGCCGCGTGACATAAAGAAATTGGATAAGAAAATGCCTGCCAGGTGAAATCTCCTAGTTATATTGTGATGTTTACATGCTATATAACTTATATAATATTATTCTCGCAACACGAGGAAATTGGATAAGAAAATGCCTGCCAGGTGAAATCTCGTTATATTGTGATGTTTACATGCTATGCAACTTATATAATATTATTCTCGCAACACGAGGAAATTGGATAAGAAAATGCCTACCAGGTAAAATCTCTCTCTCTCTTTCTTCTTCTTTACATACGACACACAAACCCTACACACTCACGTTAGTGGAATTTCACTCCCTATGAATACTTGAACCCTTGACTGGGTGTTAAAACTCCAAAGAGTCTACCACCCGAGCAAGGGTAAGGGTTCCCAGGTAGAATCTCTTAGGCATATATGTTTACATGCTATCTAAATTAAAATATTATTCTGAATAGGTTCAGTTAAAAACACAAAAATTCCAGAACTTTTCTGGCTTAATGAATATTTCAACCGTGGACTTTTAATCCGTGTTGCTTCCTATGTGATTTACTTCATTTTTGATTGCATTAACATTATTTTGCTAGATGAGGATGGGTGGATTTCTCGCAGATATCAAAGTGGGCCCACCTAGCTTCCGCACGGCAGGTAGTTTATGTGACATCACATAGGCTGTCTGGCCGGATAATAGGGCCCAATGTGATGTTTATGAGAAATCCATCCCGTTAGGCTCTATCTGACTGGGTAGTGGGGCCCACTGTGATGTTTATGAGAAATCTATCTCATTCATATGTTTTTACCTATCATGTTAGGACATGGGGTCAAAAATTACATGGATCTAAAACTCAAGTGGACTGCACTGCAAGAAAAGGTGGGTCGGTAAATAGCTAGTGTTAAAATCTTCTTATGTCTACTATGATGTTTATATGCCATTCATACCGTTCATGAGGTCATTCCTACTGGTATGAACCGAAAAACACAAAAAATAGCCTGATTGAAAACTTTTGTGGCCCATGAATGTTTTAACAATGTAAGTTCAATCCTATGTAATGCGAGCCACTTGAGTTTCAGATTTGCATCATTTTGAGCCATATGTTAAGATAATCTGGAAAAATGGATGGACTGGGTGAATTTTTCATAAACATCATGGTGGGCCCCAACTAACTTCCTGTTGCTCGCAGGAAGTTCCATCATAAGCCTTTCCCAAGAAATCGGATTCCATCTGGGGTGTCTGTTTCCTGGAAGCAGATTGCCTCCTGCCCCCCTAGATGATAATCCGTCCATACAGGGCTAACGTGGGGCCCACCATAATGTAAAAAAAGTAGAGATTGAACTCACAATATTAGAAACTTCTTGCGAAGAGTAGAAGTTTTGGATCAAGTTAACATTTGTTTTTCCCTTCATCCAGCTCTACATGTCTCTACTAAGGTTGGAGGGCAAATAAACATTAGGGTGGCCTCTACTAAGGTTTCAACGGTGGTTTTCATTATCACCGTTGCTTACTATGTTGTGGTCCAGTTAAGCGTTGGACCTATATCATTTTTGGAGTACCAGATCGCTCTAGTGCCTTACATGCTCGGCCACTTATATAGGGGTTTTTACGAGATAACCCATAAGGGTCTATATTCTGAAGGAGGACCACTGTGGCTCTTGCAGATGTGTTCTACGCCTATTTCCAACCTTCTCTATTCTGTCATATTATGCATGAATGGAGGCCCTACTCTTCCTTTGGTGATCGGATTCTCCATTCCCTCGAGGAGAGTCTCTCGTGCAAACTTTAACTCACTACCTTCTTTTCTTAGACAAGATGTAAGACCCGACCCAAGTGTATGTGTGTGTGTGTGCATTTCATTTCTCTTGGTTCGGCAGTCCTACCGGTGGAATCCCGACGATCCGCGACCCTTAGATAGTATTTGCAGTCATCCTTAAGTCTGATCATATAGATCCAACTCGGATCGAGCCGAAACCTATGCCATCTTGTTCGCATCGTCGTTGCGATTCCGACGTCGCGTCTTTTACGTTCATCTGATGTGTGGATCATAAGTTGTGTGTATCTCATTTTCTAATGCTTAATCATGATCATGTGGCCCACCTAGGAGTATCGCACACATTTTTTTCTAGATGACTCCCTTCCCATGCACAAGTTCCAACACACACCACCAATACACCACTCAAACTCCCATATCCTACACTACCCACTACCCATACACTACTCACCCCCTAGCCTATAACCTCTATTAGGCTTTCTTTTTGCTAGCTCATCATGGAGTTCTCTATCCCAAGCACCTCATTTCTAGAGAAAATCAGATTTTTCTCTTCCCTATACCTCTTGCAATCATCTAATTCCTACACCTCTCCCTCTCTCTTCTCTCCTCATTTTCCCTCTTTCTCATTTTCTTTCTCCTTGCTAGAGAATGGTGGGACATCCCCACCAACCCCTACTATTCGAGCACCTTCTCCTCTTATTTCCTCCTCATCCCTCCATTGAAGACCCATCTTAACCATAAATCTACCTTCCTTGGAGCACTAGGAGCTAGAAGACATAGTTTTGGTAGAGATCTAAGTTGGGTGCTCCCCTATTTCTTATAATTTCTTTTTCATAAGTGTAGATCTCCTCTTTCTCTCATTTGGGATGTGTAGGACCCACCAATCAATGGTGAAGATCCTACACAACCTCTTAGATGTGGCCATTTGGCCCATCTTTTGCATGTATGTCCCATGCATGAGGTTTCTCCTTAATGGACCCCATCATGGAGGTTTCTCCTATATCCATAGCATGATGGGTCATCTAGACCCTTGTATCATGGTTGGGATGACATCTCAACCATTCATCTTAAATATAGATCATGCATGATGAAGATCCATGATGTAATATGAATGTGAATGAAATGTATGGGTATGATTATGTTGGGGAAGGCTCAACAGTGGCGGAGCCTTCTCCCTATGGCTGGGATATTTTTTCTTTTCTCTCTCTTTTCTTCTATTTTTGATGATGATGAGTGTGGCCCACTTGGTGGGCTTGGATTGTCCAGAAGGCCCAGCTAGGGTGGGATGCCCATACCTCCCTACACCATGGTTTTGGGTGTCCCATTTGCTGACTTTAGTTAATGCATGCAAGTGAGGTAACCTTGGATTTGATTTGGACATTTGTGGGGCCCCCTTAGGGTAGGCCATAACACCTAGTTTTGGGATAATCCCTTTTTTTAATTAACTCATACATTTAATTTCATCCAAGTGGATGTTGCTGTCTAGAATTCTCTGGACGGTTTCTGGTTGAGTTAGAATAGATTTTGGGACTATTTGGGAGACTTTTCTTACCCATCAAATACACTTTTATGAAAGGTGGGGATCCCATCTTTATGTCTCCCAAATTTTAGCCCCATCCGACTTTGATTGAGGTTCTAAAGGTGTGGCCCAAGTGAGGTGGACAGTTTGAATTTTCTGCACTGTTCCAGCAAAATGTCAGTTTGAAAATCTTTGATTATAAAATAACTTTTGCATTAGTGGGCCACTTCTGTGGACCCCACCCTGTGGTATATATATGAGGGGATCTAAAAACCATTTTCTCCCAATTTTTAGAGGACTTCGTTCTACACCATTGGAAGCTCAGATCAGGGCTAGCTTAAATTCTGCACTAACTAAATTTTTGGGCAGACAGTTTTTTTTTTAATTCAAATAAATACTTTCCTAATTCAATAAAATCTAAAATTTTTTTCAGGGGGTGGCTCACCCATGATAGGACCTACCTACCAAATTTCGGGGCCAAAGGACCCCTGAACGATCTTCGGCGAGGGTTGGACCAACACACCAAGCTGGACGCTCAAGGCTGGGACGTCCAGCATGGGCTGGCCGTCCACCCTATTTTAGGCCCACCTTGATGTGTTTTTTATCCATGCCATTCATTCATGATGTGCTCCATATGGGACGTGGCCCACCTTCCTGTGGGACGTCCACATGTAGGGCTCACTTTGATATATTTTGGGGACTGGTGTCCTAGGCCCATAGGACTATCCAAGCTAGGATGCCTAGCCCATCAGGCTGCTGCTGGACATCCAGTTGAGCAGCATTGGTCCACTTGATGTATGTTTTTTTTGCACTCCATTTATCTAGTGGGGCCCACAGTGATGTGTGTGAGTTTCCAGCAAATTATAATTTTATAAATTAAATTTTTTTAAAAAATTATTGGACTCCAGCAGGCCCAGAAAATAGGTGGGCTGAAATTCTAGCAATAGGCCCAAACTGGTTTCCCTTAATGTCATGTTTTGGGGCAACATGGCCCACCAGATTTAAGGATGTTATATGCAAATTCTTTCCATTTCCCTGATGTGCCTTTGGGCTTAATTAGTGCACACTTGAGGCTCACCCCAGTTGGGTTTTTATTGGATCAATGTTCATAGCTACTTGTTGGATTTTTTAGGCCCATTTGTCCTGAAACTTTTTAAATAGTGTAAGCGCTATGATTTGAATCCTCTTTGGTTGTCAAATTTTGTGTGTCAAAATCTCTATATGTGTCTTATGTTTGTATCTTGTTAAATATGTTCGAGACACCACGTCAACACTTTAAGACAAGAAGATGAACTTCTCAAGCTAGTTCAAGCTACAATATTGACGATATTAAAGAAGTGTTCAAGTTGAAGACTCTAGCTCGAGTTCAAGTTCAAGGCTCAAAGTTCACATATATTCAAGATCAAGACTCAAGCATAGTTAGGGAGCTGAGCGCAACTCAAATTGACATTGACTTCAAAGCTTGTGAAGTATTCAAGATACATCAAGAAGAACTCAAGCTTCGTAAAGTTCAAAGTCTAAGCAAATGAAGGTTCAATGTCCTTACTTATTGAGGTTTGATTGACCTTAGGTTGACCTTTAGAGTAGGTCACTTTGGATACATAATTCATATATTTTTTACAAGTGATTTTGGTCTGTTCTAAGACTAGTCGTAGACCTTGTTTGACTAGTCCAAGCACTGGTTCGACTAGTCCAACATATTTCAAGACTAGTCGTAGTTTTGTTACAAATTATCGAATTTTTTCAGTTCGGCTACGACCAGTCTTGGAGTCAGCTCGACCGGTCGTGGGATGGTCTCGACCCAACTCTCAACTAGTCGTACAGCTTTGACTCAAACTCCAGCGACTAAATCAAGTGTCGCACGACCATTCATGTAAGGGTCTCGACCGGTCGTGGACTGACTTCGACCAGTCGTGGACTGCTCACGACCGGTCGTACAACGGTTTGATCCGATTGCGCTTAAAAATTTAAAAATCTGTTTCTTCTTCGACTAGTCGTGGTGACCCTAGGACTAGTCGAAGATGAATTTCTGTAGCTATAAATAGCACACGAATTTCAGAGTTATTCACCGAAAATTAAGTGAATTTGAAGCTCTACTCTGAGATAAGTTTGTGTTTATTCTTAAGCTATATTGTGCATAATTCTATTTCCTTTTGTTAGCTTTTTACTATTTGATTTGATTCTATATTCCAATCTGATTTGAAAAGAGAAAATATTATTTTCCTTTTTCTTGGAATTAAAATCAAATAGAGCTAGCCCAGTCTGATTTAATTTAAAATCAATTAGAACTTAGAACCATTGTAAAGTGAGTATTGGACATTGAACTTTCATATTCAAACATCTACTCCAATTGGTTCTTCTGGGCTGCTACAAGAGGAGAAATCCAGGTATTTTACAATTCTGTAAAATTTCCATTCTTTTGATTTTTGTTTGGGATTCGTTAGAAAAATTCCATTTGTATGGTTATCTGAGGAGAGCCAGAAAACTCAGAATAGTGTGGGTTTTTGGATTGTGTAAGTCCAAGTTAAAAAGACACAATTGTGAAGGTTTTAGGTAAACCTGTGAAACCTATTTTGATAGTGAACGCTAATATCCCTGTGTGAGGATATTAAGAGTGGAGTAACATTCTGTGTGGCTATTGTGAAACAGTTGGTGTACACACAGGCGAACCACTATAACTCTTTATCTTGTGGATTGAATGCTTGCTTAATTTTTACTTCTTTTATCATTCAGATTTGTGGAATGTATGTGTGGATGAGAATATTGTAAAGATTTACATTTCAAGCAAGTGTGGGAATGTTGTAATAAATTATATTTAAATTTCTGTAATTTATTTCAATTCCTTACTATTTATTTATTTCTATTCAGATTGAGTTCTTGATGTAAAAGACGTTCTAGAAATAAGGTTGTCCTACCATAAGCCCTTGTTTATTATGGTGTAAGGTTGTCCTTAGAACTGAATTTGTATCAACCTCTTAATGCTTGTTTATTGAGATTAATTTAATTTCAGCATTATGAATTGATTTGTTATTGTAAGGCTATTTCTTTATTTTATTTCGCTGTATTTAATTTTAATTTGGCATAGTCCTATTCACCCCCCCTCTAGGACATATAGCTTGGCCATTTCAAGTGGTATCAGAGCCTAATAGCTCGCTCTTATTGCTTTTTATTTGGATTTATTTTTTGAGCTAACGATCTAAGCTATATAAAAAGATGTCAAATTTCGATAGCCTTTCAGTTACTAGGCCTCCACCATTTGATGGCTCTAACTATGCCTATTGGAATGCCAGAATGAGGATCTTCTTCAAATCAATGGATGAGAGTGTGTGGTAAGCCACAGTGACCGAATGGAAACCCCCTACCACTTAAGTGACTGGAACCGACGGTTCAAAAACAATGAGAGTGTCTCCTTATTATCATGGACTACACTTCAGAAAAGTGAGAGTAGTGCCAATGCTAAAGCACTAAATGCTATCACTTGCGCACTATCACTGGATGAGTTCAAAAGAATCATATCCTATGATACTACAAAGAAAGCCTGGGATATATTAGAAATGACACACGAGGGTACATCAATCGTTAAGAAATTTAAAGTCCAACTCCTCACAACTAAATTTGAAGAAATTCATATGGAGAAAAATGAAATGTTTATGGACTTTTACACTAGATTGAATGACATTGTAAACTCAATGTGGGGTCTTGGCAACAAAATCCCAAAAAGTAAATTGTGTGTAAAGATACTACGCTCACTTCCTGAACGGTTCAACTCAAAAGTAACCGCGATTCAGGAACTTCGTGATACGGATAATATGAGGGTAGAAGAACTAGTTGGTTCTTTACAAACCTATGAATTAAATTTTAAAGCTCCTAAAGGTAAATCTATCGCCTTAAAATCTTCTAATGGTATTTCTTAAGAAAACTCAGATTTATAAAATTCAGAAGATGATATGGCGCTTTTAACTAAAAAGTTTTACAAGATTTTCAAAAGTAAGAAAAGGGTCGATTTTCAAAAAACAAACGAAAAGAAACGATCTAAACCTAAGTCTAGAATTTGAAAGTCTTTGAAAGATAGTCAATGTTACAACTGTCAAGAATATGGGTATTTAGCAAACAAATGTCCTAAAAAGGACAAACCCAAGAAGAAGGGTATATTAGCTACTTGGGACGAATCATCAGATTCTGAAGCTTCTTCTGAATCAGAAGATTCTGAAATCGAGTCAGGCAATGAAGTAAAAGCCCTTATAACTCTAGCCAAGTTCACATTTTAGATCACGACGATTCAACTAGTGAAGAAAATTTACATAGTGATCATGAAAATGAAGAAGATCTTCAAGATGCTTATAATGCCTTATATAAGGAAAGTTATAAAATTGTTGTCAAGCTTAAACTTCAAAAAGAAAAGTTTTTGAAACTCAAAGAATGTTTTGAAACACTTGTTTTAGAAAAATCTCAAATTTCAGATTGCTTTGAAAAATTAAAATGTGATTTGGAATTCAAAACTTCCCTAATTGAAGATTTGAAATCTGAAAATGAGAAACTTAAAAATGAAGTATCTTCTCTTCTGAGTTTGAAGAACACATGGAGATATGCCCAAGGTGATCCAAAGTTTAAAAAATTATTATCCGGATCAAGAAAATATGGCGATCGATCCGGGTTGGGCTATGATAAGAATATACCTCATAAACAGAAGGATACTCCTCTCAAATTTGTGAAAGGAGAAGCCTCAAACTCAAAAGAGAAAAGTACTTATCGAGGTTTTTCTAAAAATACAAAAACTTTTCAAAAACCTAAAAGCAGCTATGTCAAATTCAAAAATCAGAACAAAAACCCGCTAGCTGAAAAGATAGTTGATTTACTCAAGGAGCTCTTAAAATCTAACTCGGTAGGTCATTCTTATAACTGCAATCAAAAGAAGACCAACTATACTCCTAAACCCAAAACAATTCTGAAATGGGTTCCTAAAGTTGCTTGCTTGGTTGCTCACACTACTTTTAAAGTAACAAGCCATTCAAAGTAGTACCTAGATAGTGGATGCTCCAGGCATATGACAGGTGACAAAGCTTTATTCACTGATCTTAAAGATATAACTGATGGGTTAGTCACATTTGATGATGGAAGCAATTGTAAGATTATTGGCAAAGGTACGGTTCAACTTTACAATCTTCCTTTATTCAAAGATGTTTTATATGTTGAGGGGCTAAAACACAACCTGTTAAGCATATCTCAAATATGCGATAAGAACCATAGTGTGAAATTTTCCAATCAAGGTTGTGAGATTATAAACAGAAAGGGTTTTGTAATATTAATTGGTCGCAGAACTTCTGAAAACTACTATATAGTAAGTGATGGTAGCTCATCTAACCAAAAGTGCTACATGGTCCATACCAATGAGACAGAACTTTGGCATAAATGACTTGGACATGTACACTATCAGAATTTATACAGATTGAGCAAAGGAGAACTAATTAAAGGTCTACCTAAATTACAAAAAGTAAAAAAAATATGTGGTGAATGCCAGTACTGTAAACAAACTAGGAGCTCTCATAAAAAGGTGAACTCCAATGCCACATCAAGACCACTCGAGCTTCTCCACATGGATCTTATAGGACCAACTAGAACGGAAAGTCGAGGTGGTAAAAAATACATCTTGGTTATCGTAGATGATTATACAAGATACACTTAGTTTTCATTCTTAAGAGACAAATCAGAAACCCTTGATGAAGTGAAAAAGATCATCAAACGGATCCAAACTGAAAAATGTTCTCAAGTTAGTACGATCCATAGTGATCATGGATCCGAATTTGAAAATAGTGGTTTTAAGAAATTTTGTAGTGATCAGGGAATATCGCATGATTCTCAGTGCCCAAAATACCACAACAAAATAGTATTGTGGAAAGAAAAAATCGAGTGCTTCAAGAAATGGGAAATGTTATGTTGAATAGTATGAAGCTCCCTAGAAATCTATGGGTTGAAGTAGTGAATACTGCCTGCTACATTATTAACCGTGTTTATACTTGTAAATCAAATAATAAAATGACTTATGAAATGTGGTTTGACAAAAAGCCTACTGTCAAATACTTTCATGTTTTTGGCAGCAAGTGCTACATTTTGCGTGACCATGAAAACTTGGGAAAGTTCGACACTAAAAGTGACGAAGAGACCTTTTTAAGATATTCTTTAAACAGTCGTGCTTATCGTGTATTGAACAACAGGACCGGTGTGATTTAAGAGTCAATTAATGTGGTCATTGATGATCACTTGAATACACCTGTCCCTAGTTCAGACAATGATGAAGTTCATGCAATTGAAAAACCAGATACTTCATCAAGTGAAATTAATTCTGAAATAAGGACTGTTAAAGATCATCCAACTACTCAAATTCTTAGAAACCCTCTCACTAGTGTGCGTACTCATAGACAATTAGAAGACATATGTAATTACATATGTTTTACATCCCAGATTGAACCGGTAAACGTAAAAGAAGCACTTTCTGATGAAAACTGGATAGTTGCGATGCAGGAAGAACTTAATCAATTTGTTCGTAATGATATCTGGTATCTTGTTCCTAGACCTAAAGATAAACACATAATTGGAACAAAGTGAATTTTCAAAAATAAGTCTGATGAACTGGGAAATATAATTCGAAACAAGACAAGACTGGTTGTATAAGGGTACACTCAAATTGAAGGCATCGATTACGATGAAACGTTTTCCCTAGTTGCTCACCTTGAATCAATTAGACTTTTTATATCCATCGCATGTGTTAGGAAGTTTAAAAATTTTCAAATAGATGTAAAGAGTGCCTTTTTAAATAACGATTTGCATGAAGAGGTATATGTTGAACAACCTACAGGGTTTGAAGATCCTAAGCTTACTAATCATGTATACCGCCTTAAAAAAACTCTCTATGGTTTGAAACAAGCTCCTAGAGCATGGTACGAAAAATTGACTAAGTTTTTACTGAGTCACAATTTTCAAATGGGTAGTGTCGATAAGACGCTCTTTGTTAAGAAGCATAACGATGATATTCTAAAGGTTCAGATTTATGTAGATGATATTATTTATGGATCAACGTGTACTAACATGACTGTTGAGTTTGCAGAGTTAATGAAATCTAAATTCAAAATGAGCATGGTTGGTGAATTAAATTATTTTTTAGGGTTGCAAGTAAAACAATAACCTGATGGAATTTTTATTTCACAAACTAAATATGCTTTGAACTTGGTTAAGAGGTTTGGATTTGAGAATGGTAAGAATTTTGATACACCTATGAGTGCAACTCTAAAACTTTCAAAAGACTCTACAGGTAAAGATGTAGATCCTAAATTGTATCGTAGCATGATAGGCAGTTTGCTTTACTTAACTGTTAGTAGACCTGATATTGCTTTAAGTGTTAAAATTTTTGCTAGATATCAGTCTAATCCTAAAGAATTTCACTTAACTGCTGTTAAGCGAATTATTAGATATGTCGCAAGTTCAGTTAATTTGGATCTTTGGTATCCTTTTGATACTAGTGTTCAATTGGCTGGGTATTCAGATGCTGACTGGGTTGATAATATCGATGACAGAAAATTAACCAGTGGTGGTTATTTTTACATTGAAAACTGTTTGGTTTCTTGGTTTAGCAAGAAGCAAAGTTCTATATCACTCTCAACTGCTGAGGCTGAATACATTGCAGCTGGAAATGCGTGCACTCAGCTGGTTTGGATGAAACGTATGTTGAGTGATTATGGTATCGCACAGGATTCAATGGTTTTATACTGTGATAATTCCAGTGCGATAAATATTTTAAAAAACCCAATCCAGCATTCACGTACTAAGCACATTGACATTAGATTTCATTATATTCGTGAATTAGTGGAAGAAAAAGTAATATACTTAGAATATATTCCTACTGAGACTCAACTTGCTAACATATTTACTAAACCGCTCGACAAAAGTAGGTTTAATAAATTGAAATTTGATCTTGGTATGTGGAATTTAAAATGATTGATTATGCATATCTGTAGCATAGTGTATATATATTAATATTTTAATAATTTATATTTCAAAATTTGATGAAAAATGCATATTTTTTTCTGGTACACGACCAGTCGAGGACGTGCTCGACCAGTCATGACACGACCAATTGAGGACGTCCGCCGATCAGTCGTGTAGTGCGTGATTGCCTTTATTTTAGAAAAAAAATTCTTCCTCTTCATTCTAACCCTCCTCACCAACGAGCCGAGCTACGACTAGTCGAACCCTTGTGTTCGATTCCTTCAGATTAAAGTATTTTTTCTTACTTTCTTGAAGAATCATAGTCTTTTTTCTTCAATTTCTTGATTGTTATTGTCTATTTCAACTCTTTCTTCAAGTTTTTTGAGTTTTCTACCTCATTTGCTGATTCTAGAGAAATTCATCTCTATTTTCTTGATATCTCTTGTATTTCTTTAAGAAAATGGACTCTAGAGGTAAAAAGAAAAATTCTAGAGGTGCTTCTTCTTCTAGATCAAATGTTATCATTAGACGCCATCTTAGGGCTCCTGAAGATGACCCACCCTATGTACGTGATCTACGTATGCGCAATGTGATTGTTGAAAAAGCCATTAATTTAGACCATATCGCTCCTTTTGGTCTCCTTCCTCTCCTTCAATCTGTAGGATGGAAAAACATTTTACGCTGGGGTGGGTCGGCATACCAGTCCATAGTGCAGGCTATGGTTACGTGCATTACTGAATTTTCTACTGAGCAACTGACTTTCTCTATTGCTACTAGAGAAGGGCCTTTTCCTATTGATCGACATTTAATTTCAGGCCTTATGGACATATCAGTAAATGATGATGGTATTCATCCTAGCACACTTGATAAGAAAGTGTATGAATCAGAAAAACATATTTTTACTAGAGCATTGTGTAACATGGATGCACAATGGAATGAAAATGGGAATGCCCTCGCGTCCAAATATTTGTTGCCTAGATTCAAAGTCTTACATCGTATCTTTATCTCTAATTTGTATCCCCGCTCTGGAAACAAGACTGAGTTGACTCTTCTTATAGTTCATATTTTGTACTCAATCGTTACTGGTGCTAATATTTGTTTGCCCTCTTTGATTTGTTACTCTATCATTCAATTCCGTATTCATCTTGGTCATAGTGATATTCCATTTGGGTATCTGATGAATGTGTTAGCCTCTAACATGCTAGTCGCTATGCCCGTTGGAGAGGCTTCTATCCAACACCTCATATTTGACAACTCCAACCTAAACAAAATGAAGTTGAAATTGGCTGATGGCCAAGTTGATGTTGGAGAAGGTTGAGCTGCTGCTGAAGCCGGGAATGATGAAGAGGGTGATGCTCTTCCTCCAGATGATATCAATATGGATGATATTTTTAATGAAATTGATTCTGACTCTGGGAATGATCCTGACTATGAGCCATCTGATTTTGGTGCACGTCTGAGTGTATTAGAGGAAAAGGTGGAGAATATGAATGTTGGCCATCATCTACAGTTTAAAAATATGCGCAAGTATTTTAGGGGCTTACAAAAATGCCTTCATCAAATTGATCCTACCATACCTGCTCTTTCTTCTGGATCAGATCGAGGATTTTACTTTTTGGTTTGTAATAACTATAAGACTTTGCTTTATCTCTGTTTGTGCGACTGAGTTTCTTTGACTTGACTTGATAACGTTTTATGATATGATATGTATTCTGACTCCTTTATTAATTATCCTGTTTTTGATTCTTCCTTTGTCATATTTTTGACAAAAAGGGAGCGAATTGTGGGATTGATTATGATTGGTACACATATGATGAATGGTAGGTGTACTACTCAGGGGGAGTTGGTAAACTTATAGGATGGTAAACTTACAGGATGTATTATGCTTGGTTATCTCATGACAACTGGTGCATGATTCTTTATTAATGCTTGTGATGCTTCTCTTATTGTATTTTGTGCATTGAACTATAGGAGTGTGTTTTGTCACAAATTTGACAAAGGGGAAGATTGTAAGTGCTATGGTTTGAATCCTCTTTGGTTGTCAAATTTTGTGTGTCAAAACCTCTATATGTGTCTTGTGTTTGTATCTAGTTAAATATGTTCGAGACACCACGTCAACACTTCAAGACAAGAAGATGAACTTCTCAAACTAGTTCAAGCTACAATATTGACGATATTAAAGAAGTATTCAAGTTGAAGACTCTAGCTCGAGTTCAAGTTCAAGACTCAAAGTTCACATATATTCAAGATCAAGACTCAAGCATAGTTAGGGAACTGAGCGCAACTCAAATTGACATTGACTTCAAAGCTTGTGAAGTATTCAAGCTACATCAAGAAGAACTCAAGCTTCGTAAAGTTCAAAGTCTAAGCAAATGAAGGTTTAATGTCCTTACTTATTGAGGTTTGATTGACCTTAGGTTGACCTTTAGAGTAGGTCACTTTGGATACATAATTCTTATATCTTTTACAAGTAGTTTTGGTCTGTTCTAAGACTAGTCATAGACCTTGTTTGACTAGTCCAAGCACTCGTTCGACCAGTCCAAGATATTTCAAGACTAGTCGTAGTTTTGTTACAAATTATCGAATTTTTTAAGTTCGGCTACGACCAGTCCTGGAGTCAGCTCGACCGATCGTGGGATGGTCTCGACTCGACCCTCAACTAGTCGTACAGCTTCGACTCAAACTCCAGCGACTAAATCAAGTGTCGCACGACCATTCGTGTAGGGGTCTTGACCGGTCGTGGACTGACTTTAACCAGTCGTGGACTGCTCACGACCGGTCATACAACGGTTTGATCCGATCACGCTTAAAAATTTAAAAATCTTTTTCTTCTTCGACTAGTCGTGGTGACCCTAGGACTAGTCGAAGATGAATTTCTGTAGCTATAAATAGCACACGAATTTTAGAGTTATTCATCAAAAATTAAGTGAATTTGAAGCTCTACTCTGAGATAAGTTTGTGTTTATTCTTAAGCTATATTGTGCATAATTCTATTTCCTTTTGTTAGCTTTTTATTATTTGATTTGATTCTATATTCCAATCTGATTTAAAATGAGGAAATATTATTTTCCTTTTTCTTGGAATTAAAATCAAATAGAGCTAGCCCAGTCTGATTTAATTTAAAATCAATTAGAACTTAGAACCATTATAAAGTGAGTATTGGACATTGAACTTTCATATTCAAACATCTACTCCAATTGGTTCTTTTGGTTGCTACAAGACGAGAAATTCAGGTATTTTACAATTCTGTAAAATTTTTATTCTTTTGATTTTGTTTGGGATTCGCTAGAAAAATTCCATTTGTATGGTTATCTGAGGAGAGCCAGAAAATTCAGAATAGTATGGGTTTTTGGATTGTGTAAGCTCAAGTTAAAAAGACATAATTGTGAAGGTTTTAGGTGAACCTGTGAAACCTATTTTAATAGTGAACGCTAATATCCCTGTGTGAGGATATTAGGAGTGGAGTAGCATTCTGTGTGGTTGTTGTGTAACAGTTGGTGTACACACAGGCGAACCACTATAACTCTTCGTCTTGTGGATTGAATATTTGCTTAATTTTTATATCTTTTATCATTCAGATTTGTGGAATGTATGTGTGGATGAGAATATTGTAAAGATTTACATTTCAAGCAAGTGTGGAAATGTTGTAATAAATTAGATTTAAATTTCTGCAATTTATTTCAATTCCTTACTATTTATTTATTTCTATTCAGATTGAGTTCTTGATTCAAAAGACGTTCTAGAAATAAGGTTATCCTACTATAAGCCCTTGTTTATTATGGTGTAAGGTTGTCCTTAGAACTGAATTTGTATCAACCTCTTAATGCTTGTTTATTGAGATTGATTTAATTTCAGCATTGTGAATTGATTTATTATTGTAAGGCTATTTCTTTATTTTATTTCGCTGTATTTAATTTTAATTTGACATAGTGCTATTCACCCCCCCGTCTAGGACATATATCTTGGCCATTTCAGATAGGCCCCTTGACCTTTGGGCCTACATTTACTACTTATTATGATGGGTTTATGAGCCATAATATGTAAGTAGTTGGGCCCTTGGTTGCCCACCAAAATAACCATTGTACTTAAGCCAAGTTATGAGGCCCAACTCACTTAAAATAAGTATAAGGATTGCCCTTATGGTTGGATTACTAGGCTACCCATTAGGCCCACCACAATATGTGGATTTATGACATTTATGGTTGGACCCAAACCTTGCTTGAGGGCCTCCCATATTGCCTATGTGTTGCGCTTGGTGTATAGCCCACTAGGCCATGGACCTTGTTTCATAAACGAGTAGTGGCGGGCTACCTTTTGGGACCCAGTTGAGGTTAGATGTCTTCCTTGGTGGCCCTAAGGTAGGCCCATGAATTGCTATGGGTGGTTTAAGGCCCACCATAGGCCCTCGTTAGGACCGCTTATTCATTTAGGCTTATATATCGCCCTTCTTAGCTTTGTGGGCTACCCCAAATATTGGGCACCCACTAGAGGATTGTTCCTTAAATTAATTGTCTAAGTACCGAGACTTGATTCCCTCCTTGGGAAGGAGGAGTAGTTCTAAGTCATCATCGTTGCATAGCGCATTCTAAGTTATCATCATCGTATGACGCATCGTCATGGCCCATATGCACCATGGTGTGTTTGAATTTCATTTGTGCGTGGTCATTGGGTTGATATGATAGAGGGATGGAGTTCCCCTCTTGTACATATTGAGTGCTTAGAGCTAGTGCATGATTGGTATGTATGACCCATGCATCTAGTATCGTATCTCATAGATATGACCGCCCTTGCTTCATTAGGGCCTTGCCTCCATAGGTATATTCGTGGATGGCTGTATGTGGACACTGAAAATATATTATTTGAGCATTTGGGGTGCATGGGATATCTGTGGGTGAAAGCCCCTAAACTTTCAAGGTACCTAAAGGACGTATCAACGCCATGACTGAGTGAAAATTATGAGCGTCGAGTGCCTTACATCATTAAGCTGCGTCTTCCACTGTCGTGTAGTCAGTTGAGATGGATGTGGCCTTATCCACCTGAGTGAGTGGGCATTGCTAGCCCGAGTTTGACCACCTCGTGAATAGGTCCACTACCATCGAGGCTTGTTGGTGATTGGTTGTCCATAGGTGGGTAGTGAGGTTTCCTATGCTCGTTTGGACCCCGGTGATATTCCTTATGATGGAACTATACTCAATATGTGGACTGGTTATGAGCATTAACATTACTTCGTATTGCATTGATATTAGTTGTATAAGCCTTATTGCATTGAATAGCCTTGGTATGACTTCCTGCATTCATGGCTTAGCATTAGTAAGGCTAGTGATATTGACATTGATCATGTTTCCTTTCTGCATCCCCTATTATTCTTCTACGCACCATCGTCACATACCTTCAAAATCATCTAAGATTTCTATAAGCTTATGCACGATTGATGCGTGTAGTAGATCCTAAGTTAGTGTCGTAACGGCAGAGCTTGGATAGGAGTTGAGTTGAGGACCCCAGTATTACAGATCTTTCCTTCTTTCTTCTGTTACCTTATGTATTTCCTTTCAGCCTTGTACTTGAAGTTCAAATTTATAATGGATTTTGTTGTGTGTTCCTTTGTTATTTCTGAGATTTACTTGCTGTGATCTTGGGTATGCTCTTTTTGGAATGGATGTATAATTTATAAAAATTCTCCTTGTAGGATCCCAGGATCGGAACCTGCTTCAGGAGCCGAGAATGGAGTATTACGGAGGCTGTTATAGTTGGAACTGGTTATCAGGTTCCTTGTAAGTCCAATCACCGAGTTGGGGCGTGACACAAGACCAGGAAAAATAAGACTTTCATGCCCTTGTCAGAGGGAGAGAAATATGGGCTAGGCTGGCTGACCGACTAGTTTGAGCTGGATGATGAGGAATCGTCTAGTTGGTCGCATCAAGTGTGGGAGAGTTATCTCATTAGATGTGATCTCCCGTATGGGGAAACGGTCGAGCAAGGTAAAAATGCCAAGGTCAGGGTCAAACAGTATTACCCCTTATTATTTGCTCAATAGTTTGGCCTTGTTCAGTGTATCCCCTGCCCCCTCACTCACAAGACTTGCAATCGGCCACCATACGGTCACTTCTTGGTGACTGACGCGAGCCTCTACTCATCTCTCCATTCTTCATTCTGTAAAGGGACGAATGATCTCAAGCTCCCCAGCTATCCTAACCTTCCTCAGGAAATGGATAACTTCCTTAAATGGTGAGAATGTCACTACGACAAGTTGTTGGGCGGCATGGATCCTACTGAGCTTGTCACCCAGTTCGTCTCACTGTTAGAAGCGAACAGTAAGAAGAGAGCAGCCGATTCATTGACCACCGCACCTACCAAGAAGACAAGCAAGCTGAAGACCAGATCAGCCGCTTCCTCTCCTCCTCAAGCTTTAACGACCAAGGCTGCTGTCCCAGTAAGCCAAGAGGTCATAATAAAAGGCCCTTCTGTTCCTGCACCTACTCCTCAACCTTCAACAATAAGGAAGATTTTAGACTTGGGAGCTCCGCCCAATCCACCCCCTAAGGTGCCAATTCTTTCTTTCTGGCACGTCAATCCTCTTAAACCTTCCCTAATAATAAAGGATAGACTGATCCAAGCATCCGTCGGGCCTCGACGGCCGTCAGTTACTTCTTTTGCTGAGGCCATATCTTCCTTCTAAACATACTTTGAAACCAAATACTGGCTTGGTCTCTCTATTGATGACTACTCAAAAGAGATTGAGGAAGGCTTAAAATATCATCAAGTGTCTCATTTTAATAAGTACTAGAATAAATGGAGGGGGGATAGAGAAATATTGAATAATCTTGATCTTCCCTTCGATGAGAGGTATCTCACCCCTTATCATCCTAATCTGCCACCATTCCCCACTCATACTTGACCGTTGACGATAGTAATAACAAATCCTCAGGTCATTAGAAATCGGCCCATCGTCTATGCCATCCGATCTGACTTAGGTGGAGATTTCTCGCTTATATACTTGTATGAAATTTCTACCTTTTACATTAATTGACTTTCCTTTCTGCTCATTTTGTAGTTACTCAAGAGCTAATGAATGCTGACAAATAGATAATTATGGCCTAACCACAACAACAGAAAACATCGGTGGTTGTTGATCCCATGATCACCGAAATTTTGATCGTTGATTTAGAGGCAACGGTTAGTGTTGAAGGTCTCCCTATTCGTAGTCTACCCATAGTTAGTAATCTTCCTACCAACTCAGAATATATGATCCAAATCCTCCGCAGTCTTTTTGCGTTAGTTAGTCCAAGCGTGGGCAGGGCACCTCCTCCACAACCATTGGTCAAGAAACTTCCACTCCAGCTAATGCTCCTCCCTGCAAGACCAACTTCCATAATGGTCAAGGAGATTTCTTCTTCAATTAAGCTTAAGGTCGCTACCGTCAATACAGTTATGGCTGAAGTAGTGGCAGAGGCCAAATAGACTGTAGTTGAGGCTGCAAAGACTGTCATGATCGAGATTGTAGAGACTACCCGAGTCGAGACTGTTGAGCTCAATTCTCATCCGCCATTTGATCCAAACCTCGCATTCGTGGATGATGCTCTTATCTTCAATAGAGAAGATCTTCCTCACATAGACGATATCATTTCTTTGTTTAAGAGAACCTTAACTGAAGAAATGACTATGGACGAGTCTCCCTCTACTTCAAGCAATCTACAAGATGTGAAGGCCAAACTCCTTGACCTCTTGCTGAAGGGTCTAATGGGGTCACTTGACACTGAGTCGGTCAACAAATTTAACTAATTGGTCGAATCATACCGTGCTCACTCCTAATTCGACCTTACTTTAGCCAACAAGGTATCAAGTCTCCAAGAGCTTCAAGGGTTGCTTAAAATGTACTATTACATTGGTGTTATTGTTGACTGTCTTGAGGCCAAACGATCCACGACCGAATCCTAGAGGGCCTCTGTACACATCATCACTCAAGAGTTCATGATCGACCTCCCAAGTCAATTAGGTGTCTAATTCTAAAGCTTGACTTGGTCCTTGTTAAGTAGTTTCTCTCATCTTAGGTGGGTGTTAACGAATGACCCTCTTTGGAAGAGATTGGAAACAACCAAATGCCAAAGCAAGTAAACACCACACCATCTTGGTTAGGCACAAATGTATTTGAGTTTATTCTAACTGGAGTATCAATGTTGATAGATTGTTCAGTAGAAGAACTCAGGTGTGCCTGAGGGTGATGAGAATGTCGTGATTGTCCTTACGCTTTGCAGCCTTATAGGGATCTAATCACAACCTTCTCATTGTGACTAGTATTTGCATAACATTTTCTACAAATTTGGATTTTTGATGAGATAGTCACCCCTAAACTTCGAGGCCTTATGGGGATTTGACCACTGCACTTGGATGGGGAATGTAATTTCCTTACTATGCGTTCACCCTATGATTTCCTGGAAGATTGGTTGGCTAAACTTATAGTTGCCTTCCGCTTTGCCACCTTACAAGGATTCAATTATTGTATTACAATCGTTAGGCTTGATAAATGTTATTGATTGGAGACACTTGAGTTGTTCTTTGCTATATAATTTTTAGACTTTAACACTTTGGTTGTAATAGACTTTCTATTGTTTTGAAAGAGATTATCCTAACTAAGATTGCCAAAATAGGCATGGAGCTCACATTTGAGGCGATGAGACTGACACTTGAAGTTTAGGCCAACCGCCTTATAACTGCATATGATTTTAAAAGAACTGAAAGACCGAATAAACCAAAACAAGTTTATCATTGCATCGGGTGCCGACCCCGAATTATGGAAGATTTGGTACTGTCTTGAATACTTTGTTTGTCACTTTTTTTTTATTTTTTTGGAAAAAAGTTTTTCTCTTTTGCTTGAAGGTTCCACTTAGGGATGGCCATCCATTGGAAATTTATGGCAAGATGTTTTTTCAAAAGTCTTTTCTTGAGACTGTATTTAAAAAAGGTTTATCTATTCACAGGATGGTGCTATATGTAATTATTTTATTTTATTTTTATTTTTATTGATCCAGCTTGTCATTTTGTGCAAGAGGGTTTTATTTTGGGCAATTGGTTACGTAGTCTCCAATCACTGGTCATTTCCAAACTTTTTAAGGTTTGGATTCTCAAACAGATAGGATGTAGTGAATTCCCAGCTATAGATATGATTTCAATTTGTAAAGGTAGACCTTGATACATGTTAGTGGGAATCAAATTCCTAATAACACATATAATTGTCTTTTAGTGGATGAGATTTGCCTGAATGACTTCATACAACCATACAATGCCACAGCTAACATCAACGAGGAACAAATTCCTGCCAGCAAAACCTGATTCTCCCACTTATGCTTAATTACCCAACTATCACAACGCTTGCGACTAGTCCGCCTCCTTTTATCCTCTTTTACTTAAATGGTAATAATGATTGCCCTTTTTTACTTCCATTCTCCCTTATCTTCTCCCATCTTCTCTCATCACCACTTTATTTTTCATACTCTCACATCTTCTCTCTTTTCTTCTATTTTCTTACTCTCTTTATCACCATCGAGCACCGCATTTTGCCCATTTTTCTTGGAGTTTTCTCCCAATTTTGCCATTTCTAACTTTTGGATTCATCCTCTTTACAATTGTAACATAATCTTACATTTTTAGCATTTTTCCTTTTCCATTTTTACCATGTGCCATGTTGTCTATTTTGAAAGTGAGTACTACTTGGGATGATCATCACCCTACCGGATGATTCACTACCTTAAAGTTGTAAAAGGCATTCCCATGCACACGTAGGAATTTGTTTTATTATCCCATGTAAAAGGCATTCCCATGTCCATGCTGTCCGTTTTGAAAGTGAGTACTCCGTAGGATGATCAATGCCCTACCGGATAATTCACGCCTTAAAGTTTTAAAAGGCATTCCTATTCACTACCTTAATGTGTCTTGCCTTAACAGGGATCACTTCCTCCTTGTCTTCAAGACAAGGATGGAACTGATCTCTTTCTACTCAGATAGCTCTTTACATGGCAAGATGTGCCTGACTAAGGTGGAAGCGTGGTCTCCGAACTTTGGGGTAGATAAAGAAGGGACCTGGATTCGACTTTATGGTATCCTGGCGCACTGGCTGGAATCAGTTTTCCTAGCTTTGGGCAATACATTTGGCAAGGTCATAGAAACTGATAGATGCTCGCTTCTTGGGCTGGTTCAAATCGTAGCGAGAATTAAGATGACGGTATCTCCGGGCTTAGACCCCTATCGGTAGCTAAAAGTGGATGGGAAGACTTTTCTTGTGTGGCTAGTCCTAGAATTGCTAGAAGAGATTTACTCGGCAGAAGAGAAGAAGAAACGCCCCAGTAAGCAATTTCTGAAGTCCAAAAGGCAGTGGGTGGAACAAGCCTTCCACCACCTCGATCTGCCCTGGCACATGGACCAAACTCCCCAGGAACCAGCTCCCCCAGTGACCCTTCCCCTACCCGCAGCTGAAGCTGTTCCCCAGAACCCCTTATGTGAATCTGGAACAGATCAGGTCACCACCAGGATCCTTACAGGGGTAACAGGGAACGAGTATACCATAGCTATCCACTCAATTCCTATAAACTGGCCGATCCTACCTCGCCTATCCCCATCTTCCCAAGTGGCCCCAACCCATCGCTCTCCTGAAGATCCTCCTTAGAACCTTTAGATTGAAGCAGGGTTAGCAAAGATTCCTGTCTCAGCTACAAGGGATGAGGACATTGCCAAGATCCCTATCTCAGCAAGCAAAGATTCCTGTCTCAGCTACAAGGGATGAGGACATTGCCAAGATCCCTATCTCAGCAACACAGATCGAGATTTATCCTCTTGCTCTTGATTTCCTTCGTTTGCTTCCAGCGCCCTCAATCCATATTCAGGCCCAATGCCAAGTTCCTGTTCCCCGAGCTTTTTCCTATGATTAGTTGTAACACCCCACATTTTTTGCCAACCTGGGATTAGATGTCCTTAGGCAATGGGTCAACCAAAACACCTGGGTAACCGCTCAGAACCCAATTCCAAAGCCAAAGAAATCACTTAGGATTAATTCCTTTAGAAATTAAGAGAAAGTTAGCTATCGCAACGCTAGAGTAGCTGTGAAATCGTCCCTGATCACTTTAAATACATTCTACAAGACCCAAAACTTGTAGAATTGTTGATGCTACGTTACCCTAAAATTCAAGATCAAACTCTAAACCGGTTTGTTCTCGAGAACCCTTTGAAACTTTGTATTGAATTTAGACCATGCGTCGAAAGTCCGATACCTATAATCTTAGACCGTTATGACCGCTTGGCTGGACTTGACAATCATTTTGAAAATCAAGCCCAACCGACGTTCAGAGGCTATTTCATTGAGCCTAGAGTGAAGAGAGTGAGAAAAGGGTTAGATTTGAAAATTTTAATTCAAATCAGGCACGTGACTTGGCGCGTTATTATTAAGCGTTCTGATCGTCAGAATTCAACCAAATTACACCCTCGGATCAGGACAAATTTCTCTTTCATATTGTGAGACTTGTAGACCTGATCTATGTGCGATGACTGCTGAACTGAAACTGGACCGCCACGTGCGATCTACGAACTCTACCGAACTGAAAACTGGGTGTGAGCAACATCCAGTGACCATGAGCTTAAGTCCGATTGCGTTCGGCCAGGGGACCTCCCGAAACGCTCTTTTGGATCGAAATAGCTCCGATTTGGTTATACCTCAAGTGAACTTTGTTCCTAAGCCTAATTTGGAAAGGTTTTAGCTTATATAAGGGTTTGAAACCCTCACTTATCTCACCCATCCGAATTTGCTAGAAACCCTAGCTAGAGAGAGAGAAAAAGTGAGAGATTGTGAGAGAGTGTGGGAGAGATCTTCCCGCTACTTGCTGCAGCTGTTGCACGTGGTAAAGCAACGCATCCCAATCACTTTGCCGGTGATTCCAACGCATTTCTAGGTAAGGAAAAACCCTAAATACTTGCTGATTTAGGATCCTTTCGATTCCATAGCAAAGTAGCTTACGTATCTTGTGTATTAGGTTGCCTGTATGCCGTTGACGAAGCATATACGCTCCGTTCGAAACGATACACATCTAAAGCGAAAGGTGCGGATTTTAGACGCTTTGATTGGCTGATTTCAACGCTTTCAATGTCGTTTAATAGTAGATTATCGATGGCAACGCCGTTTGACATTTACAACATGCTGTCCGTTTTCTGTTTCGTAAATGTACGGGAAATATGAGATTTAGGGCATTTTAGTCATTTGCAGGAAATACTGTATACATGCATATTTTACGAAAATGGTTGCCATGGCTATTTGTTGCATTAGGATATTAGGAATGCGTGCATAATTGGTTTGGCGAAGAGATTCGCCCAAATGCGCACTTTGAGTCGACATACACTATGTAGACTTAAGTGTGTAAACTAAGTGTTTGTATAAATGTTTGTATTAGTATGTATTGAGTATATGGTGTTGTGAAATAGTTTTGAGATTGAATTCTCAAGTAATATGCTGATGTAAATGATTTCCATCATGTTGGTAATATGTATGGATTACATTGTATGTATGAAATGCATGTGTTGAATGAATTGCTTAAGTTGTATGTTATAACATGTGATAACATGCTTGTATTGTTGTATTGCATTTCAATTACTCTCACATGATTATTGATGCTGATTTACAAATGTTTGGGACTATGATTAGTCCAGGCAGTTGGTAACGGAGTATATTTGTGGTTGACTTATATTTTCCACGAAGGATGCGTCGATGAACGCGAGTCGTGTTTGGAGTTGGCGGCAGTGGTTAGGCCACACGAAGTGTTTTACGCACTTCATGTCGTTCGACTTGCGATGCGTCCGTACTAGTCGAGCCCGTCAAGTAACCCGACTGGCCGTTGATTGTTCACCCTGTATGAATCATAACTGCTTGAACCTAAGGTACTAAACTTACCATTGGAAACCTTGTTAACCATGGTACCTTGATCCATAAAAACTTATGAGCCGGGCATGGTGGTATGGGATACCGTGGTCGAGATGTCAGCCTATGTTGGGGCCACAAACCTCCCCGTAGTGACCAGTGAGCACCTTACTCTGAGCAGATTATGGTGGTATGTGACACTATATTCTTACTGTCGGCCTACACTGATTGGTGACGAGCCCTTTGTAGTGACCTTGAGTTTATCCTGACACCGCATGGGGGCGACGAGTCCTGATGTAGTCTTAAGGATAATTAGGCCTGTATTGATAAGGTGATGGGGGAGCGGTGCAACGAGTGCAAGCAACAGCCCTGGCAGCCCTTGCAGCGACCTACAAATGTAACATCGTATGTGATTTTTAGGAGTGACGACCCTAGAAAGGATCTGTGTTGGGTTGATATAAGGGAAGTACCTTAGTTTCCCAATACTGCTGTATGAAAAGGAATAATAACAACTTGATAATCATATCCACATCACATTACATGTGCCTGGAAGATGTGGAGCACTGACCGGTACGCAAGCATGCCGTGGACGCAGATGGTGCCGTATGAGGGAGAATGTCGGTGAGGGCATCCATCATATCATGTCATATTGCATTAACAACAGTATCTAGGAATGGGTGATTGATTACTTTATTATTATCGCATGATTGATTTGAGACCATGCTAATCTTTGCTCTATTATTCCACTGAGTTGATCACTCACTCCCACGTTACGGGATGGTGTTTCTGGACACCCACCAGTCCCTATTTTAGTTGCAGATGATGGCGCTGCTTGTGAAGCGGAGCTGGACTTGATGATGATGAGGAGGATCCCTCCTTTATGGGTGATCTGATCAACGGGATTACAGGGAGGTTGATTAGATGCCTTGACACTTATCATTTTATATTTTTGAAGCACTCATGTATATTCTTTTCTTTCCACTTTTGGAGTATACATATATTTAATTAACCTGGTAACATGTTCACACTCTGGAGACTTACAATCAATTATATATTTTATGTATTTATCACAGTCTTCCGCTTGCTAATTTAACTGTCTCTGGAGTATGAAATGCTGTTTTGGCTTAGTCTCAATCTTTTTTAATGCCATTCTAAAGACAACATGCATTTATCATTATCTATGTTGCATAAGTGACGTTCCGGAACTCGGGAGTTGGGTTTCTAACCGACCCCCGATTTTCGGGATGTTACATTAGTCGACTCCGACTCAAGATCCTAGAAGCCCCTCTCCTTAGAGACAATTCAAGAAGGCTCTTTCAGAAGGATACAATCCCCTTAAGCTTGGAGACATATTTGAGGAAGACGAGGAAGACTCCCAGGTAGCCACATGGAATTCTTACTCTTCCCCTACTGTCATCAGAAGTGAGCCCAGTGAAGGAGGCAATCTAGCAATAGATCTCTCGCTTATTTCATCCCGGCTTCCCTCTCCCCATCTAACAGAGATGCTAGAATTAGTGTATCGTCTGCTCGATCCCAGAATCCTCTCAAGTTCCCAGATCTTGTGCCCTCTATCCAGTAGCGTCTAGTAGAAATAACCTTATTTCCTCTAGTCCTCATGGCCCCAACTCAGCTCAAGCTCCTACTGAGCTCCCACACAGCTTGCCAGGTGAAGACACAGCTCTTCTAGATCATCAGTTGCAGGGAGACTATGCTAAGGATCCAACCAACATCCAAACCTGTCCCCTATCATCTCCTAATAAGGCCAAACCTTCGGTTCTCCGGCTTAAGAAGAATTTAGTGGCCAAAGCTGATTTTAGTAACGCAGATTAGTATGACAGGCTTAAAAGTTTGAAGTGGCGGGGCGAGAAACTAATTAAGTACTCCGATGGATAATATTCTAATTTGGAATGCCCGTGGGTGGGCAATACTCCCACCATTCGTACATTAAAAAGTATTTCCAAACAATTCCACCCAGCCATCATTGCTATCCTTGAACCGATCTTCAGGAGGATAAATGGGTTAAGATTGGCCTAAAGTTGGGCCTCCACTCCTCAATCTCCAATGGGGCCCAAGGTGGTAAAATCTGGATCTTCTTTGCTCCTTCAATTACAGTTAATGTCGCGGCCTCCTCCAATTAGATGATTTCTCTTTCGATTGGCCTCCATGGCAGTGATGATAGGGTTAGATTATCATTTGTGTATGTTAAGTGCTCCAAAGTCATGAGAAGAGACCTCTGGGAGGAACTAGTTACCCTAGCCCTCTGGGAGGAACTAGCTACCCTGGACTAGGGTATCTCCTCCCCGTGGGCTATTTGTGGCGATTATAATGTTGTCTTATCCCCATATGAAAGGCTTGGGGCCACCACTTTTGATTTAAATAGTGCAGCTGAATTTGCAGATGGTTTAGATAGAGCGGGGATCCAAGACGCTCTCTTCTTGGGAAACAAATCACATGGAGCAGTAGTCAAAGGGGTCAGCCTCGCGTTTGGGCGAGACTCGATAGAATCTGTTCTAATGACCAATGGTTCCAAGCTTTTCTAGATTTTTTGGTTAAACACCTCTTATTCGGCAACTCGGACCATGCTCCTTTGCTCATTTCCTTCCTTAGTCCCCGTCCTTCAGCCCCTAAACCTTTTAGGTTCCAACGCATGTGGACTATGCATGAGGACTATAAGGATCTAATAGATAGTACCTGGGCCAACTACTCTCCTGGGAATCTGATTCAGGCTCTGATTGGAAAGTTGAAAGAACTAAAGTGGCTCTTAAAATCTAGAATAAAGAGGTCTTTGGAGACCTATTCTTGAATCTGAAATTGGCCGAAGAGGAGCTGCTCTCAACAGAAATTGCTACTTAAGGTACTGCTGACCCTCTCTACCTTTAAACTCTCCAAGCTACTAGAGATAAGCTATTACACCTTGAACTCTGTGAAGAAATCTACTGGAAGCAAAAGTCTGAAAACTAGTGGCTTAAGGAAGGGGATAGGAACACCAAATTCTTTCATGCCAGCATCTCAACAAAGCTCAGGAGGGCTAGGATTTAGGAAATTGTGAAGGAAGACAGAGAGGTTATCACGGACGACGTCGAAATTAAGAATGCAGCAGGAGGAGTAGGCAATCTCTTTCTTTCAAAACCTAATGCAGGAGGAGCAGGTATCTTAAGTGGGATACCTTCTTCAGGCCATTCCCCATTTGGTGTCTCAAGAGCATAATAGGGATCTTCTCATGGAGCTGACGATGGATGAGGTCCGTGAGGCAACGATGGCCATTCCACTGGATGGAGCCCCAAGTTCAGATGACTTCTTTGGAGCCTTCTTCCAAGAGAGTTGGGATATGATTTGTAATGACATCCTTGAAGTGACGAAATTCTTCTTTAAGGGAGTTGACCTCCCTAGGAGTCTCATGTCTTACCTCATCTGCCTTTCCCAAGATAAGCTCTCCCAAATCTTTTGTTGATTTTAAACCGATCTTTTTGTGTATCTGTCTTTATAAAATCTTCTCTAAAGTTATCGTTGCAAGATTAGGGAAGATTCTTCCTCATATCATCTCACCCGAGCAAGGAGCTTTTGTGCAGGGTAGATCTATTGCTGAAAATTGTGCGCTTGTATAAGAAATCTTTTATGACATCAACAGGAAAACTAGAGGAGGGAACATTCTACTGAAATTGGACATGGAGAAGGCATATGACAGACTTGACTGGTCTTTTCTTAAGCAGGTGCTCACCAAATTTGGGTTTGGGAGGGAGTGGATCACATTGGTAGAAAGATGTTGGTCCAACTCCTGGTTCTGGATCCTCATCAATGGCGAATCTGCGTGCTTCTTTAAATCATCAAGAGGTCTTTGCCATGGAGATCAGATCTCTCCAAACCTATTCATTCTCGCTATAGAAGTCCTATGACGGATGATGGTTAGAGGTTTCACGCAGTCGTTCAAGATTTCCAAAAGCTGCCCCCTAGTTTCCCATCTCCTGTTCATTGATGATACCATTCTCTTTGCTAATGGTAGCAGGAAGTCCCTTAGAGTTATCTCTACTTTCCTCAAGGAGTATGAAAGCGCCTCGGGGCAGAAAATCAATAGTTAGAAGAGCTTCTTCATTCCTCCTATGTCCCAATCTGAAGCTAGATATAGAGCGATAGCCTCCATCCTGGGATTTCGTAAAGCTGAGGCTCCTTTCACATACCTTAGGGTCCCCATTTTTAGAGGCAGAACTAAGAAGGCTTACTTCCTCAGTCTGATCGATAGAATTCAAAAGAGAATAGAGGGATGGAAGAATTGAATTCTCTCTCAAGTGGGAAGGTTTACGTTGGTGAACCATGTTCTCGCCAGTATGCCTATCCATATGTTGGCTGCTCTGGTCATTCCTGCGTGTGTGCTCAACAGCCTTCAAGGACACTTTTAAGACTTCTTCTGCGGGTATGACGGGAACAAGAAGAAGCTCCACTAGGTGTATTGGAAGACTTTAGCCCTACCTTTAACTGAAAATGGTCTGAACTTGAGGCCCCAGAAATCAGTCATGGAAGCCTTTAAAATGAAACTCGCCTGGGCCGTTAGCGATAGAGACTCAGGGAATTGCTGGAGCTCTTTCATGAAGGCCAAATATGTTGTGGACTTCATAGTTGATAATGGTCGAACCTGTTATATCTTGGCCTCCCCTCTTTGGAAACAAGTATGTAAAGTCATCCCGAAAGTGGAAGATCTCTCGCGCTAGATTGTGGGGGCAAGGAAATATCAACTTTTGGGACAACAACTGGTTGGGCCTTGGCCATTTACATGACTTCAGGCCACTGCCGCCCCTTGCTGCCCTATAGAACCTTCAAGTTAGGGATGTGATTGGCCTAAGGGGCTGAAAATCTCCCACAGAGGTGGCATCCCTCCTTATGCAGTACATCATAAATCACATCATAGACATAGGGGTATGCACATTCTCTTATGAGGACACATGGATCTGGCAGAGCTCAAATAATGGTAAATTCTTAGTTGGCCAAGCTTGGAACTCTATCAGGCCAAGATATGACAAGAAAGAATAGGTTATTTGGGTTTGACATCCCAAACTTCCTCATAAAATATTCCTACTCTCTTAGAAAATTTTGAATCAAGCAATCCCAGTGGATGGTGCTGTCCAAAGGAAAGGTGTTGTTGAGGGTCAAATATTACATATTGGACCCCATCTATTTCTTGGTTTTATGAACATGATAATGCTTAATGTTGATAATGCTTAACGTTTTATTTTAATCATGTTTGTGTTGTAAGGTAAATTCAAGAGCAAGGATTGAAAAAGATGCTAAAAGCATGAATTTAACACTCAAGAATCATCAAAGTCAAGATTGGATCTGATGAAATCAAGAATGAAGAATGCACACACTGAAGATCTAAGAAAATCAAGTCAAGAATGAAGAAAATTGTAGTTTTGAAATGAATTTGCGTGATCCTCGACTAGTCCTGGCTTCGACTCGACTAGTCCTACGTACGCTCGACCACTCTTAGACTCTATTCGAACAGTCCTTGTCACGCCCTAAATCTGGAAATTGGATTCACTGGAATCTCGGTCACCAAATCCGGTGCCGACAGCCTCCGTAGTATCCCATTCTCGGCTCCTAGCGTCTATACACCAAATTTCGATCCTGAGACCTTACAAGGAGAATTTTCCAATGTACACTTAACTCATAATAAGCATAACCACAAGTATACCCAAATCACAAAGGCAACATCATCATCACATATCCACTAATATAAACATTTGAATATAATGCTGAAAGGGAATATATATGTCAAAAATCAAAGCTCCAGAAGACTGCTGCATGCTTCATGCTCAACGCTGCTGCAACCTAACGCCACCTGCACACATCTATCGTGCATAAGCTTATAGAAAGCTTAGTGGGTGGTGGAAGTGTGTGCACAAGGTAAGTACCAAGTATTCAATACAATGTCATAATCATACAATATCAGAATTTTGGCAAGATCATGAATAATACGATATTAGAGTAAACGGAAATACTACAAGTCTATAAATAATACAATATCAGAGTGCACCATACAAATCAGCTATGTAAATGAGGATTCATAGAGAGCTAAATATCAAATGCTGAGGATATGATGCAATGTGTAAATCCTGCTAAGTCCGTCTAGACCATATAGGTGCAGAAACATAGCAGTCCAAAATGCCATATGCCTGCGGATGTAATGCAATATGCGATGCGAATGAAATGACCAAGTTGGAGTATAAAGTCAGGATGATAGTATGGAGTATCGTAGGCTATGGGGTCTACCATAAGGGACTTCTACCCAAACTAGACCTAAATTTGGATAGCCAGACATAATGTGGTAAACTCCTGATCTCAGGTTAGTTGTGTGCCCAAACCGAAACCTGACCATTGCGAAGGTATAAGTAACAAATAGTTGCACACCACCAGCCTGAGTGGATAGTGAATGAATGAATGAATGGGTATGCAACTCCTGCTCAATAAGTCTACATATCAGTACGATTCCTCTTTGGGATCATCACTGGGATTTAGTATACTTCAAGTGGCACTGCCCCTCTCCCAGCGGCATAGTCCAAGTGAGCATAAGAAACCTCACTATCCGCCTGGCCAATGGTCTGCCAATACCTATCCGGCATATCGATAGCGGATCCATTCACGAGCTGGTCAAACTCAGCCTAGCAATGTCCCTTACTTTAGGGCAGGTAAGGCCACACCCCCTCCAAACCGACTACGACACAGTGAGAGATGCGACCTCCTGGTATTCAGCGCTCATGCGCTCATATATATTCACTTGGTCTCGATGTTGGGGCGTCCTTTGGTACCAAGAGGGTTTAAGAATTTTCACCTAGGGCCATCTATGGCAGCTCGATGCTAGTAACAGATTTCTGGTGTCCCATCTGGCCATCCACGATATGCCTGTAGAGGCTACAACCCTAATGTCGCTAGGGCGTGCAGTAATCACAACTCACAGTGCAAGATGTATGAGTCATATAATCCAGTCATGCATCAATCCTGCACATTCTATGCACTCATGGGAGACAATCTCCGCCTATCAGGGAGTCTCATGACAATTGGCACTATAACATATGCAATGTTCAATCACATCTCATAACAAACATGCAGATGATGCGTATAGGCATGTATCATGATGCTATGCTGTCACATACTCATAATCGGTATCAATAACTGTAATCGACAATCGACCTCGACAATGTGGACATTTAACCAACATTGCCCTCAAGGAATGACCCATATAGAGCTTAACATACAATGGACCCATGGCCTTACACAAGGGCCAAATGTATAATACCATGGGCCTAATCATACATCACAATGGGCTCCATATCCTGGCCCTTAAATGCACTAGAATGGGCCTCGTACAATCATAATGGGCCGTGTCACATGCGCCTAATACACATCACATGAGCCTATATACATCGGATGCGCCACATCCTGTCACGTCCCAAACTCGAAAACCGGGCTCACAAAATTCTCGATCGCCGAATCCGGCGCCGAAAGCCTCCGTAGAACCCCATTCTCGGCTCCTAGCTCCCATTCGCCAGGTTCCGATCCTGAGATGCTACGAGGAGGATTTTCAACGTCAGTTTGATTCGTAATAAGCATAACCAATGACATAACCCACAAACAACAACCAAGAACTCCATTACATTTTCACTATGATCAAAAACTTTACAAGTACAATGAGCATAAAGGAAAATACAATGGTAAAGAATAAAAACTCTAAAAATGATCTGTAACGTGCTCCTGCCTCAGCGCTGCTGCGAACCAACGTCACCTTCACGCAACAGTCGTGCATAAGCTTATAGAAAGCTTAGAGGGTGGTGAAAGTGTGTGCGCAAGGTAGTAATATGAATATATAATGTCAGAGTAATGCGGAATATGCAGATGGATCCATAATATCATGAGCCGTACCAAGGCTATGCGATGCAAGACATGAATGGTATTGGCCATCCCAAGGCCATGCGATGTGCAATGCAACTCAAGCATACAGATCCTCATCTATGTCCACACATCAATACAGCTCAAATATGGGATATCACCGGGGTCTAGTACACTTTAAACCAGATTGCCGCCACATCGCGTGCAATAAGGTAAGTGAAAAAGACTTCACTATCCGTCTACCAACATCGGGCGTGACTCGTCGATAGCGGACCCATTCCTCGAGTTGGTCAGACTCAGCCTAGCATTGCCCCCTACTCTCGGGTGGGTAAGGCCGCACCCCCTTCCAACTGACCACGACATAGTGGAGAGCGCAACCGTCTGGTAATAGGCACTTAACGCTCATCTACCCACTCGGTCTAGACATTGGAGCAACCTCTTGGTACCATAAGGGTTTAGAGACTTTCACCCAAGGATATCTATAGCCTCTGACATCTCCTGCACAAGCTCGGGACCTAGGAGACGATGCTCTCCAACCTCGGTCCAACAACTCAGTGATCTGCATGGTCTGCCATATAGTGCCTCAAAAGGAGCTATACCGATGGTCGCTTGATAGCTATTATTGTACGCGAACTCAGCCAATCACAAATGCTCATCCCAGCTACCGCTGAAATCAAGCGCATAGGCCCGAAGCATATCCTAAAGGATTTGGTTGACCCTCTCGGTCTGGCCATCGGTCTGCTGATGGTACGTGGTGCTGAGCTACAAATCAGTCCCCATCGCACGTTGGAAGCTCCCCTAAAACTAAGACGTGAACCTCGAGTCTCGGTCAGAAACGATCGAGACTGGAACGCCATGCAGCCTCACAACCTCTTCAATAAATAATCTTGTAAGCCGGTCCATAGACCAAGTCGCACGCATCGCAAGGAAATGTGCCGACTTCGTCAGACGATCCACAACAACCCAAATGGCGTCATGACCGCGCTGAGTCCTCGGCAAACTCATAATGAAATCAGTCAACACGTGCTCCCACTTCCACATCGGGATGCTCAAAGGCTGCAATAGACCAGGAGGTCTCTGATGATCGGCCTTGACACGCTGGCACGTGTCACACTCGGCTACAAAACTGGCGAGCTGGCGCTTCATCCCCGTCCAAAAATACTGTCGCCTCATATCACGGTACATCTTCGTCGAGCCCGGGTGGATAGAAAACCGCGATCGATGTGCCTCGGTCATAAGATCTCTACGTAACTCTAGAATATCCGGGACACATAATCGGCCTCTGAAACGAAGTCCACCGTCTGTACCAATCTGCCAATCTGCCTGACCCTCAGATGCCACCTCAGCCATATAACTCTGTAACAACTCATCAGTCTGCTGAGCCTCGATCACCCTAGTGACAAGAGAGGGTTGAATCGACAAGTTCGATAACTGAACGATAGAAGATTGCAGGCCGAACGTAAAGTCATACGCTGCAATATCCTCAAGCATCCGCCACTCCTGAATCATCATATGCGCCACTAGGCCTCGTGGTTGACGGCTGAGGGCATCTGCCACCACGTTCGCCTTGCCCGGGTGGTACTGGAGATCAAAATCATAGTCTTTCAGGAGCTTCATCCAGCGCCTCTGTCTCATATTCAACTCAGACTGCGAGAAGAGGTACTTCAAGCTCTTGTGATCAGAGAAGAGCTCGAACCTGACCCCATAAAGATAGTGCCTCCACACCTTCAGTGCAAAGACAACTGCAGCCAGCTCTAAGTCATGCCTAGGATAGTTCAGCTCATGGCCCTTGAGCTGACGAGACGCAAAGGCCTCTGGTCTCCCGTGCTGCATCAGGACAACACCCAAACCGATATGTGAGGCATCAGTGAATACAATAAATCCGTCACTCCTAGAGGGAAGAGTGAGGACAGGAGCGGACGTCAGGCGGTCCTTCAACTCCGTAAATGTTCGCTCGCAGGTGTCACTCTAAATAAACTCTGCGCCCTTCCGAGTCAACCTGGTCAGCGAGGCTGTAATACGAGAAAAACCCTCAATGAAACGTCGGTAATAGCCCACCAAACCAAGGAAACTACGGATCTCAGTCGCAGTCGTGGGCTGGCCCCACTGACGCACTGCCTCGACCTTCGAGGGGTCCACTGCGACACTCTCCCTTGTCACCACGTGACCGAAGAACTTCACCTCCTCCTGCCAGAACTCACACTTCTCCAGCTTCGCATACAGCTGGTGTGCGCGGAGGGTCTGCAAAGTAATCTCTAAATGCTGCTCTTGCTCCTTACGGGTCCTCGAATAGATCAGAATGTCATCGATGAAGACTACAACAAACTGATCCAGATATGGGCGAAAGACCTCGTTCATCAGTTGCATGAAGACTGCGGGTGCATTGGTCAGTCCAAAGGATATGACCTGAAACTCAAAATGACCGTAACGTGTCCTGAATGCCGTCTTCGAAATGTCCTCATCTCGGACCCGAATCTGATGATAACCGGAACGCAGGTTGATCTTCGAAAAGAACTGTGCACCCTGCAACTGATCGAACAAATCATTAATCCTCGGGAGCAGGTACTTGTTCTTGATCGTGACTTTGTTGAGCTTGCGATAGTCAACGCAAAGCCTCAACGAACCATCCTTCTTCTTCACAAAGAGTACTGGTGCTCCCCACGGAGAACTGCTCGGACGAATAAAGCCCAACTCACGTAACTCGTCCAACTGCTTCTGCAGTTCCCGTAACTCCAACGGTGCCATTCGATACGGGGCCTTCGAAATAGGCACGGTACCAGGCACGAGATCAATCTGAAACTCGGTGAGTCGGCGAGGCGGTAATCCCGGAATCTCCTGGAACACATCGGGAAAATCGTAAACCACGGGCAAATGGTCGATGCAGGCAACAACAGGCTCCTCTATGGCGCAGGACATCAAACAAGACATCCGCTCTCCTCTAGGCTCAACAACGAACTGGAACTGTGGCATGCCGGGTATACAAAACGTGACGGTCCTCGCGGCGCAGTCCAATATGGCATAGTACTCGACGAGCCAATCCATGCCTAGGATGACGTCAAACTCGGACATCGGCAAAGCAAACAAATCGGCAGGCAGAAAGGTATCCCTAACCAGAACGGGACAAGACGAGCAAAATTGGCCTAACACTGTAGTCTTCCCCAAGGGAGTCGATACTGATAGGCTCTGTCACCAGAAGACTCCAACGGTAATCTAGTCGATCGGCAGAAGCTCTCGGCCACAAAAGAGTGCGATGCACCGGAATCAAACAGCACATGTGCAATGCATGCAGAGACTGGAAGTATACCCTCAACGACTCCTCCATATGACTGCAGATCCTGCTGAGCCGCATAGAATCTAGCCTGAGCTGGCTGGGGAGGTGCCTGTTCCCTCTGAATGTGCTGCTGCTGCTGTTGCGGTCATTGAGGTGGTCGAAACTGCTGCCTCTGCTGCTGTGGCCTCTGAGGCTGGTGATGATGCTGATGCTGCTGCTGAGGTGGCCTCGGTGGTGGAGGCTGCTGTCGCTGCTACTGTGAGGGTCTTTGCTACTGCAGTGGAGGCTGCTGGGGAGCCCTTTGCTGGTGTGGACCTCTCTGCTGCTGCTAGGGGCTGGGACACTCCCATGAACGGTGTCCAGTCGCACCGCACCTGAAGCAAGTGCCGGTGAACTGCCTCTGAGGTGGTGGTGGAGGTGATGCTGGTGCTGATGGTGCACGGAAGGCTGGGCGACCTGTACGCCTCTGCTGCTGTGGTCGACGCTGCTGGAAATCACTGGAAGAAGCCTGCCTCTTTCGGTCTCTCCTCTGACCACGATCAGACTGAGAACCGGCCCACTCAGTTTCATAAATCTGAGCTCTCCGCACCACTGCCTGAAAAGTAGGGAGCTCATGCCCAATAACATGACCTCGAAGGCCGTAACGTAAGCCGTGCTCGAAACGGCGGGCCTTCCGCCCCTCGTCATCAACCATATACGGTGTAAATCTTGATAGTGCCACAAAACGGGCCGCGTACTGCGCCACAGTCATGTCTCCCTGCACCAGAGTCTCGAACTCTAAAGCTCACTGACGACGGATATGGTCGGGGAAGTACTGCTCCTCGAATCGGTCAATAAAGTCCTCCCATGTCCAGACATACTCAGGTCCGGCAACACGGGTAACAGAGGTCCACCAATGCTCGACCTCACCCTAGAAGAGAAATACTGCTAACCGGACTCGCTGCTCGGTCGTACATGATATGGTATCAAAAATCTTCTCCACATCGGAGCGCCATCTCTCTGCTGCAGTCGGATCTGGCTCGCCCTGGAAACGTGGAGAATCAAGCCGTCTGAACTCACGAAGTAAGGCGCTCGAGCACTCCTGCTCTGCTTGAGCTGGTGAAACAATTGGGCACCTGCCCTGTCCCTGGAGTGCGGCTGTCACAACTTATAACATCTGCTGTAACTGAGAGGCACTCACAGGCACAGTCGGCTCCGCATTAGCCTCAGGTGGAGGAATATCATCCTCAGGGAAGGGAGCAGGGATCTCTGAGGGTGAAACGGGAGGCGCAGGTGGTAAAGCTGGAGCCTCAGGTGATGGAGTGGGATCCTCAGGTGGTGGTGCGGGAGTCGATCGGGTAACCCTCCCAGGCGCCATGTCCTTCAGGAAAGAGCGAAGGTGCCTATCAACTTCAAAACTCTCGAAGGCACGCATGTTAACGATCTGTAACGGAAGGTTGCTAAGCTATCCGAACTTCGGGACTTAGCCATTCTACACTCATAGCAGACATGTAATGTTGTTCTCGATTATTCCCAAGTTATGCTCTGATACCAACTTCTGTCACTCCCCAAACTCAGAAACCAGGCTCACAAAATTCTCGATCGCCGAATCGGGCGTCGACAGCCTTTGTAGAACTCCATTTTCGGCTCCTAGCTCCCATTCGCCAGGTTCCGATCCTGGGATGCTATGAGAAGGATTTTCAACGTCAGTTTAATTCGTAATAAGCATAACCAATGACATAACCCACAAATAACAACCAAGAACTCCATTACATTTCCACTATGATAAAAAACTTTACAAGTACAATGAGCATAAAGGGAAATACAATAGTAAAGAACAAAAACTCCAAAAATGATCTGCAACGTGCTCCTACCTTAGTGCTGCTGCGAACCAACATCACCTGCACGCAACAGTCGTGCATAAGCTTATAGAAAGCTTAGAGGGTGGTGAAAGTGTGTGCACAAGGTAGTAATATGAACATGCAATGTCAGAGTAATGCGGAATATGCAGATGGATCCATAATATCATGAGCCGTACCAAGGCTATGCGATGCAAGACATGAATGGTATCGGCCATCCCAAGGCCATGCGATGTGCAATGCAACTCAAGCATACAGATCCTCATCTATGTCCACACATCAATACAGCTCAAATATGGGATATCACCGAGGTCTAGTACACTCTAAACCAGATTGCCGCCACATCGCGCGCAATAAGGTAAGTGAAAAAGACCTCACTATCTGTCTGCCAATATCGGACGCGACTCGTCGATAGCGGACCCATTCCTCGAGCTGGTCAGACTCAGCCTAGCATTGCCCCCTACTCTCGGGCGGGTAAGGCCGCACCCCCTTCCAACCGATCACGACACAGTGGAGAGCGCAACCGTCTAGTAATCGGCACTTAACGCTCATCTACTCACTCGATCTAGACGTTGGAGCAATCTCTTGGTACCATAAGGGTTTAGGGACTTTCACCCAGGGATATCTATAGTACCCCATGTAGAATGAAATTTTTGATATCCAATCCTACCAACCACGATACGCCTGTGGAGGCTACGACCCCGATGTCGCTAGGGCATGCAGTAGCCATATCACGCAATGTGAGATGCATGAATCACACTATCCAATCATGCAGTAAATCCTGCGCATATCATGAGCTCATACAGGGAAACACCGCCTAATCGGGAGCCCATAAACAACCTGCCCGAAGGCATATGCTATGATCAGTCAATTCTCATATCGAGCATACATATGATGCGTATGATCATGAGTCATGAAACTATACTAAATATGTAAATGAGTGATGAACCATTCTTACAACGCAGATGGGCCTAGATGGCCTATACACAAAAAGTACTGCCTATCAAAGGGGCCCTAGGGAGAGTCGTAATGTGGATATCCAACCAACATTACACTTGCAATGTGGACGTCAAACCAACATTTGTTCTTAAGGCACGGCCCACCGAAAACATCATTATATAAACCATTTTGGGATCACACATTGCAATGGACCTTAGGTACATTCCATTGGGCCTTCAATGCATCAAATGGGCTGAATCTTGTGGGCCTTACATTCATCGAATGGGCCATATTAATGGGTCTCACCAATGACCATTATGTACATTGCAATGGGTCGTAACCCATGGACCTTAGAACACATCACAATGGGTCTCAACCCATAGGCCCTGACACACCACAATGGGCCTAAACCCATGGGCCTCATATATAGCAAATAGGCCACACCAATTGGGCCCCATGCACATCAAATGGGCCCCATGCACATCAAATGGGCCACACCCAAACATAAGTGGTGATAAGGATTTCCACCATTGAAATCTCCAAGGTCTACCATAATATTTATTTTTCATCCAATTTGATCATAAGATCACGCAGACCTGAATAAAGGAAAATAATTTTTCATGTTGATACAGATTCCCTGTGATACCCAGAGGATTTCAATGGTAGACATTCAATGCTCCACTGTATTTAGTAGTGACCCACCTAGTACGTAGATCTATCTTATTTACATTCCAAGCCTAGGTGAAATCTAGTCAACTGGATGGACGACTTAGATGTACCACATAAATCAGCGGTGGGTCCCACTCGAGAGACAAATGGGCGTGGTGGATATAACACATGCCACAATGGGCCCACAGAACTTGCTGGCTTAATAGGGCAGCTGCTTAGCTGCTGCAGGTGCGCCAGCCAACCTGCTTCAATAGTAGGTGGGGTCCACGCACGCCAAATAGATGGACGGTTTGGAGGTCATACAAATACCATGGAGGGCCCATTGTTAGCAAGGATAAACGGCTCGTGTAATACACGTCATGTGGGACCCATAGATGCTGAGGTTCATTGAGAAGGAGGAAGAGTTGCTGTACACGTACAGCTTTGTAAAATAATATATAATATTATATTTAATATATACGTGCAACTTATGCTGCTGGTAGGGAAGTAAAGGTAGATCCCACGTAGGGCCCACCAGCACGTATATATGGTGCATTAATATATATATATATATATATATATATATATATATCTATCTATATATATTAAAAAGAAATAATCAACGTCCAGGCCATGGACGGCCTGGACGATACATACATCAAGGTGTTGCCCCACACGTGGGGTGGGTCCCACCGTCCAGAGACTGTGGACGATTTGGATGAAACATAAACAATGGGGTGGCCCATCAGAATGGATGGAGGACGGTGATGGGTCCCATGGACCCCACCGTCACTCGGACATCATCGTTAGCCACCCACACGGGAATGGATACCAGGACCTCAAGTGTTGCAGCGAGGTATCTCACTCAGTCCACCAGTGAGCTATGGATTGGGGTGGGGACAGATGCATCAATGAGGGCCTCACAAGGACGTGGACCCCACCGTCAGGATCAGTGGACGGTTAGGATAAAACACATAGATTATGGTGTGGTCCCACACGTGGGGTGGAGGGCATGTATGGGTCCCATGGGCTCCACCGTCAGCCCACACCTCATTGTAGTACCTCCCACGTCAGTCCACACTCACGACAGTCACACTACACTCTAGTGCACACCCCACAGTCCGTTAACACTCTACTGCTAGCCATGCCCCACTGACTGACGGTGTGGGTATATGCTTCATCAAGGTGGGTCCCACATGGCCCATATGTCTGGATCAGCCTTGTATTTGTGTTTTGCCCATGGCACTTACCAGCCATGAAAACAGTGGGATCCACATCAACGGATGGCGTGGAATCAGGTCATGCATCAGGTGGGCCATAAGCCATCCTACACAAAGAAAAGAAACAATGGAGAGAGAGAAGGAGAGGAAGAAATCGGTGATGACGGAGGGGCCCCGCCACTATGGGTCCCTCTTGAATACAAACATACATCAAGTGGGTCCTATTACACATGGGCCCATTAAATCCAAAATCCAATGGTGGAGATCCCTTCTCTACTAAAATAGATGGTCTAGATGACCCTACGTATACAAGAAAAATAAATATCGTGATGGGGTCCATGGAGAATGGCCCCATCATGGAATGATCATGATGATCAAAGTGGTTCATCGGCCACAACTTAGGGTCCCAAGTGAGATCCAAACCATTGATCGGTTGGCCTCACTTGGCCCATCTTAAAAACATGAAAAATTACTAACATCAAGCACCCACCGTCCGATCTTCTTGCTCCTAGGGGTTCCTTGGCACCTTAGCTTGGATTTCAATGGAGGAGATGGAGAATGGAAGGTTAGGATGGGGAGATCATGGGGTAAAGAGGTGGGCCACACTTGGAGTTTAAGAAGCTTGGAGAAATTCCATACGTATGGAGCTTGGAATTTTTTCTTGAGAGAGTGAGATGAGAAAAATGAGAAAGAGAGAGAGAGAGTGTTGTAAAGAGAGATGGATGGATGGATGAATGATGGTTGTGTAAGAAAGTCTTGACTTTCGTGGCCTTTTGTGTAAGAGAGGTATGGGAGGTGAAGACTTTTGTGGTTGCTTGGGAAAAGGGGTGAAAGTGATGTGTACTTGACATGTGATGGATTGATCGATTGATTGATTGATGGGATTGATGTGATTGATGTGACACATCATAAAGATTCTCTTGGGTTTTGCAACGCGCGGCGTTTTTCTTGCACTGAACGTTGGCCCACATCTCTTGACCAGGGTATCGCCTCAGCGCGCGAGTCGCGGCATTGGAACCACAGCGACGACGCGGTCGCTATAGTAGTGGTCTTGAGTTGAGTCGACTTGGGTTGTCGGCATATGAATCAGGGTCGCGCGTCGATATCAGTTAAGGGTTGAAGGTTGCCGGAATTCGACCGGTAAGACCGTGAAAGTTTACGGAAAGGTACGGACCAAGATACGGGTCTTACACATCCCATGGGCCTCGAATACATCACAATGGACCACAACCCATTGGCCCCAAACACATCAAAATGGGCCTCTCACACGAGTCCATTTGCATCACATCAAGATGGGCCTCAATGGATGGCTATAAATACATCATATTGGGCCTTATATACATCAAGTGAGCTGTATCACATGAGCCACATATACATCAGAATGGGCCTCTAACACCGGCCTAATATACATCACAAAGGGCCGCATTTCATGGGCCTTATATACATTACATTAGGCCTCGACAATCGAAATCGACCACAATAATTGGAATCGGCCTCGACTAAATGGAATCGGCCTCGACCAAATGGAATGGCCTCGACATACAGAATCGGCCTTGACCAAACGGAATCGGCCTCGACTAAATAGAATCGACCTCAACCAAACAAAATCGGCCTCGACCAAGCAGAATTAGCCTCGATAATTAGAATCAGCCTCGACATAAGGAATCGGCCTCAACCACATGGAGTCAGCCAAAAAAATCGGTCTCTACAAATAGGAATCGATCAATAATCAGAATCGACAAATCGATCACAACAATCAGAATCGATCAATAATCAGAATCGAGAAATCAGTCACATCAATCAGAATCGGTAATCGGTCACGACAATTGGAATCGATCGATAATCAGAATAGGCAAATCGGTCAAGTTAATCAGAATCGATAGTCGGTCATGACAATCAGAATCAATCGATAATCAGAATCGGTAAATTGGTCACGTCAATCGGTCATGACAATCGATAAATTGATCATGTCAATTGGAATTGGCAGTCGGTCACGACAATCGAAATCGATAGTCAGTCATGACAATTGAAATCGATCGATAATCAGATCGGCAAATCAGTCACGTCAATTGGTCATGACAATTGGCAAATCGGTCACATAAAAAAGAATCAACAGTCGGTCACGACAATCAGAATCGACAGTCGGTCATGACAATCGAAATCGACAATCGCTCACGACAATCGGAATTGATCGATAATCAGAATCGAAAAATCGACCACGTCAATCGGAATGGAAAATTGGTCACGATAATCAAAATCAATCGACAATCAGAATCGACAAATCGGTCACGATAATCGGAATTGACAATCGGTCACAATAATCAAAATCGATCGATACTCAGAATCGGTAAATCAGTCACAATAATCAGAATCGATCGATAATCAGAATCGATAATCGGTCACAACAATAGGAATCGATCAATAATTGGCCTCGATGATCGGAATCGACAACCGGCATTAATGAAAGTGGCCTAACAAGGCCTAAGGGAAGGTCACAATGTGAACATTTAACCATCATTGCCCATTAATGTAGCCATTTAACCAACATTACATGGGTCAGAAAATACATTTCATTGGACCTTACTAAATGGGCCAAAAATACATCACAATGAACTACGACATGTGTTGAATATACATCTCAATGGGCTACGACCCATGGGCCTAAGATACAACAAGCGAGTCACATCAAATGGGCCACACTAATGGACCTCATATACGGTCAAGTGGGCTGCATTAAATGGGCCACACTAATATATCAAGGTGCGCCTCAGGGATTGGCCACAAATGTATTAAGGTGGGCCATAAAAACATCATATTGGGCCTCGACAAAGACCACAAATACATTACAGGTGGACCCTGCTCATAGGCCCTCTAATACACCACATGAGCCATATAAGCATCAAGTGGGCCGCATTACATTCACTCTCCAAGTGCAGGGTTATGATGTAGTAATAAACTTGGTAAGACCGAGGTTGAATCCTAAAGGATTGATACTTGTATGTTATCCGAAACTAGGTAGAAATAAAACTAGCCTAAGATGAAATCTAAATCAACCGTAAATTGAGGAATAAAGGTAAAATAATTATCTAAAATCTAAAGAATTCAGAGGTAGGAAACTAGAGATTCAGAGGATCCACTTGTAGAGATCAGGGAGATATTATGCATGCTTCAAGAATCATGGAAATTAAACTGAACTTACTTGATATAGTTTTCAAGAGATGAAAGGTATATGAATTAGAATGGATTCCATCACCAAACTATGCCCAGGAGATAAAACAAACAATAGAATTAAACTAATTACTAACCAATCAATCAATGTATGAAGGTTAGGAAGGGTACTGTCATCCGACCATGCCTAGGAGATGATGGTGAACAATAGAGCTTCCTGACGTCATAAACATAAAGGAAAGGAACATGCTCAAAGCTATTGCAAACCCATTGTAATTTTAGTCACAACAGACCATTAAAAACTAAAAACATTCCCATTAATAAACTAAAAATCAACATCAGTTCAGTATAAACAAAAGGCATAAAATAGAGTCTCCCATCTCACTACAAGCTTCACCTCTTAGCCCTAGCTAAGAGGTTCAGCCACTCATGGACATGATGAGGCTATACTCCCTGGAGAAATTCATAAATAAAAGAACTAAAGAAGAAAAAGAAAAACTTGAACCTATTTCTGCCATTGTTTCTCTCTCTTCTTCTTGCTCCACGTCCCAAATCTGCAAAACTGAATACCCCTCCCACATTCTCTCTCTGTTTTATAAGTGCCAAGGGCGATGGAGAGGCGCTGGTTGGAGTCCTTGCACCAAAGGGAAAATTCTGGAAGTTTTTCTTATGCAATCCCTTGGTGAGCACTGGATCTTTGAAAAGAAACGTTGGGCACGTGATGGGTTTAGGTACAAAAAGGATGCTGCTTGATTATTTCTTGACCCAGGATCAAGATGGATGGATCAGATCTTCCATTTGATCCCTGTTTGTGGCCCACCTGGAACGCCAGTTCCTTCGCAAAATAGAGATAATGCAGCTTTCTCCTGCGTTGATGATTGGTGGGGCCCATGATTGAACCCCAAAATGAAATCCATTTCGTTAATTGCATTCCCCTCAAAATTTCTGTCTGGAGCGACGTGATTCCATTCACAGTCAGTGTGTCCCACCTAATCTTTCACTCCACCGTTGGTCTTCTGTTTGGACGGTTGAGAACCGATCTTTACTGCCTTCTGGGATTCTGACACCTAGGCCATGGGTTAGTGGACCCTTAAAACTCTGATGGACGGTTCAAATCAGGTCGTTGATTCATGATGGTGGCCCACAAAATTTTTTCCCAACTTTTGATGTGAAACAGAGCTTCCGCGTTGGCTTTGTAACTATCGATGGGGTCCAACAGTGATGTTTTTGATGCAATCCACCTCGTCCATTGTAATCACGTCGAGAAACCAGTAAGAAATGGCTGGTTTCAGATTGAGTTTGGTGTGGCCTGTAGAGTAATTTTCTCTGCCGTCCGTCCTGAGATTGAACGGTGGAAATCGCTTGATTGAGTGCATGGGATGAAAAAGAGACCTTAGCGAGGGTCTTGGCCTCACTCTAGATGTGATGGACGGGTCAGATTTGCCAAAGGCTTGATGTGTGGGGCCCACTACGCAAAAATAGACGGCTATGTGAAGACGCTGTTGCCATTTCTATTTTGAAAGATGAGAGTCGGTCAGCATGCTTGCTGACCAAGCTCCTTGGCATAGTGCACGACGTGCGCACATGTACCCTATGTACATGCGACATACATGTGGGGTCCACTATGATGCTTTCGAGAAATCTGCTCCGTCCATTCATTTTGTCACCTCATTTTAATGGTTGAGACCAAACTTAAAGCGTATCTAGAGATCAGGTTGGCCTAGAATCATGATTCTAAGGGCTGATCTGTCCATTAGGCCACTTTCACCAGGATCCAATGGCTAACATGTGACATGTATGGTTAATTTATGGTCTTCAGGCCATGTATGTAGTTTCGAGCCGAACAGATGGTGGGAACCGTGTGATCTTGCATTCTGGACGTCTTTTAGGCCACTTGAGCTTCAGTTTCTTAGTTTTTCCGGATCTCTGGCATGCACATCCATCGATCTTGGTCCCCTGGGGTCTGTCCCTTGCCTTTGATGTCATCAGATCATTAAATCTATGCTTTAAGCACCCTTTTTCAGTCCATGCTCATAAATACACCCTGCATCATCATGTTTGTAAATCCAGGCAATAACTGGGTCTGATATACAATATTTGACCCTCAAGACATTACATGGGCCTTATATATGACACGTTGGGCCTCATGGATGGGCTACGAATTCATCGAGGTGGGCCTGATCTAGATGGTCTATGCATCAGATGGATGCCACGTCCAGATCCTGGACGGTCTGGATATAACACAAACATGACTGTGCCAACCCATGTGATGGACGGTTGGAGATTCCATAACATCAAGGTGAGCTGCAGGTGTGGTTAAAACATACATCATGGTGGTCCTCACAGCAGCAGAGGATGGGTAGACGGTAAAGATAAAACCCATAACTCGTGATTGGGTCCACAAAGCTTGTTGTATCAGAGCAGTAGATGCAGCTACTTGCTACAGGCCCTTCAAAATAAATAAATAAATAAAATAAAAAGGAATGGACGGCTTTGATAACCCACATGCATCATAGTTGGGACCCATGTGGGTATGGCCCACAGCTCTGGAATAAGCAGATATTTGTGTCTTACCCTCCAGCAGCGCGTGCTACTGGATGGTCTGGATGACTCAATACAACAGCTATATAACTGGTGTGCAGCAACCCAGCCAATCCACTTCCCACTGTCTAGTCCCTGGATGGTGAGGATACATACATCGATATGAGGTGGACCCCACATGCTGCCATGGTGGGGGTCCACACCCAAACAGATGGACGACTTGAATACAATTCAAACATCATGGGTGGGCCGTTGCTCATAGAGAAAGAGAGGGAGGGAGAGAAAAAGAAAAGGAAAGAGAGGTATCGGCGGTGATGGAGGGGCCCCGCCACTATGGGCCCCTCATTGATACAAAATATACATCAAGTGGGTCCCATTACAAGTGGGTCCTAAATCAAAACCAACATGATGAACATCCACCTATTGGCCGCCTTCTTGGTCCAATGGAACGCCCAACTCCTTGGCTTCGGCTTTGACGGAGGATGATAGAGATTGGATGGTTGGATATGGTGGTAGGGAGGTGAGCCACACATGACCTCTCTCCCATGGATGTCCACCTCTCCCATGGTTGCTTGGGAGATGGTTTTTTTTTTTTTAAAAATGAGAGAGAGAGAGAGAGAGAGAGAGAGAGAGAGAGAGAGAGAGAGAGAGAGAGAGAGAGAGAGAGAGAGAGATTGATGGAGTGAGTGATGGGGTGTGTAAGAGATGGGATGGAAAAGTTGACTTTGGGGTTGGTGGTGTACTTGGGGATGGGATATGGTACTTGACTTGATGGGTCATGTACTTTGATTGATTAATGGGATTGATTTGACATTTGGTAGAGATTCTCTCGAAATTGTAACGAGCGGTGTTTTTCCTCAAACTAAATGCAGGCCCACATCTCCTGGCTCGGGTATCGCCTTGGCGGGCCAGACGCGGTGTTGGAACGGCGGTGATGACGCGATCGCTAGGGTACAAGTTTCAAGTCAAGCTGACTCTGATATATGGGACATGACTTAGGATCGCACACAAATGCCGATAACAGATCACGAGTCACCGAAATTCGACCATTGGGACTGCGGAGGCCTACGGAACAACATGGGCTAGGATACGGGCCTTACAGTCCTGGCTCGACTAGTCAAGCTGCCTCGACCTGAACTCTAGTAATTACAATCACTAAAATCAGGTCATCCTTGATTAGTCGAAGGTGACCCTCGACCAGTCGAGGGTTGTCCTCGACCAGTCCTTGGTTCATAGCCAACACACAAAGTGCAAAAATTTGAAGTAGTTTCTAAAAATTTCTAACTTGGTGCGAAAGTATAAGGCCTAAAACTATAAATAGGGGTCCCTAGGGCACCCCTGAGCATCATCAAAGGTTGAAGGAGTGGAGTAAAAGCATGGAGAAGTTGTCACCAAGAGTTTTTCTTCCCTTTATTTAGTAGTTTTTATGCTTTTCTTAATAGATTCTAGTTCAATCATGTCTATGGTTGGCTAAACCTCTTACCTAGGGTTAAGAGGTGAAGCTTGTAGCGTAATATTTATATTGCTTTGATTTATGTTTATATTGAACTCTCTTTGATTTTAGTTTGATTATAAGGAATACTTTCAATTTTTAATGGTTTGTTGTGACTTAAATTACAATAGATTTGCGATAGCTTTGAGTATGTTCTTTTCATGTATTGAAATTATGAAATTAAGAAATCCTATTGTTCACCATCGTCCCTTGGGCATGGTTAGATGATAGAATTATCCCTAACTTCCACAATTCTCCTAGATTATTTATGGGATTGGTAAATCCCATTGTTTGCCTTGTCTCATGGGCATGGTTTTGTGATGGAATCACTTCCAGTTCTCACACCTCTCATCCATTAAGAACTAGGATAAAGGAAGTTCAGATTTGATTTTATTGGGATATCTTCTAATTGGATAGGATGGGACTCCGATTCCAATCGTGTGACTTGAATCAAGCATAGATCTCCCTGATATCTACAAGTGGATCCTTGGAAACCCTAGTTTTCCACCTTTGAATTTATTAAATTTTTTCATTAAATCTCTCACAATTACTCTTAAATATTTCAGATTTAGGTTTTTATCTTTTTCTAGTTCTTCTTTTAGTTGCTTTTAGAAAATACACGAGATTAGTCCCTGTGGATTCGACCTCGGTCTCACTGAGATTATTACTACATCACGACCTTAAACTTGGGGTTGTGAACAAGTTTTTGACGCCGTTGCCAGGGACTAACGGTTCTATTTTTCTGAGATTAGCTAGTTTTGGAATTAGTTTAAGATTAGGGTTTTTCTAGTTTCTATTTTTAGGGTTAGGGTTTTCTGAATTAATTTTAGAAACTAACTTACTTTCTAATTCTAGGTTTAGAACTTTCCTAATAAGTTTCTAGAAACTTTCTATTTTCTGTTTTTAGAAACTAGTTTACTTTTTATTTTTATTTTTAGGAACTTTATAATTTTATAATTTCTGTTTTTAAAAACTAACTTGTTTTGATTTTTTTTGCAAGATTTTAATTAGGAACTTCTAATTTGGTAACTTTTTCTCAATTCCCTCTCTCTTTCTATTTCTAGATTTCTATTTCCTTTCTCTCTTTTAGGTTTATGTTAAAATATGAAATTGAGGGCTAAGAGTGTTTCATGCCCAAGTGGGTCCATGATAACACTTGATGTCTTTTGAGTGAAGGAGGATTGGTTGAGGGGTTATCTATCCATCATAGGATTAGACACCACTCGAAATCCTCAGAGTTAATTGAGGTTATAATTGCCAATCAACTGGGAAGACAACCTCAACCTTGGATTGAGGAAGTCCAGGATGAGAATAAGGTGCATCAAGCACCCCCGCCTCGTACTTTGTAAGATTATTCACAACCGACGGGGGTGAGTACACTCTCATGCATTGTTTTTCTAGAAAATACGGGACATATGGACATTAAGCCAGGGGTGATCCAACTCCTTCTAAAATTCCATGGACTTGAATATGAAAATCCATATTTGCTTGAAATATTTTGATGATATCATAGTCTCACTTTATATTTTCCTAACATGTCTGAGGACACAGTCAGATTGAAACTCATTCCCTTTTCTTTGAAAGAGAAAGCTAAGACGTGGTTGCATTTACTACATCCTAGATTTATTGGCACATGGAATGACATGATAAGAGAGTTCATAAAGAATTTTTTTTTAACATCATAAAACGAACACCCTTAGAAAGTCAATCATGAACTTCACCCAAAATGAGGATGAAACATTCTTCCAATGTTGGGAGTGGTTCTAGGATCTTGTCAGTTCATGCCCACAACATGATTTTGAAACGTGGCGTATTACACACTTTTCTCTGATGGATTGACATCTTCCATGTGGAAATTGGTTGAGACAATGTGCAATGGGGAATTCATGAATAAAAATGTCGATGATGTGTGGGATTACTTGGATAGACTTGTTGAAAACTCACAATCATGGGACACTTACCCAAAACCAGCACCACTTCTAAGCTCACTTAATTAAAAGAGAAGGACGGATTATACATCTTGAAAGAGAATGATGATATCAATACTAAAAGGACTAATCTCATGAGGAAATTTGAGGCCATGGAACTAAAGAAGGATAAGGCTAAGGAAACTTTTTGCGGTATTTGTGATTGTAACATTCACACGACTGAAAATTGCCCAACAATACTTGCCTTTCAAGGGGTGTTGAATGAGGAATCTAATGCCATGAACAATTACTAAAGACTTTTTAATGGACCTACCTCCAATACAACAATCCTAGTTGAAGAAATCATCCAAACTTCAGTTGGAGGAATGGACAAACTACTACCCCTCAAGATTTCTTTAATCAAATTCCAAATCAAGGAAAACCTTAAGAGGATCCAGTTTTAAAACATATTCAAGACCAAGATCTACTTAATTAGAATTTGGTATAAGCAATCAAGGAAATCAGATCAGCAATTGGAACGCTTGCGTCATATATTCAAAGGATAGAGTCACAATTAGCGATTGTGGGAAAGGGGATGCTTCCTGCTCAACCTCTCCAATCCTAAATTGCAATATGAAATAAGTGACCCGAGCTCTTCAAGTTAAATGGAGCAAGATAATTCTATCACCACTCTTAGGAGTGGGAAGATAATTGAAAAATCTATTCTGGTAAGGGCTGAAAAGCCTAAGGACCCGGAAGAGGACAATGATGATAGACCTAGCTATCCCCCACAAGCATTAGAACCGAAACTTTAGGGCAAGCCGATTACACCATTCCCCTAATGGTTGGTTGCATCAAAATCTCTCTCTAACTCTTAGAACATTCTTGAGGTGTTGAAACAACTGAAGGTCAATATTCCTTTAGTGGATGCGGTTAAACAAATACCTTCATATGTCAAATTTCTAAAAGACTTTTGTACAACCAAAAGACAACAAAATATTCAAAAGAAAATATTTTTAACTGAAAAAGTGAGTGCCATCCTAAAGTAAGACGTGTCACAGAAATTCAAAGATCCTGATAGCCCAACATCACTTGTTTAATTGGGAATTACTGCATTGAGCATGCACTTCTTGATTTAGGAGTGAGTGTAAATCTGATTCCTTACTCGGTCTACAAACAACTAGGTTTGGGTGAATTGAAACCCACCCTAACCACATTACAACATGCTGATCACTCAGTTCATGTACCGAGAGGAGTAATTGAGGATGTGTTGGTCTAGGTTGACAGATTCTACTACCCGGTAAATTTTATAGTCCTGGATACGCAACCCATCAATAACATGAGCACTCAAATTCTCGTGATTCTTGGTCACCCATTCTTTACCACTTGAAATGCAATAATTAATTATAGGAATAGAGTCATGAGTATGTATTTTGAAAATATGACATTGGAGTAAAACATCTTTTTCAATACGGCAGACAGTTAGAGGATGATGATGATTTCCACGACATTAACATGACTGACTCTTTCGTGGATGACAAAACACTTTTGAACTTATCCTTTGACCCTCTAGAGACGTGCCTGGCCCACTCCTATAATTTTGATGATGACATGATTAAGGAGACGAAGGCATGCTTGATACCATGCCGGTACTTGGAGTTAATCGGTGGAGGCCACAATTTGAAGAATTATCCCAAACTGATGTAATGCCTCTACCGTCTAACCTCAAGGCACTGAAGCTTGACCTAAAACCTTTGCCCACTGATCTTGAACAGGTTTACTTAGGTTAAGAAGATACATACCCAGTGGTGATTTCATCTCACCTTGAAAAAAAATAAAAGAGTATGCTCATTTCTACACTCAAAGAAGATAAAGGAGTTATTGGGCATATCATCATAGATCTCGAAGTGATGAATGAAATCTTTTTAACTGAATGTTTTGACTCTTTAGAAGATTGCCCGGTACACTTTGTGGATATGTAACGCCCCTTGCTCTTCCATGCTCGGGTGCTACTGAGTAACTTAATTTAGTATAAGTACAAACCTAGGCTAAATGAACGTTTGCATGCATTCCAGTCAAAAGTTTGACATGACTATCGAAAGAAATCCCCACTCCAGTGTATCAGAGTTGGTCATCCAATTCAAAATTTACTATAAGATTCCACGTAATCAACCCTCGAGATCCTATGTGGCTAATCAAACCAGATTAGGAAAAGAGTTTACCGCTAAATCTTTAAAGATCATTGGGTATCACCCTTTAGACACACAAATCCAATATTTTGGCCCACCTAAGTATTAAAACAGGTACCCAAGTCCATTTAAATGGCTCTTAAGACTATTAGAGTAATGGATTAGCGATTTGAATCAATTCGACCATTGGTTTATAGGACAAACGTTGCTGTTGAGCATATAACCACAAAGATGTGTATTTACTCAAAATAACCTAACTGAATGGTTGGATAGAGACATACATCATAGTTTGTGGACTGGGTAACTTAAGGATCATTTAGGGGTTGATTAGATCAACATCTGGAGCCAACCTGACCATTAAACGTTGGAAAAACTCCAAGTATCATGTACCGTGTCCCATTTGAATTCCATAGCAACTTGTATGTCGTGCCTGAACATTTCTTAGGGTCCCTATAACCATTTTAATCATCGGTATTCGAATTCAAAATGATCTAACCAATAGATCAGTAGGAACCCATAAGTTAAGCTAAAAATCACTTGGTACAGCCCACCAAAGCATTGATCCACCCCATCCTTAGCCAAACATCCTAATATGGCCCATATAATTGAATGGATGGTGTGGATCTCACATAAGCATCATGGTGAACCCCACTTAGCCACTCGCGTGTACACCAGCATGTCCACCTGATGTGCACCAAGTGGAGGAGCTCGGTCAAATGGCATTGGCCTGACAATTTCCTGAGAAGGTAAGGAATCCTCCTATGTTCCCGCCAGCGTCCTTATAAATGGACAGACACTGTGCTCGATCAATAGCTCACCATATGGTCCCACCTTCACGATCTGAACCGTCCATCGAATTCACACATCGGGCTTGACTAAAACCTTAGTTGTTTCACATGAAAGCGCACACGTGTGTTTGCACAATCCTTGGCACAAACAGGTCATATAAATACATCACCTTCTAAAAATGGAAATTGTCACTTGTTGCTGCCATGTTGGTGATCCGCGTGAGAGGGAAACCTTCAATTCCAGCCATCCATATGATGTTATCTCGGCCGTCCATTACTTAGAGTTCTCCTAGAAAAAGAATGAGACAGATCTAGTTATCCAGTGGACCACACTACCTAAACAGTGGGATTGAACGACTACCATTGACACTCTTTTTAGTCACCGAAGTTCTGGACTAATATGATATTTATTTTTCCTATTAGTTCTTGTCCTTGTGACCTTATGAACAGACTGGATGGAAAATATATGTTATGGTTGCCCCCCCCTATGAAATTTTTTGTACACTGGAAATCACTGTCTCTACTGCTATTTATGATGTGGTCCAACTGACCATTTAATCACTATCACCTCTGTTATTAGTGGTATGATCCAGATGATCTTTTGATATGATTCATTTTTTTATGACTTTAAAAAAATAGATGAACGGTGTAGATGGTGCGGCCCAAGTAGTGCGGCCCACTTATTGAATTTGAGAGGCCCAATGAGTTGTATTTGTGGCCCATATGATAAGGCCTAATGTGATATATTCGAAACCTATGTATTAAGGCCCATTGTGATGTGTTTGGGGCCCATGGGTTAAGGCCCATTGGTGTGATCGATGTGATGCGACCTACTTGATGTGTATGAGGCCCATTAGTGAGGCCCATTGTTGCAGCCCACTTAATGTGTATGAGGTCCATGTGAAAGGCCTACCCGTGATGTATATTAGGCCCATATGTAGGGCTCACCTATTTTGTATTTGAACCCCATGGGTTGTGGCCCATTGTGATGTATTCGAGTCCCATGGGCAAGGCCTGATGTGATGTATTTACGACCTGTATGATGAGGCCTGACTTGATGTATATGAGTTCCATTAGTGCGACCCACTGATGCGGCCCACTTGTTGTATTTAAGGCTTATGGGTTGGGGCCCATTATGATGTACTGGGGCCCATGGGTCATGGCCCATTGAGATGCATTCCCGGCCCATATGGCATTGCCATTATGATATTTTGTAGCCCATTTAATGAGGCCCATTAGGATGTGCACAAGGCCCATGGTGATGTACATTAAGTCCATATGAGCGGCCCATTGTGATATATTTCTGGGCCATGCACTGAGGATCATTGTGATGTATTTTTGACTCGTATGACGTGGCCCATTGTGGTATATTTCTAGCCCATTTGGTAGGGCCCATTATGATGTATTTTTGGCCCATATGCACGGCCCATTGAGTTATATATGTGGCTTAGGGGTGAGGCCCAGTGTGATTGTAACACCCCAGATTTTTTCTAACCTAAATTTAGATGTCCTTAGGCAATGGGTCAACCATAACACCTTGGTAACGTCTCATAACCTAAGTTCAAAGCCAAAGAAATCATTTAGAATGAAATTCTTTAGAAATTTAACGTGGATTAACTAGCACTACACTAGATTACCTGTGAAATAAGCACCAACCACTTTAAATACGATCTGTAAGATAAAAAACCTATAGAATCAGTAACGCTACGCTATCCTAAAATCTAGGATCAATCTCTAAACCCAGTTCCTCTCGAGAGCACTTTGAAACCTTGTATCGGACCTGGACCACATGTCGAAAGTTTGATAGCGATAAACGTAGAAGATATTGACCGCGTTGTTGGGCTTGACAAGCACCGTGAAAATCACGTCCAAACGATGTCCTGAGACCATTTTGTTGCGTCCGGAGTGAAGAGAGTGAGAAAAGGAAGATATTTAGAAAATTAATTATAGTTTTTATGAAATCTGGCACGTTTCACTTGCATGTTATTTTTAAGCGTTCTGACCATTGGAATTTAACTCAAATTCACCCTCGGATCAGGATAGGTGGCCCTTACATGTCAAAGTACTTGCGGCCTTGATCGAAGTTCGGTGACCGCTGAATTGAAACTGGTCTGCCACGTGCGATCTGAAAGTCCGACTGGGACGAAACCTTAACTCCACCTAGATTCAATATTGGTGATCTTAAGTTCGATTGCATTTAGTAACAGGACCTCCAGAAGTTCTTCGTTGAGACAGAACAGTCCGTATTTGGACATAACCTAAGTATACCATGATCCTGAGTCTAATTTGGAGAGCTTTGGGCCTATATAAGGACCTTAAACCCTCACTCTCTCTTCCCATACGAATTTGAGAAAACCTAGGAGAGAGAAAGTGTGAGAATCTTCCTGCCATTCTACCCTGCTATCCTACGTGCTTAACCATCACGATCTAATCTCTTTTCCGGCGACTCCGGCTTTGTTCCTAGGTAAGAAAATCCAAACCCTAACTTGTTTTGGAGCTTAGAATAGTCTAAGTGATGTTGTAGCTAACTTGGTTCATGCCTTAGGTAGCCTATTCACCGTTAACAAAGACTTATCATCTGAATCACATCTGTTATGCATTTTCTATTTTAAGGTGCGGATTTTAGATGCTTAGGTTACCTGTTTTCAAAGCTTTCAATGCCGTTTAATGGTAGATTGTTGACAAGGATGTTGTTTGACATGTAGAACATGTTGTCTATTTTTTCATTTCAAATACGTGAAAAAAATATGAGATTTAGGGTATTTTAGGTATTTGTAGAAAATACTGTATACGTACGAATTTTGCTGATAAGATTACCATGAGTATTTGTTGTGTATCTATGCTAGTTATGCGTGTATGATCTATTTGGCGAAGAGATTCACCCTAATGCATATTTTGGCCGACATATGCTATGTAGACTAATGTGTGTAGACTAAGTGTTTGTATAAATGTTTATATAAGTATTGAGTAAATGAGGTTGTAAATTAGTGTTGAGAAAGGATTCTTAACTATTTTGATGATGTATATGATTTTCTCCATGTTTGTTAAATTTGAATTGACTATTATATTTATATGAAATGCTTGTGTATGGTTAAATTGCTTATGTTGTATCTTATAACATGCTTGAATTACTTATTATTTCCATTCTGTTTATTTCATATGATTACTGATTCACATTATATGTGCTTGGGGTTATACTCTAGTCCAGGCAGTCGGTAACAGATTAGAATTCGTGGTTGAATTCTATTCACCATGAAGGACGCGTCGACAAACCCGAGTCGTGCTTTGGTTGACGGCAGTGGTTAGGCCACACGAGGTGTTTATGCACTTCATGTCGTTCAGATGAGGTGTGCTCGTACTAGTCAAACTCATCATGTAATCCGACTGACCATTGTATGTTCACCTTGTATTGGTCATAACTACTTGAACCTAGGGTACTGAACTTACCAGTGAAAACCTTGATAACCATGGTACCTTGATCCATTAAGACTCATGAGCCGGACATGGTGGTATGAGACACCGTGTTCGAGCTGTCGGCCTACGCTATGACGACGAGGCTCCCCATAGTGACCAATAAGCACCTCAGACTCGTGAGCTGATTATGGTGGTATGGGACACTATATTCGAGCTGTCAGCCTACTCTGATTGTTGACGAGCCCTTTGTAGTGACCTCGAGCGTACTGAGTCTATGGGAGAGGAAGACCCTTCTGTAGCAACAAGAGTACAAACTAGGCTTGTATTGATAAGGTGATGGGGGAGCGGTGCAACGAGTGCGTGCAACAGCCCTGGTAACCCTTACAGCGACTAGAAATATATATCGTATGAGACTACTAGGAGTGACGACCCTAAACAACTTCTTTGTTAGGAATGATATAAGGAAAGTACCCTAATTTCCCAATCCGACTGAATGAAAAGGACTAATAACAACTCGGTAATCATGTTCATATCACACTGCATGTGCCTGGAAGATGTAGAGCATTGAGGGATGAAAGCATGCCGTGAACGTAAGATGGTGTCGCATGAGGGAGTATGTAGGCGAGGGTATGCATCATTATTGCATCTCATCATTGCTTTAATCACAGTATTTAGGAATGTTTGATTGCTTGCTTTACCATTATTGCGTGATTGATTTGATAACATGCTAATCTTTGCTCTATGATTCCACTGAGTTGATCACTCACTCCCATGTTACGAGACGGTGTTGTACACACCAACCAGTCCCTGTTTTAGTTTCAGATGATGGCGCTGCTGTGAAATAGAGCCAGACTTTTATGATGATGAGGAGGGTTTCTCCTATAGTCAGCTATCAAGCGGGCATATGTAGACCGTGTTCTGACCGACGGGATTGCAAGGAGGTTGATTAGACGCCATGACCCAAATTGTCATTTTGCACTTTTGGAGCACTTATGTATATTCTTTTTGTTCATTTTTAGAGTATACATGTATATATTTAACCTGGTAACGTGTTCACACTCTGGAGACTTATAATAGTTTATATATGTTATATCTACTATCACAGTCTTCTGCTTGCATAATTTAACTGTCTCTGGAGTATGATATGCTGTTTTGGCTTAATCCCACTCATGTTTAATACTCTAACATAGACAACATTCAATCATAAGTATTTATGTTGCATAAGTGATGTTTTGGAACTCGGGTGTTGAGTTGCTACTCGACCCCCAATTTTCAGGATGTTACAGATGGTATCAGAGCATGATTTGGATTAAACCGGACCTGGGTTATGGTCACACAACGCACGATGATGCTTTTTAACTTAGGTGGGTGTGAGAAAAACATAGAAACATTCATAGGATCCCAGTTTCACCAATTGGCGAAGTTCATCGAAAATGGTCACCGAGATCGGGTCCATACTCATCCATGATTGTATGAGCCTACCCTAAAGCACTTCTAGACCATCAAACGATAGGTTTAGATCATAACTTACCCCATCCTAGCCGTCAAAAGTCGGTAAATACAAGTATGTAATAGAAACTTCCCAAAACAACCCGAAACTGCTCAAAACGGAGTCGTGGGCCTACCCACTCTAATCCAGAGGGACCCAGGGTGGGACCTAGACCTTTTTGGGGCCTAGGGGGCAGGAGGTCCTCGTCCAAATGGTGAGGCCTCACCAGTTAGTCCAGGGAGTGGCCTCGCCGGTTAGTCCAGGGAGTGGCGAGGACCTCGTCGAGTCGGCAAGGCCTTGCAGGTCAACGGGCTAGGCCGAGCGGGCCCCTTGGGCCGGTCATCTTTAGGGCCTAGTGTAGTCCCCTAGTGTACGGTTTTTCAATTAAAACCCTCTAAAAGTCACCCCTCGTTCACAAAGCACACCCCCAAGCTCTCCTTTCTCTCACAAACTTCTGATTTTTGGCAAAAATCTCCCCTCCAATTGTTCCCTTTTCCATTTTCATGCACCCTCTCCATTTCCTAGCTATAGACCCTTCACCATTGCTCCCTACCCTCTCCATTCTCTCTCATTTGAGCTCTTACATCCCCCATTTGAGGGTCAAAATCGTGTAAGCTCTCTAACCCATCCCATCTCTTCATTTTCCTTCTTCAATCCCTATCATCTGAGCCTTGACACACCCTCTAGGGGCTCAAATCCATGGAGAGCTAAAGACTCTAACTCTTTTCTCCCTTCCATGGCCTTAGTCGACTAACAATAAATGTCTATGTAAGGTATTGTCCCTAGTTTGGGTGTAGCCTAGGTTTCCAACACCATGTTTGGTGTATGCAATTAAAAGTAATTTCGGGCTTTTCTTTCAACTTCCACTTAGGAATGTATCATTATGGGATTTAAAATTCCCATCTCACACTTTTCACCACAAGGCCCATGTTCTAAAGCCTACAAAATTGATTTTAATCCCAACTCACCCTCCTACCAAACATGTTATTCCCAATCCCGAGGTGAGATTAACAATGTAGTCCCAATACCTTAGTTGGTATGGGCAGAGGTGAAGTGCTCAAGCGCAGCCAAATTCAAGTTAAAGCAACTCAATTTCAATTAGACGACCTTTGACCCTAAGTAATAAAATAATTTTTTATATTAGAAATTGTATGAAAGCATCTAGCGTATAAACATAGACTTTGGATTACAACTAGTGAATTGCCGTTACGCATAAGATAAGACTAAGTTACTAGTTATACTGAGGAATGTAAAGGACTGATATTGCTAAGGAAATTGGAATATAGACGTAGTTAGTTGTCTTTCTTTAGTTAGAATGAGACCTTGTTCCCTTGTTGGATTTCCTTTGATATGTATAGGCTCCTTTAGTAACTCGCAGAAAGCTTGCTTGACTTAGAACTAGTCACGTTCGGGAAAAACTTATATACCCCTCAGATTAAATGCTAGGATAAACCAGCACGCCCCTTAGAATTACCCTCCCAAGGACTTACTGCAATCAGGAACGCGGAGTAAAGGAATTGTATATAAGTAAGGTATTCACAGTTTGAACTGAATTCTTAATCCTGGTAGTTACCAATGAACTCAATGCTCTGATAAAGCAGAAGATCGAGACTAACTAGGATTAAGAACTGATACAACAAGTTTTCTGTCCTAGTTAGACAGAAAGTCTATGTATCCGGCTCAGACCCATTCCTTCCGTGTTGGCCCGACTACCTATAACCAAAAGTTATTTCTTTACCCTTGAGAAATGTTAAGGACATATAGCCAGTAGAATAGTTAGTAGAGAATTAGATATCTTGCCACCAACTCACACGTGTCCCTGAAATTAACTATAATAGATACTAGGCTCATTTCTATAACCATAGGTGCCAACGCTATAACGCATATCATTGGTGGGAGGAAGACCAATGTAATGAGAGATCGTATCTCATTTTATGTCTAAGATAGGTTCTAAATTACGCCTTGTTCCGACATACGGATCAGGACATAAATCCTTGAGCCTTGAGGGTGAGAATAATTTTAAGGGGGTAGAACATTAAGAGCCTAACCTAGTTAAGTCAGTTTCTACATCCTTTTGATCAGAGTGGCCCAGTGGAAGCGTGGTGGACCCTTGCCCCACTGGCCCAGGATCGAAGGAAATTGATTCATGTTAGACGTAAGATTAGGTCATTAGATAGGACCTGAATCTTCATTAGAATGTCACTGATGAAGTCATTAAGGGAAATAAATTAGGGCTTAAGTGTTGAACCCATTCATAGCCTTGGCCCCACTCTATACGATTAGAAACTCTTTTATGATGATCTATTAAGCTATGTATTAACTCCTACCTTGGACCAAGATGTCACGCCCCAAACTCGGAAACCGGGCTCATAAAATTTCCGATCGCCGAATCCGGCGCCGACAGCCTCCGTAGAACCCCATTCTCGGCTCCTAGCTCCCATTCGCCAGGTTCCGATCCTTAGATGCTACGAGGAGGATTTTAAATGTCAGTTTGATTCATAATAAGTATAACCAAAGGCATAACCCACAAACAACAACCAAGAACTCCATTACATTTTCACTATGATTGAAAACTTTACAAGTATAATGAGCATAAAGGGAAATACGATGGTAAAGAATAAAAACTCCAAAATGCTCTGCAACGTGCTCCTGCCTCAGCGCTGCTGCGATCCAACGTCACCTGCACACAACGGTCGTGCATAAGCTTATAGAAAACTTAGAGGGTGGTGAATGTGTATGCGTAAGGTAATAATATGAACATGTAATGTCAGAGTAAAGCGGAATATGCAGATGGATCTATAATATCATGAGCCGTACCAAGGCTTATGCGATGCAAGACATGAATGGTATCGGCCATCCCAAGGCCATGCGATGTGTAATGTAACTCAAGCATACAGATCCTTATCTATGTCCACACATCAATACAGCTCAAAATATGGAATATCACCGGGGTCTAGTACACTCTAAACCAGATTGCCGCCACATCGCGCACAATAAGATAAGTGGAAGAGACCACACTATCCGTCTGTCAATATCGGGCGCGACTCGTCGATAGCAGACCCATTCCTCGAGCTGGTCAAACTCAGCCTAGGATTTCCCCCTACTCTCGGGCGGGTAAGGCCGCACCCCCTTCCAACCGACCACGACATAGTGGAGAGCGTAACCATCTGGTAATTGGCACTCAACGCTCATCTACCCACTCGGTTTAGACGTTGGAGCAACCTCTTGGTACCATAAGGGTTTAGGGACTTTCACCCAGGGATATCTATAGTACCCCATGTAGAACAAGATTTTCGGTATCTAATCCTACCAACCACGATACATCTGTGGAAGTTACGACCTCGATGTCGCTAGGGCGTACAATATCCATGTCATACAAATGCGATATGCATGATTCACGCTATCCAGTCATGCATCAAATCCTGCGCATATCGTGCGCTCATGTAGGGCAACACCGCCTAACCGGGAGCCCATAAACAACCTGCCCGAAGGCAAATGCTATGATCAGACAATTCTCACGTCAAGCATACATATGATGCGTATGATCATGAGTCATGAACTGTGCTAAACATGTTATAATAAAATGAACTATCTTACAATGCAGATGGACCTGGACGGCCTACACACAATAAGTACGGCCCAGTAATGGGCCCTAAGGAGAGTCGTAATATGGACATCCAACCAGCATTACACTCGCAATGTGGACGTCAAACCAACATTGCTCCCAAGGCACGATCTTTGTAAACGTCAGTACTTAGTCTGTAATGGATTTACACATTGCAATGGACCGTAGGTTATCCCCATTGGACCTTACATATATATCAAATGGGCCTTATCCTATGGGCCTTTTATTCATCAGATGGGCCACATAAATGGGCCACACCAATGGGTCTTATGTGCATTGCAATGGGTCAAACCCGTGGGCCTTGGATTGCATCAAATGAGCGTAGTCTCATGAGTCTAATATATGACCAATGGGCCACACCAATTGGGCCCCAAATGTATATCAAATGGGCCATAACCCAGAGACCTTATATGAGTCGAATGGGCCTAAATCCCTAGGCCTTAAACAATTCAAATGGGCCTAATCCATGAGCTTGTATGCATATCAAAGTGGGCCTAATCCCATGGACCCTTTTATAATCAAATGGGTTTAGTCCCATGGGCCTTACAATATATCAAATGGCCTACTTCCATGGGCTTTAAATTTCAACAAAAGGGTCCAATTACATGGGCCTTGAAGTACATCAAATGGGCCTAGTCCCATGGACTTGCAACACATCAAATGGGCCTAGCCCATAAGCATTTCATAAACTAAATGAGCCTAGCCCATAGCCCTTTTGAAATTCAAATGGGCCTAGCCCACAGGCCTGTTACAAGTCAAATGGACCTAACTCATACATGAGTGGCCCACACAATCAGCCACTCATGCTTTAAATTATCACACTAAGCGGATGGACGGTCTAGATGCATCACATACATCATGGCGGGTCCCACTGTCCAGTGGACAGTGCGAATCACACATACATTCCAAGGGCCCCACCGTCCGCTGGACGGTGGGAGTACATATACTCAACAGTGGGTGCCACCGTCCACTGGACGGTGGACTTAGAGGCACATGCATCAATCGTGGGTCCCATGTGGGGCCCACCCCGTAATGTTTAGATGACATCCGACCCATTCATAAGGTCACTCGGACCTGGATGAAGGGAAAACATAAATTTCAGCTTAATCCAACACCTCAGTGGGCCCTAAATAGATTTCAATGGTAAAATTTAATTCACACTGTTTCACGTGGTGTGGGCCACTTGAGTTTTGGATCTCTCTCATTTTTGGAGGGGGGCCCACCACTGGGGTGGCCCACCTAGTGAACCGGTTGGATGACAAACAAACATTACTGTGGGGCCCACGGCTGGAGCCGTGGGTCCCTAGCTGGACGCCACCCGCCCGCCTGGACGGCTGCACGCAGCAGCGTGCAGCGCTGCCACCCGCTGACACCAATGCAGAGGCTCTGTTTCTTTCATAAAAATGGGAAAAATCAGATTTTCGATGGTTTTTTGCACGTGGGGCCCGCAGGAATGAAATCCGCCCCGGCCATTGCGATCAGTGGCCCGTAACAATCGAAATGAGTCCAAAGTTTAATTTTTTTGGGTGTATAGAAACACCAGAAAATTGTTCAATGGTAACCGCCAATGTTTCCCTTGCTATGGCCCACACGATATTTGGATCAGTCCCATTCTTTTATTTGACGGTTAAAACTATGTGGGCAAGAGGATGGACGGCTTAGATCGAATATATACATCAAGGTGGGGCCTAAGCGAGTGGGCCACCCAAATGCTTTACTCTTCTTCTTTTTTTTTTTTTTTTTTTTTTTTGGTGAAACGTCCAGCGTCCCAGACGCTGGATGGTTTGCTCTCTAAAAAAAAAATCATTAGTGGTGGGCCCTGATGAAGTGGGCCACCACGGATGGGTGATGTGTGCACAACGCATATGGTGGGCCCCACTTGAATAAAAACTTGCACAAACTAACTCCCAAGGTGGGATCCATTCAAGTGGGCCACACAATCTTCTTGCATAAAAATAAAATAAAATAAAATAAAATAAAATGAAGGAGAGAGAGAGAGAGAGAGACATGGAGAGTGGGACACGGATTGTGATAGAGGGACCCCGACATTATGGGCCCTCCCTTACATGAAATCATACATTAAGTGGGCCTTAAAGCATGATGGACCACCGAAATCCAAACTCAACGGTGGAGATCCCTTCCCCACCAACATTGACGGTCTAGATGACCTTTCTAAATGAAATAATCATCATGATGGGGTCCATGGAGAATGGCCCCATCATGGAATGATCATGATGATCCAAGTGGGCCATCGGCCACATTTTAGGGTTCCAAGTGAGATCCACACCATTGATCGGTGGGCCTCACTTGGCCCATCATAAAAATAAGAAAAACTAGTATGATCTAGCACCCACCGTCTGATCTTCTTGCTCCTAGGGGTTCCTTGGCACCTTAGCTTCAACTTCAATGGTTAAGATGAAGAATGAAGGGTTGAGATGGGAGATTTTTGGGGTAGGAAGGTGGGCCACTTGGAGCTTAGGAAGAGAGGGAGAATTCCATACGTATGGGCTCTTGGAATTTTTGTTGCTTGGAAATTTTGAAATGAGAAAGAGAGAAAGAGAGAGAGTGATGTAAAGGGAGAGAGAGAGAGTGATGGATGGATGTGGTGAGTGATGTTTGTGTAAGAAAAACTTGACTTTTGAGGCTTTTGTGTAAGAGAAGTATGGGAGGTGTAAGAAAAGCTTGACTTTTGTGGCTTTTTGTGTAAGAGAGGTATGATTTTGGGAGACTTGTGTGGTTGCTTGGGAAAAGGGATGAAAGTGATGTGTACTTGACATGTGATGGATTGATGGGTTGATTGATTGATGGGATTGATATGATTGATGTGACACATCGTAGAGATTTCCTTAGTTTTCACAACGCGCGGCATTTTCTCGCACCGAACGTTGGCCCACATCTCTTGACCAGGGTATCGCCTTGGCGCACGAGTCGCGGCATCGGAACCGCAACGACGGCGCGGTCGCTATGGTATTGGTCTCGGGTTGAGTCGACTCGGGTTGTCGGCATATAAATCAGGGTCACGCGTCGATATCGATTAAGGGTCGAAGGTTGCCGGAATTCGACAAGTAAGACCGCGGAAGTCTACGGAACGGTACAGACCAAGATACGGGTCTTACACAAGACGAGGACTCTCTTAGACCAAGACCCAAAGAGCAACCTTAGAAATAAGAAATTTAAACCTTTCAGTGATCGGACTACGGAGTTACTGAAATATATAACTGCGAAACATTTGTGGCTTGACCTAATTCTTAATCCCGGGTGACTACCAACGGACTCACTGCTTGACCAGGCAGAAGACCAGGATCCATCAGGATTAGGAAGAGATACAATGTTGTCTACCCTGGTCAGGCGGACATTCGACGCATCGGGATCGAGCCCACTACAACTGTCTCTCCGTATTGGTCGACCATTGAAAATATATATTCTTACTCTATATAGTTAGGAATTATCGTCAAGACTCTAAATAGGTAAAGAAATAAATTGTAGCAAACCATCAAGGTGTAAGAAATGAATAAAGAAGTAAGTTTTAAGGGGAGTAGATCAAAAGGGACCAGACTAATATAGATCGTATACACCCTACCACGTATAGAAACCTAAAATCAACAAAACTTCGGCAAAAGAAATAATTAATCTTTCCTTATTACCCTTAGGCAATTTCAGGGATGAAATTTTATTTTAAGGGGGTAGATTGTAACACTCTGAATTTTTGTCAACCCGAATTTAGATATCTTTAGGCAATGGGTCAACCATAACACCTTGGTAACGTCTCATAACCCAAGTCCAAAGCCAAAGAAATCATTTAGAATAAAATTCTTAAGAAATTTAACGTGGATTAACTAGCGCCACACTAGATTATCTGTGAAATAAGCACCAACTACTTTAAATACGATCTGTAAGACCCAAAACCTGTAGAATCAGTAACGCTACACTATCATAAAATTCAGGATCAATCTCTAAACTCAGTTGCTCTCGGGAGCACTTTGAAACCTCGTATCGGACCTGGACTGCAAGTCAAAAGTCCAATAGTGATAAACTTAGAAGATATTGACCGCGTTGTTGGTTTGACAAGCACCGTGAAAATCATGCCCAAAAGATGTCATGAGACCATTTTATTGCATCCGGAGTGAAGAGAGTGAGAAAAAAAAGATATTTAGAAAATTAATTATATTTTTTATGAAATCTGGCATGTTTCACTTGCACGTTGTTTTTAAGTGATCTGACCGTTGGAATTTGACTCAAATTCACCCTCGGATCAGGATAGGTGGCCCTTACATGTTAAAGTACTTGTGGCCTTGATCGAAGTTCGGTGACCACTGAATTGAAACTGGTCTGCCACGTGCGATCTGGAAGTCTGACTGGGATGAAAACTTAACTCCACCTAGATCCAATATTGGTGAGCTTAAGTATGACCGCATTTAGTAACATGACCTCCGTAAGTGCTCCGTTGAGACGAAACGATTCGTATTTGGACATAACCTAAGTATACCATAGCCCTGAGTCTAATTTGGAGAGTTTTGGGCCTATATAAGGACCTTAAACCCTCACTATCTCATCCCATACGAATTTGAGTAAACCTAGGAGAGAGAAGAGAGAAAAGAGAGAAACTGTGAGAATCTTCCTGCCATTCTATAATGCTATCCTACATGCTTAACCATTACAATCTAATTGCTTTTCTAGAGACTTTGGCTTTGTTCCTAGAAAAGAAAACCCAAACCCTAACCTGTTTTGGAGCTTAGAATAGTCTAAGTGATGTTGTAGCTAACCTGTTTCATGCCTTAGGTACCCTATTCACCGTTGACAAAGACTTATCGTCTGAATCACATCCGTTATGCATTTTCTGGTTTAAGGTGCGAATTTTAGATGCTTAGGTTACTTGTTTTCAAAGCTTTCAATGCCGTTTAATGGTAGATTATTGATAAGGATGTTGTTTGACATGTAAAAAATGCTGTCTGTTTTTTCATTTCGAATACGTACGAAGAATATGAGATTTAGGGTATTTTAGGTATTTGTAAGAAATACCGTATACGTATGAATTTTGCTGATAAGATTACCATGAGTATTTACCGTGTATCTATGCCAGTTATGCGTGTATGATCTGTTCGACCAGTTATGCGTGTATGATCTGTTCGGTGAAGAGATTTGCCCAAATGCATATTTTGGGCGACATATGCTATGTAGACTAATGTGTATAGACTAAGTGTTTGTATAAGTAAGTATTGAGTAAATGAGGTTATAGATTAGTGTTAAGTTAGGATTCTCAACTATTTTGATGATGTATATAATTTCCTCCATGTTTGTTATATTTGAATTGACTATTATATATATATGAAATGCTTGTGTATGGTTAAATTTCTTATGTTGTATCTTATAACATGTTGCTAACATGCTTGAATTACTTGTTATTTCCATTCTGTTTATCTCATATGATTACTGATTCACATTATATGTTCTTGGGTCTATACTCTAGTCCAGGCAGTCGGTAACAGATTAGAATTCGTGGTTGAATTCTATTCACCACGAAGGAGGCGTTGACAAATCTAAGTCGTGCTTTGGTTGGCGGCAGTGGTTAGGCCACACGAGGTGTTTATGCACTTCATGTCATTCATCTTGAGGTGCGCTCGTACTAGTCGAACTCATCAAGTAACCCGACTGACCATTGTATGTTCACTTTGTATTGGTCATAACTGCTTGAACCTAGGGTACTGAACTTACCAGCGAAAACCCTAATAACCATGGTACCTCGATCCATTAAGACTCATGAGCCAGGCATGGTGGTATGGGACACCGTGGTCGAGCTGTCGGCCTACGCTATGGCGACGAGCCTCCCCATAGTGACCAGTGAGCACCTCAGACTCGTGAGCCGATTATGGTGGTATGAGACACTATATTCGAGTTGTCGGCCTACTATGATTGGTGACGAGCCCTTTATAGTGACTTCGAGCGTACTCAGAGTCTACGAGAGGTGACAACCCTTCCGTAGCAATAAGAGTACAAACTAGGCCTATATTGATAAGGTGATGGGGGAGCTGTGCAACGAGTGCATGCAACAGCCCTGGCAGCCATTGCAGCGATCTAGAAATATATCATCGTATGAGACTACTAGGAGTGATGACCCTAGACAGGATCTTTGTTGGGAATGATATAAAGGAAGTACCCTAATTTCCCAATCCGGCTGAATGGAAAGGACTAATAACAACTCGGTAATCATGTTCATATCACACTGCATGTGCCTGGAAGATGTGGAGCACTGAGGGATGAAAGCATGCCATAAATGTAAGATGGTGTCGCATGAGGGAGTATGTAGGTGAGGGTATGCATCATTATTGCATCCCATCCTTATTTTAATCACAGTATTTAGGAATGTTTGATTGCTTGCTTTACCATTATTGCGTGATTGATTTGATAACATGCTAATCTTTACTCTATGATTCCACTGAGTTGATCACTCACTCCCATGTTACGAGACGGTGTTGTACACACCAACCAGTCCCTGTTTTAGTTTTAGATGATGGCGCTGCTTGTGAAACGGAGCCATACTTTTATGATGAAGAGGAGGGTTTCTCCTATAGTCAGCTATCAAGCGGGCATATGTAGACCGTGTTTTGACCGACGGAATTGCAAGGAGGTTGATTAGACGCCATGACCCAAATTGTCATTTTACACTTTTGGAGCACTCATGTATATTCTTTTTGTTCATTTTTAGAGTATACATGTATATATTTAACCTGGTAACGTGTTCACACTCTAGAGACTTATAATAGTTTATATATATTATATCTACTATCACAGTCTTCCGCTTGCATAATTTAACTGTCTCTGGAGTATGATATGCTGTTTTCGCTTAATCCCACTCATGTTTAATACACTAACATAGACAACATTCAATCATAAGTATTTATGTTTCATAAGTGATGTTTTGGAACTCGGGTGTTGAGTTGCTACTCAACTCCGGATTTTCAGGATGTTACAGTGATGTATGTGAGGCCCAGATGGCTAGGCTCAATGTGATGTATGAGAGGCCCATGTGATGTGGCCCACTTGATGTGTGTATGGCCCTTATGTGAGGCCACGAGCTCACTATATGTTAAGCCCTGTGTGGGCTACTCCTTGGGAGTGATGTTGGTTAAATGTCCATATTGATAGGCAATGATGGTTAAATGTCCTCATTGTTACATTTCCTTAGGCCCTTTGTTAGGTCGATTGTCTAGGTCGATTCCAATTATCGAGGTCAATTTTGATTGTCGAGACTGATTTCGATTATCGATGCTAGTTACCAATACCGATTATGAGTATGTGATATTAAGACCGGTTATCGATGTTAATTATGAGTATGTGATAGCATAACATCATGATACATACCCATACGCATCATCTGCATGTTTGTTTAAAATGTGGTTGATCATTGCATATGTCATTGGGTAGGTTCTTATGAGATTCGCTGATACGTGGAGGTTATTTCACATGAGTGCATGGTATGCGCAGGATTGATACATGACTGGATTATATGACTCATGCATCTTGCATTGTGTGTTGTGATTACTGTACGTCCTAGCGACATCAAGGCCATATCCTCCACAAGCATATCGTGGATGGCTAGATGGGACATCAAAAATATTTGGTTCGAGCATCTGGGCACTTTGGATGTTCGTGTGCGAAAGTTTCTAAACCTCTATGGCCAGGAGACGCCCTAACGTCGAGACTAAGTGGACGCATAAGCGCCCAAGTACCAAATACCAATAGGTGGCGTCTCCCACTGTGTCATAGTCGTTTGGGAGAGGGTGTGGCCTTACTCGCCTAAGAGTAGGGGGCATAGATAGACTGATTTGACCAGCTCGTAATTGGGTCCGCCATCAATGTACTGAGTAGATATTGGCTGACTATTGGACAGGCAGATGGTAAGGTCTCTTCCACTTGCATAGTCGCGCGTCAATGGGTGACGATTGCATGTAGAGTGTACTAGACCCTGGTGATGATCACATAGATGTACAGTACTGATTTGTAGACTGATTGGGCAAGAGTTGTATACTGTAGCTTGCGATATCACGTACTATCATCTTGACTTTAGGTATGAGACTGGTTTAGATAGAAGTCTTTTGTGATAGACCTCATAGCCTGCGACATCACGTACTATCATCCCGACTTTACACTGTAGCTTGGTCATTTCATTTGCACTGCATATTACATATTGTATTACATCCTTGGCATATGACATTTTGGGTTGCTATGTTTCTGCATTCATATAACATAGATGAGGCCGGTGGTATTCGTAGCTCTTCAGAATTGCATATGGTATTGTATCATCAGTATATAATATTTGATTCATTATGTCTCCGCATTGCATAACTGACCTACATTACTTTCTCAGTATATAACATTGGCTTGTTATGGCTTTTCATCGCATATCCTGGATTAGGTTGATGATTTTTTATAGGACTTGTCAGTACTTTTGCTCACTCTGATATCGTATGATTCATGATTCTACCAGTATTTTCGATATTGTATGATTATGGTATTGTATTGAATACTTGACACTTACCTTGTGCACATACTTACATCACCCTTTAAGCTTTCTATAAGCTTATACACGATAGATGCGTGCAGGTGATGTTAGGTTGTAGCAGCGTGGAGCATGGAGTATGTAGCTAACTTCTGGAGCTTTGATTTTAACATATGTATTTCCCTTTCAACATTGTATTTAAATATTTATATTAGTGGATATGTGATGATGATGTTGCCTTTGTGAGTTGAAAAACTTGCGGTTATGCTTATTACGAGTAAATGTACATTGGCAAATCCTCGTAAGATCCCAGGATCGGAATATAGCGTATGGACGCTGGGAGTCGAGAATGGGGTACTATGATGACTGTCGGCACCGGATTCAGCGATTGAAAATTTAATTTGTGAGCCCGGTTTCTGAGTTTGGGACATGACAGAAGATGGTATTAGAGCATAACTTGGGAATACCTGAGGATAATATCACATATCTACTGATAACTATATTACACTCAATGATTGTTAAGAACTTAGAATGATTAGGTCCCTGAGTACGAATAACTTAGAGATTTTCTAATATAGCTCCCCATTGTGTGTACATTCGAAAATGTTCGATGATAATAGGCCCTTGTTCCTTCTTATAGGACATGACACTCAAGCAAGTGATCTGAGTAACTTTCTCTCCCCCGCCTAAGACTCCCGTTTCCCCACTTGAAACTCCTGAACCTCCTTCCGAGTTTATCGCATCCCCGACAATGCCCGTGAGTGCAGATCAGCTTCAGTAGATGTTATAGACCATGACCTCCATCCTTCAGGAGCTAGGTAGGCCACCCGCTGTTTTACCAACTCAGGCTGAGCAGGAGCGCGCGAGCGCCCTTCTCAGAGAGTTTCGACAGTTCGATCCCTATGTTTTAGGGCGAACCAGATTTGACAGCAGTTGAGAGATGATCTTTGATGTGGAGAAAATTTTTGATACGATGACATGTACAACTAAGCAACGAGTTCGGTTAGCCATATTTCTTCTCCATGGTGAAGTCGAGAAATGGTGGACCTCCGTTACTCGTGTTACAGGGCCAGATTTCGTCTGGACATGGGAGGGCTTCGTAGACTGATTCGAGCAGTAGTACTTCCCCGACCACATTCATCAGCAGCAATCATTGGAGTTTGAGACCTTGGTGCAGGGAGACGTGTCTGTGGCACAGTATACGGCTCATTTTATAGCACTATCGAGGTTCGCACTGTATTTAGTTGATGATGAGGAGTGAAAGGCTTACGTTTTGGCCTCAGGAGTCGTGCCGTTGGACACTTGCTCCCGACCTATGAGTAGGTAGTTTAGAGGGCCCAAATTTATGAGGCAGAATGGAATGATTCGCAGAGGGCTCGTGACCATAGAGGAGATAGAAAGAGCTAGACCCACTCTAGTAGTTCCCACCAACAACAGCGTCAACGACCGCAAAGGCACAGGGACTATCCATCCTTTTGAGCGCCAACAACACCTTCAACACCACCAAAGAGACCGTTCACGGGTGTTTTCTTTTGATGTGGTGAGATGGGGCATCGTAAGCGTGAGTGCCCCCATTTTATTTTTTTCTAGCAAAAATGACCTCCTTGGGGGAGGACATACGCCTCCCCAGCAAACTTAGGGCAGGTCTTATGTGGCTCAGTAGGACCCTTAGTCGCCAGGAGAAGTCGCTGACGATTCGCATGACCAGGCATTAGGACTATCTTATTAGATTGGTAATTAATGAGATGATGAGGCTGCAAGGTATCCTAGTTTCGACCGTTTTTGATCTAGAGTCTGAGGTTCAATAGGGGTCACCATATTATTGATGAGGTGTCTTGGGAGTGCGAGGTTAAGATTAGAGAGAGATATTCTCATCCTTTAAATTGATTGTGCCTTGACATATATATATGATGATGTTTCCCTTTCCCTTGTCCGTTCTGTAAATTTCAAGGACAAAATTTTTATTAGAAGGGGAGACTGTCAGGCCTGTATCCTACATAGTGCCATTCTGTAGGCTTCTGTGGTCCCCCCGATTGAATTCTGACAACCTGCAATCTGTAATCGACATTTGCGCGTGACCCTGAGTCGTATCCTGTTGATCTGAGTCAGCTCAACCAAATACTTATACTATCGCGACCGCACCGTTGCCGCGGTTCTAATGCTGCATCTTGCACGCCGATTCGACACTCAGGCCAGGTGATGTTGGCCCGCGTTTAGTTCGAAGAAAATGCCGTGAGCTGCGAATTCCAAGAGAATCTCTACGGTATGTCACATCAATCAATCAAATCAAGTTAAGTACAAGCAACCATCCCCAAGTACAACCACCTCTCCCATAAAGTCAATTCTCTCCCTTACATGTCAAGTACACACCCATCACTCCCCATCACTCCATCACCTCTCACCATCCCTCTCTCTCCTTACAACATCCCTCTCTCATTCTCCAAGCAACCCACATCCCAACCTCCATGAGAAAGCTTGGTGTCGCCCACCTTCATACCTCCCATCTCTACCATCCAAGCTTCATCTCGACCATTGAATCTCATTCATTGGAGCTCTAAAATGCGTTGATGGAAGGAGAAGTCTGTGATCAAAGGTGGGTGTTCATAACACCTCTTCTTTTGATTTAGGGCCCACATATAGTGGGACCCACATTGATGTGTGCATTGTATAGAGGGGCCCATAGTGGTAGGGTCCCTCCATTACTCCGTTCTCCCCCCCCCCCCCCCCCTCTCTCTCTATCTCTTTTGATGTGTGTGGTCTAGCCTGATGCACCACACCATGAGGTATGTATTATATTCATGCCATCCATGTGTTGGCCCACGTTGCTGGACTGTCCAGCGGCAGACCCGCTGGCTTGTCTGTTTGGATGGTCTAGATGAAGAGAAACCACAAATATCGGCTTAATCTAAACCGTGGTGGGCCACCATGTGGGACCCACTAGATGTCCTTGTTTTATGGTCTGTCCATTGCTGAACATTGGGCCACTTTGGTGGCGTGCCCTATTCAGACCATTCGCTTGCTAGGAGTCCAGCACCCCTGGACGTAGTGAAAATAAAAATACCAGTTTAACCTGAAAAATTTTGGTGGGACACTCATGTGGACCCCACCTTGATGTATGGATCTAATCCCCACCATCCATCCAATTTCTCAGCTCATTTTAGGTGTTGAGTCGAAAAATGAAGCCAATCCAAATCTTTGGTAGGCCATGTTGTAGAGAACAGTGATATTTATGGTTAAAGTTTGTTAGGGCCCACCGTAATGTTTCTGCACACCAATACATATTGAATATTGGGCTTGTTAGGCCCGTCATGAGCCATAGAACCCAGCCTGATGTATATGTTTTATCTACACCATCCATTGTTTGGACGGTGGGGCCCATCATGAGGTGTGTTATTTCCACCATCCATTCATTTGGTGATGTCGGTAAGTTTTGTGGACCCCATTGTAATACATATTTTGTATCCCACGCAGTCCACTTGATGGTGGGCCCCACCATGATGCATCTGTTGTATCTATACCGTCCAAACATTTGAGATATCATTTATGGAATGAGAAAAAGAATGAGACAGATCTAGTTATCTAATGGACCACACTACCTAAACAGTGGGATTGAACGCCTACCATTGACACTCTTTTCGGTCACCGAAGTTCTGGACCAATATGATATTTATTTTTCCTATTGGTTCAGGTCCTTGTGACCTTATGAACAGACTGGATGGAAAATACATGTTATGGTTGCCCCCCTGTGAAATTTTTTGTACAGTGGAAATCACTGTCTCCACTGCTATTTATGATGTGGTCCAACCAACCATTTGATCACTATCACCACTGTTATTTATGGTATGATCCAGATGATCTTTGGATATGATTCATTTTTTTATGACTTTAAAAAAATAGACACTACAAGAAATCCCACCTTTACTGACGAATTCATAACTTTTTGTCTAAGCTGGATTAGTTTCCTTCGATCCTGGGCCAGTGGGAAAGGGGCCAACCACGCTTTCGCTATTAGCTGATCTAACTAGATTAGGCTTATACTATTCTACCCCCCTTAAAAATTATTTTTACTCTCAAGGCTCAAGAATCTATGTCCTGATCCGTATGTCAGAACAAGGTATAATTTAGGACCTATCCTTGACATGAAATGGGAAACGATCTTTAAATATATTGGTCTTCCTCCCATCGATGATGTGTACTATAGTGTTAGTACCTATGGTTATAGGAAGGAGCTAAAAATGGTGGGTGCTGTGGTTGATTCTAGGGACGGGTGTGAATTTGTGGCAAGATGCCTAATCTCTATTGGCTATATGTTCTTAACACTTTTCAAAGGCAAAGTAATAACCCTTTGGTTGTAAGTGGTCGGCCCAACACAGAAGAAGAGTTATCGTATTAGTTCTTAATCCTAGTTGATCCTGATCTTCTACTTTATCAAAGCATTGGGTTCATTGGTAACTACCAGGATTGAGAATTCAATTCAAACCGCGAATACTTCGCTTATATATAGTTCCTCTACTCCGTGTTCTCGATTGTCCTTAGGAAGGCAATTCCAAGGGGTGTGCTGGTTTATCCTAGTGTTCAATCCAAGGGATATATAACTTTTCTCTGAACGTGACTAGTTTCTATATCAAAACAACTTTCCTATGGGTTATTAAAGAAGCTTATAAGTATCAAGGGAATCCAACAAAGGAACGAGGTCTCATTCTAACCAAATCAAGACAACTAACTAAGTCAATATTTCAATTATCTTAGCAAAATCAGACTTTTAAATTTATTAGTATAACCAGTATCCTAGTCTTAACTTGGGAGTAGTGGTAAGCCAATAGTTATAATGCAAAGTATGTTTATACGTTAGATGGAATTAAGTTACCTAGACTTAAATGTGATTGCGCTCGAGCACTTCACATAGGACCATACTAGATAATTGCGTTGCTAATCCCACCTCGGGATTTGGGAATGACATGTTTGTAAGGAGGGTGGGATGGGATTAAAATTAATTTTATAGGTTTTGAAAAATGAGCCTTATGTTGAAAAGTGTGAGATGAGATTTCCAAATCCCATGATGATGAATTTTCAAGTGTAATTCGAAAGGAAATCTCGGGATTTACTGTTAATTGCATACATTCCAACCATGGCATTGGAAACCATGGGATACACCTAATCTAGGGACAATACCTTACACATGTATTTATTGTTACTTTTACAATTCCATCTGCCCTAATCTCACCTAATGCAGTTGGTCGAATGAGCCCTAAATGTCCCATCATTTGGAGGTTGTCCAGGTTATGAGATACAAAAATGTGGGTTTTGTGCCCAAATGAAGGGGTATAAGGAAGGTGGAGAGTTATACAGAGTAGTTTTTGGGTAATGGTGGTGGATGAGTATAAGATGTAGAAGAAGACGAAAGCTTGAGTGAATAGCGGGGATGTGAGATCATTTTACATGGTCTTGGTTACGTGTGGGCTATACTACAGTAGTTAATCTCACCAGTCGGCGAAACTTGGGATCCTAATGTCGTCTCTAGATTCCATCGCCCCCTTCTTAAATCAGAGTGCCTCAGTGTGCGTCATGTTACCATAATCCAGGTCCAGTTTAATCCAAATCATGCTCTGATACCATCTTGTAACGTCCTAAAAATTAGGGGTCGAGCAGAAGCTCAGCTCCTGAGTTCCAACGCATCACTTATGCAACATAGATAATGATGATTGAATGTTGTTCATATTAGTGCATTAAACATGAGTGAGATTATACCAAAACAGCATATCATACTCCAGAGACAGTTAAAATTTTGTAAGTGGAAGACTGTGATAAATATATAACATATATAAATTGTTGTAAGTCTCCAGAGTGTGAACATGTTACCAGGTTAAATATATACCTATATACTCCAAAAATGGATAAAACGAAGATATATGGGTGTTTAAAAAGTGTAAAATAACAAGTGTAATGGCCTCTAATCAGCATCCTTGTAACCCCGTCGATTAGAACATGGTCTACATAGACCTTCCTGATAGCTGTATATAGGAGAAACCCTCCTCATCATCATAAAAGTTTGGCTCTGCCTCATACGCATCGCCATCATCTGAAACTAAAACAGGGGCTGGTTAGTGTTTAAAACACTGTCCCATAATGTGGGAGTGAGTGATCAACTCAGTGGAATAATAAAGTAAAGGTTAACATGTTATCAATTCAGTCAAGCAGTAATGATAACGCAATACAATAATCAGTTCCTAAGTACTTTTTTTCATGCAAGAATGATATGAAATAATGATGCATGCCCTCGCCTGCACTCCCTCAGCGTCTTCATCTTATAGCACGCATGACAACCACCTGAAAGTGCTCTTCCTCGCCAAAGCACATGCAATGTAGTGTATGCTCATATTAGCCAATAATTAATTAAGTTTATTCATACAACAGTGTTGGGAAGCTAAGGTACGTCCCTTATATCAATTCTTAAACAATGATCCATTTTAGGGTCGTCAGTCCTAGTAAATCTCATACGATGTTGTGGTTCTAGGTCACTACAAAGGGCTCGTCACCTGATCAGTGTATGCCTAGTTTATACTCTAGTGGCTACGGAAAGACTCGTCGCCTCAATGCAGTCTCAGAGTATGCTTAAGGTCACTACAAAGGGCTCGTCACCTGATTAGTGTAGGCCGACAGCTCGAATATAGTGTCTCATACCATCGTATTCAGCTCACGAGTCTGGGTTGCTCATTGGTCACTACGGGGAGGCTCGTCGCCTCAGCGTATGCCGACAGCTCTACCACGGTATCTCATACCACCATGTCCAGCTCATAAGTCTTAGTGGATCGAGGTACCAAGGTTAATGGGGTTTCCACTAGTAAGTTTGGTACCTTAGATTCAAGTAATAACATCCATACATGGTGAACATACATTGGGCTAATCGGTTTATTAGATGAGTTCGACTAGTATGAACGTATGCTGAATTAATCGACATGGTACCGTTGTCGATGATCCTCGCATGACTTGGATTCACCGAACGCATCAATTGTGGCAAGACTAGCATGACCACTCGGACAGGAATTGTTACCAATTGCCTGGACTACAACGTAGTCCTAATCACAATCAATTGTAATAGGCATTCATATGCACTAGTCAAGATAGCATGTAGCAGCTAATTCAGCTATAAATCTCATATAAACAATTTAACGAACACATAGAGTACATATTACCCTACATAGGCATTTCATCCATAAATCACATAGAGTAAGATAGGTTACATAAATGGAACTATAACTACAGGTAAGGGAGTTGAGAATCCCATCTCAACGCCCTCATTCATACATAAAGACAAGCGTTTTCTTATTCAGACATTTCGACAAACACTTAAACTACACATGTTACATACTTGTAATAAATAAGTTAAACCATATATTATGATAAATCCTTCTACATAAGAGTTGCCATACGTACAACAATCATGTATTCCCGTACATTAATCGTAACAAGCACAAATCATAATTTCATATTCATTCAAACATTTCAGCAAATACATGAAATGTATTATATTCAACATAATCACATATATATAAGTAATAAATGGAAATCCTTGCATCTAAGCACATGTGATAGCAATCAAGTCAGTCATAAATTATTAACTGACATTAAAAGCCTTGAAAACCATAACCTAAACATTTACAGTTCGCACCTTTCGTCAGTAGACTCGTAATGAACTCAGTTTAAACCATAAGTCTTTGTCTATGACACGATGGCAACCTGTAACATGAAATAGGTTAGCTATTTCACCCTACACTCTATTAAAATTCCTAAAACTAGTTAGGGTTAGGATTCCTTACCTAAGAACGAAGTTGGAATCACTGAAATAGTGATACAGAAGCGGTGATTTAGCTAGTGGAGCGATGAGATCGAATCCCAGGAACAAACGCCGGTACACTCTCTCACTTTCTCTCTCTTTCCTCCTCTTTTCTATTTTCTCTCTCCTAGGGTTTTCCAAATTCATATGGGATGAGAGAGTGAGGGTTTAAAGCCCTTATATAGGCCCAGAACTAACGGGAATTGTCCCAGGGCCAAGGTATACTTAGGTTATAGCCAAATCGGGTCTGTTCCGATCCAACGGAGCACTTATGGAGGTCTCTTTTCTAAATGCGGTTGGACTTAAACTCCCTGACATTTGATCCTAGTCAAGCTAAGTTTTCAGTCTGATCGGATTTATAGATTACCTGTGGCGGACCAGTTTCAGTTCGACGGTCACTGGTATCCGATCAGGGATACAAGTACACTGGCATGTGTGGGACATTTTTCCTGATCCGAGGGCATATTTGGGTCAGATTCTGATGGTTTGAATCCTTATATTTGGCCCACAAGCGACATGACTCATATTTCTTAAATTCGAATTTAATTCTAGAAACATTCACGTTTCTCACACACTTCGCTCCGGACTCAAGTAAATAGCGTCAAGATACTATCTGGACTTAATCTTTGAGGTGGTCATCAAGTCCGATAAGACGGTTGTATTCGTATAGCTTCGTAGCTATCGGACTTTCGACGTGCAGTCCAGGTCCGATACGGAGTTTCAATGTGCTCCCGAGAGCAACTGGGTTTAGAGATTACTCCTAGGTTTTAGGATAATGTAGCATGATGATTATACTCGTTTTAGATCTTACAGTTCATATTTAAATCAGTTCAAGCTAATTCTATTAATTGTTTAGTTTAGTACTTACCCAAATTTTGCTCTAATTAGGCCAGAATAAGGTCCTAACGCAGTTCTACGTCCCTTTCTAGCATTTTTAATTAGTATATTATCTTAATTATTTTTTAAGTAGTTTATCATCAAGTTTACTTTATCTCTACCAAATTTTATGAGATTTTATATTGTAGAAAAATTTTAAAAATTCCAGAAGCAGCAGCTGTCTAAACTATGATTTTTGGATAGTTGTCACAACGACTTATTTTTATCTATACTAAATATTTTATTATATTTTTCACATATTTTTATATGAAACTAGACTCATTTAGCTTCAATATTTCTTTTAAATCACCTAAATCAGAGTTATAACAAGGGAGATATAACTTTTTAAAGTCAGACAAAAAGTGCAGGTAAAATGTGGAAAACGGGCCGCCCGACCCGCCAGGCCCGTTGTATAGACGAGGCCTCGCCAAACCAGCGAGGCCCTCGCCGACTACTGGACTTTTCGACGAGGAGTCACTAGTGGGGCGAGGTCCTCCTGCCCCCTGGACCTTAGAAACATGTGGGACTCACTGTGGGCCCCCCCGGACATGCTCTGATAGGCCCCCGACTCCGTTTGATGTGGTTTCGCCGATCCGATATTTGAAATTGGTGTATCTTTCAATATAGAATGGGTTACACAATGTAAAATATATGATTTTGGGGTAGGAGAAGCTAATCTCTCCAAATAACGTATTTATATCATGATATTACAAATGGTTAATGGTTAAAAACCCATTTTACTTATTATTTACTATTTATAGTAATGTTTAGTTTAAGTATTATTCTTCATCACCTAAACTGTAAGATTTATGTCTAATATAAAAGTACTTAAAGAAGTTTGAAGAATAAGGTGGTGAAAGGTAAGATTTCAAAGGAAATGGGTTAAAAAGAGATTTTTGGCTTTGAAATTGAGTTACGAGAAGTTACCAAGGTGTTATGATCGACCCATTGCCTAAGGACGTCTAACTCCATGTTGGCAAAAATTTGGGGTGTTACATTATAAGTGTAGGTTTAGGTTTAGGTTTTAGGTTTAGGTTTTAGGTTTAAGTTATAGGTTATAGTTTAGGTTTAGTTTAAGGTTTAGGTTTAGGTTATAGGTTTTGGGATTTGAGAATAAGTTTAGGTTATAAGAATAGGTTTAGGTTATAAGTATAAGTTTAGGTTTAGGTTATAAGTGTAGGTTATAGGTGTAGGTTTAGGTTAGGTTATAGGTTAAGGTTTAGGGAATTGAGTTTAGGTTATAGGTTAAGGTTTAGGTTATTGTTGTAGGTTATAGGTTAAGGTTTAGGTTTAGATTTTGGGATTTGAGAATAGGTTTAGGTTAAGGTCATAAGTTTAGGTTTAGAAAATCGGGTTCGGGTTTACGTTTGGTTTTCAAGTATAGATTTATGTTTAGGTTAGGGAGTTTAGATTATGATTAGGTGTAGGTTTAGGTTAGGGATTTGAGAATATGTTAAGGTTTAGGTTTAGGAAATCGTGTTCGGGTTCGAGATCAGGTTTACATTTGCATTTTAGGTTTAGGTTTAGGCTATAAGTTTAGGTTTAGGTTGTAGGTTTTGGGATTTGAAATAGGTTTAGGTTATAAGTATAGGTTTAGGTTATAAGTTTATGTTAATTTGTAGGTTATAGGTTTAGTTTTAGGTTTAAGTTTAAGTTATAGGTTTAAGTTATAGGTTATAGGTTTAGGTTTAAGTTATAAGTTTAGGTTTAGGTTTAGGTTTTAGGTTTAGATATAGGCTTAGGTTATGGGTTATATGTTTAGATTTAGGTTAAGGTTATAGGTTTTAAGATTTGAGAATAGGTTTAAGTTATAAGTATAGGTTTAGGTTATAGGTTATAGGTTTAAGGTGTGATTTAGGTTAAGGGTGTGGTCCCTACAAATACAGATATAAACACGACCTGTTCAAATGGCCAGCTCACTCTAATGTTGTTCATAGGAAATGACAGCTTCATCATGGTCATAACAGCGGTTCTCACCTTCAAGGGACCCCCGCTCATTCGGATAGCATCCGACGCACATCCGGGACTGTTTCATTAATTTCAAGAAAATACATAAACACAGCCTATCCAAATGGCCAGGCCACTCCAATGCTGTCCATAGGAAATGATAGCTTTATCATGGTCATAACAGTAGTTCCCACCTTTAAAGGACCCCCGCTCATCCGGATAGCTTCAACGCACATCCGGGTCTGCTCCATTAATTTCAAGAAAATACATAAACACGGCCTGTTCAAATGGCCAGGCTACTCCAATCTGTCCATAGGAAATGACAGTTTCATCATGGTCATAACAGCTGTTTCCACCTTCCAGGGACCCCTGTTCATCAGGATAGCTCCGATGCACATCCGAATTTGCTCCATTAATTTCGAACAAATACATAAACACGGCCTGTCCAAATGGCCAAGCCACTCCAATGCTGTCCATAGGAAATGAGAGATTCATCATGGTTATAACAGCGGTTCTCACCTTCCAGGGACCCCCGCTCATCTGGATAGCTCTGACGCACATCCGGGTCTGCTTCATTAATTTCGAGCAAATACATAAACACGACTTGTCTCATCAGAACAAACTAGGACTGATTACGCTCCACTTTATCTTCATAACACAATGACAACATTAAAGTACCAAAAAGTTATGCTAGTCTATAATGCAAAATAGCAAAACATGGTGAATAGATGCAAGACAACTAAGGAAAAACTCAAAAAAGAAAAATGCATAAGATTTTGCACAAAAACCAAAACATAGAAGTAAAGCAGTGAACCATCAAGTGCACAACGGCTAGAGAAAGTTCATAGAAAACATTAAAACTATTAATTGAGTTGAGAACTTCCATTGGTCACTGAAGAGTGAAGAGTGACAAAAAATAATAGTTTAAAGTGTTCTGAACGACTCAAGAAACAACCAGCCCTGGACTCAAAAGGGAACTACCAAAGGACTCCATTACAAGACTCCAAAGAAAATATTATATAGATTATAAACTCTAAACCTAGTTGTAAGCTGGTAACTTACTAGGAAACCAACCACAATAAGAGACCACTTCAAATTAGTTGAATGACAAGACTAACCCTGAAAAACCATAGATTACAGGGAATAAAACTATCCGAAGAAGTAGCAAATGTTAAACAAGGCATGGAAAGAGGCTTTGCATAGTTCTCAAACATCAAAATACAAAACAGATGGGAGATTTAACTGCCTAAATAATTGGAATTGATGTTGCACGCTAATTCTAGATAAACAACTTAAAAAGTAAAATAGGGTCGATCAATAAGAGATCATGAGAGGACAGCAAGAGCTGAAGTATAAAGAAATGCTGGAAGTACGAGAAGACGGACTACCAAAAACAAAGATGGAGACATAGCTTACCATATGAAGTTCATCTATCACAATAATTCCAACCTCTAAAAGATGCCCATCTTCTAGCAATCTATTAACAAGGGAGTTTTCCTTCTCTATTGTATAGACAGCTACAAAAGTGTCTTTAGGAAGTGTTCCACCATCCTGGTTGCCATAAAATTTTCGAACATGCTTGCCAAGTGGCTCAAGAATTCCTTCCAGATGTTCAGCCTACAGTAAATGGAAGTCAGCTGCAGTCATTAAATAAATAAAAAAGAATTAAATATAAAAGTTACTAACAGGGCTGTCAATGGATTGGGTGGGTATGACCAGCCCACCCACATGGAAGTCTTAGATCAATACTTAAGACCACAGGCTGTGCCTCAGTTTGTTTTTTCTGCCCAACAAAGCAATTGGCGGGCACTCTCCTAGCTTTGACAGTGTTTTCTATTGTGGGTTGACCAAGCCTAGATCCATGCCCATTTATGGATTTCATGGTCACTAAGGCCTTATCTTCATGCCCTCAGGCTGTGCCTGGGAGCTCAGACCTAACATAGAAAGGGGCTTTGGTACAGCAAAACCCGACCCATTGACAGAACTAGCCATTGGTCTCAAGAAGAAAATAAAAAGCCTTTTCTGCACGAATAGAAACATATGGCAGGACAAGTAATGCCATTTTTCCAGTTGATATGACTCGCCGCAACATCAGTATCTCAGCAACAAAACTTTTACTAGCACTATCAGACAACAAGGTAGATTAAAACAATCAGATAGACAAGCCTCAAAGATCTACTGAATGCCTGAGAATATAGGCTCTAATATAAACAGAGCATTGCCAATTTCAACACAAGGAAAGAAGGAAACACTGGTTGTTTTAGGGTTCCTTCAATGTTGCTATAGTATGATAGGAAGCTTAGATATGTGCATATGTTCACATGGAGGTTTGTTTTTTAAATTCATTATCTAATTTTGAATTTCTTTTTTTTTTTTCCTTCTTATTTGAAAAGATTACAGGATTGGAAGGGATTGGAAGGGATGTTGATATGGTATATGTGATGTACAATTTGCATATGCAGTATATCTTGAAAAACATGTTTAGCATTTGCACAATCATTTGTAGCTAGGAACTTAAAGATCATGGGATTATCCACATTATAGTTAAAATGATGTGCCTTATCTTTATGAAAAATTGTTACCCAATTAGTACATGGAATTCTGATATGCCCAAGGATTTCTTTATTCTTTTAGTTTGCGATAGATAATCACAAACTTCATTAAAGAGTAAAAGAATATCCAAAGAAAAGTGCATATCCCCAATAAAAAGAGAACCTTACAAGTTACAACTTTAGTTAGGGTGTTGGCAATCTTATTAGCTTCTTTGCTTGCATAAGTAAAAGAAAGGTTTGATCTTGAAGCTTTCTCTTAATTCTCATTCAAAGAAACATCAGGTATCCTAGGATGGGAAAGAATATTAGTCATGTGATTAATTGGAAAATTGATTTTTTTTTTCCCCTTTCTTTCCTTTTTATTGATTTGCATTGATGCTAGACAAAGACTGTAACTTGCTAAAAGAAGAAAATAAATAACTCAGTTTCTGAAAAATGCCTAAATCTTCGATGCTAATGGTTTTGAATTTGTTTTTATTTGAGAAGAACATCTCTAAAAAATAACTCCCAAGTCATGTGATTTTCATTGTAAATTTTTCTCCTGTTATAGTCAGCAATATACGTCTTTAACCAGAAAAGTTATCTAGGAACTCTGATTTTTACCATAGGGTGCACAGCTTCTAGAATGATATGGTCTCTGAATCTGAATTAGTTGCATCATTTCTATTAAAGACCATTAGGTTGCACATATATAGTACCAAGCAGAGCCTAGGATTTCAACATTGTTTTATAAGCATACATTTTATGGAGATTCATATATATTTTCATGGAAATCCATCTTAAAAGTCATTTGGATCATTCAAATTTTAGGATTACGTGTGTAGTTAAAGATTTCAAAAACATACACTTAATGTTGAAACTCACACACATTTTATGAAAATCGATCATAAAACTCAAAATCAAGCTGCAAACAAAAGGAAACAGATATAGCCTTAAATTTCAGATTCCTGCCATGTTGGAACTCCCAATTCCCTAGCAAATATGGCCCTTTTGATCATTTCTTCGCATGTACCTGCAGTAGCATTCGTGTAATGTCATTGATTTCACCTGTTTCAGCCTACGTTTTAAAATCCTGTCCTATTTTGGCTTCCTGTCCTGTAGAAAAAGGGGACTATAGATGTTGAGGGGCTGTTAGAGCAGACCATTCTGTCAATAGTTTGGTCCAAATCCAAACAATGGTCTGTTTCAGTCCAACCATGACATGTTTAAACAAATAAAATGATAAGAACTGACTGCAACTACCTGCCTGTAGCACAGTTGGTAGTGTTTGCTCTATAAAATAAAAAATAAAATGGTACTCAAACACCATAACTCATTTTGAAATTTACCAATAAACAGTAGAATTGAAGCAACAGTCCAACTGGCAATATGCCCAATCCAGATGTGTAAACCAGTTTGGGTCATATGTTACTGAAAAAAAAAAAACCCAAACCACTTAAATGGAGAGAAATGCCTTAGGTTGTTCATAAAGGGGGAAAAATAATCAATATTTAACGCACCTTGTCCATAGAGGTATTTTGCCAGTAAACAATATTAGCAGTTCCAATCTCACCCCTGGTAGAGAACTTCACTCCTTCCTTTGTCACTGAAATTACAACTACAATCACCCCCAAACCAAAAGATAGATATTGTACTATAACTATTGATATGAATGTTGGACATTAGTATGAAACAACTAGCAAGAATCCCTACACATTCTATTCAAATTTCAACTAATGGATGGTGGGTGAATTCAGTACACAATATTATGTGTACGAAAGTATCTCAATAATAACTCATGCAATGATGATGATGATACCAGTATCTCCAATGCTGTTGAGGTCCTTGCAAATCCATGAGAACCACCAGATTTGTCCTCTTTTCTTGTAGTGTCATCTCCCACTTGAATTACTTTTATGATGTTATTAGTACCAAAACGACTTCAAAAGAGATGGAAAATGAAATAGAGTGCAGCTAGTTAAATGAAAGAATACAATAGTAGCTGAGAACTTCAGTTTGTTGCCTAATGTAGGTAAGTGAAGCATTTGACTAGAGATTGATTCGATGCTAACATTTCAATTTGACATTTTCTATCTGTTGTTTTTTTTACCAAATGTCTCAAATTAGTTGATTCCTTGGAAGTTTCCTTTTTCTGATTGATTAAAATTTAAAATTTTAAACACAACTAGAATTACCTTGAAATTCGTGCAATCCACCCTAATACCATCCAATCCCATCCAATCTGCCCGACCAAACAGGCCCTTGTTGTACCAAGTAAACTCAGTAGGGCCCACCTTAAACCCTAAATCTCTAAATCCCCAAATCCCTAAATCCCCAAATCGTTTCAATTAGTATTGAGATTGAGAGAGATTGAGAGAGAGAGAGAGAGATACCTGTTTGAGTTGGAGCCCTGATCACGGTCGACCGAGCTTTAGAGGATGCATGAGAGAAAGAGAGGACTGAGAGAGACAGAGAGAGAGAGAGAGAGGATGCACGAGAAAGAGCACCGAGAGATAGAGAGAGAGAGAGAGGGCGCGGTGGAGAGAGGACTGAGAGAGAGAGAGGACAGAGAGCGAGAGAGTGAGAGAGGGCGCGAGAGTGAGAGTGAGAGAGGACAAAGAGCTATAGAGACTTCAAGTCTCTCTTACGAGTGGTCATGGGTCATGTGGTCGGTGCTTTGTAGGCCCCACCATGATGTATGTGTTTCATCCTTGTCATCCATCTATTTTTCCATTTCATTTTATGGTATGAGACCAAAAATGAGGTGCCACATTATAGGAAACAATGCTGAATGAGCGTCGACCATTAAAAACCTTTTGGGGGCCATATAAAGTTTTGGATCAATCTGATATTTTTTTTCCCTTCATTTAGGCCTGTATGACCTAATCAACAGATTGGATGTCAAATAAAAAGTACAGTGGGCCTTAGGAGGGCTTTAATGTTGGATATCCAATCGCTATTATTTTCATGTGGTGTGGTCCACCTGAGATTTATATCCCTCTCATTTTTGGTATTAAGCCATAATATGATTTGTAAAAATGGATGGACGGCATGGATGAAACACATACATCATGGTGGGACCCATAGAGCACTGACCAACATCTACCAAGTTTTGTGGGCCCCACTATGATGTATTTGTTATATCCACACCGTCCATCCATTTTGAGATATCATATTACGTCATGAGCCAAAAATGAGGCAGATAAAAATCTGTAGTGGACCCCACCAAAGAAATTTCAGGTGCACCACACCACATGAAATCAATAGTAATTGGATATCCATCATTAAAATCCTCCTAAGGCTTACTGTACTATTTATTTGACATTTAATATGTTGATTAGGTCATACAGGGCCGGATGAAGGGAAAAAACAAAAATCAGCTTGATCCAAAACTTTTATGGCCCCAAAATTGTATGACATCCAATATTGCACTGTTTATATTTTTTTAGATGTCTTCACATAGTTTTAGATGGTATATGGCCCACCTGAGTTTCATAAATGGATGATTTTTGAGATATCTCATAAGCTAAAGGGGAGACATCAAATGCACGGTGTTGATGTTAGACACACATCATGATGGGCCCATTTTACATGTCTAGTCCATTCACTCTATTTTGCTGATCATTACCCTCAATTTGACTAGTTACTCACCTCAATCATACTATATATGAGAAAGAAATTGGGCAAACAAGATTGAACAACAATTTGAGTGAATTTTGATTTAAACATTTGAAGTTATTTGCTCTTCAATCTGGACTGATTAGATTGTCCAAAAATGAATAAAGGTTGTTCATAATATCAAAAATATATGAATGAATATTAAACACAAATATTAGCTTAATCCAAAACTTCTATGGCCTCCAAGAAATTTTAAATGGTAGAGGTTCAATCACACTATTTCCTGTGGTGTGGTCCACTTGAGCTTTGGATATATTTCCTTTTTGTTCTTTAGACCTTAAATTTTCTGTTAACATGGATGAATGGAGTGGATAAAATAAATAAATAATAGTGGGCCCCACAGAGTTTACTCTGGTAAGGGTAACGAGTAATTCACCTAAATGTAGTGGAGAAGGGTTTCCTTTAAACATTGATCATAATCATATATTGGGCCTACCTAAATGTGATTCACATATCCAACCCACTCAAAATTGTGGTATGCAATAAAAAGACACCATTTTATGCACATCTTCTTGGCGTAGAGATCTGTGTCAGATACCTTGATGTGTGGAATATGATCTGAATGGATCACATGATTGGATGAAATCTTAGGTATTAAATAATGTATCATAACCTTTTTAAGCGAGTAGATTAATGTCGCCTCAGTCTCATCCAACATGGTGTCATCCTGACTGTGGGGTCCATATTGATAAATGTATTTTATATCCATGCCGTCCATCTAAGTTTTCAACTCATTAATTCTTGAGCTAGATCCCAAAACTAAAGCATATCCAAATCTCAAGTGGACCACACCATAGGAAAAGTGGGAATTTGAATCAAGCTAATATCTTCATTTTCCTTCGTCAACATCTTTTTGACGAAAATTTTATTCATTAAAAATATAACACTTTTACCGACGAAACTCAAGTGGGCCATACCATCTAAAACTCAAGTGGGCCATACCATTTTACATGTCTGGTCCATTCACTCTATTTTACTGATCAATACCCTCAATTTGACTAGTTACTCACCTCAATCAAGCTACATATGAGAAAAGATATTGGGCATACCAAGATTGATCAACGATTTCAGTGAATTTTGATTTAAACATCTGAAGTTATTTACTCTTCAATTTGAACTGATTAGATTGTCCAAAAATGGTTAAAAGTTGTTCATAATATCAAAATTATATGAATGAATGGAAAACAAAACCATCAGCTTGATCCAAAACTTCTATGGCCTCCAAGAAATTTTAAATGGTAGAGGTTCAATCACACTATTTCCTGTGGTGTGGGTCACTTGAGCTTTGGATATACTTCCTTTTTGTTCTTTAGACCTCAAATTATTTGTTAACATGGATGAATGGAGTGGATAAAATAAATAAATAATGGTGGACCCCACAGAGTTTACTCTAGTAAGGGTAACGAGTAACTCATTTAAATGTAGTGGAGAAGGGTTTCCCTAAAATATTCATAATCATATATTGGGCCTGCCTAAATGTGATTCACATATCCAATCCACTCATTATGTGTGTCCCACTTGGATGAGGGGTTAGACCAAGTTTCAACCGCATCCAAAACTCATGTGGAGCTCACCAAGTGCTTTTATATTTTTTAGGATGTCTTCACATAGCTTTAAATGGTATGTCCCACTTGAGTTTCGTTTACCGATGATTTTTGAGATATCTCATAATCTAAAGGGGATGCATCAAATCCACGGTGTTGATGTTCGACACACATCATGATGGGGCCCACAAAACTTATTAACATCAATTCTTAGGTTCTCACAAGGTCAGTAAGTTGGGTCACAATTTTAACCAGAATATTTGACCCATTTTACATGTCTGGTCCATTCACTCTATTTTGCTGATCAATACTCTCAATTTGACTAGTTACTCATCTCAATCAGGCTATATATGAGAAACATATTGGGCATATAAGATTGATCAACAATTTCAGTAAAATTTGATTTAAACATCTGAAGTTATTTACTCTTCAATTTGAACTGATTAGATTGTCCAAAAATGATTAAAGGTTCAATTAGTTGATGTGCCTAATAATTTAGTAATTTTATTTTTCACAAATAAATTTCAATTTCCTTTTAAAACTAACATTTTTTTCAAAATGTATATTTTTTTACTCTTTCAACTAAATATAATTTTTAATATAAAATATTTAAAATACAAATTTTGAATTTTTATTTTCAAAATATCAAAAATTTTCTCATATTTTAATTTTTTCTCAAAAATTTCACAATGCCGATTTTTTTTCTTCAAAAGCATTATTTTGTTCTCAAAATTTTTCTTACACATAGTTAAAATTTCTAAACTTTTCAATATTCTTTTTCATGTGATATTACAAATCATTTAAATATTACCTTTTAATTATATATATATATAAAATTTTTCATGTGAAATTAATTTCGTTGCTAAAAAGCAAACTTCTCGACTTTTTTGTTTTTTTCAAAACTTCAAAACACCCTTTAGTGACGAACATTTTCGTCACTAAAGGTGGCTTTTAACTACGAAATTAATTTCATTGCTAAAAGGAAACTTCTCAACTTTTTTGTCTTTTCAAAAATTCAAAACACCCTTTAGCGATGAATATTTTCATTGCTAAAAGCCACCTTTAGCTACAAAATTAATTTCATCGCTAAAAGGAAACTTCTTGAATTTTTATTTGTTTAAAAAATTCAAAACACCCTTTAGCGACAAAAATTTTCATCGTTAAAGGTGGCTTTTAGCTACAAAATTAATTTTGTCACTAAAAGGAAACTTCTCGACTTTTTTATTTTTTTTAAAAATTCAAAACACCCTTTAGCGACGAAAATTTTCATTAGCTACGAAATTAATTTCGTCACTAAAAGGAAACTTATCGACTTTTTTGTCTTTTCAAAAAATTAAAACACTTGAGATGAACGATGTAGATGGTGCGGCCCGTGCAGCCCACTTATTGAATTTAAGAGGCCCAATGAGTTGTATTTGTGGCTCATATGATAAGGCCCAATGTGATGTATTCGGGACCCATGGATTAAGACCCATTGTGATGTGTTTGGGGCCCATGGGTTAAGGCCCATTGGTGTGACCAATTTGATGCAGCCCACTTGATGTGCATGAGGCCCATTAGTGTGGCCCATTGATGCAACCCACTTGATATGTATGAGGCCCATGTGTGGGGCCTACCTGTGATGTATATTAGGCCCATATGTAGGGCTTACCTATTTTATATTTAAACCCTAATGTTTATGGCCCATTGTGATGTATTCGAGTCCCATGGGCAAGGCCTGATGTGATGTATTTGCAGCCTATATGATGAGGCCCGATTTGATGTATATGAGTTCCATTAGTGTGACCCATTAATGCAGCCCATTTGTTGTATTTGAGGCTTATGGGTTGCGGCCCATTATGATGTACTAGGTCCCATGGGTCGTGGCCCATTGAGGTGCATTCCCAGCTCATATGGCGTTTCCATTGTGATATTTTGTAGCCCATTTAATGATGCCCATTAGGATGTGCATTAGGCCCATGGGTTGTGGCCCATGGTGATGTACATTAAGCCTGTATGAGCGGCCCATTGTTATATATTTTTGGGACTTGCATTGAGGATCATTATGATGTATTTTTGACTTGTATGATGTGGCCCATTGTGGTATATTTCTGGCCCATTTGGTAGGGCCCATTGTGATGTATTTTCAGCCCATATGCGCGGCCCATTGAGTTGTATATGCCGCTCAGGGGTGAGGCATAGTGTGATGTATGTGAGGCCCAGATGGCTAGGCTCAACGTGATGTATGAGAGGCCCATGCGATGTAGCCCACTTGATGTGTGTATGACCCTTATGTGAGGCCACGAGCCCACTATATGTTAAGTCCTGTGTGGGCTACTCCTTGGGAGTATGTTGGTTAAATGTCCACATTGATAGACAATGACGGTTAAATGTCCTCATTGTGACCTTCCCTTAAGCCCTTTGTTAGGTCGATTGTCGAGACTGATTCTAATTATCGAGGCCGATTCTGATTATTGAGGTCGATTTTGATTGCCAATTTCAATTATCGAGGCCGATTATAGATGTTAGTTACCAATATCGATTATGAGTATGTGATATTAAGACTGGTTATCGATACTGATTATGAGTATGTGACAACATAACATCATGATACATGCCCATACACATCATTTGTATGTTTGTTATGAGATATGGTTGACCATTACATATATGTCATTGGGCAGGTTCTTATGAGACTCTCTAATAGGCGGATGTTATCTCACATGAGCGCATGATATGCGTAGGATCGATGCATGACTGGATTGTATGACTCATGCATCTTGCATTGTGTGTTGTGATTACTATATGCCCAAGAAATATCAGGGTCATAGCCTCGACAGGTATGTCGTGGATGGCTAGATGAGACATAAAAAATATTTGGTTCAAGCATTTGGATACTTTGGATGTCCGTGGGTGAGAGTCCCTAAACCTTCATGGCCAGAAAAGGCCCCAATGTCGAGACCGAGTGGATACATGAGCCCCCGAGTGCTGAATACCAGTAGGTCGTGTCTCCCACTGTGTTGTCGTAGGTTGGGAGGGGGTGTGGACTTACCCGCCCACGAGTAGGGAGCATAGCTAAGCTGAGTTTGACCAGCTCGTGATTGGGTCCGCCATCGATGTGGCGGGTAGATATTGGCTGACTACTAGCTAGGCGGATGGTGAGGTCTCTTCCACTTGCATGGTCACGTGTTAGTGGGCGGCGATTGCATGTGGAGTGTACTAGAACCCGGTGATTATCCCATAGATATACAATACTGATTTGTGGATTGATTGGGTAGGAGATGTATACTCTGCATTATACTCATTCATTCATTCATTCACTATCCACTTGGGCTGGTGGTGCGCAACTAATTATTATGTATACTTTCACAATGACCAGGATTTCGGTTGGGGCGTGTGACTAACTTGAGATCAGAAGCTTACCACATTGAGTTTATCTATCCAAATTTAGGTATGGGACTGGTTTGGATAGAAGTCCTTTATGATAGGCCTCATAATATATGATATCATGTATTATTATCCCAACTTCATACTATAGCTTAATCATTTCATTCTTACTACATATTGCATATTGCATTACATCCTCGATATATGGCATTTTAGCTTGCTGTGTTTCTGCATTCATATGACTTAGATGAGGCTGGTGGTATTCGTAGCTCTTCAGAATTGCATATGGTATTGTATCATCAGTATCTGATATTTGACTCATTATGTCTCTGCATTGCATAATTGACCTACATTACTTTCTTAGTATATGATATCGGCTTGTTATGCCTTTTCATCATATATCCTGGATTAGGTTGATGATATTTTATAGGACTTATCAGTACTTCTACTCAGTCTGATATCGTATGATTCATAATCCTATCAGTATTTTCGATATTGTATGATTATGGTATTGTATTGAATACTTGACACTTACCTTATGCACAAACTTACACCACCCTCTAAGCTTTCTATAAGCTTATGCATGATAGATGCATGCAGGTGATGTTCAGTTGTAGCAGCATGGAGCTTGGAGTATGTAGCTAACTTCTGGAGCTTTAATTTTAACATATATATTTTCCTTTCAACATTGTATTCATATGTTTATATTAGTAGATATGTGATGATGATGTTGCCTTTGTGATTTGGGAAAACTTGTAGTTATGCTTATTACGAGTAAATCTACATTGAAAAATTCTCCTTGTAAGATCCCAGGATCGAAATCTGGTGTATGGATGTTGGGAGCTGAGAATGGGGTACTATGAAGGCTGTCGGTACCGGATTTGGTGATAAAAAATTTTGTGAGCCCAGTTTCCAAGTTTGGGGCGTGACATAACATGCGATCATTTAGTGAGAGGAACTTGCTCAAGAGAGGAGGAGAATTAACTCACTTGACTCTAACCAAGTTGACTCGCCATCGAGTCAACTTATATGGATCGGTTTTCTCTCCCAAAATAAATTGTTTGATTCACTATTATCATTAGTGTTATTATAATTATTGTGGTTATTAAATGCGATTAGCTACTAGAAGGTTATTTGTGCTTGTACTGGTTACTATAAAAGTATAATAGTTGGATGTTAAATATTAGTATTTATTCCTAAATATTACCATTGATAATGGATCACACTATTTGTTACCATTTTTACCAATATTCTATGAGGATTGATAACATTAGATATGGCTAGCCATTGGTAAATTATTTGTGCCCAACCTAGATAGCATAAACAAATTTTAGTAATTGCATAGTAGAATTTCATTTAACTCACTTGAACATCATTCTTAATGGTAGATCTTAGTATCTATTATCATGACTAAATCCATTATGGATAGCTATTATTATTGTTATTATCATTAGAAAATATTTATCATTTTCCTTATGAGATTAGTATGATCCTTGTTAATATGATTATAAGTGTAAATTCTTATTATATTATTGTTAGCAAAGAAATCTTATTATTATTACTTGCATTATTAGTCATTATAAGAATAATGGATAATATCGGTATATTTAAATATGAACTTGTGCACCATCATCATTAATACGGATGGATTAATACTCCTATCATGAATAGTATTTGGCCTACGGTACAATAATAATAATAATAATAATCTTGGATTTAAATCTAAGGATCTAAACATTTAACTAAGCACTAGGATGAAACCCTAAAACCTAGGTAATCCAAACCCTAGGTTAAGACCCTAACCCCAAATAGTGTGCAAGCTTAAATCTAATTGTATGACTTTACGATTGATGATAGGAATTGATTCTAAGGGAACATGCATTTCATAGCAATGGTATAGGCGATTCAAACATAAGGTGATAATTTCTTCTTCTTAAGCTTTCCATTTTCCCATTAGCTTAAGTATAGTTTTATTTTAATTTAAATTGATAATTGATATATCCATTTTATAATCATATGTGTAATTGTTGGAATCAAATTGGTAAGCTTTATGCTTAATATTTGTCTTACATATTATCTCATGCTTGTGGATAATTTGTGAATTGCTTATGAAACTTAAACTGGTACATTAGTGAGAAACCCCCACCTATAAATGTACACTCATACTTGGGATGTAACCCGACTGGTTGTGATTATAATGGACCTTTGTCTTATTAGTTATTAAGTGATGGTTTAAATTGATTAATGATGTGGGCCTACTATCCAGGATTATTATGTCCAATGGTTTTAAGGATGGTCTTTTATCGCATACTTTCGATACCCTACGTGGCTTAGTTTTACTAATCGCTCTATGTGGCTTAATTTTGATATTTTTCCTATGTGATTTTTTTGTTACTTGCCCTAGATGGGTTCGACATTTTATTCTATACAACCCTGCAGTGGTAAACCCTATGTACTGTAATATGATTAGCCATTAGTCGACAAGTTTCCATTAAACATCCTAAGACGGTAGTCTCATGAGCCGGGGATGGTGGTATGAGACCTATGCCCGAGTTATCGGCCTATGCCGTTGACAAGCCCTCGTAGTAACCTTTAAGCTTATTTAAATTGGCTGGTTGTAATTGGACTAATAACAGGTTGGATAATCATAAATACATGGCAGAGACCAGCATCTATTGCTATCGTACGTGATGTACGTATTTGTCCGACTGGATGTTTTTTCCATGTCAATGGTTGCATGGGGTGACGAGCCCACTGTCTGCATGGATGAGCATCCCGGGGCAATGATTGCATTTACGTATCCATGCATCTAATAAGACCTGCATCATGTATTGTTTTGTATGCTTTATTTTATAACTATGCTTACCTAATGCAGTGGTGTGTAGTCTTGAGAGGAATTCATACTGAGTTGGCCATTTATTTATCAAAAATATAACTGTACAGGTAGCCCAAATGACATTCATGTTCATGTTGATGAGGAGCAGGCTATAGTTGATAAGGGTTGCTCTAGAATTTCATAGCTCAGAATTGTTGTAAATTTACTTTGTTTCACATGTAATATGATTTCATTTCGTAAATGCAACAATAGGGACATTTGTTTGTATAAATCATTATGGGCAGTTTCTTGTATATTCTGAATAAAATTGTAAATCTCCCTTTATGTTAATTTATCCATTCTACGCTTATCTGCTAATTCTGGTAAAGAATACACACACACACACACACACACACACACTCGAATTTGACCATCCTTTGAGGTTAATACTTAGGTTTTTCAGAAACGGGTCATATACTCAGGTCTTGAAAACACAGGGCGTTATATGATATAAATAATTCCATGATACAAAACATAGTCGATACTTCGCAAGGCAATATCTCAGTAATTATTACTGACCAAGAAACCCTTATTCTAAAGAATATCCTCCCCCAAATCCTGAATGTTTACCATTAAAGGAAGAGGAGCTGAAAATTGAACTGAAGACTGAAACTTCAGATTGTGTTGAGACTACCCCACCTACCAAGAATTTTTCTGAATTTCATCTACTTATAGTCTCTGATTCACCATGGTGTACTAACATTGAAACTTTTTCTATCACAGGTGAATCATATATAATTTGGATACCTTAAGTGATTCAACGACAATTTCTTGTTGAGGTACATAAGTTTCTCTGGAAATTCATACTCTAGGGTATCAGAGCTTATTATAAAAAGGGCTTTTGGATGATCTTGTTGAGAAATGTTCGGAGAAATTTATCAAGATATTGGTCAGAGGAGGAACCCTGCGGCATGACTGAGTAGTTTTTCCCTTGATCTCTTAGTCTGATGGAGGTATAGTTAAGTTTCCTGCTTTCATGCTATGTTTAGGATAGTCGGCTTTATGCTGTTTAGGATAGTTAATTTTTTGTTGTTAACTCTTGTGCTAAGCTACCTTCATGCTAAGATCCTTTGGAAAAAGCCTCAAAATTTTTTCATCAGGTACTATCTTTCCGTTACTACTCTTTCAATTACATTTTCTCTTTTGCAAATCATGCTTATTTCTTTTACATTGAGGACAATGTAGATTTTAGGTTTGGGGTGGGAGATTAGGTAAAATAATCAATATTTTCTCAGTTTTGAGTAATTTGGAGTAAAATTTGTAAAAATTTTATATTTAAGACTGTTTTGAGTATGAAGATAAGATAGAAATCAAATTTTGAATTGTTGGAGTTGGAGCAACTAAGTAACCTATCACTTATGGTTCTTACATTCAATTGATTAAGAGTAAGTTTGAATATGATGTTATTCAAATTGTTTTTTATGAATAGTATTAGATTTTCTAATTGTTAGTATGATGATCATTGAAAGAAATTGGGAATTGAGTTTGGAGAATTTTATCCACCTTAAAAGAAGAAAACGAACTAGCCAAAAAATAGGAGATCGACAAAAAGGTTATAAAGAATGAAAAAATGACAACATGTTTGAGGGGAATGAAAAATGTCTTTGAAAAGGATGTAATTTCTAAAGAAGAGGAATGAATAAAAATGATCATCGATATAAAATCAAAAATTGGAAAAAGAATGAAAAGAGGATAAGTTCACAATTAGTACTTGTGTTTTCAACCAATCTGGAAGTGGTAAGCATGACTAACATTATGAAAAGATAGTATTTTCACTTAGCACTTGGAAAACTTGATATGCGAGCTATATATACTTTGACCTAATGGATAAAGGACTTATTTGATTGGTTGCTTATGTGATTCAACTCTAGCTTTTCAAAATCTCAATTTCTCATCTTGAGTCTACTCATTCGTACTTGATTACACAAAAGATCATTTTTTGAAAAAGGTTTGAACATTGCGTATTAAAGTTTATTTTTTCGCATACTTAGCTCGAGACTAATAAAATGTTGGTTGGAGATTGTGTTGAGGGTAAAATATTGCATATTGAACTTCATCTATTACTTGGTTTTATGAACATGATAATGCTTAATATTCTATTTTAATCATGTTTGTGTTGCAAGGTGAATTCAAGAGCTAGGATTGAAAAAGATGTTAAAAGCATGGATTTAACACTCAAGAATCACCAAAGTCAAGATTGGATCTAATGAAATCAAGAATGAAGAATGCACACACTGAAAATCTAAGAAAATCAAGTTAAGAATGAAAAAAATTGGAGTTTTGAAGTGAATTTGCATGATCCTCGATTAGTCTCATGTACGCTCGACTAGTCCTGGACTCTGCTCGACTCGAACTTTAGCAACTAAAATCACTAAAATCAGGTCATCCTTGACCAGTCCTGGGTTTACACCCAGCACATAAAGTGCACACCCCTGGGCATCATCAAAGGTTAGAGGAGTGGAGCAAAAGCATGGAGAATCTGTCGCCAAGAGTTTTTCTTCCCTTTCCTTAGTAGTTTTTATGCTTTTCTTAAGAGATTCTAGTTCAATTATGTCTATGGTTGGCTAAACCTCTTAGCTAGGGCTAAGAGGTGAAGCTTGTAGCATGATGAGATATTTCTATTACTTTGATTTATGTTTATATTGAACTCTCTTTAATTCTAGTTTGATTATAAGGAATACTTTCAGTTTTTAATGGTTTGTTGTGACTTAAATTACAATAGATCTATGATAGCTTTGAGTATATCCTTTTCATGTTTTGAGATTATGAAATTAGAAAATCTTGTTATTCACCATCGTCCCTTGGGCATGGTTGGATGATGAAATCATCCCTAACTTTCATAATTCTCCTAGATTAGTTATGGGATTGGTAAATCCTGTTGTTTGCCTTGTCTCATGGGTATGGTTTTGTGATGGAATCACTTCCAGTTCTCACACCTCTCATCCATTGAGAACTAGGTTAAAGGAAGTTTAGATTTGATTTTACTGGGATATCTTCCAATTCGATATGATGGGACTTCGATTTTAATTGTGTGACTTGAATCAATTATAGATCGCCTTGATCTCTATAAGTGGAGCCTTGGAAACCCTAGTTTCCCACCTTTGAATGTGGATACATGCCACCTTACGTGTTGCCACATGGATAGGTGGGGTCTAAAGGCCTATAGATACCCCAGACACCATCATTTGGTGAGGCTTTCTTAATCCATCCTCTTCTCTCTTTCCCACACCTTCATCTCTCACCTTTAAAGGACTTCACTATCTCTGCCAGGTGAGACCAAGACTGGAGATAGGGCACCAGCCCCCTGCTCATGCCCTCTAAAGTGGTTACACTGAAATTATCCTTAAATTTCTGGCCCACGCATTCATGTGGCCAGTTGTTGCTAAGGCTCATGCCTTCTTGTGGTCAATGGTTTTATTGCCCATGCCCTCACACGGTAAGGCACTCATGTGGCTGGTTACCTTGGAATTCCTGCACGCTCATGTGGGATTTTGTACTTGAGGCTTGCTCCTTTAAAGGTCCATGCTCTCTCAACAGTCTGCATGCTCTCCTAGAGGCTTGCCCTTGTACACTCTTATGAACTATTCATGTACTTTGACTGTTTCAATTCTCATTAAGTGGTAACTCTAGTCTAGTTAATTAGTGATGTATCCCTCAAAGTGGCTAAATGTTATTCCCCTTGTAGTTTATTCATTGAAATCACATAGCATGCCTTTGTTAATGTATCTACGCTTTGCCTTAGAATCAAGGGTATTTCCTTGGAATGTAATTAAGGGTCCATATATCAAAACCTAGGATGGAACAAGAATCCAGAATTTAATAAATCTCTTTAATCATATATGCTCTTCATGCATACCTTTAGCAATGTCTATGAATGAAATCTCTCATCAAAACCAAAATGGATGTGAAACAAGCACCGTCGAAATAGGCTATTCACAGGGACATTCCTCTCCATAGACATTCTCTTGAGGATGCCAATATACTGGAAGCACATATGGTTGGAAGGGTCTTTCTGTGTTAGCTCACAGTGCCAAAAGAGGCAATTCTCATCGGTTGCATCCCTCCATCTATAAGACAAAGCATATAGAAGTTAAATTGCAGGTATATGGTCACACTTATTCTTTAATTCAACTTCCGAAGTGCTTGAATTACTCTCACCAAGTGCACCTGCTCCACTCACTTGCGGCCATCACCATCGTTCATGGCATCATTAGCAGCCCTCCATTTCTTTTTACTTGTAGATGGATTTTCTCTCTTACTTGTTGTAAGAAGCCAAGCTCACTATTGCTCAAGTCCCGAATAACACTTATTCGTTCATTGAAAAATGAATACTAGATCCATGCTTACTTGAAGCAACCACAAGCACAAGATTGTCGGCCAAATGAACACTCTGTTATCACTTTTCCTCATCTCATGCATTCATGTATCTATGCATGTATGTGACTGTATAATGAGAATTTGAAAGTTGTGGGTTTTAATTTCTGTGTTTATATGTACATATGAATGTGACGACCGATGGAAGAACGTGAGCGGGAACGGGAATCTCAATGGGAGAAGGTTCCACCCTGGAGATCATGGAGTTCGCGATCCAAGTTCTCGCTATTCGCAGCTAATCTCACCTTTGACACCTCTGTTGAAGATCTGCACCGAATCTTTGGTCGGTTTGGGAAGCTAACTTATGTATTTCTTCCATGGAATCGAAACCTAAATCGATCCCGTGGCTTCTCTTTTATTAGATTCTGCTATAAATAAGATGCTTTCAATGCCATCTAATGTTTGAACGAATGAAGGATTGACGGTCGGATTGTTCACATCGATTGGGCAAAAAGACAACTGGGGACGTCAAGCACGAAACAATCCTCTATTTCCTTCCAAAATTAGGCCAAAATGGACACCCCCTGCTTCGAACCACTACGAACTCGGTATCAAGATCGACCCAGCGACCACTCTCTATGCAGACAGATAGTTCACTAGATACAACTGTTGCAGACCTTAAAACAGTGGAGAATCGATTGTGTCAACTATCGTTGGCTATGGTGGGGACTGCAACAGACCCAGATGTTCAGATCGTTCAGCTTTCTGAAAAATTTAGAATTTCATGCATTAACTCGGTGGCGGTGGAGATTGTGAGGATATCAGCTTTGAAATTCCTGCTAACATTCAAATCTAGAATGGATCTGGACACTTTCAGACACGATAGGGATTTGCACTTGGCAATAGGCCTCTATTCGGTTGAGATGTGGTCACCCGAAGAAGTATTGGGAAAGGATGGAATCTGGATTAGTCTATTTGACATCCCTGGCCACGCCTGGATCGAATCCGTCCTCCTAGATCTAGCTAGCTACTTCGGTAAAATCACTTAGATAGACTCCAACTCCAGATTCGGCTTCTTCCAGGCATTTGCTCGACTCAAGATTATTCCCTGAGCAGGTGTGAACTTTAATCAAGTCTTGAGATTGAAGGTAATGGAGAAGACTTACCCCATCATCACAGAACTGGAACCATTATTCAAGTACGGATGCTCTCCCTCCATCAAACAATCAACAAATGAGAGTACGAAGGAATGGTTTATTAGGAGATTCTATGCTCCATCAGGCAACGAGATAGACGCTGGTGGCAAGGCAGCAACAGGGGTAGCAGAGGGACATTCGAATGATTAGTTACCTGTTTGTCAAAATTCCAATACGGAGGCCACGAGTCTTGCTGCTGTTCAATGCCCCTTACACGTTTGTCAAAAAGACTATTCACCGGTTAAGGACCAAAGTGAGCTTCAACAACAACAAGTTAATTGTGGGACTACAGCTAAAAGTCCTGAGACGCTACCACAAATTGGGCCACCTGATCCGATACCCCTGACAACAAGATCTCTCGACAGAACCCATCCAACCTCGAATGCTAATGCGGAATGACACCCCCAGGCAGGAAGTCATGGCTGTCATCAACCCCTGAGAACAGAGCTTCATTCATCTTAAATAAGTGACCAGGGAGAAGCTCAAATGCAGAATGGAATGTAGCCAACTCCAATTCAGAACAACCAAAGGAAGGATAGTACCAGTGATAGATCTATCACAGCTCGGCAGGAAGTTACGGAGACAGGAATTTAAGACATTGACACTAACTTTGGGGGGAATCCACATGCCAATGAACCAAATGGCCTACAAAGCTATCAAAACATTCTGAACTCGAACCCATAAACATTCAACATGTTGCCAGGGATCTTGAGTTGAATCTCACAGACACAGAACAGGGGAGCAGCAGCCCACGTTTGGGAACCCGGTCTCTTATCAATATCAATTAGGTAAAAATGGGGAATCCAGATATCAGAACCACGACACTACATCTGTCTCATTTGCTCAGGATACACACTGCTTCCACTGGGATGAATAGGCATGCAATCAGCAATTGCACCAAAGTCCACGTCAGGTGATCCCGAACATCCAACACAATTCTAATGGGGTGTCATGTCCTTCCTCTACTCCCTTTCCCAGGACATGACCACACTCAGACATGCATACTGCCTGGGAAGGGTGGTTGTCAGGAGTAAAGCAGATGTTCAGAGATTCTCCACCTTCACAAGTAAGAATCAACGAAAAATCAGCAACGCCACCTGTAAGTATCACCACTATCAATTCCCCTACTGCAGGGAGAAAAATCGCAGGCAGAGAACGAGATCACCAGGAAACCACAACTGAAACCTCAGAAGAAGTAGAATCTGCTCGACATTAGGAGAGGACGATAGACCTAGGAGGGACAATGAACACTATTCATCCTACAGAGTTACGTCCCCCTCACAAGCAAAACATGGCCAGAAAGTCACACCAGGAGGCAATCAACTTATGGGTGGACATAGGAGGTGAATCCAATCCCTCTGACACAGGTAATTCAGATTCAATAGACAACTCTTAGGAAGAAGAAACAATCAATACCATGAGGGAAATTTTACGAGAACTCTAGCAGAAAAAGAACTTCAACAAATAAAAAAGTCAGTGTCTAAAGAGCGTGCAGAGATAGGCCGGGCAAAAAGATTGGGCATCAGATGATTAGTCTTCTTTCTTGGAATATTCGGGGGGTAGTTAATGTGCAGACTACCCGATTTCTGAAACGCCTCATAAGGAAACTTAACATTGGAATCTTACTCTTATAGGAACCTCTTCTCAAAGATTCGAAGCGCCCAGCTGTGGCTGCTAAGCTGGGATTTGACATATCTGCTCAAGCGGTGGATAATAAAATTTGGGTTCTGGCTAAAGGAAACATCCATATCCAAACTATCCGGGTAGTAAGGCAGTGCATTACTATCAGGGTATAGGAGGAGAACTTCTCTCACCCCATCTTCATTACGGTTGTGTATGCTAGCTGCTTCAAAGATATTCGAATGGCTTTATGGGATGAGCTCCGAACTGCTTCACGATCCATGGGGGGGCCATGGGTAGTCTGTGCCGACTTTAATACTACAATCAGCCCTGATGAGAGGCTCGATGGTATGCAGAAGATAACAACAGCTATGACAGATTTTCAGGAGATAATCAGTGATGCAGGGCTAATGGACGCAGGATTTTTAAGTTCCTCCTACACGTGGTGCAACAATGTAGTTAGGAGAAGTAGGCAATGGGCGAGACTGGATAGAATTTTGATCAATCCCAAATGGATGCGTCTCTTTTCGAGTTGTAAGGTGGAACATCTTCGAAGAACTTACTCTGATCACTCCCCAATCCTTCTCTCCTTTCAACGTCAACCTGAACCCATCTCCTCGCCCATTCAGATTTCAATGGACGTGGACTACACATAACAATTTCTTCTCAACAATCAAGGTCTCCTGGAATGAGGAAATTTTCGCTACCCCAATGTTTAGGTTCTTTCTCAAGATGAAAAAGATGAAAGTCGTGTTGAAATCTTGGAACAAAGAAGTATTTGGAGATGTTAATAAAAATATCCAAGATGTGGAAAATGCAGTCCTCAAGGCAGAAATCACCCTGCTCACCTTGCACTCGGAAGAGGACACCACCAAGCTCAATTAGGCCCATGCCAAGCTGAAAAGGGCCTATCTCCAGGAGGAAATCTTCGGAAACAAAAGTCCAAGATCAAATGGCTTTCGGAAGGCAACAGGAATACCCGTTTCTTCCATGACTCAGTGCTAGATAAATGCCGATGATTGGAAATCAAGACAATGAAGAAAGCATCAGGGGAAACAATAGAAAAGAAAGAGGATATAGGGGAGGAAGCTATCTCTTTTTTCAAGGATATCCTTTCCTCCAATGCTTTCGATCAAATTGGGGACATAATCAATTGTATCCCCCGCATTGTCACAAGCCAGATGAATGCGGATCTCAAGAAGCCCCTTACAATTGAAGAGGTCAAGGAAGCCGTGCTATCCATTCCGATTGACAGCACCCCTGGTCCTGATGGATTTGGGGGAGCCTTTTACTCATCATGTTGGGATATTATTGGGAATGATCTTTTCGAAGCTACAAAGGACTTCTATCAGGGTGGGCTAATCCCCAGAGCTTTCCAATGTACTCAACTATGCCTCATCCCCAAAAAAATTAATTCAGAATACATTAGGGATTTCAGACCCATCAGCTTATGCAACTTTTTTTTTTGTTGTTTTAACTTTTTTTTTTTCACAAAAATTCCTCCATTCATATATGTGACCTATACATTCGGGCCCCCCAAAAAAATAGGGCCTATCGTAGAGAGAAAAATAAGACTGCACAACACGCTATCATCCCCTTTTCAACGACCCCAACCCCACCTTGTCCAGGAAAATGAAACCTCTAACTTGATGGGGTAGATCCGAGTGTTCACTCCACCACGAAGATGTGGACGAACCACTCCCTAGCCGCACCAGAAAATCCACCGCCGAATTCCCTTCCCTCAGAATGTGCGTTGCCACTATTCGGCCCCATTGCTTCAGATTCTGAATTCTACGCAGCCACACCTTCCATTTCCAGCCTGATCTCGCCACGCCATTTAACATATCTACAACCAGCCATGAGTACGATTCCAAAATGATCTGAAGAAAGCCCCTTTGTAAACTAAACTGAATCCCATGATGGATCGTTCTTAGCTCAGCAACGGTATTCGAACCGATTCCATAATTAGCCGAAAATGTAAAGAGAAATCACCCGTCTCCCCTCTACAAATACCCCCACCTCCTGCAGCTCTGAGGTTACCTCTAGCCGAACCGTCGACATTAATCTTTACCCAGCTTGATGGAGGCTTTCCCCATTTAATCACCCTCGAGAGCTCGTCAAACCTGGAGGAAGAAACGATCGACCCCCTCCCACCCGAAGCGCCAGAATGTAACTCCAAACCCCTTATACGGGCAGCTCACCGACGAATATTGAAAATAGTCTTACTTGGAGACATCAACTTGTCCTAAAAAATCGTAGCATTTTGGGCTTTCCAGATCTAGCTTATGCAACTGTATCATGAAGATTTTTTCAAAAATCATGGCAGTGAGGCTATCGCACCTCCTCCAAGACATTATATCCGAAGAGCAGGGTGCCTTCGTCAGAGGAAGGTCCATTATTGAGAACATATCTATTACCAGAGAGATGGTTTATGAAATTAACCGTAAGGTCTTTGGAGGCAACTTGATTATCAAAATTAATATGGAAAATGCATACGATCACTTGGAATGGGGTTTCATATCACAAGTTCTAAAAAAATTTAAATTTGATTCCCTATGGATATCGGGTATTAAACGATGCTGGGAAGACATTTGGTTCTCTATTATCATCAATGGTAAAAGCTTTGGCTTCTTCAGATCTTCTAGGGGATTGAGACAGGGGGACCTGCTATCACCCTCCATATTCATCCTTGCGGCTGAGGTGTTCAGCAGGGGCCTATCCAAGCTATTATCATCTGGATGTTGCCAACCATTCAAGCTGCCCCAGAACTGCCCCACGATCACCCACCTTTTTTTTCACTGACTATGCAATTTTATTTCTTAATGGCAGGTTATCAAATGTGCGAACTGTTCTCAAGTTCATCACCCAATATGAAAACGCATCCGGCCAAAGAGTGAATGTTTACAAGACGTTATTCATAGCCCCAAAGAAAGCAACCCATAACAAGATCCTCAAGCTACAAAACCTGACAAGATACAAGAAGTCGTATCTCCCCTCCATATATCTTGGTGTTCCCCTCACTAAAGAAAGATGTCCAGCCCCCCTTTTACACCAGCTTACCCAGAAGATTCTCAGCAAAATTGAAGGTTGGAAGGCCAAGCTTTTTAACTAGGTAGGTAAATTGGTGTTGATTAAACATGTTTTGAATAGTATTCCCATCCACATGCTTTTGTCCATTACCATCCCCAAGTCCATCTCCAAAACAATCGAACAGGCGATTGCAAATTTTTTTTTTGGGGCTCATCAGAAAAAGGCAACAAGTTACATTGGGTTAAATGGTCGACCGTGTGCACTCCACTTCATGAAGGAGGGCTTGGCATAAGATCTTTTGAGGAGACCATGAAGGCATTCAGGATTAAGATGGGATAACAACTGCTTTAGGGTAACTCTCTATGGTCCAACTTCTACACAGTAAAATATCTTTAGAAGATAGTTGCAACAAAAGGATCAAATAGATCAGCCTGCTCTTCCTCGTGGAAAGAGATGTTCAAATCGTTGCAATTCTCCATCCACCATTCAAGATGACTAATTGGAGAAGGGAAGATAAATATTTATACTTAAAACTGGACGGGTAGGGGCGTTCTTGCAGGTGCGATCGTCACGCCTATCCCATGTCACCTCAAAGCAACTTCAATCCAAGAATTTTTTGCTCAACCGGCTACCTGAAATCTGACGGATATCCAACATGTTATCTCCCCATCTGCAATGTAGGTAATCACTGTGCTCCCAATAACAATTACTGACAGGCCCGATCGGTTTGTTAGGGACCTATCAGCATCCGGTAAGTTCTCCGTTAAATCTTCCTAGAATGGGATTAGGCAAATCCAACCTACTCTTTGTTGGGCCAAATGGATCTAGAACAAAAACCTTCCCCCGAAAATGAGCATTTTTGCTTGGAAAGTCATCCACCAAGCAGTCTCGATGGACTAAGCAGTGCAAACCCGCGGCATTGCTCTTACTTCATGTTGTGAATGTTGTAAGCTCACATCTTCTAGCTTCCAGAACTCAGTAGCAGCGTTGACTTCTTTCCCTCAAACGGCCTCAAGTTCCTCTTCAAGACATCGAGGCAATCAGTGTATAAGAGATCACAACACCCAGCAGTATCACCCAGATCCAACTGCCCGCCCGATCTTGCCAATCAGCAACCAGCAACATTGCCACATGACATCAATCCTGTTTCAAAGTAGTCTGAACAGGGGCCAGTAGGGTGCCTCTATTCATGGATTTGGCAAAGTGGAAAACCAAGACCACCTTTTTAGCCAGGGTGAGATTGCCACTCACATTTGGAGCCACTTCAGCAGACTTTTTGGAGTCGCCAACTCTCCTAACTAGACAACTATTCAACGTCTTCAAATTTGGACATCTAAGGCAAGTAAGAAATTTCATTCCTCTTACCTCATTGGTCTTACCCCTACCATCATTATCTGGGACTATGGATCAATCGAAACCAGGCCTGATTGGAAGGTTTTACAATATCGGTTAATCAGATCATCTTCAAGGTTACATGCTGGTTGAATAAACTCGACTCCACCATTTCGGTGCTAGACAGAAACTCATTATTAGACTCCATCACTCTCGCAACCCTCAAGATAAAAAAAAGCTTACCCCCACCCAATATGAAAATTCACCATTGTCAACTGGCTCAAGCCACCTCAGGGCTGGTTGAAATTGAACATGGTTGGCTCCTCGAGGAGTAACCTAGGATCAAGCGGGGGGCGGGGGGAGTTTGCTGGGGGGTAACCTAATTTTTACTTTCCATAGAAGCTATGGTCTTTTGACTAACACTATTGCTGAGGCCCAAGCCATGTTAGATGGCATAAAGATATGCTACAATCTGAGCCTTTCTAACATAATAGTGGAAATAGACTTAATGACCATAGTTAAATCAGTTAAGGATCCTCTTTGTTTAAGCTCTTGGCAAATTTGGTACAAGTTGGGAGAGATATAGCTTTTTTGGCAATCCCTTAACCTTATATTCAGCCACACTCATCGATGAGGTAATTTGGCAGCTGATGCCTTAGCCAAAATGGCTAACGAAGGCTTCCCTAACAGATTGTATGACTCTTGAGCATCCCTCCTAAGATAAGTGCGTGGAAACCTTATTACTAATAATTTGGGCATTGGGAACATTCAAATTTCATAGCTGGGGCTCCTTTTGTTCCTTTTTTCCCTTTCCTTTTCTTGAACAACTTATGTGCAGATTGAGTTATACGATGGGTGCGGTCCGCCCTTTTTGTCAGGACCTTCCTGAATGTTTGTAAATTCTAATTCTCTTGAGAAATGAAATAGTCGTCATTTTTTTTAAGGGACTAGTGGGAGTCTAATCAAAAGTCAATTTCCCTGCATTGTAAAAGACTTTGTAATTGCAGACTCATGCTTGGCCTTATGAGTTTGTTGGTATGATTTCTAACTAATTCATGGCCTAGTTAGGTGATTGGTCCCTGCAGAGACAAGCCTCATCTATGATGAAAAGAGAGGTTCAACTTGGTGCTCTAATGCCCAAAGATGCCATGGTAACTGGGAAATAAAAGTAATTAGCTCACCAAGCTCCCTTCAAATGCCCTATCATGTGGGGCACAACCAAGCACCATGCCGAAGTCGCATTGCTCCCCCTATCCTAGCATAATGTTGTGTGGTGATAGGCACACCCCAAAGCCCCGAGAATCTCCTCCTTTGAAGATCCTAACCCTTAAGCATTGGGCTCTAACTAACTAGTTTGTGACATACCCATGCTCTGGGAAAATATGCCAAAGAGACTGCTAGGATGGTTCTTTTCTTGAAGAATTTTAAGGCATTCACCTTTCACAGTGGGGACCTTGCATATCAACAATCTAGATTTGTGGACCATTTGCCCCATTTGTGTAGAAGAGAGACTCTGTCATAATGCGATGGACAATACACAAGCACCTAAAAAATTAATTAGAAACAACATACTTGGCTTATAAGCTATTCAAATTAAACTATCAAATTATCGGTCCTAGTTTTGATGTGTCAAAACCCAAAAGTATGCTTATTTGGTTATTTGAAATATTGGTGGAAATTTATTAGAGGGTTGAAGATGAAAGATATCCAATGGTCCCATTTCAACATATAGGTGTCAGAAGTTATGATTGCTCAAAAAATCTGACTTTGGGACATTGACTTACAGTGTCGCGCCCCAAACCCAAAAATTGGATTCACATGAATCTCAATTGCCGAATCCGGTATCGACAGCCTCCGTAGTGCCCCATTCTCGGCTTCTGATAATCGAATGCCAGATTTCGATCCTGGGATCCTACAAGGAGGATTTTCAGAATGAATTTTTTTTTGTAATGGAGCATAACCACAGACATAACCAAGTCACAAAACAACATCACCACATATCCACTATAACAAAAATTTTAAGTACAATGCAGAAAAGGAAATACAAGGTGATCAAAAAGCTCCAAAAGGTCCTGATATGCACTCCTGTCTCAACGCTGCTGCCGTCCAACGCTACCTGCACACAACTATCGTGCATAAGCTTACAAAAGCTTAGAGGGTGGTGTAAGTGTGTGCGTAAGGCAAATGCCAAGTGTACAGTATCAGAACAATGCGGAAGAATGTGGTAAGTCCATAGAATCAACCATGCTAAAACTATGCGATGAGATATGAATGTCATCGGCCACACCGATAAATGCAAGGCCTATATAGCCGAATGTCATATGAGAAATGTAATCTAAGCAAGTCGGTACTCCTCAAGTACGTATATCAGTACAGTTCCTCTCTGGATATCACCGGGGTCTAATACACTTCGCAGAGACTGCCACCTCCTTAGCCGCACAGTCAAGCAAGCGGATAAGACCTCACTATCCGCCTGACCAGTAGTATGCCAATACCTACCCGGCTCGTCGATAGCGGACTCATTTGCGAGCTGGTCAAACTCAGCCTAGCTTATAGCCCCCTCACTCAGGCGGATAAGGCCATACCCCCTTCCAACCGACCACGACACAGTGGGAGACGCGGCCTACTGATATTCGGCACTCGGGCGCTCATGTATCCACTCGGTCTAGATGTTGGAGCATCTCCTGGTACCAAAAATGTTCTGGGACTCTCACCCAAGGACATCGTAAATGCCCACAGTGCTAGAATAAGTATTTTCGGTATCCAATACGGCCATCCACGATGTACCTGTGGAGCCACGGCCCTGATGTCGCTAGGGCGTGCAGTGATCAAGTCACACATATGCGGGATGCATGAATCACACGTCAAATCATGCAGAAGTCCAGCGCGTACTGCACAATCATGTAGGGCACTCCATCTCATAACAGGTCCATAAGTGGTCTGTCCAATGGCATATGCTATGATCAGTCGCTACTCAAATCAAGCATACATATGATGCGTATGGGCATGAGTCATGAGATTATACTAAGCATGTTATAAGGCGATGAATAACAATGAGTATGGGCTTATCAATGGGCCCTAAGGAGAGTTACAATGCGGACATTTAACCAACATTGCACCTATAATGTGGACGTCAAACCAACATTGTTCCTTAGGAACGACCCGCCATATATACCATTACATGAACCATGAGAGATCACTCATTGTAATGGACCCTAAGGTCATCTTGTTAGGCCTCGACCCATGGGCCTTAGATACATCAAATGGGCCGTATCACATGGGCCTTACGTTTATCAAATGGGTTACATTAATGGGCCTCGCCAATGAGCCTTATGTACATTGCAATGGTCCACGATCCATGGGCCTTGAAATACATCAAATGGGCCTACACACATGAGCTTTAAATATGTCAAAGGGGCCGCTCCATTTGTGCCCCATGCACATCAAATGGGCTTGAATCTCGTGGGCTCTTTATGTATCAAATGGGCTTAGTCCCATGGACCTTGCATATGTCAAATGGGCTTAGTCCCATAGGCTTTGGATATGTACCAAAGTAGGTCTCAATGAGTGACCATAATTAAGTAAATTGTGGGCCCTAAACACACACCAAGGTGGGCCCATTTGAAACATAGATCTGCCTCATTTTTAGCTCATATTATGGAATGAGCTCTCAAAATAGGTGGACAGTATGGATGTAGCACATGCATCATAGTGGGGGGTGGGTCCACATGGAGGCCCACCATCACACATATAATACAGTATATATATATGTAATATAATATATATATATATATATATATATATATATATATATATATATATATATATATATATATATCAACACATATGCACACACACGCATACACACACCTGCACTCACACACCTGCATACACACACACACACACACTCACACATACATTACAGTGGGCTCCACCATCCGTGCGGACGGTGGAGTTAGGCATTTATATCACTGTGGGTCCCATGTGGGGCCCACTATAATGTTCATAATTCATCCAACCCGTTTATAAGGTCACAGGGACCTTAGTGAATAGAAAAAAACAAATTTCAGTTTGATCAAAAACTTCTGTGGACCCCCAAGGGATTTAAATGGTAGAATTTAATCACCACTGTTTCTTGTGGTGTGGGCCGCCTGAGTCTTGGATGGGCCTCATTTTTGGGGAGGGCCCACCTCAGCATGTGGGCCACCCATTGGACGGCGTGGATACAAAATGTACATCATGTGGGGCCCACGGCAGGGGGCCGTGGGCTGCTGTTTGCCCGCCCGCTGCAAGGCCGCAGGCAGCGCCTGCGGCTCTGACGGCAGCAGCAGAGCTGCTGCTTCTTTTTTTTTTTTTTGGAAAATACCTTTTTCCTGCTGATTTTCATATACGGGGCCCGCTCGAAGTGCATCCGCTCCATCCATTGTATTCCCAAGCACAATACAAACCCATCAAGACCAATATCGGCCCATTTTTAACGTGTAAAAAGGATCTAGGTAGATTTCAATGGTGGTGGTACAGTTCTTGGCGCTATGGCCCACCAGATACTCTGATCAAGCTCATTTTTCGTCTCAACGCCTAAAATGAGTTGGTAAACATAATAGACGGTGTGGATTGAATACGTTCATCAAGATGGGGCCTACACGAGAGGGCCATCCCATTAGTCTTGAACCAAGATAATATTTGTGTTTTTTTTTTTCCAAATCACGTCCAGCGTCCCTGGACGCTGGACGGTGTGGCCTAGCACACGTAAAAGGTGGGCCCTATTTTAGGTGGGCCACCAATTGGTAGGTGGTGTGGGTATAACACATATAAGATGGGCCCACCCATGGATGATTTGGATAAAATACTTACCTCAAGGTGGGGTCCATCCAAGTGGGCCATACGGCCATTTCATCACATACAAGGAAGTAAATGGAAAGAGAGGGAGAGAGAAATAGAGTGAGACACGCGTGATGGAGGGACCCCGGCACTATGGGCCCTCCGTTTCAATCATCCAATCATACATCAAAGGTCCCCTTGCATATGGACCATCAACAAAAGATCAACGGTGAAGATCCCACTCCACTAGAAATGGACGGTCTAGATGACCTCCTCAATACAAGAAAAGTAAACATCATGATGGGGTCCATGGAGAATGGCCCCATCATGGAATGATCTTGATGATCAAGATGAGCCATTGGCCACATCTTAGGGTCCCAAGTGAGATCCAAACCATTGATCGGTTGGCCTCACTTGGCCCATCTTAAAAACATAAAAAGTAGTCTAAAGAAACACCCACCACTTGATCTTCTTGGTCCGTTGAGATGCCGGTCTCCTAAAGCTTCACTTTGATGGTGGAGATGGGAAATGGATGGCTAAGATGATGGGATTTGGAGATGGGAAGTGGGCCACCAAAATGCACATTTTCTCTCCATGGAAGGCTTGGACGTGGGAGAGCTTTCTTGCTTGAGATTTTGAAATGAGAAAATGAGAAGAAGAGAGAGAGAGTTGTAAGGAAAGAGGGATGGGTGATGGGTGAAAGGGTGAGGTGAGTGATGTGTGATGTGAGTGATGGGTGAGGTGAGAGCTTGGTTGACTTTTGGTGGTTGCTTAACTTATGGAGAAAGAAAGCATGGGTGGGTGTACTTGACATGAGAGGTGATTGATGGGATTAATGGGACATATTGTAGAGATTCCCTTGGAATTTGCAACGCGAGGTGTTTTTGCTCGAACTGAACGCTGGTCCGCATCTCATCGTCTGGGTATCGGATCGGTGCGTGAGTTGCTGCGTTGGAACCGCGGTAATGGTGCAGTCGCAATGATACAAGTCTCAGATTAAGCTGGCTCAAATGAATAGGATACGACTTATAGTCGTGCACAACGTCAACTATAGGTTGCGGATTGTCGGAATTTGACGAGAAGGATCGCGGGAAGCGACGGAACAGTACAGATTATGATACGGGTCTTACATACAGGTCGTTTAGTTCTCTAAAATCTTGGAAAAAAAATAAAATCCTACTGACAGGGATAACATCTATGTTTTTTAGACATTGGGAAAGCTATTCTTATAAATTTAGTTTAATATTGGAAAAGCTATTCTTATGGGTGAAGAGAGGCCTTCCTATCTATTAGATAGGGAGATATTTCATAACATTTAGGATCCATCTTAATAATGGAAATCATAAAAAGTTACAAATTTTGTGAACTACATTTCCACTCAAACTTAATTACTACCCTTCACTAATGGAATCCATTTCCATGGTACTAGATTCCCACTTAGGAAGTGGATGGTGCTTTACAAAATTTAGTTGGTTCCATTTGACAAACCAATTCATAGTTCAAGTGGCAGCTGAGTGAAGACAACCTTTCAACACCGAGCTCTTGGTATCGATTCTCAAGTGGGGGTGTGGCTAACAGTGGGGGTTGCGTACTAACGTGTTAACCAATAAAAAAAAATGTTATTATATGCTATGAGGCATCAAGAACATGCAATTTCTCAAATATAAACATCTTTGAAGATAAACAGATAAAATCAATATCAGTGTTGGATCCTTTTATTTTTCTTATTAAAAGATGATGATTTACTGGTATTTGTCTTATGTTCTTTAATCCTCTTCCAAACTATCCCATATTCTTTAATCCTATACTTCTGAGTTGTCTCTTGTTATTTAGTCCTCTGCTTCTGATTGGATGACCATCCTTCAAATTTTAACAATGTAGTCCATCACAAAGATCCAGAGACTAGTCCAACCATTTGAAGATATGGGTTGTATCCTGACTTGTTTCCTCCTCTTCTTCTTCTTCTTCTTTGATTGAGTTTGTAGCTTTGATCTTGCAAATGACCCATTCTTCTTCATCCTGCATAGTCATTATAAAACATGCAACCCTTGTATCATGATATTTGATTAGTTAGGATGAGAGAAAAATAATATGTGAGGGCACACCACAAGGTTTCCCCCATATACTGTGGGCTCAAATGATGTGTGCATTAGGTCCATATTGTCCATCATGTTATACCCTTCATGTTCATTGTAAAACTAAAAAATAGGCTAATTGATGCAGTTGTGGCACATCTCACACATGCATACTCCACATGTATGCAAACAAAATTACTCATTTTTTTAAACTTGTTCCTAATTTCCTTTCTTCCATGTTACAATGTTAGGAAAATATCTCTACACAAGGAATTAATTATTATTATATTTTCTTTTTTAAGTGTTTCTTATCTTATAAATCTTAGTTACCAAGGAATTCTATTTTTTATTCTTTAGATTATGTTAGATATTCTTTCAAAGAGGAAACCTTGTAAATACTCATTACAAATAAGACATAGGTCTTATAAAATAATACAATGGAGTGATATTTTCTTTGATCAAGTTCTCTTATTTCTTTATGGTAGTGTTGAATTGGGTGGGGGGTGGTTGATCTCTAGTATAAGACTAGAGATTCTTCTCTCTTTCACTTCTCCTCTCTGCCATCTTCTGTCCACAAACTCTATCTAAATCATTATACCAAACCTACCCCCAATTTCCTAAGTAGTCTATCAAGGGTCATTTGGGAGCATGGATTTGGTGAAAAATGGTGTGATTCAATAAAGTTATAATGCGTTTGGGAGAGGGTTTTTTTTTGAAAATTTATTTTATTTATGGGAATTGGAATCTAATTCCCACTAAATACAACCAAGCCTCTCATTTTGAAAGCACACTAAGACCCAATGGATCCAATTCACATCAATTCCAATCTGTATGGAATCCAATGCATATTACATGCTCCCAAATGAGTCTTTATTTAGGCATTCCACCATAAATTATATACAACCTCCATCTCACCTAAGCCATCACCTTATTTTTATCATATATAGTATACCAAACATTAGTCATTGTTCAAACAATAAATAACTCATAATTTATTATATATAAAACTAACATTCCCAAAACCTTTTCATCCCTTTTCTTCTTCTTCTTCTTCTTCTTCTTCATTTTCTTTTAAAGAAGAAAAAACCCAACCCAAATACCATTTTTTCATATTTTTGTATAGAACTATTGTCATATGAAGCACCAAGAGAAGGATGACTTATAATCGTGGGATGATTATTGAACCTTAGGATGGTACTATATCAACCTTTCAATAAGTGATTGATTTGATCACAAAATTTTTGGATGATCTGAGGGCTCGTTTCATGACTAGACTAAATACTTTGAAATGACGGCCTATGTTCTTTAAGAAATAAGAAAGGGAATTAATTTAAACTATCAAACATTTATGGATGGCCTTGATAGAGAATTGGAATACTCTACAACTTTATATTTAAGGGGAACTAGTGATAAGCTTAGAAATATGGACGAAGCATACCAGATGACCCAACACTAGTTGGTGATAAGATGTAGTAGCCCTCAAGTCAGAGGCTATACATCCAATAGTTTTTTTGTAAGTGGCTCCACAATGTTCCTAAAACTAGTTGCATCCTGCAATAATTTCTTTTTGGGATTACAAAATTTGCCAAAACTTCACCTCCAATAATCTTTTCTGAAAGATCTTTTATGTCACTTTTGGGAAGGTCAACCAAAACTTGTTTCAAATATAGTGGTCATCAACATTATGTTATAGATTACCCTCTCACAATGTCTAGTTTTGTAAGCGATAAGAAGGTGGATGGTATAAAGAGAACTTTATTGCAAATCAAGTGGAAAGTGAACATGAAAGCAAACTAGAAAATGGTGGTTAGGAATCTAAGGCGTAGATGACCTTAAGGAAAGTAAGTTATCATTAGTGGTTAAGAGGATTCTGATGATACTAAAAGAGGATACCCAAGAAGACTAGTTCAAAATTAATATCTTCCATATATAAGTATTTTGTGTTTGAAAGGTTATCAAGTCATAATTGATAGAACCAACAATATTAACAGGGCTTTGTAAAAGCATGGTGGACCAAGAGTTCTTAGTTAACATTGAAAAGTTACAAGCTTCCAAGTCTGATGGGGACATCACGCCCACACGCACGCCCCCCTACGTACGTACACAAGGAGGAGGAGGGCTCCACCATCGATCTAGATCAATGAAGCCATCTAGGGAGGGCCTCCTAGTTAGAGGATTGCGCTTTGGTTCATTAGAGTGGACCCAATCGGCATGTGAATCCCACCATGGGTTCTCATGATCATGGCCCACTATTCTAAATAATCTAATAATTTGAGTTTTGCTTATTATTATTATTAGGAATATCAAGGATGGTTTCCATTGCTTTGATTGATTATTTTTTTTATTACTTTGTCTCCAAGTAATAGGGTTCGCACATGGTGCGAGTTTTGAGGTTTAGGAATTTATTATAAATAAGAACTTCTTGTAGTTTTTTCTCATTAAAGATGATTAATAAAATTTTACATTTTTTTCTTCTCTAATTCTCTGATTTGTGAAAACCTAATTGGGTGTGAAATCTTCCCTTCTTCGAAGAGCTAACTACCATGGTGTGAAGCCACACCCATATTGAATCACCCCCATCTCCTACCCTTCATATTCCTCACCTCCTATGGCCATCTCCCCATCAAATCCACTCACGTTTGTAGCTAATCTTTTTCCAACAGGAGATTTCTAAAATCTAACCCTACAAGAGGGCTGAAACTTCGACGGAGCACTGTGTTCAAACTAATTATCTATTTGGCTTGAAATTTAGAGAGAAGGTGGCCCATCCCTACCCAACTAGGCCCTAGTTGGCTAATTCTAGATTTGTGGACCCCACATATGTGCAGGTCACCATCCAAGCTTGTGCGTCAAGTTAGTTTGCTGTCCACATGTGTGGGGTGATCACAGGTTTCCTCTCCTCTGTATTTCACTCCTCTTTCGCCTTGTTTCTGTAAGACCCATATCCTAGTCCGTACCATTCTATTGGTTTTCACGTTTCTTTCGGTCGAATTTTGGCAATCCCCGACCCGTATTCGACGTTTGCACGTGATCCTAAGCCGAGCCACGCATACCGAAGTCGGCTCGAACCAAAACTTTTACCTTAGTGACTGCGCCGTCGCCGCGGTTCTAATACCGCGAATCGCGCACCGAACCGATACCCAGGTTAGAAGTTGTGGGTCCGTGTTTATTCCAAAGAAACGCAGCGCATTGCGAACTTCGATGAAATCTCTACGACCTATCCTATCAATAAATCAATCAATGTCAAGTCAAGGCACTCTATACCTCAAGTACAACAACCCATACCCTACCCTTGCCTCTCTCTTACACAAGCTACCATCCTAGCCATTCATCTTTCGTCATCCACCATCAAAGTGAAGCACAAGGAGGTCGGATTTCCAACGGACCAAGAAGATCATACGGTGGGTGCTTCTATAGGTGTAGAGTTCTTATTTTGATGATGGGTCAAGTGAGGCCTACCAATCGATGGTATGGATCTCATTATGGACCCTAAATGTGGCCAATGGCCCACCTTGATTTCAAGATCATTTCATGATGAGGCCATTCTCCATGGACCCCACCATGATGTTTATTTTTCTTGCATAACTAGGGTCATCTAGACCTTTCATTGTGGTGGAGAAAGGACCTCCACCATTGATTTTGATTAGTGGGACCACATGTAGTGGGACCCGTTTGATGTATGATTGGAGATATGGATAGGAGGGCTCATAGTGGCAGAGCCCTCCAGGCACATGTGTTCCTCTCTCTCTCTCTCTCTCTCTCTCTCTCTCTCTCTCTCTCTCTCTCTCTCTCTCTCTCTCCCCTTCCTTTCATTATGTTGTAGCCCACATGATGTGCATGTGGAATCTAAACCGTCCATCAAGTGGACCCTATGGCCATCCAAGCCATGAAGGCCCTAAATTAAAGATGAATGGAAAACGCCAATATTAAGTTTATCCAATTAAGTGGACCACATTAACGTGGGGCCCACTTTGAATGCATGTGTTGTACCAAGCCGTCTAGGGGTGCTGGACTCCCTGGATGTTACAGGGAACACAAATATAAACTTGGTTCACAAGCTTTGGGGAGGGCCACCCATGTAGGCCCTGCCTTGATGTATGTTTTCAATCTGAGCCGTCCATTCCATTTTCAAGCTCATTTTAGCCGTTGAGCCCAAAAATGGAACTGATCAGACTTTCTAACGGGCCATAGCCTTAAAAACAATATTTATACTGTTGAAATATGCCCCGACATTTTCGTACACCAAAACTCATCTAATATTGGGCTTGAAAGGTTTGTATTGAGTCATGGAGAGCAATGGAGGGGTCGGATTTTGTTGATGCGGGCCCTACCCCAGAAAAATCTCAAAAAAAGGATATTTCAAAAAAAAAAATAATAATAATATAAAACAGCAGTAGCCGTTGCTGTTGCCGTCGTCAGAGGGCAGGCAGCGCTTGCATGCACTAGTGGGCGTGAACCGGCAGGGACCCATGGGTCCTAGCCGTAGGCCCCACCATGATGTATGTGGATCATTCGCACCATCCATCTTGTAGTTCCTTAGGGCGTGGGGTCCGCCTCTAAATATTAGCTTCATCTGGAACTTAGGTGGCCCACACTATAGGAAACAATGAGATTGGACGTTTACCCTTGAAACTCTTTTGGGGTCCACAGAAGGTTTGGATCAATATGAATTTTTTTTTTCTTTCATTTAGAGTTCCATGTGACCATTATCAACGGGCTGGATGGAAAGAAAATGTTATGGTGGGACCCACTGTCCACGGCTCATCTGGCAGCTGCGTGGAGATACCTTGTTCCAACACTTGATGTCTTGGCTAGTGGAGGTGGCTAACTGGAGTGTGTGTCTTGGCAGGGTGGGACCCACCACGGTGTGTGTGTTTTATTCACTTCGTCACCCATTTGGTGGGGCCCCATGCCATATGTGTTTTATCTATGCCGTCCAGCCATGAGTCGGGCTGCTGGATGACTAGTGGACCCACACTATGATGCATGTGTTGCATCTAAACCGTTCAACCATTCTATAAGCCCATTTTATGGCTTGAGGCCAAGAATGAGTCAGACCTAGAGTTCAAGTGGACCCATACCATGATGCATGTGTTGTATCTAATCCATGCAACCATTTTGGAAGATCACTTCACGGTATGAGAAAAATAAAATTTATGGTGGGCCTTGAAAAATTTTAATGGTGGAAATCATTGCCAGCACTGTATTGGAAGTGCGGTCCAGTTGATCTTTTGATTTGATTGGTATATATATATAAGGCCCATTTGAAGAGGCCCAACATGATGTATTTATGGCCCATTGTTGAGGCCCACTTTGATATATATGACGCCCACATGTTATGGCCCATTAGATGTATTCGAGTTTCATGGGTCGAGGCCCATTGGGACTTACACAAGTCCGTTGAATGTAATCCCATCATGGTTTATGAAACGATGTTTATGGTGGGTTATGCCTTGAGAGAAATGATGGTTTGATGCCCACATTGTAAGTACAATGTTGGTTAAATGTCCGCATTGTAACTCTGCTTAGGGCCCATTGATAGGCCCATACTTATCGATAGTTTATCATCTTATAACATACATAGTATAGTTTCATGACTCATGCCATACGCATCATATGTATGCTTGATATGAGTAGTGACTGATTATAGCATATGCCATTGGGCAGATTATTTAGGGGACTCACTGATAGGAGTTAACGACATGAGAGAGCGGTATATGCAGGATTGTTGCATGATTGGACAATGTGATTCATGCATATTGCATTTATATGTCGTGATCCTTATGCACCCTAGTGACATCAAGGTTGTGACTTCACAAACACTTCGTGGATGGCCGTATTGGATACCAAAAATACTGATTCTAGCATTAGGGCGCCATAGATGTCCCTAGGTGAAAATCCCTGAACCCAATGGTACCAGAGGATGACTCAAATGTCGAGACCGAGTGGATATATGAGAGCACGAGGGCTGAATACCAGGAGGCCATATCTCCCACTGTTTCGTGGTCAGTTGGAAAGGGGTATGGCCTTACTTGCTAGAGGGTAGGAGCAATACTAGGCTGAGTCTGACCAGCTCGTGAATGGGTCCGCCATCGACATGCCGGATAGGTATTGAAAAACTATTGGCCAGGTAAATAGTGAGGTTGCTCATGCTCACTTGGACTATGCGGCTGGGAGAGCGGCAGTGCCATTTGGAGTGTATTAAACCTCGGTGATTATCAAGAATGAGAACTGTACTAATATATGATGAGGATCGACATGCTTGAGTTGCATTTTGTATCGCATGGCCGTGTTATGGCCGATAGCATTCATATCTTCCACCGCGTAGCCTTGGTACGGCTAATTGCATTCATGTACTCTTCAGCATGTTTCTGCATTACTCTAACCTTGCATTCTAAGCACGCTTTATTTGTGCACACACTAACACCACCCTCTAAGCTTTCTATAAGCTTATACACGATTGATGCATGCAGGAAACACTAGGACGCAACAATAGTAGCAGGAGTGTGCAGTCGAGCTTTTGGAGTTTTCGTTATTTGCATTATCTTGTATTTCCTTTCAGACGCATTGTACTCAAATTTTTTTTGATCATAGTGGATTTTGTTATGGTGTTCTTGTTGTTATTGTTCATGAGTTATGCTTGGTTATGCTTATTATGAATCAAATTGATATTGAAAACCCTTCTTGTAGGATCCCAGGATCGAAACCTGGTAAATGGATGCCGGGAGCCGAGAATGGGGTTCTATGGAGGCTGTCGGTGCTGGATTCAGTAATCAGGAATTTTGTGAGCCCAGTTTTTGAGTTCGGGGCGTGACAGTTTCCATAACCCCAACCCTATATCATCTCAAATCCTCAAGTTCTATTCCACTTTTAAAACCTTAAGTTTTTCTAAATTGAAACGTGAGAATCCCCTGGATTGAGAAATAATCCTTTGCATGTGTGGATGAATTTAGTATCCTTTGAGCATTGTTTGGTCTATAATTTTTAATTGATTCAGTCCTAACATGTGTAGGCTTGGACCCTTGTAGATTTTTCTTGTTGAATGCTTGACTTTATGTGGGATGTGAAATTATTGTGATTATTTTTAAATTATTATGATTTAAATCCTGAAATCTTACACATCATATCTAATTTTCATGTCCTGCATCAAATTTGGTATCAAAGCTTAGGTTTTTCATAGGGGGATTGCATTGTGTGTTTAGGGTTTAGTCTACTTGCATTTATTTTGCATTAAATTTCATCATATACGATTGTTTAGGACCCATCATTCACAACATAGATTGCTGAATTTTCTATTATCAGGAATTCCCCAATTTTCATTGCTGAATTTTCTGTTAACAAACTGTTTGGATAGTTATATTGCTGAAATTTCAGGACCGTTGTGTAGTTTCCCTTATATAGAGTCCTATAGGAGCATTTAGTCCCATTTCGATGCACATAATCCCTCATACAAATATGGACCACTATTTTGAGTGGTATGACATGTCGGATGCTCATCGAGTCCGATTCGCCAAGATGAGCTTGTGGATGAAACAAAGAGGTTTTGGGCAACTATAGAGTGATAGATAAAAAGGGAGAGGGAGCTCTCAATAGTCCATTGGGGAGAGATGAAAGCAATACTTAAGGAAAAATGCCTCACTTTTTCTTACCACTTGAGGTTGGTTAAGGAATGATACTCTTTTCGATAGGGTTTCATGAATACATTGAGAAAAGAATACTTGACACATTGTGAAGTTGATGAGGACCTCGTACTCACCCTTACTCAATTTAAGATGGGCCTCCGTTCTAACATTAGGAGGGAGTTGCTTGTTAAAGACATAGACACTCTTGAATAGATATATCAATTAGTGTTGGAGGTTGATCAATACCTCAAAGCATCTGTGGGAAGGCGATTTGAGTTATGCAATCCTTGCGTTAAGGCCAACCCTTCAAGGGCTAAGCTTAGCACTAGGTACCAAAATAAACCTTCCAGTAGTTCTCGGTCCAGGCCCAAGGATGATAAAAGTAAAGAGGTTATCGGGTTTAGCTCATGTAAGAGTGGAGCAACTAGGTGTTTTAGGTGTCAAGGGTTTGGTCACATTGTCCACCAATGTGACACGAAAGAGGGTAGGAAGGTGCTCCTTATTGATAGGCAAGTAGAAGTAGTGTCCCCAAAAAGTGACGGTGATGAGGAAGATTATGAGGTAACAGAAACCCTTAATGATGAGGAAGAAGGAGCACAAGGGTCTGCAACGCTGGCGGTTGGGCATTGCGCCTTTGCTCAAAGTAAAGAATACTGACGATTGGCACCACAACACGATCTTCTATACCTATGCCAAGTGTGGGGATAAGAGTTACAAGATGATCATGGATAGTAGTAATAGTGCCAAGTGGCATCAACTGGTTCGGTGAGCCGTTTGGGCTTAAAGCTCGAAGCCCATCCTCAACCCTATAGAGTGTATTGGGTTGATGAGACTTTCATTCCAGTTTCACACCATTGTCTTGTTTCCTATTCAGTTTGGATCATATAAAGAAATACTCTTGTGCGATATTTTTCCCATGGATGTTGGCCATATCATTCTGGTAGGCTCTAGTTCTATGACAGAGATGTTACCATATTTGGTCATTCAAAAGTGTGAACATTTTGATTTGAGGACAAGAAGGTTAAGTTAAATCCACTGTCACCTAAGAACAAGACTGGAAAGTAGTCCATAATATAGAGTGGTGTGAGCAATTCAAAAAAAATGAAGGAATCGAAGTCCAAGTCTGAGCTACTCCATATTTTAAATGTCAAGGACTTTGTGCAAGAGACTGAGTTGGACTCGATAGTGTATGTCCTTGTGGTTAGGGAGAGTGCACCAGAGACTAGTGTAGAGTTACCCATTAACTTTATTTTAGTAGTGGATGAGTTTTGTGATGTCTTTCTTGAGGATCTACCGGATGAGCTTCCCTTGAAGGACATATAACACACTATTAATTTAATCCCTGGGGTGACTCTACCAAACTTCAATCATTATATAATGAACCTAAAGTAGCATGCGAAGTTGAAGATGTAGATTGATGAGCTCCTAAAAAAGGGTTTCATTCGAGAGAGCATGAGCCTGTGTGCGGTGCCTGCCCTTCTTACACTTAAGAAGGATTGCACATGGAGGATGCGTGTTGAAAGTAGGGCCATTAACAAAATCATAGTCAAGTATTGGTTTCTCATACCGCATCTTGATGACATGTTGGATATGATGGCCAATGCTATTATCTTCTCAAAAATTGACTTCAAAAGTGATTATCACCAAATTCGTGTGTGCACTGGTGACGAGTGGAAGATGGTCTTCACGATAAAGGATGGGTTATATGAGTGGCTAGTTATTTCTTTTGGGCTGACTAACACCCCAAACACTTTCATACATATTCTGACCCAAGTGTTAAGGCCCATCATGGGGAAGTTCCTAGTCTTATACTGTGATGATATCTTGATTTATAGCATGATTAAAGAACAATACCTTAACCATTTGAGGCAGGTTTATGAGATCCTTAGAACCGAGAAATTGTACGCCAACCTAAAGAAGTATGCATTTTTGTCTAGTAGTGCTAGCTTCTTATATTTTTTTATGTCAACAGAGAGCGTATCGGCGAATCCCGAGAAGGTCAAGGCTATTGTCAATTGGCCTGATCCCTGCAATATTTATGAAGTGCACAACTTTCACGACTTAGACACCTTCTATAGGCAGTCCATTCGAGGCTTCAGTTCCATTATGGCTCCCATCACGGATTGCATAAAAAGGGAGAGTTTCAATGGACAAAGGTAGCCTCGAAGGCCTTCAAGGAGATAAGGTCAAGATGACCGAAGCTCCAGTCACGCGACTTTTAAATTTTTCAAAAGCTTTTAAAGTCGCATGTGATGCGTTAGGAGTCAGCATAGGAGAAGTACTTAGTCAGGAAGGGCACCTTGTTACCTTTTTTAGTGAGAAACTGAATGAAGCAAAACAAAGATATTCCACCTATGACAAAGAGTTCTATACGGTAGTGCAATCACTACACCACTGGCATCATTACCTACTGCTGCAGGAATTCGTCTTATTCTCAGATCACGAGGCCTTGAGATATTTGAATTCTTGGAAGAAATTAAACCTTAGGTACGCCAAGTGGGTACAATTCCTTTAAGAGTACACTTTTGTGCTTAAGCACAAGGCTGATGTAAAGAATAAGCCTGATGACGCGTTGAGTCATCGAGTCACGTTACTCAATTCCATGAGTGTCGAAGGCATAGGCCTTGAGCGCATTAAAGGAGATTATTTTGAGTGTCCAAATTTTGGAGTTGTGTACGCATCGTTGTTAGAGAGTTTGTCAGAAGTTAGTAGTTAAACACTTGATTTTAGACGGATATTTGTTTAGAAGTGACCGTTTGTGCATACTTTGCACCTTCCTCTACGATTTTCTTGTCTGGGAGTTACATTCAGGAGGGGTTGCGTGGCATTTCGGTCGAGACAAGATCATTGCCCTAGTGGAGGATAGGTTTTATTGGCCAAGCCTTAAATGAGATGTGGCCAAAATTATAGGGCAATGTTGTACTTATCAACTGGCAAAGAAGAAAAGGCAAAATATAAGATTATACACACCTTTACCAGCTCCATTCATCCCCTGGCAAGACATCAGTATGGACTTTATGCTTGAATTCTCCAAGACTATTTGAAAACACGATTCCATATTTGTTATCGTAGACCATTTTTTTAAAATGGCCCACTGCATTCTTTGTTTTAAGACCTCCGACACATCTCATGTTGTCAAGCTGTTCTTTAGTGAGGTCATCAAACTTCATGGGCTACTAAAAACCAGTGTCTGACCATGATGTGCGATTCATGAGTTACTTTTGAATGACACTATGACACATGATGAATACTAGCTCTAATTTTCTTCTGCCTACCACCCTTAGACCGATGGTCAGATTGAGGTGGTCAATAGGAGCCTAGGGAGTTTGCTTAGATATTTAGTGGGGGAGCACACCAGGACGTGGGATACCGTACTACATATGGCTGAGTTTGTGTTTAATAGTTCTGTTAATAAGTCCACAAGTCTAAGTCCTTTTGGAAATCGTTACTAGTTATAAGCCCAGGAAGCCTATTGATCTTATCCCTATGTCACTGTCCCATAGGCTATCAGAGTCTGGAGACTCATTTGCGCATCAGATTCATTCATTATATCAAGAAATCAAGAGAAAGATCACTATTAGTAATGAATATTACAAATTTTTTGCAGACCAACATAAACGTTTCAAGAAATTCAATGTAGGGGACTTTGTAATGGTCCGCATTAGGCCTGAGTGGTACCCTCAGGGGGCCATTCATAAATTACACACGTATAGTGCTGGACCATTCAAAATTATAAAATAAAATGGTCTTAATACGTATGTGGTAGATCTTTCACCTTCTATTAGAATTAGTTCCACATTCAATGTGAAAGATCTAGTTATTTTTTAGGGGACCACTAATACTTTGTCTGGCCCTTCGTTTAACCATCCAGATTCCTAGACCTATCCCTTAATCCATGGCCTGTTCCTGACCATTCTTTCCAGCCTCTACCTCTTATACCTACCCTTCCCACTCCCAGAGAGGAAATAGAGGATATTCTGGACTATTAGATAGTATCAACATCTGACGGCGGGTTTCAGAAGTACCTGGTTAAGTGGAAGTCACGCCCAGCTTCAGACAATATGTAGCTCACTAAGGAGGAACTTTGGATACTTGATCCTGACATCTTAGAGTGGTTCAGGAGTTTTGTTTCGTAAATGATGAAATCTTCATAGCTGGGGAGAGTTGATGGGGACATCACTTGCACACACAAGGCCCCTATGCATATACGCAAGGAGGAGGAGGGCCCTACCATCGATCTGGATCGACAATGATGTCAAGGAGGGCCTCCTAGTTAGAGGACTGCGTTTTGGTTCATTCAAGTGGACTCGATTGACATGTGAATCCCACAATGAGTTCTTATGATCATGACCCACAATTATAAATAATCTAGTATTTTGGGTTTTAATTATTATTATTATTATTATTATTATTATTAGGAATATCATGGACGGTTTATATTACTTTGATTAGTTATTTTTTTATTAATTCTCTCCAAGTAATAGAGTGCGCACATGGCACGAGTTTTGAGGTATAAAAATTTATTATAAATAGGCACCCCTTTTAGTTTTTTTTTTCATTGAAGATGATTAATAAAATTCTACATTTTTCTGCTTCTCTAATTCTTTGAGTTGTGAAAACCTAATTGGATACAAAATCCTCCCTTATTCGAAGGGCTAACTACCATAGTGCGAAGCCACACCCATCCCAAATCGCCCCCATCTCCTACCCTCCATATTCCTCATCTCCAATAGCCATCCTCTCATCAAATCCACCCATTTTTGCAGCTCATCTTTTGTCACGACCCAAACTCAGAAACCGAGATAGGTTCTTGTCACGCCCCAAACTTGAAAACTGGGATACGGGTCTTACAGCTCTCCTCTCCTTATAAAAATTTCGTCCTCGAAATTTACACAAGCATCGCAACTAAGCATAACTCGCGAAAAATAAGAAACATAACTTCATCATATAGAATTCAGGGGCAGCATGCAAAATACAATACATGATCAATCATCAAAGAGATGAGGATAACGCTCTCGAATCTCAGCCTCATGCTCCCACGAAGCCTCCTCAACAGAATGGTGACCCCACTGCACCTTCACCAACGGAATGACCTTGGTTCTGAGGACATGCTCCTTCCGATCAAGGATACGGACTGGCTGCTCAATGTAAGAAGCGTCCTCACGAACCTCCAACGGCTGCCAATCAATGACGGGAACTATGTCTGATCCATACTTCCTCAACATGGAAACGTGAAAAATATTGTGGACGCCGGACAACTGTGATGGCAACGCAAGCCGATAGGCCACGACGCCAACGCGCCCAGTGATCTCAAAAGGTCCTATGAATCTCGGGGCAAGCTTGTCCTTGGCTCCAAATCGAACTACGCCCTTCATGGGCGAGACCTTGAGATACATATGGTCCCCTACATCAAACTCCAAGAGACGACGCCGATGATCAGCAAAACTCTTCTGTCGGCTCTGAGCTGTGCGCATCCTCTGCCTAATGATGTTAATAGCCTCTGAAGTCTCCTGCACAAGCTCGGGACCTAGGAGACGGCGCTCTCCAACCTCGGTCCAACAACTCGGTGATCTGCATGATCTGCCGTATAGTGCCTCAAAATGAGTCATGCCGATGGTCGCCTGATAGCTATTATTGTACGCGACTCAGCCAATCGCAAATGCTCATCCCAGCTACACCCAAAATCAATCGCGCAGGCCCGAAGCATATCCTCAAGTATCTGATTGACCCTCTCGGTCTGGCCATCAGTCTGTGGATGGTACGCGGTGCTGAGCTGCAAATCAGTCCTCATCGCACGCTGAAAGCTCCCCCAAAATTGAGACGTGAACCTCGAGTCTCGGTCAGAAACGATCGAGACTGAAATGCCATGCAGTCTCACAATCTCCTCAATGAATAATCTCGCAAGCCGGTCCATAGACCAAGTCGCACGCATCGCAAGGAAATGTGCCGACTTCGTCAGACGATCCACAACAACCCAAATGGCGTCATGACCGTACTGAGTCTTTGGCAAACCCATAATGAAATCAGTCGATACGTGCTTCCACTTCCATATCGGGACGCTCAATGGCTATAATAGACCAGGAGGTCTCTGATGATCGGCCTTGACACGCTGGCACGTGTCACACTCGGCCACAAAACTGGCGATCTGGCGCTTCATCCCCGCTCAAAAATACTGTCGCCTCATGTCACGGTACATCTTCGTCAAGCCCGGGTGGATAGAAAACCGCGATCGATGTGCCTCAGTCATAAGGTCTCTGCGCAACTCTGGAATATTCGGGACACATAATCGGCTTCGAAAATGAAGTCCACCATCTGTACCAATCTGCCAATCTGCCTGACTCTCAGATGCCGCCTCAGCCATATAACTCTGCAACGACTCATCAGCCTGCTGAGCCTCGATCACTCTAGCGACAAGAGAGGGTTGAATCGACAAGCTCGATAACTGAACAATGGAAGACTACAGGCCGAACTCAAAGTCATACGCTGCAATATCCTCAAGCATCCGCCACTCCTGAATCATCATATACGCCACTAGGCCTCGTGGTTGACGGCTGAGGGCATCTACTACCACGTTCACCTTGCCCGGGTGGTACTGGAGGTCGAAATCATAGTCCTTCAGGAGCTCCATCCAGCACCTCTGTCTCATATTCAACTCAGACTGCAAGAAGAGGTACTTCAAGCTCTTGTGATCAGAGAAGAGCTCGAACCTGACCCCATAAAGATAGTACCTCCACACCTTCAGTGCGAAGACAACTGCAGCCAGCTCTAAGTCATGTGTAGGGTAGTTCAGCTCATGGACCTTGAGCTGACGAGACGCAAAGGCCACTGGTCTCCCGTGCTGCATCAGGACAGCACCCAAACCGATATGCGAGGCATCAGTGAATACAATAAAGCCGTCACTCCCAAAGGGAAGAGCGAGGAAAGGAGTGGACGTCAGATAGTCCTTCAACTCCGTAAATGCTCTCTCGCAGGCGTCACTCTAAATAAACTCTGCGCCCTTCCGAGTCAACCTGGTCAGCGGAGCTGCAATACGAGAAAAGCCTTCAATGAAACGTCGATAGTAGCCCGCTAGACCAAGAAAACTACGGATCTCTATCGCAGTCGTGAGCTGTCCTCACTGACGCACTGCCTCGACCTTCGAGGGGTCCACTACGACACCCTCCCTCGTCACCACATGACCGAGGAACTTCACCTCCTCCTACCAGAACTTGCACTTCTCTAGCTTCGCATAAATCTGGTGTGCGCGGAGGGTTTGTAGAGTACTCTCCAAGTGCTGCTCATGCTCCTCACGGGTCCTTGAATAGATCAGAATGTCGTCGATGAAGACTACAACAAACTGATCCAGATATGGGTGAAAAACCTCGTTCATCAGCTGCATGAAGACCGCGGGTGCATTGGTCAGTCCGAAGGACATGACCTGAAACTCAAAATGACCGTAACGCGTCCTGAATGCCGTCTTCAAAATGTCCTCATCTCGGACCCGAATCTGATGATAACCGGAACGCAGATCAATCTTCGAAAAGAACTGTGCACCCTGCAGCTGGTTGAACAGATCATCAATCCTAGGGAGCGGGTGCTTGTTCTTGATCGTGACTTTGTTGAGCTCGCGATAGTCAACGCAGAGCCTCAACGAGCCATCCTTCTTCTTTACGAAGAGTACCGGCGCTCCCCACAGCGAACTGCTCGGACGGATAAAACCCAACTCACGTAACTCGTCCAACTGCTTCTACAGTTCCCGTAACTCTAACGGTGCCATACGATACGGGGCCTTCGAAATAGGCGCGGTACCGGGCACGAGATCGATCTGGAACTCGGTGAGTCGACGAGGTGGTAATCCCGGAATCTCCTGGAACACATCGAGAAAATCACGTACGATGGGCAAGTGGTCGATGCAAGCGGCAACAGGCTCCTCTATGGCGCAAGACATCAAACAAGACAACCGCTCTCCTCTGGCCTCTGCAACGAACTCGAACTGTGGCACGCCGGGAATACAGAACGTGACGGTCCTCACGGCGCAGTCCAAAATAGCATAGTACTCGACGAGCCAATCCATGCCCAGGATGACGTCGAACTCAGACATCGACAAAATAAACAAATCGGCAGGCAGAAAGGTATCTCCAACCAGAACGGGGCAAGACGAACAAAATCGTCCCAACACTGAAGTCCTCCCTAAGGGAGTCGATACTGATAGGCTCTCATCAGCAGACTCCAACGGTAAGCCAGCCGATCGACAGAAGCTCTCGGCCACAAAAGAGTACGATGCACTGGAATCAAACAGCACTCGAGCAATGTATGCAGAAACTGGAAGTATACCCTCAACAACTCCACCAGATGACTGCGGATCCTGCTGAGCCGCATAGAATCTAGCCTGAGCTAGCTGGGGAGGTGCCTGTCCCCTCTAAACGTGATGCTGCTGCTGCTGGGGTCGCTGAGACGGTCGAAACTGCTGCCTCTGCTGCTGTGGCCTCTGAGGCTGGTAAT